>OV702281.1:138778811-140116954 GCA_916181665.1 Avena sativa | reverse complement strand
ACTAGATCAACAGGAGCAAGTAAAGACTATAAATATAAAATAGGTAGAAAGGAGGGAGAATTCACGCATGAAAAACACTGCTGAATGTTCATCTGAAGATTGGGTCAACACTCACATCAACTCAACGGCCTAATCCATAAAGAAGAAATGCACTAGAAGAAACATCAGATGCACTATTTAATACTACGGCAGAAGATTGGGCATGATGCATGTATGATGTGTGGCATGGAAAAGATGCGATGCAATTAGGCAATATTAAACGAAACCGAGGCGCCGACAATTAATTAATAGGTTCATGTTGTTTAGATACCCCACAATTAAATGTTGTCTTAACAAGTCAAAACACCTCATCGGTTTGCTACACAAATTTAAGTGGGGTCAATATACGACTAGAAAAGCTGAAATATGGTCTCCATATTTAATTATTAGGTGAATAGACAAAATACCTCCAAAACACACAATATGTATGCGATATGAACAATTTATATGCGACAGATCTATATTATATATTATAAAAAATATTGGTCTTAGAAAAGAGGTCACACTCGGGTTTCGACGGGGTTCGGCTTGCCGGGATCGGTCTTCAGGGTTTGGGCGTCCGTGAAGAAGACTTAGACGTTCCGAGTAGACGACCTACGGGTTTGGGGTCTTAAGTTTCACATCAGTGTCCTTGGGGTTCCGAATTGAAGTACTTGAGGTTCCATCCACGACATCGACTGTGAACTTGAACGGCACCGATGCTCGGCTCCACGCATCAGAGATCTTGACATATCACAGCATACCAGGCGCACACTTGTAAAGGTCAGAGATCTTGGCGTCATGGCCACATACACATAAACAAAAACGGTGGAGATGATGACAAAATATGAGAGAGGCACCGGATGTCATTCAAGGGAAATAGCGGCGCACACCATCAGGTCAACATGGAGCCAAGAGGAACTCTTTACAAGCGCATGAACAACCAAACTTCGTCGATGCACAAAGGAGCAACATCACACCATGGACAAAGGGCATGGGGCGCGCCGGTCAGGTCATGGAGCAGGGGTACAGGGGCCTCGGAGATCGAGCAGGCCGTAGGTGGGTGAGGCCTGCCGGTGTCGAGCACGCACGGAGGAGGTGTGGCGGGCAGGGGACGACGACCTGCAGGCGGAGGTGGCATTGGGGAACCCGAGATCACAGCAGGGTGGTCAGAGGCGGGCCACTGGGAGGGGAATGGACACAGGACAGCGGCATAGGTGGTGGGGCAGAGGTGTTCGGGTCCTGGCCGGCTGCAGGGAGGCGCCGACGGCGGGCTGCCAGCGAGAGGAGAAGAGGGCCCACGCGGGGAGCGCTCAGGCTCGGGGAGGAGAGGCCCGAGGTGGCACAGCTCGAGGAGGAAGGGGGTGCCGGCAAGGAAGAGATGAGGCGACGCCGAGCGGTGCCCTGGCGAGGCGTGTCCACATAGAGGTTTTGCGGAGGCACTGCACGGGGAGAGGGGCGAGGTGCAGTGGCAGCGACACCAAGGTGTCAGATCCCTATTGGGATCAAACAAACTCCCGATGTGGAGTACCCTCTATCAATGGGGAATTTTCAACTAATTAACCTAAATCTAGAACAAACAAGGAAAGATAATCTTGGCATAGCTTGTTGATGTATTTCTCGATAGCACTGTCCTCCCCGCAGGGGTGGCTTAATAGCCGGTCCGAATATTACAGCTGGTGACAGCAATAAACATAAATGTAAAATAAAATTACAGCTTAATCTTGGCCGTTGGATCTGTGTGTCCACCCTTGACCGTTGGATTGGCTAGAATATCACAAAATGTTATCTTTAAATAATAGGAAGGCTGACATTGCCCCCTCCTTGAAGTGACGCTTGTCCTCAAGTGTATCTGTTAGGGAACCAACTTTTCAGCGTGGCAGTATAGAATTCTGGGAATACCTTCTTGATGAAATTTGTGTCTTCCCAGGGGCAATTGGGTGACCAAAACTCTATTTCTAGGGAGGGACCTTGTTTCCACGACCTGAGTTGGTTCCAGCTTGAGTTTTCCCTCTGGTGTTACTAGTGGAAGATCTGGTTCGGGAATTTCCTTGGAGCCCAGATTTTTTTTAGCTGGCTGACATGGAATACTGGGTGAATCGTTACTCCTTTGGGTAGTTGTAGGCGATAAGCCAGAGTTCCCACCTCTGCAATCACATGAAAAGGTCCATAAAACTTACTGGTGAGTTTGATGGACTGACGTATCCCAAAAGCTGCCAAACGATAAGGCTGCATCTTCAGGTAAACCATGTCACCTACATCGAGGGTTCTTTCATTTTTCTTTTTATCGGCATGTTTCTTCATACGAGCTTGAACTTGAGACAGGTTTTGTTTGAGTTGTTGCAACTGCTTCTGTTTGTCCTGAAGGAAGGCCCGAGGATCTGTATCCTCAGGGCCTGGTATTGCTATTTCATTAACAAGAGGTGGGGCAAATCCATATAGAGCATGAAATGGAGAAACCTTCAGGGAAGTGTGATATGTGGTGTTGTACCACCACTCTTCCAGGGATAGCCAAGAGTCCCACTTCTTAGGTTCCTGGAAAACCATGCATCTAAGGTATGATTCTAGACACTGGTTAACTCTCTCTGATTGGCCATCAGTTTGTGGGTGGTAGGCAGTACTCAAGTTCAACTTCACATTCATAGCCTTGAAAACCTTCTGCCACAGATTACTTGTGAAGATTCTATCTTTGTCATTGATTATGCTTATTAGGGGACCATGTAATTTGAAGACATGGTCAATGAAAGCACTAGCCACAGTGTTGATAGTATAAGGGTGGGATAATGCAATGAAATGTGCCATTTTTGTTAATCTGTCCACTACCACCAATATGAAATCATTTCCATTTGATTTAGGCAAGCCCTCCACAAAATCCATTGTTATGTGTTGCCATGTTAAATCAGGTGGATCTAGAGTTTTAAGTAATCCAGGGTAAGGACAGTGTTCAACCTTGGCCCTTTGGGACACAGGACATTCAGAGATGAACTTTTCAATTTCCTTCTTCATGCCAGGCCAATAGAAGGATTTGTTTACACTTTGGTAAATAGCTACCATTCCAGAATGCCCACCAATTGGTGAAGAGTGAAAGGAGTGCATGATTTGTTGATGTAATTCTTCATCTTTACCAATGTAGATTCTGCCTTTATACCTGAGGATGCCTGCATGAAGTGAATAATTTGGTTGCCTAGTAGGAGAGATGGCTAGTTGTTGGAGGAGTTGGTGGCAGTGAGGATCACCCAGGTAGCTTTTCACCATAGATTCAGTCCAGCTGGGAGTAATAACAGTGATGGCTTGTTTTCCGTCCCCTTTTTATATTCAATGGAATAATTGAATTCCAACAACTTGAGCAAAAGTTTATGTTGTACTCTCTCAGCTACCTTTTGTTCTGTAATAAATTTTGGACTCTTCTAGTCTGTTTTTATGACAAAGGTGCTATCCAGCAGGTAGTGTCTCCACCTCTTTAGTGCTTCAAGAATAGCCAGTGCTTCTTTATCATAGGTGGACATTGCAGCTGCTTTCACACCATTGGTCCTGCTATAGAAAGCAATTGGTCTACCTTGTTGCATTAATACAGCACCTAGCCCATTTCCACTTGCATCTGTTTCCAGTGTAAATGGGAGGGAAAAGTTTGGTAATTCCATGACAGGTGCAGTTGTGAGACTGGCTTTGAGCATGTTGAAAGCTGTGGTTTGTTTGTCAGTCCATAGAAATGAATCATTCTTCAGCAAATCATGCAGTGGTCTGCAAATGAGGCCATAGTTTCTCATGCAGTGGTCTGCAATTGGCCTAGAAAACTCCTTAATTGAGTGATGTTTTTAGGTTGTGGACACTCTTTGACAGCTACAATCTTTTGGGGATTAGGAGATACTCATTTTTTAGAAATCACATGTCCAAGGTACTCTACCTTTTGAGTTGCAAAAACACATTTGCTGAGCTTTGCATACAGTTGTTGTTGTCTCAGTGTTTGTAGGACTACTTGGAGGTGATGCATGTGTTCCTGTCTGGATTTTTTGTAAATGAGTATGTCATCGAAGAAAACTAGCGAGAACTTCCTCATGTGTTCAGCAAATACAGTGTTCATGAGGGACTGAAATGTGGCAGGGGCATTGGTAAGCCCAAAGGGCATTACTAGGTACTCAAAGTGGCCAAAATATGTTCTAAAAGATGTTTTATGAATATCTTGAGGCTTCATTCTGATCTGATGGTAACCAGATCTCAAGTCCATCTTGGAGAAGTATTTGGCTCCACAAAGTTCATCAAGGACATCCTCAATGATAGGAATTGGGAATTTATCCTTAATTGTTTGGAGGTTCATCTTTCTAAAGTCTATGCACAGTCTCCAAGACCCATCTTTTTTTCTGACTAGGATGGCAGGTGAGGCATATGGGCTTTGGCTAGGTCTAATGACTGATGTTTCCAGTAATTGAGTGATCTGTGCTTCCATCTCTGCTTTTTTGCTTATGGGGAACCCTGTAGGGAGTAACTCTAGGTGGTGTAGAGCCCTCTTCAAGTGGAATGGAGTGATCACAGGTTCTCTCAGGTGGTAGGCCAGTAGGTTCTTCAAACACATCATGGAATTCTTGTAATATTTGCTGAATGTCCTGTTCATACTGGCCTGCAGTTGTTGAGGTGGAGGAAATAGGGAATAGATAATATCCAGTTTCTCCTTTGAGTAATGCCTTTGGAAGCTTGTCCATAGACATCAATTGAATTCCTTTCCTCATGGACATGTCTTGGAGGGTGACCTTTTCTTTGCCATTTAGCTTGATTTTGATCTGTTTGGCTTTGTAATCAAACTTAACTGGGAAGTGTGAGTTTAACCAATCTCCATCAAATACTATGTCATATCCTTTTAGTGGGAGGATTTTGAAGGAATTGTTGAATTTGTGGCCTTGAATGGTGTAATCCATTGACTGAACTTGTGCTCCAGTTTGTAGTGTGCCCCCTCCTGCTACTGTCACTTCTTCCATGGCAATGGTTTGTGTAGTACACTACATTTTAGTTGCAAACTTCATAACTATGAAGGTGTGGGTACTCCCTGTGTCAACTAAGGCATTAGCACACCTGCCAGCAATCAGTACTCTCAAGATGAAAGTGTGTTTTCCACAGTTGCCCTAAGCTGTTTGCATTCATATTTGCATTGCTTGTGCTTATGGTTCTAGGCTTTTAGTGGTTGTTTCTAGTTCTTCTTCAGGGGGTAAATGATGGAAGGTTTCTTCTTCTTCCTGTTGGTCTGCTGTAGCCACTAGGTTGAGAGTCTTGTATTGTTGGAAATGGTGTCCAAAGAACCATCTCTGACCACAATATTTGCACACTCTAGGCTCCTTAAATTTTACTTCAGGATTGCTCTTTTGTTTGTTAGCTTCCTTTAAGGCGAGTGTTGTGTCAGTAGTATTTTTGGGCTTAAATGAGAACTGGCTAGTATAGGGTTGTTTCCCAGTACTGGTGAAACTGTGAGTTCTTATTTGTTGGTGTTGACTACTAGCAGCTATAGCCTTTCCATGTTTCTGGCAAATTCGACTACTTCATGTAGACTTGCTGGTATGAGAATCTTCATGTGGTGTGCAATCTCCCCTCTCAAGCCATTAATATAGCATTTAATGTAATATGCTTCCTTAACCTCAGGGTTTTGTTTCCTGTAGTCAGCCCTCTTCTCCTCAAAATTATTTGTGTAGTCATTGACAGAGGAAAGGCCCTGTTTAATAGAGTTGAATTCCTCTACTGCATCATATTCACTGCTGACTATGAAATGTTGTAAGATGATCTGGCTAAATTGATGCCAAGAAAGATTCTGATCTATCACTCCAGAGTTTCTAAGCCAGATATCAGCTTTCCCAGTAATGTAAAGTTGAGCATAATCCAACTTAGCTATTTCAGGCACATGGACCATATTGAAATATTTATTTGTCATCTGCAACCATTCTTCCTGATTTGAGCCATCAAACCGAGGAAAGTCCATTTTGGGTGCTTTGGCAATTGATTTGTAGAACTGAGCATCTCTGTCTAGTTCCTGATGCCTGTATCCTCTATAATTTTTTCCTCTCTCCTGATCATTGTTTGGTCTATCCATGTGTTCCTGGTCGAGGCGAGGTGGAGGGGATCGAGTCGGGAGGGCTCGCGTCGGGCGAAGTGTCAAGGAAGGGGCACGAGGTCGGTTCTTAGGTGGGGCCATCTTTGACGGGTGGGTGTTTTAGGGTTAGTTGTCTCGGGTGTGTGATTGGTCCAGAGAAAGTTGTGGGTGGGGTGCACAGCGGCTACGCGCTGGTATGTCAGGGGAGTGGCGGCGGGGAGTGGGGTAGGAATCGGGTTAGGGTTTACGTTATGGTAGAATTAGGGTTTGGGGTTGTAGGTGGCTTGGCTGGCTGGGCCTTTGGGCCTGGCTGGCTGAGCTGCCTCCCCTGATTTTAAATATTTAGTTTTCTTATTTATTACAGTGATGATTATTTATACAACAAAACAGTTTAGTAAATATGTTTTAGACAAACAAAATATCTGGAAGGGTCTGGGTTTTACATTTGAATAAAGAGAGGGATATTTGTAGAAAATAAAATAGGGCTTTTTGAAAATATTTTTAGACAAAATATGTATGATGACATGACGATGCTCAAATGCAATGTGGCATGATGGCATGAGCATACACAAACACGAGCGATTTTCTGGTAGTGGTTTTACTCGGGGTGCTACAGGCATAGATGAATTAAACATCACGCTTTGACCACAAAGAACCTAGCTAGAAGTTCATCATCAATGCTCAGATCAGAAGTAAAATGAAACATCATATTTAAAGTGAGAGTGGTAGAAACATGATGTATAGGTTGGTCATGATTAGAAGTGGAGGATCCTGAATGTTTATAGATACTGTCATTCCAAGCCTGAAAAGGGCTATCCATAGCATTGGTGACAGGGGATGCACACCAGCAGTAAAATGCACTCCTTGGTCAGCAAGTATGGCCTAGAAGTTAATCAGGGAGGATCCACCATCATTCCATCTTGGACATCAGCACCATTGTTCACCTATTGATTACCTGTAGCACCCCATCTGTCTAACATCTGTAATTCTACATGGTTCCTAATAAAATGCTACTTCCTACATGACATTTAGTGCATCATCATTATATCATACACATGTCATCATGTCACCTTGCATTTGATTGTCATATAAAACCCCTCTATTTTGTACTTATCACATATGCATCATATATTATACTACTTGCATTTGCTTCTTGATATATTGTATTTGCTTCTTGATAAATTGCTTGATGTCCAAGTTGAGTTGTGGGCATATCTCTTTCAACTCCACCACCTATCATTGCTACTTTCCTTTGGTTTCATCCATAATTCTACCATTCCTTGGCATTATGAGCAAATTATTTTTATTTTGGTTTTATGTCTCTAGCTCATAAATATTTGGGAATGTATCCGTTCTTGGCCTCATGCTCCAATACATGATCTAATATTGTTTTCATAATATTCATGTGGAGTCACCTTGGCATTACTATGAGTGGAATGTTTCTATTCTTCAATATGGCTTGTATTTGAGGATGTGATCATGCATGATTATATTTTGGGGTTATATGATAGTCTAGTGGAACACCCACACTAGCTTGTCCAAACTAGAAACATAAATGTCTATATACCATATTGGAATGCATGTGTGGATGCATACAGGCCCATACGAAATTAAGTTGTTTTCACAACTAGATGGTGGCATTTATTATCCATGCATGGGCCATGCAAACAACCTTTTATATCATTCTTATTTTCCTTGGGATTCTATTTGAATTTGTCTTGGGTTTTGAAATCAAACAAGAAAAAAATCAAACCAAATCCAATGTAACCATCTGTTCTAGTCTTTCCTTTGTTTTTCTCTTGCATGGCATCTTTGGCGTATTTGTGTGGGTTCATTTGGAACATGTTTTGGAAAGAAACAAAACAAATAAAGAAAACCCTAAACCATCTAACCAATATTTCCACTTCTCTAAAGCCCTAAAGTTATTCCTTTTATACATCTAAGCCCTATATCATCTAACCTATTTGGTTACCCCAACCCCAACATCCTTCCCCTACAAACCAGCCGAGCAGCAGCGGCGTGCCTCCCCATGGCTACTCCATGGTGCGACCAAGGCACCACGCTTTTCTTCTCTCTCGCTTTTGCAAAAGCGTGCAGTACCCGGCATGCCGCACACATGCCTCCATCCCATGCTTTATCATAAAGGAGGAACCCTGGTCATCTTCCCCAACCCGCTCCCTCTGTCCTCTTCTTCCCTCCCAAGTAAGCCACCCTGTCTCTGCCACGGCATGGCCAAAAACTCTAGTCCCTGCCATCTACCTCGCCAATGATCTGCCACTTCTGTAGCTCGCCCACCTCGTCCTGGAGCTTCAGGTGAGCCTGCTGAAGCTGCTCGAGACAGGGAGCAAGGAGGAGGAGTTGTACCACGACGCCACCGTCACCATGGTGGACGCCACTGCTCACCGTCGTCCCCATCTTTCCACAGGCTTTTTGTGGGCGCACTAACGTGAGCATCTCCTACCTCCTAGTTTTTACCATCCTTCCTCTAGATCTCCGTACCGCCGCAGCTGCTCGTCGAGAAGCCTCGCGCACTCTGCCGCTCGCCACCGTCGACACACGTGCGCACCATAGCAGCATTCCCGCAGCACCCTGTTCCGGACGAATCCCCGGTCGATTCCATTTGTCTCCGATGATAACCTGCACATGTACGCGTAGAGGAGAGTCATAGATTTCCAGAACATATCTCGACATGCAAATTGGAGGGCTGAGCCGATCGAAATCTTCCACCAAATTTAGCTTGATCTCGCTGTTGGAGATATGCCCTAGAGGCAATAATAAATATAGTTATTATTATATCTTTGTGTTTATGATAAATGTTTACATTCATGCTATAATAGTATTAACAAGGAAACATTAATACTTGTGTGATTTGTAAACTTAATTTGAAGTCCCTAGTAAAGCCTCTATATAATACTAGCTTGTTGGTTAAATAGATGATTGTGGTTTCCCTATCATGAACATAGAGATGTTATTAACAACAAGATCATATCGTTAGGAGAATGATATGATGGACATACTCCTATAGATAAGCGTAGCATAAAGATCAAGTCATTTCAATAGTTCAATTGCTATATGCTTTCTGATACATAGTAACCTAATTCCTTCGACCATGAGATCATGCATATCACCTTTACCGGATGGATGCTTTGGTGACATCAAACACCACACCGTAACTGGGTGGCTATAAAGGTGGCATTGAGTGTTTGGAAAGTATTGGTTGAAACACATGGATCAAGAGTGGGATTTGTCCATCCATATGACGGATAGATATACTCTGGGCCCTCTCGGTGAAATGTCATCCAATTAGCTTGCAAGCATGTGACTGGCTCACAAGGGATCACATATCACGGGAACGAGAAAAGAGTACTTATCGGTAACGAGGTTGAACTAGGTATGCAGAGATACCGACGATCATAACCTTGGACAAGTAAAGTGTCGTGAGACAAAGGGAAATTGGTATCGTATGTAAGTGGTTCATTCGATCGCAAAGTAATCGTAGAAATATGTGGGAGCCATATGAATTTCCAGATTCCTCTATTGGTTATTATTCGGAGAAGTGTCTCGATCATGTCCGCATAATTCACGAACCGTAGGGAGACACACTTAAGGATTCGACGTTGTTTGAGTAGTTATGGAATGATGAGAAAGAGACCGAATGTTGTTCGGAGTCTCGGATAGGATCCAGGATATCACGAGGAGATCCGGAATGGTCCGGAGAATAAGATTCATATAAGGAAAGTCTCGTTTCGGAGTTGGGGAATGATTCCGGTGTTTTCATCGGGAATGTTCTAGAAGGTTCCGGAATGTCCGGCACTCCGGAGGGAAGGGGTACATGAATGTGTCATTGCAAGTTGGAATGATTGCATCATGTACTAGGTGTCATCGCTGTCCAAAATAAAGGGTTTATTCAAATCCTAGTTTGAAAAGTCAAACGGCAGTTTTTGGAAAGAGGAGGAGAGGTGGAAACCGAGTTGGGGAGGAGTTCCCTCCTCCAACCGGCAGCGCACCACCCAAGCCGAGTTGGGGAGGGACTCCCCTCCCTCCCCTTGGCCGGCCGGCCCCTCCACCTATATAAGGAGGGGCAGGGCTCCCTCCTAGAGACACATAAGTCCCTTGCCCCGAAAACCCTAACCCTAGCCACCGCCGCCCTCCAAGCCGCCGCCGCCTAGGGATCTCCTTGCCGCCGACTTGGGAACCACCAAGCCCTAGTCGCCGGCTCTAGCACCTCTTCCTCGGCGTGTCTAAACCCTAGATCATTGAGGGATTTCTCATAGCCCACCATACTCGCTCCGGCTTAAGGCGAAGCCCTGCGAGATCTCCCCTCTACTTCCGGTACCACGCCGTTGTGCTGCCGGAATTGCGAGGAGAGTGCTACAACCTCCGCTGCCTGCTGGAACAAGGGAGAGGAAGGTCTTCGTCGAGTACCGAACGTGTGACCGACTGTGGGAGCGCTGCCGGAACGCAGCGCCGGAAGGATCGTCTACGCGATCTTGAGATCGGGAAGAGTACGACTACATCACCCACGAGAATCCGCTCTCGTTAAACACTTTGGAATCTTCGAGGGTGAGTTATTCCATCGACTCGTTGCTACAATCTAGTAGATAGATCTTGGCTTGTTTGTTTGTATGCGGTAGAAATTTTTTGTTTTCCATGCTACGAAACCCTGCAGTGGTATCAGAGCCTGTCTATATGTAGATCTGTTGCATGAGTAGAACACAATGGTCATTATGGGCGTTGATGTTTTTGTTGTCGATTGCTTCTTGTGTACTTTGCATCTTGCGGTATGTTGGGATGAAGCGGCCCGGGCTAACCTTACATGACATCGTTCATGAGACTTGCTCCACGCTTGACATGCAACTTGCATTGCATAAGTGGCTTTGCGGGTGCCTGTTTCTCCTAGCATAGTTAAGATCCAGTTTACAACGGGTGATTAACAATACTAGTATCAATGTTGTGGTTCTTGTTCGTAAGTTAGAACGACACTTATTGAAAGCCCCAAACCACGTAAAACATGCAAAGAAAGTAGAGGCGTCTAACTTTGTTTTGCAGGGGTGTGCAGTGATGTGATATGGCCATGATTGTGATTATATTTGATGTATGCAATGATCCTTATTGTAAGTTGGCAACCGGCAGGAGCCATATGGTTGTCATTAATTTTTGTTAAGACCCGCGTGTCTATTCAAAGTAGTTGTAATAGTTGAAGCTGGTGGACGACAACCATGAAGAAGCGTCATTGATCTTGATGCAATGCCGGTGATGATGGAGATCATGTTCGTGCTTGAAGATGGAGATCGGAAGCACAAAGAAGAAAGGCCATATCATATCACATATTATGAATTCCATGTGATGTTAATCCTTTATGCATCTTGTATTGCTTAGTAGACTACGGTAGCATTATAAGATGATCCCTCATGCACATGAATTTCAAGTCATAAAGTGTTCACCCTTAGTTAGCACCGTTGCTAAAGCTTGTTGTTTCGAAGCACCACGTGATGATCGGGTGTGTTAGATTCTGCAAGTGTATACAACGTGAGCAAGCCAGATTTGCTCATGCGGAAACTAAGGTTTGATCTTGACGAGCCTAGCATGTACAGACATGGTCTCGGAACACGGATCACTGAAAGGTAAAGCATGAATCATATAGTAGATATGATGAACATGTCGATTGTTCGCCATTGAAACTATATCAACTCTCGTGATGATCGGTGTTGATGTGGTGGATTTGGTTCGTGTGATCACTAAAACAATGTGAGGGATATTGTTTTGAGTGGTAGTTCACCTAGATTAATTTTATTATTAATTTGAACTCAATTTGTCATAAACTTAGTCTAAACTATTGCAAATATGTTGTAGATCAATGGCATCCCCTACCATCAATTTTAATGCGTTCCTAGAGAAAGAAAAGTTGAAAAACAATGGAAGCAACTTCGCGGATTGGTTCCGCAATTTGAGGATTGTCCTCACAGCTGGTAATTTGACCTATGTGCTGGATGCACCGCTGGGTGACCCACCTGCAGCTGATGCTGCCGATGAAGTAAAGAACGTTTACCTCACTCGGAAGACTCAGTACTCCACAGTTCAGTGTGCTATCTTGTATGGTTTAGAATCGAAGCTTCAGAAAAGGTTTGAGAATTCAGACCCATATGATATTGTCGAGGATCTCAAATTGATCTTTGAGACTCATGCGGCAATTGAAAGCTATGAGGCTTATGAAAAGTTCTTTAACTGCAAGATGGAAGAGGGCAGCTCCGTCAGTGAGCATGTGCTTAAGATGTCTGGGCACACAAACAAACTTCAAAGCTTGGGTATTGTGATTCCTAATGCTTTGGGGATTTACCGTGTCCTCCAATCACTACCACCAAGTTACAAGAACTTTGTGATGAACTACAACATGCAAAACATGAAAAATACGTTGCCAGAACTCTTTGCCATGTTGAAATCTGCAGAAGTGGAGATCAAGAAAGAGCACCAAGTGTTGTTGGTCAATAAGACCACCAAATTCAAGAAAGGCAAGTCTAAGCAGAAGGGACACTTCAAGAAGGGTGGTAAGAAAGTTACCACGCCGACGAAGAAGACCAAGGCTGGACCTAAGCCTGATACTGAGTGCTTTTACTGCAAGGGAGAAGGTCACTGGAAGCGGAATTTACCAAAGTACTTGGCGGATTTGAAGAACGGCAACATCAAGAAGAAAGGTATATTTGATATACATGTTATTGATGTGTATCTCACTAGTACTCGTAGTAGTGCCTGGGTATTTGATACTGGTTCGGTTGCTCATATTTGTAACTCGAAACAGGTGCTGCAGAATAAACGGAAGCTAGCGAAGAACGAGGTGACGATGCGCGTGGGAAACGGATCAAAGGTTGATGTGATCGCGGTCGGCACGCTACCTCTTCATCTACCATCGGGATTAGTTTTATACTTAAATAATTGTTATTTGGTTCCTGGGTTGAGCATGAACATTATATCGGGATCTTGTTTATTGCGAGACGGTTACTTGTTTAAGTCCGAGAATAATGGTTGTTCGATTTATATGAGTAATATGTTTTATGCACATGCACCTTTGATAGATGGTCTATTCTTATTGAATCTCGATAGTGGAAATACACATATCAACAACATTGAGGCTAAACGTTTGAAATCAAGCGATAATTCGACCTATATGTGGCACTGTCGTCTTGGTCACATTGGAGTGAAACGTATGAAGAAACTCCATTCCGATGGACTTCTTGAATCACTTGAAAGATGCGAAGCATGTCTGATGGGTAAAATGACTAAGACTCCATTTTCTGGTATGATGGAGCGAGCTACAGACTTATTGGAAATCATACATACCGATGTGTGTGGACCAATGAGTGTAGCATCGCGCGGTGGTTATCGTTATGTTCTTACCGTCACGGATGACTTGAGTAGAGATGTGTATATCTATTTCATGAAACATAAGTCCGAAACTTTCGAGAAGTTTAAGGAATTTCAATGTGAGGTAGAGAATCAACGTAACAAGAAGATTAAATTTCTACGTTCTGATCGTGGAGGTGAATATCTAAGTTACGAGTTTGGCGAGCATTTGAAGAAATGCGGAATACTTTCACAATTGACACCGACGGGAACACCACAGCGTAATGGTGTGTCCGAACGTCGTAATCGAACTCTCTTAGATATGGTTCGTTCTATGATGTCACTTACAGATTTACCGCTATCATTTTGGGGTTATGCATTAGAAACAGCCGCATTCACTTTGAATAGGGCACCGTCTAAATCCGTTGAAACGACACCGTATGAATTATGGTTTGGGAAGAAACCTAAATTGTCGTTCCTTAAAGTTTGGGGTTGCGAAGCCTATGTAAAGAAGTTACAGCCGGACAAGCTTGAACCCAAAGCGGAAAAATGCGTCTTCATAGGATACCCAAAGGAAACTATTGGGTATACCTTCTATCATAGATCCGAAGGCAAAATCTTCGTTGCCAAGAATGGATCTTTTCTAGAGAAGGAATTTCTCTCGAAAGAAGTGACTGGAAGGAAAGTAGAACTCGACGAGGTTGTCGAACCTTCTCTCGAAATTGCAAGTAGCGCAGCACCGGAAGAAGTTCCTGTGGTGCCTGTACCAATAAGAGAGAAAGCTAATGATGATGATCATGAAACTTCGGTTGAAGTTGCTACAGAGCCTCGCAGGTCAACGAGAACTCGTACCACTCTAGATTGGTATGATCCCGTTATGAGTGTCATGTTGGTGGATAACACCGATGACCCTGAGACATATGAGGAAGCATTGATGAGCCCAGATTCCAATAAATGGCAAGAAGCCATGAAATCCGAGATTGGATCCATGTACGAAAACCAAGTATGGACTTTGGTGGACTTACCGGATGGCCGAAAGGCTGTCGAGAACAAATGGATTTTCAAGAAGAAAACAGATGCTGATGGTAATGTTACTGTCTATAAAGCTCGACTTGTCGCAAAAGGGTTTCGACAAATTCAAGGAGTTGACTACGATGAGACTTTATCACCAGTAGCGAAGCTAAAGTCTGTGAGGATTATGTTAGCAATCGCTGCATATTATGATTATGAGATATGGAAGATGGATGTCAAAACAGAATTCCTCAATGGAGACATTGATGAAGAGTTGTATATGATGCAACCCAAAGGTTTTGTCGATCCTAAAGATGCTAACAAGGTATGCAAACTTCAACGGTCCATCTATGGATTGAAGCAAGCATCCCGAAGTTGGAATCAACGTTTTGATAAGGTAATCAAAAGTTTTGGTTTTATACAAACTTATGGAGAAGCTTGTATTTACAAGAAAGTGAATGGGAGCTCTGTAGCATTCTTAATACTATATGTGGATGACATATTGTTGATTGGGAATGATGTAGACCTTCTTAATAGTGTCAAAGAATATTTGAATAATAGTTTTTCAATGAAGGATCTTGGCGAAGCAGCTTACATATTAGGCATAAAGATTTATAGAGATAGATCGAGACGCTTAATATCATTGTCACAAAGTACGTATTTGGACAAGGTTCTGAAGAGGTTTGGAATGGAAGATAGCAAGAAAGGGTTCTTGCCCATGTTGCCCAATACGACCTTGAGTAAAACTCAAAGTCCGACATCGGCAGAAGATAGAGAAAGGATGAGTAAGACTCCCTATGCCTCAGCCATAGGATCTCTAATGTATGCCATGCTATGTACTAGACCCGACATTGCATATGATGTTAGTTTAACTAGCAGATATCAAAGTGATCTAGGAGTGGATCATTGGACAGCGGTCAAAAACATCCTTAAGTACTTGAGAAGAACTAAGGATATGGTTCTTTCTTATGGAGGTGATGAACAGCTCGTTGTTAATGGTTACACCGATGCTAGTTGGAACACCGATCCGGATGATTCTAAATCACAATCTAGATACGTATTTATTTTGAATGGTGCAGCAGTTAGCTGGAGGAGTGCAAAGCAAAGCGTTGTGGCGAGATCTTCAACTGAATCGGAATACATGGCTGCTTCAGAGGCTTCACAAGAAGCGATATGGATGAAAGAGTTCATTACAGAGCTGGGTGTGGTTCCTAGTGCGTTGGACCCAATGTCTATCTACTGTGATAACATGGGCGCCATAGCCAATGCGCAAGAATCAAGGTCACACAAGAAGCTGAAGCACATCAAGCTACGTTTTCACGCTATTCGAGAACATATCCAAGATGGGGATATAAAGATTTGAAAAGTACACACAGATCTGAATATGGTGGATCCGTTGACTAAACCTCTCCCGAGGGCAAAACATGACCAACACCAAACTGCCATGGGTGTTCAGTATATTACCATGTAATCTAGATTAGATGTGTCTAGTGCAACTGGGAGACTGTTGGAGATATGCCCTAGAGGAAATAATAAATATAGTTATTATTATATATTTGTGTTTATGATAAATGTTTACATTCATGCTATAATAGTATTAACAAGGAAACATTAATACTTGTGTGATTTGTAAACTTAATTTGAAGTCCCTAGTAAAGCCTCTATATAATACTAGCTTGTTGGTTAAATAGATGATTGTGGTTTCCCTATCATGAACATTGAGATGTTATTAACAACAAGATCATATCGTTAGGAGAATGATATGATGGACATACTCCTATAGATAAGCGTAGCATAAAGATCAAGTCATTTCAATAGTTCAATTTCTATATGCTTTCTGATACATAGTAACCTAATTCCTTCGACCATGAGATCATGCATATCACCTTTACCGGATGGATGCTTTGGTGACATCAAACACCACACCGTAACTGGGTGGCTATAAAGGTGGCATTGAGTGTTCGAAAAGTATTGGTTGAAACACATGGATCAAGAGTGGGATTTGTCCATCCATATGACGGAAGATATACTCTGGGCCCTCTCGGTGAAATGTCATCCAATTAGCTTGCAAGCATGTGACTGGCTCACAAGGGATCACATATCACGGGAACGAGAAAAGAGTACTTATCGGTAACGAGGTTGAACTAGGTATGCAGAGATACCGACGATCATAACCTTGGACAAGTAAAGTGTCGTGAGACAAAGGGAAATTGGTATCGTATGTAAGTGGTTCATTTGATCGCAAAGTAATTGTAGAAATATGTGGGAGCCATATGAATTTCCAGATTCCTCTATTGGTTATTGTTCGGAGAAGTGTCTCGATCATGTCCGCATAATTCACGAACCGTAGGGAGACACACTTAAGGATTCGACGTTATTTGAGTAGTTATGGAATGATGAGAAAGAGACCGAATGTTGTTCGGAGTCTCGGATAGGATCCAGGATATCACGAGGAGATCCGGAATGGTCCGGAGAATAAGATTCATATAAGGAAAGTCTCGTTACGGAGTTGGGGAATGATTCCGGTGTTTTCATCGGGAATGTTCTAGAAGGTTCCGGAATGTCCGGCACTCCGGAGGGGAAGGGGTACATGAATGTGTCATTGCAAGTTGGAATGATTGCATCATGTACTAGGTGTCATCGCTGTCCAAAATAAAGGGTTTATTCAAATCCTAGTTTGAAAAGTCAAACAGCAGTTTTTGGAAAGAGGAGGAGAGGTGGAAACCGAGTTGGGGAGGAGTTCCCTCCTCCAACCGGCGGCGCACCACCCAAGACGAGTTGGGGAGGGACTCCCCTCCCTCCCCTTGGCCGGCCGGCCCCTCCACCTATATAAGGAGGGGCAGGGCTCCCTCCTAGAGACACACAAGTCCCTTGCCCCGAAAACCCTAACCCTAGCCGCCGCCGCCCTCCAAGCCGCCGCCTAGGGATCTCCTTGCCGCCGACTTGGGCACCACCAAGCCCTAGTCGCCGGCTCTAGCACCTCTTCCTCGGAGTGTCTAAACCCTAGATCGTCGAGGGATTTCTCATAGCCCACCATAATCGCTCCGGCTTAAGGCGAAGCCCTGCGAGATCTCCCCTTTACTTCCGGTACCACGCCGTTGTGCTGCCGGAATTGCGAGGAGAGTGCTACAACCTCCGCTGCCTGCTGGAACAAGGGAGAGGAAGGTCTTCGTCGAGTACCGAACGTGTGACCGACTGCGGGAGCGCTGCCGGAACGCAGCGCCGGAAGGATCGTCTACGCGATCTTGAGATCGGGAAGAGTACGACTACATCACCCACGAGAATCCGCTCTCGTTAAACACTTTGGAATCTTCGAGGGTGAGTTATTCCATCGACTCGTTGCTACAATCTAGTAGATAGATCTTGGCTTGTTTGTTTGTATGCGGTAGAAATTTTTTGTTTTCCATGCTACGAAACCCTACACTCGCTATCGACTGTCGCCTATCTTCAGTCTTCAGCACGTGCACCTTTTAGACAAATATTCCTCCCTTTATTCTGGCGCCCTCATTGCTCGATTTTGAAAACTTCCTGAAAAAAATATCTTGCCCTATCATCTAGCTACCCCTGGGAACAAACGGCGTTCGATTTGAAGATCCGACCATGGAGATATCTTCTGTTGAAGTCAGGGCAAAGTAATCTATTTTCTGAAATTTCCGTTTGAAATTTGAATCCGGCCTGTTCTTCGACCTTTTCCGGCGCTTACAAGCTTCCTCTAAAGAAGCATTCTTTTGCAAAGTTGTAGTACTTGTCGAAGTTTTTTACAAAGTCTTCAAATTCCACACATATTTGTCGCCATATTCATTTGAAGACAGGCCAATTTAACTAAAAATCTCATATCTGAGATTCAGTCAACAGACAACGTCAAGAGGCTTTTATAAATAGCCCCTCCCCTTTTTAAACCCTCAACCCGTAGTCTAGATTCCCCACGTGTCTATACCCGGATGGTTGTGTGCATAGTGGCCCCATTGCTCCTTTCCCCCACCTGTCAGCGAGTGTGGTTACGCTGGACCCGAGTAAAAAAACAAAACCTCGGCCATTTTGTTAACCAAATAAAATATCAGGATATGAATATTAATCAAATAAATTCATAACTTTTAAATTAGTTTGAATTTTCATAAACATGTAAAATGAAATACGAATGAATTTCAAATTTGAATTCAATATTTTCAATTTGACCAGAGATGACTGCAGCTAGTCAAACCTTTGACTTTGACCCCTCTTTTATATATTTGACTTTAATAATAATTTAAATTCATTTTCCAAATAATAAGTGTAATATAGGTTTTTGAATCAGAAAAATGTGAGGAATCTGTTTATGCCATTTATAACATCATTTGAGAAATTTAAATTTTTTGAATTAATAAATGCATTTTTATTAAGTATTGCATAACTTTAATTCTGTAACTCCGAATTCGACAAATGATATGTCTAAATCGATTAGCTCGACGAGCCCGCGTTCTAAATATGCATTCCATGATATGATTTGAAGCATGCATCATATAAATATAATTGAGGCAGCAGGTTTTATGCAACTAAAAGGTGACTAATTAAATACTAAATTTTTTATTTCTTGTTCTCACACCTCACTAATGCCATGCTATTTTATACCATATAAACTGCTCGGAGCCAACTTATTCTGCAACTAAACTTTCAGGCAAGCATTTCCCCATGCATGCACTACATATAGTACCTATTCAATCTATCTTATTCTTGCATCATATGTCGCGTCACGAATAAAATTGAATCCCATGTATTTCATAGTCTTTACTTTTAAACCCCATCGAAGTTTTTCCCCATAATCCTATGATCCCTTACTACAGGAGTTGATTGAGCCATGCGAGTCGTAGAATTGCATGTGTAGGGTTTGTGAGTGTCTGTGAATAATGAGGTACCTAAACAACCGAATTGAGTAGTAATGGGATAAGTAAAGAAAGAGGCACCTGTGAGAAATAGTTGAGATCTGGTTTTTATCCGCCCACTTGTGTCCCGTAGGACCCCGAGTACTTGATTATTGTTCCTTAACTATCGTACTATCGGCATATGGGACCATGAATCCCATTAGTCCTAGCTTGAGTCATATTTAATTTCTTGGGGCCACAACTAGTTTGGGGTGTTATTACTATCATGTACTTATGTCAGTTTTTACTTCTTTATTTACTATTGTTGCTCGAGGAGCATTTACTACTGTACTATTTTGGATTGCGGAGTGTTTAATCGGTATCGACAAGCCTAGTCACACTTTCGGGTTCCCAGTCATTTACAGCCACTGACACAAACCCTTTGTCCCTCGCGGAGCTGGCCAACTTCGTAGAGGGTAGCTTAGCGGGGTGCCCCCTTGAAATAAAATATGAATCTTGCGAATTTTTTGTCGTGATGCCTCGTTGTGTTCTCATTTGGTTTTTCCAAGGTTGATCGTGCGTGTGTTGCTATTTTTGCACCCCTTAGGGTAAATCTTTATGAAAGTGGTGTCCGCGATTATGGACAACTTGGAGCACAGTTTCTCGATCATAGACAAGGATAACTAAAGTACCACTTTCAAATTGACTAAAACCTGACTAGTGATAGTGCAATATTCATAGAAGGATTAATAAAACTGCCAATGGATAGAATGTTCTTCCGCCTATTCGTTCGGGGATGGGGAGGTAGGCGAACGATGATTATTTATGTTCATATACAAATGTTGGGTAGTTAACATTTGTTTATTTAACGAGCGTCCGTCTATCATTGGTTAGGCAGATGTTGTAGCGTGCCTCTGTAGAACTACTAGGCTTTACTTCACTGCAATTGCGTCACCCTCAGGTTGTTCCCTTTAGATGCATAAAGACTTGGTGAGCCCCTTAGGGTCTCACACTATAAAAATATTGGTTCAGATGGACAGGTATATCCGCAGGAAGGCTAATGGGTTGAGGCGCCTGATGATGGTGGCATCGAACATACGCTGTAGAGATTTCGGGGCATGGAGATCTTAAGATCATGTGGGCGGGATGTGCTTATTTTCAAGGCGTCTTATGCCAATTTGCTTCTTTTCCGTACTAGGATCATGTCTCTTGCTTCCGCTTAATACTCTGATGTGTGCTGAATGAGGATATATCCTAAACTATTAGAACTATCTAGTATTTTGGATCTTGCTGTGTGGCGTTGAATATTTCCATTTTTTAGATGGTATGGCTCTGATATACTCTTGTATATCGCTGGCATACACACTTATGTATGTTATGATTCGCATGCCTGTTGACTACGTCGCTCGCACTTGATACGATGTTCTTGCAATGGGTGGGGTGGTTCGCCAGTATCGTGCCCTGCTCCGCTTAGACGGGCCTGCACGTGGGTGGCCCTTGGGCCTCCACGGTAGTACGACCTCGTGCACTTTGGGTTTGTCCTAGCTTGTTTCTTAGAGCGTAGTGTCCGATGTATTTTATTACCCACATGATTCTATCCATTAAGAGCACCAAAGGGAGCCACATTCTGCTGCAACCAAAGAGCAACCTGCTATTGATAGATTTGTTGAGAACTCTGCTCAATACTATATAGATGGTGATGGTCACCATCCTCTAGCTCTGTGTCCTCAAGAGGAGGAGGAACATTGTGAACATGTTCATTCAAATCAGCAAACCTTAGCATAATAATGGGGACAGTGCAGCTATGCCTAGCACCACCAAGTTGCATCATCACAAAACTTTTAGGAATAAACGTAGGATCAAAAATCCATACTTTTGCAAGAACATCTTTATTGTTTGATCTAGGCAGATGCCACTCTGAAAGTAAACCAGAATCATCACAATATCTATTAATATAAAATTTCGTCTGGTAATCGAGAGGAAATCTTAGGAACATCACCCAGATTTCTCTGCCAAACTCTGCAAGTCTCATATTCCTAGGCGCATCATGTTTGGCAAATGTAACCGTGGTATCATAATCTAACTCAAAATGAAGACCAATAATAGTATATGCCGCAAGTGCATCATGAAGGGTGAAAGTACCAATACCAAGAGGGTGATCATCAAGGAGACGAGGTGGGTAACTAGCTTCCACTAGCTCATGGGCGATGTCGAGGCGAGTCTACTCTCTTAGTCGAGTTGGTATGAAATGATTTTTTCTGCAATGAAAACATTGTCATGCTGCATAGGGGGCATAGGATTCACCACCAGGTAGGAGCAAACACGATGGTCCATAGGCCTAGGATCCACCATCATGCCATCTGGGATGAAGGCTAGCATATTGATGGGGAAGTTGTCCATGGCGGAGAAGTCGACGGCGGCGGCTGTTGTATTTGGCAGGGGTTGCACTGTAGAACTCGAGGGAGGAAAAATGGCCAGAGTAATAGGTGAGGGCGTAACACCCGCATGATTTGTTACCTTTAATTCTGGTTGTTTTCCTTTAACCACACAGATTTTCTAGCAGCTTAAATTGATATGGTTAATGTGTCATTTGGGGCGCCATATCTTCAATGTTTGTCGTAGAGAACATGTCAATACCCGGATTTTTAATCCCAGATGCCTGTTATGCCATACATCGCAATCCCAAGATTACCATTTTTGCAGGACATAACAGATTTGTATATCATAGTACATCATCCATTACAAACCATATATAAGGTCTTACCCAAATAAGGATCTCATGATCCAGTTCTTAATACAATTCAAGCAGCGGAATAACGTAAAGATAACGATAGCGTAGGCGAAGCTCCATCTTCAGGGTCACGGGAAATGCTGACGATGGGAGATGATCCTAGTTGTCGAAACCTTCCTGCGGTCCTTCATCCCGATACTCCTCTTCATAGTCTGGCCACGGGAATAGCCAGGGACAAAGCCATGAGTACTCTTTAAGTACTCGCAAACTAATACTAACAAGTTAAGGGGGTTTTTGTAGTAGGATACTAAGCTCTAGGGTTGTTTTGCAAAAGCCATATTTACCTCTACTCAGTTCAAAAGCAAAGAAAGCTAATTGAAAGTTTTATATCACCTAAGTGGGAACTTGAATTTCATATCACAACTCTATTGTGGTCAAGTCAAAGTCATAAATCATTTTGCAAGTCGTTTTGAAAACATCTGACGGGGGAACGGCATGGCCACTCCAACTGTCCATAACCACGGAGGCGGCTATTCGAATAGTTTGACACTCTGCAGAGATTGTACACTTTCACCACAACATTCGATACATCCGTCAGGAACAATCCTGAATTCACCATACTCATTATGAGGATGATCAATCCTAACCTTTCAATTACACGCCCTAGTATAGGAACCTCTCCTATGAGTTTGGCCTCCCAACCATTACCAACTGTCATCTTGGGTACTACACAGGTGGACAATCTTCACAAGGTAGCCTCAGCTCAGACCTTGGCCGCCAGGGAACCCATACTAAGGTATATAAATTTCCAATCAAGCCCTACCCAAATTTCGGGTATTGTGGTTGTACGGTAAAATTGGAATGGTATCGCATCCAGAAAACCATCAGTTTTATAAAGGGCTAAGGCTCATGCCTCAACATTTTCATCATCAAAATCATCTGGTGTTCGGCAACACATGTCGAAACATTTTAGTAGAATGACTCATCATTCTAAGGTTTTCATAACCATTTTCACCAAGTATTCCCATATAAAGTTGATCAAGTTTTATGCTTAGCACTAGCATCTACAAGTGGGGGTAAATACTAATGAGGGGTGGTAAACAAGTGGGGATTATCTAAGTTCAATCTCATGCCTTAGGATGACATCAAGATTATCTAACTTAGGCCAAATTTTATGCTCTTTATGCTACCTTCAATTATCTTTCTAGAATCTACAAGTCACTAAGTAAACTTTTGATAGAAATCTTTTAATAAATAAAATAAAATACTAAGCTTAAACTAGGATTTGGTATCAAGTGGGTATAATTACATATGCTTAAGGCATATGGTTGGCATATCAACAAGCAAGTTGTAGCTTGCTAAGATATCAGTATAAGCTTGCTAAGTTGCAAGTGTTAGATTGCTCAGTTAATAGCTTGTTAATTCAACTAGTAGTATTAGGCTTGCCTTGGGCAGAGCAGTGGTTGAAGTTCTCCTCAGATTCTTCCTCGTATTATCTTCCTTCGTCCTCGTATCCTTGGTTGGTACTAGCGTCTATAAAAAAATACGAGGTACACAATCACCAAACAATACTTAACTATTGCTAATCATCACACAAAGGTTCACACTAGATGATCTATCATCATCACTAACATTACAAGGATTAAAACACTTGTCCCATTTGTTTTATTTGAGAAAAGTAATATCTACTCATTGAAAACTACTTAAGATTTAATATTCTCCAAATCAAACATGGGATCATGTTGACGCATGTCATCACCACATATTTCAGTACATGAGAATGTGATTTGAAGTGGTGTCACAATTTAACAAGGTTTAATAATTAAAGTGACTGGAAATGCCTATGTGGCATTCTTTTATTACTTGATCATTATTTCTGTATGTAAACAAATATGTTTTTATATATTCCGAAAGGTATGGTCAAATTTGATTTTTGTGAGTTGGAATCAACTCAAAATATTTTATGGCTGAATTTTGAAAAATGTTTGAATGCAGAAAAGCTTCTGCCTTGTTATTTTTACCATGGGTAATCTACAATTCTAAATGGCTTCAATCCAACGGGCCTGGATTAAGCTTTCTAGTACCTTTCTAACAAAATTGGTTTCATGCATTTTGGTTCAGTGAATCGAGCTGGGTTGATTTTTGAATCTAGGTACAGAACTGTGTTTGAAATTAAATGAATAAAAGTAAATTTGAATTGTTGGGTCGCGCGGGACGGTTAACTGGGCCGGCCCACTACGCACAGTGCACGCGCGGGCTGGTTAAGTGGTTGTCCCCACGCGTCAGTGAGACAACAAGTGGCGAACAGCATGCATGGTCTGCGCGGCGGCGAACGGGCATGTCTGCGGTGTTGTTGGGGCGGTGGTGATCACGCAAGAGGCAAGGGCGGCGCGCGGTCTGTGCGAGCATGTCGAGCAAGGCGCTCTGGCACGCTCTCGGCATGGCAGCAGAGAAACTGGGCGCGTGCTTGGCGGGTGGTCCAGGGGCTGGCTGCTCTCGGGGCTGGGACAGGGAGTGGCGGTGGACGGTGCTGCATCTGTGAGACAAGGTTGGCGAGGCTTGTGAGGCTCCTAGTTGGCCGGCGACAGCGGGGTGGCAAGGATGTTCTCGGCATGCTTGCCATTTATGGCATGGTCTGGTTTACAGTGAGCTAGAGAGGTTAAACAAGTTAGATTATCTACTGAGGGTGTAGTGTGAGATAGAGAGGGAACAAGTTAGGCCAAAATTACTGCACACTATAGTGTTTTGTGTTTGTTTGTTTGCTGATCACAATGTGTTTGATGAAATGGCCGAAAGAAATTCAAATTTGAATTTTGGATTCAAACTTGGTGGGTTTACTAGGCACATGCTAGGGAGTGTCTGGTTAGTTGGATTAGTCAAGGGGCACTGGTTTGGTTGGGTTTTGAAAATGTGTGATCTTCACATATGATAAAGATTCAATTTTGAATTGTGATTTGAATGAGGTTGCCAAATGTTTCTGCAAGTTTGAAAGGTGGGCTTTTATTCACTTTTACTTGGTCTTGCAAGGGGTGAAAAGAATTGGGAAAGTTTCTGTTTTTAATCTTGGACTAGAAACACTCAAAGTGACCTAGTGAGCAAGATTGGCAAAAATGACCATTTTCCTTAATTGATTTGTTTTTGATTTTCTCTTTATTTGTTTCTATTTGGAAAAGTTTTATATGATGTTATTTTCACCGTTAAACCATTTCTTGCTATTTAGGTTAATCACACAAGTTCATTCATGCATTTATCAAATCATCACATTCACACATGCATTCATATGATTTAAATTAATCAAAGTTTTTGTTAACCCTAATTTTAGTGATTAGAGTTTGATGATCATTGTTTTATATTTTTGGGATGTTACAAACCTTTCCCTCTTAAACAAAATCTCGTCCCGAGATTTGAAAAAGAAGGAAAAAGATTACCTAGGATTTAAAGAGATTGGGAAACTCCATCCTGATGTGATATTCTCGCTCCCAGGTAGCTTCTTCTTCAGTGTGGTTCCTCCACTGAATATTGAGAAACTTGATGCTTCGGGTCCTGGTGGTTCTAAATGCTTCTTCAAAAATACGGATGGTACTTCAGGATAGATCTGGTCATCGTTGATCCCTATGGTCCGATGATCAATGTTCTTGAAAACTTCGGTCTTCTCCAGAAGTTCAAGGCATTTGCGAAGTAACGATATATATAACACATTGTGCACTGCTGACATTTCCTCTAGCATTTCCAATTGATATGATACTTCTCCTCGACGGTTCAGAATCTTGAAGGGTCTGATATATCTGGGGTTAACTTTCCTCTAAGGTGGAAACGCTGCATTCCCTTCAAAGGCGACACTTTGAGATACACAAAATCTCCAATATTGAAACCGAGGTCTCGACATCTCTTGTCGGCGTAACTCTTCTGTCTTGACTGGGCGGTCTTGAGGTGCTCACGAATCTTGTGAACTTTCTCTTCTGCTTTTCCTAGGATGTCGGTTCCAAAAATCTGACTCTCTCCTACTTCCGACCAATTCAAAGGGGTGCGACATTTCCTTCCATACATGAATTCAAATGGGGCCATTTGCAAACTAGCTTGATAATTGTTGTTGTATGAAAATTTTGCGAAAGGCGGACAGTCTTCACATTTAGATCCATACTCTAGCACACATGCTCTCAACATATCTTCGAGTATTTGATTTACTCGCTCCGTTTGTCCATCGGTCTGAGGGTGATACGCTGTGCTGAAATCCAGTCGGGTTCCTAAAGCTTCTTGGACCTTATTCTAGAACCTCGAGGTAAACTGGGTCCCTCGATCCGATACGATGTTCTTGGGGACTCCATGCATACTGATGATTCTAGCAATGTATAACTCCGCTAGCTTCGAACTCTGGTATGTGGTCTTGACTGGTAAGAAATGGGCTACCTTGGACAATCTGTCAACTATGATCCAAATAGAGTCATTTCCCCTACTAGAAGGAGGCAATCCTGTGATAAAGTCCATTCCAACTGAATCCCATTTCCATTCCAGAATATGCAATGGTTGCAACAGTCCTGCGGGTCTTTGATGTCCCGCCTTGACTCTCTGACATATATCACACTTGGCGATATAGCTTCCGATATCTCTCTTCATCTTATGCCACCAAAATTGTTCCTTCTTATCCTGATACAACTTCGTTCCTCCGGGGTGTATGGAATAAAGAGTACCATGGGCCTCTTTCAAAACAACTTCTTTCAACTCCGAATCTGCTGGTACATAGAGACGTCCTTTGTACCACAGAACTCCTTCTTCGTCTTTGGTGAATCCGGGTACTTTGCCTATACCGATATGACATTTGATTCCATCGATACTAGCATTTCCTTTCTGCGCCTCCTTGATCTGACTGATCAAAGTGGGTTGAAGTTCTACGATAGCCAAAAATCCTTCACTTACTAATTCCATTTAGAAATCCTCCATCTCTTTGTGCAAACTTGGTTGCTCCTTCAAAATCATGGAGTTCAAGCGGCACGGCAATCTGCTAAGGGCATCTTCTACCACATTGGCTTTACCGGGGTGGTAGTGAATGTCCAAATCGTAGTCCTTGATTAGCTCAATCCATCTTCTGTGCCTCATATTGAGCTCCTTCTGAGTGAATATATACTTCAGGATCTTGTGATCCAAATAAATCTCACAACGGTTTCCCATGAGGTAATGCCTCCATGTCTTCAGGGCTAGAACTACGATTGCGAGTTCAAGGTCATGGGTAGGATAATTCTGTTCATGCTGCATCAGTTGTTGGGATAGATAAGATATAACTTTGCCTTCTTAGATTAGCACACATCCGAGACCGATCTTGGATGCATCAAAATACACATCAAAGGGCTTCGTGATATCCGGCATGATCAAGATTGGGGATGAAATCAATCTCCTCTTGAGTTCCTGAAAACTCGCTTCACATTTGTCAGTCCATTCGAACTTCTTGTCCTTCTTCAGCAATTGGGTCATGGGTCTGGCGATACTCGAGAATCCTTCTACAAACTTGCGGTAGTATCCCGCTAATCTGAGAAATACACGAACTTGGGTTTGAGTGGTCGGGGCTTGCCAATCTTCAACATCTTTCACCTTCGCAATGTCAACGGAAATTCCTCTGGCCGATACAATATGTCCGAGGAATCCTACCTCCTGTAACCAGAATTCACATTTGCTAAACTTGGCATATAGCTCATGCTCTCTAAGGGTTCCAAGAATGGTCCTTAGGTGTAGCTCATGTTCTTCTTCTGATTTGGAATAAATCAGAATGTCATCGATGAAAACAACGACAAACTTATCCAGGAAGTCCATAAAAATCTTATTCATGAGGTTCATGAAATAAGCGGGGGCATTGGTTAATCCAAAAGACATGACAGTATACTCGTATAATCCATATCTGGTGGTAAAGTCAGTCTTTGGAATATCCTCTGCGCGGATCTTGAGTTGATGATAGCCAGTTCTAAGATCAATCTTAGAAAACACTTTGGCACCAGTCAACTGGTCAAACAGATTGTAACATCCCTAAAATCATGTTTCAAACTCATGCATATCATCCATGCATCCATGATCATATAGAATTCATTTCAAACAAAACAGTTCAAAAACAGGAGCATATGAGCTCATTATTTTATGTGATCATCATTTGAAACAAATGCTACTCTTTCTATGAGAGGTTCTGGTTCATGAAACCAAACTTTGTGCCTTGTTGTTTTCAGAATGTGTTGCTAGATTCCTAAGGTTCAAACCAAGATTTCAAAGCAAATACAATTTGAAAACCAATTTCAAAACCAAATTGAAACAAGTGCTTTTTCACTATTATTTTGTCTTTCCAAAAATGACCAAGCCAATTCAAAGTGACCACATGGTTTTATGCCTAGAATGGTGACTGTTGCACACTGCAAAAATCCTGAAAAGATTTGAATTCAAATAGAGTTTGAATTCATTTGAAAATCATTAAAGAAAATCAAATTAGAAAAAGAAAAAGGAATAAGGAAAAAGAAAAGGGTCGGCGCTACTATTCTGGCCCAACAGCGAATCCAGCCCAGCTAGCCCACCCGGGTCCCCTCTCTCTCTCTCACGCACAGACGCACCCACAGAGCCGCTGACGCCTAGACCCCACCCCCTCTCTGGCTCTCTCGCAGACAACTGGGCCCTCTCCACGTCGACTCCTTCTTCCCCAAATCGCGCCCGCAGACCACGTCGCCGCTGCCGTTGATGCTGGTAATGGCGCGGCATAATTAGCCTTGATACCTCAAGCGTTTGCTGTCACGCTTCGGCCTATTTAAACCACACCCCTCCGCGGTCATTTCCCCCCACGCTGCACTCTCTTCTCGCCACCAGGCTGCCCCTAATTCGCGTTGCACCGCTGCAGCCAGAGCTAACTCCGACGAGTTTCCGGTAAGACCCCGTCGCCCCTTGCTGTCTAAATTTGCCAGTACAATCTCCATGACCATGCACACCTCCTGACCCCTCTGGTGCATGCTAGGATCATCCAGATCCTCGACAACGTCGGCGACCACACGCGTCAGACGACCCCATCAACTCCGGCGATCAATTGCGGTAAGCACCGAGCGCCCCTTGCCCTCTCTCGCATACGAGGTTGTTCGCCACTGTCTTGCGCATCTCCTAAACCACTTGGTTCGTGCTAGGGCGACGCGGAACCTCGGCAACGACTTCGACAGCAACCACCCGACGCCGTGCACAACTCCAACGAGCTTCCACAGCCACTACAGCGCACCCCTTGACCAGCCGACACCACCTTGAGCATCAGCATCGCACGACGAGCTCGGTAAGCCCCTTCACCCTCTCCCGTGCGACCTAGAATGCCAGCACCGCCGCTGACAGACACGCCGCCGCCAGTCGCCGCCGCTAGGCTATGGTCGAAGCGTTTAAATTAGATCTGATCGAAGCGTTTTCTTTGAATCTGGCACGTTGGATCTAACTTGATCTGACGGCGCGGAAGGGTGATCCTGAGTGAAACGGTATCGGCCAATAGGAAACAGACGCGTGGCTAGGGTTTGATTTTAAAACAGATTTTGAAACTGATTTATATCCAATTTTGAATTAGCTATAACTTTTGATCCCCACGTTAGAATTTGACAAATTTTATACCGTTGGAATCAGGAGAGCAAGCTCTTTCAAATTATGCAATGTGTTTAGTGTTTAGCTTCTGTTAAAAAGGCTTTATTTGCAGAAACTTGTTTAGGACTAATTTGAGTGTTTGAAATATTTAGGAAAGGTTTAGGGGTATAAATATTGGTTGTTTGGCAAGATTTTATCTTGTTAGTGAATCAGTACCTTGCACTTGCTTGGTTGAGTTTTAAAAATCATCACTTAGCATCTTGCATGCATGCATATATATTTTTGGTTGAATATATCTTGTATGTGATTGTGGCTATATTCTATGTGTAGATTTTGGTGCTAGTGATTGTGATTGTGAAGAGTGATACTCTCCCAACTACCAAGGCAAGTGGTACTTCATGAATAATTATATCCCTATATTTTATACTAAGCATTAGAAATATTTTGCTAAGTCTTGCATGTTATTATTTTTGCCTATATGCCATGTTGGGAAATCCTAAGTAGTTGTAGAATTGCTAGGAAATTTCTAAGTAAAGTTACTATCTATGCCATGCTTAGCCTAGCTAGTAGCAAACAAGGGTTGGTGAATTATACATGCTATGATGAAAATATTTCTAAGTCTTTGGACTTGTTTTACTTAATAAAACAACTAAGTCAATGAATCACCTGGGTGGAAAGGGACTTGATTGGTGGTTTTTGGTTGAGTGGTTACACAAGGCCCATGGCTATGGTTTACCTTGTGTATCACACTTGTGGTAAGCCACCCAGGAACAAAGAGATTTTTAGAGGCCAAGTGTTGAGAAGCTTCTAGTGCAGCCACTTGGAAATATGGGCTCTTCCTGGATCACATAAGTTGCTAGAACTTAGCCATTTGGACAGTTGGTGGTAGTGGGAATGATAGGTTGGAGCGCGTCCATTTGGTCTAAGGGAAGGCTTCTGAAAGGTCCTGTCTGGGAAACCAAGTCTGGTGGGGAAAGTGCACAACCTCTGCAGATGGAAAAATCTAAGTACTTAGCCAAGTCCATGGCAATGGACAACTTGAGCATCAAGGCATGGAAGCTATCAAGAATCTCCTCATCCCAATTTCCATGTAAAAAAATTTGTGGGTGAACAAGGGTGAAGGACCTCAATGTCTATTGGTGGTTCCTTGGGAAAAGATTTGACAAAGAAAAACTTAGTGTTTTCAACTAATAGGCAAAACCTATTTTAAGCAAAGCAAGCCAAGCTACACTTAGCCAAATTTGCATATAGTATCTAGTCCACTTAAATTATACTAAGGTATCACTTGCCAATACTATTCCAAAGTATTGACCCACTGTGGCTGTAACTTGTGATGTTGCAGGTTACTCTGATGAGGATTAGGTGTCATGAGTCTACACTCAACATGTTTGCCTGTGGCACATGAAGATGAAGACTTATATTTATTTACTTATTCAAACTCTTGTAATAGGCCTATGGCCTTTGAGTTGTAAAGACTATGTTTATCTCTGGAATGGATGTAATAAATGACCATTGTATTTGTGTACTTCATCTTAAACTGTGGATGCTAGCAATGATCCAGGGACTAGCATTGCAATCACAGGGATCCTTTTCCTTTAAAAAGGAGGGATCTTATAGATGGTATAATAGCACTGTGTTGCCTGTAGGATTATGACCCTAGGATTGGAAACCACTAAGGAAAAAATTTCAACTACTTCTACACTTGTCTATTCTTCTCGTAAACTTTTCTAATCTTCTCTCTCATCTCTATTTGTAGATGAACTCCATCAATGAAGCCGTGAGGAAATGACCAATCATGACAATGACTTTGGAGTGTGAGACAGAATTCCCCAAGGCTCTCAAGGACCTCATGGTTGCATTAGACATACAGGGTGCAACTGTGTACAAGGGCTTTCCTGTGATGGATGAAGGAGAGGAATACTGGTGGGTACAACTTCACTTGTATAAAAACAATGAAGACAACCATCAGGAAAAAGGATTCTGCATGTTCACCAATTCAGTGGTGCACACTACATTCTTTGAATCAGCAAAGGATGCAGCTTGGAAGTCCATAAAAGAACTTGGTGATAGAGTCAAGTGCAGAATGCTCCACCTCCAAAATGATCTAAGGAAAGAGAAGGAACATACCCAAGAGTTGGAATCCACCAACCAAACCTTAAGAGGAGACATTATAGACTTAGTGATGGAATCATGTGAGCAAGATAGGTTGATTGCTTCTAGGAACATTGTGTTAGCCAACAGATCCAGTGAGATAGGATTGTAAACGTACTTCGTTAGTTGGACCACCACCTATCACCTTATTTTCCAAAGTGTTGCTTTAAAATAAGATTGAACCTTGGTTGTTGTAATGGTTTCATGTATGCATGACTTATGTGTTTTGCTTCCCAAGGATATGTATGTGATGTTATGTCTTTTTTTATCTTGATTTGTGTTGTTCTAACTTTTCTATCTTATAAATAGATGCCTATTACCATCAGCACTGTTGAGGAGTTCCAGGTTACCCGCTTTGGTCCTCGTATCGTTGAGCTTACCACTTTTCTCAATCTCCCTCTTCCCACCATCATGGTGCATCCCCTCACCAAGTTTGAGAGGAAGGACCTCTGGGGCTTCAAGGTCAACCAGCCCGAACGCCAGACAGAGCCTACCACGGAGGCCATTGTCTTCAAGCTCATGCACGATGACAGGGAGAGAGTCCTTGAGGTAGTTATGCAGGATCTGATAGGACGTCTGCTAGGACGACACTCCCGACAGGTTAGAGGTATCCACTTCCACGTCTTCGGAAGACGTGATGAGGATGGAGAGTCCATCGACTTCGAGGACGATTCGAGGGACGCAGCAGAGCCGATACGCCTGTACCTCCAGGACTTAGAGTCTCTCATTAGGCACGTGGACACAGACAGGACCAATGTCATGCTCAGCAATGATGAGCTCCAGGTGCAGCTTCGCGAGAAGGACAAGCACTTCGCGGAGCAAGACGAGATAGTCAAGGAAATGGAGGCGAAGTTCGAGACCCAGGACAGGAAGTTCAAAAGTCAGGAGAAGTGTGTCCAGGATAGGAACAAGAAGATCCGGGACATGACTGAAGAACTGCAGTCCAAGGACTTCGAGCTCGAGCAGCAGCAGACGGTGATAGAGAGGCTTCGCTCCCAGAAGAGGGCTCTCAAGGCCAAGATAGAGACCTTGACCACTAGCATTGAGGAAAACAAGACCGCGATGGAGAACACAGGTCTTACCTTTGTCGAGGAGGAGATTGATGCCGATGAGTAGATTGACTACTAGTTTTTCTTTTATTATCATACTTGTTGTTTGAGAACTTGTTATTGGACCATCCGACATGTGGATGGCTTGCCACTTGTGTGTTTTACTTTGTGAACTTGTTATCTTGTTGTTGAACCTTTATTGTTGTGTTGCATGCTTTATGTTTGTATATGTGATGTAATGTGCATGAAAGCATCTATGGGTATCTCATTCTTATCTCTATTTGAACAAACCACAGATGCCTCCCCGTCGTGCAAACCCCAACCCCAACAACAACAACAAAATCACTCCAAAAATGCAGCAAATGATGACTGCTCAAACACAGCTGATGCAGATGATGACAACGTTCATCCAGAACTAAAACAATAACAACAACAACAACAACAATAACAACAACAACAACAACAATAACAACAACAACTCTCCGGGCTTTGATATGCTTACCAGATTCTTGAGATTGAGGCCAGCAAAGTTCTCAGGAACGACTGATCCCATGGTGGCCAATGATTGGCTACACTCAGTAAACAAGGACTTGGTAACCGTGGGCTGTACGGATGTTGAAAAGGTCAGATTTGCAGCACATCTGCTGGAAGGACCAGCCGCCACTTGGTGGGACAACTTCCAGATCACCACTCCCATAGATGAAGTGACATGGGCTATCTTTGAGGATGGCTTTCGCACTGCTCATATCTCATCAGGAGTGATGAGTCTGAAAAAGAAAGAGTTCCACAATCTGAAGCAGCGCCACCGCAGCGTGGCTGAATATATTGAGGAGTTCAACAATCTGGCGCGTTATGCACCGGATGAAGTTGACACTGATGCCAAGAGAAAGGAAAAATATCTTGAAGGCTTGAATGATGAGCTAAATCTGCAATTGGTTGTGGCATATGTTCCCACTTATCAGTCGCTCTGTGACAAGGCTGCTATTTTGGAGAACAAAATGAAGCAAGTTGAGAGTAGAAAGAGAAAGCACTCCGACAAGCATAGCTCGGGATCGTCTCACAAATGATCTCATTATGATGACAGTGGAAGCTCAGGATCCCACAAGCATGGGAAATTCAACAAGCACCACAACCACAACCGTCATGACAAACATCACCGTAGTCATGACAATGACAAATACAAGAACCATAAGAGTGGACATAAGAGCCACCACAGTGGTAATGGAAGTGGAAGTGGAAGTCAGCCTGTTAAGAGAGACATAAGTCAGGTTGAATGCTTCAAATGCAAGAAGATGGGGCATTATGCAAATGAATGCCCAGAAAAGAAAGTTGAAGGACCCAACAAGCCTAATCTGTTCCAGAAGGGACAGGTGAACCACATCAGTGTGGAGGAGGTCTATGAGGAGCCTGATGCTGTTGCTGGTAAGTTCAGACTCAATTCTATTCCAGCATTTGTTCTTTTTGATACAGGAGCATCGCATTCATTCATATCAAAAGCATTTGTTGATAGAAATGGGTTTCCAACTGAAAACATTGGGTGTCCAATAAAAGTTAGTTCTCCGGGTGGAGATATGATAGTAAGTCTTGGATGCTGGGATCTAGTAATAGAGTTTGGAAAACATAAATTTCCAGTGAGTCTGATAATCCTAGATTCCCTAGGACTGGACGTAATATTGGGAATGGATTGGATGGCTAAGTATGAAGGAGTACTGGATTGTGCTAATCGTACTGTTGCACTCACAACCTCGGAAAGAAAGCAGATTAAATTCAAGTCCAACTTTGAATCTAAAAGAAGTAAGCTAAATTCTCTTAAGGGGGTTAGCATGGACAGTGTGCCAATTGTGAGTGAGTATCCAGATGTGTTTCCGGAAGAATTGCCGGGAATGCCACCAGACAGAGATGTAGAGTTTCTTATAGATTTGGTACCAGGGTCTAGACCAATAGCAAAGAGACCTTATAAAATGTCAGTTGATGAACTTAAAGAGCTCAAGAAACAACTTGGAGAACAGTTGCAGAAAGGATTTATTCAACCAAGTTCTTCATCTTGGGGAGCCCCAGTTTTGTTCGTGGAGAAGAAAGATAGAAGTCAAAGGTTATGCATAGATTACCGTTCACTCAACGAGGTAACTATCAAGAACAAATACCCTTTGCCTAGAATCAATGACTTGTTTGATCAGCTAGAAGGAGAATGTGTGTTCTCAAAGATTGATCTCCGGTCAGGCTATTTTCAACTCAAGATAAGGGAACAAGACATACCTAAGACAGCATTCACTACAAGGTATGGATTGTATGAGTATACCGTAATGCCTTTTGGTTTGACCAATGCTCTAGCATACTTCATGAATATGATGAACAAGGTGTTCATGGAATTCCTTGACAAGTTTGTTGTCGTTTTCATCGATGACATCTTAGTCTACTCCAAGAGCAAAGAAGAGCATGAAGGACACTTGCGTTTGATACTTGAGAAGTTAAGAGAGCATAAACTTTATGGCAAATTCAGCAAGTGTGAGTTCTGGTTGGATGAAGTTGGTTTTCTTGGTCATGTTATGACAAAGGATGGTGTAGCAGTTGATCCTGCTAAAGTATCAGCTGTGACTGAATGGGAATCTCCCAAGTCAGTGAAGGAAGTTCGTAGTTTCCTTGGCTTAGTAGGTTACTATAGAAGGTTCATTGAGAATTTCTCAAAGGTTGCTAAGCCTATGACATAATTGCTAAAGAAAGACAAGAAGTTTGCTTGGTCTGAAGGTTGTGAACTCAGCTTTCAGGAATTGAAGAATAGACTTGTGACAACACCAGTCTTGTGTCTGCCAGATTTGGAAAAAGATTTCCAAGTATATTGTGATGCATCTCATCAAGGTTTGGGTGCAGTACTTATGCAAGACGGTAAAGTTGTGGCTTATGCCTCGAGACAAATCAGAACTCATGAAGTGAACTATCCTACTCATGATTTAGAGTTAGCCTCTGTTGTCCATGCACTCAAAATATGGAGACACTATCTTTTGGGAAAGAGTTGTGAAGTGTTCACAGATCACAAAAGTTTGAAGTATATATTCACCCAGAAGGAAATTAATATGAGACAAAGAAGATGGCTAGAACTTATCCAAGACAATGACTTAAGTTTGCAATACCATCCCGGTAAAGCAAATGTTGTAGCAGATGCTCTAAGTCGTAAGGTTTTTGTGAATGGCCTTACCAAAGGAGAATTGCCAGATGATCTGTGTACCCAATTTAGAAAACTCAGATTGGAGATTGTGCCTGAAGGACATCTCATGTCTTTGGATGTTCAACCCACTTTGTTGGACAAGATCAGAGAAGCCCAGAAGACTGATAAGGAAATTGAAGAGATTAAGGAAAATATTGGCAAAGAAAAAGCCAAAGAATTCCATGAAGACGAACAGGGTACTTTATGGCATGGGAAACGTATCTGTGTTCCACAAGACCCGGAGTTGCGGAAACTGATTTTGCAAGAAGCACACAACTCTCCGTATTCCATTCATCCGGGTAACACCAAAATGTACATGGACATGAAAGAAAGATTTTGGTGGAATAATCTCAAGAAGGACATCGCCGAACATATTGCTTTGTGTGATGTGTGTAGTAGAGTGAAAGCGGAGCATCAGAAACCAGCAGGTTTGCTTCAACCACTACCTATTCCTGAGTGGAAGTGGGACAAGATTGGTATGGATTTCATTATTGGATTACCAAGGACCCGGTCAGGATACGATTCTATTTGGGTAGTAGTGGATCGCCTAACTAAAGTGGCTCATTTCATACCCGTGAAGACAACCTACACAAGTGCTAAGTTAGCCAGAATTTACATGAGTAGAATTGTATGTCTACATGGAGTGCCCAAGAGTATTGTGTCTGATAGGGGAACTCAATTCACTTCCCATTTTTGGAGACAGTTGCATGAGTCATTGGGAACGAGGTTGGAATTTAGTACGGCTTTTCATCCTCAAACTGATGGACAAACAGAAAGGACTAATCAGATTCTTGAAGACATGTTGAGGGCATGTGCCCTAGACTATGGACCCAGTTGGGATGAAAGTCTGCCTTACGCGGAATTTTCTTATAACAACAGCTATCAAGCCAGCATTGAGATGGCACCGTTTGAGTTTCTTTACGGAAGAAAGTGTACCACCCCATTGTTATGGAATGGTGTGGGAGAAAGAAGTTTATTCGGGCCAGATCTTATCAAAGAAGCCGAAGAGAAGGTCAAATTGGTTAAGGACAGGTTGAAGATAGCACAGTACCGACAGAAAAGCTACGCCGATCCTAAGCGTAGAGAAGTCACCTACGAAGTTGGTGATAGAGCCTATCTTAGAGTGTCACCACTTTGTGGAGTGAAAAGATTCGGAGTCAAAGGAAAATTGGCACCAAAGTATGTTGGGCCATTCAAGATTCTGAGTCGCAAAGGAGAAGTTGCCTATGAAATTGAACTACCGAAATCTTTGTCAGCAGTTCATAATGTGTTTCATGTGAGTCAAAACTTAAGAAATGTCATCCAGAAATGGAAGAAACTTCTTCGAAGGATACTATTGTCACATCCCAAGATTTTCCAAATCTTGTTATGTGAAAAATAAATGAATATAATAAAACTTTTTTGATTTTCAGGGTGAGAAGAAACTTTTTGAATCCAATTGGAAAATTTCAAAACCTATTTGGATCAAATAAAATCCTAAAGGGATTTAAAAAGATAAATAAACAATAAACTTAAAAATATTTAAAATTACTATTTTTGGATCTTTTAATAAAAGATTTGGTTTTCAAAAGAAAAGGTAGATTTATAAATAAGGATTATTTTATAAGCCAAATTAAAACTTGGCCAAGCCTTTGAAATAAAATGTTTCTATTTGATAAAAATAGTAAAGGTTTATTTAAATAAAATAATAAGGATTTAATATCCAATTTTATAAAAAATAAAGGTTTTACCATTTTAATTAAACACCAAAACTTGTTAAATTAATTTAAACAAGTTTTCCAAGTATTTTATATTTTCAAATAAAACCTACTGAATTGTTTTTGATATTATTTAGCTTTCAAAATGGAGATTTTAATAAAACAAATCCTATTTGAATTAATAACTAAGGACTATTTTATTTAATTATTAAATAGATCCTAAAAAGAATGAAATTATTATTTTATTTTTGGACTTTGGTTTTGTGTTGTTAAACAGAACCAAAACTCAATGCAAAGTTTGGAGGAGTTTTAAATTGCTTTGTTGGTTGATTTGTTTAATTGAATTTCAAAACAGAAAATCGAAATAGAAAAAGATAAAACAATCAGAAAGAAAAAAATAGAATCAGACAGCAGCCCAACTAGCCAGCCCAACGAGCCTAGTTAGCCCAGTCCCTCTCTCCCCGCGAGAAAACGCTTCGCACTCAGAAAATCACCCACTCAGCGACTGACCGACGGACCCCACCCCCACACTCTCTCTCTCGCTGACCAACCGACCCCACAACACTGTTCGTCGTTCCCACCCGCGACCTGTTCTTCCCCTAGACACCGCTGCCGTTCCTGCCGTTTAATTCTTCGCATGAATTCTCCTTAATGCTGCGTTAATCTCTCGCCGTGACCACACGGTATTAATCGCCAACATCTCCTCTCTCTTTCCCCTCTCTCGCCCGACCCTCTCTGCCCTCAGGCTGCCCTCATTGCTTGTAACAACCTCCCTATCTCCGACGAGCTCGCAACCGAATTCCGGCAGCCCTGCGCCACCCCTTGCCTCCCCGAGCACACAGGCACGTTCCCCAGGACCTAGCGCATCTTTCTGCATCGGCAGCTCGCTCGCGCGCGCCCCTGAGCTTCGACAGCGACGACTCCAAGCGCCACCACCGTCTGTTTGCTACTCCGGCGAGTCCTCCATGTAGTGTCTGACCGCCCCTCTCCTCCTCCTTCACGCTTGCATCATCGCCATGACTTTGCGCGTCTAACCGTGCTTCCCGTTTGTTTCCGCGTGAACCGTAGCCTCGCCTCCAACGTCGACTGAGCGCACCCGACGCGGACAAGAACTCCGGCGAGCCATTGTCCTCACCCCTCGTGCGCCCCTCGATGAGATACTGCCACGTTGAGCACCAGCGAAGCACGACGATCTCGGTGAGCCCCTCCCCTGTCTCTTTTGCTTCCTGCATCACCAGCGCCACCCTCGTCTGAGCATGCCGCCGCTCGCCGCCGCTCCAGCGCCGCCCATCTGAGGTCGAGCTGCTGTGAGCCACTGGATCCAGATAAGCAAGCCCTAGCCAACCATGCAATTTGTTTAGTAAAAAGCTTCTGGTAAAATGTTTGTTTTTGCAGAAACATTTGTATGCTTGTTTAGGATATAAAAATTATTCCAAAATGAATTTGAGGATAAAATCTTTGGCAAATGGTTTGTTTTGAACCTACTGACCCTAGGAAACAAATTGTGGTTTCAAAAATTTATTTGGTGAAGAAAAAGAATGATTCCTTGATTTAAAACCAATTCTAGTCAAATAAAAAAATATGGTTTATTTATTAAAAATGATTTCGAAGGAAAACCTTTGGGAAATGTTTTGTTTCAAACTCTCTGACCCTAAACACAAAGTTTTATGGTTTGAAAACATATTTTGTGAAACCTATTGATTAATTCCTTATTAAAAACATTTCTACACCACATAAAATGATACCTTGTTTTGAAAATGGTTTATGAAGTGAAATCTTTTGCAAATGACTTTGCCACTTTATAAAATGACCATTAGGTGTTTTCAAATGTTTATGACCCATTAGAAACCTCTTTTACAAATAAAACAACCCTTTTGCATGCTTGCATGTATTGTTTTGTTTATCATTTTATGTGATGTTTTGCTTGATTGGTAGATTGAGATTGTGCCTTGCTTGATTGAATTGTAGTGACTTGAAGAGTGTGAATGCTACAAGGAAAAGGAGTGAACTTATACCCTCTACCAAAAAGGCAAGTGATGCTTCATACTTTTGTCCCATTATTTTCACTATGCATTAGTGATATTTCTAAGTAAGACTTGCAGGGAATTTTGCTAAGTATAAACCATGTATGGGAAAACTTAGTAGATGAAAGCTTAGTAAATTTCCTAAGTTAAGACTCCTACTACTAGCATGCTTAGCTTAGCTAATAGAAAACAAGGGTGGATATATATTCACACTATGGAAAAATTTCTAAGTCTGAGGACTTGTGTTTGTTTAATAAAACAACTAATTGAATGAATTACCTGGGTGGAATGGAAGGAATGGTTTGTGCTGAGTGGTTCACAAGGCCCATGTTTATGGTTTACCTTGTGTATCTCACTTGTGGATGGCCACCCAGGAACAAAGAGATTTGAGATGTCAAATGTTGAGAAGCTTCAAGTGCAACCATTTGGCATTATGGGCTCTGCCTGGATCACATAGGTTGCTAGAACTTAGCCATTTGGACAGTTGGTGGTAGTGGGAATGATAGGTTGGAACGCGTCCATTTGGTCTAAGGAAAGGCTTCTGAAAGATCTTGTCTTGGTGAAACCAAGTCTTGTGGGGAAAGTGCACAACCTCTACAGATGGAAAAAATCTAAGTACTTAGCCAAGTCCATGGCAATGGACAACTTGAGCATCAAGACATGGAAGCTATCAACAATATCATCATCCAAATTTCTAAGTTAAAAACTTGTGGTTGAACAAGGGTTAAAGGATCTTCAATCTTTGATTGGGAGATGCCTTGGGAAAGATTTTTGTCAAGCAAAAACTTAGAGTTTTCAAATGATAAGGAAAATCTATTTTTGAGCAATGCAAGCCTAAAGCTCCGCTTAGCCAAATGCATATAGATGATAGACTCCACTATTCTACCATAGTATCACTTGCCAATACAATTCAAATGTATTGACCCTTGTGGCTGTAACTTGTTATGTTGCAGGTTTGATTGATTTAGTGAAGTGTGTTGATTAGGATTACAAAGTCTACAACCAACATGTATGCCTGTGGCACTTTGAAGATGAAGGACCCCATGCTTATAGATATTCTGCTGCAATGTAATGTAATAGCCAAATGAGCTATGTAAGATGTAATAAAATTATGTTATTTCTGGTTGTAACATTGTATTATGACCTTTGTTTCTTGATATTACATCTTAACTGTGGATGCTAGCTATTGATCCAGGGACTAGCATTGTAAACACAGGGATCTCTACCTTATTAAAGGTTGGGAACCTTCGAACTATACCTTTGGAGGAAGTTCAACTAGAAAGTGATCTCAGTTATGAAGAGAAACCTATCAAGATTCTTGAAACTGCAGAAAGAGTCACAAGGACTAAGACTATCAAGTTTTGCAAAGTGCAGTGGAATCATCATTCCGAAGAGGAAGCAACATGGGAAATAGAAGATGATCTTCGGAAAGACCACCCTCACCTTAAGGGGGTTAGATTTGCTAGCCAATCCGAATCTCGAGAGCGAGATTCACCTTAAGGGGGTTAGATTTGTAACATCCCTAAAATCATGTTTCAAACTCATGCATATCATCCATGCATCCATGATCATATAGAATTAATTTCAAACAAAAAAATTAAAAAGCAGGAGCATATGAGCTCATTATTTTATGTGATCATCATTTGAAACAAATGCTACTCTTTCTATGAGAGGTTGTGGTTCATGAAACCAAACTTTGTGCCTTGTTGTTTTCAGAATGTGTTGCTAGATTGCTAAGGTTCAAACCAAGATTTCAAAGCAAATACAATTTGAAAACCAATTTCAAAACCAAATTGAAACAAGTGCTTTTTCACTGTTATTTTGTCTTTCCAAAAATGACCAAGCCAATTCAAAGTGACCACATGGTTTTATGCCTAGAATGGTGACTGTTGCACACTGCAAAAATCCTGAAAAGATTTGAATTCAAATAGAGTTTGAATTCATTTGAAAATCATTAAAGAAAATCAAATTAGAAAAAGAAAATGGAATAAGGAAAAAGAAAAGGGCCGGCGCTACTATTCTGGCCCAACAGCGAATCCAGCCTAGCTAGCCCACCCGGGTCCCCTCTCTCTCTCTCACGCACAGACGCACCCACAGAGCCGCTGACGCCTAGACCCCACCCCCTCTCTGGCTCTCTCGCAGACAACTGGGCCCTCTCCACGTCGACTCCTTCTTCCCCAAATTGTGCCCGCAGACCACGTCGTCGCTGCCGTTGATGCCGGTAATGGCGCGGCGTAATTAGCCTTGATACCTCAAGCGTTTCCTGTCGCGCTTCGGCCTATTTAAACCACACCCTGCCGCGGTCATTTCCCCCCACGCTGCACTCTCTTCTCGCCACCAGGCTGCCCCTAATTCGCATTGCACCGCTGCAGCCAGAGCTAACTCCGGCGAGGTATTCCGGTAATACCCCGTCGCCCCTTGCTGTCTAAATTTGCTAGTACAATATCCACGACCATGCGCACCTCCTTACCCCTCTGGTGCATGCTAGGATCATCCAGAGCCTCGGCAACATCGGCGACCACACGCATCAGACGACCCCATCAACTCCGGCGATCAATTGCGGTAAGCACCGAGCGCCCCTTGCCCTCTCTCGCATACGAGGTTGTTCGCCACTGTCTTGCGCATCTCCTAAAGCACTTGGTTCGTGCTAGGGCGACGCGGAACCTCGGCAACGACTTCGACAGCAACCACCCGACGCCATGCACAACTCCGACGAGCTTCCCCAGCCACTACAGCGCGCCCCTTGACCAGCCGACACCACCTTGAGCATCAGCATCGCACGACGAGCTCGGTAAGCCCCTTCCCCCTCTCCCGTGAGACCTAGAACGCTAGCGCCGCCGCTGACAGACACGCCGCCGCTAGCGCCGCTAGGCTATGGTCGAAGCAACAGCAGCCATTAGATGTAGATCTTGAAGTTTAAATTAGATCTGAGCGAAGCGTTTTCTTTGAATCTGGCGCATTGGATCTAACTTGATCTGACGGCGCGGAAGGGTGATCCTGAGTGAAACGGTATCGGCCAATAGGAAACAGACGCGTGGCTAGGGTTTGATTTTAAAACAGATTTTGAAACTGATTTATATCCAATTTTGAATTAGCTATAACTTTTGATCCCCACGTTAGAATTTGACAAATTTTATACCGTTGGAATCAGGAGAGCAAGCTCTTTCAAATTATGCAATGTGTTTAGTGTTTATCTTCTGTTAAAAAGGCTTTATTTGCAGAAACTTGTTTAGGACTAATTTGAGTGTTTGAAATATTTAGGAAAGGTTTAGGGGTATAAATATTTGTTGTTTGGCAAGATTTTATCTTGTTAGTGAATCAGTACCTTGAACTTGCTTGGTTGAGTTTTAAAAATCATCACTTAGTATATTGCATGCATGCATATATATTTTTGGTTGAATATATCTTGTATGTGATTGTGGCTATATTCTATGTGTAGATTTTGGTGCTAGTGATTGTGATTGTGAAGAGTGCTACTCTCCCAACTACCAAGGCAAGTGGTACTTCATGAATAATTCTATCCCTATATTTTATACTAAGCATTAGAAATATTTTGCTAAGTCTTGCATGTTATTATTTTTGCCTATATGCCATGTTGGGAAATCCTAAGTAGTTGTAGAATTGCTAGGAAATTTCTAAGTAAAGTTACTATCTATGCCATGCTTAGCCTAGCTAGTAGCAAACAAGGGTTGGTGCATTATACATGCTATGATGAAAATATTTCTAAGTCTTTGGACTTGTTTTACTTACTAAAACAACTAAGTCAATGAATCACCTGGGTGGAAAGGGACTTGATTGGTGGTTTTTGGTTGAGTGGTTACACAAGGCCCATGGCTATGGTTTACCTTGTGTATCACACTTGTGGTAAGCCACCCAGGAACAAAGAGATTTTTAGAGGCCAAGTGTTGAGAAGCTTCTAGTGCAGCCACTTGGCAATATGGGCTCTGCCTGGATCACATAAGTTGCTAGAACTTAGCCATTTGGACAGTTGGTGGTAGTGGGAATGATAGGTTGGAGCGCGTCCATTTGGTCTAAGGGAAGGCTTCTGAAAGGTCCTGTCTTGGGAAACCAAGTCTAGTGGGGAAAGTGCACAACCTCTGCAGATGGAAAAATCTAAGTACTTAGCCAAGTCCATGGCAATGGACAACTTGAGCATCAAGGCATGGAAGCTATCAAGAATCTCCTCATCCCAATTTCTAGGTAAAAAAATTTGTGGGTGAACAAGGGTGAAGGACCTCAATGTCTATTGGTGGTTCCTTGGGAAAAGATTTGACAAAGAAAAACTTAGTGTTTTCAACTAATAGGCAAAACCTATTTTAAGCAAAGCAAGCCAAGCTACACTTAGCCAAATTTGCATATAGTATCTAGTCCACTTAAATTATACTAAGGTATCACTTGCCAATACTATTCCAAAGTATTGACCCACTGTGGCTGTAACTTTGTGATGTTGCAGGTTACTCTGATGAGGATTAGGTGTCATGAGTCTACACTCAACATGTTTGCCTGTGGCACATGAAGATGAAGACTTATATTTATTTACTTATTCAAACTCTTGTAATAGGCCTATGGCCTTTGAGTTGTAAATACTATGTTTATCTCTGGAATGGATGTAATAAATGACCTTTGTATATGTGTACTTCATCTTAAACTGTGGATGCTAGCAATGATCCAAGGACTAGCATTGCAATCACAGGGATCCTTTTCCTTTACAAAGGAGGGATCTTACACAGATCTTCTATCTTTGGCAACGGGTACTTGTTCTTGATGGTGACATCATTCAACATCCGATAATCCGTACACAAACGGTTACCTCCATCTTTCTTGTCCATGAACAAAATAGGTGATCTCCATGGTGACGCACTTGGTTGAATCAATCCAATTTCCATCATGGCATCCAGTTGCTTCTTTAGTTCCACTAGTTCAGACGGGTTCATACTATATGGTCTCTGGGCTATGGGTCCGGTTCCAGGTATTAGTTCAATGATAAACTCGATATCCCGATCTGGGGGCATACCGGGCAAAACATCTGGAAATACATCAGGGTATTCACAGACTATCCGGACTTGGTCAATGGTTGGCTGGGCTATACTTTTGTTGCACTTGAATTGACGGGGCAAGGTTTCAAATACATGCTCGACTGATATTCCGGCTATACTAGTCATGGTTATGGCTTTCTTGGCAAAGTCAATTAATCCTTTATGTTTGGACATCCAATCCATTCCGAGTACTACTTCCAAACCTTTAGTTCCGAGTACTATTAGATTAGCATAAAAATCTATGCCATGGATTCAGATAGGGACGACTTTGCAAATTTGCCTAGCTTTGGTGGTTGAACCAGGTATTTGAACAATCATAACATGCTTCAATTTGGTTGGTTGAATCTTACTAGTGCATGCAAATTCTTTAGTAACAAATGAGTGCGATGATCCAGAATCAAACAACACTCTTGCAAGTACCGAGTTAACAGAAAACATACCCAACACGACGTCTGGCGCTTCCTGGGCTTCTTCAGCATGCATGAGAAAGAGACGACCGTTGCGGTTGAGCGAATTCCCTAGGGCAAACCTCCTTCCATGCTGAACATGACGCTGCTGCTGAGCTGGGGCATTTGCATTGGGGGATGCGGCAATCTTCTTGGGGCACTCATTGGAATAGTGACCCTTGGTTCCACATTCATAATAAGTCACTTGCTTCTTGTCCTTTGCTGCAACAGGCACAACATTGCTTCCAGTCCTTGGGGCAGTGTTGGTGTTGGTGGCGGCATTGTTGTTGTTGAACTTGGGTGGTGCACAGTTGAAATTGATGGAGTTGCCGGGGTTGTTGTGATTTCCTCCGGGCCTTGGTCTTCCATGATTGGGATAGGTGGGACGGTTCATCTGGGGTCTGTTGGTTCTCGGGGAAAATCCTGGAGATGGGTTCGGGCGATACTTTGGTGTATGATGGGTTCCTGGTTGATGCATCATGCGACGCTTGCGGTTCTCATTAGCTTGATTGATCTTTCCTTCCATCTGAATGGCAGAGTCAACTAAGGCTTCAATATCAGCAAAGGGGATATTGACTAACATTGTCTGCATATCATCGTGCAGACCATTCAAGAATCTCTCCGTCTTCTTGGCTTCAGTATCTATCTCATTCGGTGCATACCTAGCCAATGACAAGAATTTGTCATGGTATTCCACTACTGTCATTCTCCCTTGCTTCAGTTCTCTGAATTCATCTCTCATCCTCTTCATTAAACCAGGTGGCACATGGGTTCTGCTGAACTTGACTTTGAACTCTTCCCAGGTCATCAGCTGAGCTCCTGTCATTGTGTGAACGCTGTTCCACCATGCTCTTGCATCTCCGGCCAGATAGTGGGTAGCAAACAACACTTTCTCGTTAGCTTCCACTCCTGCAACTTCCAGATTGTTCTCCATGGTTTGCAGCCAATCATCTGCATCTAGGGGCTCTTCTGACTTAGTGAAAACAGGTGGATCGGTGTTCTGGAAATTCTTGAGCTTAGATCCATGGTTGTCCTGATTTCCATGGCCATGATTGTTGTTGGCCATCTGGGCGATGTGTTGAAGGGTGGCTAAGTTGGCTTGACGTTTGGCTTTTTCAGCTTCGCGGGCAGAAACCAACATTTGCAAGATCTACAACATCGGGTCCGGGGATGAACCGCTTCCTCCGCGAGGCATCTGAAGATTGAGATAGATCATGAGAAAAGAGGGAAATTTCTAAGGTTCAGGGGTTTTGAAAAGTTTTTGAAGTTTGACTCAGATTTTCTCGCAACTTGCTTTTCATTCATTCATTCATTCATTCATAGCACACGATACAAACACACACCACAACAAAGGAAAATAGATGGTTTTAAGAACCATTCTGGGAAACTATGATACAGTGGGACCGAATAAAACTCACTAACGCTTGTGCCCAAGTGATACTACTCCTCGGAGTCAGTGTCCTCATCATACTCATCATCATCATCATCATCATCATCATCGATGAAGGCGAAGTAATCCTGATCGGTGAAGAAGTCCATAGCCTGATCCTCCAGAAAGTCATCATCATCGCTGAGATAGGAGTAGGGGTCTCCATGAAGGTCTTCCCCTGCATTCTCCCGTTCCTCCAACTTCATGAAGCTGAGGTGGTACAATTGACTCTTCATCTCGTGGTGATATGGGGCTTCAAGTGGCTGTCCCATAACATCACGCCTTGGGTAGAACTCAAAACGGGTACCCTTGATTTGATTGATACTCTGCCCACATAGACAGGCAAGAGCTTCCTACATGGCCCTGGCAAGTCAATCGAGCTAGTTGTTCTCTCTTAAGGTGAACTGAATTCCCTCTATAGTGGGAGGTTCAATCTTTCCTCGGAGACTTGCAACAACCAGCCACTACAGATCTTCTCCTTCCTGATCATTGAGCTGAGCTCCGAAGAACTCGGGGTGCGGATGATCCAACATCTCCGACAGCTGGTCCAAGTAACGCTCAAAGATGAGGTCTCCTCCATTCCGCAACTGATAAAACTTGCTATACTTCACGTCCATCTATAAGAATATAGGATGAGTAAGTTAGTAGAGTGATCAAGTGTGTCAATTTTTAGGTAATTTTGTAAGAATTTTTGAGGAACATGAATTTTCATGAAAGAGTCTAAGTGATAAGAATGAGAATAGGTTTTTGTAAATACTCACTTCCTTTGGTTTTGAAACAAAGTTTTTGATTTGAACGTCCATTCTAACTAGGGTCTCCTATGGTCAAGATGGCTCTGATACCAACTTGTCAACACCCGAATTTTTAATCCCAAATGCTTGTTATGCCATACATCGCAATCCTAGGATTACCATTTTTGCGAGAAATAACAGATTGTATATCACAGTACATCATCCATTACAAACCATACATAAGGTCTTACACAAATAAGGATCTCATGATCCAGTTCTTAATACAATTCAAGCAGCGGAATAACGTAAAGAAAACGATAGCATAGGCGAAGCTCCATCTTCAGAGTCACAGGTAATGCTGACGATGGGAGATGATCCTAGTTGTTGTAACCTTCCTGCGGTCCATCATCCTGATACTCCTCTTCATAGTCTGGCCACGGGAATAGCCAGGGACAAAGCCATGAGTACTCTTTAAGTACTCGCAAACTAATACTAACAAGTTAAGGGGGTTTTTGTAGTAGGATACTAAGCTCTAGGGTTGTTTTGCAAAAAGCCAGATTTACCTCTACTCAGTTCAAAAGCAAAGAAAGATAGTTGAAAGTTTATATCACCTAAGTGAGAACTTGAATTTCATATCACAACTCTGTTGTGGTCAAGTCAAAGTCATAAATAATTTCGCAAGTCATTTTGAAAACATCTGACGCGGAAACAGTATGGCCACTCCAACTGTCCATAACTACGGACGCGGCTATTCAAATAGTTTGACACTCTGCATAGATTGTACACTTTCACCACAACATTCGACACATCGATCAGGAACAATCCTGAATTCACCATACTCATTATGCGGATGATCAATCCTAACCTTTCAATTACACGCCCTAGTATAGGAACCTCTCCTGTGAGTTTGGCCTCCCAACCATGACCAACTGTCATCTTGGGTACTGCACAGGTGGACAAACTTCACAAGGTAGCCTCAGCTCAGACCTTGGACGCAAGGGAACCCATACTAAGGTATATAAATTTCTAGTCAAGCCCTAATCAAATTTCGGGTATTGTGGTTGTACGGTAAAATTGGAATGGTATCGCATCCAGACAACCATCATTTTTATAAAGGGCTAAGGCTCATGCCTCAACATTTTCATCATCAAAATCATCTGTTGTTCGAGAACACATGTTAAAACATTTCAGTAGAATGACTCATCATTCTAAGGTTTTCATAACCATTTTCACCAAGTATTCCCATGTCAAGTTGATCAAGTTTTATGCTCAGCACTAGCATCTACAAGTGGGGGTAAATACTAATGAGGGGTGGTAAACAAGTGGGGATTAGCTAAGTTCAATCTCATGCCTTAGGATGACATCAAGATTATCTAACTTAGGCCAAATTTTATGCTCTTTATGCTACCTTCAGTTATCTTTCTAGAATCTACAAGGCACTAAGTAAACTTTTGATAGAAAGCTTTTAATAAAGAAAATAAAATACTTATCTTGCAAGTAAAACTAGGATTGGGTATCAAGTGGGTAAAATTACATATGCTTAAGGCATATGGTTGGCATAGCAACAAGAAAGTTGTAGCTTGCTAAGATATCAGTATAACCTTGCTAAGTTGCAAGTGTTAGCTTGCTCAGCTAATAGCTTGCTAATTCAACTAGTAGTATTAGGCTTGCCTTGTGCAGAGCAGTGGTTGAAGTTCTCCTCGGCTTCTTCCTCATAGTATCCTCCTTCCTCCTCGTATCCTTGGTCGGTACTAGCGTCTATAAATAAATACGAGGTACACAATCACCAAACAATACTTAACTATTGCTAATCATCACACAAAGGTTCACACTAGATGATCCATCATCATCACTAACATTACAAGGATTAAAACACTTGTCCCATTTGTTTTATTTGAGAAAAGTAATCTCTACTCATTGAAAAACTACTTAAGATTTAATATTCTCCAACTCAAACATGGGATCATGTTGACATATGTCATCACCACATATTCCAGTACATGAGAATGTGATTTAAAGTGGTGTCACAATTTAATAAGGTTTAACCTTTTTATTTTATTTAATTAAAGTGACTACAAATGCCTATGTGGCATTCTTTTATTACTTGATCATTATTTCTATATGTAAACCTATATGTTTTTATATATTCTGAAAGGTATGGTCAAATGTGATTTTTGAGAGTTGGATTCAACTCAAAAGATTTTATGGCTGAATTTTGAAAAATGTTTGAATACAGAAAAGCTTCTGCCTTGTTATTTTTACCATGGGTGATCTACAATTCTAAATGGCTTGAATCCAACAGGCTTGGATTAAGCTTTCCAGTACCTTTCTAACAAAATTGGTTTCATGCATTTTGGTTCTGTGAATCGAGTTGGGTTGATTTTTCAATCTAGGTACAGAACTGTGTTTGAAATTAAATGAATAAAAGTAAATTTGAATTGTTGGGTCGCGCGGGACGGTTAACTAGGCCGACCCACTGTGCACAGCACACGCGCGAGCTAGTTAAGTGCATGTCCCCGCGCGTCACTGTGACAGCGCGTGGAGAAGCGGTATGGGGCGATGTGGACCGTGGGATCTAATTCTAATCGAACGGCTCGAGTTCATCGTCCACGCCTGAACATGACGCGATGAGCACGAAACCTAGCGCGGTCAGTGGGGTCGTGGGAGGCTCACCGGGCTCCGGTGATGGTCGGAGACGGGGGCAAACGACGAAGTCGACGACGGTGATCCTCCTGCTACCGGCAGCTTCTCCTGGGCGGCTCCAATCGACGGCACCCCTCCTCCTCTGCAGCAGCGAACTCTGGTGAAATTCTGGCGATGCGCTAATCGCCTTGCTTCGAGAGTGAGTGGGTGTGATCAGTGAGATGTGGGGAGTGAGCTGGTGTGAAGAAAACTAGCGGGGGAGGCATCCTTTTATAGTGTGGCGAGGGGACCGAAGGTTGTGGGCTGAGCTCGCTGTGGTCGACCACACAGAGGGCTAATGGCATGGGCGACAATAGGGGGCGGTGCTGTGCTCCCTGGCGAAGCTCAACGGAGTGGTGGCGAGGTGTGGGGCGGTGCTGATCGGTCGGAACGAGTCGACACTCTAGGCGGGTCCGATGGCGATTTTAATGGCGCATAGCGTGCGTGATCCGCGCGGCGGCGAACGGGCATGTCTACAGGGTTGCTGGGGCGGTGGTGATCACGCACGCAAGAGGCGAGGGCGGCGCGCGGTCTGTGCGAGCGTGTCGAGTAGGGAGCTCTGGCACGCTCTCGGCATGGATGCAGAGAAACTGGGCGCGTGCTTGGCGGGTGGTCCAGGGGCTGGCTGCTCTCGGGGCTGGGACAGGGAGTGGCGGTGGACGGTGCTGCGTCTGTGAGACAAGGTTGGCGAGGCTTGTGAGGCTCCTAGTTGGCTGGCGACAATGGGGTGGCAAGGGTGCTCTCGGCATGCTTGCCATTGATGGCATGGTCTAGTTTACAGTGAGCTAGAGAGGTTAAACAAGTTAGATGATCTACTGAGGGTTAGTGTGAACTAGAGAGGGAACAAGTTAGGCCAAAATTACTACACACTATAGTGTTTTATGTTTGTTTGTTTGCTGATCACAATGTGTTTGATGAAATGGCCAAAAATAATTAAAATTTGAATTTTGGATTCAAACTTGGTGGGTTTACTAGGCACATGCTAGGGAGTGTCTGGTTAGTTGGATTAGTCAAGGGGCACTGGTTTGGTTGGGTTTTGAAAATGTGTGATCTTCACATATGATAAAGATTCAATTTTGAATTGTGATTTGAATGAGGTTGCCAAATGTTTCTGCAAGTTTGAAAGGTGGTCTTTGATTCACTTTTACTTGGTCTTGAAAGGGGTGAAAAGAATTGGGAAAGTTTCTGTTTGAAATCTTGGACTAGAAACACTCAAAGTGACCTAGTGAGCAAGATTGGCAAAAATGACCATTTGCCTTAATTCATTTGTTTTTGAATTTCTCTTTATTTGTTTCTATTTGGAAAAGTTTTATATGATGTTATTTTCACCTTTAAACCATTTCTTGCTATTTAGGTTAATCACACAAGTTTATTCATGCATTTATCAAATCATCACATTCACACATGCATTCATATGATTTAAATTAATCAAAGTTTTTGTTGACCCTAGTTTTAGTGATTAGAGTTTGATGATCATTGTTTTATATTTTTAGGATTTTATAGAACAATCGGCTGCCCAGTGTCCAATCCATTTACATTTCTTGCATCGCAGCCCAATATCACAATCTTTAGCAAATTGGCCAGGATACAGAAACTTGGTACATCTGACTTGGAAAATATATGGATGATAATTCCGACACGACCCATAGACCGAGCCCAATGACCTACAGCGCAAACACATACCAGGACAGATTGCTTCCAGATGATCGTGCATGCCTCGTATGCTACAATGTCCTAAGAATTTGAAAATAATATCTCTGGCGAGACAAACGGAATTTCAAAGTAATCCTGAATCTCATCCTCCGAATAATCAGCATCAATCAGATCCACAATTTCCTCAAGTTTATCATTAGTAAAAGAGGCACAAAAACTATGAGTTAAAATAATTCTAGGAAAAACCATCTTCACCTTAGCTTGCTCTACTCGGTCTGTTGATAGCGGTCTCTGAAAACTTACAAAGAAAAGACCATGTGGAAAATCTCACTAGGAGACTCAAAGTTCTTTCGAGGGATTGAAACCTTGTGAAAAAATAAATTTTAATAATTCCAAAGCCGATGATGAAGAATGATTTTGGGAAGCACTGTCCTTAAGAAATTTGAAAGTAGGCCTAAATCTAGTTGCATTTCCGTTAGAGACTTCAAATAATTCCTCATTAGCACTTTCAAGGTGCACTAAATCATGAAATAAACCAGAAGTGGCAGGATGAACACCACGAAAAAAACTGAAGTGAAAGACAAAGTCAGGACAGATTTTATCCCTTAATCCATAAATGAAATGCCCAACTTTACTAGATGCCACTGAAAATCTGAAGCGCCGATCACTCAGTTTGAAAATGCGAAAACCAGATCGAATACCACCAATTCAACTTTGCAGGTCTAAACCCACTAATACTTCAGATAAGGCAAAAGCATACGAAGAGAAGGATACCAATAGAATGAATTCCCGAGTAGACTTAGAGGGAGAGAAATGGACTGAAGAGCCAAAATGATGCCATACCTGAGCTTCCAAGGTCAGCCCTAGGGAAAAATCCTAGTGAAGTAGACCTTTCATATAGAATGAGAATGGGCTCGGTGGAAACTGAGATCAAAGGCGATCACCAGTTGGATGGGCAGGAAGCTGAGGGAGAGGCGATAAAACTAGTCAGAGTGGATCAGAGAGGTGGACACCGGCGAGGGAGATCGCCGGCGTTAAGGGATATAGGCGGCTGGGGCTAAGGGGGGAGGAGGAGGGAGCCATCACGTTAAACTGAATCACGTGTCAGTGTGTACTTTTGATCGTACTTGCAAACTACCAAGATAAGATAAACAAGATAATGCAGTTTCGCTGTGGCGACATAGCTCTAGGTATAATTATTTTTGAAAAGCCTAGTTTCTCTGGTAGATATGGCATCTCTATATATTTGTTTAAAAATACTTTTGAAAACATGTTTCCTTTCTAAAAGAGGTATATCTCCGTATCCTTGTTGAAAACATTTTTTAAATCATCTATGGAGTAAAACCCTTTTTGAACATCTTAGACCATTCATGGTCAAAATAAAACCTTATTCTCATGCTTTCTCGTGACCAAGTCACCTCCTTTTTTCTTTCTCAAAACCATCACTTGGGTACTCCTAGAAATCACCTTTCCAACTGTCCTTGACTGTGGACACGACAATTCAAATATACTATACTCTGCAGAGTTTGTGCACTTTCCCCACAAGAATCAATACATCCGCCGGGAAACAACCACGGCTTGTTACTCAAAGTATATGGGGGTCCGGATAATCAAACCTAACATTTCATTTGTCGACCCTAGAAAACGCACCATTTCCTTTTGGATTTGTTCTCCCCGACAACGCGTATGTGGCTCTATGTGCCATAATCCTACCTTCTGTACACGCGTATACCTAAACCATAGTTTGGGAAATACCTCGATTTGTTGATTCCACTTCCTTACATACTCCTAAGTCATACCGTCCGTGGAAAACCCAATTGTTGCGCCCAGCCTCACTACTAGGAAAACACTCGTTAGTGGCGCACGTGGAAAAGCCATTCGTGGCGCACTGCCCTTGCGATGCGGCTATCTCATAGTCGTGGCGCACTGCCTGGTGTGCCACGCATGTGCAGAGATAGGCGTGGCACACATGCCAGTGCGCCACGGATACCTGTCCAGGTGCTCTACAAGACTTATCATCTGTGGCGCATCTGTTAGTGTGCCACTAGCCTGCGCAGGTGCGCTTTAGACACTGTGCGCCATAGAAGCTATGCCATGTGCGCCACAGGTGTATTTTTTTAATTTCAGGGCCAGATGATATACAATACATATTATATACAATATTATAGGCAGATATACACACAGATATAAGATATACAGTTATATATATAAATACACAATTCGCAAAACAAGATTGAAACAAATACATATAGATAAGTCTCATACATGAATACATAAGTTATACATTGTTTCGATCAAGTTACAAAGTAGTTGGTGACATGCGAATACATGTGTCGACGAAGGTGTAGGTCTTCATCCGGTTCCTCGTCCTAACTCCCGCTAGATAGCGCGTGTATCTAGCTTCCGCCTCCTCCATAGTGTTGTACCCTTTGTATCTATTGCCGCTGAAACGGTGCACCTGTCTCCGGCAGTCTTCCCAATCATCGTAGACTCCGGGAACCCGTGCCTTGTACACGACGTACCACGTCATCTACAAGTTGACAATAATAATTAACCGATGATTGAACAAAAAATATATAATTAAAGTCGCATATGAAGATACACTTATAAAAAGTACTCCTAAATCAAAAAGACCAAACTCAAAAAGCATGCCTCATATATAACTAGGTTGTTCGACACATGAATATGCTACGATGGAACTGTCCGCCAAGTAGGATGCACAACACCTGGACGTGTGCATAGCACAAGGCGGAAAATCCCATCACAGCACATTCACATATATAGTGTGCCATGACATTTCCATCATCGGCATTATTCTCGAAAAAGACCAAAGTAACTCGAAAATAATGCCTCATATATAACTAGATAGGTCGTTGGACACATGAATATGCTATGATGGAACCGTAAGCCAAGTAGGATGCACAACATCTGGACTTGCATAACATAAGGATTACAATCCCATCACGGCACATTCACATATATAGTGTGCCACGACATTTCAATCATCAGCATTATTCTCGAAAAAGACCAAAGTAACTCAAAAAAAATCTCTCATATATATACATAGGTCGTTGGACACAGGAATGTGCTATTATGGAACCGTGAGCCAAGTAGGATGCACAAGACCTGGACTTGTGCATATCACAAGGCTCACAATCCCGTCGTAGCACATTCACATATATAGTGTGCCACGACATTTCAATTGTCTGCATTATTATCGAAAAAAGAGTAAGTAAAAAAGAAGGACCAAAGTGAGCAAAGGACCAAAGAGTAAGCAAAAAAACCAAGCATTGATTGATATATAATAATAATAAGCAAAATAAATAAGCGATGATTCATAAACCTAATAAGATAAGTAGTAGCATGTACACTTGTCCACACACACACAAAGGTCATCTATAGTTTGTAACTACAACTAGGCCAACATCAAGCCTTCTGGCTCGTCTTAGGGAACGGGAGGACGCCTTGTCTCGTCATGAACTTCCTATAGTCACCCTGCATCTCTAGGCGATCTTCTATGTCACAGTTATTCGGGATATTTCCTCCATAGAAGATCCCCCCCCCCGAAGTCATGACATCACGAAAGATGATTGCCCCAAACAGCTGCTGGATGTGATACATCTCTTGTCTAATATCCGAATCAGTGATCTTGGCCTTTGCTTCGGCCCACTGTTTGAGATGATCTGGCAACGTAGAATTCTGCTGGTCAAGTAGGAACGCCCTTATGTGATGGAGTGCGTAGTAGGCTTCCTTCTTACCGTTATCCGGCTACTTCACGCAGGGGAACTCCGTTACATGGTTGAAGACGTGCCTGCCGAACTTGACCTTCGTACGCACGAAGGTGGTGCTTTCCGTCGAGGCATAGCCAGTGAGAGCATCATCCAGAACTTCCTTGATCTTGTCGTAGTTTTTCTTCTTTTCTAGACTCCCCGAGTCGAAATACGTGGCGTGGGAATGCTTCGGCGATAAGGAGATGAGCGTGAAGTGTTCATATTTGCGCAAAAAATTCAAATAGAATGTGTTGTAAAAAGAATGATGATAATCTAATAAAGCCAATCGACGGTGGCGACTGAATAACGACTTACTCGGGAAAGTAAGGCACGAGAATGTATTCCTTTGTCTTGTTCGCCAAGAGGAGTTTTTTTAGGTACTAGGCCACGATACGTTGTTCAGCGGGGGAAACCACGCAGCCGTCACACATGTAGTAGGGGTCCACTATAGCGATGCCCGGTGTGTTCTCTCTAATGATCTGCATGGCCAGGCTAAGAGAAAACAGGCGGACCATGGTATAGTGCAGCGGGTATAGGTGGAACATATTGAAGATGTCGTCGAACCGCAGGAAGAATAGATCCGCAGGGGCATTGTCGATCAAGCCCAAGCCTGGTGGCACCTTAACCACGAATACCGGGTGCGAGGGATCTTTCTCTGATAGAAGGTGTCTCTCTATCGTCAGCACGCCGTCATGCACACTGCAGTTCCGAACTGGCGAGCCTCCGCAAATTCTTAGGTAGCATGGGCTCACCCGCCACATGAATCCTCCACATAATACCTCGGGTCTTGGTGGCCCGTTCCGAAACCTGACCGGATTCGCAGTTGACGCCACCAGCTGGCTCGAGCTGCTAGATTTTCTTTTCCTGCCATTTTTTCCTTTTGGAGAGCGGGCAGGCACCGCAATCTGAGCACCGGCCACCCTATGTAGTGTGTCTGGGCTTAGAATAAAGGGCCGGTTGGTTGTATCAGCTGGCTCTGTAAAGGCGCAAGCTGGAGGCGTCTCCTGAGAACCAAACAGACGCTTGGTGATAGTGGCTTTCTCTGTGGGGCCACCAGCTAGGTCTTCGTTGCTAAACTGAGTGTTGAAGAAGTGATCATTCCCGTCTTCGTCGTCCTCGGCCGGATCCTGTGCCATGTGCATATCATCAACATGATCATTCGACCCACCGCGTGGAGGTGACGGCGAGGGCGATAAGGGGGCCTTGCCACCGCTTGTCACTGGCACGATAGGCGGTGTTGTTGTCTATGGCGTGATGGCCCCCGCCGTCCCCAAACGGATCATGCTCTTTTTTCATTGCAAGAATAAGACAAAGCAACTTTTGAGGACAGCTGGCTCTTCTTCATCCTCTCCTGGGGGTTGAATGGGAGGTTCCAGGTCGTCGTAGCCCCTTAGCACCCGACTAATTTTAACCCTGTGCACGCTATCTGGCATCGGCCTTGAGTGGAATGTGCGCTGCAAGGGTTGAACGATGGTACCCTTGGCAACATCCCTCAGCTCGTTGTTCACCTAGCATAAGAGAGTGCAAAGGAACATCCATCTACGGAAAACATGTACGTCGTTGTCAGAGATGCCATAAGAGTAATAAATGGCGTGAAAGGCGCTAAAGCAATTTGTTTACCGTGATGGCGTCGAGATCGGCTAATGTCGAGGCACCGCATACGACAACGGGCGTGCAAGAGACGGAAGGGATGCTTGATGGCGTGGTGCTGGTGGCCGGTGTATTCTCCCTACCGGGTGCTTGGAGTTCCGATGGCGCCGCGACGATTGTAGGGGGGCCACCAACATGTCCGACGCCGCGGTGATGGCAGGGGAGTCACCAACACTTGCGGCACCGCGGTGCTAGCGGGCGGAGTCACGAACATGTAGTTATCCTGATTCGTCGGCGCCGCGTTGTTCGAGTGGTTGCTGACCATGCTTGGAATCGGGCACGGCCCTACTCGACCACCCACACTCCAGTTCGTTATTGACTCCACCAAGGTAGGCAGAAAGGACGTGAGGGTGATTGCCAGGTTGTCTTGGACGATCTGCGAGATCCGCGCCACTTGTTCCTTAAGTTCTTGAACCTCGCGGTTTTCCTCCTCGCTCCTTCCTGACGGTGCCACATGCGTCCTCGGCGGTGGACCAAAATGATCCACCCAATTCTTACCCCCGAGGCCGGCCAGACGGCCAGCCGACGACGGCTTCTTCGTAACCGGCTCTATTTTCTTGGCCCAGTTCATCGCCCTGTTAAAAGGGTTATCCCACCGGGTGGCCGCCGTCGACCCCTCGGATGAGGAACCCTGGGATCCATGACTAGCAACAATTTCCTCCTCCTGCAGAAGAAGTAACAGTGAATCATTTAGATCATCGATTAGAATGCAATCGAGTTGATCTGCGGTAATTAGATTACTTACCACAATTTCCTCGAATTACTTCACCGCAGGATCCGCGGTGAGTTGTTTGGTTTTTGGGTCCACATGGTAACGGGCCCTGATGAAGTTTCGAACCTGCCCGGGTTCGAATTTCACAAAGGGGTGTTCTATCCCCGTGGATCTATACTCTTTGTCCTCCTTATTCCATTTGGCCTCCGCGGTTCTGTATCCACCAGATCCGAGATGGTGATGACCTATATTCATCGCCTACAACACCTTTCCCCGATTACTATTGGCCAGGGCTCTTTCGGATTCACACCTCTCCTTGAACTCCCGGAACTGATCTTCGGTGATCTGCGGGTCAATCTTCTGGATCTCCTCGAGACTTTTGCCTTCTTTATAGATCTTCTTCTTTATCCGGGTTCTCTAGCTAGCCAGGGCGGTGCTCATCTTTGTGAGGGTGGATTTGTTTACTTCGTTCCCATGATAATTTGTGTTCTGATACTTAGCGGGGAACTTGTATTTTGCGTGCAGCTTCGTCAAAGGGTACGGTGGGCAAGTGGCCATTATCTTTATGCCAGAGATTCTCGGTGTTGATCGAGATGGTTGTCCAGGTGATCGCCGCCACTTGCCCACCGTACCCTTTGACGACAAGGGCGGGCTCACTTCGGTAATTTCCTCCCTGACGGTGCTGACCGTGTCCGGGCACCGTTCCTTCGGCTTCTTCTTCTTCTTAGGAGGATTGTTACCACTCCCTGTGCCCTCGCCGCCATCAGTGGTTTCATCACCCACCGTTCCTTCGGCTTCTTCCTCGGCGTCTTCTAGACGCTCTCCGAAGGATGGTATTATTCATCGTCTTCTAGTCGCTGGGCCGCCTCCCGAAATGTGAATTGTTTATTCGGAGGTCTGAGTTCTCCTCCAACGCTGATGCGCTTACAACATCCAGCCTCGTCGTTGTCTGTAACACCCTCAGAATTGGCCCTATGCAAGTTTCAGCGCTTCCCGCCAAACCCGCATAGAAACGATTCAAAGGTGCCCACCAGGCACATTCGTGCGGGTGGAAAACAAAGTAATAACATTACACAACAGTCCTCAATGGGACCCACAGAACAGATATATATACAGCAGCGACTCAATGAGTCAAGAATACAGATATAATATACAAAGATCCAAATCACCTTGAAAATGATAGAGCGTTCGACTACGGACAAGATGCAAATGGGGCTAAGAGCCCTGAAGAATAACCAATGGCGTCCATAACCCTGCCCAGGCCAAGCCGGAAGGGTAACCCTGCTAACGACGTCGATCTCAAAACCTGCTTAAACAAAAGGGGTGCCGACAAAGGGCAAAGGGAAAAGAGAGAGCGGTCAGTACTGAGGCCAGTACACGGCGAGGCTAGAATTCGGCGGTCCTCGCCTACATAGGTATGGTGGACTGAGCGGCAGCGCAACATGCACTAAACAACCTATAGAGACTCGATATAACTGTCGGCTATCAGAGAGGGATAAGAAAGACCTATTCGGAAAACAACCTGATGCTACCATCAAACAAACCCATCCTGGTGTTTCCCCCTCGAGACCAAACGAGGAAGTCAACCGAGGAACTCACACAGTTGGCAGTTTTATTTATTCGGTTATCGTTGCAGCAACTACTAGTCAAGTATAGATAATCATCCTGATATAATAAGCAGTGGTCAAGTTTATTTAACCATTTCGTTGTAGTTGCGACACTTACTAGTCAAATACAATTAGCATGAGATATCCCAAACCCAGCAGTTGTTGGTACTTTTATTTAGCCATTCCGTGGTAGTGGAGCTGATTACTAGTCATATCGGATACAAGTCAAATTACAACAGTAAACTTTAGTTATAGTTGTCTATGATCGAGACCTATGCTCCAAGTCGTCCATAACCGCGGACACGGCTTCTTGAAAAGATTTAACCCTGCAGGGGTGCACCAAAGTATCCACACACACTTCGACCCTTTTTGCCAGATCAATTAACATACACCCATCGGTATGTCGGCGGGGCCTAAGTCATGACGTTTCCCAGACCCAAAGCAAGCACGGGGGGCCACCCCACTAAGTCTACCCACAACGAAGTCGGCCGGTCTCCGAGACGGACTCAGGGTTTGGGTGGACGGCTGTAAACGACTGGGAACCCGAAAAGATGACTGGGCTTGTCGATACAGCGAAAACGTGTCCCAATCCTAAACAGTACAGTGTGCTCCTCGCACAATCGTAAATAAAGCAGTAAAGCATGGCATAGGTACAGGATAGTAAATAAAACCTCAAACTAGTTGTGGCCCCCAGTACATGACTTTGAAATCAGGTACTAAATCGATGGGGTGCCCATACATCCCACATGTGGTTAGCGCGCTCGATCTCGGAACAGGTGTCAAGAACTCGGGGTCCTACGGGACACCAGTGAGCGGTCGGAAACCAAAAGTTATCTATCACCCACCGGTGCCTCTGCATTTACCTACTCAATTTTAGTTATTAAACAATAATTAAAGTAAACGATAATTAAAGCCATGATCATCTCCAACCTTAAACATACGGCAATACTCCAACAACTGAGGTACTTGACGACACACAACAACACTTGAGCAAGCGACTACGATGCACAGGTCCAACTATCTACCAAACAACAGGTGATAGGATGTGTCCAAGGCAATATAAGGCTGCGAGGGATATCTCGGGTACGAAAACTAGAGCATCGCAACACAGATAGCAATAGATCAACAGGAGGGAATAAATACTATAAAAGTAAGATAGGTAGAAAGGGGGAGGTGCTCGCCTGAAAACATTGCCGAAGGTTCAACCAAAGATCGGGTCGACACTCGCATCAACTCATCGGCCTAATCCGCGAAGAGGCAAAACACTAGAAGAAGCACCGGATGCACTATTTAATACAGCGGCAGAAGATCGGGCATGATGCATGCATGTTGTATGACATGGCAAAGATGCGATGCAATTAGATCATATTAAGCGAAACCGAGGTCCTGGCAAATATTTAAGTGGTTCAAGTTGTTTAGATACCCCGCAATTTAAATGTTGTATTAACAAGGCAAAATATGGCATTGGTCCGCTACACAAATTTAAATGGGGCCAATATTAGGCTAGATTTGTCCGCATATGGGCCCCATATTTAATTTAGGTGAATCGGCATAAGGCCCCCAAACCACATGACAAATATGCATGCGAGTATGACAATTTAATATGCAACAATTTATATAGATGGCATTTATAAAATAGGGGCTCGGAAAAGGGGTCACACATTAGGGTTCGGAAGATCTTGGGGTTCCGGGGTTCGGGGTTCGACAGGGTTCGACGGGGAACGAGGTTCGGATACAAGAGGAGAACTGGGTTGGCGTTGGGAGCACATCGGGTTCGTCCTGATCGATGTCATTCTTGTCGTCGGGAAGATCTTGTCGTGTCCTCGTATCGGGTCGGTCTTGGCGTTCGAGAAGAAGAACTTGTCGTCCTCGTGGCGATCTTTGCGTTCTTCAGGTTTGGGCCCTGGCGCTTCGGATCGGTCTTCAGGGTCTCCGCCATCGGATCTGTGAAGGAGAACTTGTCGGTCCCAGGTTCCATGTCGGCATTCTCGGTGTCCCGCGGTGAAGTGCTTGTCGTTTTTGTGGCGAGCTTGGCGGTCATCGGGTCGAAGAATTCGGCATGTCCGGGTTCGGTCTTCGGTCCGGGTAGAAGAACTTGTCGTGTCGAGGGCTCGGCGTCGATGGTTCATCGGTTTTGGTATAGTCTTCGGGTACGACACCGAGACGTCGGTTCCAAGATCTTGCGATGGGGGATGAAGACGGCCTTGGGGAAACTTGCGTCGGCTCATGAATACACGGGCACGGCAACAACAACAAAGATCTTCCGGGTTTCGGTCAGGAAACAGAGGAAAACTCGCAGAGGGGCGGTACTAGAGTGCGGCCCGGGGACTTCAGCGGCACGGACGACGGATAGCAGGGCCGGAGCTCGCGAGATGGCGACGAGAGGCCGGGAAGACGGAGACCGCGTGGCAGAGAAACAGGCTGGAGGAGGCACGTCAGGAACGAGCGACGCCGCATGGCCGGCGACAGCAGGGAGGAGGCGCCCGAGGCAAAGCGGAGGGCGACGGTGAGGGGCCGCAAGGCGGGCGAGGTAGACGGCGGAGGGGAGCCTTGCAGCGGTTGAGTGCCCGGCGGGGAGGTCGGCGCAGGGGCGGAGACACGCGGGGCCAGGAGGAGGGAGGCGCCAGGGAGACGAGAGGGGAGGGTGCCCGGGCGGCGGGGAGACGGCCGCGTCGGGGAGAGGGGGCGCCGGAGCTCGAGGCGAAGGGGGCGCTGCCGGCGGCGAGGATGGCTGCTCGCGGAGCCGGGGTCGGAGAAGGCCGTGGCGGCGAGCGCTCGGCCGGGGGAAGGAGAGTAGGGCGGCGGGGATGACCTGCAGGCGGCGGCGGTTCTCTGGGGAGGTTGAGCGGCGGGGAGGACCGATGGGACGAACGGGGTGGGGCTTGCCTGGGGCGGCTCGGGGAAAGGAGAGAGAGGGGGCGAGGATGGCGACGGTGTTGGGCTAGAGGGAGAGATGGAGCCACGGGGTGGGGCCAGGGAACGGGACGGGGGCGTCAGGAGGTGGTGGCGTGGTGGTTGACCGCGTGCGTGTAGAGGAGGTGGGGCCGGGGGAGCGGGGTGGATGGGTGAGTGCGGGTCAGTGTGTGAACAGGGAGGGTGGGCGCGTGGTGTGCGTGTCCAGGTGGTGGGACCAGGGGAGAGAGGGGGCAGGGATTAGGTGGGGATATGGGGTGGGGTTGGTGAGGTGGAGAGAGGGGATTGGGTGGGAGGAGGGATGAGAGGTGAGGTGTCGCCAAGGGATTGGAGGGGGTGATGTGGCTGGTTGGTGGTTAGAATAGGATTGGGTAGAATAGGACTAGGTTTAGTTTAGGTGGACCGGATTGTAGGTAGTCTGGTCCGATTGGGCCTCTGGCCTGACCGGTCGGACTGCCTCTCCGGACAAAATATTTTATTGTTTTAATTTTATTTGTAAAACATTTTTGTAAATACGTTTTAGACAAATAAAATATCTGAACAGACCGATGTTTTAATTTGAAATAAAGACGGGGGTTATTTAGAAAACAAAACTAGGCATTTTGAAATAGTTTCGGACAAACAATGCATGATGATGACGATGCAATGCACAAAATCAACGCGATTTTCTAGTAGTGGTTTTGCGGGATGCCACAATTCGACACCACTAACAATGGATCTCGCCCTCGAGATCCACCTCATGGTACCGGGAAGAAAGGTTGGTGATTTGCATCTTCTCGCTTCGTGTAGATCCTCGCGACACCACTAACAAGAGGTCGTTGTCCGTGATCGTCGAGAGAACACTCCGGGAACAAAAGGTCGAAGGTAGAGGTATCAACAAATAAAGCCACCTCTAACTCTGATAGAACGGGAGAACCGATGCATTCTCATCCACTTCAATGTACACAAGCGAATAGAGTGAGTAGTCGGCATGGGGGCCAATCCATCACGCACCCAAACTATTACTCTGCACAATCAGTAGAAAAGCGTGCAACCATTCTCGGAATCAGACTGAAGATCTCGACAAGCGAGGTTCAGAAACAAAGGAGTGATGTAGACTCTGCTTTGGATCTGGCGTAGATGATGTCGTCGCGTCAGAAAACACCGGAAGGCACAAGAAGGAACAAAGAGAAGTTCACCAGACGAAGGGTTCCTCGGATAGCATGAAGACCAACGCCGTTACCAAAGAGGAAGCGAAAACCCTGAAGGTACGACGAAAACCCAACCACGAGAATTCCTGGACTAGAAGAAGGTAAGAGAGCAGATTCAAACCACGCAGAGGTGAGAGGAGAGCAGCAGAGGGTAAGGAGTAAAATCAGACCTAATCTGAACTATCCAACCGATTTTTCAAAAATAGTTTTGACACTCTACTTCGGCCGTTAGCTAGGTTATCCTACAGGCTGGACTTGTGGGGTATCGCAACTGCTGAGCTCTAATACCACTCTGTAACACCCTCAGAATCGGCCCTATGCAAGTTTCAGCGCTTCCTGCCAAACCCGCATAGAAACGATTCAAAGGTGCCCACCAGGCACTTTCGTGCGGGTGGAAAACGAAGTAATAACATTACACAACAGTTCTCGATGGGACCCACAGAACAGATATATATACAGCAGCGACTCAATGAGTCAAGAATACAGATATAATATACAAAGATCCAAATCACCTTGAAAATGATAGAGCGTCCGACTACGGACAAGATGCAAATGGGGCTAAGAGCCCTGAAGAATAACCAATGGCGTCCATAACCCTTCCCAGGCCAAGCCGGAAGGGTAACCCTGCTAACGACGTCGATCTCAAAACCTGCTTAAACAAAAGGGGTGCCGACAAAGGGCAAAGGGAAAAGAGAGAGCGGTCAGTACTGAGGCCAGTACACGGCGAGGCTAGAATTCGGCGGTCCTCGCCTACATAGGTATGGTGGACTAAGCGGCAGCGCAGCATGCACTAAACAACCTATAGAGACTCGATATAACTGTCGGCTATCAGAGAGGGATAAGAAAGACCTATTCGGAAAACAACCTGATGCTACCATCAAACAAACCCATCCTAGTGTTTCCCCCTCGAGACCAAACGAGGAAGTCAACCGAGGAACTCACACAGTTGGCAGTTTTATTTATTCGGTTATCGTTGCAGCAATTACTAGTCAAGTATAGATAATCATCCTGATATAATAAGCAGTGGGCAAGTTTATTTAACCATTCCGTTGTAGTTGCGACACTTACTAGTCAAATACAATTAGCATGAGATATCCCAAACCCAGCAGTTGTTGGTACTTTTATTTAGCCATTCCGTGGTAGTGGAGCTGATTACTAGTCATATCGGATACAAGTCAAATTACAACAGTAAACTTTAGTTATAGTTGTCTATGATCGAGACCTGTGCTCCAAGTCGTCCATAACCGCGGACACGGCTTCTCGAAAAGATTTAACCTTGCAGGGGTGCACCAAAGTATCCACACGCACTTCGACCCTTTCTGCCAGATCAACTAACATACACCCATCGGTATGTCGGCGGGGCCTAAGTCATGACGTTTCCCAGACCCAAAGCAAGCACAGGGGGCCACCCCACTAAGTCTACCCGCAACGAAGTCGGCCGGTCTCCGAGACGGACTCAGGGTTTGGGTGGACGGCTGTAAACGACTGGGAACCCGAAAAGATGACTGGGATTGTCGATACAGCGAAAACGTGTCCCGATCCTAAACAGTACAGTGTGCTCCTCGCACAATCGTAAATAAAGCAGTAAAGCATGGCATAGTTACAGGAGAGTAAATAAAACCTCAAACTAGTTGTGGCCCCCAGTACATTACTTTGAAATCAGGTACTAAATCGATGGGGTGCCCATACATCCCACATGTGGTTAGCGCGCTCGATCTCGGAACAGGTGTGAAGAACTCGGGGTCCTACGGGACACCAGTGAGCGGTCGGAAACCAAAATTTATCTATCACCCACCGGTGCCTCTGCATTTACCTACTCAATTTTAGTTATTAAACAATAATTAAAGTAAACGATAATTAAAGCCATGATCATCTCCAACCTTAAACATACGGCAATACTCCAACAACTGAGGTACTTGACGACCCGCAACAGCACTTGAGCAAGCGACTAAGATGCACTGGTCCAACTATCTACCAAACAACAGGTGATAGGATGTGTCCAAGGCAATATAAGGCTGCGAGGGATATCTCGGGTACGAAAACTAGAGCATCGCAACACAGATAACAATAGATCAACAGGAGGGAATAAATACTATAAAAGTAAGATAGGTAGAAAGGGGGAGGTGCTCGCCTGAAAACATTGCCGAAGGTTCAACCGAAGATCGGGTCGACACTCGCATCAACTCATCGACCTAATCCGCGAAGAGGCAAAACACTAGAAGAAGCACCGGATGCACTATTTAATACAACGGCAGAAGATCGGGCATGATGCATGCATGTTGTATGACATGGAAAAGATGCGATGCAATTAGATCATATTAAGCGAAACCGAGGTCCCGGCAAATATTTAAGTGGTTCAAGTTGTTTAGATACCCCGCAATTTAAATGTGGTATTAACAAGGCAAAATATGGCATTGGTCCACTACACAAATTTAAATGGGGCCAATATTAGGCTAGATTTGTCCGCATATGGGCCCCATATTTAATTTAGGTGAATCGGCATAAGGCCCCCAAACCACATGACAAATATGCATGCGAGTATGATAATTTAATATGCAACAATTTATATAGATGGCATTTATAAAATAGGGGCTCGGAAAAGGGGTCACACATTAGGGTTTGGAAGATCTTGGGGTTCCGGGGTTCGGGGTTCGACAGGGTTCGACGGGGAACGAGGTTCGGATATAAGAGGAGAACTTGGTTGGCGTTGGGAGCACATCGGGTTCGTCCTGATCGATGTCGTTCTTGTCGTCGGGAAGATCTTGTCGTCTCCTCGTATCGGGTCGGTCTTGGCGTTCGGGAAGAAGAACTTGTCATCCTCGTGGCGATCTTGGCGTTCTTCAGGTTCGGGCCCTGGCGCTTCGGATCGGTCTTCAGGGTCTCCGTCATCGGATCTGTGAAGGAGAACTTGTCGGTCCCAGGTTCCATGTCGGCATTCTCGGTGTCCCGCGGTGAAGTGCTTGTCGTTTTTGTGGCGAGCTTGGCGGTCATCAGGTCGAAGAATTCGACATGTCCGGGTTCGGTCTTCGGTCCGGGTAGAAGAACTTGTCGTGTCGAGGGCTCAGCGTCGATGGTTCATCAGTTTTGGTATAGTCTTCGGGTACGACACCGAGACGTCGGTTCCAAGATCTTGCGATGGGGGATGAAGACGGCCTTGGGGAAACTTGCGTCGGCTCATGAATACATGGGCACTGCAACAACAGCAAAGATCTTTCAGGTTTCGGTCAGGAAACAGAGGAAAACTCGCAGAGGGGCGGTACTAGAGTGCGGCCCGGGGACTTCAGCGGCACGGACGACGGATAGCAGGGCCGGAGCTCGCGAGATGGCGACGAGAGGCCGGGAAGACGGAGACCGCGTGGCAGAGAAACAGGCTGGAGGAGGCACGTCAGGAACGAGCGACGCCGCATGGCCGGCGACAACAGGGAGGAGGCACCCGGGGCGAAGCGGAGGGCGACAGTGAGGGGCCTCAAGGCGGGCGAGGTAGACGGCAGAGGGGAGCCTTGCAGCGGTTGAGTGCCCGGCGGGGAGGTCGGCGCAGGGGCGGAGCCACGCGGGGCCAGGAGGAGGGAGGTGCCAGGGAGACGAGAGGGGAGGGTGCCCGGGCGGCGGGGAGACGGCCGCGTCGGGGAGAGGGGGCGCCGGATCTCGAGGCGAAGGGGGCGCTGGCGGCGGCGAGGATGGTTGCTCGCGGGGTCGGGGTCGGAGAAGGCCGTGGCGGCGAGCGCTCGGCCGGGGGAAGGAGAGTAGGGCGGCTGGGATGACCTGCAGGCGGCGGCGGTTCTCTGGGGAGGTTGAGCAGCGGGGAGGACCGATGGGACGAACGGGGTGGGGCTTGCCTGGGGCGGCTCGGGGAAAGGAGAGAGAGGGGGCGAGGATGGCGACGGTGGTGGGCTAGAGGGAGAGATGGAGCCACGGGGTGGGGCCAGGGAACGGGACGGGGGCGTCAGGAGGTGGTGGCGTGGTGGTTGACCGCGTGCGTGTAGAGGAGGTGGGGCCGGGGGAGCGGGGTGGATGGGTGAGTGCGGGTCGGTGTGTGAACAGGGAGGGTGAGCGCGTGGTGTGCGTGTCCAGGTGGTGGGACCAGGGGAGAGAGGGGGCAGGGATTAGGTGGGGATATGGGGTGGGGTTGGTGAGGTGGAGAGAGGGGATTGGGTGGGAGGAGGGATGAGAGGTGAGGTGTCGCCAAGGGATTGGAGGGTGTGATGTGGCTGGTTGGTGGTTAGAATAGGATTGGGTAGAATAGGACTGGGTTTAGTTTAGTTGGACCGGATTGTAGGTAGTCTGGTCCGATTGGGTCTCTGGCTTGACCGGTCGGACTGCCTCTCCGGACAAAATATTTTATTACTTTAATTTTATTTGTAAAACATTTTTGTAAATACTTTTTAGACAAATAAAAGATCTGAACAGACCGATGTTTTAATTTGAAATAAAGACGGGGGTTATTTAGAAAACAAAACTAGGCGTTTCGAAATAGTTTCAGACAAACAATGCATGATGATGACGATGCAATGCACAAAATCAACGCGATTTTCTAGTAGTGGTTTTGCGGGATGCCACATTGTCACACATCTTTGCACTAATAAAAAACAAATAATTGGTTAAATGCACGGAAAAATCCGGCATGACCTTTGCTAATTTTATTAAACTAGGAGTGCCCGATTTCTGCCGAAACGGAAGTTAATCAACATTCCGGCAAAAATTAGGACTCATTTCATACAAGAACCTGCATACACGACATAATAAAGTGCTTCATACAAGCACAGCCAGCACAACCAGTACATTACCAGCACAACAAGCACATCAAGATCATTACTAGGTATATAAAAATAAATGGCTAGATCCATCAACACATATAGTAGTAGAAGCACAATAGTTTTTTGCAGCCAGATTTAAAGCTGGATCAAAATAGTGCAAAAACAGTACCTCCAGATTTTGAACAACATGTTGATGATCAAATCAATATTGAACAATAGTGCCTAGATGAACAGCAGTACCTAGATGATCAGAAACAGTAGCACATATAGTTTTCCATCAAGTCTAGTACTAGGTTATGCCTAGCATCAGGTTATACCTAGCATCAGGTTTTCCATCAAGTATAGGAATTCTCACTAATTAATTACATCAGTTTATGCCTAGCATCGGGTTTTCCATCAAGTCTAGCATCAGGTTATGCCTATATTAATCCAGCAACTACATCTATTAAAATGAAATGCTTATCTGATGAGATAAAAACCTACAACCATCACAGTAAAACCTTGTGTTCTAGCAAAATAGTACCTTGACATTCAACTTGTGTTCTACCAATAATCCAAATTGTGTTCTAGCAAAACTATGAACAATTCACAAACAGTACCTTGACATTCAAGAATCACCTACCTAGCAAATTAGTTGGTATTCACAGGAGCAGATTTGGAGTGCGGTGTTCAATGGGATACAGTACATCAGGTTATGCCTAGCATTAGGTTTTCCATCAAGTCTAGCATCAGGTTATGCCTATATTAATCCAGCAACTACATCTATTAAAATAAAATGCTGATAGATAAAAGTACTGAAGCTAATAAAGATGTCGATACCCTCTCTGTTTCTATTTGCTGATCTTGGCCATGGAACAAGACTTTCTCAAATGTATAACGAGGTTAGGAAATAAATTGAAAATTTCTTTTCTAGCACTACCTAAGAGTAAATGACTAGCATTGCTATTTGTAAAAGACTACAATTCTTCAAGATTCCAGCTATTTTTCACAGCCGATCGAGGAAGAAGCAAAGTGCTAAGCATTGGGAAAAAAAGTTATTGAACAGACATTGGGATGAAAAACCTGCAATATCTGAGAAAACTTTATATATGTAATCATGAAGCCTATTGATTCTTGGTGATCCTGGTAGAATCCCCCATGTCATTTATGAATAATTGACAGAGTTATTGTCCTTTGGTTTCAAGAGTGGAAACAGTTCCAAGCATGTATTTGTGGAGCACTTGCATATCCAACAGTCTTATGTGGAGTAGTATTTATAAACGACAGGATGACAGGTTATGACACTACAGATTTATAGATGTAGTGGTGGAAGCAGTACAGCACAAGATCAACATAGAGAGGACATGCATATAGGTCTCGACTCTCAGCAATAGTGGTCAATGCAAGATCGAACAGCAGACCCAGGACAGGAACCCAAACTCACTCCAGGACTACAGTACCATGCAAGATGCAACTAAACACAACACCCACACTCGCTAGAAATAGTCAGCATCGATAGAACGCGTAGAACGCGACAGAACGCGTAGATATATCAACTAAAGATGGGGGAGACATCGCAGCAGCTTACCTGCGTCTGCTTGGAGCCGCAGTGGAGTAATTGGACAAGGCGGTGCATGCCCGGCGGCGTGGCGGCCTCCTCCTCTTCCTGGCATGGCGAACTCCTCCTCCTCCTAACGTGCTCGCCGCTCCTCCTCCTGGCGTGGCTCGATCGCTGTTCCTCATCCTGACCTCCGGCGGAGGCGACATGGCTCGCTGCTCCTCCTCCTGACCTCCGGCGGCGGCGGCGTGGCTCGCTGCTCCTCCTCCTATCCTCCGGCGGCGGCGCGTCGATGGGGATGGGGACGATGGGTATCTGTGTCTGAGGAGATGGGGATCGATCTGTGTCTGAGGAGATGGGGATCGAGAGCGACAGTTCACTAGTCGTACCCACTTATGCGTAGCACACCCTGGCCAAGTGTGCTACGGATAACCTTAGTGCACTTGGCCAAGGTGCGCTATGCCTATGTGGGTACGACTAGTCAGATAAGAGGGCTGCCACCCCCATTGTTATCACTAGCACTTCCTTATCACAATGGTTCCGCCAACTGCTCTATTCTAAACTTGTGAGCACCCAGGTTCGAATCCTGGTGCCCACATTTTTTATTTTTATTTTAAAAATATTTTTAAATGTTCTAAAAAATTCCCAAAAGTGGTGATATATGCCATAAAAGTTTTGTTTTATTTTTAAAATACTTTTAAATATTCCAAAAATGCCCAAAGGTGATAATATATGTCATAAAAGTGGTACCAATAAAATTAAAATATGTCATAATAATTTGTCCATGATAAAAATATGTCATAATAATTTGTCCATGAATATTACAATCTTTTTCGACCACGCGTTTTACAATATTTTTTGAGCTAGCGTTTTACAATATTTTTCCCTTCTTTGTCGCGGTTGAATAATTTAGCCCCGGCACTTTAATGTTTCTTCTTTCGAACGGGCTACCTTTTTTGGGTAGGGTTGTCCTTTTTCTTCTTGTGATGTATGTTGCTGCATCGTAGTCGTCGTCATCTTCAATCTTTGGATCGCCGTACTGGTCGAAGTCTTGCTCGTTGGCGACTCCATCCATTTCGATGATGTTTATTTTTCCTCTCCTCACGACAACACGCTAGGCTTTGTCGGGTCGGTAATGAAAAAACATTGGTCCACTTTGGTAGCTAGTACCCACGGTTCATTTTTCGAGGCCACGTTCGCACCGGCGGCCTTGGATTTGGTTGCTTCGGGTATAACCATTGTTGTGAAATACCGGTATTCTCTTCCGACGCTCTTTCCCAATCTGACACGGAACATCGGCATATTTTCTCCATAGTAGTCGAGCTCCCAGATCTCCTTCATTCTTCCGTAGAATCTTTCCATCATGTTGTCATCGGTGTAGAATTCCGACGTTACGCCTGAGTTCTGATAATCACACTTGTTGTCCTTTTCCTCCGTGTAGAATGTGTAGCCGTTGATATCATACGCCTGATAGGTCACCAGGTTTTGCATCAGTCCCTGCGACAAGGTGAATATGATATTTTCTGTGTCAGAAGAATGCGATCGCGGGGGATTATCAAGGAGCGTCTGCCTAAACCAACGCGTGAAATCTGAGTTGTGCTCTTTGATTGTTTCTCCCTGCATCCTCTGTATGCCCCGGTCACTGTAATTCTTCTCGATTAAACTTTTGTTCTTCTGTACCCAAGGATCGACCAGTTCTAAATGATGTAGCGCGACGAGGTTTGCTCGATCAAAGTCTGCGAGTCGAAAATCGAAGTCTGCATGCAGTATGCGACGACCCTCTCGGTGACCAGATCCGTCGAGCTTTCCAAGGTGCCTGTTGACGGGAAGACCGACAGGGTTCTCGATGTCTAGATAATTCGTGCAGAAAGAGATGCACTCTTTGGCCAGAAAGCCCTTGGCTATGCTTCCATCTGGACGGGACCTGTTGCGAACGTATCCTTTGATGTATCCATTCATCCTTTCGAACGGCATCATGTTGCGGAGGAACATCGTCCCGAGTTGGACGATGTCCTCCACGACATGGACCAGCAGATGCACCATAATGTCGAAGAATGCGGGTGGGAAGTAGACCTCAAGCTCGCATAGTATCACCACGATCTCCTCCTGTAGCCTTCCGAGCTGATTCACGCCAACCGACTTCCTAGAGATGACGTCGAAAAACTTGCAGAGGCCAAATAACGTTTCATGGACGTGCTCGTCCATTATCCCCCTTAGTGCAACCGGAAGTACCTGCGTCATTAGCACGACACTTTCTTGTATCGACTCACGCCGCACACCGGACATGTGGTTTTCTCCGTGTCCTCGCCCCGATAAATGATGCAATCGTTGATGCATATGTGATATCTAACATGCGGTAGATCGAGAGGACAGACGATTTTCTTGGCGTCCTCGATACTAGTTGGACATGTGTTCCCCTCTGGGAGACGATCGTTCCAGAATGCCATCATATCGTCAAAGCTTGCATCGCTCAATTTGTGTTTTGCCTTCATCTCCATAGCCTTGAGCGTTACATTCAACCGGGTATCATCGGGCCTGCATCCTTCATACAATGGAGTAACCGCGTCTTTCTCCAGTTGCGCAAGCTTAGCTTTCTCTCTAGCGGCAGCCCTGGCGTTAGTCGTCTTCTTGAGAAGCAGTTCTTGCACATAAGGGTACCGCACCCAGCCTGACGTTGTTCCATCGTCGTCTGCTCCTCCGCCATCTAGATCATCGTCATCCCGGTATGCTTCCGCACCTTCACCATCTCCAGGAGACTCTTCATCATCTCGCCCGTTCTCGCCGTGATGATAATCATCGTCATGTTTCCCACCTTAACCGTCTCCATCGTCTTCGTCATCGCTTATCCAACGAGTGTATCCATCCATGAAACCATGGCGGAGCAGGTGCGCCTGAAGATTCCCGGAATCTGGGTCGATCACCCAGTTGAGTTTGCATCTTCTGCACGGACATCTTATCTCCGTCTTGTTATTTCGTATCATGTCGGCCGTCACACATTTCAAAAATCTAGCCACAATGTCTTCACTCATTATGAGCACCATTTTTGCCTGCACTGTGTAGGTACAATTAGAAGTCTATTAGAACCACATAATCAATGCATGCATGCAATGGTCGATATAAAATTTCGGCATGACCTATCCTAAAATTAGGACCTTTGCGAAATGCCAAAGTCTTGCCAAAATGGAAATGAATCAACATTTTGGAAAAACAAATGGCAACTTGTTCACATACAAACACAAGAGAGCGAGACCGATCCATACACACATGAACATATCATTATCCTCTCCATACACACATGCATGAGCATCATCGATACTCTCCATATACACACACATGACCATCGATCCTCTCCATACACACATCATGAGCATCGATCATCTACATACATATGAGCATATCATCCATATACACATGAACACATCCTTACATGGACAACTTACCGAGATGAGAGACCGATCGCGAGAATATGGAAAGGAGAGGTGCGCGCGAGACCGGAGAAGGAGATGAGAGACCGTAGAGCTTCTTCTATTACATATGTAACATCCAAGGCAAGTTCTACATGCTAAAATGATGAATGAGTGGAGAAATTGAGGTGGGAAGGAGAAGGATCCCGACTAGATCTAAGGAGGAAGAAGAAGGGGAAAGTGAAGTGTGGGGTGGTGTATGATCACACATGTGCACAAAGTGGAGCTGCCAAAAAAAAGGGACGCCACATCCGTGGCGCACGCGGCCCCAGTGCGCCACAGGGAATAATAACATCCGTGGCGCACATGCCATAGTGCTCCATGGATGTGTCTGCCCGTTTTACAGAGAAGAGGGGCATGCGCTTAGGCGTAGCGCACACACCCAATGTGCGCCACGGTTAACACTAACAAGCGTAGCGCGCCTACCCTATGTGCACTACGGGTATCTGGCGTGCGGCCAGCAGGGCCCTGGCCCACACATATTTGTGGCGCAGTATGACCATGTGCGCCACGGTTGTTCTAGTTACTAGTAGGGCACTGCCCATAGGTGAGCCACGCCTGTTTTAGCCGTGGGGCACTTCAACCATGTGAGCCACGGATGTGCTGATTACCTATAGACATTTTCCTAGTAGTGCCTATACATCAGCCTAGATCCCTAGACCATTACAGGAGAAGACCCGATATTTGGGGGGATTTATCCCTTCTAGCATGTGTAGGGGCTACCCATGCTAAATACAGTAAACTATGAGTTATGCCCTAGCTCCTAGGGTAATGCGGTTAGACGAATAAGTTGTTCCGGTAAAGGCATAGAACATCCCTTGTATTTCTCTTGTTCATCTTTCTCACTTATCAACATCACCATTTCCTAAGTTAAAGCATCCACATGGAAACAATGCATATTCCCAAGGGTTTTACAAAACATTTTCAAACATTAGTGGTAGGGTAATCCCCAAAACAAGTTTTATTCATCAAAATCCGTTGTTTCCAAGGACATAGGATGCTAATCACCTGAACATTGATCTAAATGGGAAAAGTAGGTGTCATAAAGGGTTGGTGTCCTACTAGAACTCATCCATAACTTGGAGGGGCCAAGTTATTAGTGTAGTAATAATAAAACAAACCATGCAAGTAGTAATGTAGTTTATAAGTGGAGATAGTAAACAGTTGTACAAAAAGAGTATGTCGAGTAGCGGAGTTCGGGAATGGTGGCTTTCCTGTGATCAACAACAAGTCCTAGGACTTCTTATTAGAATACCAAGAATACCAATAGTAATAATATTATCTCTTCTTCTCATCGTCAACACAATCGCAACTATCGTCATCTCGGGGCATACATGCAGAAAAGCAAAATGCCACAATCAACACAAGGCATACAAGCATCAATACAAGATAGCAAGAAGTTGAACAATACGTGTATACCATTCAGATGTTTTTGAGTAGTTGAGTTCAAAACAATTGGAATTGTTTTGTTTGCATTTGTGTGTGTTTCCTTAATTATTTAAATGTCAAAAACTACTTAACTAAGGGGTTTTAAACCAAGGCCAGGTTATGTATAATACTAATGTACAAAATGATATCATCGGATATGTATTGACCAAATAAATCCAACAAAAGTGGTTTCACTATTTTATCATTTTTCTTTGATTTATTATGAAATTTATAGTGAAAATAAGTCTAGTTTTAGGGAATAAATCACAAGAAAAGATCTATAGGTCCAAAAAATATTTCCTCTTAGGTTTATGAAGGAGTTGGATTCACTTCAAACTATTTACCATAATGCCCTTGGAAAATTCCCAAAGTCAGTTCTGGAAGATATTTGTCTTTTTCACCAGATTAAAACTACAAACTCCTTGATAGGTATTTCAAATATGTTTTTTAGAAATTGGATTCACTATTTTTGGAGTTACAATAACTCTTGGAGTGGTTTTCTTAGTGAAAGAACTATAGCCTGTATGGTTTTATTCACCAAAAATAAACTAGGGCTCAATAAATCTTGGGCTCCTAGGGTATGATAGGTCGAAACCCATTTTCTTCCCAAGAGAAATTCCTAAAGGCATAATTTGACTGTTTTGTTATTTTTGCTACTCGTAAACCATAAGGATCTAGGAGTAGGGCCAGGGTGACATGTAGGGTATTAGTAATTCCATGCAATAAAAGTTACTTTCAGACCATTTGGGTTTTAAAAGTTCTCTAAAAGAATTATTGAGTGTTTTTGATACTTATTGCTATTTTAAAAGCTAGAAAATAATGAAAACATTTTTTGGCATGTGACTTGTTTTACATGTTTGATAAAACTCTATAAAGCATGATAAAATTTATATCTAGGATTTTTTGGTCATTTTTCATTTTTATATTGAATTAAAGCTACAGACTATAAAACAGATCTAGAAAAGGAATATAGGCCAAAAGAGGGAAAAGGGATGGTGGGCTGCAAGGCTGAGGCTTCGTCTAGCTGAGATGGGCTGGCCCAGGCTGTACCATGGTGCGCGCGGGAAGAGCCATTCAAATGATGGTAAGCGGGCCACGGGGGTCAGTGGTGTTCGAGATATGCCCAAGAGGCAATAATAAAAGTAGTTATTATTATATCTTTGAGTTTATGATAAAGGTTTATATTCATGCTATAATTGTGTTAACTGGAAAAATTTAATACTTGTGTGATCTATAAACTAATTAGAGTCCCTAGCAAAGCATCTTTATAATACTATTTTGTTGGTTGATAGATGATCATGGTTTCCTGATCACGAACATTGAGATGTTATTAACAACAAGATCATATCATTAGGAGAATGGTATGATGGACATACTCCTATAGATAAGCGTAGCATAAATATCAAGTCATTTCAATAGTTCGTTCGCTATAGGCTTTCAGATACATAGTAACCTAATTCCTTAGACCATGAGATCATGCTAATCACCATCACCGGAAGGTTGCTTTGATGACATCAAACACCACTACATAACTGGGTGGTTATAAAGGTGGCATTGATTGTTCGAAAACTATGTGTTAAGGCACATGGATCAAGAGTGGGATTTGTCCATCCATATGACAGGTAGATATACTCTAGGCCCTCTCGGTGGAATATCATCCAATTAGCTTGCAAGCATGTGACTGGCAAACAAGGGATCACATATCATAGGAACAAGTAAAGAGTACTTATCGGTAGCTAAGGTTGAACTAGGTATGCAGAGATTCCGACGAGCAGACCTCGGATAAGTAAAATATCACAAGACAAAGGGAAATTGGTATCATATGTAAATGGTTCATTCGATCGCAAACTAATCATATAAATATGTGGGAACCATATGAATTTCCAGATTCCTCTATTGGATATTGATCAGAGAAGAGTCTCGGTCATGTCTGCATAATTCACGAACTATATGGAGACACACTTAAGGATTCGATGTTGTTTAGTATATATGGAATGTAAGTAGGAAGACACACCCAGCCCCACCAAGCTGCCACTGCACCGCCGCCGCCCTAGTCGCCCCCCCAACCACCTCCACCTCTCCGAGTTCTAAAACCTAGAAGCCGGGGAACCCAACTACTCCACCATAACCCGCTCTGGCTAAAGGAAAAACCCTGCGGGATTTCCCTCTAACTCTGACACCACTCCGTCGTGCTGCCGCAATCACAAGGAGAGAACTACAACTACCGCTGCCTCCTAGAACAAGGGAGAGGAAGGTCTTCATCGAGTACCAAACATGTGATCGATTGCGGCAGTGCTGCCGGAACACGGTGCCGGAAGGATCATCTACGTGATCTTGAGGTTGGCAAGTGTACGACTACATCACGCACGAGAATCTGCTCTCGTTAATTTTCCCATATTTTCTAGTATTTTTCGGATCTTCGCTAAATTGCATCAAAACACCTCTTTTTCCATCAGAATTCAGACTCCGATAGTCATCCAACATGCAAAAACAGTGGAAAAGACATAAGTAATACCTCATAATAAGACATATATCAATGAATAGAGTAAAATTATGATATAGAATGGTGATGCAAATTGGACGTATCAACTCCCCCCCAAGCTTAGACCTTCGCTTGGCCCCAAGCGAAATCTGAGCTCAGTAAACATGTCCACAGGTTTATTGAGTGAATTGTCAATAAAAGAATACGGACAAGAAGCATCACACTTACCATTACACAACTCATAGAATAAAGCAAGTCACTATTATATAACTTAGCTTGCAACAAGTACATGAGTCACAATAGAGATGCATAAAGATAAATCATAGTTGGAATTGGCAAACTCTTGTTCCTGGTCAGAGAACAGCTGGAAAACAGTTTCACAAAAAGCTTTTTTGTAGAAGTTTTATAATAGGAGCACTCTTTGCTCAAAAAGGTTTTTCACAATGAAGGCTTTCAAAGTAATACTCAATAGATAAGAGTCTTGTGCAAACAAGGAAAATAAATAAAATGATTAAATAAATAACCATATGAATGCTTGCAACACAACAACTCAAATGCTTGCTGGAGATAGAGAGGAGGTAGGTTTACTGACTCAACTTAGAAAATAGGAGAAAGGTCCCTTCTAGAGGGAAGCAGGGATTTCAAGTCATAAAGAGCTTCCAAAAGTTTATGGTACTTACTAGCTTTGAGCCCTCATTGCCCCTATCATAGGCATCTTGATATGATTAAGGTTAAGGTGCACAAATATGGAGTATATGCTTGATAAAATATAAGTTGGCAATCTCATGTCCCTTGAGTACGAGGGCCACTCCTCATGCTGCTCAACTTTGGTTACCGGTAAGTTCTTGCCATTGTAACTACATGTGTATCATAAAGAACCACCAACAGGGTAGCCCTTGCACATGGTACATGAGCTATCCAATAACCAAAATAACAAGGCAAGTAGACAATGAGCATCTCAGCGATCTTTTTATTTACTATATGCATAGCTTTTTATTGAGGATGCTTCATAGATAGCTCACTATGGTGATGCTGCAAGTTTCCACCATGATTAGGCATGGCTTAGGCTAGCGGCCCAGGCATTTCTCTAACACAAAATACATACTCCATGGACTTACAAGTTCCCTCTTTATTTCACACTATCGACATCCGCAAACAAAAGAGCAGGATATCAACTGTGCACTACATACATGTGCAATGTTGAAAGCGTTCCCCGTGACAGCACGGTTCTGCTAATTCCAACGTATAGATGCAAGCATATACAACTTTGATGACACAATGGTTCACGTCTATTAGGGGCAAGGAAACAAGGTGTGCCATCAAGTTCGTGAGAGCTTTATAACTAGTTTTCACATGAAAAAATAGTTTTTAATTCGAAAGGTAGATGAATCTTGAGAATTTGCTTGGAATAGCAATTGCTAATAGCTAGATATGGTGGACACAAATGGCAAAGGCTTTGGTTAAAGGTTTTGGAAGAATGAGAAGTATGCCTTCTCCAAATAGGTTTTTCGCTAGCAAGGCTGGGTAGCAAGCAAAAGGGTTGAAAGAAGCAAGCAAACCTACAAGTGATAAAGCCAAACATGCAATCTTCCTTGAGGATACAAAATATCTTATATAAAGAATTCTAAGCTTATGATCCAACAAGAAATAAAACAAATGATACAAAATACCTGCAAGCTTTTCTCTTTTTTTTTCAAACCTCAAAAAGTGTTGCTATTGACCAGAACTTGGTTTGCCAAAACCAAATTAGATCCACTTGATGCTCCCAAAGTGATGCCAATACTTGATCAACAAGATCCATCATATAATAGAGATTGCAAACTAAAATAAGAAGTTTAAAAAGTAAAAGATGAAACTTCTCATTAATATTCCATAAAGGCACTCACACCAAGGGATACATAGATAATCAACTAAAGGACAGATACTTCCACATGCAAACCAACCTATAAGATAACCTCTCTACCAAAGATATGAATCCACTAAAAAGGAAAAAATATAATGATAATGATTGTGATACCACGACACTCCCCCAAGCTTGGAAGAAGCCAAGGGGATGCCAAACCTGATGACGAATTACTCCTTCGATGGTGGTGGTGTTCTCTTGTTTAGGGTAAGGAAATCCTCCAGCATCTTACGAAGCATGTTATTCTCTTCTTGAAGCATATCCACCTTCATCCTCAAAGCAAGGTACTTATCACAAAACTCGTTAGTGGTTCGAAGGGCTTCCACTGCCTCAGGGCAGGATCTGAAGTCTGGAATGGAGGCTATGATTCCCTGCATGTTATGAGAAAAATCACGTCCAGTGTCAATTGCTCCTACAAAAGTAGGTTTCCTTGACCTTGTCCCTGCGGTGGTTTGTTCTTCCAACTTTATCTCCTCCACGGGCTTCTTGCCTTTGTCATTGGAGGAGACGATGGTGCTCTAAACTTGAGAAGTTTTCCTGACAGAAACAGATAGAAATGAAAACACAACGAGAACACGATGCATGAACCTCGGGGGGATCCGGGGGGGTTTTATATTACGAAGTTTCAAAGCATAAGGAAGGTTTTGACACGAAAACGAGGCAGAGACGGAGCTCGGGGGAGGCACACCCCCTCCAGGTGTGACCAGCTGGGGCCCGCGCCTTGGGTGGGTTTGGCCACCCCGGGCTCTGGTTCCTCCTCTGTTCCATCTCGTAACTTGCCTTATGTATTAAAAACATCAAAAATATAAAAAAATTGGGGTTTCAAGAACCTTATGTTTTCCCCTCTTTTACCTATTCAAAGACGAACTCTGCAGACTTCTTTTCTCCTTCTCCTGGAATTTCCTTTCCTTCAATGTCTCACACAAACCTCAATGGCAACATTAGTGTAAGAAAAAAAATTAAACTTTAGGTGCACACTTCAACTAAAATCCATCAAAACAAAGGCTTCTGAAAGAGGCAAATGCAAATGATAGCAGAAATCTGTCAAAATAGACCAGCAGGTAAAGATTTATTTTTTCGAAAACCTTCTGTTGTTCAAATAAAAAAGTGCATAACTAATGAAAGTTGGGTAACTACCTGGAGAACAAGATCAGACAAATACATCTCCATCTGACGTACTAAGCTCCCTCACGAGTTTTTACAATGCAGCACAAAAAATATGTCCCAAGACAACCACTTTTCACAACTCCTCCACTTCTCAAAAGTAGTTGAACTTGACACAAAAACCAAAACAAAAGGATAAGGAGCAGTTATTACTGAGGTAATAACTTCCAAGACTCAACCAAACTCTTGGGTTATATCCCAACAAGTACTTTTATTTATTGCCTTTAAGTTAGGCTTGATATCTTCAAAGATGCTCACAAAGGAGATATATATTTTAAGTGAAAGAGAGCATCAAGAAGCAAATAACCAACACATTTGAGTCTAACCCACTTCATATGCATGGGAGTGTCATGAGAAAACAAATTTTTGAAACAAAAAGCCACTAGCATGGCTTCTGAAAGAGGAAGATGCAAATGATAGCAGAAATCCGTCAAAATAGACCAGCAGGTAAAGATTTATTTTTTCGAAAACCTTATGTTGTTCAAATAAAAAGTGTATAACTAATGAAAGTTGGGTAACAACCTGGAGAACAAGATCAGAAAAATACAGCTCCATCTGACGTACTGATCTCCGTCATGAATTTTTACAATGCAGCACAAAAAATATATCCCAAGACAGCCACTTTTCACAACTCCTCCACTTCTCAAAAGTAGTTGAACTTCACACAAAAACCAAAACGAAAGTATAAGGAGCAGTTATTACTAAGGTAATAACTTCCAAGACTCAACCAAACTCTTGGGTTATATCCCAACAAGTACTTTTTTTTATTGCTTTTAAGTTAGGCTTGATATCTTCAAAGATGCTCACAAAGGAAATATATATTTTAAGTGAAAGAGAGCATCAAGAAGCAAATAACCAACACATTTGAGTCTAACCCATTTCCTATGCATGGGAGTGTCATGAGAAAACAAATTGTTGAAACAAAAAGCCACTAGCATGGCTTCTGGAAGGGGCAAATGCAAATGATAGCAGAAAACTTTCAAAATAGACCAGCAGGTAAAGATTTATTTTTTCGAAAACCTTCTGTTGTTCAAATCAAAAAGTGCAGAACTAATGAAAGTTGGGTAACTACCTGGAGAACAAGATCATAAAAATACAGCTCCATCTGACGTACTGATATCCCTCACGAATTTTTACAATGCAGCACAAAAAATATGTCCCAAGACAGCCACTTTTCACAACTCCTCCACTTCTCAAAAGTAGTTGAACTTGACACAAAAACCAAAACAAAAGTATAAGGAGCAGTTATTACTGAGGTAATAACTTCTAAGACTCAACCAAACTCTTGGGTTATATCCCAACAAGTACTTTTCTTTATTGCTTTTAAGTTAGGCTTCATATCTTCAAAGATGCTCACAAAGGAGATATATATTTTAAGTAAAAGAGAGCATCAAGAAGCAAATAACCAACACATTTGAGTCTAACCCACTTCCTATGCATGGGAGTGTTATGAGAAAACAAATTGTTGAAACAAAAAGCCACTAGCATGGCTTCTGAAAGGGGCAAATGCAAATGATAGCAGAAATCCTTCAAAATAGACCAGCAGGTAAAGATTTATTTTTTCAAAAACCTTCTGTTGTTCAAATCAAAAAGTGCAGAACTAATGAAAGTTGGGTAACAACCTGGAGAACAAGATCAGAAAAATACATCTCCATCTGACGTACTGATATCCCTCACGAAATTTTACAATGCAGCACAAAAAATATGTCCCAAGACAGCCACTTTTCACAACTCCTCCACTTCTCAAAAGTAGTTGAACTTGACACAAAAACCAAAACAAAAGTATAAGGTAATAACTTCCAAGACTCAACCAAACTCTTGGGTTATATCCCAACAAGTACTTTTCTTTATTGCTTTTAAGTTAGGCTTGATATCTTCAAACATGCTCACAAAGGAGATATATATTTTAAGTGAAAGAGAGCATCAAGAAGCAAATAACCAACACATTTGAGTCTTATCCAACTTCCTATGCATGGGAGTGTCATGAGAAAACAAATTGTTGAAACAAAAAGCCACTAGCATGGCTTCTGAAAGGGGCAAATGCAAATGATAGCAGAAATCTGTCAAAATAGACCAGCAGGTAAAGATTTATTTTTTCGAAAACCTTATGTTGTTCAAATAAAAAAGTGCAGAACTAATGAAAGTTGGGTAACAACCTGGAGAACAAGATCAGAAAAATACAGCTCCATCTGACGTACTGATATCCCTCACGAATTTTTACAATGCAGCACAAAAAATATGTCCCAAGACAGCCACTTTTCACAACTCCTCCACTTCTCAAAAGTAGTTGAACTTGACACAAAAACCAAAACAAAAGTATAAGGAGCAGTTATTACTGAGGTAATAACTTCCAAGACTCAACCAAACTCTTGGGTTATATCCCAACAAGTACTTTTCTTTATTGCCTTTAAGTTAGGCTTGATATCTTCAAAGATGCTCACAAAGGAGATATATATTTTAAGTGAAAGAGAGCATCAAGAAGCAAATAACCAACACATTTGAGTCTAACCCACTTCCTATGCATGGGAGTGTCATGAGAAAACAAATTGTTGAAACAAAAAGCCACTAGCATAGGAATATAAAAAATGCAACTTCAAAGCTTTCAACATAAAACGGGGAAACTTAACATTATTGAGATGCATAAAACCATGTTTCCCTCTCTCATAATAACTTTAAATAGCACTTTTAATAAAGCTGACAATATAACTGTCACAGGAAACAACTCTATCATCAGAATGAGCATACTTACAGTCACCAAAAAGAGGTCCAAGGTCATAAACTGGATCAATAGAAGCAAGTTGTTCCATCTTGAAATCTTTATTAGGCAAGCTGTTTTCACAAGGAGCTTTAGGAAATTTGGAAAAGTTAAACTCATAAGAATCTTCATCAAACTTAGTTAAAACTTTCTCCTTCTTACAATCTATAATAGCTCCACAAGTGTTCAAGAAAGGTCTATCAAAAATGATAGGACAAGTTTTGCTAGCTGCTGAATTAAGCACTAGAAAATCAGCAGGATATTTAATCTTACCACAAAGAACCTCACATCTCTTACAAATACCAATAGGTCAAATGGTCTCCTTATTAGCAAGGTGAATAACCACATTAATGTCCTCAAGCTCACAAGGACCAATTTCATGCATAATTTCCTTGTAAAGCTCATAAGGAATAGCACTAGAACTAGAACCAATATCACATAAACCATAGTAGCAATGATCATCAATTTTAACAGAAATCACAGGAACACTAGCTTTTCTAGCCTTACTAGGATGAGAGACAATATTAGAAGCGTCTTCATAGAAGACAATATGCTCATCCTCTATATTTCTAGTGACAGGGTCTTTCACAATAGCTACCACAGGTTCAATATTCAATTGCTCATCAGGCTCCACAGTTTTCTTAGTACCTTTGTTATTTGTACTAACCATCATAGAATACTCCATTAAATTAGCTGTGAAGGGCATTTTATCAACATAAGGTTCAGGCATAATATGATTACTAGTACAAACTTTAGCACTTCTAACAGGAACATGATTAACAACATCTTTATAAAGTGCATGGTACTTATTCCACTTCTTCTTGGGAATTTCTATGTAAGAGGCAAAGGCTTTAAAACAGTTGGCAGTACTTTGGGAATCAAGACCAAACTCATTGCTAATATCACGGAAGTCATTAGTTCCCATAAAAGAATTAATGCATTCATAATCATAGTTTATACCTGACTTTCTTCCTTTGTCATTCTCCCAAGCTTCAGTGTTCTCTTGAATACGGTCTAGTAGATCCCATTTAGCTTCTTCCTTCATGCGTGTGAATGATCCACCACAAGAAGCATCTAGTAAATCTTTATCATAAAGAGAAAGCCTAGCATAAAAGTTATTGATAATAATTGTAGAGGTCCCAACCTTTAATAAGGTAGAGATCCCTGTGTCTACAATGCTAGTCCCTGGATCAATAGCTAGCATCCACAGTTAAGATGTAATATCAAGACACAAAGGTCATATTACAACTTTATAACCAGGAATAAAATAATTCATTACATCTTACATATCTCATTTGGCTATCACATTACAATGCAGCAGAATATCTATATAGCACGGAGTCCTTCATCTTCAAAGTGCCACAGGCAATCATGTTGGTTGTAGACTTGTAATCCTAATCAACATACTTCACTAACATCAAACAAACCTACCTCATAATAAGTTGCAGCCACAAGGGTCAATACATTTGAATTGTATTGGCAAGTTTCACTACTATGTAGAAATAAGTGGATCCTATCATTACATGCATATTTGGCTAAGTAGGGTTTAGGCTCATTTCCAGAAAGCAATATAGTTTTATCCTATCTTTTCAAAATAGTTTTGATCTTTCGTCAAATCTTTCTAAACTCCTTGGAAAACTCCAAGTGCTTCTAATCCCTTGTTGTCACCATCAAGTTTTACTTTGAGAAATTGGAATGTCGAGATCTTCCATAGCTTCAGGCCTTAGTTGCTCAGAGTTGTCCGTAACCGGGGACACGGCTAAGTACTTAGAATTTGATCTTCTGGAGAAGTTGTACACTTTACCCACATGACACAATCTCGTCTTGACTCCACCACTGGTCGCTGGATAAGTACACACCAAATGGAGTACCGGCAGATCGAGAATGTGACAAAGTCTTTCCATAGAAGTCCTCCCAATACACAATGCTAGCTTGTCTACCAGGCACCAATGTAGGGATATATTTCCATACAAAATTATAGTTAACCTGAAGATGCCAATGCATGGGTCTTACACTATGTAGTTGACTAAGCCAGAGCACATTTAGCATGTGGCTGTACACGGAAGCCACTGTACGAGAAACATGTTCAATCTCTAAGTCCCTGGGTGGTTTTCTTCTAGTGCACATCCAAAAAGAGATGGCCATATAAACATGGTTCCTTTTGTTGCCACCTTGTCCAAAACTTAAGTATCCTTGTCCACCCAGGTGGTTCATTGAATACTTGTTTTATTATATAAAACATATATCTTTCCAACACTCATGTAATCATATCATGTATCCCATCCCAAATATATAGCAGGGCTAAGCATGCTACAACTACAATGATTTCACTAAGGAGGATTTAAGGATATCCTAATAGGATATAGCATAGCATAGAAATATAGTAGTCCTATCATGCATGCTACAAAAATACACTAAGTGTAATGAAAATAGTAGGACATGGATGATAGTGTCACTTGCCTTTTTAGTAGAGAATGTTGGTTCACTTCTTGATCTTGCAAATATCACACTCTTCTAACTTCACTACAACTCAATCAAGCAAACACATATTCAACTAGCATTCAAACAATTTTACCACACATAAAATAATAGAAACAAGGTAATGCATGCAAACATGCAAAAGATGGTTTTATTTGGAAAAGTGGTTTCTAATAGGCTATAAACATTTTAAAGCTCATATTGGTCATATACAAAAGTGGTAAAACGATTTGCAAAAGGTTTCTCCCCATAAACAAATTTTATACCAAAGTGATATTTTATGTTGTTAAAAATGCCTTTTTGCAAAGTAGTAATTTTATAGGTTTCATCAAATATATTTTTAAATCTCAAACTTGGTGTTTAGGGTCAGAGAGTTTAACTCAAATCATTTTCCAAAGGTTTTACCCAAAAAGTATGTTTAACACCTAAACAATATTTTTTATTTGACTAGAAATGCTCTTATTCAAAGATTTGTTCTTTGGATTCACAAAATATATTTTTAAATCCATAAGTTGGTTTCTATGGTCAGTAGGTTCAAATTAAACCATTTAGCAAATATTTCTCCTTAAAAATATTTCTAGAACAATTTTTATATTCAAACTATGCCTACACAAATTTCTGCAATTTCAACCAATTTTCCAGAAGCAAAACATTAAACAAAGCGCACAGTTGCAAAGTACTTGTCCTGCTGATTCCAGTGATATAAAATTTGCAAAATTTGGACATGTAGATTAAAAGTTATGAATTTTGCAAGTTTGCATATCTTATAGATCCTAATTTCTGTTTTAAATCAAACCCTGTCCACGTGGCTCATTTCTACTGGCTGAAAACGGTTCGTGCGGATCGATCAACCTTGGCCACGGGATCTCACTTAAATCGCACGGCACATATGGATGCGTACCCCTTCGTTTAAATCTAATCTGAGCCACTAGATCAAGATCCAATGGACACAGCGCATCTGACCATGGGCTGGCGGCGCTGGCACGGCGGCGAGCGGCGGAGCACTCAGACGGTGGCGTTGGCGATGATTCAGGAAGCGAGGGAGGGAGTGAGGATGCTCACCGTGCTCGCGTGGTTGCGGTGAAGCTCAAGGCGTGATCAGTTCGTCGAGGGGCGCTCTGGTTCCCGAGGAATTGCTCACCGGAGACGGCATCGACGTCAGATGATTCTGGTTGTCGTCGGAGGCGAGCTTGTAGGCCACCAGAAGAAGAACGAAAAGGTACGTTAGACGCTTGTGAGTGTGGCGGTCACGAAGGCATCATCAGGAGAGACTGGGGCGGACGGTACTTACGGGAAAGGGTCGCCGGAGAAATGACAGACGACGGTGGCGCTCGGGTGTCGAGGTTGTCGAGCCTCTGGTGAATGCACGGGCTAGCGAGCGACACTGGGAGATGCACCAGGAGATGGGGAGCAGGCTCGCGTGCTCTGGGAGGCGTGGGGTGGTCGGACGGCGCCAGAATCGGCCGAAGAAGCTCGTCGGGGCAGTGGTGCTCGAGTTCGCAATTCGCGCAGCCTGGAGGCAGAGAGGAGGCGTGGCTTGGGGGAAATGGAAGAGGAGAGCGGGGTGTTTAAAGGCGCGTGGTCACGGCGAAGAGTAATTTAGCCATCAATGCGTATTAACGCGAATTGATTCGCGGCAGAGCGGCGTTGAGCGAGGGGGAAACGGCCGGCGTGGGTGGAAGAGAAGGCTGTCAGCATGGGGTCGTGCTGTCTGCGAGAGAGAGAGAGAGAGAGAAGAAAGGTGGGGCCGGGCGTTCAGCGACTCTGCGGGTTTACCTCTGGGTGAAAAACGGTTCGCGAGAGGGGAGAGCTCGTGGGCTAGCTGTTGGGCTAGGTTGGGCCTACTGGCTGGGCTGCTTCGTTTTTTTATTTTTTTTATACAGAATGTTTTTCCTTTTTCCATTTTGAATTTTTGCTTTGATTTTCATTCAAATAATTCAAAATCTATTTAAATTCAAACCTTTGCCAAACCTTGGGTATATTTTAATTCTGTTTATTGACATATTCTAAAGTCCAAAATAGAACAATTAATTTTAGGGTTTATTATTTAATAAAAATAAATAAATAGTCATTAGTGTTTATTTCAAATAGGATTCAAATATGTTTTAGAACACTATTTGATTTCTAAATTTTTCCCAAAACCTTTTCAGTAGGTTTTATTTAAAACACTTTGAATTTTTATTTAAAATACTTTATTATGTTTTTAATGTTCATTCAAAAGTAGGAAAAAGTATTTACTTAAATAAAATTGGATATTAATAAATCCTCATTATTCAAATACTCCCTTACTCTTTTTATTAAACAAAAAATATTTTATTTCCATTGGTTGGCCAAGATTTAATTTGGCTCTTTAAAATAGTTCTCATTTATTCATTTCTACCTTTGCTTATAAAAACCATATCTTTTTATTTAAAGATCCGAAAATGGTGATTCCAACTTTTATAACTTTCTTTATTATTTGTTTATCTTTTAAAATCCCTTTAGAATTCTATTTGATCAAAATAGGTTTTGATGTTTCCATTTGGAATCAAGAAAGTTTCTTTTCACCCTAAATTTCAACAATTTTTTATTTTGTCTATTTATTTTTCACATTTCAAAATTTGGAAAATTTTGGGATGTGATAGGCTACCACCCTTAAAAGAAATCTCGTCCCGAGATTTGGGAAGGCTAGGGTTACAAGTTGGCTCTAAGGCATTTAGGGTACTACCACCCTTAAAATAAAATATCATAGGGTTACATTGATGGTTCACTTGACTATGGGTTCAACACTTGATATCAGACAAGGAATCCTTATTTGACTCAACTGAGTTAACTAATTCCTGACATCCACTTCTTCTATCTCTTCAAGGTTCCCATCCATGTCAATGTGATTCACATGTCCTTTCTGGGTCACATTGGAGTCATTTCCATTGGATCTTCTAGCATCCTTTTTATTTTTCTTCTCAGGACAGTCTGATGCATAGTGTCCAAGTTCCTTACAATTATAGCACTGCAACTGGCTAATGTCTTTCTTCCTAAAAGTGTCATGTTGGTTCTGACCAAGGTCATCTCCATTGTCAGTATCATTTCCATTATTACCACTTCCATTGTTGTTGTGGTGATACTGATGTGGTTCAGAATCCTCATTGCTCTCTTTGAGTGAACGCTTCTTTTGTGATGATCCTGAGTGATACTTGAGTTTATGTTTCCTCTTTCTGTTCTCAACTTGATTCATCTTGTTTTCCAAAATGGTGGCTTTGTCACAGAGTGATTGATAAGTTGGGACATAGGCAACAGACAGCTGCAGGTTCAACTCATCATTAAGTCCTTCGAGGAATTTATCCTTCCTCTTAGCATCTGTATCAACTTCATCCGGTGCATAGCGTGCCAGATTGTTGAACTCTTCAATGTACTCAGCCACACTGAGGTGACGCTGTTTCAGATTGTGGAACTCCTTTTTCTTCAAGTTCATCACTCCAGATAAGATGTGAGCTGTACGGAAACCATGCTCAAAAATAGTCCAAGTCACATCCTCAAGGGGAGTGTTGATCTGAAAGTTGTCCCACTATGTTGTTGCTGGTCCTTCAAGCAGAAATGCTGCAAACCTAACTTTTTCTTCGTCAGTGCAGCCAAGAGTCACTAAGTCCTTATTCACCAAACATAACCAGTCATTGGCTTCCATTGGATCAGTTGTTCCAGAGAACCTTGCAGGCCTTAGTTTCAGAAACCTTGTGAGCATATCATGTGCGGGACGATTATTCTGATTGTTGTTGTTGTTGTTGTTCTGATTCTGATTTTGCATAAACTGTGTCATCATCTGCATCAGTTGATCTTGACCTGTCATCAACTGCTGCATCTCGGGAGTGATGTTGTTGTTGTTGTTTTGGTTGGGGTTGGCACGACGGGGAGGCATCTGTTGGTTGATAGGGATAAGTAATGATGGATAGATCTAAAGAAATTCTACCACACCACCCAAAACAATCAAGTTCAATCAAACAATCAACAAGCAACTAATCACTTAACAACTTATGAGCTTAACTCATGAGTTGAAAGAAACAACAAGTTTTCTTGAAATAATTAACTTAGTATAGTCATACCTCATAGGTCAATATGATCCATACACTAACATGATATCAATGTCTTAGATAGTTGGTAGGCAATCTAATGTCTCTTGGTTCTAACTTGTAGTCCTTAGTGATGTCTAAGTTGAAGTCTTTGGTCATGGTGGAGGCTTTCTCCATCAAGTTGAAAGGAAGAGGTGTAGAATCAAAACCAAAAAGGTTGAGGAAAGAGTTTACAAGATTGTTTGTAAATAAGTTTTGGAACAAATACAACTCCTATTTTTCTAAGGGGTTTTGTCCAATCCTAGGGTTACAAATCCTACAGGCAACACAGTGCTCTGATACCATCTGTAGAGGTACCAACCTTTAATAAGGTAGAGATCCATGTGTTTACAATGCTAGTCCCTGGATCAATAGCTAGCATCCACAGTTAAGATGTAATATCAAGAAACAAAGGTCATATTACAACTTTATAACCAGGAATAAAATAAATCATTACATATTACATAGCTCATTTGGCAATCACATTACAATGCAGCAGAATATCTATATAGCACGGAGTCCTTCATCTTCAAAGTGCCACAGGCAATCATGTTGGTTGTAGACTTGTAATCCTAATCAACATACTTCACTAACATCAAACAAACCTGCAACATAATAAGTTGCAGCCACAAGGGTCAATACATTTGAATTGTATTGGCAAGTTTCACTACTATGTAGAAATAAGTGGATCCTATCATTACATGCATATTTGGCTAAGTAGGGTTTAGGCTCATTTGCAGAAATCAATATAGTTTTATCCTATCTTTTCTATATAGTTTTGATCTTTTGTCAAATATTTCTGAACTCCTTGGAAAACTCCAAGTGCTTCTAATCCCTTGTTGTCACCATCAAGTTTTACTTTGAGAAATTGGAATGTCGAGATCTTCCATAGCTTCAGGCCTTAGTTGCTCAGAGTTTTCCGTAACCGAGGACACGGCTAAGTACTTAGAATTTGATCTTCTGGAGAAGTTGTACACTTTACCCACATGACACAATCTTGTCTTGATGCCACCAGTGGTCGCTGGATAAGTACACACCAAATGGAGTACCGGCAGATCGAGAATGTGACAAAGTCTTTCCATAGAAGTCCTCCCAATACACAATGCTAGCTTGTCTACCAGGCACCAATGTAGGGATATATTTCCATACAAAATTATAGTTAACCTGAAGATGCCAATGCATGGGTCTTCCACTATGTAGTTGACTAAGCCAGGGCCCATTTAGCATGTGGCTGTACACGGAAGCCACTGTACGAGAAACATGTTCAATCTCTAAGTCCCTGGGTGGTTTTCTTCTAGTGCACATCCAAAAAGAGATGGCCATATAAACATGGTTCCTTTTGTTGCCACCTTGTCCAAAACTTAAGTATCCTTGTCCACCCAGGTGGTTCATTGAATACTTGTTTTATTATATAAAACATATATCTTTCCAACACTCATGTAATCATATCATGTATCCCATCCCAAATATATAGCAGGGCTAAGCATGCTACAACTACAATGATTTCACTAAGGAGGATTTAAGGATATCCTAATAGGATATAGCATAGCATAGAAATATAGTAGTCCTATCATGCATGCTACAAAAATACACTAAGTGTAATGAAAATAGTAGGACATGGATGATAGTGTCACTTGCCTTTTTAGTAGAGAATGTTGGTTCACTTCTTGATCTTGCAAATATCACACTCTTCTAACTTCACTACAACTAAATCAAGCAAACACATATTCAACTAGCATTCAAACAATTTTACCACACATAAAATAATAGAAACAAGGTAATGCATGCAAACATGCAAAAGATGGTTTTATTTGGAAAAGTGGTTTCTAATAGGCTATAAACATTTTAAAGCTCATATTGGTCATATACAAAAGTGGTAAAACCATTTGCAAAAGGTTTCTCCCCATAAACAAATTTTATACCAAAGTGATATTTTATGTTGTTAAAAATGCCTTTTTGCAAGGTAGTAATTTTATAGGGTTCATCAAATATATTTTTAAATCTCAAACTTGGTGTTTAGGGTCAGAGAGTTTAACTCAAATCATTTTCCAAAGGTTTTACTCAAAAAGTATTTTTAACACCTAATCAATATTTTTTATTTGACTAGAAATGCTCTTATTCAAAGATTTATTCTTTGGATTCACAAAATATATTTTTAAGTCCATAAGTTGGTTTCTATGGTCAGTAGGTTCAAATTAAACCATTTTAGCAAAGATTTCACCTTAAAAATATTTCTAGAACAATTTTTATATTCAAACTATGCCTACACAAGTTTCTGAAATTTCAACCAATTTTCCTGAAGCAAAACATTAAACAAAGTGCATGGTTGCAAAGTACTTGTCCTGCTGATTCCAGTGATATAGAATTTGCAAAATTTGAACGTGTAGATTAAAAGTTATGAATTTTGCAAGTTTGCATATCTAATAGATCCTAATTTCTGTTTTAAATCAAACCCTGTCCACGTGGCTCATTTCTACTGGCTGAAAACGGTTCGTGCGGATCGATCAACCCTGGCCGCAGGATCTCACTTAAATCGCATGGCACAGATGGACGTGTACCCCTTCGTTTAAATCTAATCTGAGCCACTAGATCAAGATCCAAAGGACACAGCGCATCTGACCATGGGCTGGCGGCGCTGGCACGGCGGCGAGCGGCGGAGCGCTCAGACGGTGGCGTTGGCAATGATTCAGGAAGCGAGGGAGGGAGTGAGGATGCTCACCGTGCTCGCGTGGTTGCGGTGAAGCTCAAGGCATGATCAGTTCGTCGAGGGGCGCTCTGGTTCCCGAGGAATTGCTCACCGGAGACGGCGTCGGCGTCGGATGCTTCTGGTTGTCGTCGGAGGCGAGCTTGTAGGCCACCAGAAGAAGAACTAAAAGGTGCGTTAGACGCCTATGAGTGTGGTGGTCACGAAGGTATCATCGGGAGAGACTGGGGCGGACGGTACTTACGGGAAAGGGTCGCCGGAGAAATGACAGACGACGGTGGCACTCGGGTGTCGAGGTTGTCGAGCCTCTGGTGAATCCGCGGGCTAGCGAATCGGCCGGAGAAACTCGTCGGGGCAGTGGTGCTCGAGTTCGCAATTCGCGCAACCTGGAGGCAGAGAGGAGGCGTGGCTTGGGGGAAATGGAAGAGGAGAGCGAGGCGTTTAAAGGCGCGTGGTCACGGCGAGGAGTAATTCAGCCATCAACGCGTATTAACACGAATTGATTCGCGGCAGGACGGCGTTGAGCGAGGGGGAAACAGCCGGCGTGGGTGGAAGAGAAGGCTGTCAGCATGGGGCCATGTTGTCTGCGATACAGAGAGAAGAAAGGTGGGGCCGGGCGTTCAGCGACTCTGCGGGTTTGCCTCTGGGTGAAAAACGGTTCGCGAGAGGGGAGAGCTGGTGGGCTAGCTGTTCCGCTAGGTTGGGCCTGCTGGCTAGGCTGCTTCGTTTTTTTATTTTTTATTTTATACAGAATGTTTTTCCTTTTTCCATTTTGAATTTCTGCTTTGATTTTCATTCAAATAATTCAAACTGTATTTCAATTCAAACCTTTGCCAAACCTTGGGTATATTTTAATTCCGTTTATTAACATATTCTAAAGTCCAAAATAGAACAATTAATTTTAGGGTTTATATTTAATAAAAATAAATAAATAGTCATTAGTCTTTATTTCAAATAGGATTCAAATATGTTTTAGAACACTATTTGATTTATAAATTTTTCCCAAAACCTTTTCAGTAGGTTTTATTTAAAACACTTTGAATTTTTATTTAAAATACTTTATTAAGTTTTTAATGTTCATTCAAAAGTAGGAAAAAGTCTTTACTTAAATAAAATTGGATATTAATAAATCCTCATTATTCAAATACTCCCTTACTCTTTTTATTAAACAAAAATATTTTATTTCCATTGCTTGGCCAAAATTTAATTTGGATCTTTAAAATAGTTCTCATTTATTCATTTCTACCTTTGCTTATAAAAACCATATCTTTTTATTTAAAGATCCAAAAATGGTGATTCCAACTTTTATAACTTTCTTTATTAATTTTTTATCTTTTTAAATCCCTTTAGGATTCTATTTGATGAAAATAGGTTTTGATGTTTCCATTTGGAATCAAGAAAGTTTCTTTTCACCCTAAATTTCAACAATTGTTTATTTTGTTTATTTATTTTTCACATTTCAAAATTTGGAAAATTTTGGGATGTGACAATAATATTGTTAGGGAGTTCATGAATAGGACATTTAAGCATTAGTAACTTAAATCTCCCCAAGATTTAGTTGTACTCTCTCCATCACGAGGTCAAAAGTTATATATCAGATTTCTATCCTTATGAATCTCACTAGGAGGATAGAATTTAGAATAAAAGAGAGATGCCATTTCCTCCCATTCCATGGATTGTCCATTCTTTAGCAGCTTATACCATTCTTCAGCTCTCCCTTTCAAGGATATAGAGAGTAACTTCTTCTTCACCTATTCATTTGTGATACCTGCAAACTTAAATAACCCACATAATTCATGGATAAAAAGCAAATGATCACCAGGATGGACAGTTCCATCCCCTAAATAATAATTATCCATAACACTATCAAAAATACTTGTAGGTATCTTAAAAGGATCTATCTCAACAGGTGGTGGTTCATCTACTACCCTAACAATGGTAGTAGCTTTCCCAAACAGAAAACCAAGTGGGTTATCCATATTGGAAACAAAGTACCAAGAAGTAACAAAAAGCAATACTCACAGTAGAAGTTTCCTTTACCAGTTCCACTCTTCAATAGCGCTTCACTCCCCGGAAATGGCGCCAGAAAATAGTCTTGATGACCCACAAGTATAGGGGGTGTATCGCAGTACTTTCGATAAATAGGAGTGTCGATCCCAACGAGGAGCAGAAGGTGTTTACTAGTGGTATTGAGCAAGAAATCTCTATAAATACTTAGCAAACGGATTTTTATTAGTTTTCTGATAAAGCAACAAAACAAAGTGCAAGTAATAAAGACAGCAACAACTGCAGCAAGTGGCCCAATCCTTTCTTAGCAAAGGACAAGCCGGTGGAAATACTTATAAGGACCAAACGTTCTCGAGGACACATGGGAATTCTGTCAAGTGCTTTCGTTTCAAATAGCTAAGTACTCTTATTTGGTGTTGTAAGTGTTGTTTGGGTGAACCTGTGCTAATGTATCGACCTTACTTGGACTAATGCATACTTGTGTTTAAACCACCTGTAAGCATCCTCAGCTATAGGAAAGTAATTAAGATATAAACCTAACCACAGCCTTAAACTCTGAGATCCTACGGTCCCTTGTGCAAAGGTGTCCTAATAGGAGTTTAGGTTTCTGTCACTCCGGAAACCCCACAATTAGTAGCTAAATACACAATGCATTCCCCTAGGCCCATAAATGGTGAAGTATCATGTAGTCGACATTCACATGACACCACTAGAAGAATAGCACCACAACTTAAATACTAAACCATTGAATAATAACTCAACATAAATCCACTACTAACAACATGACTTCTCCCATGTCCTCAAGAACTAGACGAACTACTCACAAGACATCATATGGATCAAGATCAAAGATGATATGGTAATGGATAACAATCTGAACAAAAACAATAATCCAATGGTTCCACTCACAAGCATCAACTACAATAGTAATTAACACCGGGAAAGTTTACCCTAAGAACTAAAGCAATATCCAAAAAAAATTGTTACAGCGGGACAGAATGGTGATAATGGTATTAGTGGTGATGATGGTGTGGATGATGATGATGATGATGATCCCGATGAAGCCTAAATTGATGACGGTGTTGATGGTGATGATCTCCCCTCTCCGTGAAGGAATTTCCTCGGCAAAAATCTGTCTGCCGGAGAGATATTTCTCTCTCGGTGTTTTCTGCCCCGCAGAGGCGACGGAAATCTATATGTGGTCGCTCCCCTGGTGTTAGGGTTCCGTAAGGAAGATATAGGCGAGAGGGCGGAGTCGGGAGCCAAGCAGGTGGGCCACACCTGCCCTAGGCGCGGCCTAAGGGGACCCGCGCCTTGGGGGTGTGGGACCCCCGTGGCCCTTCTACGCCTCCCCTTCTGGCTTCCTTCGTCTTACGGGAAAATATAATTTTCCCATATTTTTCTGGTATTTTTATGATCTTCATGAAATTGCATCAAAACTCCTCTTTTTTCCATCAGAATCCAGACTCCGGCTTTCCATCCTCCAAGAATCATCCAACATGCAAAAACAGTGGAAAAGACATAAGTAATACCTCATAATAAGACATATATCAATGAATTGAGGCAAATTATGATATAGAATGGTGATGCAAATTGGAGTATCATGGATCATTAGACAGCGGTCAAAAACATCCTTAAGTACTTGAGAAGAACTAAGGATATGGTTCTTTCTTATGGAGGTGATGAACAACTCATTGTTAATGGTTATACCGATGCTAGTTGGAACACCGATCCGGATGATTCGAAATCTCAATCTGGATACGTATTTACTTTGAATGGTGCAGCAGTGAGCTGGAGGAGTGCAAAGCAAAGCGTTGTGGCCAGATCTCGAACTGAATCAGAATACATAGCCTCTTCGAAAGCTTCACAAGAGTAAATATGGATGAAGGAGTTCATTACGGAGCTCGGTGTGGTTCCCAGATCGCTGGACCCAATGTCTATCTACTGTGATAACATGGGTGCCATAGCCAATGCGCAAGAACCAAGGTCACACAAGAAGCTGAAGCATATCAAGTTGCATTCTCACGCTATTCGAGAGCATGTCCAAGATGGTGACATAAAGATTTGCAAAGTACACATAGATATGAATGTGGCAGATCCGTTGACTAAACCTTTCCCGAGGGCAAAACATGACCAGCACCAAACCACCATGGTTGTTCGGTATATTACCATGTAATGTAGATTAGTTGACTCTAGTGCAAGTGGGAGATTGTTGGAGATATGCCCTAGAGGCAATAATAAAAGTATTTATTATTATATCTTTGTGTTTATGATAAATTTTTACATTCATGCTATAATTCTATTAACCGGAAACATTAATACTTGTGTGATTTGTAAACTAATTAGATGTCAACACCCGGATTTTTAATCCCAGATGCTTGTTATGCCATTCCTCGCAATCCCAGGATTACCAATTTTGCAAGACATAACAAAATTGGTACCACAGTACATCATCCATTACAAACCATAATAAAGGTCTTACAAATATAGGATCTCATGATCCAGTCTTAATACAATCAACACAGTGGAAAGTAAACGCAGCAGGGCTTCATCTTCAGGGTCACAGGCAATGCTGACAATGGGAGATGATCCTAGTTGTCAAAGACTTCCTGCTGTCCATCATCCTGGTAGTCCTCGTCATAGTATGGCCATGGGAATATCCAGGGACAAAGCCATGAGTACTCTTTAAGTACTCGCAAACTATCACTAATAAGTAAAGTAGTTCGAGTAGGAATCCTAAGCTCTAGGTTTATTTTCAAAAAGCCAGGTTTATTTCATACTGAGTTCATAAGTAAAGAACACTAGTTTAATGTTCTACAACACCTAAGTGGGAACTTAGTTTTCATGTTCATTTCGCAAGTCATTTTGAAAACATCTGAGGACGGAACAGTATGGCCACTCCAACTGTCCATGACCGTGGACGCGGCTCTTCAAATAGTTGGACACTCTGCAGAGGTGGTACACTTTCACCACAAAATTCAATACATCCTTCAGGGACAACCCTGAATCATCATACTTAGTACGCGGATAATCAATCCTAACCTTTCAATTACACACCCTAGTATAGGCACCTCCCCTATGAGTTTGGCCTCCCAACCATGACCATCTGTCATCTTGGGTACTGCATAGGTGGACATTCACATTCACGAGGTAGCCTCAGCTCAACCTCTTTTCGCAAGGGAACCCATACTAAGACATATAAACTTCCAGTTAAGCCCTACCCAATTCAGGGATTGTGATTGTACGGTAAAATTGGAATGGTATCGCATCCGAACCCAACCATCAATTTTTATAAAGGGCTAAGGCTCATGCCTCAACATTTTCATCATCAAATCATCTTGTGTTCACAACACATGTCAAAACATTTCAATAGAATGAATCTTCGTTCCGAGGTTTTCATAATCATTTTCACCAAGTATTCCCATCTAAAGTGATCAACTTTTATGCTTAGCACTAGCCACTAAAGTTGAGGGTATTCACTAATGAGGGGTGCTAATTAAGTGTGACTATCCAAATCTAGTCTCATGCCTTGGTATGACATCTAGTTCTAACTACTTAGGCCTAGTTTTATGCTCTTTATTCTACCTATAGTAGTTTTCCAAAACTCACAAGTCACTAAGTAAAGGTAAAGAACCTTGGTAAAGAATAAAAGAATAAAGCTTGCAAGTAAAACTAGGAATTGGTATAATCAAGGTTGCATAACCAAAGCATGCCTAATGCATCTTGAATAGCTTAACTTGTAGTGTTAGGCTTGCCGCAAAGTTCCAGCTTGCATAGTTAAGAAACTTTCAAGTGTTAGCTTGCCATGATTGGTGCAGTGGTTGAAGTTTTCTTCTTCTTCGTAGTACTCCTCCTCCTCCTCGTAGCCTTGGTCGGTACTAGCATCTATAAATGAATACGAGGTACACAATCACCAATCAATACTTAACTATCTCTATTTGGCACACAAAGGTTCACACTAGATGATCTAGCATCATCACAATCATCACATGAAATAAATACCTAGTCCTTTTTATTTGATTTTAGGAAAGTAATTTATACTCATTGAAAATAATTAAGATTTAATATTCTCCAATCAAAATATGGGATCATGTTGACACATGTCATCACCACATATTCTAATACTTGGGAATGTGATTTAAAGTGGTGGTCATATTTTATAAAGTTTTAAGTTACTATATTATATAATTAAAGTGACTAGAAATGCCTATAGAGAATTCTTTTAGTACTAGTCCAAGATCACTACATGTAAACCTAAATATTTTTACATATTCAAATAGACCTTGTCAAATGTGATTTTTGAGAGTTGGAATCAACTCAAAAGCATTTATGGTTGATTTTTGAAAAATGTTTGAATGTGGAAAAGTCTTTGTCTTGTTATTTTTACTATAGGTGATCTATAGTTTCAAATGGTTTGAATCCAACAGCCTTGGATTGATAATTCCAGTAACATTTTAGAAAAATTGGAATCATGAAATTTGGTTCAGTACATCTCATTGAATTGAATTTCAAAGTCACTGACTGAACTAGGGTTTAACTAAAATGGAAAAGGATTATTTGAATCACTAGGCTATGCTCGGGAGCAATACTGGGCCGGCCCAACTGCACTGCGCGCGCACAGCGGGCTGCTGACAAGGGGTCCCATGCGTCAGCGACTCTATCTAACTGAAGCGGTACGTTTCAAAATAAGCCGTGCAATTAGACTAAGATCTACGGCCGACGTTCGTCGTCTCTGTCGCACAGCTCCGGCGAGACTGAACACAAACAGCGACGGTGGTGGTACGCGGTGGCTCACCTGGGCTCCAGCTAGGGTGGTTGATGGGGGCGAACGATGTTGTCGATGACGGCGGTTCAAATGATGGTCGAGGCGGCTCCAGGGGTGGCTCCAATCGACGGCTCCTCTCCTCCTCTGCAGCGGCAGACTCCCGCCAAATTGTAGCGATGTGGTGCTCGCCTTGCTCTGGGGGAGGGTCAGGGGTGGTTCTGAGAGAGAGGTGAGTGAGATGGTGTGGTGAATTTAGGCGGAGGGGTCCTCTATTTATACACCGGCGAGAGGGGCAGAGCGGCATGGGTTGGCTCCTCCGGGGACGTTGTTGCAGTTAGATACGGGCATGGCTGAGGGCCTAGGATGGTTCGGTGTTTTCCGGTGGTCGTCACACGCTTAATGGCTCAACACGGGGCGGTCGAGGATGGTCAGGAGCGATCCGTGCTCTGTGCGGTAACGGCAGTGTTCAAGATGGCGTACAGGGGCTACTGTTCGCGTGGCGGCGAAAGGGCATGTCTGGGAGGTATCTAGGGTCATGGCGAGTAAAGGTATGCGCGGTGAGAGCGAGGCACGGCGTGTGCGCGTGTGTCGGTTGTAGTGCTCTGGCGCGCTCTCGGCATAGTTGCAGATAACTGGGCGCGGTGTTTCTCGGGTGGTCCATGGCTTTCCTGCGGTCGAGGGGTGGACAGGGAGTGGTGGTGTACGGTGTCCTGTCTCCTACAGATCATGGATGGGCGCGAGGCTGGCTCCTACGAGCTGTCCATGCTCGACCGGCAAGGGCGGTTCAGGTGGCGCGGCACTGGTGCAAACGGCAGAGGGGTGCTGGTTCAATGTAGTGCTAGGAACTGGGGGAGACCAGGGTAGTGAATTGGGGACAATTGGTTGATCAATTACTTCTCACCACAGTAGAATTTAGGCAAGGTTTATCTGTGTCTGCCAGGTGTTTGATGAAATGGCCGCATGAATTCAAAGTTTGAATTTTTGGATGAATTTTGGTGAGTGATTTTGTCATATGCTTGGTAGTTTGTGGTTGCTAGGGTTTGCTAAGGGAAATTGGTTTGGTTGGTTTTTGAGAAATGACCATCTTAATAGCTATTAAGGATTCACTTTTGAATTGTCCTTTAAATAGATTTGGAATTTGTTTTTGTTGGTTTGTAAAGTGGGCTTGGGTTCATTGTTACTTGGTCTAGAAAGGGGTGAAAAGAATTGGATTTGTTTCTGTTAGAAATCTTTGACTAGGAACACCCAAAGTGGTCTAGTGAAAAAGTTTGGCCAAAATAACCATTTGCTCATATTTCTTATATTTGATTTTCTCTTCATTTGATTATACTTGGAAATGATCTAGATGATATTATTTTCATCTTTAAACCAATCCTTATCATTCATAGCAATCAAACATGGCAAATGCAATCATTTATGCATTAATCACACACACATGATAATAAAAGTTTTTGTTAACACTAAACTTGGGTGATTAGAACTTGATAATCTTGTTTAACATTTTTGGGATGTTACAGACCTTCCCTCCTTAAACAAAATATTTTCCCAAGATTTAAGAAAAAAGAAAACTAGGAACTAAAGAGATCTGGAAACTCAGTCCTAATGTAATCTTCTCGCTCCCAAGTAGCTTCTTCTTCAGTATGGTTACTCCACTAGATCTTGAGAAACTTGATACTCTGTGTTCTGGTGGTTCTGAAGGCTTCTTCCAAAATACGAATGGGTACTTCACGATAAGTTAGGTCCTTGTTGATCTCTATGTTTCTATGATCAATATTCTTAAAAACTTTGGTCTTCTCCGAAACTTCTAGGCATTTGCGAAGTAACGAGATATGGAACACATCATGCACGGTTGACATCTCCTCCGGAAGTTCCAGTTGATATGATACTTCTCCTTGGCGATTCAAAATCTTGAAGGGTCCAATATATCTAGGGGAAAGCTTTCCTTTGTGTTGTAAACGCTGCATTCATTTCAAGGGTTATACTTTTAGATACACAAAATCTCCGATAGTGAAGGCTAGATCTCGACGTCTCTTGTCAGCATAACTCTTCTATCTGGATTGGGCGGTCTAGAGGTTCTCACGGATCTTGTGAACTTTTTCTTCAGCTTCTCATAGGATGTCGGGTCCGTAAATCTGACTCTCTCCTACTTCCGACCAATTCAGTGGGGTACGACACTTCCTTCCAAACATAAACTCAAATGGGGGCATTTGCAAAATGGCTTGGTAACTGTTGTTGTATGAGAATTATGCGAAAGGCAGACAATCCTCCCATTTAGATCCATATTCCAACACACAAGCTCTCAGCATATATTCGAGTATCTGGTTTACTCGCTTCGTTTTTCCATCAGTCTGCTGGTGATAAGTTGTGCTGAAAATCAGTTTGGTTCCCAATCCTTCTTAGACTTTCTTCCAAAATCTCGAGGTAAACTGGGATTCGACATAATGTTCTTGGGGATTCCATGCAAACTGACTATCCTAGCAATGTACAACTCTGCTAGCTTCGAGCTCTGATAAGTGGTCTTGACCGGTAAGAAATGGGCTACTTTGGAAAGTCTATCCACTATGACCCAAATAGAGTCATTTCCTCTACTAGATTTAGGCAAACCGGTGATAAAATCCATTCCAACTGAATCTCATTTCCATTCTGGAATCTGAAAAGGTTGCAAAAGTCCTATGGGTCTCTGATGTCCCTCTTTGACTCTTTGACAGATATCACATTTGGCTATATAGCTTACGATTTCTCTCTTCATCTTGTGCCAGTAAAATTGCTTCGTTCCTCCAGGGTGGATAGAATAAAGAGTATCATGGGATTCTTGCAAAATAGCTTGTTTCAACTCTGAATCTGCTGGTACACAGATACGTCCTTTGTACCACAAAACACCTTCTTCATATTCGATGAATCCGGGTACCTTCCCTGTACTGATACGACGTTTGATTCCGTCGATACTAGCATTTCCTTTCTGCGCCTCCTTGATCTGACTGATCAAAGTGGGTTGAAGTTCTATGCTAGCCAAAAATCCTTCACTAACTAGCTCCATTCTGAAATTTTCCATCTCCTCATGCAAACTTTGCTGGGCTTCTTTTATCATGGTGTTCAATCGACACAGCAATCTGCTAAGAGCATCTGCTACCACATTGGCTTTGCCGGGGTGATAGTGAATGTCAAGGTCATAGTCCTTGATTAACTCTATCCATCTTCTTTGCCTCATATTTAGCTCCTTCTGGGTGAAAATATACTTCAGACTCTTGTGATCCGAATAAATCTCACAGCGGTTACCCATGAGGTAATTCCGCCATGTCTTCAAGGCTAAAACTATGGCTGCTAGTTCGAGGTCATGGGTAGGGTAATTCTGCTCATGTTGCTTCAGTTGTCGGGACAAATAGGATATGACTTTTCCTTCTTGCATCAGCACACATCCGAGACCAATCTTGGATGCGTCACAATACACATCAAAAGGCTTCTTGATATCCGCCATAATCAAGATTGGGGCTGAAATCAATCTCTTCTTGAGCTCCTGAAAACTTGCTTCACATTTGTCCATCCATTCAAACATCTTATCTTTCTTCAACAACTGGGTCATGGGTCTTGCGATGCTCGAGAATCCTTCTACGAACTTGCGGTAATATCCTGCTAATCCGAGAAATGCGCGAACTTGGGTTTGAGTGGTTGGAGCTTTCCATTCTTCAACATCCTTATTCTTGGAGGGATCGACAGCAATTCCTCCTGCCTACCCGATATGTCCTAGGAATCCTATTTCCTTTGACCATAACTCGCATTTGCTAAACTTGGCATACAACTGATGCTCTCTATGGGTTTCAAGGATGGTCCTCGGGTGTAGCTCATGGTATTCTTCTGATTTAGAATAGATCAGAATATCATCGATAAAAACAACGACAAACTTATCTAGGAAGTTCATAAAAATCTTATTCATGAGATTTATGAAATAAGAAGGGGCATTGGTTAGTCCAAAAGACATGATAGTGTACTCATACAATCCTTATTTGGTGGTGAAGGCAGTCTTTGGAATATCCATTGCACGAATCTTGAGTTGATCATAACCAGTTCTAAGATCAATCTTAGAAAACACTTTGGCCCCGGTCAACTGGTCAAACAGATCTTCTATCTTTGGTAGTGGGTACTTGTTCTTAATGGTGACATCATTCAGCTTCCGATAATCTGTGCACAGACGGTTACCTCGATCCTTCTTATCCACAAACAAAACAGGTGATCTCCATGGCGATGCACTTGGTTGAATCATACCTATCTCCAGCATAGCATCCAGTTTCTTCTTTAGCTCCAGTAATTCAGACGGGTTCATACTATAAGTTGTACGGGTTCGTAGCATGGAAAACAAAAAAATTCTATCGCATGAACACACACAAGCCAAGATCTATCTACTAGATTGTAGCAACGAGTCGATAGACTACTAACCCTCGAATATCCAAAGTGGTTAACGAGAGCAAATTATCATGGGTGATGTAGTTGTTCACTTGCCGATCTCAAGATCGCATAGGAAATCCTTACAACGCCGCGTTCCGACAGCGCTCCCGCAGTCGGTCACACGTACAGTACTCGATGATGACCTTCCTCTCCCTTGTTCCAGCAGGCAGCAGAGGTTGTAGTTCTCCCCTCGTGATTCTGGCAGCACGATGTCAGAAGTAGAGGGAAAATCCTACAGGGCTTCGCCTAAGCCGGAGAAGGTTATGGTGGATCTAGAGTTTTTGGCGATCTAGGGTTTAGAGGGCTGGAGAGGAGGAGGTGTGGCCGGCAGCGGCGAGCGGTGGGGAGGGCTGGTGTTGTGTGTCTCTTGGGGCACCCCCTCCCCTCTATTTATGAGAGGGAGGGCAGCTTGGGAGAGGGGAGTTTGAATCCTTCACTACCTCCCTCTCCTTGTTGTCTTGTGGTGGAGGGAAAGAAGGATTCTTTCCTTCCTCCACCAGGATACATTGTCCCAGTTTGACTTTTCAAACTTGACTTTTCACTTCCAATTTGGAGATCAATTTATTTATTATAATGCCCAACCAAGTGACCTAGAACATGATGCAATCATTCCACTTACTCACGACAAATTCATGTACCCTCCCCCTTCTGGTCCGGTGAACCTTCTAGACCCTTCTAGATCATTTTGGTGAAAACACCGGAATCATTCCCGAACTCTGGAATTGGACTATCCTTATATGAATCTTATTATTCGGACCATTCCAGTTCTCCTCGTGATATCCCAGATCCCATCCGAGACTCCGAACAACATTCGGTCTCCCTACTTACATTCCATATCTACTAAACAACATCGAATCCTTAAGTGTGTCTCCCTACAGTTCGTGAATTATGCAGACATGACCGAGACTCTTCTCTCCGATCAATAACCAATAGAGGAATCTAAAAATTCATATGGCTCCCACATATTTCTACGATTACTTTGTGATCGAATGAACCACTTACAACGATACCAATTTCCCTTTTTCTCGCGATAGTTTACTTATGCGAGGTATGATCGTCGGTATCTCTGCATACCTAGTTCAACCTCATTACCGATAAGTACTCTTTTCTCGTTCCCATGATATGTGATCCCTTGTGAGCTAGTCACATGCTTGCAAGCTAATTGGATGACATTCCACCGAGAGGGCCCAGAGTATATCTATATGTCATATGGATGGACAAATCCCACTCTTGATCCATGTGCCTCGACACATACTTTCCGAACACTCAATGCCACCTTTATAGCCACCTAGTTACGGTGTGGTGTTTGATGTCATCAAAGCATCCATCCGGTGATGGTGATTAGCATGATCTCATGGTCGAAGGAATTAGGTTACTTTGTATCAGAAAGCTTATAGCAAGTGAACTATTTGAATGACTTGATCTTATTCTATGCTTAACTATAGGAGTATGTCCATCACATCATTCTCCTAATGATATGACCTTATTGTTAATAACATCTCAATGTTCATGATCAGGAAACCATGATCATATATTAACGAACAAGCTAGTTTAACAAGAGGCTTTACTAGGGACTCTTTTATGTTTACAAACCACACAAGTATTAATGTTTCCAGTTAATACAATTATAGCATGGTACGTAAACATTTAACATAAGTACGAAAATATGAAAATAACCACTTTATTATTGCCTCTTGGGCATATCTCCAACAGTCTCCCACTTGCACTAGAGACAACAATCTAGTTTCAAAACTTTGTGTATTCAACACCTATGGCTTTCCGGTGTTGTATTTACACGATTGCTAGTGGTCAACCGATCTTTGGATCTGACACTTACAAGTCCGTGTGAAATTGCATGTCTTTGCGTCTCTACGCATCACTCATTCTCTAATGAGATGGCATTGTATAAATTTGTTCCTTTGGTGCGACCTTTAGTTTCTTGGGGTTAAAACATGTTGATAATATTGTTGTACAATATATCTTCATAGTACTAGCCCGTTGTGAACCACACCTAGTTTGATAATCAAACTACTTAACACAAATACCCTTTTTAGATGTTACAATAATAGTCATATACTTATCCTTTTGTTGTAGTATCCATCACAATGTCTTAAATTTGGAACTCATCCAAATCCATCATGGAATCTCCTTTCCATTACATTGTGCCACTCATAGTTTAAATTGATATAAACTTAATTTGTACTTTGTGACAAAACTAGTATCAATGTAACTCTTTACAATGAACTATCTATCTATTTGTCACCTCTACAAAAACAACATATTCTTAGTTCTTTCAAAAGATCATAAGGATATCTTTACTATTGTCCAATAATCATCTTATGAATCATTCTGTTATATGCTCATAAAATTTAGAGTATAGGACATATCTATATGTGTACATATCACAGTATGATTGAAAAAATACTCTTTGTGATTTCATTCATCAAGTATCAAAAATACTTGAATCTTTGTTTCACTTATCAAGTGTCGATACACTTTAATTTCGATTTAATCCTTTTTGTGTTGTAAGAACCTTTCTTATCATTTCCATATTGAATTCATTCAATATCTCATATATGTACATCTGTCACAACATATTAGCGTCTCTTTCCGAACATGTCGACTATTTCATAGATGTGAAACATCCATGTCTATTTATTTATAGATCCAAACACGACTCTAAGGTTTTACACCTTTCTAGAGGGTCTTTCAAGTTCAAAGCTTGATTTCTTGTGTATGGAACTATCACGGATTTTATGGCTCCAAGCCATTTGACGGAGTTAGGGCCCATCATCGCTTCTTTCCATGTAGTCAGTTCATTATTATCAAATAATGATTCAACCCTCAAATCTTGGTATTTGATTTTTTATCCGACCTACTTGGTTCAATAGGAACTTAGACTTCCGTGACCACAACATTTGAGGCACGTGATCCATGAGCATTGTTGCTGCCTCCGGAACACATTTTGGCGCTGCGCAACTTTGCACATATAGCTAAGGTTCTTTTAACCTTATCAAAGTTCTATTGTCCTCCCACTTAACTTTTCACGCAAAATTCCTTTCTCAAAGAAACTTGACGTTCTAAGCGACAAACACTTTTGTCTTTGGTGTTATGGAGGAATACTCAATGATTATTCAAAATAACATACAAAGATATGTTCATCATATTTTGGTTGCAAACATCATTCTTATGCATAGCATAACAATGTTTAAGAAAGGACAACTTGGGTTTTATCCCAAACCGTAACTTTATATAGTGTCATTTGCGGTAGTCTCTAAAGCTTTAATCTTTAAAACATAATGGCAGTTTTATAAATTACACCTTTGATCTTACCATGTCAAACAAGGTTTCATTACATATCTCGAACGCTCCATACTCTTATGGTGTTTCGAGAAATGTAAATCCACGGAACGATTCCTCAAATCAAAGGTATTATGCTAAACTTGTAACTCAAATATCTTCCTTTATGATCCACGGAACGATTTTCTTGTTACATTGATTTTGCACTTCATCTTGAAAGTATTTGAACTTTTCAAATGTTTCACACTTCATCCTCATTAAGTAAATATCCATATATTCACTCAAATTTTCGGAGAAAGCATATGAAGTTGAAATCCATCGCTCTTGACTACACGTAATGGACTTCATACATCAAATATGTACAAATTCGAATAATCTAGTCATTTGTTCCCTTTTTGCCTATGAACAGAGTTTTAATTATCTCTAGGAAAGTTTCACAAGCGTCATTTGATCAAAAATCAAAAGACTCCAAAATTCCATCCACATGGAGTTTCTTAATGTTTTCTTCCAATATAATTTAAACGGCGATGTCACTTCCTAAGTGATCTTTCAATCAATTTGTCTTTTGACATTTTTAGCACTAGTTCTATGGATGTGATTTCTCCAACGAGATTTGTAAATCATACATATTTTATGGATTACGGAAATTATTTGAAAAACCCTTTTGTTCTCATAATACATGATAAAACAAATCTTGAAGGGATGCTTTGATTTCAACGAGCAACACAATAACCCTTTATTTGTTCTCGATGAACATCATCACATATTCTTTTGCTGGTTACTTAAGCCATTGTAGTTCATGAATTCTGTCGTTTTGTATGACGATTCACACCAACAAATTCAGTATCTAATACTTAAGAACCACATTATTTAACAAGCAAAGAATACAACCATAACACGTATATCCTCTATATACCTAAGCTGAACAATTCTGGTCTTTTCTTTTCTGCCATATATTTATGAGATTCTCTTTTAGTATTTCCTTTTCTGTTTGAAAGAATCTATCGACATCAATAGTGGATCCATACACATGGCACATAGTCCAATGCATGTATAGTTAAATACCAATATCTTTGGACTTGCACTTTGAAGTAGATCACCATCATCAAATGTTTGGTGTTCTTTCAAATTCCATTCTTTAGTAATCTCTTGGTGTAGTAAACATTTTACCTACATGAAATATTCATCCTTATCATGGAATTATTCATGATCAACCCGCTTTAGCTTATAACGGTGAATCGCGAGTATAATGTTGTTCTCTAAAACCTTTTGGAGGATTAGGATGACTAGTGTCTCCAACCTTTTGAAAATTCCCATCAAATATGAGAACATAAACTTTGCCATATTATACTCTATCATGTTATATAAAAAACATAGTTTCAGATATTTACAATATCTTCCACATATGATGTTCCTAGATAAACTTGATATTAAAACAATCTTTTGAATATCAAGAATCATAGAGATAAACATGATACTTATATACTAACACTGGAATTGTTACTCTTGATTTAATACCAATTATTAAACTTCACGGAGTAACCAGAACTTACTGAAAGTTTGCACTAGGACTTTTAAACTTTAGATTAACACTTCAAAACAACACGATACCAGTTCGTAAAGTAATTAACCAGAATTCTATAGCTCTATTATCTCAATTATAAATAAGCGCAAGGTGGTAAACGGGCGCCAATGACTACAACAACTATGCAAATTCACTTTGATTTGATTTATGATAAATAGTGTTCAACTTTTAATCATATTGGTGTTGAAATCCCACTCAAAACAATATCCCTCACATTGTTTTAGTGATCACACGAACAAAATTCGCTACACCAAGTCCGATCATCACGTGACATGATATAGTTTCAAAGGCGAACAATTAGCATGTTCATCATATCAGCTACGACGGTGCTGGGGGCGGGGGTGGCGCGACTAGGTGGGGAGGGGATGATGTTGTGTGTCTCTTGGGGCACCCCCTCACCTCTATTTATGAGAGGCAGGGCAGTCTTGGGAGAGGGGAGTTTGAATCCTTCCCCAACTCCCTCTCCTTGTTGGCTTGTGGTGGAGGGAAAGAAGGATTCTTTCCTTCCTCCACCAGGATACATTGTCCCAGTTTGACTTTTCAAACTTTCCTTTTGACTTCCAATTTGGAGCTCAATTTCTTTCTTACAAATGCCCAACCAAGTGACCTAGTACATGATGCAATCATTCCACTTATTCATGACACATTCATGTACCCTTCCCCTTCTGGTCCGGTGAACCTTCTAGAGCCTTCTAGATCATTCCGGTGAAAACACCGGATCATTCCTGAACTCCGCAATTGGACTATCCTTATATGAATATTATTCTCCGGACCATTCCGGGTCTCCTCGTGATATCCCAGATCCCATTCGAGACTCCAAACAACATTCAGTCTCCCTACTTACATTCCATATCTACTAAACAACAACGAATCCTTAAGTGTGTCTCCCTACGGTTCGTGAATTATGCAGACATGACCGAGACTCTTCTCCGATCAATAACCAATAGAGGTATCTAGAATTTCATATGGATCCCACATATTTATACGATTACTTTGTGATCGAATGAACCACTTACATACGATACCAATTTCCCTTTGTCTCGCGATAGTTTACTTATCTGAGGTCTGATCGTCGGTATCTCTGCATACCTAGTTCAACCTCGTTACTGATAAGTACTCTTTTCTCGTTCCCGTGATATGTGATCCCTTGTGACCTAGTCACATGCTTGCAAGATAATTGGATGACATTCCACAGAGAGGCCCAGAGTATACTTATCTGTCATATGGATGGACAAATCCCACTCTTGATCCATGTGCCTCAACACATACTTTCTAAACACTCAATGCCACCTTTATAGCCACCCAGTTAAGGTGTGGTGTTTGATGTCATCAAAGCATCCATCCGGTGATGGGAGATGATCCTAGCTGTCATAGACTTCTTGTTGTACATCATCATGGTAGTCCTCATAGTTTGGCCATGGGAATAGCCAGGGACAAAGCCATGAGTACTCTTTAATTACTCGCAAACTATCACTAATAAGTAAAGTAGTTCTAGTAGGAATCCTAAGCTCTAGGTTAATTTGCAAAAAGCCAGGTTTATTTCATAATGAGTTCAGAAGTAAAGAAAACTAGTTTAATGTTCTACAACACCTAAGTGGGAACTTAGTTTTCATGTTCACAGCCCTGTTGTGGTCAAGTCAAAGTCATAGTTCATTTCACAAGTCATTTTGAAAACATCTGACGACGGAACAGTATGGCCACTCCAACTGTCCATGACCACGAATGCGGCTATTCGAATAGTTTGACACTCTGCAGAGGTGGTACACTTTCACCACAACATTCGATACATTCGTCAGGGACAACCCTGAATCATCATACTTAGTATGCGGATAATCAATCCTAACCTTTCAATTACACACCCTAGTATAGGCACCTCCCCTATGAGTTTGGCCTCCCAACCATGACCATCTGTCATCTTGGGTACTGAATAGGTGGACATTCACATTCACGAGGTAGCCTCAGCTCAACCTCTTTCCGCAAGGGAACCCATACTAAGACATATAAACTTCCAGTTAATCCCTACCCAATTCAGGTACTGTGGTTGTATGGTAAAATTAGAATGGTATCGCATCTGAACCCAGCCATTAGTTTTTATAAAGGGCTAAGGCTCATGCCTCAACATTTTCATCATCAAATCATCTTGTGTTCACAACACATGTCAAAACATTTCAATAGAATGAATCTTCATTCCAAGGTTTTCATAATCATTTTCACCAAGTATTCCCATCTAAAGTGATCAACTTTTATGCTTAGAACTAGCCACGAATGTTGAGGGTATTCACTAATGAGGGGTGCTAATCAAGTTTGACTATCCAAATCTAGTCTCATGCCTTGGTATGACATCTAGTTCTAACTACTTAGGCCTAGTTTTATGCTCTTTATGCTACCTATACTAGTTTTCCAAAACTCACAAGTCACTAAGTAAAGATAAAGAACCTTCGCAAAGAATAAAAGAATAAAGCTTGCAAGTAAAACTGGGAATTGGTATAATCAAGGTTGCATAACCAAAGCATGCCTAATGCATCTTGCATAGGTTAACTTGTAGTGTTAGGCTTGCATAGGTAGCATGCAATGTTCCAGCTTGCATAGTTAAGAAACTTTCAAGTGTTAGCTTTCCTTGATTGGTGCAGTGGTTATAGTTTTCTCCTTCGTAGTAGTACTCCTCTTCCTCGTAGCCTTGGTCGGTACTAGTGTCTATAAATGAATACGAGATACACAATCACCAAACAATACTTAACTATCTCTATTTGGCACACAAAGGTTCACACTAGATGATCTAGCATCATCACATGAAATGGTCCTTTTTATTTTATTTTAGGAAAGTAATTTCTACTCACTCAAAATACTTAAGATTTAATATTCTCCAATGAAAATATAGGATCATTTTGACACATGGCATCACCACATATTCTAAGACTTGGGAATGTGATTTAAAGTGGTGGTCATATTTTATAAAGTTTAAAATTACTATTTTATATAATTAAAGTGACTAGAAATGCCTATAGAGCATTCTTTTAGTACTAGTCCAAGATCACTTCATGTAAACCTAAATACTTTTACATACTCAGATAGATCTTGTCAAATGTGATTTCTGAGAGTTGGAATCAACTCAAAAGCATTTATGGTTGATTTTTGAAAAATGTTTGAATGTGGAAAAGTCTATGTCTTGTTATTTTTACTATAGGTGATCTATAATTTCAAATGGTTTGAATCCAAAGGGCTTTGATTGATAATTTCAGTACCTTTCTAGAAAAATTGGAATCATGGAATTTGGTTTAGTACATCTCCTTGAATTGAATTTCAAAGTCACTGACTAAACTAGGGTTTAACTAAAATGGAAAAAGATTATTTGAATCACTGGGCTACGTGCGAGAATGATACTGGGCCGGACCAGCTGCACCGCGCGCACAGCGGTCTGCTGACAGGGGGTCCCATGCGTCAGCGGCTCTATCTAACCGAAGCGGTATGCTTCAATCTAAGCTGTGTGATTAGACTAAGATCTACGACCGTCGTTCGTCGTTTCTGTCGCACAGCTCCGGCAAGAATGAACACTAACGACGATGGTGGGGGTACGCGGTGGCTCACCTGGGCTCCAGCTAGGGTCGGCGATGGGGGCAAACAATGTTGTCTACAACGACGGTTTGAAAGGTGGTCGTAGCGGCTCCAGGGTGGCTCCAATCAACGGCTCCTCTCCTCCTCTGTAGCGGCGGACTCCGGCCAAATTCCAGTGATGCGGTGCTCGACTTGCTCCGAGAAAGAGTCAGGGGTGGTTCTGAGAGAGAGAGAGAGAGAGGGGAGTGAGATGGTGTGGTGAACTGAGGAGGAGGGGGCCTCTATTTATACACCGGTAAGAGGGGCATAGCGGCATGGTTGGCTCCTCCGGAAACATTTTTGAAGTGAGCTACGGGCATGGATGAGGGCGTAGGACGGCGCGGTGTTTCCTGGCGGTCGTCGCACGCTTAATGGCTCAGCAGGGGGCGGTTGAGGATGGCCGGGAGCGGTCCATGCTCTGTGCGGTAACAGCGGTGTTCGAGACGGCGTACAGAGGCTACTGGTCACGCGGCGGCGAACGGGCATGTCTAGGTGGTAGCTAGGGTCATGGCGACTGTAGGTACGCGTGGTGAGAGGGAGGCACGGCGTGTGCGCGCGTGTCGGCTGCGGTGCTCTGGCTTGCTCTCGGCATGGCTGCAGAGAACTGGGCGTGATGTTTCTCGGGTGGTCCACGGCTTGCCTGTGGTCGAGGGGAGGACTGGGAGTGGCGGTGGACGGTGGCCTGTCTCCTAGACATCATGGACGGGCACGGGGCTGGCTCCTGCGAGCTATCCATGTTCGACCGGCAAGGGCGGCTCGGGTGGTGCGGCACTGGTGCAAACGGCAGAGGGGGTGCTAGTTCAATGCAGTGTTGGGCACTGGGGGAGACCAGGGAAGTGAATTGGGGACAATTGGTTGATCAATTACTCCTCACCATAGTAGAAGTTAGGCAAGGTTTATCTGTGTCTGCCAGGTGTTTGATGAAATGGCCGCATCAATTCAAAGTTTGAATTTTTGGATGAATTTTGGTGAGTGATCTTGTCATATGCTTGGTAGTCTATGGTTGCTAGGGTTTTCCAAGTGGAATTGGTTTGGTTGTTTTTTGAGAAATTTCCATCTTAGTACCTATTAAGGATTCAATTTTGAATTGTCCTTTAAATAGATTTGGAATTTGTTTCTATTGGTTTTTAAAGTGGGATTGGGTTCATTGTTACTTGGTCTAGCAAGGGGTGAAAAGAATTGGATTTGTTTCTGTTAGAAATCTTTGACTAGGAACACCCAAAGTGGTCTAGTGAACAAGTTTAGACAAAATGACCATTTGCTCATATTTCTTATATTTGATTTTCTCTTCATTTGATTCTTCTTGGAAATGATCTAGATGATATTTTTTTCATATTTAAACTAATCCTTATCATTCATAGCAATCAAACATGGCAAATGCAATCATTCATGCATTAATCACACACACATGCATTCATATTAATTTTAATAATAAAAGTTTGTGTTAACCCTAAACTTGGGTGATTAGAACTTGATAATCTTGTTTAACATTTTTGGGATGTTACATTAGAGTCCCTAGTAAAGCCTATTTATAATACTAGATTGTTGGTTGATAGTTGATCATGGTTTGCTGATCATGAACATTGAGATGTTATTAACAACAAGATCATATCATTAGGAGAATGGTATGATGGACATACTCCTATAGATAAGCATAGCATAAAGATCAAGTCATTTCAATAGTTTGTTTGCTATAAGCTTTAAGATACATAGTAACCTAATTCCTTCTACCATGAGATCATGCTAATCACCATCACCGGAAGGATGCTTTGATGGCATCAAACACCACTTCGTAACTAGTTGGTTATAAAGGTGGCATTGAGTGTTTGGAAAGTATGTGTTGAGGCACATGGATCAAGAGTGGGATTTATCCATCCATATGACGGATAGATATACTCTGGGCCCTCTCGGTGGATTGTCATCCAATTAGCTTTCAAGCATGTGACTGGCTCACAAGGTATCACATATCACAGGAATGAGTAAAGAGTACTTATCGGTAGAGAGGTTGAACTAGATATGCAGAGATACCGACGATCAGACCTCGGATACGTAAAATATAGTTAGACAAAGGGAAATTGGTATCATATGTAAATGTTTCATTCGATTGCAAAGTAATAGTAGAAATATGTGGGAACCATATGAATTTCCAGATTCGTCTATTGGTTATTGATAGGAGAAGAGTCTCGGTCATGTCTGCATAATTCACGAACCGTCGGGAGACACACTTAAGGATTCGATGTTGTTTAGTAGATATGAAATGTAAGTAGGGATAATGAATGTTGTTTGGAGCCTCAGATGGGATTCGGGATATTACTAGGAGATCCAGAATGGTCCGGAGAATAAGATTCATATAAGGGAAGTCCAATTATGGAGTTCGGGAATGATTCTTGTGTTTTTGTTGGAATAATCTAGAAGGGTCTAGAAGGTTCACCGGACCAGAAGGGGAAGGGTACATGAATGTTTCATGACTAAGTGGAATGATTGCATCATGTCCTAGGTAACTTGGTTGGGCGTTTAAAAGAAAGAAATTAATCTCCAAAATTGAAAGTCAAAAGGCAAGTTTGAAAATTCAAACTCGGACAATGTTTCCTGGTGGAGGGAGCAATGGTAAGGAAATCGGTAATCGTTAACTACTCGGTTGGCTTGGGAGTAGCGACTAATCGTAATTTGAATGATTAACTGATTTAATCGGCCAGCATTTAATCGGTGCAACCTACAAAAAATAGCACCTAAAACACGTATGAATCCTCTTGCACCTCAACCATCTACCATATTAAAGGCAGCCGTAAGCTCCTGGATGTGATCCTCAAGGCGCTCGAGCTCTTTTATCCGAGGTCTGGTCGGCAACTATGAGGAACTGGTCAATAACGACAAGGAACTGGTTTGTGATGGCGGAAGTTGATCTCCTGGATGCTGGGATCGAGTGGGAGCTTCGCAAAACCTACTTCATTATGGTGGCTAGAGGATGGATGTGCGATATGTGTTGATAAGTTGCAACTTTTTAGACCAAGTGTAGTGGTTAATCAGGAACATACCTAGTAATCGGAGTGTCAGACCTATTAATCGAGATAAACAATTAACACAAATGATTAGTGGTAATCGACACGAAAAGGTCCCTAGTAGCGATTAGTCGGCCTATTAATCGCTGATTTGGCCTATTTTTTGAACAATGGGAGGGAGGAGAGAAAATATCCACTCCCTCCACCACGTGCCTAGTAGGAGAGGGAGTTGGGGAAGGTTTCAAACTACACTCTCTAGCTGTCCTCCCTCTCATAAATAAAGGGGAGGGGTGCCCCCCAAGACAACAACCAACACAACCCCACCAAGCTGCCACTGCACCGCCGCCGCACCAAGTTGCCGCCATCCTAGTCGCCGCCGACCACCTCCTCCTCTCCGGCTTCTAAACCATAGACGCCGGGGAACACTACTACTCCACCATAACCCGCTCGGTCTTAAGGCGAAGACTTGAGGGATTTCCCTCTAACTCTGACACCATGCCGTCATGTTTCCGGAATCGCGAGGAGAGAACTACAACCTCTGCTGCCTGCTGGAACAAGAGAGAGGAAGGTCTTCATCGAGTACCAAATGTGTCACCGACTGCGGGAGCGCTATCGTAACACGGCGCCAGAAGGATCGTCTACGTGATCTGGAGATCGGCATGTGTACGACTACATCTCCCACGAGAATCTGTTCTCGTTAACCGCTTTGGAATCTTAGAGGGTGAGTACTCTAATCGACTCATTGCTACAATCTAGTTGATAGATCTTGGCTTGTGTGTGTTTATGCGGTCGAAATTTTTGTTTTCCATGCTACGAACCCCTACAAGTGGTGGAGCAGGCTGAAGTGGTATGGAGGGTTTGAAATTGTTGGATTAGAATGACATCAATGACCCACTGCCCTCGTCTACCTCTATCCACTCGCAAGGGAGACTAAACCCTAGAGGAGTCCGGGATTGGCTCTAGGCTTACCTGGGGGCATGACGACGAGGGAGGGGTGGCGGAGGAGAAACAAGGCACCACACTACAAGGAATATGGCTATATATGATCATCCATTTTCATCAAAAAATTGTCATAGTAGTCCGTTTATGAAGATTCTACGACGATTTTGAGATCGTCGAAAGCTGGCACGTCACAAATGCACTATAACGACGTTTTTGGTAAAATTGTTATAACCGTCTATGACGATATTAGATCATCATAATGTATATGAAGATCGAATATCATCACAGGCCATCTAACCTGGCCAAGTAAAATCCTATGTGGCCGATCCTACGTGGAAAAATTATGACAAAATTAAATCGTCTTAAATTGAAATCAGCCTAGTCCATTTTGGCTGCTTACTTGGGTTGAGCCCAATAATTCCGGCCTTTTACTTCCTCTACCATGGTTTGTTACTCTTATGGGCTTTGGCCATTGTGTTTCACATTTTAGTTTTGGGGGTTGTCCTTTTTACCGTCTAATTAGTTCTTATCTTTTTCTATTTTTTTGAAGGCCATGGCCTATTTAGATCCCAATAAATAATATTAGGTTCGGTACCCCTTTTTCATATTTCTTCTATCCCAAAAATCACATTCAATAATTTTATATGATGATTTCTCTCATCAAATTTCTATTTATTATTATTACATAACATTTGTGTAACTAAAACATAAAAGACATGGAAAATTTCAAATAACAGCCAAGAATAGTCTATTGGTCTATTACAATCGTTACATGGTTCAGTCCAAACAGCTAGATATTTTGACTATTAGAATACAAGTAGCTCCAAATTATAGGGTCTTCGAGCTTTTCTTGAATTTCCTTGGCTGGAACTCCTGGAAAAGCGAGGAAAAGCTAAGTTTTTAGAGTCGGGATATAGAAAATAATTGGAAACTATTACGAAACATTAGAATCATAAAATAGGCAACAACAGTATAGTAACAACACAGCATGATATTTGTTGATAAATTCTCCAACGAGTCCAAATATTGTTAGGTCATCTTACTAAGTACACTATGATACCAAAAATATTTCCTTAATCTTAAGATGTTTCTTAGCAAAACCTGTTATTTGTTGCATATTAGTGAAGTAGCTTAGATCTAAAAGTTACTATAACTATCATGTTTATTTATTCTTTCTTCTATTAAAAAATGGTTTGCTCTTAGAACTATGCTTTGACTGATAGTGTTGACAGAAAGCATAATCACATGCAAGAAGCATTCTGGAAACAACCAAATGAGAGGGGATACTAGAGCGTATTCATGGAGAGAATAGGAAACTTACCCAACTCGCATTCCTTCATCAATATCAGTGGGTGAAACTTTTTCTCCTAAACCCACCACAAACTACGATCACACCCCAAAATGAACATTAAAATAATTGAATTTTGAACTTCCAGGGATATATAATTGATATAAGATAGTACTATCCTGAAGCACCTTTGCAATTTGTTTGATGTTGATGACGTATTTGGCATCATCGTTGTTAGGACTTATGATTTCGGTGCATCTAGCAACCTTCACAATAGGATGAAACTTATTATTAGGGGAAACATGAAAGCATAATGGTGTAACACAACTAGCAGACATAAGGATCACAATGTCTAATGTTGATTATGGGCATGATGCAAATTCACCTGCAATGGTTGCTCCTCCTTCATCATTTGTTTATCTTATACAAGATCCCACTGTCTTGGTGGAGCTAATCCGGTGTCAGTCTCATTTATCCCTGTAATTCAGTAAAAGCACAGTTCCGCTAAGCTAAATGCAAGGAGGTGTAATTACTCTGGCAACTAGAACTGTAAACTAGCTGTAAAAAACAATCAGAACTACTGAAATTTCAGGAATGCAGATTTTATCTCTAGGGATTACATACAAAGAATAGCTAACCCATATATTTTAGAAATCTTGAAATCACACCTTGAACACATAGGATAATAAGACATGGGAAATCAGATGCAAAGACAATGGACAGATGAAACTATACTAGGACAACTAGAAGATCACAAACTAATCACTACTAGCACACAAATATACACATGTAGTTCATCAAATCCACGACATGGACACTACAAGTACTAGATAGAACAAATGTACTGGCACACATTAAGTTCCGAGAAATACTCCATGTACACGAAATGAGCAGCAGCAAGCAAACTAAGATCCAAGAAATACTCCACAGGTTTCCTCCACAGGTTAAGCGCGCAACAAAAACGGGATCCTAATAAAATGCTATTTAGACAATACCATTCCACATCACATAGAAACTCAACAAAATAATATGTCATGTGTAACACCCTCAGAATCGACCCTATGCAAGTTTTAGCGAAACCCGCCAAACCCGCATAGAAACGATTCAAAGGTGCCCACCAGGCACTTTCGTGCGGGTGGAAAATGAAGTAATAACATTACACAACAGTCCTCGATGGGACCCACATAACAGATATATATAACAGCGACTCAATGAGTCAAGAATACAGATATAATATACAAAGATCCAAATCACCTTGAAAATGATAGAGCGTCCGACTACGGACAAGATGCAAATGGGGCTAAGAGCCCTGAAGAATAACCAATGGCGTCCATAACCCTGCCCAGGCCAAGCCGGAAGGGTAACCCTGCTAACGACGTCGATCTCAAAACCTGCTTAAACAAAAGGGGTGCCGACAAAGGGCAAAGGAAAAAGAGGAGCGTCAGTACTGAGGCCAGTACACGGCGAGACTAGAATTCGGCGGTCCTCGCCTACATAGGTATGGTGGACTGAAGCGGCAGCGGCAGCATGCACTAAACAACCTATAGAGACTCGATTCAACTGGCGGCTATCAGAGAGGGATAAGGAAGACCTAGCCGGATCCAACCTGAATCTTACACCAAACAATCCCATCCTAGTATTTCCCCCTCGAGACCAATCGAGGAAGTCCACCAAGGAACTCACACAGTTGGCAGTTTTATTTATTCGGTTATCGTTGCAGCAATTACTAGTCAGGTGTAGATAATCATCCTGATAAAATAAGCAGTGGGCCATTTTAGTTAACCATTCCGTTGTAGTTGCAACACTTACTAATCGGATACATATAGCGTGAGATAACCCAAAACCCGACAGTTGTTGGTACTTTTATTTAGCCATTCCGTTATAGTTGCAATACTTACTAGTCAGAACCAATGGTCGCAAGCGACAAACCAAACAAGCAATGGTGGGCAGTTTTATTTAGCCATTCCATTATAGTGAAGCTGATTACTAGTCATTATAAAGTCAAATTTATAGCACTACTTTAGTTATTGTTGTCTATGATCGAGATACTGTGCTCCAAGTCGTCCATAACCGCGGACACGGCTTTCAGAAAGTTTTAACCCGGCCGGGGTGCACAAATAGCAACACACACACGATCAACCTCGGAAAAACCAAATCAAAACCCAACGAGGCTTTCACGACAAAGCAATCACAGGATTCAGAAATATTTCAGGGGGCCACCCCTTGGAGTACACCCGCAACGAAGCTAGCTGACTCCGAGACGGACCCGAGGTTTGGGTGGACGGCTGTGAACGACTGGGAACCCAAAACTGGGTTTGTCGACACCGCGAAAACGTGTCCCGATCCTAAACAGTACAGTGTGCTCCTCGCACAATCGTAAATAAAGCAGTAAAGCATGGCATAGGTACAGGATAGTAAATAAAACCTCAAACTAGTTTGTGGACCCAAGAAATATGAATGAATCAAGCTCTGGCTAAGGGGGGTCCCATAATTTCCCGTATGTGGATAGCGCGAATATTCAAGGAACAGGTATCAAGTACTCGGGGTCCTACGGGACACAAGTGGACGGTTAACAACCAAATAACATCTATTGCCCACCTGTGCCTCTGCTTACTTACTTCAATTTTAGTTGTTAAACAGGAATTAAAGTGAACGATAAGTAAAACCATGATCATCTCCAACATCAACATGCGGCAATACACCAACAACTGTGGCACTTGACGACACGCAACAGCACTTGAGCAAGCGACTACGACGCGCAAGTCCAACTATCTACCAAACAACAGGTAATAGGATGTGTACAAGGCAATATAAGGCTGCAAGGGATATCACGGGTACGAAAACTAGAGCAACGCAACACAGATAGCAATAGACCAATAGGAGGGAAATAAATACTATAAAAGTAAGATAGGTAGAAAGGGGGAGATGCTCGCCTGAAAACATTGCCGAAGGTTCAACCGAAGATCGGGGCGAAGCTCACATCAACTCAACGGCCTTAGTCCGCGAAGAAGCAAAACACTAGAAGAAACACCGGATGCAATATTTAATACTACGGCAAAAGATCGGGCATGATGCATGTATGAGGGATGGCATGGTAAATATGCGGTGCAAGTAGGCCATATTAAGCGGAACCGGGGTCCCGACAATTAATTAGGTGGTTCAAGTTATTTATCTACCCCGCAAATTAAAGGTTGTTTAACAAGGCAGAATATATCACCGGTTCGCTACACAAATTTAAATGAGGCCAATATGAGACTAGATTTGCCCGCATATGGGCCCCATATTTAATTATGAGGTGAATCGGCATAAGGCCCCCAAACCCAGACAAGGATGCATGCATGGACAATTTAATATGCAACAAGTATATAGATGACATTTATAAAAAATAGGGGCTCGGATCAGGGTCACACATTACGGTTCGGCAGATCTTGGGGTTCCGGGGGTTTGGGGTCGGTCTCAGGGTCCAGGTTCGACGGTATCGTTCTCGGACAACTGAGGTAGATCTTGGCATTCCGGGAAGCAGGACTTGGTTCGGCGTCGGGGCGCATCGGATCCGCCCTGGTCGTTGTCGTCACGAAGATCTTGTCGGTCCGTGCCATCGAGTCGGTCTGGGCATCTGGCTGAAGTACTTGGCGTATCCGAGATGAAGCGCTTATCGTTCCATGTGGCGGTCTTGGCGTCCGAGCGACGATCTTGTCGCATCCGCGGTCTTCGGGTCCGTGTATCAGGTCGGTCTCCGGTAGAAGTTCTTGGCGTTCCACGTCGGCGTTCTCGAGGCTCCTTCTTGATACATCGTTGTCAACTTGCGCCAGGGATCTTGTCGATAAAAAGATCTTGGTACTCTAAGCATGCGTGGCTGCCGACGGCCTTGTCGCCGAAGAGGGTGTCGCACCCTTGTAGATCATGGGGACCTTGCAGCTCGGGAGACCTTGGGCTCGGACGAAACATCGTGTGGTGCACCTATTGGATGCCGCAACTCGAACTGGAACCCCACTTGGTCGAGCGGTACAGAAGCTTGGTACTACCTAGGAACCCTTCATGGTTGGAGGCAGATGGGCATCGGCGACGACGGCGGCCGACGGGGAGGTGCAGAGGCGAGCCGACGGAGGGGCGAGGCCGGCGCCGGGGCGGCGAGGTCGCGCGGAGAAGAGGAGGGCGCGCCGGCGGCCGGAGGAGAGGAGGAGGGGGCGGCGGCGTCGGGGGAGACCGGCGGAGGGAGGAGGCCGCGGCGAGGAGGCGACCGGGGGGAAGCTGGCCCGGCCGGAGGCGGGCGCGCGCGGGGCGAGGGTCGCCGGGGCGACGCGCAGACGAGGGGGCCCGGGGACGGTCGGCCAGAGGAAGGAGGCGGCCGGGGGTGGCGCGCTCGGGCGAGGGGCGGCGCTCGCCGGAAGGCGCCGGAGGGGAGCGGCGAGGCGGGGAAGGGAGGACGCGCGGGGAGGAGAGAGGACGGGGAGGGGAGCCGGCGAGACGGGGAAAGGGGGTTGTCGGGGCGTGGGGAGAGAGGAGACGAGGGAGGAAGGTGGGGAGGTGGGACCAGGGGTCTGCGGGGCCAGGGTGGGGTCGGGGTGAGCGGGTGTGGCTGGCTCGGTGGGGTTGGGGTGGTTGAGTGCGGGGTGGGGCCGGCTGGCAGCGTGTGGGGTGTGCTGCGTGTGTGTGAGGGAGTGGGGCCAGGGAAGAGAGAGAGGGGAAGGGGAGTGGTTCAGCTTGGTGAGGTGGCAGGGTTTGATTGGCTAGGGGGAAGGGTGAGGTGAGGTGGCAGCCAGGGATTGGTCCGGGTGAGGTGGAGGAGGGGTGGGTAGAATAGGACTGGTAGTTTTAGGATTTTGGGTGGACCGTTCTGAACTGGGGGTGGTTTTCCGGGTCGAATCGGCCCGTTCGACTGCCCCCCTAAAATAATTAAATATTTTATTTATTTCAAACAGGGCTTTTGCAAACCGATAGCAGACAAAACAAAATAATCCGGAGACCCGGGTTTTGCGTTTGAACAAAGACGGGGCGTTTTAGAAAACACAAAATAGGTTTTTCTGCAAATAGTTTTATGCAAGCAAATGCAAGATGATGACGATGCTCAAATGCAATGTGGCATGATGACATGAGCATGCGGTCATGATGATGCAATGCACAAAAACAACGCGATTTTCTAGTAGTGGTTTTGCGGGATGCCACATCATGGCACCTTTTCCTATCAACCAAGTAATAAAGGAAGAGGATGGGAGAGATCAGAGACTTATCTAATCTATAGAAGGGAACACCCCTGCGGTTGCAGCGTGCTGATCTCGACGCTGCAAATGTGGTAACATGGAAAAGGATGATGCGATTTAGACACAAGTAGCATGGCTAGATCCTTTGGGTCTGCGAGAACAATGGTTTGGGTCAGTAAGCATCAAGAATGCTACTCATGCACGTCAAAATAATGCATTATAGGGTTATTAAATGATTTTGAATCATAGTAGCATCAGGTGAACTCATACTGGCTAGCAAAAGGCTAGGGTTCGGGCGCGGCAGCGCGGTTGGAGGTGTGGGATGGCGGTGTCCGCGATGGTGGTCTCAATCACAATGCAGATGCAGATGCGATGGCATCTGGAGAGGATTGGGGCGGCGTTGCGGCGGGTAGGAGGTGGTGGCACAAGGAAATTAGGGATTTGGTCCTAGGGTGTCTGGTGTCTATCTATCTTGGAGGACTGGATGTGTGCTTCGTGGCGTTGGATGGGATCTTAATTCTTTAGATCAAACCGATATTTCGATCCGTGGGAGGCTGACTCATGTGATTTCGTTAGCTGCAGATGGAAAAATCAATTTCCATTTATGAAGTGCTAAAAAGAGTGCATTTTGGGAACCATCTATGATGAATATGTTATAAAAATTTTACACTAAGTTTTTTGAAAATATTATATCACATTAAAGGAAAAAATCACCGATTGGTTGCACCTAAGATCTTTCCGTCCATCCCTGGTGAAAAGACACATTCCTGCCAAATCGGCAGGAACTAGGTCTGATTTGAACTATAGGTACATGATCGGATGCCCGTGATTTTTTGCAAAAATAATTTTTAGACTCACAATATGCTATTTCTTCATAGATCCAATTCACGTTTAGCGAGGGTCTCCCCCTAGCTAAGAACCTCCATGCCCTTGTTTTGACCATAGTTTGGAATGGGCATAAAAAATTCAAGAATAGTGCGAACAATGTAAAACATTCACGTGGCGTCATGTTATGTGACATAATTGCAAGAAAAAAATACAAAACTTGGTTAATTGATTACATCTCGAAAAAACCTTCCTAGAAATGACCTATCATGTTCGAGGTTTCATGGCTTTCGGGCCAAACGACCAATGTTATGGCTAGAATCGCGGCATAGTTTGTGACAATGTGCCCATATTGTGCACGCATGTGCATCTTGGGATGAAAAACAATGTTGAAGTAGGAATATTTCCTTTTTGTCGCATGAAAAAACCATTTTCCATTTTTCTGAGAGCCAAAAATGGGGCGTTTTGTGAAGAAACCACCAAATGGCTAATTCAAAATGCTACTACCCCATTTTTCAAAAATACTAGACCACCTTACATGGATAATATACCAACCAGGAGCTCAAACCTTTCCGTCCACCCTTGGTGAAAAGAAAAATTCCTGCCAAATCGGTAGAAAGTGGGTCTGATTTGAACTATAGGTACATGATCTGATACCCATTATTTTCTGCAAAAAGCATTTTTAGACTCACAATATGCTATTTCTTCTAAGATCCAATGCAAGTTTAGCGAGGGTCATCCCCTAGATAAGAACCTTCATGCCCACCATTTTAACCTTAGTTTGAAACGGGCATAAGAAATTCAAAAAGGGTCTGAATAATGTAAGACCTTCGTGTTAAATCATGTTATGTGACACATTTGCAAGGAAAAATAATAAACTTGGTATATTGATTGCATCTCAAAAACACCTTCTCGGAAATGACCTATCATGTTGGAGGTTTCATGGCTTTCAGGCCAAACGACCAATGTTATGGCTCGAATCATGACATAGTTTGCGATAATGTGCCCATATTGTGCACACATGTGCATTTTGGGAAGGCGAACAATGTTGCAGGAGAAAAATTTCCTTTTTGACGCACGAAAAAGAAATTTTCCATTTTCCGAGCGCTAAAAATGGGGCATTTTGTGAACAAAACACAAAATGGCTAATTCAAAATGCTACCACCCCATTTTTTAAAAATACTAGATCACCTTACATGGACAATATCCCAATCGGGAGAGATCAAACCTTTTTGTCCACCCCTGGAGAAAAAGACAAATTACCCCTGGAAGTAGGTCCGATTTGAACTACAGGTACATGATCTGATACCCATGATTTTTTTCAAAAATAATTTTTAGACTCACAATATGCTATTTATTCAGAGATCCAATGCATGTTTAGTGTGGGTCATCCCCTAGCTAAGAACCTTCATGCCTGGCGTTTTGACCATAGTTTGAAACGGGCATAAGAAATTCAAAAGGGTCTGAACAATGTAAAACCTTCACGTGGCATCATGTTGTGTGACATAGTTGCAATGAAAAATAACAAATTTGGTATATTGATTGCATATTAAAAAAAACTTCTCAGAAATGACCTATCATGTTCGAGGTTTCGTGGCTTTCAGGCCAAATGACCAATGTTATGGCTGGAATCGCGACATAGTTTGTGACAAGGTGCCCATATTATGCACGCATGTGCATTTTGGTATGGTGAACAATGTTGTAGGAGGAAGTTTTCCTTTTCAACGCACAATAAAGCTGTTTTCCATTTTCCGAGCGCTAAAAACGTGGCGTTTTATTAAGAAACCATCAAATGGCTAATTCAAAAGGCTACCACCCCATTTTTCCAAAAATACTAGATCACCTTACGTGGACAATGTCCCAACCAAGAGATCTCCAACCATTTCGTACACCCCTGGTAAAAAAGACAAATTTACGCCGAATCGGTAGGAAGTTTGTCCGATTTGAACTACAGGTACATAATCTGATGCCCATGATTTTTTGCAAAAGTTATTTTTAGACTCGCAATATTCTATTTTTTCATAGATCCAATGCAATTTTAGCAGGCTCATTCCCTATCTAAGAGCCTTCATGCCCACCGGTTTGACCATAGTTTGAAATGGACATAAAAAATTAAAAAACGGTCCAAACAATGTAAAAATTCAAAAAGGTCCGAATAATGGTTTAAAATTACTTCAGACCATTTAAAGTTTTTTAAAAAATTATAACATTTTAGAACTAAAGTACCTACGGGTCATATTAGTTTTTAATATCAAATATGTAATGGTTGTGGGCCAATGGCCCATTCTAGTGCTGTAAAATCTAAAGGAAAAAAGAAATCAAAGGGCTCCTTCCTTTATGGCCAGGCCCAACTGCGAGGAAAAAGTGGCCCAGCTATAAAAATAATATAAATAAGGGATGCGCACATGAATTGGACAAAAAAGTTCATGTGGCCTTATGGTTAGCTGGTTTGGCGGTAAGAAGCTGGTTCGAGTCCCGGCAGCTCATTTTTTTGTCTAATATTCACAAATGTCTAAGAAAAACTCCCGCATGTCACATAAGCAAATAATGTCATATGGATATGAAACATTGTCAAAAATTAACACATAGACTAGATATTAGGTGCAATTGCTGATGTGGCGGACTATCTATTTCAACTTATCCTAATTTTGGACGATATGACGACTTTAAATTGTCATAGTGAGGTAAAAATAATGTTGTGGACTATATTCACTAGGTTATGATGATTTCAGCTAATGAAACTACGATTTTCTTTTTGAGAAAAATTGCCGTAATTTTCTAAGGTTTTCAACCTCCTGAATGGCTTACGACCATCTAGTGTGAAATAGTCATAACTCTATGACGATTTTTGTCCACGGTTACTATTAGAAGGTCATAGAATAAAACATTTCTTGTAGTTCTAGGGTGGTCTCGACGATGGGAGGGATCTTTGGTTTTAGTGGGGGTCTTGAGAATCCGCGATGGCAAGACTCAGTCCCGTGCCCGCTGGAGAGATTCCCTAGTGGCTGCATGTCGACGGAGAGGCTTCGGGATGGTAGCGGTGGCTTGAAGCGTCCTTCGTGATGCGCATGCTGGGCGGTAGGAGCTTCCCATTGACCCAGTGGATGTCACCACCGATGGTGAGCGCGTCAGAGGCGGGAGGGAGGCGAAGGACCTAGGCTTCCCTAGAGCAAAAGGAGAGGAGGGTTGGGACACACTTTTCGATCTTACGACCATCTAGTGTGAAATAGTCATAACTCTATGACGATTTTTGTCCACGGTTACTATTAGAAGGTCATAGAATAAAACATTTCTTGTAGTTCTAGGGCGGTCTCGACGATGGGAGGGATCTTTGGTTTTAGTGGGGGTCTTGAGAATCCGCGATGGCAAGACTCAGTCCCGTGCCCGCTGGAGAGATTCCCTAGTGGCTGCATGTCGACGGAGAGGCTTCGGGATGGTAGCGGTGGCTTGAAGCGTCCTTCGTGATGCGCATGCTGGGCGGTAGGAGATTCCCATTGACCCAGTGGATGTCACCACCGATGGTGAGCGCGTCAGAGGCGGGAGGGAGGCGAAGGACCTAGGCTTCCCTAGAGCAAAAGGAGAGGAGGGTTGGGACACACTTTTCGATCTTAAGAGCATGGTTCAGAGAGGGAGAGGTGAGGTGATACAGGTGGACGACAACCTGGCTTTTCATCTTGCTGAACCATGGAGGTCCTCCGCTTCTCCTTGGTTCTAGGGAAGGAGAGATCTTCTGAGCTTCGAGGAGCAGGAAGAGAGGAGGTAGGGAGTGAAATGGACTAGGAGGGGTGATCTAGGGTGGCCCGAGGTACATATCCCCGAGAGATTGGGTCCACGATGGACCGAGACCTTGCAGAGGAAGAAGAGGGGGAGGCAGCGGACTATTGTCCAGATAGGGGCGGTGGAAGGCATGCCTCTGGTGCCTGGCGTGTATTAGAGAGCCGGAGAGAAGGAGGGGCAGGGCCAGAGGCGCTGGTTTCTTCGGGAGGAGGTGAGCACATGGACGCACTGCAGGTGTTCCACAGATGGTCTAGGTGAGATAGAAAAGATAAAAATAGGTGTACTATAGTAGTGTCTTGGCCTCACTTGTTTGTCTTAGGTCCTGGGCAGAGGGTAGGTCGGGATAGAGAGTTTTGCTGCAGGGTTTCTCAATATTTTGGTGAGATATTCCATTAAAGGCCATGCCGTCTTTTTCTTCTCCCTCCAAGCACAAGAGGACAAGGTGAACAATGGTGCTACAGTATGTTCGACCAGAGAAGGGTGGTTGGTGTTATGGTGATTGTTTAAGGTATTTAAAGAAGGTTTGAAGAATTTTATCCAAGTGTTAAGAGGATAGATGCTTTTGTTTTTATTCTTAAACATCTCACCCACTTAAGGGACAAGGTTGAGGGGATGGTGAAGGACATTGGGAATGATCTAGTACGGTAGAGGGTTGAGTATGGATCATTAGTTAAGTCTGGAAAGAAGCCAACCCGAGAAGAATGGAATTTGAGTAGGTTTTGTGATCTTGTGTTTTAACATTGACATGCCTCCTTTAGCAAGCCATAATAAGTGAATCAAAAATCCATTTGGATCATGGGTCATATGGAGGGATAGACTAAGTAATAATGTAGATTAGGAATTCACCAGGAGTTGATCATGATAGGGTTGGAGGGCTTAGGAATCAGCTGCCGAAGATTGAATCTTTTAACACTGCCAAAATAGAACATCATCTTACCCACAAAACCATGTTGGTTTGGGAAGCACAAGACTCTTATGGAAACAAGGTAAGGGTGGGTTGATAGAAAGGTTGATTAGATCACAATCATGCCAAGAGTTGGCCATAAGGTGATGGCATGAAGATGGGAGCTTCTTACAAAGTAGGCATGTTGCTAAGATCCACAAAAACATGTTATTTTCTTGACTACTAAACCATCAAGGATGAGTGGGTCCTAGAAGGGTTTAGCTGAGGGAAAGAGTGGGGTTTGATATTACTCATGTTGGTGAACAAAATGGTTCAATTATATTTCCAAAAAATGTACAAGGGTTAATATAAGTGGAGTCTCAAAAATCGAATCTAGATAAGAGTTCCAGACTTTGTAGAATTTTGGAAGATTTGTGGTTTTTGACTAGAGTACAAGAGAGGATGTTTTTGAGGGGATGCAAGGGTCCAAACCCATCATAAAGTGGATGATGTTGAAGAGTAGGTTATGTATAAAGGATCCAAGGCTTGAGTTGGTATCAACTACCTTGGGAACTATAAATAGAATGTGAGCCAGAACTTAACCTGATGAAGATAAACAGATGGCAGGAGTAATGACCAAGGGTCAATAAAAGCTTGGGAGAGTTGGTGAATGGATCCATTGCTCAAGAGGGAGTGTAGGGGATGGTAAGGTACTACCCTAGGATGATGTTAGAGGTCGTTCTAGGCCTTAGATCATGATCTAGGGGGGTTTTAAGTAGCTTAATCAATATGATCCTGATAATAGAGTGATGGGTTATTCTTCCTTCTAGGTTTTGATGATTTCTACTACACGGAGTACATGTTGCCTTGTTTGGGTAGTCTTTTGCTAAAGGATGATCCTAGGGTAGCTCACATTATTTCCTATTCAAGCATGTCAAACAATAGATCAAGGCAATTCATCTAACAATCATCTTAAGTCTACTACTAAAGGTAGCTTCAAGCTTAGCTTGAGGTAGAGATGTGTATTTTGAAAAGGTTGTGTTTTTTGAAGTAGGGAAGAGTACTTGGTATTTCTACCAAGATTGGAATTCCAAAGGTTTTATAAAAGGCTTTTGGAAAACTAGAGGTGATATCTTTTGGAAGTTCTGTCTGGAAGATATAAGGAAATGGTAGCATATAGATCTCCATAGTTTTGTCAAAAGAGTTATTAAAACAATTTTGTAGGAAGAGGTATCTTGGTTTTTGTTTTTAAAATTCCAAAACATTTGAGAATATGTGAAATAAGCCAAGAAACTTATTTTGTCAAATAGCTTTGGTCAACTGAGGGTGAGGTAAGGAGTATAATATATACTACATACTCAGTTTTATCATTTCAAACAAGCAAACAATCCCAACATAAATAAACAAAGAAAAGTTTTTGTTCAACCTAATTTTTGGATTCTGGAGAACTTAACAAGGTTACTGAAATTGGGATGTTATAGGAATACTTCTTACCAATAGTGCAAAGAGTTCAAACTAAGCTTGGAGGAATTGCTGATTTTATTAATTATGGGTGAAATAAATTGGTTAAATCATTGTTATCATCCCTACAACTACTCTTCATGAGCTGTCTATATGTACCTATCTCTATAAAAGAACATGTGGTAAAATATATGAGACATTGCTTATGGAGGAAAAAGACTGCTGATGTACAAGCTAAATGTTCAACTCTTATAGCTAGGACCAAGGTGTGCAGGCCTAAAAATCAGGATAAGATGCGGTCCTTAATTTAAATATCCAAAATAATTCTCTACTACTAAATAATTTTGATAAATTCTACAACAACCATGACACTCCCTGGGTGCATCTTATTTGGGAATCATACTATTCAGAAGATAATTTGCCAGGGTATCAAAGGTGGAGGGCACACTTTAAGCTCCTTGATGCCTACAAGGCCATGGCAAGGTGCCAGTTTGAGAATGGGAAAACTTCTTATCTCTCGACATATCTTTGGATGAATCAATGTCTACAATTCAAAATGCCCCACCTGCTCTCCTATGCAAAGAGTATTAAAACCAATGTTCATGAGGCAATTCATACTGTGAATATCTCTTCAATCTACCCCTGTCCTAGCAAGCATTCTCTGAATTTGAGAAAGTATAAGACATTTGCCAACAGTCTTTTATCAAGAGTCAACTGGGTCACTCAGACAAATGGAATTATATATGGAAGTTTGATCAGTTTACTATCCAAAAATCTTACAAGGTGCTGGCTGGTACGCAACCTGCTCCACCACATTTAACCTAGATCTGCAACTCTTCTTGTCAGGCCAAACATAAATTTTTCTTCTGGCTACTACTCTTAGAAAGACTAAACACAAGGAATCTACTTAGAAGGAAAATATGTCGACTTCCATATTATAATTTTGCAACATGAAGAGACACTATTGCAACTGTTATGGAATTGTACTTCTGCATTTGATTGCTGGGATTATATTTTCCCATAGAGAGTCAAAGGTCTATCTGTTCTAGAAGCTTTTGAAGACATTAAAAACAAATTGAATATGTCGTTTGCCATGGAAAAAATGATTTTAACAACATGGGGGATTTGGATCTGTAAAAAAATAAAATCTTTGAATACAAAAGACCAGAATTTGCAAATTGGAAAGCCATTTTCCTCCAGGAAATGATATGGGTTAGTTATAGAATGAAAAAGAAGTTCTGTCAAGGTTTTAATGATTGGTTACAGAGACAATATGACTAGACTTTTCAACTTGTAATATATAACTTATAGCTTGTAACCTTGTACATATCATTTAATAACGGAAAACATTGTAGTGGGGGTTCTTTCCCTCACCGTTTTACCCTCAAAAAATACTCCTCCTGAATTAGCAATTGACATAATCTCATGCTATAAGTATTAGTGATACTTCTTATGTGTTTGATGTAGAAATATAAACATAATGACTAGATCGTATTGCTATACCTACTGTGGGTGTACATTCATTATATCATTCTTCTAATGATGTGATCCCGTTGTTACCAACATCCAATATTCATCATCAGTTATCCTTGATGATTTGTTAATCAACGAGCTAGTTTAATGACAGGCATTACTAGGAACTTTGGTTTGTTTATTAAACAAACATGAATTAATGTTTATGATTAATAAATTTCTGGTATGAGAAATAAACATCAATCATAAACTTGGAATAATATAATAACATTTTATTATTTCCTCTCGGGCATATTCTCTTGAGTGGCATAAATGACCCCTGATTCGGCAGCTTGTATAACCTAAAAGGTTTCCCTTTTTTTGTTGCTCTTAAAACTGGATGTGTGGACAAGCAGGTTTTAATCTCTTCGAATGATTTTTACTGCTTTGCCCCCGAGGTGAAGTTTTCTTCTTTCTTGATCCGAAGAATATCAGTGAAGCTATCTATCTTCCCTTAATACGGTCGAATCAGCCTATGCAGATTTCAACGATTACCACCAAATCCGCATAGAAACGATTCGATGATGCCCATCAAGCACTTGTGTGAGAGTTGAAAATTAAGTAATACAATTACACAATAGTTCACGGGAACCCAAGAACATTTATCTATAACAATGACACCTCGAGTCAAGAATACAAATATACATTACAAAGATCTAGAACACATTGAAAACGATACAGCATCCGGGTACGGATAAGATGCAAATTGTAAAAGAGCCCTGAATAATAACCAATGACGTCCATAAACCTGCCCAGGTAAAGCTAGAAGGGTAACTTGCTAACGTCGTCTTACTTATACCTGTCAAAGAAAATGGGGTGTCGCCAAAGAGCAAAGGTAAAAAAGGGAGCGTCATTACTGAGGCCAGTACACGACGAGTCTTAAAATTTGGCGTCTCTCGCCTACATAGGTAGGTGGACTGAAGGAGCAGCGAAGAATGCACTAAACAACCTATAGAGACTCGATACAACTATTGGCTATCAGAGAGGGATAAGAATGACCGATTCGAAACCAACCTGATACTAACACCAAACATATCCATCCTAATATTTCTCCCTCAAGACCAAACGAGGAAGTCCTTCCGAGGAAAGTCACACAGTTGGCAGTTTTATTCATTCATTCCATGGTGGTTATCCAACTTACGAATCATGCCAGATCCAAGTCAAATTATAACAGTAATTCTTTAGTGTAAGTTGTCTATGATCGAAAAAAATTGCTTCAAGTCGTCCATAACCTTGGACACAACTTTTCAAAACGATTGAATCCCGTAGGGGTGCAGAAAAGTTTCCACATGCACTTTCACCCACGTTTTCTAGATCAATTAACATACACCCATCGGTATGTCAGTGGGGCTTCGAACATGATGCTTTCCCAGACCCAATGCAATTACATGGGGGCCACCCAAAAGGGCTACCTGTACGAGGTATAGCTAAGTCTCGTACGGACCCAGAGGTTACGTGCTCTTGTCACGCGAGCAAAGGCCATAGACAATATATTTTCGTGACTGAGTGTCACACCTACGCGACTGTAATAAACGCTCATCAAGAAACAAGTAATAAACATCTCATACATGGCATAGGTATAATAGGTAAGGTATAAAGACCGAACTAGTTTGTGGCCTCCAGTATATAGTACTTTGAAATCAGGTAATACGCCGATAGGGGTTCCCATTCACCCTATATTTGGTTAGCACGCTCGGTCTCGGAATAGATGTCAACAACTCGGGTCGTAAGTGGACACAAGTGGGCAGGATAACAAACTGATCTTATCTATTACCCACTGGTGCCTCTTTATTAATTATATCTGCTTCCAATATTTAAATATTAGTTTAATAGTAGAACCATTATTATCTCTACCATTAAGCATGTATCAACCCCCAACAATTGTGGAACTCGACAACTCAAACCAACACCTAAGCAAGCAACTACGACTCCCAAGACCAACTATCTACCAAACAATGGGAAATAGGAAGTGACCAAGGCAATATAGGCTACAAGGAAATGTAAATGGTACGAAAACTAAAGCATCACAAAACGTACATCAATAGATCAACGGGAGGAAGTAAATACTATAAATACAAAATAGGAAGAAGTGGGAGAATGCTCACTTGGGAACCATAGCTTAAGATATATATGCAAAGAACTTGTCAAAGCTCACAACATCTCATCGTCCTATCTGAGAAGAAGCAAAGGATGCACTAAAAGAAACAAGCGATGCAACAATTACAACTAATGCAAAAGAACCGGCATGATCATGATATATGCATGACATGGCAGGTTAATGATGCAAAACATGTTGAAAAGATGTCATTAGCATAGTACAATGATGGTACAACATTAGTGAGACATTATCATAAATAAAATTATTTTCCAATTTTATTTATCATGTTTTCCTTGCATAAATAATTCTGATTTTACAAGTTCTCCATGATGCTTCACGCAATTTCAAGTATAAAATGCATAGTTTGAAAGGGCTTGTCGTGCTGATCGATTTAGACATATTATTTGTCGAATTCCGATTGACGAAATTAAAGTTATGAATTTACTAAGAAAAAACCATTTAATAGGATTAAACAATGTCGAAATTTTAATTGTCCGAAAATTATTTTTAGATGTCATATTCATACTCCTCACATTTTTTAAGTAAAAAACATATATTATATATCGTAATTTTATTTTTCATTTAAAAGATATTGAATATAGCAATTTAAAGTCATTTGATTCATCTCAAGATTTTCTAGAAAAATAAAAACCAAGAACAACTTTTGTTACTGGAGTGATCACAGCCACACTCACTCATGTGTGGGGCAGGTGAATCGCTGACTGGGACGTGCTGGTGTAGGTATGGTGCGGCCGACAGGTGGGATCGCTCGGTGGACCGCGGGTTAAAAAACGAGTCTGGCCAGGGGCCTTTATATAAAAGCTTCTGGATGGACGGTTCTATCTAATGAAATGAAATCTTTTGTCCTCTATGTAAACTATTAGTTGAGTTGATTTTTTTGGGATGATGGTGAGCATGTACTTGCTCCGTTTTGAACATCTTTTGATGCTACACGTATAGAGGACATATTATAATAAATATGTATCAATGGCACAGACAGAGGTGGACGGGGGGACGATGCGAGCTTGTCGGGAACAGAGGCCAAATGGAGGCGTTTAGCTGAAGAAAACTGACGAAAAACAACTGTGAAGTCCATCAAACTTGCATGGAGGATTTTGAGAGACCTTGGGCTCTGTTTGATGTGTGGTTTTCATCTAGATATAGCCTGAGGTATTGAGCAGAAATTCCATGTTGGGAATTCCACCAGAGGAGGGCTAGATTCGCCAGAAAATGGCCGGATTCAGAGGCGTGAGCCACTGCTGCGGACAGTGCATGCAGCCAAAGCGGGGTACGCGTGCGTCAGGCAGCGGGCATTGCTGGTGCGAGGCGCCGATGTCTGATCTTGTTAGAGGGGATGCTCAGGGGGTGTGCCAGGTAAGGGAAGGTCGAGTACACGGTGCCCATGTACGACGGTGTTTAGAGTAACGGGAACTTGTAGGGATTGGTGATGGATGTCAAGGGACGGCTTAGACATGTTTTGAATATGAGGCTACCATGATCGAACGAAACATCTATGGTGGAGGTAGAGACAGGGCTCACCCTGGAGTGTTTGCTGACAGGTTACTAGAGTGATGACCCACAAGTATAGGGGATCGCAACAGTCTGCGAGGGTAGTAAAACTCAATTTATTGATTTGACATAAGGGGAGCCAAATAATATTTATCAGCCTTAACAACTGAGTTATCAGTTCAGCTGCACCTGGAAATAGTCTTGCTCACAGAAGTTTATCAGTAGCAATAGTTTTGTAGTAGTAATAGCAAAGTAACAGCAGCAGTAAAATAAAGACAGTAGTAACAATAATAGCAAACAACAGGATTTGAGTGCGGTAGGCATCGGGATGCATGGACGGTTGTTTCATAGACAAGTCTATTCATGTAATATAAAGATCTAGGGCATTTGCAGATAAATAAGATAAAGCATCCAAGTACTGAACAATCATATGCATGTATTCGATATATAGTCATACGTGCTTGCAATGAGAACTTGCACAATATCTTTTGTCCTGCTAGCCCGTTGTAGCGGGCCCTATTAAGGTACTCCTTTTAGTAGAGTGCCGGAGCAAAGCATTAACACTCCGTGAACACACGTGATCTTCATATCACATCCATCCCCTCCGGTTGTCCCAATTTATGTCACTTCGGGGCCTCGGGTTCTGGATAATAATATGTGTAAACAACTTGCAGGTAAGATCACAAAAAATAATATCATCATGAATCAATAACATGTTCAGATCTAATATCATGGCACTCGGGCCCTAGTGATTAGCATTAAGCATAACAAGTTGCAACAATTTCAAAAAGCACTAACAAAGATACTAGGCACCATGCCCTAACAATCTTATGCAATTACATGATAGATATCATCCAATCCCTACCATCCCCATAGCCTACTGCCGCGGATTACTCACTCATGGATGGTGGAAACATGGATGATTGATGGAGAGGCGTTGGTGATGATAATGGCGATGATCTCCTCCAATTCCCCATCCCGGCAAGGTGCCAGAACAGAGTTTCTGGTTCTGAATCACGGTTTCTGGTGGTGGCGGCACAGCGGAACTCTAACTGGAAAAACGTCGAACCCCCTTCTGTTAGTGAAAGGGCTTATGTAGGCGAAGGGAGAGGTCTAGGGGTTGCCCGAGGTGGCCACAACACCCCCTGGCGCGGCCTGTCCTGGCCCGCGCCACTAGGTGGTGTGGGCCCCTCATGCCCCTTCTCCGTCTCGTCTTCTGGCTCCGTGAGTCTTCTGGTAAAATAGGAGTTTTGCGTTATTTTCTGGGATTTTTCTTGAAAGTTGATTTCCTCCACAAAAACTAGATACCAAAGCAATTCTGCTGAAAACAGCGTCAGTCCGTGTTAGTTGTATCCAAATCACACAAATTAGAGGAGAAACAATAGCAAAAGTGTTCAGGAAAGTAGATACGTTTTGGATGTATCAACTCGCCCAATCTTAGCTTATTGCTTGTCCTCAAGCAATTCAGTTAAAAACTGAGTGCGATAAAAGAAACTTTCACGAACACATTTGCTTCATAAGATGTATATATTCTCAGCATATGATCAAATACTTAGGCAATTCATAATAAGGAGTATGCAACTAAGTCTACTTAATAGTCATGCAAGCTATGAAGATATTCCAACACAATAATAATAAGCAACATGAAACATAAGCATAAGCAACATTCTAATGCTCATAAGAAGGTATGATAAAGTGGTATCTTGCATGCCTTTGATTGTGGAGCAAAACATAAATGCAAAGGCACCTCTAAAGTTCACATGAAGACTAGAAGTAAAGATATCAAAGATAAAAGCGTCAAAGTTATGTCACAATTAACCGTGTCTTGGGACAAGCAAATTACACTAAGAATGAAAACTATGCTCTCAAGAAGGTGCTCATAGAATAAATAGTGACTCGACAAAGAAGTGAAAAGGTTTTACAAAGTTTGAAAGGCTTCTAAATGCTGCAAGTATGGTACTCATTAGCTTTGAGCTCTCATTTCCCCTATCATAAGCATCTTTAAATGGTTAAGTTTAAAGTGAGGTCAAATATGAGTTATATGCTTGACAGATTATAAACTGGAAATCTCATGTCCCTTGAGTACGAGGGCCGTTCCTCATGCTACTAAACTTTAGTTGCCGGTAAGTTCTTGTCACTGTAAGTGTATGTGTATCATAGAGAACTGCCAACAGGATACCCCTTGCCCCATGACACAAGAGATATCCCATATCAAAATAACAAGGCAACAGACAGTGAGCATCTCATCAATCCTTTTATTTACCATGAGCATGGTGCATATATTTTTTTGTCTTCTCTTTTTCTATATTTTTTTTCTAGGGATGCTTCATAGATTGCTCACTATGGTTATGCTACAAGTTTCCACCATGATTAGGCATGGCTTAGGCTAGCCGTCCAGGCATTTCTCTAACACATCTACATAACTCCATGGGCTTACAAGCTCCCTTTTTATTTCACACCGCCGACATCCGTAAACAAAAGAGCATGATATCAACTGGATAATATTTACAGGTGTTGAAAGCGTTCCCCATGACAGCACAGTTCTGCTAACTCCCAGCCTATAATTTTCAAGCATATAACTTTCATGGATAGTCACAATGGTTCAGGTTTATTAAGTGTAAGAAAATAAAGTGTGCCATCTAGTTCATGAGATCTTTACTAACTAATTATCCCATAACAAGCAAACATTTTATTTGGAAGAAGACAAGGCATAATAAATATGCACGGAATAAAATGGTAATCCTGGGATTGTGATGTATGGCATAACAGGCATCTGGGATTAAAAATCCGGGTGTTGACACTGCTGATCGCAAGGAGCAGCTCGCTGCTGCGTCGGCCACTCGCGATAAGGAGATGGCGGATAGGCTGATGGCTAAGGCTAAGGCCTTCTCTAGTGAGTTTTCTTTTACTTGTTTGGTTCTTGCACCTTTTCGACTGTGCCTCGTCTTGCTCTTATTCGGTATCTTTCCTTCTTTGTTTCAGATGCTTCAGGCATCACGTTTGATCGTGATGTGTTGGAGCATGGAGATGCTTTGGCCGATGCCACCGCAACGGTCGAAGATCATTGCGGCACTGATGCTGGCTCCTTGGAAAAGGCCAAGGAAGTTCTCTGGTGCTTCTACAAGGAGGTCGTCCCCAAGGGTGCTACCCTTGAGGATGTTGATGCTCTTGCGGATGCTCTGTCGGAGGACACTCTTGCGGCGTATAAGAGCAAGCATAAGGGCATTGGCGTCTCCATGGGGTTGGCAAAGGCGATGGCGTCTGGAGTAGAGATGGACCTTCCGCACATAACCTCCTAGATGCCGATGGCAGCAGATGGCTCAGAGGTAGAGTTCGCCCTCTTCGCCTCTTGCTGTAAGCGTTACGGGCCGAAACTCATTGATCTGCTGGCGGAGTATGCGGCGAAGCAGCAGGAGGAGACCAAGAGAAGACAATCTGGCTTTGAGGCCACTCCGGATGCGGGTGCCTAAGCCCAAGTGTTGTAGCTAGGATAGTTTACCCTTTTGCTTTTGTAATGTAATCTTTTGCTGATGAACAATCCCAACTTATGCCACGAGGTGGCCTTGATGTATATAACTTATGTTTCGATCTGTCGCCAGAGATACTTGTGATGTTCATGTCTTGATTTGCTTGTCTCTAGGGTCCTTCGGGTGAGGTTCCCATTGTCTCTCCGAATACTCTTGAGCCGCCTCCATCCTTGGATGATGCGTCGCAGCTGGTTTTTATTCGCGACCGTGTCCATAGCCTGGAGAAGGATATCCTTGGCATTTGGGGCCACGCAGATGTGTGGAAGTCGAAGGCTGAGCGAGCCACTGCCAAGGAGGAGTTCTTGATGGGGAGACTGTGGCAGATGAGCGAGCAACTGCAATGTGAGTCTTTTCTAACTGTTGTTCTTTCGAGTGAAGCTCTGCATTTTTGCTCAGTGTGTGTGTGTTCTGTAGGTGCGAATCTCGTTCTGAAGGAAGAGAAAGAGCGTTTCGCTATTTGGATGAATTACCTGACGCAATAGGACCTGGAGGCTGGTGGCTTCTTCTAGATGGACCGCGATCGGGCCATCGTCCTTGCGACGGTGCCAGATCACATGCACCAGGTTTCTCAGGTGCTGAAGCAGGCGAGGATTTCCCTGGCGTCCACTTGGGACGTCATGTTCCCCTTGTATGAGGCACCTTCCAACCTTTGGGGTCCGATGGCGAAATTTCGAAACACGGGCCACGTGAAGGAGTTGGAGCGGCGTCAGCTGGTCGCTAGGGTGAAACTTGCGTTGTCCCTTGTTCTGCATCTTCGTGATGTCAACCTTGCGGAGGTGGCGACTGGGCCACCCCTTCGGCTTGATGGCACCCTTTGGGATATGCGCCCGCATTATGCAGCTGTGGTGCAATATGCTGAGGATATAGTAGATTTGTTCGAGCAGCGGGCGAATGTGATTCTCTAGGATAGGTAGTTCCTGTAAAGAAAACTTGATGTAAAACTTGTATCTTTCGAGTGGGCTCATAGTGCCCTTTGTAAAGTTTGTATGTAGTAGCACGTGGTGTGTTGTTATGTGAATGTCCTTTTCGTTAGCCTGACGTGGTCAGCTACTCAGGTTGTATGCGTTGTTCTCAGTCGACGAGGTCGTGAGGTGAGGCGTAGCCCCCGAGCGTGTAATAGTGAAAATAAATTCAAATAAAAAGAAATATTGGCCAAGGGAATAGCTTTTATTCATAGCTTAACGAGGAGGTACATTGTTCGGCTGAGTAGCCTTATTGAAAGTTAAGAGGTAGCTAGGGGTAGAAGCGTCGTAGACGTGCGACGTTCCAGGGGTTGGAGTATTCGAATCCTGATTCGATGTCCATGAGGTGGTAGGAGCAACTTGGGATGACTTCTGTGACGATGTAGGGTCCTTCCCAGGGTGACCCGAGCTTCTTCGGACGCTCTTGCTTGAGCCGTAGGACGAGGTCTCCTTCGACAAAAAACCTTGGGTGCAGCAGACAGTTGTGGTAATTGCAGAGGCTCTGTTGGTAGAACGTTGAGCGATCCGCGGTGATGTTGCGTGCCTCGTCGAGTGTGTCGACGGTGTCTTCGAGTGTGGCCGTTGATTCGGCTTCGCTGTAGGCAAAGACCCATGGGGCCTTGTGGCGTACCTCGGAAGGTAGTACGACCTCGGCTCCGTGCACCATGAAGAAAGGTGTGAAGTCAGTTGAGCTGTTTGGCGTTGTACGTAGGCTCCAGAGGACGGAGGGTAGCTCTTTTTCCCAGGCTCCCGCAAGCCGTTCGAGTGGTCATAGCAGGCGTTTCTTTATGTCGTTGATGACCCACAAGTATAGGGGATCGCAACAGTCTTCGTGGGTAGTATTACCCAATTTATTGATTCGACACAAGGGGAGCCAAAGAATACTTGCAAGCCTTAACAACTGAGTTGTCAATTCAGCTGCACCTAGAAATAGTTCTTGCTCATAGAAGTTTATCAGTAGCAACAGTTTGTAGTAGTGATGGCGCCCAGCACTTGTCGTGGGACGCTTCGTTGGAAACCCCAAGAGCAAAGTATGAAGCAGCACAACTGCAAGTTTCCCTCAGGAAGAAACCGAGGTTATCGAACCAGTAGGAGGAAGGAAACATCACACATGTGTTGCAAGCAACGCGGAGACCTGCACAATACAAACTCAAGACTTTGCCCCAACGAACCAGTGAGGTTGTCAAGCTCACCGGTTTGCTGTAACAAAGGATTAAACGTATGGTGTGGAAGGCAATGGTTTGCAGCAAGTAAACAAGTAGTAGTGGAAGATGTATCAATGGTAAAGATTGGACCGGGGTCCATAGTTCACTACAGGTGCTCTCCTTAGATAAACAACATGGCATGAAGGGTAAACAAATTACAGCAGTGCAATTGACAGGAACTGAGCAAGGCATAACAATGCAATTACTAGTCAGAAAGATCCTATGAGATTCGATTGGGCAATACAACAATATACATAGACCGCCATCCAACTGCATCTATGACTAGAAGTCCACCTTCAGGTTATCATCCGAACCCCCTCCAGTATTAAGTTGCAAGAAACAGACAACTGCTTTAAGCAAAGTGTGTAAGGTAAACAGTCCACATGTTCCATGAACAAGAGACCATTGTTTTCTCCCTAGTAGCAACAGCACATCTACAATCGAAGAGATTTCTGTCACTTCCCTTGGAAACTAGAGGCATGAACCCACTATCGAGCATAAATACCCCCTCTTGGAGTCACTAGTAACTACTTGGCCAAGATAGCTACTAACAACAGAGGGCATGCAAGATCGCAAACAACACATACATGATAGAATCATAAAGAAAAAACCATTAATCCAACCAACATAATAATATCAGTATCCATCGGATCCCCGCAAACACAACATGCATGATTACAAATAGATTAGATCTTGATCATGAACGGAGCTCACAAGATCTATACATGAAAGCACAAAGGAGGAGATACAACCATCTAGCTACTACATGGACCCATAGTCCAAGGTGTAACTACTCATGTATCATACTGGAGAGAAGGCGTCTAGGATGATCTCCCCTCCGGTAGGGTGCCGGGAAGAACTTCAGATCCCCCCGATCTAGGGACGATGGTGGCAGCGGCTACAGGTTTTTTCTTGGAGATTTGATCGGGTTCTTAGGGTTTCTGCATCGGGGGCTTCTTATAGGCGAATGGGGAGACCGAGGAGGCGGCCAGGGGTGGCAAACTCTAGCCAGGCGCGGGGTTGGGCCCACCCGTGCCTTGGGTGGGTCTGGCCCATTGGCTGGCCCCACCGGCTCCCCTCTAGACTTCTTGTTCCCCACGGAAAGTAATTGACTTTGACGTTTGTCCCATCCAATTTCGAGAATATTTCTTTACTAACTTTTCTGAAACGAAAAATAGCAGAAACAGGCATCTGGCACTGTTGCAACTTGTTAGTAGGTTAGTACCAGAAAACATGTAAAAAGCACCTCAAAGTGTGGATAAGTAAAGCAAAGTAGATACTAAACAAGCATGGAGCATCAAAAATTATATATATGTTTCCAACGTATCAGCATCCCCAAGCTTAACTCCTTCTCGTCCTTGAGTAGGTAAGTAATAAACAGAATAATTTTTGAGGTGACATGCACCCTCAAAATAAAGATCCAACCATTTGCAAGCATTGAAATCTAGGATCAAAGAAATCTAAACATGTGCATGAAAGATGGAGTTATAACAATAGGACATAGTAACTATGCATGTAACATGACAAGCTACAAACAAAGATCATGAATAACATGCATTGAAAAAGATTTGTTTGTTTCACATGCAAAAAAACATAGCATAGTGGCAATCAGCTTGTCCCTCATAGAGTAGCACAATAGATGCATAGGACACCTGCAAAGTTCACAAGGGTGACTAGAAACAAATAGCACAAGAACAAGTAATAACACAATATGCATCAATTAATAAGCTTTGGAACACTGCACACAGAATGACAACTATGCTCTCTTAATGGTGCCAATAATGTTGGAAGAAAGGCCTTTTTTGTAAAGGAAGCAGGGATTACAAGTTTCAAAAAGAGCATCCAAAAAGTTTGGTACTTGTTAGATTTTAGCCCTCATTGCCCCTATCATAAGCATCTTGAAGTGGTTAAGGTTAAAGTGGTAAAGTTGGAGTATATGCTTGAAGAAGTATAAGTTGGCAATCTCATGTCCCTTGAATACGAGGGCCACACCTCATGCATACTCAACTTTGGGTCCAGGTAAGTTCTTGTCACTGTAAGTATTTGCATATCATTGAGAACCGACAACGGGGTACCCCTTGCACATGGTACAGGAGCTTTCCCATAACCAAAATGACAAGGTAAGCAGACAATGAGCATCTCAGCAATCTTTTTATTTACCATATGCATAGCTTTTTATTGAGGATGCTTCATAGATAGCTCACTATGGTGATGCTGCAAGTCTCCACCATGATTAGGCATGGCTTAGGCTAGCGGCCCAGGCGTTTCTCTAACACAGAATACAAACTCCATGGACTTACATGTTCCCTCTTTATTTCACACCGGTGACATCCATAGACAAAATAGCATGTTATCAACCGAGTACAGAGTACAAGTGCAATGTTGAAAACGTTCCCCGTGATAGCACGGTTCTGCTAATTCCAACTTATAAGTGCAAGCATATACAACAAAGTTTTCACAATGGTTCAAGTTTATTAGGGGTAAATAATAAAGTGTGCCATCAAGTTCGTGAGGGCTTTAATCACTAAGTTTTCACATAAGAAAATAGTTTTTAATTAGAAGATAGTTGAAAAAAAGAATATACTTGGAATGGTGTAACAAACCATGCATAGGAGTTTATAGTGGACACTTTGGAAAAACTTGGTTTCTTTGGAGTTGGAGGCGTGAGTAGAACTTACTCATACAAGTGGAGGCTAGCAAAAGACTGGGAGCAACCAACTAAGAGAGCAATAACGGCCATAATCATGCAGTGCAACAAAGCATACTAATCAAAGCAGAGAGTGGTACTACAAGTCAAGGACTAAATGATCATAGATGCTAATGGTGACTTGTCATAGTCATAACATTGTGTGAGCATGTTCCAAGTCAACCCAAGCAAAACATCAAAGGAGAATACCACAATACTATGCTTTTGCATGCTGAAACAACGCATAATTTCTTCAAGGCACACTAAGCAATCCCAATTGTTTGGAACGAGACATGCTACAGCAATAATCACTAAGCATAATGCTAAAACAACACCTAGCATGTCATGCTAATGTCTAAGTCACAGTCAATGCAAGCTCATCTTGCACTTCAAGCAAGAACTTACTACTCCTTTCCAAACACCAAGCAGACCTATTTGCAAAACAACACAGCGAGAACGGGGGTCCAAACTACTTTATTCAAGCAAACTAAACAACCTAAGCAAAGCAAACAAAAACTAAGACGCTCCAAGAACAACGCAACTGTACATGAAACAATAAAAACGAAGTGTCTAGACAGACCTGAGCTTTTTATTGATGAAGAAGGGGATGCCTTGGGCATCCCCAAGCTTTGATGCTTGTAATCCTTGGATATTTCTTGGGGTGACACCATGGTGGCATCCCCAAGATTGAGATTTTGTACATTCCTCATCTCATTGCATCATTCTCTCTCTACAGCTGAAATTTTTCCTTCATTCAAAACTTCACACAATCTTCATTAGCAACATTAGTGTATTCAAAAGATATTAGACCTCTGGCAAAGCTTTGGAACAGCAAGGATTTTTACTAAAAACACAAGCGACTGTAGTAACTCCTTCAAAAAGCTCAATTCACCTAAAGAGAACTCAAAAAGGAATCAATAAGAAGCAAATGCAAATAATGGCATAAATCTGTCAAAGCAGACCAGCAGGTAGAAACCGATTTTTTAGAACATCTTCTGTTGCTCAAATCAAAAGTGTTCAAATAATGAAAGTTAGCTAACATACTGGGGGATTTATTCATAAATTTTGATCTCAATCCGAGTTATAGAGCCACCTCATGAATTTTTTTGGTGGAGTTATAGAGCCTCCCCTCTGGACTTCTTGTTCCCCATGGAAAGTAATTGACTTTGATGTTTGTCCCGTCCAATTTCGAGAATATTTCTTTACTAACTTTTCTAAAACAAAAAACAACAAAAAATAGGCATCTGGCACTATTGCAACTTGTTAATAGGTTAGTACTAGAAAACATGTAAAAAACACCTCAAAGTGTGGACAAGTAAAGCAAAGTTGATACTAAACAAGCATGGAGCATCAAAAATTATAGATACGTTTCCAACGTATCAAGTAGCAACATCAAAGCAACAGCAGTAGTAAAACAAGAGCAATAGTAAAAGTAGCAACAAACAGTGGGATATGAGCACGGTAGGCATAGGGATGGATGGACGGGTGTTGCTTGGACGAGTCTAAACGTGTAACTTAAAGAACTAAGGCGTTGCAGATAAATAAGAATAAGCATCCAAGTAATAAAAAAATCCTAGGCATGTGCTCCATATATAGTCATACGTGCTCGCAATGAGAACTTGCACAACATCTTTTGTCCAGCCAGCCCGAGGCAGCGGGGCCTCTAGGGAACTACTGGCAATTAAGGTGCTTCTTTTAATAGAGCAGCGGAACAAAGCATTAACACTCTGTGAACACATGTGATCCTCACACCACAGCCATCCCCTCCGGTTGTCCCAATTTCTGTCACTTCGGGGCCTTTGGATCCGGACAATGATATTTGTACACAACTTGCAGATAAGATCACAAACAATACTATCATAATTATTCAATAATAAGTTCAGATCTGAGATCATGGCACTCGGTCCCTAGTGACAAGCATTAAGCACAACAAGTTGCAACAAAGTCAAATAGCACTAATAGAGATACTAGGCACTATGCCCTTACAATCTTATTCGATTACATGATAGAACTCATCCAATCCCTTCCATCCCCATAGCCTACAGCGGGGGATTACTCACTCATGGATGAGGGAAACATCGATGGTTGATGGAGAGGCGTTGGAAATGACGATGGCAATGATCCTCCTCAAATTACCCGTCCCGGCAGGGTGCCAGAATGGAGTTTCTGGATCCGAATCTTGGTTTCTGGTGGTGGCGGCATAGCGGAACTCTTTCTGGAAAAACATCGAACCCCCCTCGGTTTTTAGGTCAAGGGGTAACTTATAGGCAAAAAGGGAGCCCGAGGGGGTGCCTGTGGTGGCCGCACCCTCCTAGGCGCAGGATGGGCCCACCCGCTCCTGGCAGGGGTGTGGCCCCCCAAGACTCCACTCCGTATCGTACTCTAGCTCCGTGGATCTTCTGGTGAAATAGGATTTTTGGCATATTTTCCGGCATTTTTCCTGATAGTTGATTTTCTTCACAAAAAACTAGAGACCAAGGTAATTCTGCTAAAAACAGCGTCAGTCCGTGTTAGTTGTATCCAAATCACACAAGTTTAGAGGAGAAACAATAGCAAAAGTGTTCAGGAAAGTAGATATGTTTTGGACGTATTAGCCATTGCCTATGAGGCCGTTAGCCTTTGCGACCTGCCTGTTGGTCTGCGGGTGCGCCACGGAGGAGTACGGTATGTTGATGCCAAGGCCCTCGCAGAAGTCTTGGAAATCCTTTGAGATGAAGTTCGAGCCGTTGTCCGCGATGATTCTGTGTGGCATACAGAACCCGTAGACTATGGACTCTAAAAATTTGACGGTAGTTTTGCCGCTTTGGTTGGTGACGGGAATGGCCTCGATCCACTTGGTGAATTTGTCGACTACGACCAGGAGGTAGACGTGGCCTCCTTTCGAAGACTTGGGCAGTTTGCCGATCATGTCGAGGCCCCATTGGGCGAAGGGCCAGACCATTGGTATGGGCCTTAACTCCGATCCTGGTGCGTGTGGCTTTTCCGCGTACCTCTGACAGGCGTTGCACCTTCGGACGATGTCCTTAGCATCGTTCATGGACGTTGTCCAGTAGAATCCAGCTTGTAGAGCTTTGGCGACTAGGGCGCGGCTGCCTGCATGATGGTTGTAGATGCCCTCATGGATGTCTTGGAGGATGGTTTTGCCGTCACCAATGGTGACGCACCTTTGGAGCACACCCGAAATATTACGCTTTTATAGCTCGCTATTGTGGATGATGAATGCTTTAGACCGGCGAGATATGCGCCGGCCATCTGTCGGGTCGTCGGGCAGTTCCTTGTTTATCAGGTACCAGAGGTACGCATGCGTCCATGTTTCTTCAATCGCCATGACCAGCTTGGCTTCGGTGTCGAGCTTTTCGGGTCCTTCTTGTCCTTCGGGTAGCGCAGCCCCCGAGTGCTCTGCTTCTTCGGGTGATCCCTTGGGGAATTTCCTTTTGATAGAGGGTATACAAATTTGTTCGAGGAACACACCTGGTGGCACACGTGCGTAGGTGGAGCCGATGTTGGTGAGTCTATCGGCTTCCTCGTTGTTTTCCCTTCCGACGTGCCGAAGCTCACATCCGTCGAAATCCCCTTCGAGTGAGTTGTAGAGCGCGCGGTACACAATCATGTTGGCGCTGTGAGTGTCGCACTCATTCGTCGTCTGCTGGACGACAAGGTTCGAGTCACCGTCGATGACTAGGCGCATTGCCGCCAAAAATCTTGGCCATCTGCATTCCATGGATGAGGGCCTCATATTCGGCCTCGTTGTTGGATCTGCTGGACGACAAGGTTCGAGTCACCGTCGATGACTAGGCGCATTGCCACCGCAGATCTTGGCCATCTGCATTCCATGGATGAGGGCCTCATATTCGGCCTCATTGTTGGAGGCGCGAAATTTCATCTGAAGGACGTATTTCATCTTGGCCCCCTGAGGGGACGTCAGTATGGTGCCAGCTCCTGCTCCAGCCTCATGCTTGGAGCCGTCGAAGTGCATCGTCCATGATTGCGTCATGTCCGGAGTGTCCGGCAGCTGGAGTTTCATCTAGTGGACGAGGAAATCAGGGAGGACATGCGATTTGATGGCCTTGCGCCGCTCATAGACTATGTCTAGAGGAGACGGCTCGGTGCCCCACAGGGCTATGCGTCCCGTGGCTTCGGGGTTGTTCAGGACATTCGATAGTGGCGCCTCATTGTCGACCATTATCTGCTGCTCCTGGAAGAAATGGCTCAGCCGTCGATCTGTCATGAATACGCCGTAGGAGAGCTTCTGGTAGTGAGGGTACCTCTGCTTTGCTGGTGTCAGTACCTCGCCGAGGTAGTAAATTGGATGTTGGACCCCATGGGTCTTGCCATCATTGGTTCGTTCGACCACGAGTACGGTGCTTACCACCTAATGCATAGCTGCGATGTATAGCAGCATAGGCTCTCTCTCCTTTGGTGTGACCAGGAAAGGCGAGGTGGAGAGCAGCTGCTTGAGGTACTCGAATGCATCGTCTGCTTCGGGTGTCCACTCAAACTTGTACGCCTTGCGCAGCAGCTGATAAAAGGGCAAGGCCTTCTCGCCCATGCGACTGATGAATCTTCTCAGCACTGTGATGCGCCCATCTAGATGCTTGACACCTTTGAGGTTCTTCAGCTTCTCCATGGATAGTATACCCATGATTTTCTTCGGATTCTCTTCAATCCCCCGCTGGGAGATGAAGTAGTCGAGTAGTTGGCCAGATGGGACGCCGAAGGTGCACTTTTCTGGGTTCAGCTTAATCTTGTAGTGATCAAGGTTATCGAACGTCTCACGGAGATCGTCGATCAATGTCTTGGCCTCCCTGGTCTTGATGTTGCGACCGATCTGGTTTTTCAGGCACGCCTGCATGCATCTCTGGTACATGGCGCCTGCGTTCTTTAGCACGAAGGGCATGGTGTTGTAGTAAAACACTCCAAACGGCGTGATGAATGCCGTTTTTTCCTGGTCTTCGACCTTCAGTCGAATATGATTGTAGCCTAAGTAGGCGTCGAGGAAGGAGAGTTTCTCACATCCTGCAGTCGAATCGACGATCTGGTCGATCCTCGGTAGAGGGAAGTGGTCCTTGGGATAGTACTTGTTGAGCGATGTAAAGTCCACGCACATCTGCAGGATGTCAGTGTCCTTCTTGGAGACTAGCACAGTATTAGCCAGCCATTCGCTCTCTTTAATTTCTCGGATGAAGTTGGCATCAAGTAGTCTGTTGACTTCGATTCCAACGGCTTCAGCTCTTGGTTCGGACAGTCGTCGGATCGATTGCTTGACTGTCTTTGCGTCGGGGAACACATTGAGTGCATTCTCGGCGAATTCCCTGGGAACTCCTGGCATATCCACAGGACACCAAGCGAAGATTTCCTAGCGCTCACGGAGGAATTATACGAGCGCGCTTTCCTATGCGGGGCTGAGGTCTTTGGTGATCACCGCCGTCTTGGAGGCATCTGTCGTGTGAACCTGCACCTTTTTCGTGTTGACCGTGGAGTCGAGCGACATATCAGGTGCATTTTGCCTGGAGACTAGGGGTGCCCCGTTGTCTGTCACCTCTCGGAGCCTCGTGAGCTCCTCCTGCATACCGAACGATTGGGAGATTTTGTTGAAGTCTCTGTCGTAGTGATCGGACCGGGTGAAGCTACCTTGGACGATGATGACACCCCTGGGTCCTGGCATCTTCAGTAGTAGGTACGCATAGTGCGGTACTGCTAGGAATCTTGTGAATTCCACGCGTCCGGGGATGGCATGGTATTGTGATGGACAGTCCACCACTTCGAACTCGAGTCGCTCGTGTCTGAAGTTTTTGGGCTGGCCGAAGATAACGTCAAGCCATATTTTTCCTAGGGGGTATATGCCCTTCCCAGGGACTATGCCGTGGAACATCGTGTCTGACTGTTCCAGGCTGCACAGCGGGATCCGTATTGCTGCGAGTGTGCTGGCGAACATCAAATTGATGCCGCTGCCGCCATCCATGAAGACGCGGCTCATCTTGAATCCACCGATCTGCGCCTCAAGCACCAGGGCAGCGTGCCCTGGGCGAGGGATCTGGCGTGGGTGATCCGAATGATCAAACATGATGTAGGAATCTGAGCCACTGAGGTACTCAGGAATGGCTGGTGGGGAGGCAACCGCCAGGCTCACTTGGCGAGTAATCTTCTTTTGCACCCTGTTGGTTGGGTGCCCCTTTTGGATCATCAGGGACCCTTTTGGTGATGGATATCCTCCTGTGCCATTATTTGGTGCAGGTGCGATCGTTGGATTCGATGGTCCAAAAGGGTGCTGGTGGAGGAGCTCCGTGGGCGATGTCGCATGGGGCAGGTGCAGGTCCAAATCCAGGATTCACGATCTGGCATCGTATTTCGGTGAGACTCTCGCTGAGCTTCTGGAACTCGCGGAAGTCTTTTAGCATGTGGCTAGCCTTCTTTTTACCATCCTTTTTGTCGATGTAGAAGTGGATGGTGCAAGGGAAAGACAATTTTTCGTATGCCGATGGCTCGTCGTCACGGCTGCGACGTGGCCAAGTTTGTGTGGGTCTCCCTCTGTCACGGAAGTTTCATCCGTGGTATCTGTTGCTGCGGTTGCCATCGTTGCGTTGGTCGGCGTAGCCAGCCGCAACCATGTCGACTCCGTCGCGATCATCATAGACGCACGATCTTCGTTTGTTGTGGCTCTCTCGCATGCGGCCATATTCGTCCTTGTCATCCAAATGCATTCGGTGGAGGGAGTCCTCGCCATCTTCCCATCGGTTGGCAATGTCCATGAGGTGGTCGAGCGTCTTGGGCTTGACGCGCCCAAGTTCTTCCTTGAAGTTCGGGTGCTTGACACCGTCCTTGAAGGTGTCGATTGTCCTTTCTTCGAAGATGTGTGCGGCGGGGTTCTTGATGTGTGATCAGCGTAGGATGTACGAGCAAATGGATTCTCCCGTGCGTAGGGTGCAGGCCCATAGTTCTTTGATCGAGGCTGGCCTTTTGCTGGTGCCCTTGAAGTTGCGGATGAAGCTATATGCCAGCTCCTACCAGCTTCGGATGGAGCCTGAGGACAGGCAGCTGAGCCAAATCTAAGTTGCACATGTCATTTGCAGCTGAAGGCACTATAGGGCGATGTTCCTGTTTTCGTCGGGCAGTTTGACGGATGAGAGGTGGTCGCTGAGCCAGGCTTTCGGGTCCTGCGTGCCGTCGAACTTCGGAGTGTCCGAAGGGAGCTTGAAATTTTTTGGCATCCGCGTCCGCCGAACGGATATGCTGAAGCACCTGGCTCCGCACAGCTCTCCGTCGTCATCCTCGTCAGATTTGGTTGAACACGCGCGTTTAGCACGTTCCTTGTCGATCTTGCGCTGGGTGAGATCGTTTCGGGCGTCGTAGTCTCTGTTGCGGTGCCGTGGGCTCTTCCGACGTCGAGATAGATCGTTCTCGTCCTCGTCGGATGATGGTGTAGGGCTGCGGGTGAATTTGACCATAGCTTTCTTCTTCGGCTCCGCAGGAGCTTCATCATGGAGCGCAGCTCCGACGAGTCCGAAGCCGGCCAACGCAGATTTGTGCATGGCACTCTTTGGGTCACCCACCAGAGGTGGGTGGGACGCAAGGAATGTAGTGGCCGCCATGATCGCAGCCTGCGGTGTTTTCGGCATGACGTTGTCGTTCACGTCCATCGTCATGAAGGACGTGTTGAGGTCCCTAGTGACTTCGCGGCGTGCGGCGGGCTCCATGTGCTCCGTGCGGGAGCGATGCTTGTTGGCGTTGTTGCCGTGCGAACTGGAGCCGCCAGCGGCGGAGAGCGCAGCTCACCACGCGCTAGACTCCGAAGCCGCCTACTTGCATTTGTCGAGCTCCTCCTGTAGTTTCACCTACCAGTTATGCTCGCCGATGAGGAGGAGGTGGTAGGCCATCAGCAGATCCCGTGAAGCATTCACAGGTAGGATGACGTTGCCTGCCACGGCCTCGTGTGCTTGGCGCCATCCTTCCTCGCTGAGGTTGATCTTCTGGTAGGCGTTGGCGTCACCTTCGTTGGTCCTGAGCGATGGAGCTCCCCCGTTTCCTCCGTTCTCACCTTGTGGGTTGGGAGGTGGGTTAGGCGCACTCGAACCTGGTGGTGGTTCTACTTATCTTTGGATGACCACGACGCATTGGTAGCATCCACGGGTTGGATCGCTGCTGTCGCAGCTTTCAGATCCGGAACCGTAGGTTCCTTCGTCTGAGGAAGGGTCGCACAGATCTGAGTTGCAGCTGCTGCTGTCATATTACTCATCTGTCAGCGTCGATGTACGTAACACGCCGATGGGTGGGACCCACAAAGCGGGCCTGATGGATAGTGGTGGCACCCTTTCTGGGAGGTGGAGGGTGCCGATCTGCCACACCTGGAAGTAGAAGCTCTCGAATAGAATCTCGAGTCCGTCGTCGACGGGCTCGAAATCTCTCATGGTGGCTGGCGAGTGGGCGGTGAAGTCGAAGGTGCCTAAGAGGAGATGATTCTCCGTCGCCGACGAGTTGTAGATCGCTCCGGATGGGACCGTCATGATCACACAATCAGCATCCCTAGTTCCCACAGACGGCGCCATTTGACGAGGTTCGATCTCGTCAATGCCCATTGTTATGGACTTGGGTTTTGGAGAAGATGGGGATGTTGGAGATCGCGGAACGGTTAACAGACAAGCAACACGGGGACACGAGGTTTACCCAGGTTCAGGCCCAGGGAGGGAAAACCCTACGCCTGCTTGTCTGCTCTTGATTATGGCAGAACCGAAGGTTACAGGGGTGCGATCTGGAGTGAGGTGCGTATGAGGTGAGTATTTCCGTCCTCCCTGTGCCCTCCTATCCTTCATATAGATAGGAAGGTCCCGGGCGCAGGTCGGGTCGGTTACAGATTAGAGTTTGTCCCCTTTGAAATTTCTACTCTTGTCTTGCTCTCCAAGAATCTGAATGCGTCATGGGCTTGGTGAAAGGGTATTTTACCCTATACTATTTTTGGTTGACAATGACATCGTGGTTAGAGTGGACTAATGGTACTTCTAGTGTCTTACACAGGTTCTAGTCTGATGCTGTGATGAAAGGTCATCGGAGACCCCCCCCCCCCCCCATTTTGATAACGAACCTTCGCACCAGAGTTTTCCCTTTTTATGTAATTTGAGTCCGGTTAGGATCTCCGCACTATTAAGAGGGGTTCTCTCGATGAGCTTGTTGGGGATGATTACCTAAGCCATATACACATCCCATTCTCCTACCTAATCCATCACCAAAGAGAGAAGAGAAGAAATCCTATCCATCAAGCCCTTTTATGCAGGTCCGGTTTTTAGACCGGTTGGACCGGCTCCCAGACAGGACCGTCCGGTGTCAGGATCGGAAATACGAACACAAACCGGGATTTCCGGATTACTTGCTCCAAATCTATTCGGGTCTGGGTACAGAGAGCATGTTCGGTTGAAGTCTGGTTTTCCGGGCTGAGAACCGGATAGTCCGATGTGTAAACCGGTCCAACCGAACTTAAAATTGGACCTTGCGAAATTGGCCTGAAACGGCTAGTTTTTCTCCTTGAGTATAAATATCCCTTCTTCCACCTTGAGTATGTTAGGCATTCATTTTATATCCTTCTTGAAGCTCTCTCTCTCCCATTGTTGAAACACAAAAGCTTGAGGATCTCCCATTCTAACCAACCAAATCCAAATCCCTTTGGTAGAAAGGAAGAGGAGGTCCCGATCTATGTTTCCACCAAGCCAAAGTTCATTCCCCCTTGAGTTCATCGAGTTAGCTTGTTACTCTTGGGTTTGTGGGAAACCCTAGGAGGATAGGGTCGCCCGGAGGCATTCGGCTTGTGATTTTCTCCGTGGAAAGTTTGTGAGGTTTGGACACTACCTTAAAGTCTACCACGAGTAAGTGAGCTATTCCTTCGTGGGATAGGCTCGGAGAAGAAGGTGAGCCTTTGTGGCGCGTGAGGAATCCTTCGTGGAACCTCACACTTCTCCAACGTGACGTAGCCCCTTCCCAAAGGTGGTTAACACGGGAATATATCTTTGTCTCCGCTTGCTTCGGTTATTCCTTAACCGATCTCTTACTTGTGTTGTTTACCTTGTGATAGCCTTCGAGCTTGAAGTATCTTGTTCATCATCTAGGTTGCCTCACCTAGTTTGCATTTAGGCTCACTTATATTCCGCAAAGCCTAAAACTTGCAGAAGGTTATAACGAATTTTGTAGAAACCTATTCACCCCCCCTCTAGGTTAACCATCTTACACTTTCAATTGGTATCAGAGCCACGAGGGCTCTTTTAAGGGCTTTACCGCCTTAGAGAAAAGATGGTTTTCTCCGATGATGAGGAGGATAAGACTTATTCGGTCAAGGAGCTTTGTGAAATCTTAGCCAAGGGTGCCCTTGAAAAGGCCAAGGCGGATTCCGATCTCCTTGTTCGAATGAGTTACCTAGAAGGACAACATAAGGCCATTGGCGATGGGGCTTTTCTCGGTAACCCATTGGTAGTACCTCAAGGGAGACCAATGGACACCGAAAAGGATAAGGATGCCGAGTCCGCTCATGAGGGTGGCTCGTCAAAAACTTCCACGCCCCCTAATCAATTCCCTTATATTTATCCTAAGCAAAAGAACATCATGCCTCATATTAATGGTTCGGGTCCTGCACCTCATTATGATGGAACTCATTTCTCTCATTGGAAAGCTTCTATGGAATCTCATCTTCGCAACTGCAGAATTGAGCTTTGGGAGATTGTATGCACCGGTTTCCACCCTCATGATCCCAACAACCTCACTCCAGGAGAGTACTACGACCGTCAACTAAATGCAACAGCTTGTGACAAGATAAGCAGTGCCATTCACCGCACTCTCCATGATCAAGTCAGCGACATCCCCACCGCAAAGGATCTTTGGGATAGGATTGCCATTCTCCAAGAGGGAACCTCTCTTATCCAAAAATCCAAGTATGAAGCTGCCAAGTCAGAGATGAACATGTTCATGAACCATGATGGTGAGACTATCGTTGAAGCATACAAGAGACTTGTTGCCCTCCGAGTGAAGATTGGTGGCCTAGGATGTGAGAAGTATGATGATGGATTCAATTTGAATAATGAACTTATCAAGTCCAAGATTGTCTCCATGATCGCGGTCACCGACAAGAAGCTTGCCTTGAACTTGCAACTCCTTGATAGAGCTAATCAATTCACTCTTGATGATCTAGTCTCTTATCTAGTTGCCACGGATAACTTGGCGGATGAAGGGCAAAAGATCAAGGAGATCAACCGTGATATTGGGTCTTCCCACTATATAGCGTTAAAGTCCAAGCATGTGGAAGAAGATGTTGCTAGTGATGAAGAAAGCAATGTTGATGGAGTTGATGATATGCTATCTCAACTTGCTCTCTTCACCAAGAACATGAAGTTCAGAAGAAGGATAAGTTCAATGGGATCAAGTGAGAAGAATAGGATGTGCTACAATTGTGATGAGTCAACCCATTTTGCCAACAAATGTCCATATGAGAAGAGGCTTGACAAGATAAAGTATGAAGAAGGTGCCAAACCAAGATTGAAGCCCAACCCCATCAATGAAAGATTCAAGAGGAACAATAGGCGTGATGGCAAGGGCTTCCTAGGTCAAGAATACATATCCGACAAGGAGGAAGAGAATGGAGAGAAGGTGGTTGGAGTGGCCGGTTTGGCTTTCGCCAAACCCGGGTCTCTCTTCACCTATGACTACACCAAGGACTACACCGACGACTCTCCTACTCCCAAGGTCACCGCCACTTGCATCATGGCAAGGAGCTCCAAGGACGAGTCCGACGTGGAGTGTGGGGATAAGGAGAAGGTGGTGGGTGTGACCAGTTTGGCATATGTCGAACCCGGTTCACCTCTCACACACGACTACGCCAAGGACTACAACGAGAGTTCTCCTATCCCCAAGATCACCGGTTCTTGTCTTATGGCAAGAAGCTCGAAGGTAATTGTCTCTCCTCCATCCCTATCTAGCGTCTTGGATGATCTTGAGAGTGATCATGATAGTGATAGTGATAGTGATGAATTTGGTGAAGAGTATATAAAAGAAATGTATGCTATCATGAAGTCTATTCCTCCATTGCTCGTGCTAGAGTCAAGCAATTAATGGAACTTGTTAGCTCACGTGATGAGGCCATTGATAGCTTGGAATCTCATATTGATGATGAGAAATGAAGATTCAATCTTCTTGAGCAAGAGCTTTGTGAGGAAAAGAATACCAATTCTTTTCTTAAACTACAAATTGAAATTTTTGAAATTGATAAAGCAAAAGACATGGACACTATTGATAGGGCTAAATCATTGTCCCAAGAGCTTGATGCCTCAAAGAAAGAGCTTGAAGTTGCTCATGCTTCTCTTACCAAGGACCTTGAGCACCTTGAGAAGGCTAGTTTACTTGTCAAGCGTGAACTCATAAAACTTGGAGAGAACCATGATCAACTTCGGGTGTCCTATGAGAAGGCTCTTGGTACATTGAAGGATCCAATTATTGTTGAAAATGATTCTTGTACCTCTAACTCTACCTTTGATCAAGCTCACCTCATTGAGAAAAATAATAAGTTGAAAGAGCAACTTGAGAAAGAGCGTCGTGCACCTACCTCCAAGGGAAATATCCTAGATGAGATTTTATCCCGTCAAAAGACGAGAATTTGCAAGGAAGGTGTCGGTTTTGATCCAAAGAACAACACGAGCAATGCCATTCCACCAAAGAATATAACATTTGTAAAAGAAGGTGACAAGGTGGTTGACCAAGTCAAAAGTAATGTGGTGAATGGGGGAGCCATGAGGGGCAATCCCAATCACAAGTATGCGGGAAAGTCTAATCCTTCCTATGTGCTATGTAAGGGCACTCAAGGAGATGTATATGCCAAATATGTTGGCCCTCGAAATGGTTATGCTTATAGGTGGTATTCAATTTGTGTACCTAAGGATCTTGTTGCTAATTCTAGGGAACCCATTACTCAATGGGTTCCTAAATCAAAGAATTGATTTTGTAGGGTTATGCCTCCGGTGGATCAAAATGGGTGTTTGATAGTGGATGCACCAATCACATGACCGAAGGTAGAAGTGGGCTTAACCAATTCATTCACGATGTAAACTCAACGTCAAGCATCACTTTTGGAGATAACTCTAAAGGAAAGGTACTAGTTATGGTAAGTTGGTAATCTCCAAGGTTTTGACTCTAGAGACCGTCTTACATGTTGAAAACCTTGGTTACAACTTGCTTTAAATTAAACATCTTGCAGCTGCCGGCTATGACTCCTATTTCTCTAGAACTTTTGTGAAGGTCTTTAGGGGTGATGATCTCAGCTTGGTTCTCATTGGACACGTGGAAGACGACCTTTATGTGGTCGATCTCTCGGAAGAGAGCCAATCTCTTCCTACATGTATAATGGCCAAGGCTGACAAGGGATGGCTTTGGCATCGTCGCCTAGGTCATGTAAACGTGAGAAATATCAATCTACTCCTAAAGGGTGAGCATTTCAGGAAAGCAAATTGGGAAGCATCATCCTTCCGTTACCAAGGTGGCCACGTCAAGACCCTTGGAGATGCTCCATTTGGATCTCTTCAGGCCATCGACATATGACTCCCTTGGTGGAAGAAGATATGGTCTTGTAATTGTTGATGATTACTCAAGGTATACTTGGGTCTTTATTCTCAAGACGAAGGATGAGACCTTCAAGGAATTCATGATCTTCACCAAGCAAGCTCAACGCACTCATGGAGTGGATATCAAGACCATTAGAACCGACAACGGCACCGAGTTAAAAAACTACACCATGCAAGAATTTTTTGAAGATGAGGGGATCAAGCATGAATTCTCAGCTCCTTATACCCCTCAAAAAAAATGGTGTTGTTGAAAGGAAGAACCGGACAATCATTGAGATGGCAAGAACAATGTTGAGTGAATTCAAGTCCCCTCACAATTTTTGGGGAGAAGCTATTGCTAACGCGGTTCACTACACGAACCGGCTCTTCCTCTGTTGGGGATATGCTATATGGGTATCCTTATAACATGTCTCTTATCCAACTAACCCGGGTGGCCCATAGTCGGTAGCATGGCCTATGGCCTGCTGGACGGCCCAGTTAGGTGGATCCAGAGGGGAGGCCCATGCCGGATAAAGGAAGGCTCCGGTGGAGTCACCAGCGTACCCGGAGCCTTGGAGTGCAAGATACACAAGACTAGTAATAGACGGTGTAGGACTCTGTGACCTGTCCGGCTAGGACTTTTCCCTGTAACCCTAGGACGTGGCGACTATATAAGTCGGGCCTATGGGAGCCTTTAGGGCACAAGATCAGACGATCATAGTATCGATTCAGACAACCTCGCACAGCGAACCTATCTCTGTAACTCGGCGTATTGCCCTTATAGTGATTTATAGCAGGAGTAGGATTCCGCCACCGTTTTGGGATCTGAACCTGGGTAGGCTGTGTTACCTCGTACCCGTCAACCGTCCGCCTTACCCCATGTCTCTAAACACGCACTGTGAGGACCCCTCCATGGCGTACTCGTCGGCAATACCACGACATCCTCCGAGCTCCCTTTGACATGACTCCATACGAAATTCTCACAAGTAATAAGCCCAATGTCAACTACTTCCGTGTCTTTGGATGCAAGTGCCTCTTCAAGAACAAAAAGGAAAATCTCGGTAAATTTGAATCTAGAAGTATAGAGGGTATATTTGTTGGTTATGCGTAAAACTCTCATGCCTATAGATACTACAACAAGACCAAATGGTTGTGTTGAAGTATCTTGTGACGTGGAGTTTTTGGAGAATAATGGCCCCCATGAGGGGCAAGTTTCTTCTCGTGATATAGGTGATCGTGATTCTTCTCAAGTCATCAAGTTGATGGGTATTGGGCACATCTTGCCCACCGAGTCTCACATTCATGTTCAACAAGATGATGGGGAAGAATCAAGCTCAACTCAAGAAGAGCCAAGCTCTACCCAAGTTGAGCCATCAAATGCATCACAAGATCAACATCTCACTCAAGATGCCATGCAAACCGAAGAACAAGAATCAAGCCCTCAAACCCTTGAGCAAGACCAAGTAGAAGATCAAACTCCATCTCAAGTCCAAGCTCAAGATGGTGTCAATGATCAAGGCCCCTCAAAAGATGAATTTGTTGATCATGAAGGCACAATTCGGAAGATTAAGGCCTCCTCCATTGCAAGTGGACTTCAAGTCAACAATATCCTTGGAAGCATATCAAGAGGGATCGAGACCCGTTCCAGGAAGAAGAACCTCACAACCTTTTGTGGGCATCATGCCTTTGTGTCCAACTTTGAGCCCCTTAAGGTTCATGAGGCTTTGGAGGATCCGGATTGGTTCATTGCCATGCAAGAAGAACTCGAGTGTTTCACCCTCAATGAAGTTTGGTCTCTAGTGGAGAGGCCTAAATATCATCGCACCAATGTCATTGGGACAAAGTGGGTGTTCAAGAATAAGCAATATGAGAACGGGGTCGTCACAAGAAACAAAGCAAGGTTAGTGGCGCAAGGGTATGCCCAAATAGAAGGTATTGACTATGAGGACACCTTTGCGCACGTTGCTCGTCTTGAAGCTATTTGTATCTTGCTTGCTTATGCATCTTTCCATAACTTCAAGATTTATCAAATGGATGTGAAAAGTGCATTTCTTAATTGTTCCTTGAAAGAGGTTGCATATGTAGCTCAACCCCCGGGTTTCGAAAACACACGCTATCCCAACCATGTGTATCTACTCCATAAGGCTCTCTACGGACTAAAGCAAGCTCCTCGTGCTTGGTATCAGCACCTTAGGGATTTTATACTCATGGATGGTTTTAGCGTGGGTAAGGTCGATTCCACCCTTTTCACCAAATGGGTTAAAGGGGGTGGCTTATTTATTGTTCAAATCTATGTTGATGATATTATCTTTGGTGGAACTAACGAATCTCATAACAAAGCTTTTGCCGAGTTGATGACTATGAAATTTAGGATGTCCATGATGGGGGAGTTGAAGTTATTTCTAGGCTTCATCATAAAGCAACTTCCTCAAGGCACTTTCATCTCTCAAGAGAAGTACATTAAGGATATGCTCAATAAATTTGAGATGGCCAAGGCTAATCCCATGAAGACACCCATGTCACTAAATGGACAACTTGGCCTTGGAGTTGGTGAGAAGGACGTGGATCAAAAGGTATATCGTTCTATGATTGGTTCCTTGCTCTACCTTTGTGCTTCTAGGCCGGATATCATGTTAAGTGTTGGAATGTGTGCTCGTTTTCAATCTGCTCCCAAGGAGTGCCACTTGATGGTGGTCAAACGGATTTTTAGGTACCTTGTTCTCACTCCTACTCTTGGGCTTTGGTATCCAAAGGCGTCAACCTTTGAGCTTGTTGGCTATTCGGATGCCGATTGGGCAGGTGATAAGGTTGACCGGAAATCAACCTCCAGGGCTTGCCAATTTATTGGTTGGTCGTTGGTGAGTTGGTCTTCCAAGAAACAAAACTCCACAGCCCTATCCACCGCCGAAGCTGAATACATATCCGCAGCATCTTGTTGTGCTCAATTGTTATGGATGAGGCAAACCTTGAAATACTATGGTGTGTCTCTTGGTACAGTGCCTCGTATATGTGACAATGAAAGCGCAATAAAGATCGCAAATAACCCCGTCCAACATTGCTGCACCAAACATATTGACATTCTCCACCACTTCCTACGTGACCATGTCGCAAATGGTGATATCAATCTCACTCATGTGGGTACGATGTTCCAATTTTCCGATACTTCACGAAGCCTTTGGATGAAGCCCGGTATGTCATGTTGAGGCGAGAACTCGGTATCCTAGATCCCCAAAACTTGGATTGATTTTCTTCTTGCACTATATTCTTGCTCTTAACATGCTATGTAGCCTAGTTGGGCAACACATGTAGGGATAGCAATCTTACCATGTCTTGGTTTGATGCATACCTATGTGTGAAACATAAATTGATCGTGTCATGATATGAGTCCAAGCATCTATCTTTGAGGCGCCATGACACATGTGCTTAAACATAGGGGGAGAAATCCCCCCCAATATCCTAGCCTCCTTTGCATCTCAATGGTTTCCATCTTAAGGCTCTCTGAGTTTGATCTTCCCTCTAGCTCTTGATATCCTCGAATCATGCCTATTGTTGCTATTTGTGAGGTTGAAATTGGTTCTTTCCAATAGGCATGCCTAGATCACCTGCTTCCTCTACCCTTTTAGAGTCTACTATCTTCCTCTACATGCACATGCCATCCTCGAAAAAATTTCTGAAAAATTTTCGGTGCCTTTCCTGTTGTTCGGTTTTTGGCCTGGTTGAACCGGCTCCTAGACCGGACAGCCTGGTGCCAGCATCGAAAAACCGGACCTGAACCGGAAAATCCGATTATACTAAACCGAGTCTATCCGAAGCTCGTGTTAGTACCGTTTTCCGGTTGGGTTCCAGTTTCCCGACCTGTGGACCGGGTCATCCGGTTTGGATCTCGGTTGAACCAGACTTAAAACCGAGGTTCAGATCTGTTTTTCTCTCTCTTTTCTCCCTCTTCTCCCTGGTCCCCCCTGTAACACCCTCAGAATCGGCCCTATGCAAGTTTTAGCACTTCCCGCCAAACCCGCATAGAAACGATTCAAAGGTGCCCACCAGGCACTTTCGTGCGGGTGGAAAATGAAGTAATATCATTACACAATAGTCCTCGATGGAACCCACAAAACAGATATATACAACAGCGACTCGAAGAGTCAAGAATACAGATATACAATACAAAGATCCAAATCACCTTCAAAACGATACAGCGTCCGAGTACGGACAAGATGCAAATTGAGCTAAGAGCCCTGAAGAATAACCAATGGCGTCCATAACCCTGCCCAGGCCAAGCCGGAAGGGTAACCCTGCTAACGACGTCAATCTCAAAACCTGCTTAAACAAAAGGGGTGCCGACAAAGGGCAAAGGAAAAAGAGAGAGCGGTCAGTACTGAGGCCAGTACACGGCGAGGCTAGAATTCGGCGGTCCTCGCCTACATAGGTATGGTGGACTGAAGCGGTGGCGCAGCATGCACTAAACAACCTATAGAGACTCGATATAACTATCGGCTATCAGAGAGGGATAAGAAAGACCTATTCGGAACCAACCTGATGCTACCACCAAACATACCCATCCTGGTATTTCCCCCTCGAGACCAAACGAGGAAGTCAACCGAGGAAATCACTCAGTTGGCAGTTTTATCCATTCCGTTAAAGTTGCGGCAATTACTAGTCAGATATAGATAGCATGAGTCATCCTGATATAATAAGGTGGGCATTTTTAGTCAACCATTCCGTGATAGTTGTAGTACTTACTAGTCAGATACATATAGCATGAGGCATCCCAAAACCCAGTAGTTGTTGGTACTTTTATTTAGCCATTCCGTTGTAGTTGCAATACTTACTAGTCAGATACAATGGTAACAGGTGACAACCCAAACAAGCAATTGTTGGCACTTTTATTTAGCCATTCCATTATAGTGAAGCTGATTACTAGTCATTATAAAGTCAAATTTATAGCACTACTTTAGTTATAGTTGTCTATGATCGAGATACTATGCTCCAAGTCGTCCATAACCGCGGACACGGCTTTCAGAAAGTTTTACCCTGCAGGGGGCACAAATAGCAACACACGCACGATCAACCTCGGAAAAACCAAATAAAACCCAACGAGGCATCACGACAAAGAAATCGCAAGATTCATATAATATTTCAGGGGGCCACCCCCACCAAGCTACCCGCTACGAAGTTGGCCGGCTCCGAGACGGACCCAAAGGTTTGTGACGACGGCTGTAAACGACTGGGAACCCGAAAGTGTGACTGGGCTTGTCGATACCGCAAAAACGTGGCACGGGGTTCCAAAACAGTACAGGCGCTCCACGCGCAATCATAAATAAAGCAGTAAAGCATGGAATAAGTACAGGATAGTAATAAAGCCCCAAACTACTTTGTGGCCCCAAGAAATAAGATATGACTCCAGCTCATGCTAAGGGGATTCATGGGCCCACATGCGGATAGTGCGAATATTCAAAGAACAGGTATCAAGTACTCGGGGTCCTACGGGACACAAGTGGACGGTTAAAAACCAAATAACATCTATTGCCCACCTGTGCCTCTGCATTATTTATCTACTTCAATTTTAGTTATTAAACGGTAATTAAAGCCATGATCATCTCCAACATTAAACATGAGGCATTACTCCAACAACTGTGGTACTTGACGACACGCAACGGCACTTGATCAAGCGACTAAGACACGCAAGTCCAACTATCTACCAAGCAACAGGTAATAGGATGTGTCCAAGGCAATATAAGGCTGCAAGGGATATCACGGGTACGAAAACTAGAGCATCGCAACACAGATAGAAATAGATCAACAGGAGGAAATAAAGACTAGAAATGTAAAATAGGTAGAAAGGGGGAGAATGCTCGCCTGAAAACATTGCCGGAGATTCATCCGAAGATCGGGACAACACTCGCATCAACTCATCGGCCTAATCCGTGAAGAAGCAAAGCACTAGAAGAAATACTGGATGCACTATTTAATACTACGGCAAAAGATCGAGCATGATGCATGTATGATGTATGGCATGGCAAAGATGCGATGCAATTAGGCAATATTAAGCGGAACCGAGGTCCAGACAATTAATTATTAAGTTCCTATTGTTTAGATACCCCCAATTTAAATGTTGCATTAACAAGGCAAAAGATAGCACCGGTTCGCTACACAAAGTTAAATGGGGCCAATATTAGACTAGAATCGCCCGCATATGGACCCCATATTTAATTATGAGATGAATCGGCAAAAGGCCCCCAAACCACATTATATATATGAAAGCATGACAATTTAGTTATGCAACAAGATATATATCATTTAATAAAATAGGGCTTCGAGAAAAAGGGTCACACATAGGGTCGGCGATCTTGGGGTTACGAGGGTCGCGGGTTCGGTCTCGACGCTGGGATCGGTCTTCGGACACGAGGCTTCAGGGTTCGACCATCGGATCTATGTCGGAGATCTTGTGGTTTCATCCAATACATGAAGGAGATCTTGGGGTTCCGACGGCCGTTGTCGTTGTCGGTCTCGAGTGGCGTCAACGGTGGACGAACTTGGCGCTTCACAACGGTCTTGTCTTGTTAGTACAATAGCACATACACCTTGTCGTCAGGGTATAGAACAAGGGAACGGGATTGATAGTTCGAGCGGTGTCCTAACGAGAAGGCGTTTGTGGCAATACTCGTGGTGGTACTGAGGAAGAGGGTGAAGCTAGTCCACCAGGTGTGGGACATAGTGGACAAAGGCCACGGCTTATGTCAAGGCAGAAGGCGCGCGACCGGAGCACAAGAAGGGAACGAGGTGGGGCTGTCCAAAAACACACACGCATGTGGCCCAAGGGCATGGCAGAGAACAGGGCGACGGCGGCGCTCGAGGGAGGAGGACGGCGGCCGACACGGAGGCACAGGCGGTGGATTCGAGCGACGAGCGAGGCAGAGGCAGCGAGGGCGCCCCTGGCGGCGGGCGATAAGCTTGGTCCGGGAGCTCCTCAGGGCGGCGCTGGCTCGGGAAGGTGGGGACGCGAGACGCGAGGGAGAGCGGGGCCAGCTACGGCGTGGCAGAGGCGGGGTTGCAGGGAAGACCGAAGGAAGGTGGCGGCGAAGCCTGCGCGACGGCGGTGCTTGGTCACGGCTGAGGCGAGGCGGTCGGAGGGGAATCAGGAAGGCGGCGGAGCTCCTGGTAGCCGGCGAAGGCGCACGCGGACGCCCAGGTCGAGGCGGCGCTTGGGCGGCGAGGCACTGTGGCGGGGAACATGGAGGCGACACCGAGGCATGGGGACGACGGGAGTGCCCGCGGCGGTGCGGAGGAGGCTCGTCCGGGGCTCGAGGGGAGGGCGACATGGTGGGGAAGGCCGGAGCCACGAGGTAGGGCGGCGGTGGCGCTCGGGACAGAGAAGAGAGAGACGGGGTGGCGGCGGGGATTGAGAAGCGGGGACGGGGGAGTCGTGCGGGAGGTTCCAGGGATTGTGTCGGGGTGGGGCCCACGTGGGGGTGCGCGGTTTGACCAGCTCGAGGGTTGGGATTTGCGCGAGGTGGGGCGACGTGGTGGCCAGGGGAGCACTCGGTGGTGGGATGTGTGTGTGTGTACAGGGAGGGTGGCGGCGGCTGGAGTGGGTTGGAGGGTTTGGTTAGGTGGGGTGTTAGATTTTTTGGGTTAGGTAGATTTTAGGGTTTGGGGTAGTAGGTGGCTACCGGTTGGGCCTTTTGGGCCTGGCCGGTGGCGGCCTTCCCCACTAAAATAATTTAGATTTTTATTTAGTTGTTTAAATATTCTTTTATAAATAGTTTTAGACAAATAAAGGATCCGGGCGGACCGAGGATTTATGTTTGAAGTCGAGAGGGGAGTATTTAGAAAACAAAGATAGGCTTTGTAAAATAGATGCATGCTGATGACATGATGATGCACATAATAAAACAACAACAATTTTCTAGTAGTGGTTTTAGCCGGGGTGCTACAATTCGACACCACTAACAATGGATCTCGCCCTCGAGATCCGCCTCCTAGTACAGGGAAGAAAGCCGATGACCTGAATCTTCTTGCTTCGTGTAGATCCTTGCGACACCACTAACGAGGTTTCCTTCTTCATCTTGAAATTGGCGACACCACCAACAAGGGTCGGGGCTCACGTACATAGAGAGAACACTCCGAAGAAACACGAAGGTAGAGGTATCAAAAGATAAGGCGACCTCTAACTTCCATGGAAGGAGTAAAATTGCCCGATCCACCAATTCAATGCACAAAAGCGAATGATAAGAGTAGTCGAATGGTGATCAGTCCATTGCGCACCCAAAGCATTACTCTGCACAAGAACGGTGAATTATGCAACCAACTCTCAGAATTCAGATTGAAGATCTCGACAAGCGAGGTTCGAAAACAAAGGAGGGAAGGAGATTCTGATCAGATCTGATGTAGATGACTGTCGTATCGGAAAACACCGGAGGATAGGAAGAAAAATTTTAGTGAATTTTTGGTCCACTGAAAGGTACAATATAGGAAAATTCCTCGAATAGCAAGAAGTCCGGATGTCGAAGCTCCGTTATAAGAGCAGGAAGCGAAACCCTGAAGGTACGACGGAAACCCCACCACGAGAATTCCTGGACTCGAAGAAAAGATAAGAGGACAGATTCAAAACACGTAGAGGTAAGAGGAGAATAGCAGAGGGGTAAGAAGTAAAAGCAGACCTAATCATATCTATCCGACCGATTATTTAAAATAGTTTTGACACTCTACAACGTCCGTTAGCTAGGTTATCCTACAGGCTGGACCAGTGGGGTATCGTAACTTCTGAGCTCTGATACCACTCTGTAACACCCTCAGAATCGGCCCTATGCAAGTTTTAGCGCTTCCCGCCAAACCCGCATAGAAACGATTCAAAGGTGCCCACCAGGCACTTTCGTGTGGGTGGAAAATGAAGTAATATCATTACACAATAGTCCTCGATGGAACCCACAAAATAGATATATACAACAGCGACTCGAAGAGTCAAGAATACAGATATACAATACAAAGATCCAAATCACCTTCAAAACGATACAACGTCCGATTACGCACAAGATGCAAATTGAGCTAAGAGCCCTGAAGAATAACCAATGGCGTCCATAACCCTGCCCAGGCCAAGCCGGAAGGGTAACCCTGCTAACGACGTCGATCTCAAAACCTGCTTAAACAAAAGGGGTGCCGACAAAGGGCAAAGGAAAAAGAGAGAGCGGTCAGTACTGAGGCCAGTACACGGCGAGGCTAGAATTCGGCAGTCCTCGCCTACATAGGTATGGTGGACTGAAGCGGCGACGCAGCATGCACTAAACAACCTATAGAGACTCGATATAACTATCGGCTATCAGAGAGGGATAAGAAAGACCTATTCGGAACCAACCTGATGCTACCACCAAACATACCCATCCTGGTATTTCCCCCTCGAGACCAAACGAGCAAGTCAACCGAGGAAATCACTCAGTTGGCAGTTTTATCCATTCCGTTAAAGTTGCGGCAATTACTAGTCAGATATAGATAGCATGAGTCATCCTGATATAATAAGGTGGGCAGTTTTAGTCAACCATTCCGTGATAGTTGTAGTACTTACTAGTCAGATACATATAGCATGAGGCATCCCAAAACCCAGTAGTTGTTGGTACTTTTATTTAGCCATTCCGTTGTAGTTGCAATACTTACTAGTCAGATACAATGGTAACAGGTGACAACCCAAACAAGCAATTGTTGGCACTTTTATTTAGCCATTCCATTATAGTGAAGCTGATTACTAGTCATTATAAAGTCAAATTTATAGCACTACTTTAGTTATAGTTGTCTATGATCGAGATACTGTGCTCCAAGTCGTCCATAACCGCGGACACGGCTTTCAGAAAGTTTTACCCTGCAGGGGGCACAAATAGCAACACACGCACGATCAACCTCGGAAAAACCAAATAAAACCCAACGAGGCATCACGACAAAGAAATCGCAAGATTCATATAATATTTCAGGGGGCCACCCCCACCAAGCTACCCGCTACGAAGTTGGCCGGCTCCGAGACGGACCCAGAGGTTTGTGACGACGGCTGTAAACGACTGGGAACCCGAAAGTGTGACTGGGCTTGTCGATACCGCAAAAATGTGGCACGGGGTTCCAAAATAGTACAGGCGCTCCACGCGCAATCATAAATAAAGCAGTAAAGCATGGAATAAGTACAGGATAGTAATAAAGCCCCAAACTACTTTGTGGCCCCAAGAAATAAGATATGACTCCAGCTCATGCTAAGGGGATTCATGGGCCCACATGCGGATATTGCGAATATTCAAAGAACAGGTATCAAGTACTCGGGGTCCTACGGGACACAAGTGGACGGTTAAAAACCAAATAACATCTATTGCCCACCTGTGCCTCTGCATTATTTATCTACTTCAATTTTAGTTATTAAACGGTAATTAAAGCCATGATCATCTCCAACATTAAACATGAGGCATTACTCCAACAACTGTGGTACTTGACGACACGCAACGACACTTGATCAAGCGACTACGACACGCAAGTCCAACTATCTACCAAGCAACAGGTAATAGGATGTGTCCAAGGCAATATAAGGCTGCAAGGGATATCACGGGTACGAAAACTAGAGCATCGCAACACAGATAGAAATAGATCAACAGGAGGAAATAAAGACTAGAAATGTAAAATAGGTAGAAAGGGGGAGAATGCTCGCCTGAAAACATTGCCGAAGATTCATCCGAAGATCGGGACAACACTCGCATCAACTCATCGGCCTAATCCGTGAAGAAGCAAAGCACTAGAAGAAATACCGGATGCACTATTTAATACTACGGCAAAAGATCGAGCATGATGCATGTATGATGTATGGCATGGCAAAGATGCGATGCAATTAGGCAATATTAAGCGGAACCGAGGTCCAGACAATTAATTATTAAGTTCCTATTGTTTAGATAACCCCAATTTAAATGTTGCATTAACAAGGCAAAAGATAGCATCGGTTCGCTACACAATGTTAAATGGGGCCAATATTAGACTAGAATCGCCCGCATATGGACCCCATATTTGATTATGAGATGAATCGGCAAAAGGCCCCCAAACCACATTATATATATGAAAGCATGACAATTTAGTTATGCAACAAGATATATATCATTTAATAAAATAGGGCTTCGAGAAAAAGGGTCACACATAGGGTCGGCGATCTTGGGGTTACGAGGGTCGCGGGTTCGGTCTCGATGCCGGGATCGATCTTCGGACACGAGGCTTCAGGGTTCGACCATCGGATCCATGTCGGCGATCTTGTGGTTTCATCCAATACATGAAGGGGATCTTGGGGTTCCGATGGCCGTTGTCGTTGTCGGTCTCGAGTGGCGTCAACGGTGGACGAACTTGGCGCTTCACAACGGTCTTGTCTTGTTAGTACAATAGCACATACACCTTGCCGTCAGGGTATAGAACAAGGGAACGGGATTGATAGTTCGAGCGATGGCCTAACGAGAAGGCGTCTGTGGAAATACTCGTGGTGGTACTGAGGAAGAGGGTGAAGCTAGTCCACCAGGTGTGGGACATAGTGGACAAAGGCCACGGCTTTTGTCAAGGCAGAAGGCGCGCGACCGGAGCACAGGCAGGGAACAAGGTGGGGCTGTCCAAAAACAGGACGCACGCATGTGGCCCAAGGGCATGGCAGAGAACAGGGCGACGGCGGCGCTCGAGGGAGGAGGACGGCGGCCGACACGGAGGCACAGGCGGTGGATTCGAGCGACGAGCGAGGCAGAGGCAGCGAGGACACCCCTGGCGGCGGGAGAGACGCTTGGTCCGGGAGCTCCTCAGGGCGGCGCTGGCTCGGGAAGGTGGGGACGCGAGACGCGAGGGAGAGCGGGGCCAGCGACGGCGTGGCAGAGGAGGGGTTGCAGGGAAGACCGAAGGAAGGTGGCGGCGAAGCCTGCGCGACGGCGGTGCTTGGTCGCGGCTGAGGTGAGGCGGTCGGAGGGGAATCAGGAAGGCGGCGGAGCTCCTGGTAGCCGGCGAAGGCGCACGCGGACGCCCAGGTCGAGGAGGCGCTTGGGCGGTGAGGCACTGTGGCGGGGAACATGGAGGCGACACCGAGGCATGGCGACGACGGGAGTGCCCGCGGCGGTGCGGAGGAGGCTCGTCCGGGGCTCGAGGGGAGGGCGACGCGGTGGGGAAGGCCGGAGCCACGAGGTAGGGTGGCGGTGGCGCTCGGGACAGAGAAGAGAGAGGCGGGGTGGCGGCGGGGATTGAGAAGCGGGGACGGGGGAGTCGTGCGGGAGGTTCCAGGGATTGTGTCGGGGTGGGGCCCGTGTGGGGGTGCGCGGTTTGACCAGCTCGAGGGTTGGGATTTGCGCGAGGTGGGGCGACGTGGTGGCCAGGGGAGCACTCGGTGGTGGGATGTGTGTGTGTGTGTACAGGGAGGGTGGCGGCGGCTGGAGTGGGTTGGAGGGTTTGGTTAGGTGGGGTGTTAGATTTTTAGGGTTAGGTAGATTTTAGGGTTTGGGGTAGTAGGTGTCTACCGGTTGGGCCTTTTGGGCCTGGCCGGTGGCGGCCTTCCCCACTAAAATAATTTAGATTTTTATTTAGTTGTTTAAATATTCTTTTATAAATAGTTTTAGACAAATAAAGGATCCGGGCGGACCGAGGATTTATGTTTGAAGTCGAGAGGGGAGTATTTAGAAAACAAAGATAGGCTTTGTAAAATAGATGCATGCTGATGACATGATGATGCACATAATAAAACAACAACAAGTTTCTAGTAGTGGTTTTAGCCGGGGTGCTACACCCCCCTCCCTCCCATAGTTCCCTTTCACTTCCCCCAACCCTTCCTCCTCCATTGTCGCCCCTCCCCACCCTCCCCTCCTCTCCTAGGGTGATACCACCCCTAGGATCCATAGAACGAGCCACCATTTCGTGAGGAAGGACTTTTGGAGGCTTTTCACCAAAGGAATTTCTTCATCTCGCGGTGGTTTGGGAGATTTTTGGTGTTCCTCTTCTTCAAGGGTTCTTTGGTGCTTTCCTTCACGGGAAGCCATGTCCTCGGGTACTCCCTTTGCTCCCTCTCCTCTTGTACTTCTCGAATTCCTATGTTTTGATATACATTTTGTTGGATTTGAAAAGTTAGGAGTCCAACTTGTTCTTGTTCTCCACCCTTGTTCCTCCATGTCCTACCCTCTCTGCTTACAACTGTATTTGCACAAGTACTTGAGTCATTGGTAAGATTTTTTACATTGCATAGTTGGCCTTCGTGGATCTCAGTTTGCCATCCGGTTGATCCGGCTGTAGCACCGGACCGTCCGGTCTGAGTCCGGTTTTCCGGCTCTGACACCGGACCGTCCGGTTTTGCATTCAGTTCAACCGACCCCGGCACCGGACCATCCGGTTCTGGAACCGGTTTTTCTGGCCCTGGCACCGAACCTCTCTGCAATGTCCTCTATTTTACCATGCACTTGCCCACATCCAAGTTTTTTCTTTTTTTCCCTCCCATCCTTCCCCTTGGCATTTGTACTTATCTCTATGCTCCCCAACCTCTCTCCTTTTTTCACAGATGAAGAGGCTGATTCTGCTGGGGATGAGTATGTGCCTGATAGTGAGTATGTGGCCGAGGTAGCTAACAGGATCAAGAGGGCTCGTCGCAACACTCAGTCTATGCAGCATGAGCCTGAGGGTAGCACTCGTTCTGGGCGTATCAAACTCAAGGCCAACATGGGTAAGCGGCAAGCATCTCAGGCCGAGGATGAGGATGTGCCTTGTCAAAATCTGAAGCGTATGGAGATTGGTCAGTACCGGGCTCTCCGCAAGCAGAATCCCTATCGCTTCAAGCATCGCACCTATATAGGATCTGACAAGAAATTCTGGACTGAGACTCAGGCTATGATGTGGGATCACATTTACACTCAGTTCCGGGTCACTCCTTGTGGCCACATTCAAGCTCTCAATCTAGAGTGGTTCAATATGTATGCAGCCTCTGATTACTTCCATGTTGATGAAGCTCTGATGAAAATGGATCTGTTCGACCTCGTCTCTCTCAAGGAGGACTACTTCCTTGACTTCATTCGTCAGTTCTTCTGCACAGTCTATTTTCATGATGATGCGGATTTCACTATGACTTGGATGACTGGCACATGGCGTTTTCAGTCTACTTATGATGATTTGGTCGATGTCATGGGCTACACCGATAGGGGAGGAGGCTTCCGTGTTCACATTGAGAAGGTCAAGCCTGCTGAGACTCTTGCTTTCTGCTATCCTAGTGATTCTCAGTGGAGTCCTCCGTGCATGACTGTCATGTATTACTACAATCATACCTTGGCCAGTATCTCCGTTAGTCCCTTGTTCCCCGTGTTGGAGATTCCACTAACTGCCGTGGGTATTTTGCCAACCTGTTGCACTACTGTCACCCTGATCGGCTGAGAAAGATTGATGGTTGTGACTTTGTGTACTTTGAGCTGCGGCGGGCTGCTTTGGATAGGATGACTCCCACTTTCTGTGTGTATGTTCAGAAGCTGCTCAATCGGGTGGTACCGCCTGGTGTGATGGTGGGAGAGCGAGAGGAATAATAAATTCTTAATCATTGTCTCCATGCCCACACTCCTGAGGTTCCTGGGATGCGGCCTCCTAAGCACCGCACCAAATCTGCTCATGATCCTCGGCCATCTTTTTCTACTCGGGATGGTTCTTGTCGTCCCATTGGAGAGTCCTCCTCTCACCCCAGGCCTCAGGGTGGTGCTGCCAAGTTTTTCAAGAGTCTTTTTCAGATGTGTCGTTCTTCCTATGATGTGAGCCAAAAGGCTTTGGAGATGATCCAGGAGACTAGGAGCCGCCACAATGAGTTTCTTGCGACCTAGAATGTCAGTCCTCCACTAGATGGTCCTGAGATGGCTCATGCCCCCTATGTCAACTATGAGATGCCGCCTCTTGATGATGCTATGTTCTATGGCTACTTCCCCGGTCAGTTTGCTCCCAGTGGTCCCTCTGCTCAGGGTAACGTTGATGATGAGGACAATGATGATGCTGCTGATAGTGACGAGTACTCTGAAGAGGAAGATGTCCCAGTTCCGCCTCCTCCGTCGTTCTTCTAGTTGGGTTGCGTTATCATCGCTCTACTCCTCTTCCTTTTGGGTGTCTCGGTGCCAATGGGGGAGAAGAGTAGAGTTATATTAGTTCTCTACGGGTTCCTTGCCGGGGTTTTCCGGGGTTTGCCGTTAGCACAATGCCCCTTGCTTTCTCATTGCTTCTTATCGCATTGTACTTTCCCCTTTGCTTTGTGTATGAATTATCTGCCTTCTTTCCGTATGTTGGACAAGTTTGTGCTATGTGCGTGAACCATGGATATTTATATTATGCTATGACTATGTCTATTGTTGTTTATAATATCCTTGAGAACTCTAGCTCGGTTTGTCATCGCCAACCAAAAATGGGGAGATTGAAAGGGTATTTTACCCTATACTATTTTTGGTTGACAATGACACCGTGGTTAGAGTGGACTAATGGTACTTCTAGTGTCTTACACAGGTTCTAGTCCGATGTTGTGATGAAAGGTCATCAGAGACCCCCCCCCCCATTTTGATAACGAAGCTTCGCACCGGAGTTTTCTCTTTTTATGTAATTTGAGTCTGGTTAGGAGATCCGCACTATTAAGAGGGGTTATCTCGATGAGCTTGTTGGGGATGATTACCTAAGCCATATACACATCCCATTCACCTACCTAATCCATCACCAAAGAGAGAAGAGAAGAAATCCTATCCATCAAGCCCTTTTCTGCAGATCCGGTTTTCAAACCGGTTGGACCGGCTCCCAGACCGGACCGTCCGGTGTTAGGATCAGAAATCCGAACCCAAACCGGGATTTCCGGATTACTTACTCCGAATCTATCCAGGTCTAGGTACAGAGAGCATGTTCGGTTGAAGTCTGGTTTTTCGGGCTGAGAACCGAACAGTCCGATGTGTGAACCGGTCCAACCGAACTTAAAATCGGACCTTGCAAAATTGGCCTGAAACGTCTAGTTTTTTCTCCTTGAGTATAAATATCCCTTCTTCCACCTTGAGTATGTTAGGCATTAAGTTTATATCCTTCTTGAAGCTCTCTCTCTCTCCCGATGTTGAAACACAAAAGCTTGAGGATCTCCCATTCTACCCAACCAAATCCAAATCCCTTTAGTAGAAAGGAAGAGGAGGTCCTGATCTACGTTTCCACCAAGCCAAAGTTCATTCTCCCTTGAGTTCATCGAGTTAGCTTGTTACTCTTGGGTTTGTGGGAAACCCTAGGCGGCAAGGGTCGCCCGGAGGCATTCGGCTTGTGATTTGCTCCATGGAAAGTTTGTGAGGGTTTGGAGACTACCTTAAAGTCTACCACGAGTAAGTGAGCTATTTCTTCGTGGGATAGGCTCGGAGAAGAAGGTGAGCCTTTGTGGCGCGTGAGGAATCCTTCGTGGAACCTAACACCTCTCCAACATGAAGTAGCCCCTCCCCAAAGGTGGTGAACATGGGAATACATCTTCGTCTCTGCGTGCTTTGGTTATTCCTTAACCGGTCTCTTACTTGTGTTGTTTACCACCCAGTGCGCCACATGAAGGGGTCTAGGTGCACCACGGCTATGAGTTTTGAAAAAAAATGCAAAAAACACTCTCGTTTTGAATTGCAAAAGCCATAGGGTCCGCGCATCGCTACCATCGTGTCGCCTCGCCGGAGCATGGTGGTCTAGGTGCACCACCGCAGGGAGGTGCGGGAGGCCGTGGTCGCGCTAGTTCTCGAGCGGGAGGTGTCGGGACGAGGATAAGGTGGCAGCTGGAGGAGGAGAAAGTGGCTACCAGAGGAGGAGAAGGTGGCGACCGGAGGAGGATGTTGCGGCCAGAGGAAGAGGTGGCGGTGGCGGCCGAAGTTGGAGGAGAAGGTGGTGGCTGTCGTTGTCATTGCAAGGAGGAGCAAGAGGAGGAGGCAGAGAGAAAGGAGAAGGAGAAGAAGGATAAGAGGAGGATAGGAGGAGAAGGGAAAGAAGGAGAAGGAAAGGGAAGAAAAGAAGGAAGAGGAGAAGGACAAGGGAGGAGAAGGAGAAGAATGAGAGGGAAAAGGAGAGGGGTAGGTGAGCGGGGTGGTGATTCGAATTTCGAATCCCGCCCAACTTACTTGTGGCGCACTACATGGTGGTGCGCTACGGGTAAGTGGCCTCACTTTTTTTCTGTAGGAAAAACTGATCTTTTAACCATAACTTTTTATCCTTTTCGAATTTTAAAAATCTAAAAAATAGCTAAACGACCTTACCATGTATATTAAATGGATTTTTTCTGCAGTGAGTTTTAGCAAAATTTCGTTCTCATCATTTCGGTATATTAAACTTTTTTTTCAACTTCGTATGCAAAAGTTACGGTCGTTTCACCGTGGCATAACCTTTTTTTACAGAAAAAGTCAAAATTCATGTTTTTTAATTTTCCTACAAACTAGACAACATTACCTACCTAGATGTCAAAGGATTTTATTTTTTGAAGCGTTTATCATTTTTTTGCACGGCAAAAAAGGCGATCCACCGGGGTGTGTGGAGTTGGTGCAGGCCACTTAGCCGTAGGGAACCATAGTGGTGCCCCACGGGTAGAAAACATAGTCATGGTGCACCACTATATGATATCCTACGGGTAAGTTCGCCACTTTTACACAACAGACTGCACCACTTTTACCTGTAGCACACTGCGCCCATATGCGCCACGACTACCTTCCACACCCGCAGCGCACCACGTATAGGTGCGCTATGGCTAGGTGGTCTGCGGCCAGCCATGCACTGGCCCACACGTAGCCATGGCGCACCACTATCATGTGCGTCACAGTTATGTCAGTTGGCCGTAGGACACTTGTGAGCCGTGCTCCATGACTATTTTATCTATGGGGCACCATTGACACGTGCGCCACAGATGTATGAATTACCTATAGCCGTTTTTCTCATCTTTGGGTGTAGCTCGGTTAAGATCTTTGAAATCAATGCAAGCCCGGAGCTTGTCAGACCCTTTCTTGTTTACCGGCATGATGTTTGAAATCCAGTCAGCATAACTCCAAATCTATATGGATCCGGCTTTCATCCGCCTATCTCTTCTTTGATACGATCATACATGATTGGATTGAATTTTCTCAGAACATGCTTGTATGAATGAAAACTGGTCTTAATACTCCCAGGTAAGACCAGGCATCTCATGATACTCCTAGATAGAACAATCAATATATCCTCGAATCAAACCGATTAATTCAATCTTGTAATCGGCTTTCAGGGTGCTTTTACAAAAGTCCACCTAGGGATTGTTCCATCACCTATATCTATTTCTTCTAGTTGATCAGCTTGACTTACAACCTTTTTCTAACTTTTCCATGTCGTCTATATCCTCCGTGGATTTATTCATATCATCCCTATTTGCTTGATATTCCACAACCTCTTGTTGATCCACTCGTCATTGTGATTCATCTTATGGACATCTTCGCCAGCCAATCTATATTAGCTGGTCCTAGTGAAACCAACACGAACCCGTTCCTGGTAGTACTCATGAAGTCATACCCGGAAAGGTCATGTCTAGATAAACATACGGGATCAGGGTGCTGTTTATGGAAAACGACTGGCTTCCCCCGGATACCAGGCATCGATCCCCCGGGTGCGCCGTGTGCGTCGTGGCTTCGTGGGTGGGCACCGGCACGATATTGTTATCTCCTCCCGATTCTCTTCCGCAGCGCCGCTTTCTCACCTCGTTCTCGCAGCCGCCGCCTCCTGAACCTCCCGCCGCCCTGCTGCTTGCTTCGCGCAGCCGCCGCCTGCACCTCCCGCCGCCACCGCCGCCACGCTCTTCTGCTCCCGCCGCCACGACGCCGAGCTCTGTTGCCCCTGCTGCCGCGACGCCGTGCCCTGCTGCTTCTTCGCGCCGCCGGCGCCTACACCTCCCGCCGTCGCGCTGCTGTGTGACCTGTGTCCTGCTTGCTTCGCGCAGCCGGGGCCTACACCTCTTGCGCCGCCGTCCATACAGCTCAAATCGTCGCCGCCCTTGCATCGTCCACCTTAGCCTATTGTGTTTGTTTTTATAGGAGTGTTTGTGTTTGTCAAGCGGTGTTTTCTATTTGCTATTTTTGTGTATGTGTTTGCTATGAACATTTTGCTATATTAGCATATTATTTTTGCTATGTATTTATATATTTTTTGCTACTTTCATATAATTTTTTCGCTACAACCAATCTCTACCGTTTTGCTAAGATCTCCGGCGAGGAATATCTGACGATGTCCTTTTTTGCTACATTTGTAAAAACATTTTGCTACAACCGTTTTATGATTTTGCTATAATAGGGCAAAGTTTTTGCTACAAGGTTTCGGCGAGGTCTCTGGCATAATTCTCTAGCGAGGTCTCCGACGAGTCTTCGGTAAGACCGGGTTTACTACATTAATACACGTTTTTGCTACAAGGTCGCCGGCGAAGTCTCCGGCGAAATCTTCAGCGAGGTCCAGTATAATTTTCTATTTTCTAGATTAAACCGTTTTCTCCTATTTATATCAAAAACAAGACTATTTGTACCCAAAAACAGAAATATTTATAGCAAAAGCAGCTTTTGGGGACACGTGTTCGCATGAGGACAAGGGGATATTTAAAAATTATCCCAAGGGACCCTTATACTACCTTCGTTTCAGGGCTTAAGGCGCACACGCTTTCTAAAGCGAAGTTTGACCAAAAGAATTGAACAATAAAATCTTGATTATATTGTACATAATTAGTACAGTTGAATTCGTATTGAAAAATACTTTTCAGTGGTACTAGTTTTATACCAAAACTCTTTATGTATTTAGAGTAATTTTTGGTCAAAGAAAAAACACGTAAAACGAGGTCGGTCTTAAGGCCTGAAACGGAAGGAGCAATAAACACGCCGTGTAATGAGAATAGACACTATGATGCATATAGTAAACACGCTGTGTAATCTTGCCAGCTGGTGGCATGACATGATTGATCCGAATAACCGTATCTTTCAATGAAGCATCGAATATTTTATCACATTTGCCAACGTTAAAACTATATTTGAAATCGTCATCCTGATTTTTCTTAATTAGCTTCCGATCATAGCATACATGCGCTTTGAGTAAATGGCATCACGGATCGCGGAACTTATTTTGTACGTACGTTTTAGTCACACTTCTTACAAACTAAACTAACCAATCACATAACTTGTATTTAGGAGCGCCTGAGGTCATAAAATGATCAGCCGGCCGTTTTTTTGGCAAAAACCAGTGCACATCCCACGTGCGGTCATTATGCATGGTTTTATCCCTGCTAAGATGACGTGGCACTGAATCCTACATGTCAGCCTAAAATAAAAAATAAAAATAGCTCAAAGAAATGAAAAATCCTATTTTTTATCTCCGTGAGGCACCACCGAGAGAATTGACGCCATGGCCTCATTGGCCCACCCAGCCTCGCCGCACTCCGGTGAGCCATGTCGCCCGCCGCCGTACGCTCCCTCTCTTCTCGTCCCACCTCCCGCCCCTACTCTCCTCCCAAGCTCTGCCCGTGGAGGGCATGCTCATCGGCGCTCGCCCCTATGCGTGCTCCTGCAGGTTGAGAACGGCGGTCGGGAGCTTGCACAGTCATGGAGGAGCTCTTCGTCCTCGTTGGCGGCATCCTCCTCCACCCAGCGGACGTCTCTGGAATCTGAGAAGAACGGCGGCGCATGGCTCGGCCTTGAGGAGGATGTCGGCGAACGTCGCCGGAATCGGAGAAGAACAGCGGAGCGCGGCTCGGCCTGGAGGAGGATGTTGCTCCGGTGGACTCTGGGCTCACTAGAGCAGCGTGGGAGAATCAACACGTCTATCTAGTTCTCCGCGACTCGCTAGAGCAATTGCTTGCCGGAGAAATCACGGTGACGGCGCTCATGCACACAATTACTTCTTCCGCGGGCAGGGAGAGCAGGCTGGCCACCGGTGCGCGGGTTGAGGGGGTGAAGGGGAGGGTTCTCACCGACAGATGGCCGCGAGTTCACTGCGGACGAGGGTATGGCGGTGCTGCCATGGCCATGGGGGTTGGGTACCGGAGGTGCGGCTCTGTAGAGTTCTCAGGGAAGGAGACGACCTCCCAGGCTCCACTCCTTTTTTTAGGAAATAAAAAGAGTTTTAGTCAATATATATTCCCGACTTTTATTTCTTTGAGATATTTTTTAATTGTTTAACTTAGGCTGATACGTGGGACCCAGACCGCGCATTTTTTCCAAAAACCGGCTGATTGACCGTTTTGTGACCATAGGTGCACATATATACAAATTGTGTGACCATTTAGTTCAGTTTATAAAAAGTGTGACTTAAGTACAGACAAAACAAGTTTAGTGACACACGATGCCATTTATTCCATGCGCTTTAGACTTAGCCGACCATACAAACTCAGTGGGATATATATTCGACCTCTTCTTATGAATCAATTTCCTCAATGTTGCCTTTTTTTCGAAATGGGGAATAGTCCCAGCCTCTGCATCAAATGATGCACATAGCCTGATTTATTGCATAATTTCAAAGTCTCCAAACAGAGTATGATAGTATAAGAATATTACAATCATGGATCACCCAAAGTGGCTATAAAGATTAGCCATCAAAACACAAAAAACAAAGTTTGCTTAAGCAACATCTAGCCTTCTAGTATGTCGCCACCCAGCCTGGCTGTAGAAAGCATACGCGACTGTTTCCAGTCGGGTACACCCGGCATCCATAGCCCCCCGCTGGTCCTCTGGGAGGAGATAGGACCACGTTTGGATCCAGTGGATAGCTCTGCGGATAACCTGCAAAAATTTGATAGTACCGGACCTGTTAAAGACCAAGTCATTTCTAGAGTTCCAAATAGACCATAATAAAGCTGAAACCCGCACACGATTTTTAGCTTTATCATCTTTTCCACCCCATTTAGCCAATTGCCAAACATATTTTTCACATTAGCCGGAGATGGTAAATTAAAAGTGAACTCTACAATCCTCGAAACAAGACGAGTAAAGGGACAAGCAATGAATAAATGGTGTATTGATTCCGGTGAATCACAGAAACAAAATTTCTTACAACTACTCCATTTACGCTTAGCTAAATTATCTTTAGTTAAAAGTACCTTACGGTATAAGAACCACATGAAGATCTTAATCTTAAGTGGCACTTTAAGTTTCCAAAGGTAACGGCGTGGAAATCTAGTGCTATTATCTAGAAGGTCTTCGTACATAGACTTAACGGTGAATTCCCCCGAGGTTGTTAACTTCCAAACAAAATAGTTCGTGCTCTCCGATAAATTAACATTCATCAAACGCTGAACCAGATGCAACCATCTATTCCATCTATTGCCGGAAAGATTCCTCCTAAACTCAATATTCAGAGGATTATTTGCCAAAACTTGTCCAACCGTCACGTTTTTACGGCGAACAATAGCAAATAGAGAAGGATATTGTTCATCTAGAGACTTATCTCCTAGCCAAATGTCTTCCCAAAACCTTGTTTTGAGATCATCCCCCACACAAAAGGATCCTCTAGAGAAAAACTCATCTTTAAACCCCATCAGTCCCTTCCAAAAGAGAGAATCAGTTGGTTTTGCAGTAACTTGGGAAAGTGTTTTATTCCTCATATACTTATTGTATAAAATATCTTGCCACATGCCTTCCTCATTCATAAGTTTAAACAACCACTTGCTTAATAAGCATTTGTTTTTAAGTTCAAGCACTGCGACGCCTAGACCACCTTGGTCTTTTGGACGGCAGATGATATTCCATTTGGTTAACCGATATTTCTTTTTATGATCATCGCTCTGCCAGAAGAAATGAGATCTAAAGTAGTCTAGTCTTTTCATAACCCCTTTAGGTATCTCAAGAAAAGATAGCATAAACATCGGTAGACTCGTGAGAACGGAGTTAATAAGGATAAGTCTATCCCCGTATAAGAGCAACTTTCCTTGCCAGCACCCAAGCTTTCTTTCAAAGCGGTTTTCTACTAGCCTTCATTCAGAATTTAACAAGCGTTTGTAATGGATGGGGATACCTAAGTATCTAAAAGGAAGAGAACCATTTTCACAACCGAAAATTTGTTTGTATTGTTCTTCTTCCTCTTTTGCCTTTCCAAAATAGAAAATTTCGCTTTTATGGAAGTTTACTTTGAGACCGGACAATTGCTCAAATATGCATAATATCAGTTTCATGTTAACAGCCTTCTCAAAGTCATGTTCCATGAATAATATAGTATCATCTGCATATTGTAAAATGGAGACCCCCCTTCAACTAAATGAGGTACGAGTCCACCAATTTGGCCATCATCTTTTGCCCTTGCAATGAGAATAGCCAGCATGTCCGCCACAATATTAAAGAGAACTGGGGAGAGCGGATCTCCTTGTCTCAGTCCCTTCCTAGTCTGGAAGTAATGGCCAATATCGTCATTGACTCTTATTCCCACACTACCACCTTGAACAAAACGTGTGATAGTTTCACACCAAAATGCATTGAAACATTTCATTCGCATCGCTTGCTGTAGAAAGGACCAATTCACCTTATCATAGGCCTTTTCAAAGTCGATTTTAAAAAGCACCCCATCTAACTTTTTCCTATGAAGCTCATGAATTGTCTCATGAAGCACCACCACACCCTCTAAGATATTGCGTCCCGACATAAAGGCAGTTTGAGTCGGTTTTATGACTTTGCTAGCGATAATAGTAACTCGGTTAGTTCCAACTTTTATGAAAATTTTGAAACTCACGTTGAGTAAACAAATAGGTCTGTACTATTGAATTTGAACAGCATTTTCTTTCTTTAGAAGTAAAGTTATGACCCCAAAGTTCAATCTGTACAACGGGAGGTCGCCTCCACGTAATTGCACAAACATAGCCATGAGGTCGAACTTAATCACCTCCCAGAACATTTGATAAAACTCAGCAGGAAATCCGTCTGGTCCTGGAGCTTTATTGTGTTCCATCTGAAAGACGGCATCATCCACTTCTTTCTCAGTAAAAACCGACGTAAGAATTTCATTTTCCTCTGGCGATAATTGAGGAACATCGGTCAGCCGTGACTCATCTCCGAACAATTTCTTATACTATTCAGTAATATACACCTTGAGATTTTCGTCTCCTACAATAGTCCCCTCGTCTTGTTCTAATTGGAATATTTTTTCTTTCTATGTTTTCCATTTGCAATGAGATGAAAATATTTTGTATTATTTCCTCCCTCTTGGATGTGCTTAACTTTGGCCCGTTGTAGCCATTTGGTTTCTTTCTCGCGTCTCAACTTCGACAACTCCTCATTGGCGTTCCTTAAAGCTTGCTTTTTGGAATCACACAATGGTACGATTTCAGCCTTTATATCAAGTTCATCAATGATATGAGTAAGTCTCTCCTTTTCTTTTCTATATATACCACTACGATTCCGAGCCCATCCCCTTAAATAGTTCCGTAGATGTCTAATTTTATTTTGCCAACGGTCGATAGGAGTTGCACCTTTCGTCACGGAGTTCCATTCCCTCTTAATAGTCTCAAAAAAGTCATCAATTTGTAACCATGACAACTCAAACGAGAATTGTGCTTTATTACCCAAGTGTGCTTGATCGCCGAAATCAATCAACAAAGGGGTATGATCCGATCCTGACCGTGTCAGAGCCCGGACCGATACTAAAGGAAATTTCTGCTCCCAATGGACACTAGCTAAAATCCTATCTAGTTTTTCAAAAGTGGGGGTGTCCCGACGACTAGTCCACGTGAACTGCCTTCCTGAGAGATCGATCTCTTTTAAGTTAAGGCTCTCAATGACTGCATTGAACATAAATGGTCATCTCCCATTAAAGTTATCATTGCTTTTATCTTCTGGCCTTCGTAAAATGTTGAAATCTCCCCCAACTAGCATAGGAAGGGGTTCATTCTCACACATGCATACAAGCTCAGCCAAAAAATCTGGTTTCTTGTTGTCTTGGGCAGCGCCGTATACTGCAACAAAGACCCACTCAAAACCATCAGACTTAGATCGGAGCTGGACTCTTACCGTGAAATTTCCCGCGTCAACATTTTTTACTAAGAGTGCAGCAGAGTTAAAACCAATAAAAATGCCTCCTCATCTCCCGTGTGGAGGTAGGCAAAACCATGTGTAATCAGCCCCTCCGGACCTACCCGTTTTAAAAACTGAACTGAAAATTTGGATCTACCCGTTTCAACCAAAGCAATGAAATCTAATTTCTGTTCTCGAATAGTTTCTTGAATGAACCAAATTTTACAAGGGTCCGAAGCCCCTCGCCATTCCAAATCATTGCCCTCATTTTTAAACGTATCGTTTTCTTGTCTTAAATCTGGCACTACGCCTAACGTTCGAAACATCATAGACTTTTTTCCTGCGAGTACGTGTGTCTTTCACACCTTGGATAATAGAATCCGTATGATTCTCCAAGCCCATTTCGAAAACCTCATTTTCTTCTTCAGTCAAGTCTTCACAAAGTCCCGAAACTTTTGAAACAAAAAGAACATGAGGATCGTCCTCAAAGAATCATAGTAAAACGTCTATCCTCTTCCGTATCCTGAATTAATTTAACCGACATAGAAATCTTACTAGGAGAATTTCCCAACGAAACCCCCATACCATGAGCCTTAGAAATAATATCATCTTCAAAAAAAGAAAGAATTGAATGTTTCGGTTTAGAATTTATACCTTGGAACCCCGATGAGTTCTTATGTTCAGTATTGCGAATCGCCCTGTCCAGCTGCGTGTCATCTGCATGAAGTTGAGATCGAATGCGTTCACTCGACCTGAAACATCAAGTCGCCACCTTGGGGATTCCACCATAAGCAATCACCGTCTCCATGGAGTGAACGACCTGATCAACAGCTTCCTTCTTGTGCATTGCTGCAGCAGAAGGAGTCCCAGGCGAGCGGGTAGGAGTTCCAGAAGTCACCACCGCCTTCTGAGGTGTCTTCATCATGACCGGACCAACAAAACATGCTGAATGTAATTGATTTGGCTTCGTCCTAAAAACTGGCAATCCTTTAACTCATTTTCTTTGTTCTTATAAACAAGAGCCTTTTGCAAAACCTAACCGATTGTTATGTACTCAAAGACCTCTAGTTTTTCTTTCAGATGAGCCTTAGACCATTAGAACTAAATCAGCCTTATCCATGTGAGTTATCACCAATTTATAACACTAGTTATTCGTATCTCTAAACCTTTTGCAGTAGTCGGATATCGACTCATCATGATTTTGTTTAACGATGTCGGATGGGATAATTTTAATTCATTCTCACCAGTATAAAAGTGCTTATAAAATTTCTTTTCTAAGTGATACCATGTGAGAACAGAACCCAGACCGAAAGATGAGAACCATGAAAAAGCAGTGCCGGTTAAAGCAGTGTCGTCTGTTTGACAAAATTTAATAAAATCGGGCACTCTAAAACCCATAGGGTATGCTACATTGTCAAAGTAATCCGAATATGGCTTTTGGTAAAGCATATGAGTAGGTTTTGGTTCAAGGCCAAAAAAAATTTACAATATCTATTTAATATCAGTGCTGAATTTTCAAAACCCGGATCTTAATCCGACAAAGATCCCTGTGGTTGAACTAATGTGGGCGGCTTCGTTGCTATAGCTAGATTACATAGTGGACGTGTACTTGAGTGCAGTAGGACAAGTTGGTAAATTAAGTCTAACTGTCGAGTAAGGTATACTAGCGATAGGTATGGGCCTATACACTAGCTGATGGTTAGGTTTCATTAAAGTACCTTCCGATTGAACCGATAATCCTTTGTGTGAGCTCGATGCAACAATAGATGTGTTTTTAGTCACATCGGCATATTCAAATGCATCCTTAAGTAAGCTAATTGCTCTTCAGATAAAGCTTTGATACTTACATTAGCCTGATCAATGAGTGTAGTCAATTGGGATTTGCTGGTTGACACGATGTTCCCTGGGATATCCTTCTTGAAAGTCGCCATGAAAATCTCCTGATCGCCAGGCTCCTTCTCTTCCTAAAGCTGTTAAAGTTCGTCCAAGACCTCCTTTCCTTCTTCTTCTAAAGTTGCTCGATCTGTTCCTAATGTTTAATCCTTTATTGCTTCGAAGGCTTCATGTTTCTCCTCTAAGAGATCATCATAGGTGGTATGTATGATGTTACTAGGATTGACATCACCCGGGTAAGGGATTTAAGACCGGTCATTGTTGCCTGATCTATTGCTATCCCTAGCAGAGTTGCCAAAAAGTGTGTTGCGCTTTAAACGATGCCGTACACTCGAAAGGACGAATCCGCTTAGTAGGATTGTGGAGTCACAAATATGTTTGACCGAATAACGTATAAGGTCTTACTCGGGTTACCCGAAAGAGCAGGGTGATGCACCTCGATGCATTTCTAGGAGGCTGGTCTTACAACGCGACATGCAAGACAATAAGCCGATGCTTTTTATACCAGAAGCCCCAATTTCTCGGGAGGGACCCGTTTGAGATTTTGGTGGCTATTGGGTAAGTTAGTCGGCCTGACCACCCTAACTCGATTGCCGATCCTTCGAGACATGGAGTCACCGAAATGGAACCAGGGATAAGGGTTGAGGGTGTAAAAGTAGGGAAAAAGTAAATTATATTGAAGTTGTCGATTGTGTTCTTAATTCAATCGGTTGGCACCACTCACAACTTATATGGAGCGGCTGGTCTTTCTGCAGAAGCCTAGGAGAATATACATCAGTATAATGCGAGTTCATTAGTAGGAAAACTACTCTAAACTAGGTAACTAAAGTCGGCTTCGAAATGGGTCCAGGCTCTAAGAGTCCGAGCAGTTCCTTAGTAGAATAAATTTCTTCCATGTTGGCGTAGTCTTCAGGGTCTTCGAGCTTCTTTCCTGCTAAGCCGTGGTCTCTTCTAGGCATGAGTCAACTTCTTTCACCGGATTCTAGAATATTCCATTTAAACGAGTCAGCCGATGCTGGGTTTGCCTACTATTTGGACTGGCTTAAACAGGTAGTTATGGATAGTTTGGGCATTACATGGGCCATGCCCAATAGGCTTGAGTCGCGCAGGGCAACTAGGTCTAGAGACTCTGGTGTTGACAGGCCAGAGACTCCGTTTTGGAGTTGCTAGTGACATGGATATACCATATGGGTACCCGATGTTAGCCTACCTGGTCCAGCCCGAAGGAAGGCCCACACGATGATCTGCCAGGGTCCATGACGCCTATGACGTTTCGGCTGCTATGAAGCCCATATGGACACGGACTCCCAGGCGCACAAGACAAGGAAACCTCAAGACTAGAGTTTGAATACAACTTGTAACCTACTCGTATCGGTACCTGAGACCTAGCCTCCCCATATATAAAGGCTAAGAGGGTCCAACGAGGAGGGCACGTACGCAATAGACAATAGACAGATCTACAGATCTAGACCAATCCCTCTCATACCACCGCATACAAACCTCCACGCCAGATTGCATCTGCGCACCCCTGTAACTTTCGGTTCCGCCGTAATCAAGAGCAGACAAGCAGGAGTAGGGTTTTCCCTCTGGGGGCCTGAACCTGGGTAAATCTCGTGTCCCATGGTTGCTTGTCTGTTAAACGTTCCGCGATCTCCAGCACCCCCGTCTTCTCCAAAATCCAAGCTCATAACAATGGGCATTGACGAGATTAAACCTCGTCAATTGGTGCCGTCTGTGGGAATCGGAGGCACTGAGTGTGCGATCGTGACGGTCCCATCTGAAGCGATCTACAACTCGACGATCTATGAAGAGCGGATCTGATTCAGCTTACTCATTGTCAAACGATGGTCGGATCTCATCCGGTCGTTTCGACGACATCGACGCGTTCAGATTCTTTGTCAACAAATTCACCATGGCACATCTCGTCTTCGCCACGAGCGCGTGGTTGATTCGCCCGTCAAATTCCTTAGAGGCGTATTGGTGAACCATCAGGAGATCTGAGAGCTAGTTCACAGAAATCTAGATTGGTCCAGCGATCGCTACTAGCGATAATGGGATCGAGTCCCCATGCTGCTATCTCACCAAATGAGAAAAGCGTCAAATCCCAGAGAAAAAGCGATCCAGAGGATGCGGCATATACGTGGAGATCAAGTCCTATTGGAAAGTATCGCATGGAAAGTCAAATTTGTACCTATTTGTGTACCACAAGGAAACAACCCGGTGATATTATTCTAATCCTCTTCTGACTACTATTAATTCTCTTCTCTCGATCACAACTTTATAATATTTCTGCTTGACCACTTTTATCTTTGTGCGAGGGACCTCACAAAGAACAATCATACGGCCAGAGACACTATGAGATGCACATGGTGGTCTGAAAAAAAGCTCGGACACGTGACTCCGGTCTCCCCTACCGCATCAACTCCGTCGACCACAACCACACGTCCATCCGACGACTCCGTCGACCGTGTTAAATCTACGCTTGAGGGTTGTGCTGACTCCATCATGCGACCCATTACGATGTTCAGCTCCAACGACTCGGGGGCTCGGGGGATCCCTCCGCTTCAGCGAGTAGTCGCGGCCTTCGGCTCTAGCAACCCGCTGTGGTCTTCGGCTCTGACGAACTGTGTGGCCTTCGGCTGTGGTGATCTGCTGCATTCTTCGAATGTGGTGACCCGCTGCATTGTTCGGATGCGACGACCCAGTGTGGTCTTTGATTGCAACAATCTTCGGATGCGGAGCTCGCTGCCGTCATCGACCCCAGTAACCCGTCGCTGCTATGATCGTGGTCCGCCGCGTGACCTGCTACCGCGTCAACTTATCCAAGACAACCAACAAAGCTAAGTTTCCCTCTACTTAGAGCTTATTTCCTTTTTAACTCGCACTCAAAACACTCGAGGGCTGCGTCCTCTTTGAGTAACCTAATGTGCCATCGGTTCCACGCACTCGAGCACCTCGAACGCGATAGCCTGAGTAGCTGATTCTGCCTGATCGTCGAATCCTTTAACTCCGAATGTCTCGGCAAGGTACTGAGACTAAGGGTAATCAGGCTAACGAAAAGGCCTAGCATACAGTGCAATAGTGTCGACTCGATCGGCACCAGAATCTTACTGTACAAGCTGAAAGGCAAATATTCTTTACAAGATACAAGTACTTCATAATTTCTTATGTTTTCTGCAGCTTACAAGGATGTCGGCTACGTCGAGCTATTCTATCGGGTCCTCAAACAGGAGTCGACAAAACAACTGGCTACGCCATAAACTGAATACCCGAGTCGAAACCCTCCTAGGATAGGAGTAGCCCCCGAGTGTCTAGTCGAGTCGCAGACTCGAGTGGAGACTCATGCGAGGAGAAACCACTGACCCGGAAGTGCATCGAGTCAGCGTCTCACGCATAAGGATCCAAGAGTCGACGTAGCAGAGCCACGCGATGTTTATCCGAAAGGACTCGACGTTGCGGATGAAGTAGACACCGTTGCTTCTGTCGGGTACATAGTCAGCGTCGCGCCTGTGTAGCATCAAGCGATGCAACCATCCTTTTTTTTGAGAACCGACTACAACTGCACGATACAAGGCTCGAGTCTCTGCCCGAGTCTACAACTCCGCCAGACACTCGAGGGCTACTCCAAATTGGAGCGCTGGTCACACATTCAAAGATCTTTGAGTGGCACGCTCTAATTCCTCACTCGAATCAACGATTCGACTGGTGAATCGGGGGCTACTCCCATAGGGAGCGCTGGTCGCGCATTTAAAAAAGTGCCGACATCGATGGCATTCGCAAGATCATCCGAAGAACTTCTGGATCGCCGTAATGCGCAACCGACGACTATAAGTTTCGGCTTGAGTCTATGACTCGAACAGACACTCGTAGGATACTCCCATAGGGAGCGCTGGTCGCGCACTCTATAGTCCATTGTGTTGACTACGTCCATAATGCTGACTCATTTGCAACAACCGAACAAATTTAGCTGACCCGATGAACTTTTGGGTTAAGTGCTTCGCACTCGACACAACTTTCAACTCCGACATCCAAATTCCACGCTCAAGACAACTGAGTTTCCACCCGAAACTTGTTCGGATGAAATCACTCGAAAGACTTAAGAGTCTTCACTCGAATCTACGATTTGACCGAACACTCGGGGGCTACTGACATGGATATACCCTACGGGTACCCGATGTTAGCCTACCTGGTCCAGCCCGAAGGAAGGCCCACTCGATGATCTGCCAGGGTCCATGACGCCTATGACGTTTTGGCTGCTATGAAACCCATATGGACACGGACTCCCAGGCGCACAAGACAAGGAAACCTCAAGACTAGAGTTTGAATACAACTTGTAACCTACTCTTATCGGTACCTGAGACCTAGCCTCCCCATATATAAAGGCTGGGAGGGTCCAACGAGAAGGGCACGTACGCAATAGACAATAGACAGATCTAGACCAATCCCTCTCATACCACCGCATACACACCTCCACGCCAGATTGCATCTGCGCACCCCTGTAACTTTTGGTTCCGTCGTAATCAAGAGCAGACAAGCAGGAGTAGGGTTTTCCCTCCGGGGGCCTGAACCTGAGTAAATCTCGTGTCCCCTGGTTGCTTGTCTGTTAACCGTTCTGCGGTTTCCAGCACCCCCGTATTCTCCAAAACCCAAGCTCATAACAATGAGCATTGATGAGATTAAACCTCGTCAGCTAGGGATGGAGCCTCTGGTCTAGTCTTTGGACCAAGTACTAAGGAAAACGCACTCCAGGGTTACTTGTGCAATTTTCCAGGCCGGAGAATAGTGTGTAGAGCCGGAAACTCAGCTATAGTCGAGTCCAGAGACTCCGATGTAGCAAGGTCGAAGACTCCGGTACGATCGAAGCGGTCCTCTTCTTCGTCCTCTTGCATCCTTTATGCTTGGTTGTCTTGACTCCTCGTGCACTCTTTGCATCTCCTGTTGGCACCATGATCATGAGTGTATACCTAGTAGCATTATCAGCACATGTTCCAAGTAGTATTCCATTCATATGGAAATTAACAAAGGACAAGAGATGGAAGTAATTCATCTTGGGTGTTTTCGTTGGAGTAGCATGACTTGAGTGGTTTGGTTTGATGGGTGGCATGGTGACGAGGTTTAATCTCGTCAATGCCCATTGTTATGGACTTGGGTTTTGAAGAAGATGGGGATGCTGGAGATCGTGGCACGGTTAACAGACAAGCAATCAGGGGACACGAGATTTACCCAGGTTCAGGCCCCCGGAGGAAAAACCCTACTCCTGCTTGTCTGCTCTTGATTACGGCGGAACCGAAGGTTACAGGGTGCGCAGATTCGATCTGGCGTGGATGCGTGTGCGAAAGTATGAGTCGAGAGATCTAGGACGTGCCCTCCTGGCCTTTATATAGACTTAGGCAGGTCCCGGGCATAGTCCTAGTCGGTTACAAGTTCTAGGGTTTTACCCCTTTGAATTTCCTATCTTCGCTAGTCTTGTTCTCCAAGGATCCGAAGGCGTCATGGGCCTTGGCCACCCGAAAATCTTCATGGGCCAGTATATATCTGCTATGGGCCTTCCTTGGGCTGGACTAGGTATGCTAAAGCCACGTACCCGTAGGGTATAACCATGTCAGTAGCCCCCGAGTGTTCAGTCGAATCGTAGATTCGGCTGAGGACTCTTCCATCCTTCGGGTGCAGTTATATATTAATAGTATATGTGTGTAGGGATCGTTGATGCGTGTGCCTGACTCACCCGACGGATCAGGGTCAGTTAACTATCTTAGGACGAAACGACATGATCTTCTTCAGGTTCGGGTCCCTCAAACCGGACCTGGAACATATGCTGGCGTAATTCCACTCAGGCCGCGGAGGACTTACAGGAGTGGAATTCCAGTGGTTTTAATTGGTGTACCCAACGCGTCCGTCGGGATTTTCATCGTACCTGCTGGTACGGATTCATACTAGCAGAGCGCAGTCAGGTGCGTTGCCAGGCCATCAGATGATATCCGCAAGTCTTATCTTTGCATCGCAGACGCAGCATCCGAACATTTATCACCTCGGAGGTGCTTCGGGTGGCCAAGGAGATTGTCACTCACTTAGCGTTTTGTTGGGGCAGAGTTGCCAAAAAGTTTTTGTGTGCGGATCCGGAAGATCGCAGTCGAAGGTTTCATAGGGTGCGCGACCAGCGCTCCCTATGGGAGTAGCCCCCAAGTGTCTGTTCGAGTCGTAGACTCGAACGGAGACTTTAGTTCAAGCGTTGTTTCAGTCGTTAAGTCCAAAGGACTCGAAAAATTTCGGATGCTTAAATCCATCCTCCCTATGGGAGTAGCCCCCGAGTCCGTAGTGGAGTCGTAGACTCGACGTAGGACTCAGAGTAGTAATTTGTCCTCATTTGTCTGTCGGGTGCGCGGCCAGCGCTCCTGATAGGAGTAGCCCCCGAGTATTTAGTCGAATCGAAGATTCGAGTGAGTACTCTTAGCTGTGGAGCCGAAGTGGTGCTAGTATAGCTTTTGATGACGTCAGTGCTTACGATTGATGACCTCAAGCGTCTGCTACGCCAGAGATGACTTGACTGGACGAACATGGGTCCCACTTGCTGACTTTGAATTGACCGGTCATGCGGGGCGTGGAGATAATTACGGCGTCTCCTCGATTTTCCGCGGGTAGTGGACGGCGTGGTAACGACGGTTCGTTGTGGTGTTGACACGTGTACGGCCAGATCTACCGTTGGCGTTAGGTCTTCTCGATGGACGGCCAGCGTGCGTCGTCTTCGCCGTTATAATCCTTGGTGAAATCGTGGTCTGTTTTTCACCGCACCAGTTCATCTGTTCACTGCCTTCTTGTTCTTGAGCGATTCTTGCTGCGCGCTGAGCTTTCCTTCCACATTTCCTTCGTTCTTTCTGCGTTGTCATCGCCACCACCGCCGTAGCGCCATGGGGAAAACAAAGAAGTCCTCATCTGCGGTTGGGACTAGCGCCGCCGCAGGCAAGAAGGGCACCGCCGCTGCTCGCGTCACCGATGGCGGCTGGCGGCGATCAGAGACGCGGGAGAGCGATCTCCGTAAGCTGCGCGAGCGGGCCTTGATCCCGGAGGACAGGGAGGCCGTTAAACTCCCTGGAAATGAGGTAATCCCCCGTACCCCATCTGGGTACCGGGTTATGTTTGTCGCCTTCGTTTTGCGTGGGTCACTACTAGGAAAATGGTCGTCTGTGGTGCACCTAAAAGGCCCATCCGTGGCGCACTAGTGGTGTGCCACGGGCCTTGCGCTACGGCTATCTCTCAGCCATGGCGCACTGCCTAGTGCGCCATGGTTGTGTAGAGATAGGCGTAGCGCACCTCCTAGTGCGCCATAGAAGTTTGGCATGGTGCGCTACCCCTGGGATCTTCTGTGGCGCACTACCTAGTGCGCCACCAAACTTCCATAGTGCGCTTTAGCTGTAGTGCGCCACAGAAGGTAGACCATGTGCGCCACAGATGTATTTTTTGTTTTTTTTAATTTCCGAGCCAGATTATATGCAATACAGATTATATACAATATTACAGCAGATATACACACACAGATACAAGATATACAATTATATATATAAATACTCAATATGAAAAACAAGATTGAAACAAATACATATAGATAAGTCTCATACATGAATACATAGTCTAAGTTACATTGTTTCGATCATGTTACAAAGTAGTAGTTGGTACATGCTAATACATGTGTCGATCGAACAAGTTAGAGCTCGGAAGCTCGCCTAGACATCTAAACTAGCTAGCTAGACACAAACGCGGGATAAATAACCAAAGAAGATAAGCATGATCACCGCCGCGACGAAGGTGTAGGTCTTCATCCGGTTCCTTGTCCTAACTCCCGCTAGATAGCGCGTGTATCTAGCTTCCGCCTCCGCCATAGTGTTGTACCCTTTGTAGCTATTGCCGCTGAAATGGTGCACCTGTCTCCGGCAGTCTTCCCAATCATCGTAGACTCCGGGAACCCGTCCCTTGTACACGACGTACCACGTCATCTATAAGTTGACAATAATAATTAACCGACTATTGAAAAAAACATATATAATTAAAGTCGCATATGAAGATACACTTATAGAAAGTACTCCTAAATCAAAAAGACCAAACTCAGAAAGCATGCCTCATATATAACTAGGTTGTTCGACACAGGAATATGCTACAATGGAACTGTTCGCCAAGTAGGATGCACAACACCTGGACCTGTGCATAGCACAAGGCGAACAATCCCATCGCAGCACATTCACATATAGTGTGCCACGACATTTCAATCATCGGCATTATTCTCGAAAAAGACCAAAGTAACTCAAAAAGCATGCCTCATATATATACATAGGTCGTTGGACACAGGAATATGCTACGATGGAACTGTACGCCAAGTAGGATGCACAACACCTGGACTTGTGCATAGCACAAGGCATACAATCCCATCGTAGAACATTCACATATATAGTGTGCCACGACTTTCAATCATCGGCATTATTCTCGAAAAAAGAGTAAAGAAAAAAAGAAGGACCAAATTGAGCAAAGGACCAAAGAGTAAGCAAAAAAACCAAGCATTGATTGATATATAATAATAAGCAAAATAAGTTCACTTGTCGTCCACACACACACACAAAGGTCATCTATAGTTTGTAACTACAACTAGGCCAACATCAAGCCTTCTGGCTCGGCTTAGGGAACGGGAGGACGCCTTGTCTCGTCATGAACTTCCTATAGTCACCCTGCATCTCTAGGAGATCTTCTATGTCACGGTTATTCGGGATATTTCCTCCGTAGAAGATCCCTCCCGAAGTCATGACATCACGGAAGATGATTGCCCCAAACTGCTGCTGGATGCGATACATCTCTTGTCTAATATCCGAATCATTGATCTTGGCCTTTGCTTCGGCCCACTGTTTGAGATGATCTGGCAACGTAGAATTCTGCTGGTCAAGTAGGAACGCCCTCATGTGATGGAGTGCGTAGTAGGCTTCCTTCTTACTGTTTTTCGGCTGCTTCACGCAGGGGAACTCCGTTACGTGGTTGAAGACGTGCCTGCCGAACTTGACCTTCTTACGCACGAAGCTGGTGCCTTCCGTCGAGGCAAAGCCAGTGAGAGCATCATCCAGAACTTCCTTGATCTTGTCGTAGTTTTTCTTCCTTTCTAGACTCCCCGAGTCGAAATACGTGGCATGGGAATGCTTCGGCGATAAGGAGATGAGCGTGCAGTGTTCATCTCTGCGCAAAAAATTCAAATGGAATGTGTTGGAAAAAGAATGATGATGATCTAATAAAGCCAATCGACGGTGGCGAGCGAATAACGACTTACTCGGGAAAGTAAGGCACGAGAATGTATTCCTTTGTCTTGTTCGCCACGAGGATTCTTTTTAGGTACGAGGCCACGATACGTCATTCGGCGGGGGAACCCAAGCAGCCGTCACACATGTAGTAGGGGTCCACTACATCGATGCCCGGTGTGTTCTCTCTAATGATTTGCATGGCCAGGCTGAGAGAAAAGAGACGTACCATGGTATAGTGCAGCGGGTATAGGTGGAACATATTGAAGATGTCCTCGAACCGCAGGAAGAACACTGGGTAGGGTTGTCGCGGTTGAATAATTTAGCCCCGGCACTTTAATGTTTCTTCTTTCGAACGGGCTACCTTTTTGGGTAGGGTTGTCCTTTTTCTTCTTGTGATGTATGTTGCTGCATCGTAGTCGTCGGCATCTTCAATCTTTGGATCGCCGTACTGGTCGAAGTCTTGCTCGTTGGCGACTCCATCCATTCCGATGATGTTTCTTTTTCCTCTCCTCACGACAACACGGCTAGGATTTGTCGGGTCGGTAATGAAAAAACATTGGTCCACTTTGGTAGCCAGTACCCACGGTTCATTTTTCGCGGCCACGTTTGCACCGGCAGCCTTGGATTTGGCTGCTTCGGGTATAACCATGGTTGTGAAATACCGGTCTTCTCTTTCGACACTCTTTGCCCATCTGATACGGAACATCGGCACCTTTTCTCCACAGTAGTCGAGCTCCCAGATCTCCTCGATTCTTCCGTAGAATCTTTCCTTCACGTTGTTATCGGTGTAGAATTCCGACGTTACGCCTGAGTTCTGATAATCACACTTGTTGTCCTTTTCCTCCGTGTAGAATGTGTAGCCGTTGATATCATACGCCTGATAGGTCACCAGGTTTTGCATCGGTCCCTGCGACAAGGTGAATATGATCTTTTCCGTGTCAGAAGAATGCGAGCGCGGGGGATTATCAAGGAGCGTCTGCCTAAACCAACGCGTGAAATCTGAGTTGTGCTCTTTGATTATTTCTCCCCGCGTCCTCTGTATGCCCCGGTCACTGTACTTCTTCTCGATTAACCTTTTGTGCTTCTGTACCCAAGGATCGACCAGTTCTAAATGCTGTAGCGCGACGAGGTTTGCTCGATCAAAGTCTGCGTGTCGAAAATCGAAGTCTGCATGCAGTATGCGACGACCCTCTCGGTGACCAGATCCGTCGAGCTTGCCAAGGTGTCTGTTGACGGGAAGACCGACAGGGTTCTCGATGTCTAGATAATTCGTGCAGAAAGAGATGCACTCTTCGGCCAGAAAGCCCTTGGCTATGCTTCCATCTGGACGGGACCTGTTGCGAACGTATCCTTTGATGTGTCCGTTCATCCTTTCGAACGCCATCATGCTGCGGAGGAACATCGGCCCGAGTTGTACGATGTCCTCCACGACATGGACCAGCAGATGCACCATAATGTCGAAGAATGCGGGTGGGAAGTAGACCTCAAGCTCACATAGTATCACCACGATCTCCTCCTGTAGCCTTCCGAGCTGATTCAAGCCAATCGACTTCCTAGAGATGACGTCGAAAAACTTGCATAGGCCAAATAACGTTTCATGGACGTGCTCGTCCATTATCCCTCTTAGTGCGACCGGAAGTACCTGCGTCATTAGCACGGCACAGTCGTGAGACTTCATGCCACTGAACCTCTGCTTCGCCTCGTCTAGGTATCTGCTTATCTTGCCCGCGTAGCCGTAAGGAAATTTGACTCCTAGAAGGCACTTGAAAAACTGTTTGATCTCATCCTGGCTTAGAGTGAAGCAAGAAGGAGGGCAGTAATATTCGTTCTTCTTGAACTTTTTACCCTTCCGACGACCTTGTGTCGTCTCCGACTCATGATCATCGTCATCTTCCTGATCATCAGGAGTAGTGCGTCCTCCGTGAAGCTCCTTCCGGATACCCAAGCATATCAGGTCGTGCCTTGCTTTCGGACCATCTTTCGTCCTATCTGGCATGTTGATTATGGTGGCGACCAGACTCTCGCACACGTTTTTCGTGATATGCATGATGTCGAGGCTATGAGGCGTGCGGAGAAACTTCCAGTATGGAAACTCCCAGAAAACAGACCTTGTTTTCCATACCTTCATCAGCGGCTTGTCTTGTTGCTGCCTCTTTCGCTTCTTTCCAGGCTTAGGACAATCTTTCCAGTTTTTCAGCAACTCTTCCACTTCTTCGCTGCTCCTATGCTCTGGGATTCCTCGGGTCTCTGATTTGCCATCGAACAGGTCTCCACGTTTTCTCCATGGATCATTCTTGCCGAGCCACCTCCGGTGCGCCATGAACATGGTTTTCGATGACCCTGGATCTTTCTCTAGTTGGAGATAGCTTGTGTTATCCATGCACCTAACGCATGCGCAGAATCCTTGGATAACCTGCCCCGAGATATACCCGCAACCTGGATAGTCTTGCACCGTAGTGATCAACGCGGCTCTCATAGTGAAATAATCTTGTGCGACAGCGTCGTAAGTATTGGCTCCAGATTCCCATAACGTGGCTAGCTCCTCTTTCAACAGCCCGAGATACAGATTGATGTTGGTACCAGGTTGTTTCGGCCCTTGAATTAGCATACTCATTTGTATGTACTTCTTCTTCATGCACAACCATGGAGGGAGGTTGTACATTCATACAAACACGGGCCAAGTGCTGTGCGTGCTGCTCTGGCTACCGAACGGATTGAGTCCATCGGTTCTCACACCAAGCCTGATGTTCCTCGAATCTCCACCGAATTCTGGGAATTCGAGGTCCAATGCTTTCCACTGGCTAGCATCTGAAGGGTGCGTCAGCAGCTCATCCTTTTCGGGGTCATCATCATCTCCTGGCTTCTTCCTTTCCGCATGCCATCGCATGAGCTTCGCTTCCTTAGGGTCCGCGAAATAGCGCTGCAGACGAGGAGTGATAGGAAAGTACCATACCACTTTTCGAGGTGCTTTCTTCCCTTTCTTGTATCGACTCACGCCGCACACCGGACATGTGGTTTTCTCCGCGTCCTCGCCCCGATAAATGATGCAATCTTTGATGCATACGTGATATCTAACGTGCGGTAGATCGAGAGGACAGACGATTTTCTTGGCATCCTCGATACTAGTTGGACATGTGTTCCCCTCCGGGAGACGATCGTGCCAGAATTCCATCATATCGTCGAAGCTTGCGTCGCTCAATTTGTGCTTTGCCTTCATCTCCATAGCCTTGAGCGTTACATTCAACCGGGTATCATCGGGCCTGCATCCTTCATACAATGGAGTAACCGCGTCTTTCTCAAGTTGCGCAAGCTTGGCTTTCTCTCTAGCGGCAGCCCTGGCGTTACTCGTCTGCTTGAGAAGCAGCTCTTGCACATAAGGGTCCCGCACCCAGCCTGACGTTGTTCCATCGTCGTCTGCTCCTCCGGCATCTAGATCATCATCATCCCGGTCTGCTTCCGCACCTTCACCATCTCCAGGAGACTCTTCATCATCTCGCCCGTTCTTGCCGTGATGATGATCATCGTCATGTTGGCCACCTTCTTCACCGTCTCCATCATCTACGTCATCGCTTATCCAACGAGTGTATCCATCCATGAAACCATGGCGGAGAAGGTGCGCCTGCAGATTCCCGGAATCTGGGTCGATCACCCAGTTGAGTTTGCATCTTATGCACGGACATCTTATATCTGTCTTGTTATTTCGTATCATGTCGGCCGTCGCACATTTCAAAAATCTAGCCACAATGCCTTCGCTCATTATGCGGACCATTTTTGCCTGCACGATGTACACGGTACAATTTTGAAGTCTATTAGAACCACATAATGAATGCATGCATGCAATGGTCGATAGAAAATTTCGGCATGACCTATCCTAAAATTAGGACCTTTGCGAAATGCCAAAGTCTTGCCAAAATGGAAATGAATCAACATTTTGGCAAAACAAATGGCAACTTGTTCACATACAAACACAAGAGAGAGAGAGAGAGAGAGAGAGAGAGAGAGAGAGAGAGAGACCGATCCATACACACATGAACATATCATTATCCTCTCCATACACACATGCATGAGCATCATCGATACTCTCCATATACACACACATATGACCATCGATCCTCTCCATATACACACATCATGAGCATCGATCATCTACATACATATGAGCACATCATCCATATACACATGAACACATCCTTACATGGACAACTTACCGAGATGAGAGACCGATCACGAGAAATATGGAAAGGAGAGGTGCGCGCGTCGACCGGAGAAGGATAGATGAGAGACCGGAGACCTCCTCTATTACTTATGTAACATCCAAAGCAAGTTTTACATGCTAAAAATGGTGAATGTGTGGAGAAATTGAGGTGGGAAGGAGAAGATCCCGACTAGATCTAAGGAGGAAGAAGAAGGGGAAAGTGAAGTGTGGGGTGGTGGATGTGGTCACACATGTGCACATAAAGTGCTGCCCTAAAGAAATCGACACATCCGTGGCGCACACGGCCCTAGTGCGCCACAGGGAGTACAAACATCTGTGGCGCACTATGCCACGTGCGCCACAGATGCTCCTACTCCCTGTGGCGCACTAGGCCGAGTGCGCCACAGAAGTTTGTGGCCGTTTCAGAGCAGAGGGGGGCATGCGCTTAGGCGTAGCGCACCAGACCCATGTGCGCCACAGATGACCCTAACAACCGTGGCGCACCTGACTATAGTGCGCTACAGATGTTTGGCGTGCGGCCAACAGGGCCCTGGCCCACACACATCTGTGGTGCACTATAGTCATGTGCGCCACAATTGTTCTAGTTATTAGTAGGGCACTGCCCACAGGTGAGCCACGCCTGTTTTAGCCATGGGGCACTTCAACCATGTGAGCCACGGATGTGCTGATTACCTATAGCCGTTTTCCTAGTAGTGGGTTTTCGTATCCAGTCCATGACTTCCTTCGTGGACTGCTTTTCTTCTTTGGGGTTCAGCTGCATCATCTGTCTCCCAATTCTCTTCTCCACATTGCTTGTTTTATCACCTTTTGCGAGTGCTGGCTTGGCATTGAGCCGCACTTTGGCCTCTTCCGGAAGCTCTATTCTGTGAAGAGGCAATCTGGTTCGGATGGTGTGTATCCCATTGGGGGTTTCATCATCTCCCTCAGTCCCAATATGCAATTCTTTTCCTTTTCCATGTCTGAATCTGTCCAGTACTGGCGGAGGCGATGGTTTTATATCCGTGACTCCGTAGTGCCCGGGCAAGATTTTGGTCTTGTTCCCTTTGACCCCTCCCAATTGATTGAGAAGAAAAGATCCTGGAAAAACCAAATCTTAGATTGTGAGGTGGCGGAGATAGAGGCCCTGTACCGTCGAGTGGAAGATCTCCAACTGATTCCTGAGAAGGAGGTGAACGGTGTGGACATCATCCGGACGTTTCTTGAGCGTCGGGTGCAGCCTCTCCAAGCGAGGGCGCACCCGATGTTTCTTTATTCTGGGCGCCGTGATCCGACGAGGGTTTCGAGTGAGAAAATCTCCGAGGTGGAACTTGACAAGGCTCTTCGCGCACTATTGAAGTTCAAGGCCGACGAAGAAATCCCGGGGAAGTCGCTGACTCCTCCCTTTTCTTCGACGTTGGTCGTACCGAAGGTGTAGATTTGCGCACGTAGTGCTCCCCCTTTGTTTTTGTCGGCTGTGTATTTTTTCCTTTGTTTGTTAACAAAGTTCCTTTTCATCTTGCAGAGCTTCAAGGTGCCGGGCATGGTACCACCGTTGCCCGAAAGGTATCCGAATGCCCCGGATAATGAAGTGGTGGATTCCGTGTCTGAGCTACCGTCAGCGCGATCTCCAGCGGAGGATGCCGACGAGTCGAGTGAGAACCATTCGCGCAAGCGATCACGGAGCTCCAGCGAGTCTTCGGATGCCTCGACTCCTCCGACTCCCAAAAATCCTCTGGGCCTTGAGCGTCATGATGATGTCCATGGGGGTTCTTTCTCTCCCCTTCCTGCCATTCCTGTGCGGGCTGTTGCACCGCATCCGCCAGCAAAGCGGAAGAAGGAAGAAAAGAAGGAGGAGAAGAAGGAAGAGAAGAAAGAGGAGAAGAGGGCCCGAAGGGCTTCTCCTATCTTCGACCTGAGCGCGTTGGGCTCGTAAGTTTTCTTGTTGCCATTGTTGTCCTTTGTTCCCTCGTTATTTTTGCACCTGTGTTGATTGGTTCGTATGTAGGCAATCCTCCGACGGCTCTAGTGATGGTGCGCGGGAGATGATGGGGGAGTCAAACATTGCGTCGCCTCCTCCTCAAACGGTGGCGACTTCGGGTGACGCTGCTCCAGTTCCTCCTGTGCGGGAGGGGCTGGTGGTTGCGCCTCAGAATTTCGCAGGCGGGCCGTCGGGGTCGCCATCGGAGCATGTAAGTTTTTCTGCTTCATGTCACGGGGGGAGCCCCCGAGTGTCTTCGTGTGCTGATGTTTTTTTTGCTTCTTTGTGTTGGGCGTAGCCCCCAAGTCCTGTTCTTACTGCTATTGCCTTTTTCTGCAGCCTTTTGTCCAAGAGGCCAAGCGGCTGGTGGAGGAGCGCCTGACGCTGGAGGCGAAGCTGCGGCAGCTTCAAGGTATTCGTCTGCCTTTTAGTGCCTCTCTTGTTTATCCTGGTCCTGTTCTTTGACACTTGCTTGTCTTAAATGTAGAGGATCATAACGACTCTCTCCGTGAAGTCGACGCTCTTAAAAAGAGCCTTGGCCAATCGGAGCAGAAGGCCGAAGCCGCCGCTGGTGCGAAAGAGCGCCTTGAGCTGGAGCTGACGAAGGCAGCCGAAGCGAAGGAGCGTCTGCAGCAGGAGGTCGCAGATCGTGAGGAGCAGCTGGCCACCGTTGCGGCTGCTCGTGAAAGAGGGGTGGCGGATAAGCTCATGGCTGCTGCCAAGGCTATTTCGGGTGAGTACAAGCTTTTGTACTTGTTTCTTTTCCTACAGATCTTCTTCTATGCTGCCTTTCTTCATGTTTTTCTTCGTTTTTATCTCAGATGCCGCAGGCATCGAGTTTGACCGCGGTGCTCGGGAGCACGGGAGTGCTCTAGATGATGCCACTATGGCGGTCGAAGACCGCTGCAGCACCGTCGTCAACTCCCTTGCCAAGGCGAAGGAGGTCCTCGGTCGCTTCTACCAAGAGCTCTTCCCGAAGGGCGCAGCCCTAGATGATGTGGACGCTCTGGCAGAGGCTCTGTCAGCCGAAGCGCCTGCGGCGTACAAGCGCAAGCAGAAGGGCATCGGCGCGTCCGTCGGGCTGGCGATGGCCTTGGCGGCTAGAGCGGAGCTGGACCTGCCCCAGATCACTTCTCGGGTGCCGACGGCTGCGGATGGATCCGAGGTAGACTTCGCCGCCTATTCCGCTCGCTGCAGACGATATGGGCCCAAGCTCATTGACTTGCTGTTTGAGTACGCACTGCGGCAGCAGGGCGAGGCCAAAGCTAGGCAGTCTGGTTCTGAGGCGACTCAGTGTCCTGCACCTTAGGCATAGTAGACGTAGGGTGGTTTGTAGTCTTCTTTTGTTGTAAATATCTTTTGTAGTACTATCCTTGTGTCACATAATGGCCTTATATATTTTAATGAATTCCTCCGAGTTGTGCTCTATCCTTGGCTGAATGTCGGTGTGCCTTCTCTTTTCTGCTGCTATAGGTTCCTTCGGGTGCTGACTCAGTTGACACTTCATCCGAAAGGCCCTTGCGACCATCACTGGATGATTCCTCGCAGCTCGCTTTTCTTTGAGATCGCGTGCGCAGCTTGGAGAGGGATTTGCTCGGGTTACGCGGTCGCGCCGATGTTTGGAAATCCAAGGCAGATCGTGGTGCAGCCAGAGAGGAGTATTTAATGGCGGAGCTGGGTCGGCTGTCCGAGCAGCTGCAATGTAAGTTGGTCCTTCTTTCGGGCTGTAGCTCAGTACTTCAGGTGAGCCTGCTGGCCTTATTCTTGTTTTGTGCGGTTGTCGCAGGTGCCAATCTTGCTCCGAGGGAAGAAAAGGAGCGTATCGCTGTTCGAGTCAATTGCTTGACTCAACAGGACATGGAGGCCGGCGGCTTCTTCTGGATGGATCGCGATCGCGCCATGGTTCCGGCGACGGTGCAGGATCGTGTCTATCAGGTTTCGCGGGTTCTCCGCCAGGTGCAGGCATCACTTTCCTTGGTGCTGCACGTCATGTTTCCTTTGGATGCCGTGCCAACGACCCTCGCAGGTCTTCTGTCAAGGTTTCGGAGTGCCAGCAATGTCAAGGAGCTGGTGCGGCAGCAGCTCGTCGCAGGGGTGAAGGCTGCCTTGTCTCTTGTGAGGGTGCACCGTCCTGACGTAGATTTGGCTGCTGTGGCAACTGGGCCACCTCTTCGACCAGATGGTGGCGAGTGGAACATGCGTCCGCATTACGCGGCTGTAAGGCAGTGTGACGAACAGATTGTAGATTTGTTTGAGCAGCGTGCTCAGGTTATTCTTTAGAATAGGTAGGACCTGAAAATAAACAGATAGATGTAAAATTTGTATATTGCGGCTGGGCGTTTTTGTGCCCTTTGTTGTAAAGGTTTGCTTGTTTGTGAGCACGCAGTGCTTTGATTGAGTACGTGCCCTTTTCGTTTGCCTGACGTGGTCAGCTACTCAGGTGTACACGTTTGGTCCTCAGTCGATGAAATCGTGAGGTGGGGGGAGCCCCCGAGTGCGTATGTAGCATGTAGTAAAGTTGCAGAAAAATAGTCAACCGAAGGTTGGGGGTGAGACACTTAGCTTTATTTATATCGTAATGGAGGAGGTACATGGTTCGACTGAGTAGCCTTGTCTGAAAGCCTTATTGAAAGTAAAAAAGGGGGTAGGTTGCTATGGGTAGAATCGTCGCAGGTGCGAGATGTTCCATGGGTTGGAGTATGCGACTCCAGACACCACGTGTTTGAGGCGATAGGCGCCACCTGGGATGACTTCGGTGATGACATAGGGTCCCTCCCATGGTGACTCGAATTTATTCGGTCGCTTTTGCTTGAGTCGCAAGACGAGGTCTCCTTCGACGAAGGACCTTGGGCGTAGCCGGCGGCTGTGGTAGTTGCGGAGACTCTGCTGGTACACCGCTGATCTAGCTGCTGCTATATCCCGTGCTTCGTCGAGTGTGTCGACGGCGTCTTCGAGTGCAGCCGTGGATTCGGCTTCGCTATAAGCGACGACTCGTGGAGCCTGGTGGCGTACTTCGGCTGGTAGAACGGCCTCAGCTCCGTGCACCATGAAGAATGGTGTGTAGCCGGTGGATCTGTTTGGCGTGGTCCGTAAGCTCCACAGGACAGACGGTAGCTCTTTTGTCCAGTTTCCAGCTTTGTGCTCGAGTGAGCTCATGAGGCGTTTCTTGATGCCGGCGCCGATTAGGCCGTTGGCCTTTTCCACTTGCCCGTTTGTTTGCGGGTGTGCCACTGAGGCATACGTGATATTGATCCCGAGGCCTTCGCAGAAGTCCTGGAATTCTTCGGAGATGAAGTTCGATCCGTTGTCGGTGATGATGTTGTGCGGTACGCCGAACCTGTAGACAATGGATTCGAAGAATTTGATGGCGGTTTTGCCCTTCTGGTTGGTGACTGGCATGGCCTCGATCCACTTGGTGAATTTGTCGACTGCGACCAGGAGGAAGACGTGTCCCCCTTTCGAGGACTTTGGCAGTTTGCCGATCATGTCGAGGCCCCATTGGGCAAAGGGCCAGGCTATGGGTATGGGTCAAAGTTCGGACCCACGTGCGTGCGGTTTGTCGGCGAACCGTTGGCACCCGTTGCAACTTCGGACGATGTCCTTCGCGTTGCTCATGGCCGTTGGCCAATAGAATCCTGCTCGTAGAGCCTTGGCGACAAGGGAGCGGCTGCCTGCGTGGTGGCCGTAGATGCCCTCATGGATATCTTGGAGTATGGCCTTGCCGTCGTCGATGGTGACGCACCGTTGTAGTACACCCGTAATGCTGCGTTTGTACAGCTCGTCGTTGATGATGGTGAAGGCTTTTGACCGACGAGATATGCGCCGGGCATCTGTCGGGCTGTCAGGCAGTTCTCCGTTTATCAGGAACTGGAGGTATGGACGTGTCCAAGTTTCTTCGACTGCCATGACCTGCATCAGGTTGACCATGGCAACTTCGGTATCCAACTTTTCGGGCCCTTCATGACCTTCGGGTAGCGTAGCCCCCGAGTGTTCTGCTTCTTCGGGTGATCCCTTGGGGAATTTCCGCTTGATGGATGGTACGCAGATCTGTTCGAGGAACACACCTAGTGGTACCTTTGCACAAGTGGAGCCGATGTTGGCGAGTCTATCGGCCTCCTCGTTGCTCTCTCTTCCAACGTGCCAAAGTTCGCAGCCGTCGAATTCTCCTTTGAGTGCGTTGTATAGCGCGCGGTACGCGATCATGTTTTCGGCGTGTGCGTCACACTCATTCATCGTCTGCTGTACGACAAGGTTGGAGTCACCGTAGATGACCAGGAGCGTTGCGCCGCATATTTTTGCCATCTTCATGCCATGGATGAGGGCTTCGTATTCGGCCTCGTTGTTGGAGGCTCTGAATTTCATCCGAAGAACGTACTTCATCTTGTCACCTTGCGGGGAGGTCAGTATGACTCCTGCCCCTGCTCCGGCTTCGCGCTTGGAGCCGTCGAAATGCATTGTCCAGGACTGCGACATGTCTGGGTGTCAGGCAGCTGCAGCTCCATCCAGTGCACCAGGAAGTCCGGAAGGACCTGAGATTTGATTGCGTGTCGCTTCTCGTAGACGATGTCCAAGGGTGATAGTTCAATGCCCCACAGGGCCACGCGTCCTGTGGCCTCTGGGTTATTCAGGATGCTGTTCAGGGGTGCCTCGTTGACAACCATCACCTGATGCTCCTGGAAGTAGTGGCTCAGTCGTCGAGCCGTCATGAACACGACGTAGGCTAGCTTCTGGTAGTGCGGGTACCGCTGTTTTGTTGGAGTGAGTACCTCACTGAGGTAGTAAATTGGGCGTTGGACCCCGTGGGTCTTGCCTTCTTCGGGTCGTTCGACCACGAGTACGGTGCTGACCACCTGGTGTGTGGCTGCTATGTACAGCAGCAGGGGCTCGCTCTCCTTTGGCGTGACCAAAACGGGCGAGGTGGAGAGGAGCCGCTTGAGGCTTTCGAATGCGTCGTTGGCTTCTGGTGTCCATTCAAACTTGTCTGCCTTGCGCAGCAGCTGGTAGAATGGTAGGGCCTTCTCGCCCATGCGGCTGATGAACCTGCTTAGTGCCGCTACTCTCCCTGCGAGCTGCTGAACGCCCTTGAGTTTTTTCGGCTTCTCCATTGTCATGATGGCTTTGATTTTCTTCGGGTTCGCCTCGATCCCTCATTGAGAGATGAAGTACCCGAGCAGCTGACCCGAGGGGACGCCGAAGGCACACTTTTCTGGATTGAGCTTGATCCTGTAGTGATCAAGGTTTTCGAACGTCTCGCGGAGATCGTCGGTAAGTGTCCTTGCCTCCCTGGTTTTTATTACTATGTCGTCAACATAAACTTGGACGTTGCGACCAATCTGGTCCTTGAGGCAGTCCTGCATGCATCGCTGGTACGTGGCACCCGCGTTCTTTAGCCCGAAGGGCATTGTGTTGTAGCAGTATACTCCGAACGGTGTGATGAACGCCGTTTTCTCTTGATCTTCGACCTTGAGTCGAATCTGGTTATAGCCTGAGTAGGCGTCGAGGAAGGAGAGTTTCTCACAACCTGCAGTCGAATCGATGATCTGGTCGATCCGGGGAAGAGGGAAGTGGTCCTTTGGGCAGTGTTTGTTTAGTGACGTGAAGTCTACGCACATCCGCAGGATGTCCGTGTCCTTCTTTGGGACCATCACCGTGTTTTCCAGCCACTCGCTTTCCTTTATTTCCCGGATGAAGTCTGCTGCGAGTAATTTGTTGATTTCCTTGCCGATAGCTTCGGCTCGTGGCTCCGACAGTCTTCGGATGGACTGCTTGACCGGCTTGGTGTCTGGAAAGACATTGAGTGCGTGCTCGGCGAATTCCCTGGGAACTCCTGGCATGTCCGCAGGACACCAGGCGAAGATTTCCCAGCGCTCATGGAGGAATTCGACGAGCGCGCCTTCCTATGCGGTGCTGAGGTCATTGGCGATGAGGGCCGTCTTGGAGGCATCCGTCGGATGGACCTGCACTTTCTTGGTGTTGACGGTGGAGTCGAAGGACATGTCGGGTGCGTTCTGCCTTGTGACTGGGGGTAGCCCATTGTTCGTCACCTCGCGGAGCCTTACAAGCTCGTCTTGCATGCCGAAAGACTGGGAGATTTTTTTGAAATCCCTGTCGCATTGGTCCGATCGGGTGAAGCTCCCGTGGACTGTGATGACGCCCCTTGGCCCTGGCATCTTGAGTAGTAGGTATGCGTAGTGTGGGACGGCCAGGAATCTTGCGAATGCTACACGCCCCAGGATGGCGTGGTATTGCGACGGCCAGTCCACCACTTCGAATTCTAGGCGCTCCTGCCGAAAGTTGTCCGGCTTCCCGAAGATGACGTCGAGCCCTATTTTGCCCAGGGGGAATATGCCCTTCCCTAGGACAATGCCGTGGAACGTTGTGTCTGATTGTTCCAGGCTGCATTGCGGGATTCGCATAGCCGCTAGAGTGCTTGCGAACATTAGGTTGATGCCGCTGCCGCCGTCCATGAAGACGCGACTCATCTCGAAGCCTCCGATCTGCGCCTCCAGCACCAGGGCAGCATGACCTGGGCGAGGGATCTGGCAAGGGTGATCCGCGCGAGTGAATGTGATGCAGGACTCCGATCCGCTGAGGTACTCAGGGATTGCAGGCGGAGTTGCCACGGCCAAGTTGATTTGTCGGGTGATTTTCTTCTGCACCCTGTTTGTGGGGCGTCCCTTCTGGATCATATTTAGTGCTCCTTTTGGTGGGGGGTATGCAACCCCGGCGTTGTTTTGCGCTGGTGCGACTGGTTGATTTGGGCCTCCAATAGGCGGCGGTGGAGGAGCTCCGTGTGCTATTTCACCTGGCGCAGGTGCGTTTCCGAACGCATGAATTGGAGCTTGTTGCCTCATCTGCACCATGCCTTCGCTGAGTTTCTGGAACTCGCGGCAGTCCTTGAGCATGTGGCTGGCTTTTTTTTTGCCATCCTGTTTGTCGATGTAGAAGTGGATGGTGCATGGACCCGAAAGTTTGTCGAATGCTGAGGGTCCGTTGTCGCGGTCGCGGCGTTGCCACGACTGCGTTGGTCGTCCGTTGTCGCGGAAGTTTCCGCTGCGGTACCCTCCGCTGTTGCGGCTGTTGTCGTTACGGCGGTCGGCGTAGCCGGCCGCGACCATGTCGGGTCCGTCGCGGTCCTCGTAGACGCGCGATCTCCTCTTGATGCGGCGTTCACTTCTTAGGCCGTAGTCGTCCTCTTCATCTGATTGCGGTCGCTGGATGCAATCTTCGCCGTCTGCCCAACTGTTGGCGATTTCCATGAGGTGGTCAAGTGTCTTGGGCTTTACACGCCCAAGTTCCTCCTTGAAGTCTTGGCGCTTGACGCCGTCCCTGAAGGCGTCGATGGCCCTCTCTTCGGAGATGTGTGCTGCGGAGTTCTTGGTTGTAGACCAGCGTAGTATGTACGAGCGAATAGATTCACCCGTTCTCTGAGTGCAGGCTCGCAACTCTTCGATTGAGGCGGGCCTCTTGCTGGTGCCTTTGAAATTTCGGATGAAGCTGTAGGAGAGCTCCTCCCAGCTTCGGATGGATCCTGATGATAGGCTGCTAAGCCAGACCCGCGCCGCGCCTGTCAGCTGCAGCTGAAGGCATTGCATGGCGGTTTCTTTGTTGCCTCCGTGAAGCTTGACGGAAGATAGATGGTCACTGAGCCATGACTTTGGATCTTGCGTGCCGTTGAACTTCGGAGTATCCGAAGGAAGCTTGAAGTTGCGTGGCATCTGTGTTCGCCGAACGGATCTGCTGAAGCATCGAGCTCCGCAGAGTTCTCCTTCGTCTTCTTCCATCTCGGATTCGGACAAGCATGCGCGTTTAGCGCGTGCTTTGTCGATCTTGCGTTGTGTAAGCTTGTCTCTGGCGTCGTAGTCGCGTTTATGGCGGTGCAAGCTCTTCTTCCTTCGAGGAAGATCGTGCTCCTCTTCCTCTTCGGATGAGGGGGTGGGGCTCCGGTCGCGCCTGGCCGGAGCTTTCTTCTTCGGCTCCGCAGGAGCGTCTTCGTGGAGCGCAGCTCCGATTAGTCCTAGTCCGGTGAGTGCGGACCTATGCATGGCCCTTTTCGGGTCCCCCTCCGGAGGTGGGTGAGCCGCGAGATACGCAGTGGCTGCCATGATCACAGCTTGTGGCGTCTTCGAGATGATGTTGCCGTCGGCATCCATATCCATGAACGATGTGTGGAGGGTTCGGGTCACGTCGCGCCGCTCCTTGGGATCCATGTTTTCCACCCGTGAGCGGTGCTTGTTTCCCTGGTTTCCGTTTGTGCTAGAGCCGGGTGCGATGGCGGAGAGCGCGGCTCGTCGCGCGCTGGACTCGGAGGCTGCTTGCTTGCGTTTGTCGAGCGTCTCCTGCATCTTGACTTGTTTCTTGTGCTCCTCGATGAGAAGGTAGTGGTATGCCATCAGTAGGTCACGTGAGGCGTCTGCAGGTAAGACGATGTCGCCTGCGACAGCACGGCGAGCCTGGACCCATCCTTCTTTGCTAAGTTGGATGACGTGGCCGTTGCTTTCCCTGTTGGGTGGGGAACTGGCTTCTTCTGTTTTCGCCGTTTTCGCCGTTTCGATTGGGCGGCGAGTTAGGCGTTTCCTCGTCGGTTTGGATGACTGCGGCGCATAGATAGCGCTTGCAGATTGGTCGGCTGCTGCCGCAGCTTTCGGATCCGGAACCGTAGGTCCCTTCATCCGAAGGTGGATCGCACAGATCGGAGTTGCAGCTGCTGCTGCTGTAGAACTCATCTGTCGATGGTGACGTGCGTAGCACGGGGTGTGGAGCCCACGAAGCGGTCCTGATTGACGGCACGGGCACCCGCTCAGGGAGGTGGAGGGTGCCAGTTTGTCCCACCTGGAAGCAGAAGCTCCCGAACAAAATTTCGAGTCCGTCGCCTACGGGCTCGAAATCCTTCATGGTGGCCGGCGAGTGGGCGGTGAAGTCGAAAGCGCCGAAGAGGAGGTGATTCTCCGTCGCCGCGGAGTTGTAGATCGATCGGGTCGGAACCGTCCCGACCGCACAATCAGCAGCCCCAATTCCCACAGACGGCGCCAATTGACGAGGTTTAATCTCGTCAATGCCCATTGTTATGGACTTGGGTTTTGGAGAAGATGGGGATGCTGAAGATCGTGGCACGGTTAACAGACAAGCAACCAGGGGACACGAGATTTACCCAGGTTCAGGCCCCCGGAGGGAAAACCCTACTCCTGCTTGTCTGCTCTTGATTACGGCGGAACCGAAGGTTACAGGGTGCGCAGATTCGATCTGGCGTGGATGCGTGTGCGAAAGTATGAGTCGAGAGATCTAGGACGTGCCCTCCTGGCCTTTATATAGACTTAGGCAGGTCCCGGGCATAGTCCTAGTCGGTTACAAGTTCTAGGGTTTTACCCCTTTGAATTTCCTATCTCCGCTAGTCTTGTTCTCCAAGGATCCGAAGGCGTTATGGGCCTTGGTTACCCGAAAATCTTCATGGGCCAGTATATATCTGTTGTGGGCCTTCCTTGGGCTGGACTAGGTATGCTAAAGCCACGTACCCGTAGGGTATAACCATGTCACATGGTCATTGCCGTATGATGGGCCGCATCATGGAATTTCGCAAAAAGGAGTTATCTATAAAGGATTGTGATGACTCTGTTTAGAAATAATTATCGCAGTTTTGTGTAGATATACATGTCTGGGACGCTAACCCACGGTGAAAAATCAATCGTGTTCTATGCTAGCTTTGTGAAGGAAAAGTGAATCGGAGGAAATCAAGACAGCTACTTCATCACGATAGCCAGAAAATACTTGGCGAATTGCGGTAGTCGCAATATTGCCTCGAGATGCAATTCTTCCTTGAAATTCGTTCGGATATATCTGCTTGCTGTCTTGGAAGGAAATGAAAGTCCACACTTCTAATGCGTGCCCTGTTTGGACTCAACTTCTGAACAAGGGTGTCACTAAAACTCACTGTTTTGGTCCACACCACACGGTGACAAATACTCCCTTTGTTCCAAATTAGATGTTCAAGATTTGTCTAAATTTGTATATATCTAAAACAAACCTAAATATAAATCGGTGACATCTAATAATTCTCATGACAAAGGGGTAGTAAATAAAATTCTCAACCCAGTATAAACATGTCATACATATATATTATTCATATAGTCATTTCCCATTACATACAGGCGTGTATTGAACAGCAATAGAGGCGAAGAAAACAGAATCTTACTTTGTCCATATTCAAGGGGTAAAAACCTTGATTTTTTCCCCGTTTCTTTCCCCTCGGTATCATTGCTTATGCGATCAACGACCCCTTCAAGTATCTTATCCACCCTTCTAGAACAAATTAATTAGCACATACGCTCAGCTGTCGTAGGTGCGGCACTCGTCGGTCTCGGGGTTCTCCTTGCAGTAGTTCTCGAGCGGGTCGGAGTCCTTGAGCTTGTCGCGGGCGTGGCTAGCCGCGGCACTGAGCTCCTCCACCTCGTCCCAAGCGGCCGCACATTCCCCGCTGGCGCCGTCCTCCGAGCACGCCTCCTGGGCCTCCTTGATGCTCTCCGACACCTTGTCCGAGATGCCTGGCGGCGTCGAAGGCCCGACGCCCCGGCAAGCGACAAGGCGGCCGCCCAACGTAGGGAACGTGACCCGGGCGGCCACCTGCGGCCTCGCGAGGACATCGCCCCTGGCCGCGGCCGTGAAGATAGACAAGCTCACGTTCGTCAGCGCAGACGCCATTGCAGCACCAACTAGCTCGTCGGTCGATACGATTTTGTGTGTAGTTATGAGCTGTAACAAGGCCGTGCGTTCGAGACGGTAAGGTTTCATATTTATAGCTCTATTTGGGTGTTCCGGAAGGGAGGCTTTTACGTACACTCGTTTCCTATCACCTCTGGGCCAATCGGTGTGGGCCACGTCGTCTGCTTTGGAGATATTTTCCAGGCAAGGAACCGGAGCTTTGGAAGAAAGATCTTTTCTTATCTCTGTTCGGGATCGCTCCCCTTGGAAAGATGAGTGTGAAGGCTTCCTTGGGCGTTTCTTGCTGTAAAAGTTCGTGTTTATGTTCAGGTTGCACCGAAGAAAAAGGGTACGACAATATGCCAATTTGACTTTGTCTAAAAAATATCAAAGTATAGTAGTTAAATGCCCATGCGTTGCTATGGCTATATAGTTTTTATCATTGCACATGTCCATGCATATATAGAAAATATAGACACATGATATTTTTAAACATTTACGTTCTTGCTTTGCATAATTCGACATCATATTGCATAGAATCTTTTTTTGTTGGACTCCAATGGTCTACCCAAATCTTACTCCATAAAAATTCTAAGATCTTACTTTATTGTTTTCCTAGCTGCCAAATCGATACAACACCAACAAAGGAATATTATTATTGATACAAAGATCAGTCAATAATTAATTCCTAATTTTACACGCTCATTAATTATTATCTCTCTTTATCAATAGTAGCAGTACATAATGAATCGTAGATGCAAAATGTAGCACATGTGTTGTAAATTGCCATGTCAATTTGTTAGGTACGGGTGCTCAATGCTTGTTTAGTTTTGTTTTGTCATTATGGATATCAATTTCATTTTAAAATACAAACATTGGAGAAAGAATGTAATAGAGAAAATTCTATCAATAAAAGATCTGATTTGATATACATTATACAGATTTGTTTCTGACATAGGAGAAAAGTAATGCATCGTCAAGAGGAGATGATATCATGATATTTGAATAAAGCGGAAGCTAATCCAATTCATGGGGATCTGGTCATGAATCATTCTTTTTTTTTCTCGGGTTTTTAAAATCAGCGAACTATTTGATTGGTTAAATGCTAGAATACATATTTGATTTTCTGTTTTTTTAATGTCTCTATTCTCTCTCCAATTTACTATTTCCATCCCTCTCCACCCCCCGATCTTATCCTCTCCGAGTTTCTCCTTTCTTCCTCACCGAACTCACCCCATGGCACCGTTCACCTCCCTCCACTCTGGCCACTTGCTGCCCCACAATGGCGCCCTGCCTCTCCCCTCGGCCTCCTCTCACACATGTCCATTCTCACTCCTCCCTATCCCACCTCTCCTACAGTGCTCCCCCCATGGAGCTGCCCCTCCCATGGTTACCTCCCCTCTAAGATCCCTCCCATGAGCGTCGCCCTCCAACCGTGTGCCATCATCCCCGAGTGGTGTGGTGCTGTCGCTCCTGTCCTGCTCGAACTCGCCGCCTGAGGCCCTGCACCCGACGCGGCGCTGCCTCCTATGATCGTGGCCTCGTGGGTGTCCGTGTCCTTGCCATGTGTCATCCCAACAGTCTAGCACGAGCACACAACATGCTCATTCTCCTACTCCAACTGCCGCTTCCCTGTGCCAGCTCGTCGAAGCCGGCATTCTCTGTTCTTGCATCGCGCAGCTCTTCGTCCCGGCCACCTCCAACAAGTCCGGCTCCCCTCCTGCAGAACGCACATCACCCCCAACCTTGCGCCGACACCTTGCACTTGCCTTAGGCTACGCGGCACCAATGCCTCAACCCCGAGCACGCATACCGCGCCTCGACTCCGGACGCCGGCTCCTCAGCGGCTTCCCTACTCCGCCTCCTATTGGTTTGGGTGTTGTAGGGGAGCGGGCAAAAATCAGAAGCAAAGTTTTGATTTAATTTGGTGCGAGTTTTTGGTAGAAACTCGTTATGTTTAAACTGGATGAACCTTCCTGCGTGTCTCTGCCAGCCCGAGGTCCTCACCGGCTTCCCTTCATGTCGCGCCTCACCGCCCCATGGCCAGGACCGATGCCCGCGGGCCGGTGTTGAAAGGGCATTCCCTATCCTTAGTGGTTTTGATGTTTGATGATAACACATTTGTCGGACTAATCGTTTGTTAAGTGTATCTCAGGTTTCTTATCTAGGAGAAGGTATTCATTTCCCTCAAAAAGGACACTAGCAAGACATAGTTTCCTCTGCCTAAAGTCTATGTGCCGACTGGTAGTACCGGAAGTTTCTTTCGGTACTACCGCTAACCACCGGTAGTATCGCGAGCCAGTACTGCCACCCCGGCCGGTAGTACCACTGCATATGTCCGGTACTACCGCTTTGCGCTAGCACCGCTCATCTTGTACCGGGGGAGTCCGAAGCTTTGTTGCTCAGCTCGGGCGTTTCCGGTACCTGACCGGTAGTACCAGTTGTTTCCGGTACTACCACTCAAGTACCGGTAGTACCGCTCCAGTCGATCTGTAACGGGCAGATTCACTATGTGGGCCTATAAATAGGGAACCCCATCCCCTTCCTCCAGCTGCTCGACCCACTCAAGAACACCACCTCCATTTGAGCCACCAAATTGCCAAGATCTCTTTATCCAACCATCCAAAGTCTTTGATCTTTGGAGAATCGAAGGAGGAGGCCTTGATCTATAGCTTCACCAAGAGAGATCTTCATTTCCCCCTCATTCACTAGGGGTCCCTTGCTCTAGTATTTCTTTGGAAACCCTAGCTTTTGATTTGGTTCTTACAAGCTTGTCTTTCATTGTTTGACAGCTTGATTGTATTTGGGAGCCTCCAATTCAGTTGTGGATGTGTGCCTCGAACTTGTAGTGAAGGTGTCGGCTTCCACCCCGAAGGTTGCCGATATAGTGGAAGAGGTGAATCGAACCCGTTGGGGTGAGGTTCATCGGAAAACAGCGGAGGCCTCTCGTGGCGTTGGTGGTTTGAAACCAACCCTTCTCCAAACACAGATGTACTTCCCCTCAAAAGGAAGGAACTGCGGTAAACAAATCCTTGTGTTTCCACGTGCTCCACTTTGGTTACTTCTATCTTTTACCGCACTTTACTTACCTCGTTTTAGCTTAGTGTTGTGCTCGGTTGACATAAATGTAAATTCACCATAGTGTCATAATCTATAGAATTTACCTTTTGTGTCAAACCCTAAGTTGAAAAAGAGCAAAATTTGAAGTAGCACCTATTCACCCCCTCTCTAGGTGCCCATTCGATTCTTTCAATTAGCATCAGAGCCTCAACTCTTTATTCGGGATTTACCGCCTAAGAGTAAATGGGTAGCCAAGTCGGAGAATATTATGGTGAGGCTAGTAACACGGTGTCCATGGAGGATATCAAGATTTTGGAAACAAGCTTGAGCTCCACCCTGGGCAACGAAATCAAACAATTGCTCGACCTAGTTGAGCAACTTTTTAAAGATAAATTTTCCTCACCACCTCCTCCTCCTCGAGAGGAAGCTCCATCACTTCCAAAGGTGAATGCCTCGACATCACCAGCGGTTGTGGTGGTGGGGGATAATCATGACAACACTAATCCCTCCACCAAAAAGGATGATGGGAAGGTAGAGAACCACGAGGTCCCTAATTGGTACTCTCCCGACCCACCTATCCCTCACCCACATATAAACAATAGAGGTGACCCACCTAAGCTATCTGCAACTTCATTTGCTCAATGGAAATCATTAATGAAATATCATGTGCGCAACTCTTGCATTGGATTGTGGAACATCATTGAAGGACTCCGAATTGTGGATCCAAACAACTTGACAAGAAGAGAAGTTGTCAATAGCCAACTCAATGCCACCGCTTTGCACATGATTCAACAAGGTTTGGGTACAAAAGATTACCCTCACTTTGAACACCTCAACACCGCCAAGGAAGCTTGGGATGCTCTCACTAAGCTATATGTTGGAAATGAGAGCATGAGAAGAAACTGGTATGATGCACTGAGCAATGAAGCCGATGGCTTCTATATGAAGGATGGTGAAGATCATGAAGACATGTATCGAAGGCTCAAGTCCACTGCCACCGCCTTTAGGAATGTGGGTGCCTCACATGTGGATGATACTTGGATAAAAATGAAATATGTGACTGCACTCATGCCCTTTGATCCCACTGACTTCAAGAGTCTACAAGGAAGACACAACTACCATCTCATGACCTGCAATGAATTTATCCAAGAGATGACCGCTTGCAAGGTTGCTGCCAAAAATGCCAAAGATGCCCGTGCTCGAGCTATTGGGATGAGCAGTGGCGTCAATCTTTCCTTAAAGGCCACAGTTGTGGAGTATGTGGATGAAGAAGAGGTCGATGAAGGCTTGTCTATGAGCCACCCCGATGATGTCAAGGTTGCTCATGGTGAGTATATGGCCTTCTATGCAAGAAACTTTTGGAAAGACCCCGCCAAGGCCAAGTTGGAGATGCAACAAAGAAGCTGTAACATCCCAAAAATATTAAACTTGAATCATCAAACTCTAATCATCAAAATTAGGGTTAACAAAAACTTTTCCAATTAAAAGTATGAAAGCATTCATATGTGTGTGCATTAAAATTTGGATTCTTTTGAATTGCCATGGTTCTGTGTTTCTTTTCTTGTAAAATGATTCTTAGGTGAAATAAACATCATCTAAACAATCCCCAAACTTTTCCCAAAGACAAACAAGTCAAAACAAACAAATTAAGTGAATGGTCACTTTGGCCAAATTAACTCCCATGCCTACTTTGGCTATCTCTAACTTTCAGAACTTAACAGAAACATGTATGGATCTTTGCACCCCTTGATAGTACTCATAATAAGGTACCAATGCCCACCTTGTGATCATCCAAAAACATTTGAATGCATAGTTTAAATGACAATTTAAAATTGAATCTATTTCATATGGGAAGATCCCACTATTTCAAAAACCACTCAAACAAGCTCAATTTTCAAAACCCAAGCATCCACAGTATCACCAGAACATGCCTAGCACAACCACCAAAAATATTTTCAAAATTCAAAACTCAAGTTCTTGCGGCCATTTCATCAAACACTTGGCAGGCAAATTTAAACCAAATCAAATTCACTGTTTTTAATAGTGTTTTGGGCCTAACTGGTTCCCTCTCTAGCTCACAGCACCCATTTAGTAGATCATCTAGCCTAATTGGCAATCTCTAGCCTCACTGTAAGCTGGCCATTGTCATCAATGGTGAGCAATCCGAGCCACCTCGCCGGCCAAACTTGGTCGCCGCCGCAGCAGACCATCTCCCCCTCTCTAGCCATGTCTGGGAGGTAGCCAGCACTCCGCCGCCACCCACTGTCCCCTCTCCGAGCGAAGGAAAGCCGTGAACTACCAAGCATGCCGTGCGCCCAGCGCCACTGCGACATGCCGAGCATGCGCCAGAGCGCCGCACCCGGCACGCGTGCACACGCTGCCCCTCGACCCAGGGAGCATGCCAGACACCGCTTAGCCATGACCCAGGGAGCATGCCAGACACCATCGTTCGCCTCCCCATGCCTCATAGCCACCGCTCGCCGTCGAAGACGCCGCCTCTGCCGCGAGGAGCACCGCACATTCCCGACCGTTTTCCACCGCCCCTACACGCGCATTTAAGCTCTAGAGCATCGCCAGGAGACCACCCGTCGAACGCCAACCTCGGCCATGCCCCTAGCCGCCCGTAGTCATGTTGCCACCGTCGCCTGCCCATCCCTCTCGGTCTCGCCGTCGAGCCTATAAAAGAAGACAATCCCCGCTCGATTTCTTCACACCATCTCACTCCCCTCACCTCACTGATCCTTTCACCCCTTAGCCGGAATTTGGCCGGAGCTCGTCGCTGCAGAGGAGAAGAGGAGCCGTTGATTTCGACCACCCCCGAAGCTGCCACGACCACCCCTGAGTTCGCCGTCGTCGACTTCGTCGTTTGCCCGCCTCGCTGTCGTCACTGGAGCCCCGGTATGCCCCCTATGCACCCCCACTAAGCCGCTAGGGTTCGAGATCGCCGGTGACCTATTCATCGTCGACGACGACCCTCAGCCATCGATCTTCATTCTAATCCAACGCACCATATCGCCCCGTACTGTTTCGCGGTTAAAGAGCCACTGACCAGTATACCCCCCTGTCAGCTGCGCCCCGCGCTGCGGAGTGACATTGGGCCGGCCCAATAACACTTCCCGCGCAGCCCACTCGTTTGAATTTAGTTTTTTCTATTTATATTCAAACATAGTTTTGTACCTAGTTTCAAAAATCAACCCAACTCGATTCAGTAAACCAAAAGGCATGAAACCAATTATGTTAGAAAGATATTGAAATGGTTAATCCAAGCCCGTTGGATTCAAATCATTTGGATCTATAGATCAACCTTGGTAAAAATAACAAGGCAGAAGCTTTTCTGCATTCAAACATTTTTCAAATTTAAACCATAATAGCTTTTGAGTTGATTCCAATTCTCAAAAATCACATTTGATCATACCTTTCAGAATATATAAAAATATATGGGTTTACTTACAGAAATATTGTTCAAGTAATAAAAGGATGCCACACAGGCATTTCTAGTCACTTTATTTATTTAAAATAAAAAGGGTAAACCTTATTAATTTGTGACACCACTTTAAATCACATTCCCATGTACTGAAATATGTGATGATGACATGTGTCAACATGATCCCATGTTTGAGTTGGAGAATATCAAATCTTAGGTAGTTTTTCAATGAGTAGAAATTACTTTTCTAAAAATAAAATAAATAAGACAAAGCTTTAATCTTGTAATGTTAGTGATGATGCTAGATCATCTATAGAACCCTCTTGTGTGATGATTGAAAGTAGTTAAGTATTGTTTGGTGATTGTGTACCTCATATTTATTCATAGACGCTAGTACCGACCAAGGATACAAGGAGGAAGGAGGATACTACGAAGAAGAAGCCGAGGAGAACTTCAACCACTGCTCTGCACAAGGCAAGCCAATACTTGCAACCTATTAACTTAGCAAGCCTATACTGATACTGATGCAAGCCAATACTTGCAAGCTATTAACCTTGCAAGCTAAGAATTGCAATTATGAAAGTTAGATAACCTATGCAGTGCACTAAGCATGCTTGGTTAGACACATTTGATGATACCCAATCCTAGTTTTACTTGCAAGCGTTCTACTTTATTTCTTTATCAAAGTTATTACTTAGAGCTTACTTAAGTGATTTGTAGATTCTCGGAAGATAATTGAAGGTTGCATAAAGAGCATTAAATTTGGCCTAAGCTAGATAATCTTAATGTCATCCTAAGGCATGAGATTGAACTTAGTTAAACTCCACTTGTTTACCACCCCTCATTAGTACTCACCCTCACTTGTAGATGCTAGTGCTAAGCATAAAACTTGATCAACTTTAGATGGGAATACTTGGTGGAAAATGGTTATGAAAACCTTAGAATGATGAGTCATTCTACTGAGATGTTTTGACATGTGTTTCCGAACACCAGATGATTTGGATGACGAAAATGTTAAGGCATGAGCCTTAGCCCTTTATAAAACTGATGGTTGTCTGGATGCGATACCATTCCAATTTTACTGTACAACCACAATACACGAAAATTGGGTAGGGCTTGACTGGAAACTTATATACCTTAGTATGGGTTCCCTCACGGCCAAGGTCTAAGCAGAGACTACCTTGTGAAGATTGTCCACCTATGCAGTACCCAAGATGACAGTTGGTCATGGTTGGGAGGCCAAACTCACAGGAGAGGTGCCTATACTAGGGTGTGTAATTGAAAGGTTAGGATTGATTATCCGCATACTGAGTATGGTAAATTCAGGATTTGTTCCTGAAGGATGTATCGAATGTTGTGGTGAAAGTGTACAATCTCTGTAGAGTGTAAAACTATTCGAATAGCCGCGTCCACGGTTATGGACAGTTGGAGTGGCCATACTGTTCCCCCGTCAGATGTTTTCAAAGTGACTTATGAAATGAATTGATATTTTGACTTGACCACAACAGAGTTGTGAAATGAAATTCAAGTTCCCACTTAGGTGTTATAAAACTGTAACTAGCTTTTCTTGCTTCTGAACTTAGTAGAGGTAAATCTGGCTTTTTGCAAAATAACCCTAGAGCTTAGTGTCCTACTACAAAAACCCCTTCACTTGTTAGTATTAGTTTGCGAGTACTTAAAGAGTACTCATGGCTTTGTCCCTGGCTATTCCCATGGCTAGACTATGAAGAGGAGTACCAGGATGATGGACCCCAGGAAGGTTACGACAACTAGGATCATCTCCCATCGTCAGCATTGCCTGTGACCCCGAAGATGGAGCCTCGCCTACGCTACCGTTATTATTACGTATTTCCGCTGCCTGAGTTGTATTAAGAACTGGATCATGAGATCCTTATTTGTGTAAGACCTTATGTATGGTTTGTAATGGATGATGTACTATGGTATCCAATTCTGTTATGTCTCGCAAAAATGGTAATCCTGGGATTGTGATGTATGGCATAACAGGCATCTGGGATTAAAAATCCGGGTGTTGACAAGCAACCCAAATGGGAGAAGAGACAATGGCTCAAAATTGCGAGCTTGCTTCAATTGTGGTGACCGCTACCATTTTGTAGTCGGTTGTCCCTATGAGAAAAGAGAAGATCATGGGGGTAAACTTGTGTTAAAGAGAAACTCCAAGGCTCCATTCAAGAAACCCTTCATCAAGAAGAATCCCACCAACAAGAAGTCGGGGTGAAATTGTCTTGATAACACATAAAGAATTCTCCTCCGACAATGAAGATGATGAAGATGAAACATCAAGTGGTGTGGCTGCTCTTGCTACTACTTCTACTCCCACTTTCTCCCTCTTCTACACTCCAAATGAGAATATCTCCAACAAGAACGTCACTTGCCTTATGGCAAGAGGAATGGAGGTATCATCATCTCCTCACTCCCTCTTCTTTGATTGATGTTGAACTTGATGAGGAGATATCTCTTGAGGTCAAAGAGGAATTAGTTGCTTTTGATGTGTTTATGACTAACTTGCAAGGGGAACACAAGAAGCATTTTGTGAACCTCTTGAGTCAACTTTCTCACACACAAGATCTTCTTGATGAAAGATGTAAACTAGGAAGAGAGCATATGATTGAGGTGGAGGCACTAAATAATGCTCTAGAAGAAGAACAAGAGACTAGGATGTCCCTTGAAAAAAAACTTGAAGGCCTCGATGAGGAAAATGATCAAATCATTAATAAACTCATCAAGGAATATGATCATGCCATTGCTAAGTATAAAAAGGCTAAAAAGGATAAGGTTGATTTTGGTGTTGTTCATGACAAACTTGCCGAGGAATTTAGGAAGCTTGACAAGGATCACAAGGCCTTGGAAAGTGAACTCTTGTTGGTCACAAAGTCTCGTGAAAAACTTCAAACTCAATTGACTAACATTTCCTCACCTAGAGTTTTCATTTCCTCTAGTAGTACAAACACATTTGAAGAAAATGCTAGGTTGAAGGGGGAACTTGCTAATGCCACCTTTCCCAAAGGAAACAAGTCTATTGATGATCTTTTGAGTAAGCAAAGGGCAAATAATGTGGAAGGGGGAATTGTCTTTGCATCCAAAGCCAAGAAGAACAACAACAAGAAGAAGAAGGCCATGCCCACATAAGAAAAATACAAGGCCATTATGGGTAGTAAGATCACAAGTGGCAAAACTATGTCACATGATGATTTTGCGGGAAGTGCTAACCCTCACCATGTCTTAATGCGTGATTATTATGGTGATGTTTATGCACAATATGTTGGCCTGCTTGATGGTTATATTGCTTGGTCTATTTGGGTTCCCAAGACCCTTGTTTCTAACAAAGAGGACCCATTGAAAATGGGTGCCTAAAAACTAGTTTCATCTCTTGTAGACATATGCTTCCGGAGGATCAAAGTGGGTGCTTGATAGTGGATGCACAAGTCATATGACCAGAAGAAAAACTATTGTCAAGGAGTTGAGACCAAATGATGATCAAATAACTATGACATATGCCGACAAATCAAAGTCTAAGGTAATGGGTTTTGTCTAAGTTGTGGTTGCTCACGATATCACACTCGTGGACGTCATGCTTGTTGAAACCCTTCGATATAATTTAATTTCAGTCCATGCTCTTGGAAAGATGGGCTTTGTCGTATTTATTGATAATGATATTGTGATCCTCTTGTGGAGCAAGTCTCTAAAGGTCGCTTTCGTTGGGTACGTCGAAAATGACTTGTATGTGGTGGAATTTTCTAGGAAAACCACTACAAGTGTGATGTGCTTATTCATAAAGGCCGATGTGGGTTGGCTATGGCATCGCCGTCTAGCCCATGTCAGCATGAGAACTTTGCGTCTCCACAAGGGTGGCCACATTGTTGGACTAAAAGAAAATGTTTGTTTTGCCAAAGATCGTGTGTGCAGGGATTGTGTTGAAGGAAAGATGCATTATTCTCCCCATAAGCCAAAGAACCTCATCAAGTCTAAGCGGATCTTGGAGCTCCTTCATGTGGATCTACTTGTTCCTCTATCTCATGCAATTCTTGGTGGGAAGAAATATTGCTTGGTGATTATTGATGACTATTCAAGATACACATGGGTATACTTCTTCAAGTTGAAGAGTGAGACCCAAGAAAATTTCATCGACTTCAGCAACATGGTTCAACGTCAACACAATCTCCTAGTGTTGGTGATAAGGAGTGACAATGGCACCGAATTAAAGAACTACACCTTAAATGGATTTCTTAGTGATGAGGGGGTAAAACACCAATATTCCAATGCATATACCCCTCAACAAAATGGTGTAGCTGAGAGGAAGAACCGAACTCTAATTGATATGGCTAGGTCCATGTTGGCGGAGTTTAAGTCTCCCAACAACTTTTGGGTTGAGGCAATCTCCACCACATGTCATGCTTCAACCCGTCTCTACCTCCGCAAATAATTGATCAAGACTCCATATGAAATTCTCACCGGTAACAAGCCCAACATTTCATACTTCTGGGTGTTCAGTTATAAGTGTTTCTACCGCATTAAGGGTATTTGTTTGTACAACTTCGATTCCAAAGAATTAGAGGGAATTTTTGTTGGCTATGGTTGCGAATCCCACACTTATAGAATCTATGATAAACTCTCTGGAATTGTCATAGAATCTTGTAGTGTGGTGTTGGAAGAATATGATGGTCCCCAAGGGGGCATGTTGATGTCTGTGATGTAGATGATGAAATGCCTCCAAATTCCATAATTAGAATGGGTGCGGGATTCATCCGCCCCGTTGAGGAACCCCTTGTGGCGGATCGAGAAGAACTATGCTCTACTCAAGTGGAGCCCTCATCTTCACAACATCAACAAGCACCTACTATTGAGGATAATTATCACCCAAGCCAAAGACAAGTTGTGGACCCTCAACAAGTTGATCAAGCTGAAACTTCTAGATTCTCGTCTTACCGGATTATCCAGCGCTTCTCAGTCTATTGTTCAAGGTAGATTTATAGAGTCCTCTAGTAGATCATCTCAACGCCTATCTAGAAGTGTGCCTGATCAAGACAAAGGTCAATCTATGCCTCATGATGATGAGAATAATCCCAGTGAAAATCAAAGTCAAGATGATGGTCAAGACGAGGACCAAAATGATGAAGATATCCCCACAAGAAACAACAAGTAGATCGAAACTCATCGCCAAGATAGGGTGGATAAAATGCTGGAACTAAGATACCACACTCTTGAGAATGTGGTTGGGGATCTAAGAAGAGGAATGTCCACTAGAGCTCAATTGAATAGTTTTGGTGAACACCAAGCACACATCTCCATGGTGGAGCCAAAGAATGTATGGGAAGCTCTTGAAGATTCGGATTGGTTGGAAGCAATGCATAAAGAGCTCAACAACTATGAGAGAAACAGAGTATGGAAGTTAGTTGAAAAGCCAAAAGATTGCCGCAATGTTATAGGCATCGAGTGGATATTCGAGAACAAGCAGGATGAGCATGGAATTGTTGTGAGGAACAAGGCGATATTGGTTGCACAAGGGTTCTCTCAAATTTAAGGCATTAATTATGGAGAGATATATGCACGCATGGCTCGCCTTGAGTCCATCTGTATCCTTCTTGCTTATGCGGCACATCATAACTTTAAATTGCAACAAATGGATGTAGAAAGTGCATTCCTAAATGGTCCATTGCATGAGTTGGTCTATGTAAAGCAACCCCGGGGTTCGAGGATCCCACCTTCCCAAACCATGTCTACAAAATTTATAAGGCGCTCTATGGGATCAAACAATCCCCATGCACATGGTATGAGCACCTTAGAGAGTTGTTGTTAGACCGTTGGTTTCAGGTGGGAAAATTGACCCCACTCTTTTTACTAAGAAGGTCAATGAGAGACCCCACTCTTATCGTATGCCAAATATATGTTGATAATATTATCTTTGGCTCTTGATACATCGGAAACATATCTATAATTTTTGACGTTCCATCCTTGTTTAGTATCTACTTTGTTTTGCTTTGTCTACACTTTGAAGTGTTTTTATATGTTTTCTGGTACTAACCTATTAACAAGATGCCACAGTGCTAGTTGCTTGTTTTCTTCTGTTTTTGGTTCCAGAAAGGCAGAAAATCAATATTCTCGAAATTGGATGGGACAAAAGCTAAAGTTAATATTTTACCGTGGGGAACACGGAGCCTGAATACAAGACGGAGGGGAGCCACCAGGGGGCCACACCCCTTGGCCGCGTGGCTGGTCCCAGCCCGCGCTTGGGGGGGGGGGTGCGGCCGCCCTGTCTGCCCCCTGCCTCGCATCTTTGCCTATAAAGACCCCCTGATGCAGAAACCCTAAGTACCCGATCAATATTCCACTAAACCGTATGTAGCCACCGCCACCATCGTACCTAGATCGGGGGGATCTGAAGCTCTTCCCGGCACCCTGCCGGAGGGAAGATCATCCCGGAGCGCTTCTTCATCATGTCAGCCTCTGGTATGAAGTGTGAGTAGTTCCACCTTGGACTACGGGTCCATGTAGTAGCTAGATGGTTGTATCTCCTCCTTTGTGCTACCATGTTTAGATCTTGTGATATCCGTTCATGATCAAGATCATCTATTTGTAATCATGCATATTGTGTTTGCGGGGATCCGATGGATATTGAGATTACTATGTCAGATTGATTAATGGTTTTGTCTTATTGATTCTATCATATCTGTGTTGTTTGTGATCTTGCATGCTCTCCGTTTCTAGTTGCTATCTTGGCCAAGTAGATGCTAGTGACGCCAAGAGGGGGTATTTATGCTTGATAGTGGGTTCATGCCTCTATTTAATCTAAGGGAAGTGACAGAAATCTCTAAGGTTGTAGATGTGCTATTGCCACTAGGGAGAAAACAACGGTCTCTTGTTCATGGAACAAGTGGATTGTTTACCTTACACACTTTGCTTAAAGCAGTTATCCGTTGCTTGCAACTTAATACTGGAGGGGGTTCGGATGATAACCTGAAGGTGGATTACTAGTCATAGATGCAGTTGGATGGCGGTCTATGTATCTTGTTGTATTGCCCAATCGAATCTCATATGATCATGAATGTCTAGTATTGCATTGTTATGCCTTGCTCAATCCTGTCAATTGCCCTGCTGTAATTTGTTTACCCAGCATGTCATCACTACGTCACGACAGAGATTTAGTAACACGCTCATGTGCTACTATAGCTTCGAAAAGGTGTTAATAGCGCTCCTAGTAACACCTTTTTTATGTGTTCTTATATGTCGTGTTACTAGGTGGTGTCCATTGTAGCACATAAGAATTGTTCCTATATGCACATAAACGTGTTACAAGTGTATTTTAGCAACACAAGCCATATGTGTTACCGCGTGTCTTAGTAACATCTTTTTTGGACTATAGGAACATGTTTTGTAACATGTTTTCTCGCTATAGCAACATGTTTGGTAACACAATTTATCAAATCCTGTAACACAATTATTCACTATTAGAAGTGAGCCCTATAGGCCCCTTTAACACTGTTTGTAACATCATCTTGATTGCTAGTAAGATGTTCTATCTATATATTGTAACATAGCTTTTGGTGATTGGTGCCAACCTAGCAACACACGGTTAGTAACAATGATTAATATGCACTAATTTTCTTCAAAATAGTGTTGATAAAGAATAGCTTTATTTCATATTTTATTAATAAATTGTTTTTCGTATATGTACATAGTGAAAATGGGAAGCATATGCCATATTGTAAAATAACAAAAGGATCATAGATACAATGAGCACCACGTGCATATTAACTGTATTAAGGATATATAAATACCAACGTGTTTCATGTCACTCGACAACATTTGCAACAATGAACATAGAGTAGATATTGAAGCAAAATATTACATTTCCAAACACACTAATGTAAACTACAATATGTTAAATATTTTATATAATCGACACCAATCATGGTCGCTAGCATGTTCCCTTGCTGTCTCTTGCACCAATCTTCCAGATTTTGTATCATCATAACATCACGAGACCAAGCATCTAAATTAACACTTAGCCATTGATATTCTCAATCTGCAAAGAAAAATAGAATTATGTATGAAATTAAATTGATCCAAAAATTAAATTACCAAAACTCAAGCAACGACGTACACATGCTGAAGGCCAAGAAATTGGTACCCAAGAAGCAAAAGCATCACCAATTGTCATACAATTTTCCCTTTCCCTCACCAAGCTCTCATCTTCCTCAATTGGTTCATTGACTTGAACTTGTGTAAATTGGTGGCCTAGTTCAACACCACCAACCAATATTTTTGAATTACTACCCAAAATAGTGGCATATGCCACACGTCTTTTGTTTGGATAGGTTGAGGACTTTAAAATTACCGTTGAATCAATCTACATTTGGAATAAACCCACCATTATAATAAGAAAATACAAATAATCCGATGAACATAGATCCAACATGAACATACTATGTTCTTTTACCTCCAACGAAGGACCACGTCGTTGCTTTGAGGACATATGACTCGTAGTCTTGTTTTGTTTGTGTAATCTTCTAGAATTTTCATCCATGTTCTCCCCACTCTTTATCATATGTGGAGAAACAAAGTAGAAAATATTCTACCATTATGGTTCTGCAAACTAAAGTTCATAATGCAGTTTTATTCCACAAATATTGGATATCATCATTTCTCAATAGAAAACCAACCAGATTTGTCACCAAGTAACCAAACAGATTAGTAGTACCTCTCCTCCATCAAAAATAGGCGGTGTTGGTGATGATTGTACTTTCTATGAGAAATCATGGTTACCCTCGTATTCAGGATGATGCTTCTATACAACAATAAAGTTAATTAGGAAGTTGTATATAGTCTTCTTATAACATGAGTAACAATAAGTCTCTAACCTGTTTGCTTGAAAGAAACATGTCATTATCTTGAGGCATGCCATGTTGATGTAAGATATAGTTGTTCTGTATTTTGTATTCACGGTGATTAGTAACTATGAAATAAATAATATGGTAATAAATAGATTTACCATTGTCACATATCTTGGTCTGGTCACCGAGCGTACTTGATCAGGTCCGCTAGCATGAACTCTCTACAAAATGTTATCTTGAGAAAGAGAATTCAAAAAGAAATAAACAGAGGCAAGTATTTTGATAAATACCTTTCTTTTATTATGTGGTACTTTAGGTTGAGATTCACCATTACCTCTAGTATGGAAATTTTCCTACAGGAAAAAGGTAATACAATATTTATGTTTTTCAGTGTCAGGAAATAAAATTATCATTGTAATTTAATTAAGGCCACAGACTTCGTCCTTGTATCTAAATCCTTCAATAATTTGGTCTTGTTCTTCTATACGCCGGTCTTTGTATTCTATACGACGCATGAGCTTTGCCATTTCCTCCCTAACATCAATCTCTTCCTCATGTGATGAACCATTTGTTGTAGTCATATTGATGTTCTTGAGATAATGTGGTACTCAACCATAAACTTGGTTAGGCACAGGAAGCAAACCCATGCCATGCACTTGTCCAGGCTTTTCATCCCCCAAAACTATATGCAAGGCATCGCCTTTCCGTGTAACTCTTCCACGGTTATTTTGCGCCAACTTTCATCTATTAGCTTTACCAGCTCTTCCAGGTCAGCCTGTAAGAGTATAATAAGGGATATTCTACTTTTTTGATTCAATGGTAACTTGACGTTGTAAAATAATTGAACTTTTATACCCTACCACGTGCTTGTTTTTATCTTTATCCTTTTTCTATGAGTTGCTAAATAAACCTTCGCTCTATGTGGTTGTTTCTTTTCAGGGTCTTCTTGTCGCTGCAAAACAGTAAGTACAAAAATATATAAAGAAAACCTGTAAAAAACTGTTATATCGTTAAAGAGATGGAATACGGACTATTCAAATTGATAAGTTGAGAAAAATGGTCAATATGAGATGTTCATATATAAATCATTTGTACTAAGGAAGTTTTAGCGGAACAAGTTTCTGCCAAACAACTTAGATAACTGCGTAACAACCTAAAACTTTGTTTGGGTGCCGCAACAAAAACGGGATCAAGAAGAATTCAGATTCCACAAAGCTATAAAAATAGATTTTGATAAAAACGACAATTATTTGTTTTTGTGAAAACAAGAATAAGCAAAACTTGATGTAAACTAACTCTATCCATCTGCTCCTTCCTCAAAGGATTTTCCAAGCCCATCCTGGCTTTTCCCTCCAACTCCACGCGCCAAGGGATAAGCCATATAGGAGCACATGTAAAATTGATTTAAGTATATCCTGACCCAAACATGGTTCTCTATATACGGGTTTCTAATAGAATTAGTAGAAAATCTAGTTTTCCAGAAAACCAAGATAAAACTTGTTTTACCAAAACTCAGCGTTAATTCCATCTATCCAAACAACAACTAAAACACTCCAACAACACTATCCATTTTAACTACCAAGCGGTGTCCCTTAGATGTAATCGACAAGGCTTTGTCCTAACTATATAAGTTGTATAAAAATAGATTACTCACAATATTCTTGGGCCAACGTGCATAACTCTTTGTCCCGGTTGTGTGATATGTCTTCACCAATGCACGACTAACTTTATTCTTCTCACTCACTACCTGTTATAATAAAAACATCATGTCAGTGCACTATTTAATATGAGCACAAATAGTCTAATAAAAATGAGAAAAACCGTACCCTTCCTTCTTTGGACTTCCAATATTTGACAAGTTCACACCATTGGTCGATGTCCATCGTATTCTGGACAGAGCTTGTACAATGTTATTCTATTTTTCTTTGCATTAAAGAAATCTTTCTTCACAGTAGCCTTGAATCTTCTCCAATCTCGTCCAATAGTTTTTAGTATCCACTTATCACATTTAGAAGGGTACAAGAACTTTGATTGAATTTTAAGAAATAATTGTAGTTATAAGAGAGCACAACTATAGGAAGGTAAAATATGTGGTAGCTAATATAACTCTATTTTTCTTCTCGTGTTACTTTATAATACCTGTACGCATAGAAGTATTGTGTCAGCTCCACCATCCTTCATGACATTACGCCAATCCTTTTTGTCAAGTTGACAATAGCTCCCAAGTATAGCTATTGTGCCAAGAAACTTCGCCAAGACTCCACCTTTGGCCCCAATATGCTGTCCAAGATCATTACATTGTACAACTATGCGTGCTCCATCTGGCATATTTCAAACAGCTAGCAAGGATGTTGTTCCACGCTTGCCTACAACATTTCCATCAGCTGCAAAATTGTTTACATCAATACTAACTAACTTAAGGACCCATAAATTACATTAACCATATGGCATATTGATGCGGTCATCTTGGTGATTAACATGACCCTCATTATCTTCCAATTCTTGTCTCTCGAGCATTGGCTCATGCGATGGTACATATTGCTCACTATTATCACAATCTCCATTTCCATTGTCTCCATCTGCATACTGAGTGCAACTTTGAACCACATTTAATCTTTTTGATCTACGCACCATTCCTGCAATCAATTCAAACATCATTTTCCATTAATTACACGAATAGCCATATGTCGTCCGATTGTCGACAAGTACGCCATAGGGGGTCCTAGTGGCGTTGGAAAGATGGGGTGTGAGACGTCGGATGTTCCAGGAGCGGTGAGCACAAGTTTACCCAGGTTCAGATCCGACCGCGATGACCGGATAAAACTCCTGCTAGCAACCCAGTAATATATCGGCGCAAGCCAGATATTACAGCGGATTACAGGGGAGGTTCGCCTTGTTAGAGATATGCCCTAGAGGCAATAATAAAAGTAGTTATTATTATATCTTTGTGTTCATGAGAAATGTTTACATTCATGCTATAATAGTATTGACCGGAAACATTAATACTTGTGTGATTTGTAAACTAAATTAGAGTCCCTGGTAAAGCCTCTTTGTAATACTAGCTTGTTGGTTGATAGATGATCGTGGTTTCCCGATCATGAACATTGAGATGTTGTTAACAACAAGATCATATTATTAGGAGAATGATATGATGAACATACTCCTATAGATAAGCGTATCATAAAGATCAAGTCATTTCAATAGTTCGTTTGCTATAAGCTTTCTGATACGTAGTAACCTAATTCCTTCGACCATGAGATCATGCTAATCACCATCACTAGAAGGATGCTTTGATGACATCAAACACCACACTGTAACTGGGTGACTATAAAGGCGGCATTGAGTGTTCGGAAAGTATGTTTTGAGGCACATGAATCAAGAATGGGATTTGTCCATCCATATGACAGATAGATACACTCTGGGCCCTCTCGGTGGAATGTCATCCAATTAGCTTGCAAGCATGTGACTAGCTAACAAGGGATCACATATCACTGGAACAAGAAAATAATACTTATCGGTAACGAGGTTGAACTAGGTATGTAGAGATACCGACGATCAAACCTCTAATAAGTAAACTATCGCGAGACAAGGGGAAATTGGTATCGTATGTAAGTGGTTCATTCGATCGCAAAGTAATTATAGAAATATGTGGGAGCCATATGAATTTCCAGATTCCTCTATTGGTTATTGATCGGAGAAGTGTCTCGGTCATGTCCGCATAATTCACGAACCGTAGGGAGACACACTAAAGGATTCGATGTTGTTTAGTAGATATGTAATGTAAGTAGGGAGACCGAATGTTGTTCGGAGTCTCGGATGGGATCCAGGATATCACAAGGAGATCCGGAATGGTCCGGAGAATAAGATTCATATAAGGAAAGTCCAAATCCGGAGTTTGGGAATGATTCCGATGATTTCATCGGAGAGTTTCTAGAAGGGTCTAGAAGGTTCAGCGAACCGGAAGGGAAATGGTTCATGAATGTGTCATGGTTAAGTGGAATGATTGGATCATGTCCTAGGTCACTTGGTTGGGCATTTGCAAAAGAGGAATTAAGATCCAAATTGCAAGTCAAAAGGCAGGTTTGAAAAGTCAAACTCGAACAATGGTTTCCTAGTGGAAGAAGGAAATAGTCCTTCTTTCCTTCCAACTTGGATAGGGATTTGGGGAAGGATTCAAACTACCCTCTCCCAAGCTTCCCTCTCTCTCATAAATAGAGGGGAGGGGCTTCCCAAGAGATTACAACCAGCCCTCCCCACCTTGCGCCGCCGCCGCTCATGACGCTGCCGCTGCACATCGCCGTCGCTACCTCGCGCCACTGCCGGCTCATCTCCGTCGCCCTAGCCGTTGCCGACTCCACCTCCTCCTCTCTGGCCCTCTAAATCTAGATCGCCAGAAACCCTAGATCCACCATAACCTGCTCCGACTTAGGCGAAGCCCTGCAGGATTTTCCCTCTACTTCCGACACCACGCCGTCGTTCTGCCGGAATCGCGAGGGGAAATCTACAACCTCCGCTGCCTGCTGGAACAAGGGAGAGAAAGGTCTTCATCAAGTACAGAATATGTGACCGACTGTGGAAGCGCTGCCGAAACGCAGCACCAAAAGGATCGTCTACGCGATCTTGATATCGGCAACTGTACGACTACATCACCCACGAGAATCTGCTCTCGTTAACCGCTTTGGATTCTTCAAGGCTGAGTACTCTAATCGACTCAATGCTACAATCTAGTAGGTAGACCTTGGCTTGTTTGTGTGCATGCGGTAGAATTTTTTGTTTTCCATGCTACTGTAGCACCCCGAGAATCCCTAAAATAGAAATTGTTTGTTCTTTTTACTTATTGCATCATCATGACATCATCATGCATGCTTTGCGTAAAACTATTTTCGAAAAGCCCTATTTTGTTTTCTAAAAATATCGCTTTCTTTATTCAAATGAGAAACCCTGATATTTTTGGATATTTTATTTGTCTAAAAACGTCTTGCAAAAATCCTTTAAAAATAAAATAAACATGAAACGTTTTATTAGGGGAGGCAGCCGGCCAGGCCCAAAGGCCTAGCCAGCCAGCCAGCCAACAACCCCAAACCCTAATTCTACTCTACCCTAGCCTAACCCTAATCCCACATCTCCCCAACTCCCCCACCCCATTGCCCCTGTGCACAACACCCAAACCCACACCCAGTCCACCCCACTAGACACACACACACACCACGCACGCCTACCCCACCCATCGCGACCCGCTCCCCACGCAAGCCCCTGTAGCCTGTCCCCACATGACGCGTCCGCGTGTGAGGCCAGGTCCTCCTCGCGACCGCCCCGCAGACACCGCGTGACCCCGACGCCAACGCCCCCCCGATCATATCTCTCTCCCCAAGCTCCTCTGCCCTGCCGGCACTTCGGACCTCCCTTCCTTGCCGCCAGCAATGCAGCAGAGCCCCTTCGGCCGCCTCACGTTGTCTCCCTCTATCCCCTACTGAGCGCCGCCGATCCCGAGCACTGCACCGGCCTCGCCGCCTCGGCGCTGCCCCGTCTCCCACCTCCTGCCGCCTCTCCTCCCTAGCTCGCGCGTGGTGCCGCTGCTAGCCAGCGTCTGCCCGCTGGCCCTCTCCTCTTTGCTGTGTCGCCCGCCTCTGCCCGTCTCCCTGTTCGCCGTTGGCCGCCCCTCCCTCCCCTTCACAAGCCAGCGCCGACCACCAGCTCATAGGAGCGACCCCACGCCTCCCCGCGTCCGGCCATTCCGCGCCCTCGTCCTTGATGTTCCTCTGCCCGAGCTTGCTCGCGACTCCGAGTTCTATGCGATCGTCGCCGCCGTTGACCCTCCTGCGAGCTCTAGGTATTGTTGTCCTGTTGGAGCCCAGTGCCCTGCCATGGCCTCGTCATTTTCATCATTTGAAGCCGGTTGCCATCCTCTGTCGCCTTCTGCCTCGTGCCCCGTTAGTTGAACCCTCTGTGTGGTGCATGACCAGCAGCACCATGTGTCCCAGGCCTGTCAAAGACATGTTTTTCTCCATTGGCAAGATCAGCCGCAGCATGTACCATGTGCCAAGTACGATCGCGACGAGTTGTGTCGCTCTCAAGATCTACCGACGCCAAGATCTTCCGATGCCCGGTGCGCGGAGCCAGACCCAAAGCACCATATCGTACCCGATGGTACCTGGTGCCGTAAACCCAAGTTCTTCATCTCGGATGACAATATCTTCTTCATGGACCCGAATACGTCGAAACCCCGGGTGCGCCGACACAGATTCGAAGATCGATCCCGTCGAGCCTGAACCCCTCCGAAGCCCAAGATCGTCGAGCCCTTCTAATGTGTGACCCCTTTCCGAGCCCCATATTTCTATAATATGATATATACTTATTGCATACCAATTGATCATGTTGCATACATATTGGGTGGTTTGGGGTATTTTGTCGATTCACCGTATAATTAAATATGGAGGCCATATGCGGACAAATCTAGTCTTAGTTTGTCCTTATTTAAATTTGTGGAGCGCATCAATGATATAATTTTGCCTTGTTAATACAACATTAAATGTGGGGTATCTAAACAACATGAACTTAATAATTAATTGTTGGGACCCCGGTTCCGCTTAATATGGCCTAATTGCGTCGCATCCTTGCCATGTCATACATCAAACATGCATCATGCTCGATCTTCTGTCGTAGTATTAAATAGTGCATCCGGTGTTTGTGCTAGTGTTTTGCTTCTTCACGGACTAGGCCGATGAGTTGATGCGAGTGTCGACCAGATCTTCGGATGAACCTTCGGAAATGTTTTTTAGGCGAGCATTCTCCCCCTTTCTACCTATTTTACATTTCTAGTCTTTATTTCCTCCTATTGATCTATTGCTATCTGTGTTGCGATGCTCTAGTTTTCTTACCCGTGATATCCCTTGCAGCCTCTATATTGCCATGGACACATCCTATTGCCTGTTGATTGATAGACAGTCGACCTTGCGAGTCGTAGTTGCTTGCTCAGGTGTTGCTTTGCGTTGTCGATGTTCCATCGTTGTTGGGTGGTTGACACATGCTTAATGATGGAGAGGATCAAGACTTTAATTATTGTTTAATAACTAAAATTGAAAGTACGTAAATAATGCAGAGGCACCGGTGGGTAATAGACAATATTTTGTTTTTAACCGCTCACTACTGTCTCGTAGGACCCCGAGTTCTTGACACCTGTTTCGAGATCGAGCGCGCTAACCACAGGTGGGGTGTGTGGGCACCCCCATCGATTAGTACCTAATTTCAAAGTACTGTACCGGGGGCCACAAAGTAGTTTGGGGCTTTATTGCTATCCTGTACTTATGACATGCTTTACTGCTTTATTTACTATTGCGCGTGGAGCGCCTATACTGTTTTGGAACCCTGTGCCACGTTTTTGCGGTATCGACAAGCCCAGTCACACTTTCGGGTTCCCAGTCGTTTACAGCCGTCATCACAAACCTCTGGGTCCGTCTCGGAGACCGGCCGACTTCGTACTGGTAGCTTAGTGGGGTGGCCCCCATGTGCTTGCTTTGGGTCTGGGAAACGTCGTTCCGAAACCCTGTCGACATACTGTTGGGTGTATGTTTTGTGATCTTGTACCTACCTGATCTGACAACAAGGGTGTAGGTGCGTGTGGAAACTTTGGTGCACCCCTGCAGGGTTAAATCTTTTCGAGAAGCCGTGTCCGCGGTTATGGACGACTTGGAGCACACTTCTCGATCATAGACAACTATAACTAAATTTTACTGTTATGATTTGACTTGTATCCGATATGACTAGTAATCAGCTTCACTACAACGGAATGGCTAAATAAAAGTACCAACAACTGCTGGGTTTGGGATATCTCATGCTAATTGTATCTGACTAGTGTGTCACAACTACAACGGAATGGTTAACTAAAAGTGCCCACTGCTTATTATATCAGGATGACTATCTATACCTGACTAGTAATTGCTACAACGATAACTGAATAAATAAAACTGTCAACTATGTGGGTTCCTCGGTTGACTTCCTCGTTTGGTCTCGAGGGGGAAATACTAGGATGGGTATGCTTGGTGATAGTTTCAGGTTGGATCCGAATAGGTCTTTCTTATCCCTATCTGATAGCCGCTAGTTGTATTGAGTCTCTATAGGTTGTTTAGTGCATGATGCACTGCCACTTCAGTCCACCATACCTATGTAGGCGAGGACCGCCAAATTCTAGTATCGCCGTGTACTGGCCTCAGTACTGACCGCTCTTTTTTTTCCTTTGCCCTTTGTCGGCACCCCTTTTGTTAAGCAAGTTTTGAGATCGACGTCGTTAGAAGGGTTACCCTTCCGGCTTGGCCTGGGCAGGGTTACGGACGCCATTGGTTATTCTTCAGGGCTCTTAGCTCAATTTGCATCTTGTCCGTACTCGGACGCTGTATCGTTTTCAAGGTGATTTGGATCTTTGTAATGTATATCTGTATTCTTGACTCATTGAGTCGCTGTTGTATATATGTTTTGTGGGTTCCATCGAGGACTATTGTGTAATGATATTACTTCGTTTTCCACCCGCACGCAAGTGCTTGGTGGGCACCTTTGAATCGTTTCTATGCGGGTTTGGCGGGAATCGCTAAAACTTGCATAGGGTCGATTCCGAGGATATTACAGCTACGAACCCCTACAGTGGTATCAGAGCCGTGTCTATATGTATATCTGTTGCACGAGTAGAACACAATGGTCATTGTGGGCGGTGCTGCTTTTATTATCAATTTATTTTTGAGTACTTTGCATTTTGCGATATGATGGGATGAAGCGGCCCGGGCTAACCTTACATGACATCGTTCATGAGACTTGCTCCACGATTTACATGCAAATTGTATTGCATAAGTGGATTTGCGGGTGCCTGTCTCTCCCATCATAGTATAGATTCAATTTACAACGGGCACTTGATAGTTCAAGCATCAACATTGTGGTTCTTGTTCGTAAGTTATAACGACACTTATTGAAAGCCCCAAACCACATAAAACATGCAAAGAAAATTAGAGGCATCTAACTTTGTTTTGCAGGGGTGTGTTGTGATATGATATGTCCATGATTGTGATTATATGTGATGTATGAAATGTTCCTTACTGTAAGTCGGCAATCAGCAGGAGCAATATGGTTGTCTTTTAATTTCGTTAAGACCTGCGTGTCTATTATTCAAAGTAGTTGTAATAATTGATGCTGGTGGACGACAATCATGAAGCGGCGCCATTGACCTTGATGCCATGCCGGTGATGATGGAGATCATGTCCGTGATTGAAGATGGAGATCGGAAGCAGCAGAAGAAAGGCCATATCATATCACATATTATGAATTACATGTGATGTTAATCCTTTTATGCATCTTTTATTGCTTAGTTTGCAACGGTAGCATTATAAGATGATCCCTCTCACAAAATATCAAGTTATAAAGTGTTCATCCTTAGTAAGCACCGTTGCCAAAGCTCGTTGTTTCGAAGCACCACGTGATGATTGGGTGTGTTAGATTCTGCGAGTGTATACAATGGGAGCAAGCCATATTTTCTCGAGTGGAAGCTAAGGTCTGATGTTGACGAGCCTAGCATGTACAAACATGGTCTCGGAACATGGATCACCGAAAGGTAAAGCATGAGTCATATAGTAGATATGATGAACATGTTGATTGTTCGCCATTGAAGCTACATCATCTCTCATGATGATCGGTTTTGATGTGGTGGATTTGGTTCAGGTGATCACTAAAACAATGTGAGGGATATTGTTTTGAGTGGGAGTTCACCTAGATTAATTTAACTATTAATTAGAACTCAATTTGTCATAAACTTAGTCTAAACTATTGCAAAATATGTTGTAGATCAATGGCGGCCCCTACCATCAATTTTAATGCCTTCCTAGAGAAAGAAACGTTGAAAAACAATGGAAGCAACTTCGTAGATTGGCTCCACAACTAGAGGATTGTCCTCAATGCTGGTAATTTGACCTATGTGTTGGATGCACCGCTGGGTGACCCACCTGCAGCTTATGCTACTGATGAGGTGAAGAATGTTTTCCTCACTCAGAAGAATCAGTACTCCACAGTTCACTGTGCTATTTTGTATGGTTTGGAATCGGAGCTTCAGAAAAGGTTTGAGAACCATGACCCACATGATATTGTCCGTGAACTCAAAATGATATTTGTGGCTCACGCGGCAGTTGAGAGTTATGAGGCTTCTGAAAAGTTCTTTAACTGCAATATGGAAGAGGGCAGCTCCGTTAGTGAGCACATGTTTAAGATGTCTAGGCATGCAAGTAAGTTTCAAAGCTTGGTTATAGTGATTCCTAATGCTTTGGTGATTCACCGTGTCCTCCAATCACTACCACCAAGTTACAAGAACTTTGTGATGAACTACAATATGCAAAACATGGACAAGTCGTTGCCCGAACTCTTCTCCATGTTAAAGTCTACGGAAGTGGATATCAAGAAAGAGCACCAAGTATTGATGGTCAATAAGACCACCAAATTCAAGAAGCAAGGCAAGTCTAAGAAAAAGGGAAACTTCAAGAAGGGTGGTAAGAAAGTTACCGCACCGGCAAAGAAGACTAAGGCTGGGACTAAGCCTGATACTGAGTGTTTTTACTACAAGGGAGAAGGTCACTAGAAGCGGAATTGCCCTAAGTACTTGCGGATTTGAAGAACGGTAACATCAAGAATAAAGGTATATCCGATATACATGTTATTGATGTGTATCTCACTAGTAGTCATAGTAGTGCCTGGGTATTTGATACTGGTTCAGTTGCTCATATTTGTAACTTGAAACAGGTGCTGCAGTATAGAAAAAAACTATCGAAGAACAAGGTGACGATGTGCGTTAGAAACAAATCAAAGGTTGATGTGATCACGGTCGGCATGCTACCTCTTCATGTACCATCGGGATTAATTTTATACTTAAATAATTGTTATTTTGTGCCTGCGTTGAGCATGAACATTATATCAGGATCATGTTTATTGCGAGACGGTTATTTTTTAAGTCCGATAATAATGGTTATTCGATTTATATGAGTAATATGTTTTATGCACATGCACCTTTGATAGATGGTCTATTCTTGTTGAATCTCGATTGTAGTAATACACATATTAATAACATTGAAGCTAAACATTTGAAATTTAGCGATAACTCGACCTATATGTCGCACTATCGTCTTGGTCACATTGGAGTGAAGCGTATGAAGAAACTCCATTCTGATGGACTTCTTGAATCACTTGATTTCGAATCACTTGAAAGATGTGAAGCATGTCTAATGGGAAAAATGACTAAGACTCCATTTTCTGGTATGATGGAGCGAGCTACGGACTTATTGGAAATCATACATACCGATGTGTGTGGCCCAATGAGTGTAGCATCACGCGGTGTTTATCATTATGTTCTTACTTTCACAGATGACTTGAGTAGATATGGGTATATCTATTTCATGAAACATAAGTCCGAAACTTTAGAGAAGTTTAAGGAATTTCAAAGTGAAGTAGAGAATCAACGTAACAAGAAGATTAAGTTTCTACGAACTGATCGTGGTGGTGAATATCTCAGTTACGAGTTTGGCGAGCATTTGAAGAAATGCGGAATACTTTCACAATTGACACCGTCGGGAACACCACAACGTAATGGTGTGTCCGAACATCATAATCAAACTCTCTTAGATATGGTTCATTCTATGATGTCACTTACAGATTTACCGCTATCATTTTGGGGTTATGCATTAGAAACAGCCGCATTCACTTGAAATAGGGCACCATCTAAATCCGTTGAAACGACACCGTATGAATTATGGTTTGGGAAGAAACCTAAATTGTCGTTCCTTAAAGTTTGGGGTTGCGAAGCTTATCTAAATAAGTTATAGCCCGACAAGCTTGAAACAAAAGCGGAAAATGTGTCTTCATAGGATACCCAAAGGAAACTATTGGGTATACCTTCTATCATAGATCTGAGGGCAAAATCTTCGTTGCCAAGAATGGATCATTTCTAGAGAAGGAGTTTCTCTTGAAAGAAGTGACTGGAAGGAAAGTAGAACTCGACAAGGTTGTTGAACCTTCTCTCGGACTTGAGAGTAGCGCAACACCGGAAGTAGTTCTTGTGGCGCCTACACCAATAAGAGAGGAAGCTAATGATGTTGATCATGAAACTTCGGTTGAAGTTACTACGGAACCTTGCAAGTCAACGAGAACTCGTACCACTCCAGATTGGTATGATCCCGTTATGAGTGTCATGTTGGTGGACAACACCGATGACCCTGCGACATATGAGGAAGTGAAGATGAGCCCAGATTCCAATAAATGGCAAGAAGCCATGAAATCCGAGATTGGATCCATGTACGAAAACCAAGTATGGACTTTGGTGGACTTACCAGATGGCCGGAAGGCTGTTGAGAACAAATGGATTTTCAAGAAGAAAACATATGTTGATGGTAGTGTTACTGTCTATAAAGCTCGACTTGTCGCAAAAGGGTTCCGACAAATTCAAGGAGTTGACTATGATGAGACTCTCTCACCGGTAGCGACGCTAAAGTCTGTGAGGATTTTGTTAGCAATCGCTGCATATTATGATTATGAGATATGGCAGATGGATGTCAAAACAGCGTTCCTCAATGGAGACATTGATGAAGAGTTGTATATGGTACAACCCAAAGGTTTTGTCGATCCGAAAGGTGCTAACAAGGTATGCAAACTTCAACGGTCCATTTATGGATTGAAGCAAGCATCCCGGAGTTGGAATCAACGTTTTGATAAGGTAATCAAATGTTTTGGTTTTATACAAACTTATGGAGAAGCTTTGTGGCGCCCCGCAAAAACCACTACTAGAAAATCGCGTTATTTTTGTGCATTGCATCATCATGACCGCATGCTCATGTCATCATGCCACATTGCATTTGAGCATCGTCATCATCATGCATGGTTTTTGTCTAAACCATTTTCGAAAAGCCTGATTTTGTTTTCTAAACGCCCCGTCTTGATTTCAAATTATAACCCGGGTCTCCGGAATATTTTGTTTTGACTAACCACGGTTTGCAAAAGCCCCGTTTTAAATAAATAAAATGTTTAATTATTTTAGGGGGCAGCCGTACCGGGCCGATCCGACCCAGTCGGCCACCCCCAGTACAAAACCAGCCTACCCAAAATATTTTTCCTACCCCACCCTAACCTACCCAGCCCCCCTCCACCTCACCCCGACCATTGGCAAACCGCCACCTCACCACTCCTTTCCCTCCATCCACTTCCATGCCGCCACATCAGCCAGCCGGACCCACCCCACTACCTCACACACACGCAGCCACACACGCCCCAACCACCACCTGCCACGATGCCTGCTCCACCATCCCTCCACCCCAGCGAACCACCGCCCCCTGCCTCGATTCCCCAGCCCTGGACCCACGCGGCCCCACCACCTCGCTAGCACCCCGCGTTTCTCCCTCCCCCCCCGTTCTTCTCTGTGCCGCCCCCACCCGATCGATCCACCGCCGCCGCCCCCTTCCCTCCTACATCCCCGACCCTACCGCCAGGGGGCTTCTCTCCTCGCCGCCCCAGGCCTCTGCCGCCTGCGCGCCTTCCGCAGCATCCGCCTCCGTCGCCTCGGACCACTGCCGGAGCCGCCCGTACTCCGCCGTTCCCTGGACGCATCGACACCAACCGCCGCAGTCGCCGCCCTCGGCCTCCAGTGCCTCTCCGGCCCCGCGCTCGAAGGCCCGTCTTCCAGCCGCCGCTGCTCTACCTCTCCAGCCGCTGCCCGTGAGCCTCTGTCCGTCGCTGCTCGCCGCGCCTTCCTCGGCCTCGCCCCTCTGTCGCACGAGCCCCTGCCACCAAGCACAGCGCCACCTCCGTCGGTCTAGGCCGCTGCCGCCACCTCAAGCCGCGTCCCGAGCCTCGCATCAGCCTCGCCGCTGCACCGCCGCCTTCTTCCGGAACCGCGTGTGGCCGCGCCACCGACGACCATACCGCCTTGTCGACCTCGTTCACCGCCACCCTCGGCCCTACCTCGAGCCCCGCGCCCGCCACGAGGTCCTCCTCCTCCGCCGGCGTCGTTCTCTGCTTCTCCATCCATGAGCCCTCCGTGTTGACCTCACCGACGCAGGACGCCGCCGCCTCTGGCAACCTTCGCCGTGTCCCTGACCTCGGCCGCCTTCTGCCAGAGACCCCCGAGCTCGTCCTCCGCGAGCCCCACGTCGAGTGCGCCCGCGAGCTCTGCCCGGCGACTTCATCCTGGCACTTCGTGTTCGCGTTCCTGTGCTGCTACTTGTATCCTTGCCATGTTGTTTGACAGCGTTGCTACTGCCTAGTGTTAGTCAACATGTTCTAGATGTTATTGTTCTAAACCATCAGTAACGACCAATGCAAAGTGTGTGATGCCAAAATCCGTCCCAACGCCATGATCTTCCGAAGGCCACCGGCATCATAGACGCCAAGTTCTCCGTCTGGGGCGACGCTGTCTTCCACATGAACCACCATGAACTTCTTCACGGATCCGAAGACCGGATTCGAAGCTCTCCTTTTCGGACCCGCGAAGGCCGAACCACAAGACCTCCTTCACGAAACCCGATGACTTCGACACAGAGCAGCAAGGACGCCGTCACGGAACCGAAGACCGTGGACGCCAAGTCCCCGGGTTCAAAGGCGTCAAGACCCCGATCCCGAAGACCGATCCCGGAGTTCAAAGACCGACCCTGCCGAAGACTGAACCCTGGCGCGCCAAGTTCTTCGACCCCGAGGACCGATCCATAGATGCGTGAAGTACTTCCTCGAGGACGCCAAGTACTTCACCCTGGACACCGAGACCCTGAATGACAAGTTCTCCTTCCCGGAAGCATTGACGCCCGTGCGACAAGATCTACTTCCCAGATCCGAAGACCCCGGTACCCGATCTACTCAAGTTCGCCATCGCGAGTCCGAACTTCATCGTTTCCCCGTCGAACCCTGAGACCGAACCCCGGAACCCCTCCGAACCCCCAAGACCTTCGACCCCAGATGTGTGAACCTTTTCCCGAGCCCCTATTTTATAAATGCTAAATATAAAACCTGTTGCATAATAATTGTTCATCTCGCATGCATATTGGTGTGGTTTGGGGGCATTATGCCGATTCACCTCATAATTAAATATGGGGTCCATATGCGGACTTTTCTAGTCTTATATTGACCCCATTTAAATTTGTGTAGCGAACCGGTGATATATTTTGCCATGTTAAGACAACATTTAAATTGTGGGGTATCTAAACAACATGAACCTTCTAAATAAATGTCGGGACCCTGGTTCCGCTTAATATGGCCTAAATGCATCGCACCTTCACCATGTCATACATCATACATGCATCATGCCCGATCTTCTGTCGTAGTATTAAATATTGCATCCGGTGTTTCTGCTAGTGCTTTGCTTCTTCACGGATTAGGCCGATGAGTTGACGAGAGAGTCGTCCCGATCTTCGGATGAACCTTCGGCAATGATTTCATGCGAGCATCTCCCTCATTCTACCTATCTTACTTTTATAGTATTTATTCCCTCCTGTTGATCTATTGCTATCTGTGTTGCGATGCTCTAGTTTTCGTGCCCGAGATATCCCTTGCAGCCTTATATTGCCTTGGACACATCCTATTACCTGTTGTTTGGTAGATAGTGGGACCTGCGTGTCGTAGTTGCTTACTCAAGTGCTGTTGCGTGTCGTCAAGTACCACAGTTGTTGGAGTATTGCCGTATGTTAAGGTTGGAGATGATCATGGCTTTAATTATCGTTTAATTCAGTTATCGTTTAATAACTAAAATTGAAGTAGGTAAATGCAGAGGCACAGGTGGGCAATAGATGTTATTTGGTTGTTAACCGTCCACTTGTGTCCCGTAGGACCCCGAGTTCTTGACACCTGTTCCGAGATCGAGCGCGCTAACCACAGGTGGGGTGTATGGGCACCCCCATCGATTAGTACCTGATTTCAAAGTATTGTACCGGGGGCCACAAGTAGTTTGGGGCTTTATTACTATTCTGTACTTATGCCATGCTTTACTGCTTAATTTAAATTGTGCGAGGTACTGCACTTGTACTGTTTAGGTAAGCGGAGTGTTTTCGCGGTATCGACAAGCCCGGTCTCATTTTCGGGTTCCCAGTCGTTTACAGCCATTGGCGCAAACCCTGAGTCCGTCTCGGAGACCGGCCGACTTCGTTGCGGGTAGCTTAGTGGGGTGGCCCCCATGTACTTGCTTTGGGTCTGGGAAACGTCATGACTTAGGCCCCGCCGACATACCGATGGGTGTATGTTAACTGATCTGGCAAAAAGGGTCGAAGTGCGTGCGGATACTTTGGTGCACCCCTGCAGGGTTAAATCTTTTTGAGAAGCCGTGTCCGCGGTTATGGACGACTTGGAGCACAGGTCTCGATCATAGACAACTATAACTAAAGTTTACTGTTATAATTTGACTTGTATCCGATATGACTAGTAATCAGCTTCACTATAACGGAATGGCTAAACAAAAAGTACCAACAACTGCTAGGTTCGGGATATCTCATGCTAATTGTATCTGACTAGTAAGTGTTGTAACTACAACGGAATGGTTAACTAAAACTGCCCACTGCTTATTATATCAGGATGACTATCTATACCTGACTAGTAATTGCTGCAACGATAACTGAATAAATAAAACTGCCAACGGTGTGAGTTCCTCGGTTGACTTCCTCGTTTGGGTCTCGAGGGGAAATACCAGGATGGGTATGTTTGGTGGTAGCATCAGGTTGGTTCCGGATAGGTCTTTCTTATCCCTCTCTGGTAGCCGATAGTTATATCGAGTCTCTATAGGGTGTTTAGTGCTTGCTGCGCTGCCGCTTCAGTCCACCATACCTATGTAGGCGAGGACCGCCGAATTCTAGCCTCGCCGTGTACTGGCCTCAGTACTGACCGCTCTCTCTTTTTCCTTGCCCTTTGTCGGCACCCCTTTTGTTTAAGCAGGTTTTGAGATCGACGTCGTTAGCAGGGTTACCCTTCCGGCTTGGCCTGGGCAGGGGTATGGACGCCATTGGTTATCCTTCAGGGCTCTTAGCTCAATTTGCATCTTGTCCGTACTCGGACGCTATATCGTTTTAAAGGTGATTTGGATCTTTGTATTGTATATCCGTATTCTTGACTCTTTGAGTCGCTGTTGTATATATATGTTTTGTGGGTTCCATCGAGGACTATTGTGTAATGATATTACTTCGTTTTCCACCCGCACGCAAGTGCCTGGTGGGCACCTTTGAATCGTTTCTATGCGGGTTTGGCAGGAAGCGCTGAAACTTGCATAGGGCCGATTCTGAGGGTGTTACAAGCTTGTATTTATAAGAAAGTGAGTGGGAGCTCTATAGCATTCCTAATATTATATGTATATGACATATTGTTGATTGGGAATGATGTAGACCTTCTTAATAGTGTCAAGGATTATTTGAATAATAGTTTTTCAATGAAAGATCTTGGCGAAGTAGCTTACATATTAGGCATAAAGATTTATAGAGATAGATCGAGACGCCTAATATCATTGTCATAGAGTACATATTTGGACAAAGTTCTATAGAGGTTTGGAATGGAAGATAGCAAGAAAGGGTTATAGCCCATGTTGACCAATACGACCTTGAGTAAAACTCAAAGTCCTGCGATGGCAGAAGATAGAGAAAGGATGAGTAAGACTCCCTATGCCTCAGCCATAAGATCTCTTATGTATGTCATGCTATGTACTAGACCCAACATTGCATATGCTGTTAGTTTGACTAGCAGATATCAAAGTGATCTAGGAGTGGATCATTGGACAGCGGTCAAAACCTTCCTTAAGTACTTGAGAAGAACTAAATATATGGTTCTTTCTTATGGAGGCGATGAATATGTCGTTGTTAATGGTTACACCGATGCTAGTTGGAACACTGATCCGAATGATTCTAAATCTCAATCTGGATACATTTTTACTTTGAATGGTGCAGCAGTTAGCTGGAGGAGTGAAAAGCAAGGCATTGTGGCAAGATCTTCAATTGAATCAGAATACATAGCTGCTTCGGAGGCTTCACAAGAGGCGATATGGATGAAGGAGTTCATTATAGATCTCGGTGTGGTTCCCAGTGCGCTGGACCCAATGTCTATATATTGTGATAACATGGGCGCCATAGCCAATGCGCAAGAACCAAGGTCACACAAGAAGCTGAAGCATATCAATCTGCGTTTTCACGCTATTCGAGAGCATGTCCAAGATGGTGACAAAAATATTTGCAAAGTACACACAGATCTGAATATGGCGGATCCGTTCACTAAACCTCTCCCGAGGGCAAAACATGACCAGCACCAAACCACCATGGATGTTCGGTATATTACCATGTAATCTAGATTAGTTGACTCTAGTGCAAGTGGGAGACTGTTGGAGATATGCCCTAGAGGCAATAATAAAAGTAGTTATTATTATATCTTTGTTTTTATGATAAATGTTTACATTCATGCTATAATAGTATTAACCGGAAGCATTAATACTTGTGTGATTTGTAAACTAAATTAGAGTCCTTGGTAAAGCCTCTCTGTAAAACTAGCTTGTTGGTTGATAGATGATCGTGGTTTCCTGATCATGGACATTGAGATGTTGTTAACAACAAGATCATATCATTAGGAGAATGATGTGATGGACATACTCCTATAGATAAGCGTAGCATAAAGATCAAGTCATTTCAATAGTTCGTTTGCTATAAGCTTTCTGATACATAGTAACCTAATACCTTCGACTACAAGATCATGCTAATCACCATCACCGGAAGGATGCTTTGATGACATCAAACACCACACCGTAACTGGGTGGCTATAAAGGTGGCATTGAGTGTTCAAAAGTATGTGCTGAGGCACATGGATCAAGAGTGGGATTTGTCCATCCATACGACGGATAGATATACTCTGGGCCCTCTCGATGGAATGTCATCCAATTAGCTTGCAAGTATGTGACTGGCTCATAAGGGATCACATATCACGGGAACGAGAAAATAATACTTATCGGTAACAATGTTGAACTAGGTATGCAGAGATACCGATGATCAAACCTCGGATAAGTAAACTATCACGAGACAAAGGGAAATTGGTATCGTATGTAATTGGTTCATTTGATCACAAAGTAATCATAGAAATATGTGGGAGCCATATGAATTTCCAGATTCCTCTATTGGTTATTGATCGGAGAAGTGTCTCGGTCATGTCCGCATAATTCACGAACCGTAGGGAGACACACTTAAGGATTCGATGTTGTTTAGTAGATATGGAATGTATCTAGGGAGACCGAATGTTGTTCAATGTCTCGGATGGGATCTGGGATATCATGAGGAGATCCAGAATGGTCCGGAGAATAAGATTCGTATAAGGAAAGTCCAAATCTAGAGTTCAGGAATGATTCTGATGATTTCATCGGAGAGTTTCTAGAAGGGTCTAGAAGGTTCACCAAACCATAAGGGGAATGGTTCATGAATGTGTCATGGTTAAGTGGAATGATTGGATCATGTCCTAGGTCACTTGGTTGGGCATTTGCAAGAGAGGAATTAAGCTCCAAATTGCAAGTCAAAAGGCAAGTTTGAAAAGTCAAACTGGAACAATGGTTTCCTAGTGGAAGAAGGAAAGAGTCCTTCTTTCTCTCCAACTTGGATATCGATTTGGGGTAGGATTAAAACTCCCCTCTCCCAAGCTGCCCTCCCTGTCATAAATAGAGGGGAGGGGATGCCCCAAGAGATTACAACCAGCCCTCCCCACCTTGCGCCGCCGCCGCTCTAGCCGTCGCCACCGCACGCCATCGTCGTCGGCTCGTCGCCAGCGCCCTAGCCGCCACCGACTCCACCTCCTCCTCTCCGACCCTCTAAATCTAGATTACCGAAAACCCTAGATCCACCATAACCTGCTCCGGCTTAGGCGAAGCCCTGCAGGATTTTCCCTCTACTTCTGACACCACGCCGTCGTGCTACCGGAATCGCGAGGGGAAATCTACAACCTTTTCTGCCTGCCGGAACAAGGGAGAGAAAGGTCTTCATCGAGTACTGAACGTGTGACCGACTGCGGAAGCGCTGCAGGAACACAGCGGCGAAAGGATCGTCTACGCGAACTTGACATCGACAAGTGTACGACTACATCACCCATGAGAATCTGATCTCGTTAACCGCTTTGGAATCTTCGAGGGTGAGTACTCTAATCGACTCGTTGCTACAATCTAGTAGATAGATCTTGGCTTGTTTGTGTGCATGCGGTAGAATTTTTTTGTTTTCCATGCTACGACCCCCTACACGCCTATGCGAGTTGATTGTGTTGGTTGTTTCGTTATGCCCTAAAGGCTCCCATACGGCCGGTATATATATTCACTGGGGCCTAGGGTTGTAGGAGAGACCTATCTGGCTACGTTACATAGTCGGTAACTAGATATAGCTTCGACTACAAGTAATACTACATGCCTAAGTCGGTAACTCTTCTGGGCCATGTTTTAGCCGGAACTGGCTCCTCCTCTTTCTCTGACTAGGCCGCCCGTTGTAACACCCCAGTTTTAGTTAATTTATAATTAGGGTTGTTTGTGCATTCATGAGCATCATCCTTTAAATTTTGCATTAAAGAAAATAATGCCAAACCCTAAACCCTACTTTCTTCCTCTATTTGAAAAGCATTCAAATGGTTTTTGAATTTGAAAAGTTAAACATTGGATCCCAAATGGATTATAGGGTCCCCTGATTATTTCATATATTTTTAAAAAAACTCTGGTAATTTTGAATGGTTCAAAAAAGATTTGAAAATGAAATTTACAAAAGAGAAATGAAAACAGGAAAAGGAAAAATGTGTTCAAAAATAAAAACAGAACCAGATAGCAGTTGGGCCGCAGCCCAGCAACCCTTCCCTCTCTCCCTTCTCCCGCGGCCCAGCAGAGGCCCGCTCCAGCCCGGTACCATTTCGCCCTCGTCGTCTTCGTCGATGACGGGGAGCTGCTCATTGTCGCCGCTACAGCCACCCGATGCCGCCGGCCGTCACGATGCGTCGCGCCGCCCCCGGCCGAGGATAAGACCCTCCTCGAGCACGTGTCTCCCCTCCCCTGGCTCCCTGTTCCCCTGTCTCTCCCCCCCCCTCTTCTCTGTGATGCGGTCGAACCCTAGCCCGCAGAACCACCGTCGATTCCATCGTCTCTGGCCACCCTAAGCCTCACTGAGCGGCTCAGGAGAAGCGTCGCGTCTCCCTCTTCCTCCTTCGTGAAGCGTGCAAGCTGGGAAGGCCCCGTCTCGCCGGAATCGATTTCGTTTCCGACGCCGGCCGCCACAGTTGACGCTTTGTTTCGCCGTCGTCCGGCCACGCCTCGCCTCCCTGACCACCCTAGTGCGTTCCTGGTGAGCTCAGGAGCACGCTCGTGCTCTTCAATCCCTTCCTCCTCCTCTCTATCGTCTCCTCCATGAGCACTCGTGCGTGCCGCTGTCTGACATGGTTATACCCCGCGGGTACACGATCTCAGCATACCTGGTCCAGCCCAAGAAGGCCCACAGCAAATATACGTCGGCCCATGAAGATTTTCGGGTGGCCAAGGCCCATGACGCCTTCGGATCCTTGGAGAGCAAGACTAGAGTAGATAGGAAATTCAAAGGGGTAAACCCTAGAACCTGTAACCGACTAGACTGTGCTTGGGACCTGCCTAAGTCTATATAAAGGCCAGGAGGGCACGACCTAGATCTCTCTCTCATACTTTCGCATACACACCTCCACGCCAGATTGCATCTACGCACCCTTGTAATCACCGGTTCCGCCGTAATCAAGAGCAGACAAGCAGGAGTAGGGTTTTCCCTCCGGGGGCCTGAACCTGGGTAAACCTCGTGTCCCGTATTGCTTGTTTGCTAACCGTTCCGCGATCTCCATCATCCCCATCTTCTCCAAAACCCAAGTCCATAACAATGGGCATTGACGAGATCAAACCTCGTCAATTGGCGCCGTCTGTGGGAACTGGGGACGCTGATTGTGCGATCGTGACGGTCCCAACCCGAGCGATCTACAACTCTGCGGCAACGGAGAGTCACCTCCTCTTCGGCGCTTTCGACTTGACCGCCCACTCACCGGCCACCATGAAGGACTTCGATCCCGTAGGCGACGCACTCGAGATCCTGTTCGGGAGCTTCTGCTTCCAGGTGGGGCAAACCGGCACCCTCCGCCTCCCAGAGCGAGTGCCCCTACCATCAATCAGGCCCGCTTCATGGGCCCCACATCCTATGCTACGCACATCATCATCAACAGATGAGTCATATGACAGTAGCAGCTGCAACTCCGATCTGTGCGATCCGCCATCGGATGAAGGGACCTACGGTTCCGGATCCGAAAGTTACAGCAGCAGCGGACCAATCTACGAGCGCTACCAATGCGCCGTAGTCATCCAGGGCGACGTGGATCATCCAACACCCAACCCGCCGCCCAACCTGACACCTAACCCGCAGGACCGAAATGGCGGGAACAGAAGAAGCTAGTCCCCCCCACCCGAAGGGGATAACACCGGCCATGTCATCCGCCTTAGCAAAGAAGGATGGGCCCAGGCACGCGCCGCCATGGCGGGCAGCACGATCCAGCCTGCAGACGCCTCACAGGACCTGCTGATGGCATACCACTTGCTCCTGCTCGAAGAGCACAAGAAGCAGGTCAAGATGCAAGAGGTGCTTGACAAACGCAAGCAAGCAGCCTCGGAGTCCAGCGCGCGACGAGCTGCACTCTCCGCCATGGGCATCGGCTCTAGCTCAAACGGCAACCACGGCAACAAGCACCGCTCCCGGACGGAGAACATGGATCCCAAGGAGCGTCGTGAGGTGACCCGAACCCTCCACGCATCCTTCATGGAGATGGATGCCGACGGCAACATCATCCCAAAGACGCCGCAAGCTGCGATCATGGCAGCCACCGCGTACCTCGCGTCCCACCCACCTCCAGAGGGGGACCCGAAAAGAGCCATGCACAAGTCCGCACTCACCGGACTCGGACTCGTCGGAGCTGCGCTCCATCAAGAAGCTCCTACGGAGCCAAAAAAGAAAGCTACGGTCAGGTTCGACCGCAGCCCCACTCCTTCATCCGAAGAAGAGGACCATGACCTTCCTCGAAGGCACAAGAGCTTGCGTCATCGCAGCCGCGATTACGACGCCAGAGACGCGCTAACACAACACAAAATCAACAAAGCGCGGGCCAAACGCGCATGCTCGTCTGAATCCGAGATGGACGAAGACGAAGGAGAACTCTGCGGAGCCCGGTGCTTCAGTAGATCTGTCCGACGGACACGGATGCCACGAAATTTCAAGCTTCCTTCAGATACTCCAAAGTTCGACGGCACACAGGACCCAAAGGCGTGGCTCAGCGACCACCTGTCATCCGTCAAGCTGCATGGTGGAAACAAGGAAACCGCCATGCAATGCCTTCAGCTGCAGCTGACATGCGCAGCCCGGATCTGGCTTAGCAGCCTATCTTCAGGATCCATCCGAAGTTGGGAGGAGCCAGCTTACAGTTTCATCCGAAACTTCAAAGGCACCAGCAAGAGGCCTGCCTCGATCGAGGACTTGCGAGCCTGTACTCAACGAACAGGCGAATCCATTCGCTCGTACATACTGCGCTGGTCCAACACCAAGAACTCTGCGGCGCACATCTCCAAAGAAAGGGCCATCGATGCCTTCAAAGACGGCGTCAAGCTCCAGGACTTCAAGGAGGAACTTGGGCGCGTCAAGCCCAAGACACTCGACCACCTCATGGACATCGCTAACGGGTGGGTCGACGGCGAAGATTCTGTCCACCGGGCACAATCGGAGGAAGAGGACAATTACGGCCGACGACGGGAGCGCCGTAACAAAAGGAGACCGCGCGTCTACGACGATCGCGATGGACCCTACATGGTCGCCGCCGGCTATGTCGATCGCCGCAACGACGCCAACCGCAACAGCGGCGGATACCGCGGAGGAAACTTTCGAGATGGAGGACGCCCAACGCAGCCGTGGCAGCGCCGCGGCGGCGACGACGGACCCTCGGCATACGAAAAACTGTTGGGTCCATGCACCATCCACTTCTACATCGACAAGCAGGATGGTAAGAAGAAGGCAAGCCACATGCTCAAGGACTGCCGCGAGTTCCAAAAGCTCAGCGAAAGCATGGTTCAGATGAGGCAGCAAGCTCCACCCCCTGGATTTGGGAACGCACCTGCACCAGGAGAGATAGCGCACGGAGCTCCTCCACCGCCACCTGTAGGAGGCCCGAACCAACCAGTCGCACCAGCACAGAACAACGCTGGGCACGGGTATCCCCCGCCGAAAGGAGCACTGATGATCCAGAAGGGGCGCCCCACGAATAGGGTGCAGAAGAAAATCACCCGTCAGATCAACCTGGCCGTGACAACTCCACCCGCCATCCCTGAGTACCTCAGCGGATTGGAGTCCTGCATCACGTTCAGCCGTTCTGATCACCCTTGACAGAGCCCTCGCCCAGGTCATGCTGCCCTGGTGCTGGAGGCACAGATCGGAGGTTTCGAGATGAGTCGCGTCTTCATGGACGGCGGCAGCGGCATCAACCTGATGTTCGCAAGCACTCTAGAAGCAATGCGGATCCCGCTATGCAGCCTGGAACAATCAGACACAACGTTCCACGGCCGAAGCTCCGGTCACCTTCTTCGAGCGGCTCCGACACCTTTGCGCTTGCCTTGTTGTGCTGATTCGAGTAGGCTAGCTGCTGCAGCCCCGCGCGCCCTCCCCCGCCGTGGCCATGGTCGTCCGAGCGCTGCCGCCGTTGGGCCTCTGTGGCGCCTGCGTGGCTTGCCAATGTGGCCTCGGCCCCACCCATCAGTGGCAGTGGGTAGACCCTGCCTCGGTCAGAAACACACTAACCGCCCCCTGTCCCACTTTGCCTGCGTGGAGGCTGAGGTGGCCAGAGGCCCACTGTAACATCCCAAAAATACAACACTTGGATCATCAAACTCTAAGCATCAAAATTAGGGTTAACAAAAACTTTTCTAAAGGAAATTATGAAAGCATGCATATGTGTATGCATGTAATTTGAAACTCTTTTGAACCAACTTGTTTATGTGTTTCTTTGGTTGTAAAATGTTTCTTAGGTGAAATAAACATCATCTAAACAATTCCCAAACTTTTCTCAAAGACAAATGAATCAAAACAAACAAAACAAAGGAATGGTCATTTTGGCCAATTTAACTCCCATGCCTACTTTGGCTGTCTCAAACTTTCAGAACCCAACAGAAACTTTTCTGGATCTTTGCACCCCTTTATTGTACTCCTAACAAAGTATCAAGTCCCACTTTGTGATCATCCAGAAACTTTCAAATGCATAGTTTAAATGGCAATTCAAAATTGAATCTTTATCATATGGGAAGATCCCACTTTTTCAAAAACCACTCAAACAAGCTCAACTTTCAAAACCCAAGCATCTGCAGACTCGCCAGCACCAATCTAGCACACCCACCAAAAATCTTTTCAAAATTCAAAACTTGAATTCATGCGGCCATTTCATCAAACACTTGGCAGACACAAATCAAACGAAATCAAATCACTATAGTGTGCAGTGTTTTGAGCCTAACCGGTTCCCTATCTAGCTCACAACCATCTCAGTAGATCATCTAGCAAGATTAACCAAGCACTAGCACCACTGTGAGCTTGCCAATATCATCAATGGTGAACAGCCGAGTGCATCCTTGCCACCCCAGTGTAGACAGCAAGCTAGGAAAGAAACTAGCCATGCCAACCTTGTCTGGGAGATCACCCATGCCTCACCGCCCCCTCTCGACCAGCCCTGCCTCGAAGACACCGACCAGAGCACCCAGGAACGCCGTGCCCGTGCCTCTGCCAAGCGTGCGCAAGAGCGCCACCCTCGACCTAAGCCCACAGACCGCGCGCTGCCCTCGCCGCGTGCATACACGATCACCACCGACCCAAGAGACCGCCAGACATCCCCGTTCGCCGCCCCATGCCGCACAGGCACCGCTCGTCGTCGAAGACGCCGCCTCTGCCGTGCAAATCGTCGCGTGTTCCAGACCAAACTGCACCGCCCCACGTCTCGCCACCGTATCATTGAGCATCGCCAAGGAACACCGCACTGTCCCCTACCTTCGCCCATCCCAATAGTCGTCTGTACCATTGCCCCCCCCCCCCCCCCCCCGACGATCTCACCATGTGTCCCGTCGGTCCCCTCGCTCGACTATAAATAGAGGCCACCCCCAGCCGAATTGAGCACACCATTCTACTTCCCTCTCCTCACTGATCGTGCCACACCGTTCCCGGAGCAAGGCGAGTAGCACTTCGCCGGAATTTCACCGAAGCCCGCCGCCTCTGGAGAAGAAGGGAGCCAGCGATTGGAGCCGCCCCAGGAGGAGCCACCGGTACCAGGAGATTCGCCGTCGTCGACTTCGTCGTTCGCCCGCCTCGCCGACCCTCGCCTGCACCCCGGTGAGCCCCCAGCAACCCCCACTGACCGCGCTAGGTTTCTGTCTCGCCGGCGTTGCCCAACATCGACGATGACTCCCAGCCGTTGGATTAGAACCAGATCGAACGTCCCACATCGCCCCATACAGCTTCGCACCCCCTGTCTCACTGACGAGTGGGGACAGCCACTTAAACAGCCCGCGAAAGCGCTACGCTTAGCAGGCCGGCCCGTTAACTTTTCCCGCGCAGCCCAGTTATTTGAATTAAACCTTTTCCATTTTATTTCAAACTCACTTCTGTACCCAGTTTCAAAAATCAACCCAGGTCGATTCAAAGAACCAAATTGAATGAAACCAATTTTTTTGGAAAGGTCTGGGAATGCTGAATCCAAGCCGTTGGATTCAAGTCATTTGGATCTATAGACCACCCATGGTAAAAATAACAAGGCAGAAGCTTTTCTGCATTCAAACATTTTTCAAATTTAAACCATGATAGCTTTTGAGTTGATTCCAACTCTCAAAAATCACATTTAACCATACCTTTCAGAATATATAAAAATATATGGGTTTACTTACAGAAATAATGACCAAGTAATAAAAGAATGCCACATAGGCATTTCTAGTCACTTAGTTAATTAAAATAAAAGGGTAAAACCTTATTAAATTGTGACACCACTTTAAATCACATTAACATGGACTAAAATATGTAGTGATGACATGTGTCAACATGATCCCATGTTTGGTTTGGAGAATATTAAATCTTAAGTAGTTTTTCAATGAGTAGAAATTACTTTTCTAAAACAAAAATCATTAAGTCAAGTGCCTTAGTCTTGTAATGTTAGTGATGATGCTAGATCATCTATATAACCCCTTTGTGTGATGATTGAAAGTGGTTAAGTATTGTTTGGTGATTGTGTACATCGTATTTATTTATAGACGCTAGTACCGACCAAGGATACGAGGAGGAAGGAGGATACTACGAAGAAGAAGCCGTGGAGAAGTTTAACCACTACTCTGCACAAGGCAAGCCTAATACTACTAGTTGAATGTGCAAGCTAACACTTGCAAGATACTCTACTTTAGCAAGCCTTACTAATCAAGTTGACCAATGCAAGCTTATACTTGCAATTATGCAAGCTAACACTTGCAAGATACTCTACTAATGCAAACAAACACTTACTTGTTACCATGCTAACTATATGCCTTAAGCATATGTGATCATACCCACTTGATACCCAATCATAGTTTTACTTGCAAGCTTTCTACTTTATTTTCTTTGGCAAAGCTTTAGCTTAGAGTTTACTTAAGTAACTTGTAGACTCTAGAATGATATATTTGAAGGTTGCATAAAGAGCATAAAATTTGGCCTAAGCTAGATAATCTTGATGTCATCCCAAGGAATGAGATTGAACTTAGTTGAAACTCCACTAGTTTACCACCCCTCATTAGTACTCACCCCCACTTGTAGATGCTAGTGCTAAGCATAAAACTTGATCAACTTTATATGGGAATACTTGGTGAAAATGGTTATGAAAACTTTAGAATGATGGATCATTCTAATGAGATGTTTTGACATGTGTTTCCGAACACCAGATGATTTTGGTGATGAAAATGTTGAGGCATGAGCCTTAGCGCTTTATAAAACTGATGGTTGTCTGGATGCGATACCATTCCAATTTTACCGTACAACCACAATACCCGAAGATTGGGTAGGGCTTGACTGGAAACTTATATACCTTAGTATTGGTTCCCTCACGGCCAAGGTCTGAGCTGAGGCTACCTTGTGAAGATTTTCCACCTGTGCAGTACCCAAGATGACAGTTGGTCATGGTTGGGAGGCCAAACTCACAGGAGAGGTGCTTATACTAGGGCGTGTAATTGAAAGGTTAGGATTGATTATCCGCATACTGAGTATGGTGAATTCAGGATTGTTCCTGACGGATGTATCGAATGTTGTGGTGAAAGTGTACAATCTCTGCAGAGTGTCAAACTATTCGAATAGCCGCGTCCGTGGTTATGGACAGTTGGAGTGGCCATACTGTTCCCCCGTCAGACTTTTCAAAATGACTTGTGAAATGAATTGAGACTTTGACTTGACCACAACAGGGTTGTGATATGAAATACAAGTTCCCACTTAGGTGTTATAAAACTTCAACTAGCATTCGTTGCTTCTAAACTTAGTAGAGATAAATCTGGCTTTTGCAAAACAACCTTAGAGCCTAGTGTCCTATTATCAAAAACCCCTTTCCCTTGTTAGTACTAGTTTGCGAGTACTTAAAGAGTACTCATGGCTTTGTCCCTGGCTATTCCCATGGCCAGACTATGAAGAGGAGTACCTGGAGGATGGACCCCAGGAAGGTTACGACAACTAGGATCATCTCCCATCGTCAGCATTGCCTGTGACCCCGAAGATGGAGCTTCACCTACGCTACCGTTATTATTACGTATTCCGCTGCTTGAAGTTGTATTACTAACTAGATCATGAGATCCCTATTTGTGTAAGAATTTATGTACGGTTTGTAATGGATGATGTACTATGGTATCCAATTCTGTTATGTCTCGCAAAAATGGTAATCCTGGGATTGCGATGTATTGCATAACAGGCATCTGGGATTAAAAATGCGGGTGTTGACAAGTTGGTATCAGAGCCATCCTGGCCATAGGAGACCCTAGTTAGACTGGACGTTTGAATCAAAAACTTAGTTTCAAAACCAAAAGAAGCAAATATTTACAAAAACTTATTCCCATTCTTATCACTTACTTCTTTCATGAAAATTCATGTTCCTCAAAAACTCTTGCAAAATACATAAAAATTTGACACACCTGAGCACTCTACTAACTTACTCATCTTATATTCTTTTAGATGGACGTGAAGTACAGCAAGTTTTATCAGTTGGGGAATGGAGGAGACCTGATCTTTGAGAGGGATTTGGACCAGCTTTTGGAACTTCTGGAGCGTCCGCACCCCGAGTTCTTCGGAGCTCAGCTCAATGATCAAGGAGGAGAAGATCTACAGTGGCTAATTGTTGCAAGTCTCCGAGGAAAGATTGAACCTCCCACTGCTGAGGGAATTCAGTTTACCTTGAGAGAAAACAACTGGCTCGATGGACTTGCCAGGGCCATGCAGGAAGCTCTTGCCCGTCTGTGTGGGCAGAGTATCAACCAGATGAAGGGAACCCGCTTTGAGTTTTGCCCAAGGCGTGATGCTAATGGACAACCACTAGAAGCCCCATACCACCCTGAGCTGAAGACCCAATTGGACCACCTTAGATTCATGATGTACGATCGTCAGCAGGAGTTGGATAACTGTCGCACAAGTCTGCCATCATCAAGATGAAGGACCAAACCATCGCCATGCTAGCAAAGGATCGCACGTCTTGCCGTCGTCAGCTCGACAAGGAGCGCATCATTGCTCGTCTTCGCCACCGTATCTCATCTTTGGAGGAGACCATCCACGAGAGGGACATGCAGTTGGAGGAAAGGGAGAATGCCGGAGAGGATCTTCGTGGAGACCCCTACTCCTATCTCAGCGATGACGATGATTTTCTAGAGGATCAGGCTATGGACTTCTTCACCGATGAGGATGATTTCTTCTTCATCGATGATGATGAGGACGATGAAGCCACCGATTCCGAGGAGTAGTAACACTTGAGCACTAGCGTAGTGAGTAGTATTCAGTCCCACTGTATCGTAGTTTTCAGAATGGTTCTTAAAACCATCTGCTTTCCCTTGTTGTGATGTGTGTTGTATCGTGTGCTATGAATGAATGAACGAAAAAGCAAGTTGCTAGAAAATCTGAGTCAAACTTTAAAAATATTTCAAAGACCCAAAACTTTAGAAATTTCCCTCTTTTCTCATGATCTATCTCAATCTTCAGATGCCACGTGGAGGAAGTGGTTCATGTAGGGGTTCGTAGCATGGACAAAAATTTTCTACCGCATGAACACACAATCAAGATCTAATCTATGATCAAGCCAAGATCTATCTACTAGATTGTAGCAACAAGTCAACAGAATACTAACCCTTAAAGATCCAAAGCGGTTAACGAGAGCAGATTCTCGTGGATGATGTAGTCGTACACTCCCGATCTCAAGATCGCGCAGACGATCCTTCCGGCGCTGCGTTCCGGCAACGCTCCCGCAGTCGGTCACACGTTCGATACTCGATGAAGACCTTCCTCTCCCTTGTTCCAGCAGGCAGCGGAGGTTGTAGCACTCTCCTCGCGATTCCGGCAGCACGACGGCGTGGTACCGGAAGTAGAGGGGAGATCTCGCAGGGCTTCGCCTTAAGCCGGAGCGAGTATGGTGTTCTATGAGAGAGCCTTGGTGATCTAGGGTTTAGACACACCAATTAGAAGGGGCTAAACCAGCGGCTAGGGCAATTAGAAGCTCTAACTCGGCGGCTTGGGAGAAATCCCTAGGCTGTGGCTAGGGTTTAGGTTTAGAGGGAGGCAACTTGTGTGCTAGGAGGGGCAGCCCTGCCCCTCCCTTTATAGGTGGGAGGTGCGGCCAAGGGGGGGGAGTCCCTCCCCAACTCGGCTTGGAGGTGGGCCGCCGGTTGGAGGAGGGAACTCCTCCCCAACTCGGTTTCCACCTCTCCTCCTCTTTCCAAAAACTGCCGTTTGACTTTTCAAACTAGCCGTTTGACTTTTCAAACTAGGATTTGAATAAACCCTTTATTTTGGACAGCGATGACACCTAGTACATGATGCAATCATTCCAACTTGTAATGACACATTCATGTACCCCTTCCCCTCCGGAGTGCCGGACATTCCGGAACCTTCTAGAACATTCCCGATGAAAACACCGGAATCATTCCCCAACTCCGAAACAGGACTTTCCTTATATGAATCTTATTCTCCGGACCATTCCGGATCTCCTCGTGATATCCCGGATCCCATCCGAGACTCCGAACAACATTCGGTCTCTTACTCATCATTCCATAACTACTCAAACAACGTCGAATCCTTAAGTGTGTCTCCCTACGGTTCGTGAATTATGCGGACATGATCGAGACACTTCTCCGATCAATAACCAATAGAGGAATCTGGAAATTCATATGGCTCCCACATATTTCTACGATTACTTTGCGATCGAATGAACCACTTACAAACGATACCAATTTCCCTTTGTCTCACGATAGTTTACTTATCCGAGGTTTTGATCGTCGGTATCTCTGCATACCTAGTTCAACCTCGTTACCGATAAGTACTCTTTTCTCGTTCCCGTGGTATGTGATCCCTTGTGAGCCAGTCACATGCTTGCAAGCTAATTGGATGACATTCCACCGAGAGGGCCCAGAGTATATCTATCCGTCATATGGATGGACAAATCCCACTCTTGATCCATGTGCCTCAACACATACTTTCCGAACACTCAATGCCACCTTTATAGCCACCCAGTTACGGTGTGGTGTTTGATGTCATCAAAGCATCCTTCCGGTGATGGTGATTAGCATGATCTCATGGTCGAAGGAATTAGGTTACTATGTATCAGAAAGCTTATAGCAAATGAACTATATTAAATGACTTGATCTTTATGCTACGCTTAACTATAGGAGTATGTCCGTCACATCATTCTCCTAATGATATGACCCTGTTGTTAATAACATCTCTATGTTCATGATCAGGAAACCATGATCATATATTAACCAACAAGCTAGTTTAACAAGAGGCTTTACTAGGGACTCTTTTATGTTTACAAATCACACAAGTATTAATGTTTCCTGTTAATACAATTATAGCATGGTATATAAACATTTATCATAAGTATGAAGATATGATAATGACCACTTTATTATTGCCTCTTGGGCATATCTCCAACAGTCTCCCACTTGCACTAGAGTCAATAATCTAGTTTCAAACCTTTGTGTATTCAACACCTATGGCTTTCCGGTGTTGTATGTACACGATTGCTAGTGGTCAACTGATCTCCGGATCTGACACTTCCAGGTCCGTGTGTAATTGCATGTCTTTGCGTCTCTACGCATCACTCATTCTCTAATGAGATGGCTTTGTATAATTTTGGTCCTTTGGTGAGACCTTTAGTTCTTTGGGGTTAAAACATGTTGATAATATTGTCGCACAATATATCTTCATAGTATTATCCCGCTGTGAACTACACCTAGTTTGACAACAAACTACTTGACACAAATGCCCTCTTTAGCTGCTATTATAGCAGTCATATACTTAGCCTTTTGTTGTAGTATCTGTCACAATGTCTTAACTTTGGAACTCATCCAAATCCATTATGGAACTCACTTTCCATTATATTGTGCCACCCTTGGTTTAGATTGAGATAAACTTAATTTGTACTTTGTGACAAAACTAGTATCAATGTAGTACTTTTACAATGAACTAACCATCTATTTGTCACTTCTACAAATAATATACTCTTAGTTCTTCCAAAAGATCATAAGAATATTCTTACTATTGTCCAATGATCATCTTATGAATCATTCTGGTATATGCTCACAACATTTAGAGCATAGGACATATCTGGATTTGTACATATCACAGTATGATTGATATAAATACTCTTTGTGATCAAGTATCAATCTATACTTGAATCTTGTTGCATTTGCCAAATGTCAGTACATTTGAATATATCATCAATATTGAACTCATTCAATCCTTTCTGTGCGACAAGAAACTTTCTTGTAGTTTCTATATTGAACTCATTCAATATCTCGTCTATGTACTTCTGGCACAACCATATTAGCGTCTATTCATGCCAAATATTTGGGTTTTGCCTAAGTCTTTCATCAGGATGAAATTCTTAATATGTGTTAATAAAAGATACATCTTTTCCAATCAACAATATGTCCTCCACATAATGTATTAGAAATATGTCTTAGCGCTCCCACTTAATTTCTTGCAAATGCAAGCATCTTCATTGTCTCTGATGAAATTAAACTCTTTTAATAGTTTCATCATAGTGAAGATTCCAACTCCGCTATGCTTACTTCAACCATTGAAGTTTGCATATGTTTTTAGCATCCCTTGAATTTAACAAAAACCCTTTGGACCGTGTCATGCACACGTCCTAGGTAACCCTTCTATTAGAAGAACTTGTTTTTGTTTATCCAACACATAACAAAATTATATGTCGTGGTTGCTACATTAATCCGTCTAGACTAAATATCGCTATGAAAGATCAAATCTTGTCATAGTCAACCCTTGAACATTGTTGTGAACTCTTTCCCAACATGTCGACCATTTCATAGATGCGAAACATCCATGTCTATTTCTTTATAGATCCAACACACAACTGTTAGGTCTTACACCTTTCTCGAGGGTCTTTCAAGTTAAGAACTTGATTTCTCGTGTATGGAACTATCACGGATTTTATGGCTTCAAGCCATTTTACGAAGTCAGGGCCCATCATTGCTTCTTTGCATGTAGTACGTTCATTATTCTCAAATAATGATTCAACCCTCAAATCTTGGTATTTGATTGTTTACTCGACCTACTTGGTTCAACAGAAACTTTGACCTTTGTAACCACAACCTTTGAGGCACGTGAGCCATGAGCATTGTTGCTGCCTCCGGAACACTTTTCGGCGCTGCGCAACTTTGCACATATAGCTAAGGTTCCTTTAACCTTATCAAAGTTCTATTGTCCTCCGACTTAACTTTTCACGAAAAATTCCTTCTTAAAGAAACTTGACGTTCTAAGTGACAAACACTTTTGTCTCCGATGTTATGGAGGATTACTTAACAGTTATTCGAAATAACATACAAAGACAGGTTCATCCGACTATGGTTGCAAACATCTTTCTTATGCACAGCATACCAATGTTTAAGAAAGGACTACTTGGGTTTTATTCCAAACCATAACTTTATATGGTGTCATTTCAACGGATTATGATGAAGCTCTTTTCAGTGGAAAAACGGTAGTCTCTAAAGCTTTTAATCTTTAAAATATAATGGCAGTTTTATGAATTATACCTTTGATCTTACCATGTCAAACAAGGTTTAATTACATATCTCGAATGCTCCATACTCTTATGGTGTTTCGGGAAATGCAAATCCACGGAACGATTCCATAAATCTTAGGTATTATGCTAAACTTTGTAACTCAAATATCTTCCTTTATGATCTTTATCATAAACTGTTTATATTCTTGTTACAATGATTTTGCACTTCATCTTGAAAGTCTTTGAACTTTTCAAATGTTTCATACTTCATCCTCATTAAGTAAATATTAATATATTCACTCAAATTTTCGGAGAAAGCATATGAAGTTGAAATCCATCGCTCTCGACTACACATAATGGACTTCGTACAACAATATGTACAAGTTCCAATAAGCTAGTCATTCGTTCCCTTTTGGCCTATGAACGAAGTTTTAATTATTTCTAGGAAAGTTTCACAAGCGTCATTTGATCAAAAATCAAAAGACTCTAAAATTCCATCCACATGGAGTTTCTTCATGTTTTCTTTCCAATATAATTTAAACTGCGATGTCACTTCCTAAGTGATCTTTCAATCAATTTGTCTTTCGACATTTTTAGCACTAGTTTTATGGATGTGATTTCTCCAACGAGATTTGTGAATCATCCATCTTTTATGGATTACGGCAATTATTTGAACAACCCTTTTGTTCTCATAATACCTGATAAAACAAATCTTGAAGGCAAGCTTTGATGTTTAACGAGCAACACAATAACCCTTTATTTGTTCTCGATGAACATCATCACATATTCTTTTGCTAGTTACTTAGGCCATTGTAGTTCATGAATTGTGTTGTTTCGTATGACGATTCACACCAACAAATTCAGTATCAAATACTTAAGAACCACATTGTTTAATAAGCAAAGAATATATCCACAACATGTATATCATATATATACTTAAACTGAACAATTCTAGTCTTTTCTTTTCTGCCATATATTTATGAGATTCTCTTTCAGTATTTCCTTTTCTGTTTGAAAGAATCTATCAACATCAATAGTGGAGTCATACATATGACACATAGTCCAAAGCGTGTATAATTAAATACCAATGTCTTTGGACTTGCACTTTGAAGTAGATCACCATCATCAAATGTTTGGTGTACTTTCAAATTCCATTCTTTAGTAATCTCTTGGTTTAGTAAACATTTTCTCTACATCAAATATTCACCCTTATCATGGAATGATCCATGATCAAGCTACTTTTAGCTTATAACGGTGAATCATGAGTATAATGTTGCTCTCCAAATCCTTTTGGAGGATTAGGACAACTAGTGTCTCCAACCTTTTGCAAATTCTCATCAAACATGAGAACATGACTTTTGCCATATTATACTCTATCATGTTGCAACCAAAACTTCATTTCAGATATCACAATATCTTCCACACATCATGGTTTCTGAAATAACTCTTTCAGATCCTAGATAACCTTGATATTAATACAATCCTTTGAATATCAAGAATCATGAAGACAAACATGATACTCATACACTAACTCTTGGAATTGTCACTCTTGTTTTAATACCAATTATTAAACTTCATGGAGTAACCGGAACTTACTAAAAGTTTGCAATAGGACTTTTAAACTTTAGATTAACACTTCAAAACAATACGATACCAGTTCGTAAAGTAACTAACCAGAATTCTATAGTTCTATCATATCAATTATAACTAAGCGCAAGGTGGTAAACGGATGCCAATGACTACAACAACTATGCAAATTCACTTTGATTTAATTTATGATAAATAGTGTTCAACTTTTAATCATATTGTTGTTGAACTCCCACTCAAAACAATATCCCTCACATTGTTTTAGTGATCACACGAACCAAATCCACCATATCAAAACCGATCATCACGAGAGTTGATATAGCTTCAATGGCGAACAATCAACATGTTCATCATATCTACTATATGACTCATGCTTTACCTTTCGGTGATCCGTGTTCCTGAGACCATGTCTGTACATGCTAGGCTCGTCAAGATCAAACCTTAGCTTCCGCATGAGCAAATCTGGCTTGCCCACGTTGTATACACTTGCGGAATCTAACACACCCGATCATCACGTGGTGCTTCGAAACAAAAAGCTTTAGCAACGGTGCTAACTAAGGGTGAACACTTTATGACTTGAAATTCATGTGCATGAGGGATCATCTTATAATGCTACCGTCGTCTACTAAGCAATACAAGATGCATAAAGGATTAACATCATATGCAATTCATAATTTGTGATATGATATGGCCTTTCTTCTTTGTGCTTCCGATCTCCATCTTCTAGCACGAACATGATCTCCATCATCACCGACATTGCATCAAGGTCAATGATGCTTCTCCATGGTTGTCGTCCACCGGCTTCAACTATTACAACTACTTTGAATAGACACGCGGGTCTTAACAGAAATTAAAGACAACCATATGGCTCCTGCCGGTTGCCGACTTACAATAAGGAACATTGCATACATCATATATAATCACAATCATGGCCATATCACATCACTGCACACCCCTGCAAAACAAAGTTAGACGCCTCTACTTTCTTTGCATATTTTACGTGGTTTGGGGCTTTCAATAAGTGTCGTTCTAACTTACGAACAAGAACCACAACATTGATACTAGTATTTTTAATCACCCGTTGTAAATTGGATCTTAACTATGGTGGGAGAAACAGGCACCCGCAAAGCCACTTCTGCAATACAAGTTGCATGTCAAGCGTGGAGCAAGTCTCATGAACGATGTCATGTAAGGTTAGCCCGGGCCGCTTCATCCCAACATACCGCAAGATGCAAAGTACACAAGAAGCAATCAACAATAAAAGCATCAACGCCCACAATGACCATTGTGTTCTACTCGTGCAATAGATCTACATATAAACCTGGCTCTGATACCACTGTAGGGGTTCGTAGCATGGAAAACAAAAAATTTCTACCGCATGAACACACAATCAAGATCTAATCTATGATCAAGCCAAGATCGATCTACTAGATTGTAGCAACGAGTCAACATAATACTAACCCTTAAAGATCCAAAGCGGTTAACGAGAGCAGATTCTCGTGGATGATGTAGTCGTACACTCCCGATCTCAAGATCGCGCAGACGATCCTTCCGGCGCTGCGTTTCGGCAGCGCTCCCGCAGTCGGTCACACGTTCGGTACACGATGAAGACCTTCCTCTCCCTTGTTCCAGCAGGCAGCGGAGGTTGTAGCACTCTCCTCGCGATTCCGGCAGCACGACGGCGTGGTACCGGAAGTAGAGGGGAGATCTCGCAGGGCTTCGCCTTAAGCCGGAGCGAGTATGGTGGACTATGAGAGAGCCTTGGTGATCTAGGGTTTAGACACACCAATTAGAAGGGGCTAAACCAGCGGCTAGGGCAATTAGAAGCTCTAACTCGGCGGCTTGGGAGAAATCCCTAGGCTGTGGCTAGGGTTTAGGTTTAGAGGGAGGCAACTTGTGTGCTAGGAGGGGCAGCCCTGCCCCTCCCTTTATAGGTGGGAGGTGCGGCCAAGGGGAGGGGAGTCCCTCCCCAACTCGGCTTGGAGGTGGTCCGCCGGTTGGAGGAGGGATCTCCTCCCCAACTCGGTTTCCACCTCTCCTCCTCTTTCCAAAAACTGCCGTTTGACTTTTCAAACTAGCCGTTTGACTTTTCAAACTAGGATTTAAATAAACCCTTTATTTTGGACAGCGATGACACCTAGTACATGATGCAATCATTCCAACTTGTAATGACACATTCATGTACCCCTTCCCCTCCGGAGTGCCGGACATTCCGGAACCTTCTAGAACATTCCCGATGAAAACACCGGAATCATTCCCCAACTCCGAAACAGGACTTTCCTTATATGAATCTTATTCTCCGGACCATTCCGGATCTCCTCGTGATATCCCGGATCCCATCCGAGACTCCGAAAAACATTCGGTCTCTTACTCATCATTCCATAACTACTCAAACAACGTCGAATCCTTAAGTGTGTCTCCCTACGGTTCGTGAATTATGCGGACATGATCGAGACACTTCTCCGATCAATAACCAATAGAGGAATCTGGAAATTCATATGGCTCCCACATATTTCTACGATTACTTTGCGATCGAATGAACCACTTACAAATGATACCAATTTCCCTTTGTCTCACGATAGTTTACTTACCCGAGGTTTTGATCGTCGGTATCTCTGCATACCTAGTTCAACCTCGTTACCGATAAGTACTCTTTTCTCGTTCCCGTGGTATGTGATCCCTTGTGAGCCAGTCACATGCTTGCAAGCTAATTGGATGACATTCCACCGAGAGGGCCCAGAGTATATCTATCCGTCATATGGATGGACAAATCCCACTCTTGATCCATGTGCCTCAACACATACTTTCCGAATACTCAATGCCACCTTTATAGCCACCCAGTTACGGTGTGGTGTTTGATGTCATCAAAGCATCCTTCCGGTGATGGTGATTAGCATGATCTCATGGTCGAAGGAATTAGGTTACTATGTATCAGAAAGCTTATAGCAAATGAACTATATTAAATGACTTGATCTTTATGCTACGCTTAACTATAGGAGTATGTCCATCACATCATTCTCCTAATGATATGACCCTGTTGTTAATAACATCTCTATGTTCATGATCAGGAAACCATGATCATATATTAACCAACAAGCTAGTTTAACAAGAGGCTTTACTAGGGACTCTTTTATGTTTACAAATCACACAAGTATTAATGTTTCTTGTTAATACAATTATAGCATGGTATGTAAACATTTATCATAAGTATGAAGATATGATAATAACCACTTTATTATTGCCTCTTGGGCATATCTCCAACAGTTCATCCCCGGACCCAATGTTGCAGATCCTGCAAATGTTGGTTTCTGACTGCGAAGCTGAAAGGGCAGAACGTCAAGCCAACCTAGCCACCCTAGAACAGATAGCTCAGCTTGCCCACAACAACCAAGGCCACGGAAATCAAGACAACCATGGATCTAAGCTCAAGAACTTTCAGAATACCAACCCACCTGTTTTCACTAAGTCGGAAGAGCCCCTAGATGCCGACGATTGGCTGCAGACCATGGAAAACAACCTAGAAGTCGCCGGAGTGGAAGCCAACGAGAAAGTTCTGTTCGCCACCCACTATCTAGCCGGAGATGCCAAGGCATGGTGGAACAGTGTTCGCGCAATGACCGGATGCCAGATGATGACCTGGGAGGAATTCAAGGTCAAGTTTAGCAGAACCCATGTGCCACCAGGTTTGATCAAGAGAATGAGAGACGAGTTCAGAGAGCTGAAGAAAGGAAGGATGACTGTAGTGTAATACCGTGACAAATTCTTGTCATTATCTAGGTATGCCCCGGATGAGATCGGCACCGAAGTCAAGAGGAAAGAAAGATTCCTGAATGGTCTGCATGACGAGATGCAGACAGTGTTAGTCAATATCCCCTTTGAGGATATTGAAGCCCTTGTTGACTCTGCTATCCAGATGGAAGGAAAGATCAACCAAGCCAATGAGAACCGCAAGCGTCGCATGATGCATCAACCAGGAACCCATCAGACCCCAAATTATCGCCCCAACCCATCTCCAGGATTTGCCCCAAGAACCAACAGACCCCCGATGAACCGTCCGACCTATCCCAACCGTGGAAACCCTAGGCCCGGAGGAAATCACAACAACCCCGGCAACGCTAGCAATTTCAATCGTGCCCCACCCAAGTTCAACAACAACAATGTTGCCGCCAACACCAACACTGCCTCGAGGACTGGAAGCAATGCTGTGCCTATAGCAGCCAAGGACAAGTCGCAAGTGACCTGGTATGACTGTGGAAATAAAGGCCACTATTCCAACGAGTGCCCAACAAGAAGAATGCTACAGCCCCCAATGCCAATGTCCCAGCTCAGCAGCAGCGTCGTGTTCAGCCAGGAAGAAGATTTGCCCCAGGGAATTCACTCAACCGCAACGGCCGTCTTTTTCTCATGCATGCTGAAGAAGCTCAGGAAGCGCCAGACGTCGTGCTGGGTATGTTTTCGGTTAATTCAGTACTTGCAAGAGTGTTGTTTGATTCTGGTGCATCGCATTCATTTGTCACCGAATAATTTGCATGCACTAGTAAAATTCAACCAACCAAACTGAAGCATGTTATGATTGTTCAAATTCCCGGATCAACCACCAAGGCTAGGAAAATTTGCAAAGCCGTCCCTATCCGAATCCATGGCATAGATTTTTATGCAAATCTGATAGTACTCAGAACTAAAGGTTTGGAAGTAGTACTAGGAATGGATTGGATGTCCAAACATAAAGGATTGATTGACTGTGCCAAGAAAGCCATAACCATGACCAGTACCGCCAGAATATCAGTCGAGCATATATCTGAAACCTTACCTCGCCAATTAAAATGCAACAATAGTATAGCCCAACCTACCATTGACCAAGTCCGGATAGTCTGTGAATACCCCGATGTATTTCCAGATGTTTTGCCCGGTATGCCCCCAGATCGGGATATCGAGTTTATCGTTGAACTAATCCCTGGAACCGGACCCATAGCCTAGAGACCCTATAGTATGAACCCGTCAGAGCTCGCAGAACTGAAGAAGCAACTGGATTCCATGCTGGAAATTGGATTGATTCAACCCAGTGCGTCACCTTGGAGATCACCTGTCTTATTTGTGGACAAGAAGGATGGAGGTAACCGTTTGTGTACGGATTATCGGAAATTGAATGATGTCACCATCAAGAACAAGTATCCCTTGCCCAAGATAGAAGATTTGTTTGATCAGTTGACCGGTGCCAAAGTGTTTTCTAAGATTGATCTTAGGACTGGCTATCATCAACTCAAGATTCGTGCAGAGGATATTCCAAAGACTGCCTTTACCACCAGATATGGATTGTACGAATATACAGTCATGTCTTTCGGACTAACCAATGCCCCCGCTTATTTCATGAATCTCATGAATAAGATTTTTATGGACTTCCTGGATAAGTTTGTCGTTGTTTTCATTGATGACATTCTGATTTATTCCAAATCGGAAGAAGAACATGAGCTACACCTAAGGACCATTCTTGGAACCCTTAGAGAGCATCAATTGTATGCCAAGTTTAGCAAATGTGAATTCTGGTTACAGGAGGTAGGATTCCTCGGCCACATTGTCTCAGCCGGAGGAATTGCTGTTGACACTGCAAAAGTGAAAGATGTAGAAGATTGGCAAGCCCCAACCACTCAAACCCAAGTTCGTGCATTTCTCGGATTGGCGGGATATTACCGCAAATTCGTAGAAGGATTCTCGAGTATCGCCAGACCCATGACTCAATTGCTGAAGAAGGACAAGAATTTTGAATGGACCGACAAATGTGAAGCGAGTTTTCAAGAACTCAAGAGGAGATTGATTTCAGCCCTAATCTTGATCATGCCAGATATCACGAAGCCCTTCGATGTGTATTGTGACGCATCCAAGATCGGTCTCAGATGTGTGCTAATGCAAGAAGGCAAAGTTATATCTTATCTATCTCGACAACTGAAGCAACATGAGCAAAATTACCCAACCCATGACGTCGAACTCGCAGCCGTAGTTCTAGCCCTGAAGACATGGAGACATTACCTGATGGGAAATCGTTGTCAGATTTATTCGGATCACAAGAGTCTAAAGTATATATTCACTCAGAAGGAGCTGAATATGAGACAGAGAAGACGGATTGAGCTAATCAAGGATTACGACCTGGACATTCACTATCACCCTGGTAAAGCCAATGTGGTAGCAGATGCCCTTAGCAGATTGTCGTGCCTCTTGAACTCCATGATTTTGAAGGAGCAACCAAGCCTGCACAAAGAGATGCAAGATTTTCGCATAGAATTAGTAAGTGAAGGATTTTTGGCTAGCATAGAACTTCAACCCACTTTGATCAGTCAGATTAAAGAGGCGCAGAAGGGAAATGCTAGTATCGACAGAATCAAGCGTCGTATCGGTACAGACAAAGTACCCGGATTCACCGAAGACGAAGAAGGAGTTCTGTGGTACAAAGGACGCCTTTGTGTACCAGCAGATTCTGAGTTGAAAGAAGTTATTCTCAAGGAAGCTCATGATACTCTTTATTCTATTCACCCCGGAGGAACGAAGATGTATCAAGATTTGAAAGAGCAATTTTGGTGGCATAAGATGAAGAGAGAAATCGGAAGCTATATCGCCAAGTGTGATATATGTCAGCGAGTCAAGGCAGGACATCAAAGACCCGCTGGATTGTTGCAACCATTGCAGATTCCGGAATGGAAATGGGATTCCGTTGGAATGGACTTTATCACTGGATTGCCTACTTATAGTAGGGGAAATGACTCTATCTGGGTCATAGTGGACAGATTGTCCAAAGTCACCCATTTCTTACCCGTCAAGACCACATATCAGAGTTCGCAGCTAGCAGAGTTATACATCGCTAGAATCGTCAGTTTGCACGGACTCCCCAAGAACATCGTATCGGATCGAGGAACTCAGTTTACCTCGAGATTCTGGAAGAAAGTCCAAGAAGGTTTAGGAACCCGTCTAGATTTCAGCACCGCGTATCACCCTCAGACCGATGGACAAACGGAGCGAGTAAACCAAATACTCGAAGACATGCTGAGAGCATGTGTGTTAGAATATGGATCCAAGTGGGAAGACTGTCTGCCGTTTGCAGAATTTTCATACAACAACAGTTATCAAGCCAGTTTGCAAATGGCCCCATTTGAATTTATGTACGGAAGAAAGTGTCGCACCCCTTTGAACTGGTCGGAAGTAGGAGAGAGTCAGATTTTCGGACTTGACATCCTACGAGAAGCAGAAGAGAAGGTTCACAAGATTCGTGAGCACCTCAAGACCGCCCAGTCCAGACAGAAGAGTTACGCCGACAAGAGACGTAGAGACCTCGCCTTCAACATAGGAGACTTTGTTTATCTGAAAGTATCGCTATTGAAGGGAATGCAGCGTTTCCAACTCAAAGGAAAGTTAGCCCCCAGATATATCGGACCTTTCAAGATTCTGAACCGTCGAGGAGAAGTGTCGTATCAATTGGAACTACCCGAAGAAATTTCAGCCGTGCACAACGTGTTCCATATCTCGTTACTTCGCAAGTGTCTCGAAGTCCCAGAGAAGACCGAAGTGTTCAAGAATATCGATCACCGGACCATATAGATCAACGATGACCTGACCTATTCCGAAGTACCCATACGTATTTTAGAAGAAGATTTTCGAACTACCCGAATCCAAAGCATCAAGTTTCTCAAGATTCAGTGGAGCAACCACACCGAAGAGGAAGCTACCTGGGAGCGCGAAGATCACATCAGGACATAGTTTCCCGATCTCTTCAAATCCTAGGTAATCTTTTCGTCCTTTTTCAAATCTCGGGATGAGATTTTGTTTAAGGGGGGAAGGTTTGTAACATCCCAAAAATACAACACTTGGATCATCAAACTCTAATCATCAAAATTAGGGTTAACAAAAACTTTTCTAAAGGAAATTATGAAAGCATGCATATGTGTATGCATGTAATTTGAAACTCTTTTGAACCAACTTGTTTATGTGTTTCTTTTCTTGTAAAATTTTTCTTAGGTGAAATAAACATCATCTAAACAATTCCCAAACTTTTCTCAAAGACAAATGAATTAAAACAAACAAAATAAATGAATGGTCATTTTGGCCAATTTAACTCCCATGCCTACTTTGGCTGTCTCAAACTTTCAGAACCCAACAGAAACTTTTCTGGATCTTTGCACCCCTTGATTGTACTCCTAACAAAGTATTAAGGCCCACTTTGTGATCATCTAGAAACTTTCAAATGCATAATTTAAATGGCAATTCAAAATTGAATCTTTATCATATGGGAAGATCTTTTCAAAAACCACTCAAACAAGCTCAACTTTCAAAACCCAAGCATCTGCAGACTCACCAGCACCAATCTAGCACACCCACCAAAAATCTTTTCAAGATTCAAAACTTGAATTCATGCGGCCATTTCATCAAACACTTGGCAGACACAAATCAAACAAAATCAAAACACTATAGTGTGCAGTGTTTTGAGCCTAACTGGTTCCCTATCTAGCTCACAACCATCTCAGTAGATCATCTAGCAAGATTAACCAAGCACTAGCACCACTGTGAGCTTGCCAATATCATCAATGGTGAACAGCCGAGTGCATCCTTGCCACCCCAGTGTAGACAGCAAGCTAGGAAAGAAACTAGCCATGCCAACCTTGTCTAGGAGATCACCCATGCCTCACCGCCCCCTCTCGACCAGCCCTGCCTCGAAGACACCGACCAGAGCACCCAGGAACAACGTGCCCGTGCCTCTGCGAACCGTGTCGAGCGTGCGCCAGAGCGCCACCCTCGACCGAAGCCCACAGACCCCGCGCCGTCCTCGCCGCGTGCATACACGATCAATACCGACCCAAGAGACCGCCAGACATCCCCGTTTGCCGCCCCATGCCGCACAGCCACCGCTCGCCGTCGAAGACGCCGCCTCTGCCGTGCAGAGCGTCGCGTGTTCCAGACCAAGCCGCATCGCCCCACGTCTCGCCACCGTATCGTTGAGCATCGCCAGGGAACACCGCACCGTCCCCTACCTTCGCCCATGCCAATAGCCGTCTTTACCATCGCCCCCGATGAGCTCACCGTGCGTCCCGTCGGTCCCCTCGCTCGACTATAAATAGAGGCCACCCCCAGCCGAATTGGGCACACCATTCTAATTCCCTCAACTCATTGATCGTGCCACACCGTTCCCGGAGAAAGGCGAGCAGCACTTCACCGGAATTTCACTAGAGCCCGCCGACTATGGAGAAGAAGGGAGCCAGCGATTGGAGCCACCCCAGGAGGAGCCACCGGTACCAGGAGATTCGCCGTCGTCGACTTCGTCATTCGCCCGCCTCGCCGACCCTCGCCTGCACCCCGGTAAGCCCCCAGCAACCCCCACTGACCGCGCTAGGTTTCTATCTCGTCGGCATTGCCCAACATCGACAATGACTCCCAGCCGTTGGATTAGAACCAGATCGAATGTCCCACATCGCCCCATACCGCTTCGCACCCCCTGTCTCACTGACGAGTGGGGACATCCACTTAAACAGCCCGCGGAAGCGCTACGCTTAGCAGGCCGGCCCGTTAACTTTTCCCGCGCAGCCCAGTTATTTGAATTAAACTTTTTCCATTTTATTTCAAACTCACTTCTGTACCCAGTTTCAAAAATCAACCCAGGTCCATTCAATGAACCAAATTGAATGAAACCAATTTTTTAGTAAGGTCGGGGAATGCTGAATCCAAGCCCGTTGGATTCAAGTCATTTGGATCTATAGATCACCCATGGTAAAAATAACAAAGCAGAAGCTTTTCTGCATTCAAACATTTTTCAAATTTAAACCATGATAGCTTTTGAGTTGATTCCAACTCTCAAAAATCAGATTTAACCATACCTTTTAGAATATATATAAATATATGGGTTTACTTACAGAAATAATGACCAAGTAATAAAACAATGCCACATAGGCATTTCTAGTCACTTAGTTAATTAAAATAAAAGGGTAAAACCTTATTAAATTGTGACACCACTTTAAATCACATTACCATGGACTAAAATATGTGGTGATGACATGTGTCAACATGATCCCATGTTTGGTTTGGAGAATATTAAATCTTAAGTAGTTTTCCAATGAGTAGAAATTACTTTTCTAAAACAAAAATCATTAAGTCAAGTGCCTTAGTCTTGTAATGTTAGTGATGATGCTAGATCATCTATAGAACCCCTTTGTGTGATGATTGAAAGTAGTTAAGTATTGTTTGGTGATTGTGTACATCGTATTTATTTATAGACGCTAGTACCGACCAAAGATACGAGGAGGAAGGAGGATACTACGAAGAAGAAGCCGAGGAGAAGTTCAACCACTACTCTGCACAAGGCAAGCCTAATACTACTAGTTGAATGTGCAAGCTAACACTTGCAAGATACTCTACTTTAGCAAGCCTTACTAATCAAGTTGACCTATGCAAGCTTATACTTGCAATTATGCAAGCTAACACTTGCAAGATACTCTACTAATGCAAACAAACACTTACTTGCTACCATGCTAACTATATGCCTTAAGCATATGTGATCATACCCACTTGATACCCAATCATAGTTTTACTTGCAAGCTTTCTACTTTATTTTCTTTATCAAAGCTTTAGCTTAGAGTTTACTTAAGTAACTTATACACTCTAGAAAGATATATTTGAAGGTTGCATAAAGAGCATAAAATTTGGCCTAAGTTAGATAATCTTGATGTCATCCCAAGGCATGAGATTGAACTTAGTTGAAACTCCACTACTTTACCACCCCTCATTAGTACTCACCCCCACTTGTAGATGCTAGTGCTAAGCATAAAACTTGATCAACTTTATATGGGAATACTTGGTGAAAATGGTTATGAAAACTTTAGAATGATGGATCATTCTACTGAGATGTTTTGACATGTGTTTCCGAACACCAGATGATTTTGGTGATGAAAATGTTGAGGCATGAGCCTTAGCCCTTTATAAAACTGATGGTTGTCTGGATGCGATACCATTCCAATTTTACCGTACAACCACAATACCCGAAGATTGGGTAGGGCTTGACTGGAAACTTATATACCTTAGTATTGGTTCCCTCACGGACAAGGTCTGAGCTGAGGCTACCTTGTGAAGATTGTCCACCTGTGCAGTACCCAAGATGACAGTTGGTCATAGTTGGGAGGCCAAACTCACAGAAGAGGTGCTTATACTAGGGCGTGTAATTGAAAGGTTAGGATTGATTATCCGCATACTGAGTATGGTGAATTCAGGATTGTTCTTGACGGATGTATCAAATGTTGTGGTGAAAGTGTACAATCTCTGCAGAGTGTCAAACTATTCGAATAGCCGCGTCCGCGGTTATGGACAGTTGGAGTGGCCATACTGTTCCCCCGTCAGACTTTTCAAAATGACTTGTGAAATGAATTGAGACTTTGACTTGACCACAACAGGGTTGTGATATGAAATACAAGTTCCCGCTTAGGTGTTATAAAACTTCAACTAGCATTCGTTGCTTCTAAACTTAGTAGAGATAAATCTGGCTTTTGCAAAACAACCTTAGAGCCTAGTGTCCTATTATCAAAAACCCCTTTCACTTGTTAGTACTAGTTTGCGAGTACTTAAAGAGTACTCATGGCTTTGTCCCTGGCTATTCCCATGGCCAGACTATGAAGAGGAGTACCTGGAGGATGGACCCCAGGAAGGTTACGACAACTAGGATCATCTCCCATCGTCAGCATTGCCTGTGACCCCGAAGATGGAGCTTCGCCTATGCTACCGTTATTATGACGTATTCCGCTGCTTGAAGTTGTATTAAGAACTGGATCATGAGATCCCTATTTGTGTAAGAATTTATGTACGGTTTGTAATGGATGATGTACTATGGTATCCAATTCTGTTATGTCTCGCAAAAATGGTAATCCTGGGATTGCGATGTATGGCATAACATGCATCTGGGATTAAAAATCCGGGTGTTGACACCCACCTGTCTGTGTCTGTGGCTAGCCCATCCTGCGGTGTAAAAAGGATTTCCAGATTTATTTAAATTAAGAAAAAGTTTAAGAATTTCAGAAATTGTTTGAATATTGTAAATTCAATAACTTCTAATTTATAAGTCAGAAAAATACAAATAATATATCAAATTGTTCAGAAAAATGAGAACTATCTATATATGCTACAATCATGCATTTTTAGTCAACTTAAATTACAAGTTTAATTAGAAGAACTTATCAACCCCTCTCATGTGTCTACGGAGTTTCCCCGAGTTAGGGTTTGCGCCCCTCGGAACCCTGATTAAGTTGTCAAGCATGCTTTAGGGTTACTTTTCAATACAATTCAACTTGTCATATCATCATACTTGCTTGAGCATTGCATCGATGCCATGTGTTGATTGTTTCCCCCTCTCTTTCCGGTGTTTGGTTCTTCGCGGTAGGATACGATATCGATATCGATATCGAGATCGAGATCGAAGCCCGAGGACAACACCATCGAAGATCGAAGATCGACGAACAATACTTGACCAACTATGAACAAGTCAAGTACAAGATTCCCGAAGATCTGCTTATTGGTTATCAACAGGCAAAGGCAAGCATAGCCCCACCATGATATAATCCTATGTTTTCGAAAGCATTTAAATTCCTGCCATGATGCATACAATTCTACTATGGTCTTTTAATAAGAGTATCCTATCTGTTGCATTACTTCCTTTTGAGCTTATATTACCTGATCCACTGCTCCTAGCATATCTAGGTTTGGCTTGTGTGCACTGCTAGAGCCATTATATGTGTCTACTTAGCCATGCATAGCTGTCAGATCTGGTCCATCCAGATGATGTATCAGATGCATAGAATCTAGTATGATAGGAGAACGTGATGAGATGAGATCAGATGTGATATGAGTTAAACATGCTAAGGCTTGTATGGGAGGCCACGGTGGGATGTGGTTTTTTTAGTCCCATGCTCGCCACCACTAGGAACCGAGTTCTTGCCTTTGGAACCGAGACGGGCGTATAACCACATGGGGCCTGGAAAACCTCACGAGCAACTAACTAGCCTAGTATATTCCATGAGTCACATAGTTCGGGAGTTCCATTCGACATATGCATAGAAAATCTTTTGAAAGATTTGCCCGGTGAAGTTGGTGCATTCATAACAGGTAGGTAAGCATGCTAGGGGTTGCTTGGGGTCGATGGAGCCCCTGTTAACCAACCTCGCCTCACATCTTTAAGTACCGGCTTCGGGATTTGACCCGTTATGGCGGAACCATACTTATTGCGTGACTCATGGTCTCGGTGAAAGCAAGGTAAAGGTCGTGTCTAACCACCCTCTGCCAGCCTTCCAAGGAAGAGGGCTATTACTAGTGGCATTAAGAGAAGGTTAGTATGTGTGGGTAAAGTTGTACACCCCTGCAGGGTAATAATCTTTTCAAAAAGTCGTGTTCACAGTTATGAATGCTTGGTGACCAGATTCTAAGATCATAGAGAACTTGAACCTAATCGTAAAACTTGGTAGATCAACGTGTGCTTAAGGATGCTTCCTCATGGGTACGAGGGGGTGATCCTAGTTGGTAGATGATGATGATTTGGTGGATATCAAAAGATTATGATCAATATTTCGGAGACGTCGCTCTCTTATCCCCTTTTAAAATACTCTGACTAGACGAGCTTCTTCTCTCTCTTGTTTTATAAACAAAAGTGGCTTTATGCAAAACAACTCCACTAGCCATAAGTCTTGCGGAGTACACCCTGTACTCACCCTTGCTTTGTTGATACTTTTGGCAGAGTAAGTGTTCCCTGAAGATCAGTTTGGTACTACATCGACACCGACGAGTAGCTTGGAGTTCCCGGCCGGCAGCCTGGAATCTATGGGCTGGGACGTCATCGTTATGCTTCAGGCCTCTTAGGCCATTTTTTAAGTTTGCTATACTTAATAGCATAATTTGCCTTCCGTTGTTTGATGTTTGTGGTCAGTGACCTCTGCTTGTAATAATTTGGTTCTCTGCTCAGTTATCAACTTGCTGTAATAAATTTTGTGTCGTAGGGTCACTGTTGTGTTACCGATTCTTCACTGGATATCCTCAAGCTAAGGTTAAGCTTATGTCAGACGGAGGTCTAGGATTTGTTTAGCCCTGATCCCGGGGGTGTCACAGTTCTTTGTTCAGAGCAGTACCGACCGTAGGAAAACCTTGCTATTGGTCGATGTTGAGTCTAGTGTTTGTGAAAACTATTTTAAAAGCTAAAAAGTATTTGCGAAAACTCTAGTATGCTTCTTTTCTCCTTATATAGTTTCGCTCTAACTCTGGTTTATCTTATCTGGTGTTGATTTTGGAAAACTTTTGATATCTCTTCTAGTCTTTCAAAGCTTAGGTGCCTTCTGGGCATGTTGTTTCTCAGCCAGTTGACCCAGTGTTCAGTTCTCTATAGTTGTGTGTGTTGTGAATTCCTTGTTTCCCTTTGCTCTTGTTCACATGAGAGATTCCTTTCTATCATGGTCTCTCTATCTTTCGGACCCACAATATTATATTGTTGGATCTGCAGTGTTATGTTCTAGGCTTCGAGGTTTCCTTTCGCCTCGAGTGCCTCCTTTTTGTTTGCTTGGGTACTTCAGAAGTCTTATCTTCTTTTGGAAGCTACCTCGTGATCCCTATCTTGTAGTGTACGCTATGTCACTCAAGTAGTGATTACTCCTTTCTTTGGGTTTTAACCCTTGGACTTGAACTTAAGATCCCTGATTGTGCTGGATTCTGGTGTTGTGAATATTGTACATGAAGCTGACCTTTAACCCAAGATCCATTCCTTTGACCCCTGTTGTTAATATTTACACATTACCTCAGGATGGATGGTATTACCATTCTAGCCTTCAAGATGGTGGTCTTTGTCGCAACTGAATTGTGACAACTAAGGACTTCCCCTACCACATGCTATGGCAGATGTTCTTTAATGGAACCAAAAATATCACGAAAAGAGTACTCCTCGAGAGTCTCGCATATATACTCGTGACTCTGCCACACCTTACCCCTTCGCTGCATTGGTTTTCAGGAGATTGTTGACTTATGCATCCACATCTCAGGATTCTATCCTGAGCATGTTCCTTTCCCCTTGTTGTTTTCCGACCTTTGTCTACCAGTTGGTAGCCAAGTAGTAAATGTGCATCGGTGTCTTCCGAAGCAAGATAATCTTGTGGTCTATCATGACAAATCATTTCGGAATGTCAGGAGAAACAAACTCCAGTACCTCGTCATATTCAGGACCAGGTCAAAGTGTTGTAATCCGCAGATTAAGAATCATTGATTAGATTCTGTTTGTTCTAGCTTAAAGTATCACACCCTTTTATACTAAGAGGTTGTGTTGAGTTTCATGACCCCTTAATGAAGTGATGCTTTCACATATCTTTATCCACCCTCCCTCGAGCTTTCGCGCTCGTGAGTGATGCGTGTGCGTAATAATGTGGCCATCTGAGATTCTAGCAATTCTTATTGTTTGAACTCTAAGGACATTTGAGTCATTCTTAGCATGATTGGTTAACCTTGTCACTAAGCAAAGGATGATTGTGCTACCAAGCCCGCTACTCCGGTGTACTCTCCTTGGTCAAAGAGTTAGGCTTGTGCTGAATCTTTGAGACTACGTCTTCTTGCCTTACAAAGCAAGTTCTCTCTCTAACTAAGTGACATACCGGTGGTTCGTGATATTCTGGACGTCTTTCCAGAAGTACCGCCATGTTGCCACATGACCGCGTTGTCAAGTTCTTGAGCCAGCAAGTTCTCTGAACTGCTCTTTTCTTCAAGGATCTGTACTGGATACCCCTGAACTAGTGGGTTGAGCTTGAACAACAACTTGGAGAGTTGTAAGACAAAAGTTTTATCCGACTTTGTTCCTTCTTAAAAGGATGTCTAGTTTTGGTTTGCGCTGAAGAAAGATAGTATCTCCTCTCTAGAAATGTTATCTTCCCCTCTTTTGATTTGATTTGGGTTATCATCAAATCAAACTCAGTTCCAAGGACTGTCTTGATGATGTTTCTACTCGTGATGTTTCACTTGAGTACATCTTCATGTCTTTTGGTCTGACCAATATTCTTGCCTTGTTCACACAACATATGAGCCCATCTTAATGGATTATCTTGATAAGTTCGTTGTTGAGCCCATCAATGACATTCTTATCTTCTCCATGCTAGATTTGATTCATATGGAACATTTGGCATTAATGTTGAAAAAAATCGAGAACCATCTTCGAGTCATCTCGAAGTATGTGTTCTGGATGTTAGAAGTAACTTTCTCTGATTCACATGCAAATGTTGAAAGATGTCGACGTGCATTCGAGTAGAGTTATCTCCGTTCCCTAAGGACACATGTGTGTTTGATTGTCAGTACCTTAAGTGTGTGCAGTTGTCTTCCGACAAATTGCTAAATACATGGGTCTAGAAATCTAGCTCGTATTTCGGAGCTTGACACTATAGTCTGTGTCTTGAGAATTTGGTGACTTTACCTTTGTGGAAAATGTTGCAAACTTTCTATTCCGACACGCTGAGTCTGAAATATCATTACACCTAACCAAAGCTGAATCTCAAGCAGCAAAGATGGTTGGTGTTTCCCAAGGTTTTGACATAGGTCTCTTTGAAGTTTGGCAAGATTGATGTAATGGTTGACATACTTAGCCGAAAAGACCTCTTGTCATATTCTCTTGAATCAGCAATAACACCCACTCTTCATGAGGCTTCTTCTATGATTCATTATAGGAGTCGTGTTCATGGTTTCCTTTGTATCCGAAGTCCGGCCTTTACTTGATGGTTGATTTCTCAAACATCAAGGAGAACATTTAAAGTAGCATTTCTAAATGTCTCTCGGTCGATCCTCCAGACCCTCTTACGTTGGCAAGCATTTTGTTGTTCCAAGCAATTGAAGTCTGAGAATGAAGTTTCTTTCTTCTCGTGTCATCAGGAATCTTCTTAACTACTCATCCTAGTGGTGTAAAGTAATATCATGATCCTTGGCAAAGATTTTGGTATACCTGGATGAATAAAGAGTTTCCTTCGTTTCTTTCAAATATGTTGAAGAGCGGCTATGATTTTGGTAATCTGTAGTTTCTCTTGTTACATGTTTCTTTAGACTCTTACGAGTCCTCTCCACCAAAACACCATTCCGTCTTGGCCTTCTGTTGAATGAAAGAGTGAATCTTCTATGTCAAAAGTAGTTCAACAGCTTGGTTTTGTTGATCCATATCTCTGTAACCTAAAATCTCTACTTAAGACATTTAGTAGAGGTTCTCTATCAAAGTCTGTGGTCATGTTCTTTTTGTTGGAAGCTTTCTTCCTCAGAAGCTTCAAAACCTCTTGTAAGTTCCATGGTCTCAATCCTTATGAATACCATATATCTAACAACTTGAAACTTTCTCCTATTGTTTCCTCTGTTACCTTGACGTGTTTCATGATTGTCATCTCAGAGTTGTTTCTAAACACTCCATCCATGAGTTGACCATGAGATACTCTATGTTGTTTAGTGTGTTTCCCTCTTATCCTTAGAGTGACCCTGTTTCTTTCTCTCTCTGTCTCTCTTCCTATCTTTGGAAACTCGGGTCGAGATTCTCGTAAGGGGGATAGAGTTGTAACACCCCAGTTTTAGTTAATTTATAATTAGGGTTTTTTGTGCACTCATGAGCATCATCCTTTAAATTTTTCATTAAAGAAAATAATGCCAAACCCTAAACCCTACTTTCTTCCTCTATTTGAAAAGCATTCAAATGGTTTTTGAATTTGAAAAGTTACCAAAACATTGGAGCCCAAATGGATTATAGGGTCCCCTGATTATTTCATATATTTTAAAAAAACTCTGGTAATTTTGAATGGTTCAAAACAGATTTGAAAATGAAATTTACAAAAGAGGAATGAAAACAGGGAAAGGAAAAATGTTTTCAGAAATAAAAACAGAACCAGATAGCAGTTGGGCCGCAGCCCAGCAACCCTTCCCTTTCTCCCTTCTCCCGTGGCCCAGCAGAGGCCCGCTCCAGCCCGGTACCGTTTCGCCCTCGTCGTCTTCGTCGACGACAGGGAGCTGCTCGTTGTCGCCGCTGCAGCCGCCCGATGTCGCCGGCCGTCACGATGCGTCGCGCCGTCCCCGGCCGAGGATAAGACCCTCCTCGAGCACGTCTCTCCCCTCCCCTGGCTCCTTGTTCCCCCTGGCTCTCCCCTCCCCTCTTCTCTCCGAGGCGGCCGAACCCTAGCCCGCAGAACCACCGTCGATTCCATCGTCTCCGGCCACCCTAAGCCTCGCCGAGCATCTCAGGAGAAGCGCCGCGTCTCCCTCTTCCTCCTCCCTGAAGCGTGCAAGCTGGGAAGGCCCCGTCTCGCCGGAATCGAGTTTTTTCCGCCGTAGGCCGCCGCAATTGACGCTTCATTTCGCCGTCGTTCGGCCTCGCATCGCCTCCCCGACCACCCTACTGCGTTCCTGGTGAGCTCAGGAGCATGCTCGTGCTCTTCAATCCCTTCCTCCTCCTCTCTATATTCTCCGCCACGAGCACCCGTGCATGCCTCCGTCGGAGCTCGTCGGAGCCGAAGCTCCGGTGACCTTCTTCGAGCGACGTCGCCTCCTTTGCGCTTGCCTTGCTGTGCTGATTCGAGTAGGCTAGCTGCTACAGCCCCGCGCGCCCTCCTCCGCCGTGGTCGTGGTCGTCTGAGCAGTGCCGCCGTTGCGCCTCCGTGGCGCCTGCGTGGCTTGCCAACGTGGCCTCGGCCCCACCCGTCAGTGGCAGTGGGTAGACCCTGCCTCGGTCAGAAACACACTAACCGCCCCCCTGTCCCACTTTGCCTGCGTGGAGGCTGAGGTGGCCAGAGGCCCACCTGTCTGTTTATGTGGCTAGCCCATCCTGCGGTGTAAAAAGGATTTCCAGATTTATTTAAATTAAGAAAAAATTTAAGAATTTCAGAAATTGTTTGAATATTGTAAATTCAATAACTTTTAATTTATAAGTCGGAAAAATACAAATAATATATCAAATTGTTCAGAAAAATGAGAACTATCTATCAATGCTATAATCATGAATTTTTAATCAACTTAAATGACAAGTTTAATTATAAGAACTTATCAACCCCTCTCATGTGTCTCCAGAGTTTCCCCGAGTTAGGGTTTGCGCCCCTCGGAACCCCGATTAAATTGTCGAGCATGCTTTAGGGTTACTTTTCAATACAATTCAACTTGTCATAACATCATACTTGCTTGAGCATTGCATCGATGCCATGTGTTGATTGTTCCTCCTCTTTTTCCGGTGTTTGGTTCTTCGCGGTAGGATACAATATCGAGATCAAGATCGAAGCCCGAGGATAACACCATCGAAGATCGACGAACAATACTTGACAAACGATGACCAAGTAATGTACAAGATTCCCGAAGATCTGCTTATTGGTTATCAACAGGCAAAGGCAAGCATAGCCCCACCATGATATAATCCTATGTTTTCGAAAGCATTTCAATTCCTGCCATGATGCATACAATTCTACTATGGTCTTTTATCGATAGATAAGAGTATCCTATCTGTTGCATTACTCCCTTTTGAGCTTATATTACCTGATCCACTTCTCCTAGCATATCTAGGTTTGGCTTGTGTGCACTAATAGAGCCATTATATGTGTCTTCTTAGCCATGCATAGCTGTCAGATCCGGTCCATCCAGATGATGTATCAGATGCATAGAATCTAGTATGATAGGAGAACGTGATGAGATGAGATTAGATGTGATATGAGTTAAACATGCTAAGGCTTGTATGGGAGGACACGGTGGGATGTGGTTTTTCTAGTCCCATGCTCGCCACCACTAGGAACCGAGTTCTTGCCTTTGGAACCGAGACGAGCGTACAACCACACGGGGCCTGGAAAACCTCACGAGCAACTAACTTGCCTAGTAGATTCCATGAGTCACACAGTTCGGGCGTTCCATTCGACATATGCATATAAAATCTTTTGAAAGATTTGCCGGGTGAAGTTGGTGCATTCATAACAGGTAAGTAAGCGTGGCCGGGGTTGCTTGGGGTCGATGGAGCCCCTTTTAACCAACCTCACCTCACATCTTTAAGTACCGGTTTCGGGATTTGACCCGTTACGGTGGAACCATACTTATTGCGTGACTCATGGTCTCGGCGAAAGCAAGTTAAAGGTCGTGTCTAACCACCCTCTGTCGGCCTTCCAAGGAAGAGGGCTATTACTAGTGGCATTAAGAGAAGGTTAGTACGTGTGGGTAAAGTTGTACACCCCTGCAGGGTAATAATCTTTTTGAAAATCCGTGTTCACGGTTATGAACGCTTGGTGACCAGATTCTAAGATCATAGAGAACTTGAACCTAATCATAAAACTTGGTAGATCAACGTGTGCTTAAGGATGCTTCCTCATGGGTACGAGGGGGTTTTCCTAGTTGGTAGATGATGATGATTTGGTGGATATCAAAACATGATGATCAATATTTCGGAGACGTCGCTCTCTTATCCCCTTTTAAAATACTCTGACTAGACGAGCTTATTCTCTCTCTTGTTTTATAAACAAAAGTGGCTTTATGCAAAACAACTCCACTAGCCATAAGTCTTGCGTAGTACACCCTGTACTCACCCTTGCTTTGTTGATACTTTTGGCAGAGTAAGTGTTCCCTGAAGATCAGTTTGGTACTACATCGACACCGACGAGTAGCTTGGAGTTCCCGGCCGGCAGCCTGGAATCTATGGGCTGGGACGTCATCGTTATGCTTCAGGCCTCTTAGGCCATTTTTTAAGTTTGTTATACTTAATAGCATAATTTGCCTTCCGTTGTTTGATGTTTGTGGTCAGTGACCTCTGCTTGCAATCATTTGGTTCTCTGCTCAGTTATGAGCTTGCTGTAATAAATTTTGTGTCGTAGGGTCACTGTTGTGTTACCGATTCTTCACTGGATATCCTCGAGCTCAAGGTTAAGCTTATGTCAGACGGAGGTCTGGGATTTGTTTAGCCCTGATCCCGGGGGTGTCACACCTGTGAAGCAAATCTCTAACCCGTTGGTAGGCCACCCTGGTCAGCGAGTCCTGTGGGTATACGCGGAAAGTATATCCCCAACAGTATCCGTCAAAAGTCTCCAAGATCCAAAGACGGATAAATAGTCTATCTTGTTGGTTTCTTCGTCTTGAGAATCTTGAAGGGTTTCCGAAAACTTCATTCAGTAATGTATGATTCCGAGTCAATTGAGTTGGATATGTTTTGCTCTGACTTTAGTCTTTTCCTTGCTCAGTTTGAAACATAAGACGGATTTTTCAGCGGCGTGTGGACTGACAACTCTTTAGACGAAGTCCTGTCACTGACAGGAGTCCTATCAACACGACCATTGGTGGGTCCTCTCCTTACGGAACAGAACGCCATTTGAATGCCTACGCAAAAATCGAGGGGGCAGCAGAGTCACGAGGAAGATAACTCCCCTCTCCTATACACGTGGCGCTAATCACGCGTGTTAACGCACGAATCTTGACACAGAGACAAATAAAAGAGGGGAGAAACCCTTTCTCTCAGATTTATATCTCCATCGATTCATTCAGTGCCTCCTCGTATTGCTCGAGCACTCCACACCCGTTCCCATCTACACACCGTGAGAAAAATCTCTCTCCCCCACCAGTCCTTTTCCTCCAAGATCCATGGCGTCTGCCTCGACCTCAGGAGCGGCGGCGGGTTCGTCGGCGGCGGAGGAGAAGAAGATGCGGGGCCTCTGAATTCCCAGCGCCATGGACAATGCTGAACTCCAAGTCATGGAGGATGAATGATCCATCATCGCCGGTGCGTGGATGAGCGCCTCAGGGCATGCAGTTCCCTCCCCACGCAACGGCGAGAGGGTGTTGTTCGACACGCACGCCGACCGCGGCCTTAGCTTGCCATCGTCGGACTTCCTTGTCGAGGTCCTCAACTACTATGGTGTGCAACTTCATAATCTTCCTCCCAACTCTCTGCTCGAGCTTAGTACTCATGCAGCTTTGTGCGAGGGGTTTCTTGGCATTAGGCCAAGTCTCACCCTTTTCCGGTACTACTATGGTACTCGGAAGAATTCCATTAGTGCCTGTGTGCCTTACATCACTGGCACCCTTAGCTTAGTCCTTAGGAGAAACCGAGTCTATCCTAGGATTAATGCTAGTGAATCCGTCAAACGCTGGGTCGGAACCTTCTTTTATCACAAAGATATTCCGGCTCCTAGAAATGCGGAAGGTCTTCCGGCATTCGCCGATGGCGCCACTCCCCACCAGAATTCATGGGACGCTGAGGCGCCGGAGCTGTCAGATATCCTGATCCTCACCAAGATGCGGATTGAGTTTTTGATGAGGCATGAGGGACTCCGTGGATCCGACTTGATCCACTGCTGGCTGGAGTGTCGGATTCAGCCTCTGCAGCACCATGAAGATCGTATCATGCACCAGATTACGAGCAACAAGAAGGACAAGATGCGGGTCAGTTCGAGCCGGATTCCGGCGAAGGACTACATGACCCTTATGCAATATTTGATCAAGGAAAGAGTGGAACAAAAGGTTCCAGAAATCTCCATGAAGATGTATACGACCAACCGTCCTCTGGCTCCGGTAAATATTTCGAATCTTGTTTTGTGTTTCGTCGTTCTTTTCTGTTCTTTCTCCGACTCTATTTTTATCGATACCCTTTGACTTTGTTAGCTCGACAAACTCTCGGAGTCTAAGATAGCTCCACTAGAGGGCTATCCTTCAGACGATCCGGAGGCGACGGAGGATGATGAGGTGCAAGAAGTTGCCGCCCCCGCCTCTAAGAAGCGCAAGGCGAAATAAGTTGTTGTTACAAGTGGTAGCCAAGTGATGCCAGTAGTTAAAAAGTAAGCACCTTGTCTTTTATTTTCAGTACTTTTGTACCTTTATTTCTTTCCAGAGAACACCTGATGCTTAGGATTTTCGTGTTCTAGAGCTAAATCAGCTTTGAAGAGTAAGATTAAGCCGGACAACAAGACGGGCAAGCAGATGCGTCAGCAAAATCTTGTTATCTCTCCTGCCGTGCCGCCACCAACTCCATCCAGTACTCCATTAGCATAGGAAGCTTCTGCCTCTCCTGATGCTGGCAACGTCTCGAAAGCCCTGGTCACCATTGATGATCAGGCAACTAACAAGGGTGAACCCATCAAGGGTAATGATCCCATGGTAACATCTACAGGAACGATGGATAAAGTGGCCGGCTCCGCTGTCTCTGGCCTGAAGTGGAAGGAAAAGGAAGAGATCCTCAGGCTGGCTCAATCCAGTCTTGAGAAGCAAACGCTGACCCCAGAGGCAGCAAGCCAGGAGGAGGAGGACGTCAAGATGGTCAGCCTCCTGGACCAAATTTTGGTCTAGGATGCTAAAGTCGAATCTGGCGAACTCCCAGCGATGTATGTTCCTTCCCTCACCCTTACCGAGAAGGTGTTTCACAGCACCAAGCTCGGATTTGAAAAGTTGCACCTGGAACACATTCTAAGTTTCCGATTCTTATTTGCATTTATTATCATATCCTCTAGCCCCCAAGCATAAAGCCGGATAAACATTATTGGATCCGAGTTGATGCTTTTAGGTTGCAAAAGAACAATGTAGTGTAGCCCCCAAGGCTCGTGCTATAATTTTACTTAGTTAAATTTGTAGTCCGAGTCTCGGTAGCCGTCTGACGATATTCTGTCTCTAAACTTACAAAAAATTGCATCTTCCAACCAGGAATTGCTCAAGAACATTTGCAATAAACGCAAAGAAATCAAAGCTTTGCACCTTGAGAATTCAAAGTTGAAAATTGAGAAAGATGAAGCAGAAGGTAATTTTTTCCGAATCCCTCTTTATTAGTTAACTTTTGTCATAATCGAACTTGTTTTGTCCGATTGATATTTTTTTCTTTGCAGAACTGTTGTGCCAGTCCAGCAAGATGGTGGAGCAATCCGAGAACTTCAAGGTCTTGGAAATAGAGAATGCTGAGCTCCGAGACAAGCTTGAGAAGCTAACTTTAGAATCGGAGAAATCCATAGCTGTTGTCCTAGAGTCAAACAATCATGAGACCGTGAGGCTCGAGAACTTCGATATTCGGAGGGATCATGCCCAGGCCACAGATAGTGAACTGAACAGCCTCTACAAGGAGCATGCTTAATGGAATCACTCCGTGCTAGGTAAGACTTCCGAAATTTTCTTTTTGTTGATTTTTTGACTTACTTTTCAGTCAAAATTTGACTTTTTGGTTCTTTTCCAGCCCCCCTGAATCTTTCCGACTCTCCTACCTCCGAACCTAGCCTCTAGCGCATTAAGATTGTCGGAGATATCTTGTACGACTTCCGCCAAACTCTTGAAGAGGCTGGCGAGTCCGTCAAGCTTTCCGACTTGCACACAATGTCAGTGCACGAGGTGAGGGACAAGGTCAAGGAGATTACGAAGTTTATCGAAGACTGGAAGATCTCCTATGCTCGGACTGTTGCTCAAACTTCTCTTACCATGGTGATGAGCCACCACAGCGAGATGGAAATCTTGCATGTCACCAAGGGTATTGCCGAGGAGGATAACGAGGGTAACCCACAGGACATCAAGGCCATCTAAGAGTCCTGTGCAGGTTATGCTTGTCGTGTGGCGGAGATGACCAACTATACGATGACGTTCTTCGAATCCGTCGCCTCACCCCCCTCGCCCCAAGAACCAGAAGCCAGCATTGCTTCCGAGTCTGAGATTGAGGGCGATAATGTTGTCGACTCCAGCGCTCCACCTGCTTCATCACCACCGTCTGATTCTGTAACATAAACAATTTTTATGCATTATTCTAAACTTCTGGCAATGTAAAGATGGAAACAATGTTTTATTTGTGTTGGTCTTGTAAAAACTAATGCTTTTAATATTGTAGCACTTTATGCTTATATATTTTTTATGCATGTTCTTCAAAATTTCTGAAGCACTTTGTGTTTTTATGCCTATACTTGTCGTTTTATCTGGCTCTTTGCCTCGTCCCTTTCATGGGCCGGCCAACCTTTAACACGGAAACTTTCCTGAGTAACGAAGCGCAATTGCTAAACCAGTTTAAACTCGGAAACAAAGACGGCTTCCAGTACCAACAACACATTACTCGGAAAATGCCCACGTCTAAGAAATTAGATAAAAAAACCAAAGTATAGACAATAAATTAAATTTTGTACCCTAAGGTAACATTTTTTAGATATTCAAAAATCATAACCAGAACGAACATGAGCATAAAGTACTTTCAAGCATTCTGGGATTTTTGAAAAATTGACATGCTCTTTTGGAAATAAGATGGTAAAAAACTTCTCAAATATAACAAATGAGGAAACCAATACTTTTTTTTCACTTTGAATATGTACATATATGATTACAAGGAAATATAGCTAAAAATAGAAGGGACGTAGCTGTGCAATATTCCATAGACGGTCTATTTCATCCGGATCTGTGCTGCCACCAGCTCTCTTTCTCTTTCGAGTATCAGGTCTTTCCTTGACTGGTCTCATATCGGTTAAATAATATGATCCATTATGCAGAACTCTGCTAATCATAAAAGGTCATTCCGGAATCGGGGAAAGTTTGTGCTTTCTTTTTTGCACAAGTCAGAGAACCAAATCGCCTTTTCTGAAAGAACGGTTTTGCACTTTCTGACTATGATACTTGCGCAACTTCTACTAGTAGGTTGTAGTCTCTGCTCAACAACGACGCGTACTTCTTCGATTATATCGAGATCATCTTGTCAAGAAACTTCTGCATCTTCTTCGATATACGCTTTGACTCATGGAGACTGATGAATTAGATCACTTGGAAGAACTGCTTCTGCACCATAGACCAAGAAGAAAGGAGTATAGCCGGTTGATCTGTTAGGAGTTGTACGTAAGCTCCATATCACAGATGGTAATTTTTTCGCCCAAGACGCCGCGGCCCGACGAAGCGGTGCCTCGAGGCGAGGTCGGATTCCTTGTAAAATAAGGCCATTAGTTCTTTCAACTTATCCATTAGCTTGTGGGTGTGCGACTGATGCAATATCGATTCAGATCCCTTGTTCTTCGCATAATTCGGCAAGTTCACCCACGGAAAAATTGCTCCCATTGTCAGTAATTATACTGTGCGAATATCTGAATCGGATGATTACGTCATCGATAAACTTTCTGGTTGTGGCTCCATAGAAACTTGTTACGGGTTTAGCCTCAATACATTTTATAAATTTATCCACCATCACTAGTAGGTGAGTAAATCCACATTTTGCCGTGCGAAACGGCCCTACCATATCAAGCACCCAGACCGCGAATGGCCATGTAATAGGGATTGTTCGTAGCTGTTCAGTCGGAACATGTGCCTGATGAGCGTACTTTTGGCAGCCTCTGCACGTTTTGACTAGTTTATCAGAATTTGCCTTAGTTGTAAGCCAAAAGAATCTGTGTCGAAAAGCTTTTGCCACTAAGGATCTGACTGCAGCATGATGACCACACTTGCCTTCGTGGATTTGTCTTAAGATTTGCACTCCTTCTTCCGAAGAAATACATCGCTGAAACACGCCAGAAACACTCTGTTTATACAGGTCACCATTTATTATAGTGTAGGCTTTTGCTCGTCGGACAATCTGCCGGCTCAAGACTTCGTCTTCGGGTAGTTTTCCGTCTATCAGGAAATCCAGATAGGGTTTTGTCCAGCTGGGAATTACAGCCAGAACTGCTATAAAAGGTGAGTCGGATTTCGTCGAATAGTCCTCATCAACTCCTACTATGGAGGAGACCCTTAAATTCTCTAAAAAAGCGCCATCCGGGACTTGTTTCTGCGCAGAACCTATCCTTGATAGAGCGTCTGCTTCCTCATTTTCTGCTTGAGGGATGTGTTGAACCTCAAAATCCTCGAACGATTTAGATAGTTCATCCACAATAGCTTTGTATGCTGCCATGTGCTTGTTTGCATTGCGGATATCGGATACTTGCTGAGCAACTAAATCCGAGTCTCCGTAATACATGTGTCTTGATATGCCAATGTTTTTGGCCATGCGTATTCCATGCAGTAGTGCTTCATACTCGGCAATATTGTTGGTCGCCATGAAGTGTATTTGCAACACATAGAACAGCTTATCTCCTTGGGGTGATTTGAGCACCACGCCAGCCCCCGAGCCTCCTCGTGCTTTTTATCCGTCAAAGTGAAGGGTCCAAAATTCCGAGTCTAGAGGACCTGTGTTGTCTTCCGTCTCTGTCCAATCAACAACAAAGTCGGCAAGTATTTGGGACTTGATTGTTGTATGTGGTTTGTACTCAATGTCAAAAACTGCAAGCTCTATTCCCCACTTTGCGACACGTCTTGTGGCGTCACGGTTATTTATTATATCTCGCAGGGGAGCGGTGCTCACCACTGTGATCTTGTTCTCTTAAAAATAGTGGCGTAGCTTTCTGGATGCAAAGAACACTCCATAGGCTAGCTTTTGATGATGTTGATACCGTTGTTTTGATTCTGTCAGGACCTCACTCAGATAATAAGTTGGCCGCGGCACCTTATACTCGTGGCCTTCTTCTTCGCACTCGACTACTGTTACCACACTTATGACCTTGTTGTTCGCTTCAATGTAGAGTAACATAGGTTCCTGAGGTTCTGACACTGCGAGAACTGGTGGGTTTGAAATTAGATCTTTCAAACTGTGCAGGGCAGTTTCAGCTTCCTGAGTCCAGACAAATTTATCGGTTTTCTTTAAGAGTTTGTACAAGGGTGCGGTTCCGCCGAACCGGCTGACGAACCGACTCACCGCTGCAATGCAACCAGTGAGACGTTGTACGTCCTTCAGGCAAGTCGGCCTGATAATGTTTAGATAGCCTTGATTTTGTCCCGGTTCACCTCTATGCCTCGCTCAGAGACGATGAAACCTAACAATTTTCCGGCTGGAATTTCAAAGAAACACTTCTTCGGATTTAGCATCATATTCATAGACTAGCAAATGTTTCAACCAAGTCGAAAATTAAAGTTTCCTTCTTTTTGGACATAACTGCTATGTCGTCTACGTATACATGGACGTTGCATCTGATTTGGTCGTTGGGACAACGTTGCATAGTACGTTGATATGTTGCTCCTGCATTCTTTAAGCCAAAAGTCATAGTTTTGTAGTAGAAGATTCCAAAAGGAGTGATGAAAGACGTCTTAATTTGATCCGACTTTTTCATCGGTATTTGGTGATATCCGGAATATGCGTCGAGAAAATAGAGTAGTTCCGACCCTTCCGTTGAGTCGATAACTTGATCAATTCTGAGCAAAGGAAACGGATCTTTTGGGCATGTCTTGTTCAAAGCGGTATAATCAACACACATCCTTAAATCAATGGTGTCTTTTTTAGGGACGAGTATAGGATTTGCCACTCAATCTATATGGATGACCTCTGTTATAAAATCCGCTAATTCTAGTCAAGCTAATTCCTTGGCTATTGTTGCGCTTTTCATCACCAAACTATCGTAAGGACTGTTTGACGGGTTTAGCATCAGGGTACACATTAAGAGAGTGCTCGACAAGTTCCCTAGGTACTCCGGTCATGTCAGAAGGCTGCCATGCGAAGATATCACTATTAGCTTTGAGGAACTCGACGAGCGCGCTTTCCTATGTGTGGCCTAAGCCTACCCCTATGTTCGTCGTCTTGGAGGGATCATCTTCCTTCAGCGATATTTTCTTTGTCTCTTCCGACGCCTTGAACTGCAAACTTGGCTTCAGCACCTCGTTCTTCATAGCGGGCATCTCGAACGGATTGATGGTCTTCTTGATCTCCTGGTACTCCTGGGCATGCAGCATAGCTTCGGCGAAGGCAGCAGATCCTTTGTCGCACTCTCGCGCCTTCCTCGGATTTCCCCGTATGGTGATTACGCCCTTTGGACCTGAAAGTTTAATCATGTTGTAGATGTAGCAGGGACGAGCCATGAACGCCCAGTAAGCCGGACGTCCGAAGATGGCGTGGTAAGCACTTTTGAATGGTACCACCTCAAAAGAGAGTGGCTCGGTCTGATAATTGTCTTGGGTTCCGAATTTTACGTCCAGAGTAATCTCACCCATAGAATCCGCCTGTCTCCTGGTACAATGTCATGGAAAGTTACACTGATGTAACTCAACTGGCTCTCGTGTAGCTTCATGCGGTGGAGCGTCTCGATGTAGAGGATGTTAATGTTGCTTCCACCGTCCATGAGTGTTTTAGAGAACTCATAGCCATCAATAAGAGGATTGACGACCAGAGGGTACTTTCCCCGACGATGTGTTTTCCTCGGGTGATCTGAGCGATCAAAGGTGATGGTTACCTCCGACCAGTCCAGAAACTGTGGAATAGCCAGAACCGTGGCATTGAGCTCATGAAGAACCGCCTTCATGTCTTTAGCATGTTGGGATCCAAGGAAGCATATGTATGCGTCTTTCTTAGTCGAAAAAGTCTTCTTTCCATCCGACATGGGCTCTGCAGTGGCTTCCACTTATTCCATGTCGGAATCTTCCTTGGGCTCCTTTCCTTTATCGGATTTTTTCTTTCCTTTTTGTTGCTTGGCTCTGTAGCCAGCGGATTCGTCTTTCTTGATGTCGTCATTGAAATAACACTCGGCGTCTGTGTGGGTAGATCTTCCATTACTATCCAAGTGGTGGACACATGGATTATTGGCAATGTCGGCCCATGTATAGGTTCTTCCGGTTTGCTGATCTCCTCTGCCCTGGATTCGGGAAGTTCCACGGCCTCTACCCCGGCCGCCTCCGCGCCCTCCTTGTCCTCCAGATCCGAACATTGTGTTGACAGCTGCGTTTTCCGGAGCCGGCTTTTCGTCCGAGGTGTTCTTGCGCTTCTGAGCTTGTTTTGGCTATTTGGCCGTGTTGGGATTGGCCAAAATATTTAGCAGCCCTTCTGAATCATCATCGACATCAACATATTTGCTTGCCGTTTCTATCATTTCTCCCAAATCTGTGACGTGGTCACGCTTCAGCCTGTGACGTAAAAGTCCAACTGGAAGTCCTGCAATAAAAGCTTCTATCGCAGTTTGCTCGTTTAATCCTTCGCAGGAGTTCTTCGTGTCGATCCATCGTCCGGAGTAATCACGGCAGGTTTCTCCGGGTCTTTGTGTGCAACGCTGCAAGTCTACGACTGTGCAGGGCCTCCTGTATGTTTCCTGGAAGTTTGAAAAGAACGCGCTTTGTATATCATACCAGTTGTGAATTGAATTCTCTAGCAATTCACTGAGCCATGATCGAGCCGTCTTCCTCAGCATGACCAGGAGATATCGGACTGCAACCAGGCTGTTTCCTCCTTTGGCGATGCAGCAGGCCTGGAAGAAATCCTGGAGCCAGGTATCTGGCCGAACTGCGCCGTCATAGGGCTGAATGTGTTTGGCAATACCGAAGTCAACCGAAAATTTGTTCTAACGTATGCGTGGTCCAAAACACTTGGGTCCCACATACACGTCTTCTTCCTCGTACCGATGCGCTTTTATGTTTGATTCAATACGATGGCGAGCGTCGTTTGGCGAGAGATATCTTCGCCTTGGAGGCTCACGGCTCCTGCACGGCAGAGTCGGATTTCTGCTTCTCCTTTCACCATTGCTGCCTTCGCCCCTGCGGCTTCCATGGCTACATCGGGATCCTTCATGGTCGATGCTAGGAGGCGATGGTGGCCCTGGTGGATTATTTCCGGCTAGAGCATCATTATGCTGACTCTGATGCCTGTTTCTTCGGGCATCGTCCCTGCTTGATTCAGGGCGATCCGGATCATCTCTTCCTCCGGCATTGCTAGCCGGACGGCTCGATGGTGGCATCCTTAGCCGATCTTGCTCCTCTCGCTGGCGGCGTGTTTCCGGGTCTTCTCTATAGCGGTTGTTTTGCCGACGATGGTCCTGATGAGGAACCATTGCCCTGATGGCGTCTTCGGACGCAGCTGGTATAACTCTTGCCTAGTCACGTGCCCGCCGGCGGGAGTTGCCGTTTGAGCCGGTTCTTGAATTCCCTTCTTCTCCACGGGGACGATAGTGTTGATTCGTATCCCTGCGAAGCCTTACATCAGCGTTTTGGTTAGCGCCAGTGTGGCAAAACTCGGACTTTGAGGCCAGCTTGCCACTAAATGACGGGGCCGTTTTCTGCTGCTTTAATCCTTTGTCTAGCAACGCGACGCACTGCTGGACCTGCTGCGAAGACGGATTGTTAGCGAGGATGGCTCGAGTTGCAGCAGCGTTTTCCAACGGTGTGCTGTAGACTCGGATCTTCTCTCCATCTTTTTCGTCGAATAGATCTTTGTGGATATCCGGGTTCTTGTTAGCAAGAAACGGACCTCCCCTTGTCTTGTTTGGGTGTCGCTTAAAATCTGACTGATATTTGGCAGGATCACTGTCTAACTGCTGTCTCATCTCAACGATGCGCGCGGCCTCTTCGAGCGGAAACAGACGGTGCTTTTCCAGGTCCTCAGCCCTTTTCTCCAGTGCCTCCGGTGTGAGATCTGAAGCCGTTGGGATTGGAATCGTGAGAGCATCTCTATAAATTTCACGTGCACCCTTGGTGACGACGTGTCCATCCATAGGAGGGTCGATCGGGGTGGTATTGATTGGATCTCCGTCCTGATTCTCCATCTCGATCTCTTCATCAACTTTTTCTTCGTTGGTTTCCTCGACATCCGGCTCTGCCAGTGTCAGATTTGTGTTCTTCTTGTTCTTCTTTAACCGCCCAGTAGCCTTAACGTGTGTACCAGTGGCAAAGACATCTTTCGGTCTGGTACCGGGGGATAAACTTCCGTCGGTACTTTCCGTCATGGTTGGCTTGTGGACCTCGGAGGAATCTCCGGTATCCATATCATCCTGCGAGGTGTATATTTCATCCATGCTATCATATGGACTAGGAGAATTTTACGGCTCACCTTGCGTTTGCTTGGAGACGTGATCTTGTTCATACTCCTCCATCTCTTTGTCGAAGTCACGAAGTTCCCGCGACCTGATTGACTCCTGAGGGGAGCCAGGTAAGTCGGCGTTTTCTTGGATTGCATCTAGGACCGAATCGCTACCAGCTCCAGCATCGACAGAGTCGAATCTAGTGCTTATGTGGTACACGCAACAGTGCTTCTTCTTGTAGTGACACAGCTGGGTTTCCGCCTCCTCCATCTCAAAGTTCTCCTTGATGTTGGCGATTGCTTCATAATCAATGTAGGGGCGTTTCATCATCTCCTTTATCATGTGCTTCAAGGGAAGTTTTTCTGCTACGACGTCTGGTAGGACGGAGCTGTAACGGATATATTCCTCGTCCGTGTATCCGATCTCATCAGGGAGATCAGATCCAGATTTTTCTTCCACCTCTTCTTCCACTACAGGAGTGGGCTGGGTGGGTTTGATTTTCTCTAGGACCTTGAACTCTTCCGCCTCTGCAGACAAAGTAGATCCGGATTTTTCTTCCGCCATGGTCATCACCTCAAGGGTGGGTTGGGCGGGTTCAGCAAAACCGAGATAGATATCGATCTCGCCGATGGACATGATCGTGTAGGTTGTCACGGGTTTTGAAGCCGGAATCCAGGTCTCGTCGAGAAAGACGAGAGGGACATCACTAGCGTAGACCAGGCAACCCATGGCGATAGTTTTGCCGATTCCTGCATGCACATATTTCGCCTGGAACGATGCTCCAAAGGTCACCTGCCCCACGGTGGGCACCAACTGTCATCGGATTGTCGACAAGTACGCCATAGGGGGTCCTAGTGGCGTTGGAAAGATGGGGTGTGAGACGTCGGATGTTCTAGGAGCGGTGAGCACAAGTTTACCCAGGTTCAGATCCAACTGCGGTGATCGGATCCTACTCTTGCTAGCAACCCGGTAATATATCAGCGTAAGCCGGATGTTACAGCGGATTAAAAGAGAGGTTTGCCTGTGCGAGTTGATTGTGGTGGTTGTTTCGTTATGCCCTAAAGGCTCCCATAAGGCCGGTTTATATAGTCACCGGTGCCTAGGGTTACAGGAGAGACCTATCCGGCTATGTTACAGAGTCGGTAACTAGATATATCTTGGACTACAAGCAATACGACAAGCCTAACTTGGTAACTCTTCTGGGCCTTGTCGTAGCCGGAACTGGCTCCTCCTCTTTCTCTAACTGGGCCGCTCGTGAAGCAAAGCTTTAACCCGTTGGTAGGCCACCCTGATCAGCGAGTCTTGTGGGTATACCCGAAAAATATATCCCCAACACCATAATATGATCTGATCAGGTAGTCTAAACAATAATTTCTAAACTATATTTTTCTATAGAAACAAAGTAGGTTTTGAGCTTAAAGTTGAAATTACTCTGTGACTTCCTTGGCCTAGTTTGTACTTCTAGAATGGGATCCTCCTCCTCTAAGCCTATAATGGGTCCATCATCCTCACGTTGAGTGTCTGATGGAGCAACATCGATGTTGACCCTCTCCTTATAGACATACAGTTGTACCTACTTCTCATTGTTGTACTCGGATATCATTTTCCTCACATGAGAATCATTATCGATGTGAACTAGATGGCCTCTGCCACGCGGGTATTTTTTTCCTATAGTACAGGAAATCAATCACCTTGAAGCCAACACCTTCAATCGTTCTGACCAAGTCATAATAGGAGACATCGGTCCTATCTAGTGATGCTTCTAGAACTTTAAGTTGTTGATTCTCATCCTTATAGTAAAGGTTAAAGTTCCAAATTTCCATGGCCATCTGTAATAACATGGATGTCAGAAGTATCAACACCAAACAAGTCTTACAATGGCATGAATGTGAATAGCAGTAATGATATATTTCAATGCTATTCTTCTATAGTGATATAGTTGTCTAAAGGGAGGAAACTTAGGAAATTGGATAAGTGATGGTCTTTTTTTTACAAATGTCATGATTAAAAACAGATCTTAATATTGTAGACATACACACAGACAAGAGGAAATTTAGCGTGACTAATCTTTAAATTCATAGGAAAGTGATTAGATGAGAGTCCTTATCCCAAACTGCAATGGCAATAAAATTATGAAATTCTTCTGGCTAAATAGTAACTACTGAAATTGCACTGACAATAAATCCATTATCTTCTACATAGTATCATATCAAAAGGCATTTATGACACCATATACTGATTTAAGAATAGTTGCACAGTCATGATCGCTGATAATACACCGAGAATAAAAATATATATGCATGCTTATTTCTAAAAAAGGTGCACATAATAATGATATAGACCCATTAGCAAACAAAAAACTGTAGAAATGGAACCCTTGAGGGAATAATTACGTGGACAGTGAGGAAAAAAACCTAGTGTGTGCAATTAGTTGATCTGGGTCTGATTTGAGACGCTACTGTATGAAAAGGAGCAATTCTTGTATCATCTAGAATTACATACATTATTATTTTTAACCACGACAGGAGGGTAGTCCATGCCTTAATTTCCATTATAGATGTTATCAGCGGTTGATTTTCTGTTTGAGTGATCTTGTCGTTTGGCATTTTATTTCCTTATTATTTAGGTTGATCTAAAAGTAAACTAGACAAATTGGATGGTTTTTAATGGTCAAGTGCACACACGAGAAATGACTGATATGCTGTAATAAGGCACTAACTATTGTATTGTTGTGTGCAAAAATCACAATACCATACTATACTGGATGAAGGTACACTAGAGCTACCTTTTTTTGTCATTTACATGATTCAGCTGAGACTGAGGTCAACTTATATCGTGGAGAAGGACAATGGGGAAGCAGATCTGTACTCACCACAACAACTCTGAACTTTATACTCAAAATCTTAATCTAAAAAAGTTCAGCTATAATTGTACACGCATGTCCTATTGATATGAATGGCCTGTACTATACTTACGAAATGTAGTAGTTAGTTTAGAAAGGACCACACCTTGCAATATAGCATGTACACTTTGTACTACAGGTTGTTTAGTAAAGCATGGCTCTGCGTGATAACAATTTATTCAAGTAAACATGTAAAATTAGAGTTTAGTTCTCTTTAAGTCAATCCTGAATATGTTAACTTTACTCTTACCGTAACCCTTGTAGCCCTTTGCTCTAATTCAGGAAGCATCTCAAGAAAATACTCCTTTTATATGCAGTCGTAGGATTCCTGAATCTTAAGGGCGCAGACATAGATGGAGCCATGAAGAAGCATGGCTGCATTAGCACCATTTTAGTAAGTACTTGTAAACAAACGGTGGGGGAGAATACAAAAATGCAATTGGTAGTGGACACGCAACAAAGGGCAAAAGAAGAGACTATTCAATCTGTCTAATCTGTAGTCCATTCCTAACTTATGCATTCACCTGGGAATTGATATTACGGGATGTTCACCTCGGAACTTGGACTGCAGAGCAGGCTGGGATCTTGAGATCTGGAAGCCTGCGGACTGGAGACTCTATATTATCCCAATGAGATGCGGCTGTGCTCTCGCCGGCGACGGCGAACCAGGCCGAGGCGGATGCCCTCCTGCTATGTGATTTTGGGAGTTAGGGGAGACAAGGAGGGCAGGAGGTCGAGATCGACATTACTGGAGGTGGGCGGTGCTGTTATGTCAAGGGCGGTGCCTTTAGGTGGACTATAAATCAGGGGTTTGTTAGGATAATTGGAGGGAGTTTTTGGCATTAGCGCGGTCAAAAATAATTTCGGGGAATTAGCTCCTGGAATTTTTTTCATCTCCCGCTAAATAGAAAGAAATTTCCATCCATCAAAAGATCATAACAAGTACTGGGAAATTCAACTTTTTTTATAAATAGTCCGCTTTAGTATAGTTCCGCTTTTGTTATAAATAGACCCGCTTTCATTACATGTAGTAGAGTACGATGGGTCTAGAAAATAGAGACAGATGAAACCTAGCCGGTGACCTTATAGCAAAAAAAATGTCCTAATGTAGTAAAACCGACTTCATCAGAGACTCGTCAGGAAAACATCGTCAGAAACCTCGTAACAAAACCACAAAACGGAAACCGACGCCACTTGTAGCATCGCCTCCCGCCACAAGTAGCACCGCCGGACGCCTAGGTGCATCTCGCAGCACCCAACTCCCACAAGTGCGCGCCGCCCATCGTCCTTGTGCTTGACGGAGTAGCTCGCAACACCCAACTCCGGCACGTGCATGTCGGTTGTTGTCGTCCTTGTGGTTATCAAGCACTTCGAACCCGCCGCCATGGTTGTCAAGCACTTGGAGCATGGCGGGTTCCTCGAGCGACGGTGACGACCTGGGGCGGAAACTCGAGGATAGAAACTGCATTATCGGTGACTGCGCCCACCTCATCCTCCTTCCCGAGGCCGCCGAGCTGTAGGACAGAGGATATCTCGATGGTGCCGTCATGGGAACGGACGGAGCGGGGCGAGCGCCATGGGAGGCGACGAAGAAGATCATTGGGCATCGGGGCACGGAGCAACACAGGGGCCCTCGATCTCCTAGAGCAACAAACAGTGGTGGGAGGCGAGGACTGGAACCGCGAGCGGCAATGAGGAACGCGAGGAAGAGGAAGCCAGAAGAAAACACGAGGAGATATTTTGGGTTGAGGAGATAAGGTACGATGGATCCTGTCGCGTTTCTCTAGTCAATCCCGTACACGCATCAAACATAGGAGCCTGGGGATCGATCGCTGTTATCCGTCGCTGACGTCACCCCTCTACTTCATCGGTTCGTCGTCAAGCCATCCATCCTTGAATCTCTACCTCCATCTACGATAACATAGAACACATTAGGGCATCTCCAACCGATGTAAAACAATAGGTTAGAGGAGTAAAATATGCTTTTTTACTCCTCTGACCACACCTAATCGATCGCCAAAACACGTTAGCGGAGTAAAAAATTTACTCATTGGTGGCCAACTCCGAAATTTACTTATCGGTCGTACCGATGAGTAAAAGATTCCTCCCGTCCCCAGTGCGTTCACACCCACTTTCCTCTTTCCACCTCGAGCTCTCCTCCGTCTCTGGCCACCACTGCCACCGATTCCGCCTTCCCGCCGGCACGACAGCTACCCGCGATGGCCGGATCCTCCAGTCGGCCATCTCCGCCACCGATTTTGAGCGCTTGTCGGCCCCGTAGCCCCCGCCGCGAGCTCGAGCCTCCTCATCTTCCCGCCGCCGTTCCCCTCCTTCCCCTCCTTGATTGGCGCCACCCAAACGCCGGAGGCAGCCCGCCGCCGTTCCCCTCCTTGATTGGCACCACCCAAACGCCGATTTCGAGCGCCTCGAGGCAGAGCGCCGCAACGAGGCGATGGCGGCCGCACTCGCCCGCCACAACCAGGAGTTCGTCGAGGAGGAGCGAAAGCTGCTGGAGGCATATGCCGAGGCCAAGCGGAAGGCCGACACCGCGGCGGGGAAGAAGGTGAAGAAGGAGGTGGATGCGGGGCAGTCGGTAGCTCCGACGCTGGCCACGATGAAGGAGGAGGAGAAGGAGGACTGGGAGGACGTGCCAGCCACGGTGAAGGAGGACGACTAGGAGGACACGCCGCCGTCGACGACACCGGTAGTGATCGAGCTCGACTCTGATTCCTCCTCCTACGACTGGGACGAGGACTAAGGTTAGGAGGTGGTCGAATTTTGTCAAATATAGAATTTCGTGAACACATAATATTGCGTCCTGAAATGATGTACTCTTTCCGACCCAAATTATTTGACTCAAATTTGTCTAGATTCGGATATATATAGACTTGTTTTAGTATTAGATACATCCGAATTTAGCAAAACTGACTCAACTAATTTTTAGATCGAAGGGAGTAACAAATTTAACAAACCATGTGATATTTGTTACGTTATTATTTAACAATACCAAGTATGCCATCAGAACCTCAATTAGACCGATCCAAAATACTCCCTCCGTTTGGAGATATAAGATGTTCAAATTTATATTCGAGTGAGTACGAAGAAAGCCAGCAGAACAGAGAACGACACTAGTCAAGCTCCTCCATCCTCTGTTCGGTCAGCGTCACCGAGTTCAACACCGACGCTGCACTGCTCTAGGTATGCTTCTTCTCCCAGTAGAAATAGATGTACTCCGTACTGTTTTTTTACAAACGTGTAGCAATTTTAGAATTTTATTTTTGTGAGATCTAATTTTGAACAAGTGTAGTCCGTTGTGAGATCTACTTTTAATATGGTGTATGTTGAACTACTTGTATCATCCTTTTGGTGATCGTTGGGACATGAAATTAGCATGCTCTATGATCAATTATTATGTGATGTTTTTAGCTGAAAACTGTTGAAATGCTGTTGGAATTATGTGAAAATGTTGTCATTATACTGCTGTACTGATGGTGGAAGGCTATCAATTTGTTGCTGAAAATGCTTTTGAAAGAGAGTATAAATGAGGGACGGTGGTATCTGAAGAGGTAAGGGCATACAAGCCTTTTTCTCTAGGTGTTAGTCCCAGTTAGTGCATATTGAATACGATAAAGTACCAGGTTCTGTTTTATTAGTATCTTTTTTTTTGGAACAACACCGTCTAGTTCATAACTGTGTTTTGTTATTTGTATGTTATCCCTAAGACAATATGAATGCTATAAATACGGATTTGCTAGTTCTTAGGCGTCTGAGAACTTAGGTCTCAGTCACCTCTCTTGCCATTAGATTTACCTCACGATTCGTGCAACATGGGACTTCCACATGAGTTATAACTAGGTTGTAACTGGGATTTTAATGAGTTGCAACTGAGAATTAGTACAAATTATATAAGTTGTAACTAGGTTGCAACTGAGAATTAACACAAATAGTAGAATGATGTCAGCGACTTAGACATAAGAAGTTCTCAGGCGCCTCAGATCTAGGCACTCCCCTATAAATAGTACAATATTTTCCTGTTTTTTAGCTTTTAATAACAACACTATTATTTGCATGTTAGTTGGAACTATACGATTTACAATCTCCATTGCAATAATGATTTTCACTATTTTAAGAGGTTGCTGCGATCGCCTAGACCAAGTGAGGAATACTTGGTCGGGGTAAATGGTTTTCTTGATTTTGCATACACGGGAAAAAGGGCAGATGCCAAGATTTATTGCCCGTGCGTTAAGTGTGTCAATAGATTTTTATTGAAACGGGATGATGTCTATGGTCATTTGGTCTGTGATGGAATGCTACTTGGATATAATGCATGGGGTTGCCATGGTGAAACTGCAGCATACATTAGGGCCAACGAACGGAAACGGTCGAAACAAGAACGAACACACTTAAACTCTAATATGCACCAGCTAGTGCGTGATGCTTTTGGGAACATAGATAATGGACCTCAAGTGACTAACAGTGATGACCCAAATCCTCCAGATTCTGGACCAGACTCTGAAACCCAAGCTTTCTATGACCTATTGGGTGGTGCAGATGTACCTTTCTGGGAAGGGTGTGAACTATCCAAACTTTCATTCCTTGTTGTTCTGTTCCACATAAAATCGAATAACAAGTGGAGTAATAAATCTATAAATGATTTGCTAGCTGTTCTGCAACAAGCAATTCCGAATGGTAAAAATTTACCTAGAACTTTTGCCTAGGCTAAGAAGATCATTGGGAAGCTTGGGCTTAGTTACAAGAGAATTCATGTTTGTGAACAAGATTGTCAGCTTTTTAAAGGCAAATGATGACTTCTGCTCTATATGTGGAAAGTCAAGGTGGAAGAACAAGCCAGATAAATACTTCCCAATTAAGCCAAGGCTTAAGAGGCTTTTTATGAACAAAGAAACCGCTACAGCATTAAGATGGCACGATGAGGAACGCATAAAAGATGATGCATTGAGCATCCAGCTGATTCAGAGGCATGGAAGGCCATTGACTCTAAGTATGAACATATCAGGTCAGATTCTCGAAACATTAGATTCGCATTGGGAACTGATTGTTTCAATCCGTTTGGTATGCTGAGTTTAAAACATAGTTGTTGGCCTGTCGTCCTAGTACCATATAACCTTCCACCATGGTTATGCATGAAGGCCTCTTCGATTCTGCTTACTCTTCTTATTCCTGGTCCATCTTACCCTGGAAAGAATTTCCATGTATTTATGTAACCAGTTTATGAGGAACTAACTGAATTGTTTATGGTCGGAACTTATACTTACGATGCATCTCGAGGACGGATGTTTCAACTTTATGCTATTGTGTTGTGTACCGTAAGTGACTACCCTGGGCTAGCTCTTGCTGCAGGATATAGTGTTAGTGGTGAGTTTGGTTGTTTTTCATATCGAGATGAAACATGTTTTGAACGCCTGAAACATGGGCAAAAATATTGTTTTATGGGGGATCGCTAATTTCTACCTCCAGATTATGAGTGTCGTTTTGATGCTAAGTCATTTGATGGGTCCGAAGAACATAGAGCAACACCTATTGGTTATGCACAAATTGCAGTTCTTGATAATATAAAATCAATTAAGGATTTTGAGAAATCCAAAACCTGGAAGTGTGTCAGCGGCCTATTCTCTTTGCCCTATTGGGACTCCAATTTACTCCAGCACAATCTAGATATCATGCATATTGAGAAAAATGTTTGTGAGAATATATACGGGACACTTCTAGGCATTGATGAAAAGTCTAAGGATAATTTGAAGGCATGTCTGGACCTACAGCAAATGAACATTAGGAAAGAGCTGCATCCACAAAAAAAGCGTAATGATAAATATTATTTGTCTGCTGCTTCTTTTACCATGTCTAAAAAAGAGAAGCAACTATTTTGTAAAATTCTTCACGATTTAAGGGTTTCAGATGGGTTGTCTGGAAACATATCAACATGTGTAAACGTTATTCAAGGAAGAATTTTGAGCCTTAAAAGTCACGACTATCTAATTCTAATCCAACAACTTCTGCCACTTGCTCTACGATTTCTACTCCTAGATAATGTTACATCCGTGTTGTTTGATTTTTGCGGATATTTTAGAGAAGTCAGTGCAAAGGTCCTATACATCAGTGAACTGGAGAAGTTGGAGGAGCAGATCGTAATGACGTTATGTCGTATAGAGATGATATTCCCGCAAGGATTTTTTACTATCATGGTGCATTTAGTTATTCATCTAGCAACTGAGGCAAAAATAAGTGGTCCGACGTGCTATCCTTTGATGTGGTTCTTGGAAAGGTATGCTATTTTATAATTGGATGCATTAGCTATCTTATAGAAAATATTATCTAACAGATTTCTTCCTTTTATTTTTTTTTATGCAGGTATCTAGGTAAGTTGAAGTCACATGTCCGTAATAAAGCTCACCCTGAAGGATCTATAACCGAAGCATATTTGTCAAATGAGTGCATGACATTTTGTTCAAGATATATTATTGGTTTTGATACCAAACATAACTCTCTTTCACGGAATGAAGATAGTGAGGAGTTTGTTGGGAATTGTGGTGTTCAACGAAGATCAAGTTTATTTTCTCATTTTGGCAACCCACTTGGAAAGCCTGGGAATTATATTTTAAGTGGTCTAGATAAAGTACAGGCTCATAGATATGTGTTGTTCAATTGTTCTGATGTGAACTCGCACCTTAGGTAATTCCTTAAGCTTGTAGATTGTTTTATAAGTATTTTTTCTATGTTATTAAACATTGTTTGCAAATTTCTTTACAGAGCTCATGCTGATGAGATCACTCGTGGACGCATTTTAAACCTAGATACTATCGAGAGGACTCAGAATGAGAAGTTTCATGAATGGTTCCGAGCTCAAGTAAGTTCCATATATTTGTATACATTACATGTATGAGTAGATTGATTTTTAATATGCTTCTGAATATGAAAATAAAGAAATTGGAGAAGGGAAATGGCATCAACAATATTAAAAATGATATTAGATGGTTGGCCTGGGCCCAGTTCATGCAGCGAGAAGATATCGCGCTTTCAACTCCCGAGGTTTTCGTTTTAGGCCTAAACGCTTGGATAAAAAAACACAAAATAGTGGAGTCATGGTCACTGCAAAAACATCTAGTTATGCTACAATAGGTAAGACAAATCCAGTTCTACGTGATGTCACGTACTATGGGAGGGTAATTGATATTGTCGAGCTGAACTATTCTGGACAATTTTCCGTGGTGTTGTTTAAATGTGAATGGGTTGATATATGTTCCAAAGAAGGAATACAAAAAGACAAGTATGGTTACACACTAGTCAACTTCTCACATTTGATACACAAAGGAGAGAAGATGGAGCACGAGCCTTTTATTTTCCCTAACCAGGCGGATCAAATGTTCTATGTGGAAGATGAACATAATCCAGGTTGGTCCGTGGTAATGAAGCAGGCGAAGCCTAGAGATGTGTATGATATAGGCACGGAATGGGAAGCAGACACATAAACTGAGTCATTTCATGTTTCACACCTCGAAGAGATGTTCAAGAGAAAAAATAACGACCAACATTGGGTTAGAACAGACGTCGAGGGGACATTAGTGGATGCTATTAGTGCTTCAATCAAGGAAGGTCAGAACCATGAAGTTATGTGCCATGTTTAGGTCATCTCTTCCCTGGACCATGAAGAGCCACATGCTTAATCTCTACAGTAGTATTCTGTCATTTTGCTTCTTTCCAACATTATGTATGATCTCTTCTGCAGCCATGCCATTTATACTAGGGCTATATCCGGTGCATATCTTTTCTCTTGGATATGATTTATTTTTCTTGAGTTTTGCACTATGATATGGTATTACCTCCAGTTTTTAATGTTGCTTCCTTTCCTCCAGTCTGTATTGTCTAGCATTGTTGATTTCTTTCCTCTAGTCTGTATTGTCTTGCACAGTGACATACATGCATGATTCAATTTTTTCCAAGCTGTTATGGCATGATTGGTTGATAGCTTCGATGACTAGATACATACATCTCATTCGCTGCAGCTTGTTATGTTTCGTCTAAAAGGATGGAGTACTTGTCATTCTTGTAGTCACTGTTGTGTAGTTCATGAATTCACTTGGTGCAGAATTCAAATTGAAGACAAAAGTTCTAATACTTATTTAATTCTTCTGCTCGGGTTGTGGTGATGAAGAAGAAACCTAATTCTAAGAAGAGGAAGCAAAAGGTGATTTCCCACTCCTTTTCCTCTTTTCAATTCACCAAGACAAGAATAATCTAGCCTTTATTGATCAATTTTAGCTTGGCCTAGAAACTATTTATCCTGGATTAGCTAACTAAGTTTTTTATGCCAGTGCCATCAGGCTTCTCATCCAAATGAATGTGGCCTTCACAATTTTACTGTTTTTGTAAACATCAATCTTGCCAAGTTTTAAATGTTCATTCGTATTTTTTTTGTTATTAGCTTGTTCTCGGTCAAGCTGAAGAAGCAACCTCCATGTTAAGAAACAAGGATATCAAGATGATGTTGTTCTTGAAAAAATAAGCAAAGTTCAAATGGTCGTCATAGATCATAATCAGGATCTGCTAGATTTTCAACTCCTAGCTTGATATGTTGTTGTCTGTACTGAAATGTTAATGTTTCAGACACTAGAATCATGCACAAGTTACATATGACTAAGTACACCTTAATTTTAGCAGCATCTGGACCAGCCAGTTATTCTCTTTGAATTTATATGAACTTTTTTATTGTGTCAATAGTTGTTAGTTCAAATATAGTACTCCCTTTGATCCATATTAGTTGACTCAACTTTGTCTAGAATTCATATCTAGACAAAGTTGAGTCAACTAATATGGGTTAATATGGGTCAGAGGGAGTAGCGTTTTTTTCTCATTTGCACTGAAGCGGCTGGGCATTTCATAGGGAGTGTGTCAGGTGAAAATAGGCTACTTCCTGAAAATCTGAAAAATTTGGATCTGAACCACTAGATCGTGTTGAAAATCTGAAAAATTTGGATCTGAACCACTAGATCGTGTACCAACGGCCAGATGTCGCTCCTCCCATCACCAGTCCACCACATGTTAATACAGAAATACCCTATAGGTATAAATTTAAATATGCAAAGTTTACCCCTACATCTATTCACTTAGCCTTGGATTTGAGCCATGGATCTGAAGAACAACTAACACATACGCCATGAAACTTGAGAAATAAATCACGTTTTCTTTTGGCTATTTCAATCTAAAGACAACCGAAAAATTCGAATCTCAATTTTCATCATTGGGAACAAAAAATTCAAATCTCAATTTTCATCAGCAAAGAAACACAACATTTTGAATTCGGTATCAAATTGAATCTGGAATCTACATATGCAATCAAGAACAATACTAGGGATGGATCATATTGCACTCAACAAACCGAGTGAATGTAGTTTCCTCCACAAAAGAATTTTTTTCTCTTACCATATGAACAAGATTTAGATCCAAAATCGAAAACAGAATAGCAACAAAATCGATTTGTTTCCAAGAACAATATGTTCATCTCCCTCGAGGACAGATCCGGTTGAAACTAATGTGGTGACAGCCAGATCAGGAACTTTAGATTGAAACAAATGGCAGGTTTCTAGGGGAGGATGGAAGAGTGAGAAGTAGCCTAATTTAAGGGGCCTTTTGTAAAACAGACAAAAGTGGGATGCGGGTGCAATATCTAACTGTTAGTAACATGATCTAATGGTTTCAGTTGCCATTTTCAGATTTGTAGAATCTGTCTGTTTTCACGTGATATGTCCCCGCATTTCATACAATGAGATGTTTTTTTTGTATATTTTGCTGTTTGTACTTGGATCGGTGGAGCTATGTTAGGGTCTAAATTGGGCCGTGGCCCTCCCAGGTTTTTTGTGAAAAAATTATATGTAAGTTTGCATATGTAAGACAGCCCGGCTGAGTAGCAATACAAGACTACTACTGTAAAGAAAGCAAACTAGCGTTTCTAAAAAAACTAGTTAGCTAGTTGTTTCCACTAAAAACTATGTAGCTGTTGCAAGAGTAATTTAGGGCTTTTTGTTTAACTTTTTAAACCGGCACCGGTGGAAAACAGGGCTGTAGTCCCGGGCCGCAACGGGCTCTAGTCCCGGTTTTGGGCCCGGGACTACGAAAACGGGACTAGAGGCCCCCCCCTCTAGTCCCGGCTCACAACGGCCCGCGACTGATAACAGCCACGTGGCTGTTTTAGCGCCGCGGGGGGCGGAAACCCTCTAGTCCCGGGCTGTAACACCACCCGGGACTAAAAGGCTTCCTGTCGCGGCAGAGATTGTGTATTTCCTTTTTTTTGCCATTTCGTTTCTTTTTCGTTTTGTGTTTCACTATAATTCAAACATATATTTCAGTATACATATTATACGCTACTACATACACACTACACGTCGATGCATTTATATAATTAATTGATCCCTTGCAAGCATACATATAATCAATCATATCAAAAGGAAGAAATGTTTTGAAATTACATGGTCATTGATGAATATATATATCATATCAGCTACATGAAGATGACTAAGGCAAATCGAGTTCCACGTCATCCGCATAATGCTCTCCATGTATATCAAGGACTTCCTTCATCATAAATCCCGCCAGATCCTCTTGAATTGCTCTTATGCGCTGGTCTGGCTCTAGTTTCTCCCGCAAATCATAAATATAATGTGAGTCAACTTTCCGCTCACTGGTCAACTCGCGGATGTACTCGCAGACATAGTATCCATATAAATGAGTTCCCGGTGGCTGCTGTAAACTCCTCACCATTTTATAAGTTAACTCCTCTTTGAATGGACCTGGTATTTTCTGTCTGAACCGTTTCCAACACCTGCTCGGCAAAGAAAATGAACAAAGGAGTTATTAGATACTTGATATCAGGAAATGAATGAAAGAGGACGATATAATGCGATAATGATTGAAATTACTTATGGAGCATTGCTTTCATGTCGCTCCACTGCTCTTGGTCCCAACTTAATGAGTCGTAGACTTCAACTAGGGAGTTGTCAACTTGAATATTTAGCAAGATCCAGTGGAATCTGCGGACATTTACATAAGCATACATGCATAGCTCATCCAGTAAGCATAAATAAAATATGTACAAGATATAAACACTCACTTGAAGTTGTAAGGAAATATTATTTCCTTAACAAAATTATGCTCGGTTAAGAACCTGCACAGGTCTTCCTCCACGTCTTTGGGGTGATTCTTTAACGTATATTCATTAATGATATATGGGTCAATGAACCCAAAGTCGTATCTTCTAGCTCTTTTGCATTCAAGCATCTTCATTCTGCGGAATATAATATCATCATACAAAAGGATATATAGTTATGATAATATATTAAATGCAATGAACGAGCTAAGCTACAAACTTAATTATAGAAATAAATAACTTACAGACAGTAGCAACCAATGATAGATTTGTCGAGGGCGTGCTGGTTGTATAACTGAAACAGTTCGGTCATTTGAACCTGTATCGAGTATGGTTTGAAGTGATGCTCCTTTCTAAAGTCCACCGGAAACCAATCTTTCTGATGTTTTTTTCTGCTTGCGACATGTACCATTCATGCAGATTTCGCATATGTGTGGATAGACGCGCGAGCTCCTCATTACTGACTAGAGGCTCCCCTTGGACATACTGCCGTACTATCTGACCCACTAGCATATCTTCATAGCCTAAATATTGACCAAGAGACATATTTGCTTCGTTAGCAAGTGCTTTGGCCTGCGATACAGTTATTCCCATAAGTGCAGCATTATTACGGGCTCTAGGGTCCACTATTTGCATGTCCATATCCATTTCAGCTCTGAAGGCCTTCTCGAGGTCTGAAATGACTTTGAGCGGGGCGACCGATTGATTCTTCTGTGCTCCGAGCTGGGCAACTTGCTTCCCGCTTTTTTGCACTTGTGATTTTTTTATTCTGTGCTTGCTTAATAATCTCCCGGTCATAGTCTGATTCCAGATTCATTGATATCTGGGATGGTTGCTCAAGAAAGGACTTAGCCCACTTTTTGGTTTTTTCATTATATACTGGCTTTGGCTCAGGCTTTTTGGGTGCAAAATGCGCCTTAACTTGGGCAGCCACATCCGCGTTAGTTTCCTCATCGGTCTTGTCATAAGGTCTTTTTGGAAGAGCCGGCGGGATATCGACTATCTTCGGCGTTTGACCTTTCTTCGATGTGGGGCGCGGGGGACCGTCGAACTTCCGTTTCTTCGACGTGGTAGTAGTATTGCACGGAGGCGGAGGCGGATATCGAGTTGATGTACTCCTGCTGCGGAAATCGTCAGTGGGGCGGGGTGGACTTGGAGGTTGGCGATAATCGGGTTGGGGTGGACTTGGAGGTTGGCGATAATAGGGTTGGGGTGGACTTGGAGGTTGACGATATTCGATGCGGGATGGACTTGGATTCCTTGGAGTCGGTGGCCTTGGCTCCGAGCCTGGAAACTTGATGTACTTCTTATTCCATAGAATGATGTTGCGCTTGACATCTCCTAGTTTCGTAAGGCCTTCAGGCGTAGCGATTTCAATCTCTAGGTCCGCAAAATCCTCCACTATGTCATCCACCGTGACACGATCATAGCCTGGTGGAATCGGAAGTGAATGGTGGAGTGTTCCAGGTAGACAAGGTAAAGCAGTGCCAATCGCCACCTTGAAGGACATGTTGTTCATTGGCTGATGTAGCTCACATTGTGCCATCTCTCTGACATCATCCACGGGGTAGTGAGGAGCCGATGCATCATCCAGCAGTGCTTGATCATCAGCATGGACCTCCGTGGAAGCCACGCTGCTTCTCCGTTGGCTAAGATCCAATGCAGGATCATCAGACCACGGGTGAGTTGACGACGGGGCCTTTGGCTAATTTCATGCATGAGGTTCTTCAGACCAGCTAGGTCCTGCTCTACCCTGGAGATCTGGTCTGCCTCCCGGTCCTTGTTTCTCTGACAGCTTCTGTAATTGGCATCGTACTGAGGAAACCCTTTCTTCCAAGAGACACCGACGCCTTTGCCTCGTGTTCGTCCTCCCTTTTCAGGATTCCCTAGGGAGCGTGTCAGCTCGTCGTTCTCTCTCTCGGGACGGAACAATCCCAATTGAGCATCGTTCATTGCTTGAATAAGGTCTTGGGAGGGTTTTAGAATTTTATCATGAAATAATGTCTTCCCTGTTTCTGGGTCCAAGGATCCCCCGTGCCTGTACCACCAGTGCTTTGACCTCTCGGGCCATCCATCTGTACCAGGAGTGACGCCTCTAGCCCTCATGTTCTTCTCCATAGTTTCCCACTTAGGGATGACACTCTTGTAGCCACCTGTCCCCATTTTATGATGGTATTTCTTGTTGGCAGCATTTAATGCGTTCTTTGCCGACTTTTCCTTTGCTTTATCAGATTGCTTGTACTGTACAAAATCAGGCACTGTTCTCTCAACTTCTTGTTTACTCCTGTGAAGTCTGGAGTTTTATTTTTCGCGACATATTTCGCGTATAAACTTTTCTTGTGGTTCCGGTACAATTCAGCCATCTTGCTTAGTGCCCACTCCTTGACTTTCGCTCTATTTTCAAGCCCACCCGGCCTTGGGGTAATACCATCTACCTCATATTCCTCATACTCTGGAGGTAGTATGAAATGCGCTATGAGCTTCTGCCAAAGGTCATCTTTGCATCATTGGTGACATAGCTGTTGGATTCTTCACCGGGTTTCTTTGACTTATTCCATTCTTGGATGGTGATCGACAGGTTGTCCCTAACAAGCACCCCACATTGATTTATAAACATCCTCCGGTGCTTCTCTAGAGCAATCGGTTCACCATCATCATCTATTTCTTCGATGGTGAACCTCTGATTACCATCCAACTTTTTGTTCGGCCCTTGTTTCGTTCGAGCTGTCGATTGCTTCGATCCGATGGGCTAAAAGAAGAAGAGAGAGTGATTAATATATATCTAGATCAGTTAATGAATAGAGGTAACACGAGACTTTATATATATATATATATACCTCGCCGGATCCTGTCGAGGGGCCATCATTATTGTTGTTATTTGTTTGCCCTTCGTCCATCTGGTCTTCCACTTGGTACATTAGGTTTTCCTATAGTCCATCACCGGATGGATTCAGATATGAGGATATCTCTTCCTCGAGCAAAATATCTTCGGTGCCGGTAGTAATATTAAGAGGAATTTCACCTCTTATCATGCCCTGAAGAAAACCTTCACCGATGCGACCAGGATCTTCGGATGGATCCATGACTTAATTATCTATAACAAAAAGAGATTTAAACAGGTTAGAAAAAACAATAATCCTATTAACTAAAACAATATAATCCTAATATTATTTGTGCTAAAACAATAATCATAATAACTAAAACAAAAAAATAACCCTAATCCTAATCCTAATTCTAATCTTAATAAATAAAACAAAAAAATCACTAAAACAATAATCCTAATCCTAATTCTAATATTTTAATTAAAACAATAATCCTAATACTAAAACAAAAAAAACCTAATATAAAAAAACTATAAAAAACTATAGAAAAAAACTATAACATTTCCTAATATTAATTGTGGTAAAACCTAATATTATTTGTGGTAAAACAATAATCCTAATATTAATTATGGTAAAACAATATAATCCTAGCTAATAACTAAAACAAAAAAATAACCCTAGCTAATTATAATTAAACAATAATTAAAAAAATAACCCTAGCTAATTATAATTAAAAAAATAACCCTAGCTAAATATAATTAAAAAATAACCCTAGCTAACTATAATTAAAATAACCCTAGCTAACAATATAACCCTAATCCTAGCTAATTACAATTAGAATAATTAATAATCCTAGCTAATAACTAATAATTAAAAAAAACCACACCTGCCCCTACTCCCTTCGAGCTCTCACCGATCGAGGCACGGCGGGACGGCACGCAGCGGGGCGGCGCGCGGCGGCACAGCGAAGAAGTGCCCGGCGAGGCGGCGAGGCGCGCGGCGCGAGGCGACACGAGACAAGGCGGAGATCGAGCACGGCACCGGAGCGGCTAGGCAGCAAGGCGGCGCGCGGTAGCACGGCGGAGAGGCGGCACGACGGAGCACGCACGACGGAGCGGTGGCGGAATTGGACAACACCTCCCCTGCTCCGTCTTCTTCTGTGTGTGCTTCGTATTCGTCGAGAAATGCGAACTGTTGGGGCAGCACCTCCCCTGGCGCCAGAATATATAGGGTCACACCCTTTAGTCCCGGGCTAAGCCACGGGACGGGACTAAAGGGTCTTTAGTCCTGGGTCGTGGCTTAACCTACGAGTAAAGACCCCCTTTAGTCACGGGTTAAGCCACGACCCGGGACTAGTGTGTATTTTTCGGCCGCTTCATTTTTGCGCGCGCAGGCACCCTTCAGTCCCGGGTCCATCCACGACCCGCGACTTATTGTTTTTTTGTGAATTTTCTTTTTTTAATTCAAAACTAATATAAAAACTTTGGAAAATCATATCATTTATTGTAATAATCCAAATAAAACAAATAATATGTCTATTATTATCAGAAAAATATAAAGAATCTTAATATAATATCCATTTATATGTTTGCATCATTTATAAATTTTTTCATTTGTAAATTTCCTTTTTTTAGTTTCAAATAAAATATAAAAACTTTGGAAAACCATATCTTTTATTGTAATAATCCAAATAAAACAAATAATATGTCTATTATTATCAGAAAAATATAAAGAATCTTAATATAATATCCATTTATCTTTTTGCATCATTTATAAATTATTTCATTTGTAAATTTTCTTTTTTTAATTCAAATCAAATATAAAAACTTTGGAAAATCATATCTTTTATTGTAATAATCCAAATAAAACAAATAATATGTCTATTATTATCAGAAAAATATAAAGAATCTTAATATAATATCCATTTATCTGTTCGCATCATTTATAAATTATTTCATTTGTAAATTTTCTTTTTTAATTCAAATCAAATATAAAAACTTTGGAAAATCATATCTTTTATTGTAATAATCCAAATAACACAAATAATATGTCTATTATTATCATAAAAATATAAAGAATCTTAATATAATATCCATTTATCTGTTTGCATCATTTATAAATTATTTCATTTGTAAATTTTATTTTTTAAATTCAAATCAAATATAAAAACTTTGGAAAATCATATCTTCTATTGTAATAAACCAAATAACACAAATAATATGTCTATTATTATTATCAATAAAATATAAATAATCTTAATATAATATCCATTTATCTGTTTGCATCATTTATAAATTATTTCATTTGTAAATTTTCTTTTTTTAATTCAAATCAAATATAAAAACTTTGGAAAATCATATCTTTTATTGTAATAATCCAAATAACACAAATAATATGTCTATTATTATCAAAAAAATATAAAGAATCTTAATATAATATCCATTTATCTGTTTGCATCATTTATAAATTATTTCATTTGTAAATTTTCTTTTTTTAACTCAAATCAAATATAGAAACTTTGGAAAATCATATCTTTTATTGTAATAATCCAAATAAAACAAATAATATGTCTATTATTATCAGAAAAAAATAAAGAATCTTAATATAATATCCATTTAGTCCCGATTGTAGTCAGAAACCGGGACTAAAGATATTTCTCGCCATTTCCCACCGCTTCTCGCCAAGTTTTCCCGCCCTTTCCTTTCTACGAGAGCTTTTAGTCCCGGATGTAGTCACTAACCGGGACTAAAGATATTTCCCGCCATTTCCCAAAGCTTCACGCCAAGTTTTCCCACCCTTTCCCTCTATATTTAGGGCGATCGCGCCATGGCTATCCACACATCCACACCTTCTCTCTTGGAACAATGGACAATGCCTACTGGGCCATTCTGACCCTCGAGGAGACCGAGGCGCTGTGCGCCTCCAACTACCCTTGTCCCCCGGGCTACCGGCCGCCCGCCGGCTAGATGCTGAGCGCTGGAGGGGTTCCTGTCCCTCCTGTCCCTCAAGGTTCCGCACGCCAGGCGGCCATCACAAACCACTTCTACCACGAGCTCACGCCGGAGCAGCGGATGGATCCCCAGTGGGATCCCGACAACTACGACACCTGGAATGCCTTATTCGCTAATAGGCATGAGAGCTCGCCAGGTACGAGGGTGATGGCCCGCCACCGGTGAACCACAACGAAGCCGGCCGTCGTCTGTGGTGGGCGAACCGTACTATCATCGGAGTGATGCGCTACATCGCCGGGAGAGACCATCCTCGCATGCGGTGCCCACGAGTCCACCCGCCATAGAGCCACAAAAAGGCCGCAAACCAGCCCGGCGGTAGCGGCATCGTCTTCCAGGAGACCCCTCTCCTGCCCGCCGTGAATCCGGGGCTAGAATGGCCCCTGGTATATGCCATGGCTGGGCTGAGGATCCCCGGAGTGGCAGGTGACGATGACGATGATGATGACGATGACGAAGAAGACCCTGAAGATGCGTACTATAGGACTATGCATGATTATGACTAAAGGGGGCGGCTTTAGTCCTGAGTGTTAGCTAGTCCCGGTTTGTCCCGGTTTTTAATATTAATAAATGTCTTGAGTGTTACCTAATAAATAGAGAGAAATGCCTATATAAAGAGAGGGTTCATCTTTAGTCCCGGTTGGAGAAACCAACCGTGACTGAAGGGATTGCGGCAGACTGGGCCAGGCAACACTAATAATAGGGGTGAGTGTCCACATTATGTCGTGCGACTTGTACCTTGTCCCGGATGGTGTCACCAACCGGGACTAAATATGAACCTTTAGTCCCGGTTGGAGACACCAACCGGGACAAACATGAGTCAGCACTAACAATAGAGGTGAGTGTCGACATTATGTCGTGAGTGTCGACATTATGCCGAGCTGCTTGTACTATAAATAGGCATCCTTGTGAGTCCAGTCCTCCAGCCAGTTTGAGGCATCTCCAAGATGGTTTTTGAGAGCAGGGACACAACTACGGCCAGTTTCAGGGAGATGCCGCCGGAGCCCAGTCCTCCGGCATCTCCGAGAAACTGGTCATAGAGGCACTCCCTAATATGTGAAATTAGTTAGCTCCCAGGCGTATTGATCTAGTTAGAGAAGTTACAAGCTGCAAGATGGTTTTCGAGAGTAGGGACACGACTACGGACAGTTTCAAGGAGATGCCGCCGGATCCCAGTCCTCTGGCATCTCCGAGAAACTGGTCATAGAAGCACTCCCTAATATGTGACCTCACGCGTTTGGAGATCAGATCTTAATGGTAAATATGAATCGGGACTAAAGGCCCTCCAGCCACAAAACGGGACTAACACACTCAAGATTGTTTGCAGACAACACTATAAAAATGGACACATGGAGCATCTTCACTCATAAAATGTTACAATTATTACATATCATTTCTTCGCGTGTGTTCCTTTCTGATCCCGTCGTATCCATGGAGCATCTTCATTCATTAACATGATGCTTGGGTCATCCTTCACCGCGAAGGGCGGAATTTCATGAAACTTATCGCAATCTTCTGACATGTCTATCTTGTCCTCCACTCCCACGATGTTTCTTTTTCCTAAAATAACTATGTGGCATTTTGGCTCATCGTCTGATGTATTATTTTTCTTATTTTTTCTTTTTCTAGGTTTGGTAGACATGTCCTTCACATAGAAAACCTGAGCCACATCATTGGCTAGGACGAATGGTTCGTCTAAGTACCCAAGATTGTTGAGATCCAACGATGTCATTCCGTATTTCTTGTCTACCTCAACCCCTCCTCCTGTCAGCTTGACCCATTTGCACCGAAACAAGGGGACCTTAAAAGTAGGTCCATAGTCAAGTTCCCATATCTCCTCTATGTAACCATAATATGTGGTCTTTGACCCATTGTTGTCTGTTGCATCAAAGCGAACACCACTGTTTTGGTTGGTGCTCTTTTTATCTTGGGCTATCGTGTAAAATGTATACCCATTTATCTCGTACCCTTGTAAAGTCGATATAGTCGAAGATGGTGACCTAGACAACAAGTATAGCTGATCTCCAAGAGTGTTGTTTTTGATGAGATGTTGCAACCAACCGCCGAAACTCTTCATGTGTTCATCTCTAATCCAAGAGTCATGCTTTCCAGGGTTGTTGGAGCGTAAGATTTTCTTGTGTTCCTCGATATATGGGGCTGCCAAGATAGAATTCTATAGAACAGTGTAATGTGCTTCGGTGTAAGAATGTCCATCTCTACATATTATTGATTTCCTTCCTAGAGTACCCTTTCCACTCAGTCTCCCCTCATACCGCGATTGAGGAAGACCAATCGGCTTAAGGTCAGGAACGAAGTCAACACAAAATTCAATGACCTCCTCTGTTCCATAGCCCTTGGAGATGCCTCTTTCTGGCCTAGCACGGTTACGAACATATTTCTTTAAGATTCCCAGGAACCTCTCAAAGGGAAACATATTGTGTAGAAATACAGGACCGAGAATGGAAATCTCTTCGACTAGGTGAACCAGCAGGTGCGTCATAATATTGAAGAAGGATGGTGGGAACACCAACTCAAAACTGACAAGACATTGGACCACATCATTCTGTAACCGTGGTAGATCTTCAGGATTTATTATCTTCTGAGAGATTGCATTGAGAAATGCACATAGCTTCACAATGGGTACTCGAACATTATCTGGTAGAAGCCCCCTCAATGCAATAGGAAGCATTTGCGTCATAATCACGTGGAAGTCATGAGAATTTAGGTTTTGGAACTTTTTTCGGCCATATTTATTATTCCCTTTATATTCGACGAGAAGCCAGACGAGACCTTAATACTGCTTAGGCATTCAAAAAATATTTCCTTATCTTGTTTGGTAAGAGCGTAGCTGGCCTGACCTTGAAACCATTCTGGATGCAGGCCATCTGGGTCTTTCATACGTTGATGGTCCTTTCGTGCTTCCGGTGTATCTTTTGTCTTCCCATACACGCCCAAGAATCCTAGCAGGTTCACACAAAGATTCTTCGTCACATGCATCACATCGATTGCAGAGCAGACCTCTAAGAATTTCCAATATGGTAGCTCCTAAAATATAGATTTCTTCTTCCACATGGGTGCGTGTCCTTCAGCGTCCTTAGGAATAGATTTTCCTCCAGGACCCTTTCCAAAGGTTACCAGTTGATCCAAATCTTTGACCATATCAAATATATCAGCACTAGTACGCTCCTTAGGATTCGTCCGGTGACATGCCAGACCGTTGAAATGCTTGCCTTTCTTTCTTAAGGGATGCTTGGCCAAAAGAAATCAACGATGCTCATTGTATACATTCTTCTTACAATGTTCCAAATATATACTTTCAATCTCATCTAAACAGTGTGTGCATGCATTGTATCCCTTGTTTGACTGTCCTGAAAGGTTACTAAGAGCAGGCCAATCATTGATTGTTACGAAAAGCATTGCTCGATGGTTAAATTCTTCCTTCTTGTGCTCATCCCACACGCGTATCCCGGGTTCGTGCCACAACTATAAAAGTTCTTCCACTAATGGCCTTAGGTACACATCAATGTCGTTGCCGGGTTGCTTAGGACCTTGGATCAACACTGGCATCATAATGAACTTCCGCTTCATGCACAACCAAGGAGGAAGGTTATAGATGCATAGAGTCATGGGCCAGGTGCTGTGACTGGAGCTCTTCTCCCCAAAGGGATTCATGCCATCTGTACTTAGACCAAACCTTAAACTCCTTGCGTCATCTGCAAAGTCCGGGTACTTTCTATTGATTTTTCTCCATTGCGACCCATCAACGGGGTGTCTCAACATCCCGTCTGACTTACGTTCCTCTTTATGCCATCGCAACAACTTGGCGTGCTCCTTGTTTCTGAATAAGCGTTTCAACCGTGGTATTACAGGAGCATACCACATCACCTTCGCAGGAACCCTCTTCCGGGGGGCTCGCCCTCAACGTCACCAGGGTCATCTCGTCTAATCTTATACCGAAGTGAAGTGCATACCAGGCATGCATCTAAATTCTCATACTCCTCACCGCGGTAGAGGATGTAGTCATTAGGGCATGCATGTATCTTCTGAACCTCTAAACCTAGAGGGCAGACAACCTTTTTTTCTTCGTACGTACTGGCGGGCAATACGTTATCTTTTGGAAGCATATTCTTCATAATTTTCAGCAACTTTTCAAATGAGGAGTCAGGTATAGTACACTCAGCCTTCCATCGCAGAAATTCCAGTGTGCTGCCCAGCTTTTTCAGACCATTTTCGCAATTTGGGTACAACAAATTTTTGTGATCCTCTAACATGTGATTGAACTTCTCCCTATCCTTTTCAGTTTCACAATCTCTTCGTGCATCGGCAATGGTCTGACCAAGATCATCAGCGGGTTCATCATGTGTCTCTTCTTCATCCTCCCCTTCAGCATCCCCCATGGAAGTATCTCCGTACTCAGGGAAACCATGATAGTTGTCATCCTCCTCCTCTTCTTCATTGTCTTCCATTATAACCCCTCTCTCTCCGTGCTTGGTCCAACAATTATAACTGGGCATGAAGTCGGACTTCAACAGGTGGCTGTGAAGGGTTTTTGAGTCAGAGTAATCCTTCTGATTCCTACATCCATTACATGGACAGAATACAAAACCATTGCGCTTGTTTGCATCAGCAACACGGATGAATTCATGCACGCCATTAATGGATGTAGGAAGTAAAAGTATATCAAAAACCATTACACAACATGATAAAATTATTACAGGTTATATCAAGAGCTTCTAGAGCATTAATTTTGAATTTTGAAAAATTTACATGCACCAATTTGTGAATTGCAGAAAACAATCAACATGATAAATGTGGAGTTTTTTATTATTGTTCTATCAGTGAAAACCTCATTCCATTATAAGCTCTAAAACTCTAAAATTACACATTTCAATTTTCAGTAACTATGTGCCTAATCAAAATTTGTTACACATATATATCAAAATCCTTCTAGCTACTTCTAGAGCATGCATGCATTTGATCCATATCTCTATACTTCTAGAGCATTATAGAGCTAAAGTAGCAATAAGAGATGAAAGAATGAAGTTCTAACCTTTTAAAGCTTTGGATTGAGGTGTTGCAAACTAAATCTTGACAAATCTTGAGAAAAAAATGGCATGAACTCTCTTGCTTCTTTGAGAAAAATGGCCACCATATGCTTTAGGGAAGCAGGATAGGAGGCAGATTATATAGTCGTGAAAACTAGTCCCGGGCCGAGATACGACCCGGGACTAATAGTCCACGAAAGGACCAGCTGGCCTGCTCCAGGTTATTAGTCCCGGGCTGTATTACAGACCGGGACTAATGACCTGGTCCGGCCCGGGACTAGTCACTATGGCCGTTTCTAGCCGTTAGAGGCCTCACGGCCCGGGACTAGTGCTCCCACTAGTCGCGGGCTGTGCCAGGCCGGAACTGCTGGGCTTGTTCTGATCGAACCGAAGATGGTTTTTCTAGTAGTGTGGTATTTGCAACTTTGACTCACAAGTTTGATTCTCTTGAAACATAACATTTTGTCCTCTATTTGTTTCACGAATACAACGCCACATTATGCACCCTATTCTGAAAAAGAGTTGTATGTGCGCAAGCTATCTAACATACTATCACTTAGTTACTAGTTATAACATGCAAGGAAGCTTTGCAATACTCAATAATTTTAAATATGATACTAATTGTTATTATAAATCTTTTTTAAAGCACACGACCATGTAAAGGTTGAGATTTACATTCTCTATTTCTTCCTGTCAAACACAATTTTTAAAGTAAATTAGTATAACAAATGTTGCACGAACTAAATCACAACGATGTCTAAAATTGTGGTGACCCAGCATACCACTGCATGATGTAGTACACTATAGTCGTTGACATAACACCAATGAAACACCGTTCACTAGTATTACATCCCTCAGAGTGGTACAACAGAAACACAATAGGTCCAAGACATGACTATAGGTTACAACTCGACTCTTTACATAAGATCCAGAGAACACTCTAGGTTAAACAGAGAGAAAGAAACTTCTTACAAAGAAGAATCAGAAATAATCAACTCACAACCAACATACTAGTAGACTAGCATCTGAACTATTGGGGCTTGTATTGCTGCTATTGCAATACTCTACATAAGTAGGTTCTATGGCTAGATATTATATTCCTATCTAATCAGCAACTTTGTCTTCACTTGAGTAGATGTATATGTCAACTTTATTGAAGAGCTTTAGCTTTTGATGATTATTTCTGGAGCATATGTTGATGTAGACGTCGTCTGCATTGGCTTCAAAATCTAGAAAGGGTTAAGAAGATATGTTGAGTACGAGCGTACTCAGCAAGTTCACTAAAAAGGAGTGTTTGATGCACTATATCTGCAGCCACATACCATAGGTCGTAGGCAATGCAGGTTTTCGTCAATATTTCTTCAAAGGTTAATTTTATTCTGAAAAGCTATGTACGTCAGCCTTCATAGGTTTACCCGAACTTTCATGGAGTTTCTTTCCTGCCGCGTTCGTAGCTCCTTCCCGAAACAGGAAGTAACAAGTTACAGTTCTCACACTCTGTAGAGGTGCGTCACTTTACCCATGAGAGATCTTAAGCTTTGTTGCACGGCCAGGAGTATGTCCCCGTTCAAACTTCCTTGGTTTGAGGCCCAACCTAAGATCCAAGCCAATCACTGTCATTCTCCGAGACCCCGCATACCCGACGGATTGCACATCAAGCCTAGGATAAAACTTGTTTCCAATAGCAACCTAAGGTGTACAACCCTCATAGATACCAGAAGCCGTGGGACGTTGAGGGATCGCACCCATAACCTGCTAACCCTTTATAAGAGGAGTTGCAACAACAACCCGGTCATTCGTTGGCATGCGAAAGGGAGCCGATCCAGCTGACTTATCCGTCCCATTCCAAATCTCATGGTTAACGCGTAATATACGACGCAAGAATCACTGGCGAGATTGGTTGTTAAGTACTAGGTAATATGTTCCTTTACCATTGGAACTTTCATAGTAGGTTATTACCTCAGGGTACATAACCTATAATCATATTATTATGAAAATAGTGTTTTCTGACCTTTTTGAAATGGAGGTGATGACAACAATGGATTTGTAAACTACTTTACAGAAAATAATCAAAGGAAATGAGCAAGTGTGAACTTGCCTTTGTGATTGCAAGATTATGCACTCACGGTCTTCGAGACAATAGAAGATCCAATATTTGAAATTATCATCATTGGTCCGGTAAGGACTAATGTTTAAAGAAGCAATATGTTGTTATGCATAAGTAATGCTATGCAGTTTGTAAAACTCCCGAAGTCAGATCCCAATAGTCTAAGTGAATTGAATTTAGGTGATTTATTTAAGAGTTGGTTTATTATCAACTTTTACTTTATAAGCCACTGTATTTATAAGGAACTTAAGTGTTAACAGTCCCAAATATATAAGGAAAGTATAAAGTAGTGTGATTTTAATTAATTGTCATCCAGGGACTATGATAATAATCCTTGGGTTGAGTTTTTAATAGTTGAAGGAACTATTATAGAATTCTTGTTTGAAGTGGAAAAAAGAATAACATTTGAAGAAAAGATTTCTTTTCTAAGGTTTAAACAATCTTTATTATTAATAGAATGTGATTACTGTCTTTTGGTGTTTGGTTGATTAGTTTGGACTTTCAGATGCTTTAGTGTAACATCCCTAAAATCATGTTTTCAAAGATTGCATATCATTCATGCATGCATATCATTTAGGGATCAATTTCAAAACTCATTTCTAGAAAACAGAAGCACTGAGTGCTATTATTTTATGTGAGCAAGCATTGATCTAATACCACTCTCAAATGAGAATATAATTGTTTTAAACCAAGTTTTGTTTGCCCTTATGTTGGTTTGGTTGAGTGTTAAATCTTGGACAAAAATTTCCAAAACAAATATAGTTTTAAAACCATTTTCAAATCTTCATCAAACCATGTGCTAAGACATTGTTATTTTAAAAATCTTCAAAGGACCATGCAAGTCCAGCAAGGCAGCATGGTTTTGTACTCAAAATTATACAGGATTCACATTACAAAAGGCCAGAAAGATTTGAAATACAAATACTTTTAAATTCATTTGAAATTGATTCCAGAAAATCGAATTAGAAAAAGAAAAAGGTTTAAAAAACCCAACTGGGCCTGGCGCCACCAATCCAGCCCAACAAGCAAAGCAGCCCACCCGGGCCACTCCTCTCTCTGTCTTTCCTCACTCGCGCAGAACCCACCCCCCTCGCTGACTACTGGGCCCCGTCCACGTCACAGTCGTCTTCCCCAAATCACGTCGCCGCTGGCCGTTGCTGGCGTTGATCGCGCGGCGTAATTGCCATTGAACTGCAAGCGTTTCCTGTCGAGCCCCCTGCCTACTCAACCCCCTCCCCTCTCCGCTCATTTCCCCTCACTCGGCGCACCATTTCTGCCACCAGGCTGCCCACAATGTTGCTTGCACCGCCGCTATACCGAGCCACTCCGGCGGGCGATTCCGGTAAGCTCCGACCGTCCCTCTGCTTCTGGTTCAAATGTGCATGACCGCCACGTCCTTGTGCATCGGCTAACACCCCTGGTTTTCCTGCTCGTGACCCAGGTCGCCATCTTTGTTCACGCCCGTAACCGCCAGAGCCGCTGCTCAACTCCGACGAGCAATAGCGGTATGAATCGAGCGCCCCTTGTCTTCTCCTTGAAACCATCTTGCTCACCGTGACCTTGCGCACCCCCTGATACATTTTGTTCATGCTAGGGCGACGTAGATCCTTGGCAACGTCGACGTCTGTAAGCATCCGACACCGCGCACAACTCCGACGAGCTCCAACGACATCCACGGAGCGCCCCTTCACTAACCAAGCCTACCTTGAGCATCAGCAGCGCACGACGAACTTGGTAAGCCACCTCTCCCTCTCCCCCGCGACCTAGATCGTCGGCAAAGTCTCTGACAGAGCCGCCACCGCCACTCGCCGCCGCTAGCGCCGCCAGGCTTTGGTCGCTTGATCGTGAACCGTTGGATCTAGATCCAACGTGTTTGATAGATCACTTAAACGAAGGGGTATGGAACAGATCTGGCCGTGCGATCTAAGTTAGATCTGACGGTCCACGTTAGTTGATCCGCGCGAATCGGTATCAACCAATCAGAGAGCGCCGCGTGGCTAGTCCTTTGTTTTAAAAACATAATTTAGATCTATTAGATGTTTAAACTTGAAAAATTCATAACTTTTGATACCCACGTCCAAATTTGACAAATTTTATATCATTGGAATCAGGAGAGAAAATCCTATCTGTTTATGCAATGTGTTTAGTATTTTGCCTCTGTAAAATGGTTGTTTATGCATAAACTTGTGTAGGCTTATTTTGATTATACAAATTATTTGAAAAATATATTAAGGATCAAATAAGGTTTATTTTGAATATCTTGGACTTGTTTATGTTTCAGTACTGTTAACTTGTCTTGTTTGGTGTAGAAAAATCATCACATGCATTTGCATGCATTCATATATTTTTGTTTGTATATATTTTGTATGTGATTTTGGTGCCATTATTTTATGTGTAGATTTTGGTGCAAATAGTGATTGTGATTGTGAAGATTGTTGCTACTCCCCAAACTACCAAGGCAAGTGGTGCTTCATGATCTTATTACTATGTTTTTCAACTATGCACTAGAAAATTTTTGTATAGGACTTGCATGAATATTTTGATCTATATGCTATGCTTGGGAAATCCTAGTAGTAGTAGAATTGCTACAAATTTCTAAGTTAAAAAGCTTACCATTGCCATGCTTAGCCTAGCTAGTAGCAACCAAGGGTGGTTATATATTCATGCCATGTGTGATATTTCTAAGTCTTTGGACTTGTGTTTTTGCTTAATAAAACAACTAAGTGAATGAAACACCTGGGTGGAATGGAAAGAATGGTTTATGTTGAGTGGTTACACAAGGCCCATTTCTATGGTTTACCTTGTGTATCTCACTTGTGGTAAGCCACCCAGGAACAAAGGGATTTGAGATGCCAAATGTTAAGAAGCTTCTAGTGCAGCCACATGGCAATATGGGCTCTGCCTGGATCACATAGGTTGCAATAACTTAGCCATTTGGACAGTTGGTGGTAGTGGGATGATAGGTTGGAACGCGTCCATTTGGTCTAAGGGAAGGCTTCTGAAAGGTCCTGTCTTGGTGAAAATCAAGTCTTGTGGGGAAAGTGCACAACCTCTGCAGATGGAAGAATCTAAGTACTTAGCCATGTCCCTGGTATTGGACAACTTGAGCATCAATACATGGAAGCTATCAAGAATCTCCTCATCCCAATATTCTAAGTTAAAACTTGTGGGTGAACAAGGGTAAAGGTACACCAATGTCTATTGGTGTTTCCTTGGGAAGGTTTGTCAAAGAAAAACTTAGTGTTTTCAACTGATAGGTAAAACCTATTTTGAGCAAAGCAAGCCTAAGCTACACTTAGCCAAAATGCATATAGTATCTAGACTACCATTATTCTACTAAGGTATCACTTGCCAATACTATTCCAATGTATTGACCCACTGTGGCTGTAACTTGTGATGTTGCAGGTTATTCTGATGATGATTAGGGGTTATGAGTCTACACTCAACATGCTTGCCTGTGGAACATGAAGATGAAGACTTATTTATCTTATTATATATTTGAACTCTTGTATTAGGCCTGTGGCCATGGAGTTTGTAAAAGACTATGTTGTCTCTGGAATGATATGTAATAATGACCTTTGTTTCTGTGTACTTCATCTTAAACTGTGGATGCTAGCATTGATATAGGGACTAGCATTGCAATCACATGGATCCTTACCTTTATAAAGGGAGGGATCTTACAGATGGTATCAGAGCCCTATGTTGCCTGTAGGATTATGACCCTAGGATTGGAAACCACTAAGGAAAATTTTCAACAAACTTCCACACTTGTCTTTTTCTTCTCGTAAACTTTTCTAATCTTATTTCTCATCTCTATTTGTAGATGAACTCCATCAACGAAGCCGTGAGGAAGGGACCACTCATGACTATGACTTTGGAATGTGAGACAGAATTCCCCAAGGCTCTCAAGGACCTCATGGTTGCCATGGGAATACATGGTGCAGTTGTGTACAAAGGTTTTCCTATGATGGATGAAGGAGTTGAGTACTGGTGGGTGAAACTTCACTTGTATAAAAACAAGGAAGACAACCACAAAGAATCAAGATTCTGCATGGTCACCAACTCAGTGATGCACACCACATTCTTTGATTCAGCAAGGGATGCATCTTGGAAGGCCATCAAAGAGCTTGGTGATAGAATCAAGTGCAGAATGCTCAACACCCAGAATGATCTTAGGGAAGAAAAGAAGCATACTCAAGAGTTGGAGGCTACCAACCAACGTTTAAGAAAGGACATCATAGACTTAGCAATGGAGTCATGTGATCAGGATCGACAGATTGCCTCTAGGGATGCCCTGTTAGCCAACTTGGCAAGTGAGATGGGATTGTAACGTACTTCGTTAGTTGGACCACCACACTTATCATTTTATTTTCCCAAATGTTGTCTAAAATAAGTTGAACCTTGGATGCTTGTAATGGTTTTATGTATGCCATGACTTGTGTGTTTTGATTGTCAAAGATATGCATGTGATGCCTTGTCTTGTGATTCATCTCTATGTATGTTGGTTCTAACTTTTCTATCTTATATAATAGATGCCTAATGTTACTATCAGCACGGCTGAAGAGTTCAGGGGAACTCGTTTTGGCACTCGTCTTATTGAGCTCACTAGTCTGCTCAATCTCCCACTTCCTACCATCATGATGCTTTCCCTCACCAAGTTTGAGAGGAAGGACCTTTGGGGCTACAAGGTTACTCATCCAGGACGCCAGACTGAGCCAGCCACAGAGGCCACCACCTTCAAGCTCATGCATGATGACAAGGAGAGAGGCCTAGAGGTAGTCATGCAGGATTTGCTTGGACGTTTGTTAGGGAGACACTCTCGGGAGATTAGAGGTACTCACTTCCACGCCTTCGGTAGACGTGACGAGGATGGTGAGGCCATTGACTTCGAGGATACTGCTAGAGAGACAACAGAGCCGATTTGTCTATACCTCCAGGACTTAGAGGTTCTTCTTAGGAACCTAGATACTGATAGGACCAACGTCATGCTTAGCAATGACGAACTCCAGGTGCAGCTTCGTGAGAAGGACAAGCTCTTCACGGAGCAAGATGAGATAGTCAAGGAAATGGAGGCCAAGTTTGAGAGTTAGGATAGAAAGTTCAAGAGTCAAGAGAAAAGAGTCCAAGATAGGAACAAGAGGATTCGAGACATGACTGCAGAACTAGAGGCCAAGGACTTTGGGCTCGAGCATCAACAGGTGGTGATTGAGAGACTTCGTTCACATAAGAGGGCTCTCAAAGCCAAAATAGAGGCCTTGACTACCAATGTCGAGGAATACAAGACCGCTATGGAGAATGCAGGTCTTACACTTGTTGATAAGGAGGTTGATGAAGAGGAGTAGTGATGACTACTCATTTACCTTTTATTTACCATGCTTTTGATTATTGAGTCCCAATGACCATCCAACATGTGGATGTCTTGCTATTGGTGTGTTTACTTTTCAAAACTTGTTGTTTATGTTGTTGAACTTTTGTTATTTTGATGCATGCTTGGTGATTGTCTATGTGATGTATTGTGCATGTTAAGCATATATGGGTATCTCATTCTTATCCTTATTGAAAACCACAGATGCCTCCCCGACGTGCCAATCCCAACCCTAACAACAACAATATCACCCCTGAGATGCAGCAGATGATGACAACTCAGACGCAACTGATGCAGATGATGACCACGTTCATACAGAATCAGAACAGCAACAACAATAATAACAACAACAACAATCAGAATAACCCACCGGGTTTTGACATGCTTACCAGATTCTTAAGACTGAGGCTAGCAAAGTTCTCAGGAACTACTGATCCCATGGTGGCCGATGATTGGCTACGCTCAGTGAACAAGGACTTGGTAACTGTTGGCTCTACTGATGAGGAGAAAGTTCAGGTTTGCAGCACACTTGTTGGAAGGACCAGCAGCTACTTGGTGGGATAACTTCCAGATCACCACTCCCATTGAGGATGTGACATGGGCTATATTTGAAGATGGTTTCCGTACTGCTCACATCTCATCCGGACTGATGAGTTTGAAGAAGAAGGAATTTCATAACCTGAAGCAGCGCCACCGTAGCGTGGCTGAATATATTAAGGAGTTCAACAATCTGGCGCGTTATGCACTGGATGAAGTTGACACTGATGCTAAGAGGAAAGAAAAGTTCCTTGAAGGGTTGAACGATGAATTGAACCTGCAGTTAGCTGTGGCCTATGTCCCCACATATCAGTCTCTCTGTGACAAGGCTGCCATCTTGGAGAGCAAGATGAAACAAGTTGAAAGCAGGAAGAGGAAGCACTCTAACAAGCACAACTCGGGATCGTCTCACAAGCGTTCCCATTATGATGATAGTGGGAATTCTGGATCCCACAAGCATGGAAAGTACAACAAACACCACAACCACAACCGTCATCATGACAACAAGCATTACCATAGTCATGACAATGAAAGTACAAGAATCACAAGAGTGGGTACAAGAACCACCACAATGGAAGTGGAAGTGGTAGTGGAAGCCAGCCTGTCAAGAAGGATCTTAGTCAGGTTGAATGTTTCAAGTGCAAGAAGATGGGGCATTATGCAAATGAATGCCCAGAAAATAAAGTTGAAGGACCCAACAAGCCCAACCCTTTCCAAAAGGGACAGGTGAACCACATCAATGTGGAAGAGATCTATGAGGAACCTGATGTTGTTGCTGGTAAGTTCAAACTCAATTCTGTTCCAGCATTTGTTCTCTTTGATACTGGTGCATCTCATTCATTCATATCAAGAGCATTTGTCGAAAGAAATGAACTACCGTAGAAACTATTGGGTGTCCCATAAAAGTAAGTTCTCCTGGCGGAGAAATGATACTGAACTCAGGATGTCATGATCTAGTCATAGAGTTTGGGAAGTATGAGTTTCCCGTTAACCTGATAATCCTAAACTCCCAAGGACCGGATGTTATTTTGGGGATGGACTGGATGACCAAGCATAAAGGAGTGCTAGATTGTGCCAACCATACTGTCTCACTCACAACTCCAGAAAACAAAAGGATCAGATTCAAGACCAACTTTGAATCGAAAGGGAGTAAGCTAAATTCTCTTAAGGGGGTTAGCATAGACAGTGTGCCTATTGTGAGTGAATATCCGAATGTATTTCCGGAAGAATTGCCGGGAATGCCACCAGATAGAGATGTGGAATTTTTGATTGATTTGCTACCAGGATCTGGACCAATAGCAAAGAGACCGTACAAGATGTCAGTTGATGAATTGAAAGAACTCAAGAAACAACTTGGGGAACAGTTGCAGAAAGGATTTATTCAACCAAGTTCTTCATACTAGGGAGCACCAATTTTGTTTGTGGAGAAGAAGGATAGAAGTCAAAGGTTATGCATAGATTACCTTTCACTCAATGAGGTGACTATCAAAAACAAATACCCTTTGCCTAGAATCAATGACTTGTTTGATCAGTTATAAGGACCTGTGTGTTCTCAAAAATTGATCTCCGATCAGGTTACTTTCAGCTTAAGATAAGGGAACAAGACATACCTAAGACAGCCTTCACCACTAGGTATGGATTGTATGAGTATACCGTGATGCCATTTGGTTTGACCAATTCACCAGCTTATTTCATGAATATGATGAACAAGGTGTTCATGGAATTCCTTGACAAGTTTGTTGTTGTCTTCATCGATGACATTTTGATCTACTCCAAGAGAAAAGAAGAACATGAAGGACATTTGCGTTTGATACTTGAGAAGCTTAGAGATCATAAGCTGTATGCCAAATTCAGCAAGTGTGAATTTTGGTTGAATGAAGTTGGATTTCTTGGACACGTTGTGTTAGGAGATGGTGTAGCATTTGATCCTGCTAAAGTTTCAGCTGTAACTGAATGGGAATCTCCTAAGTCAGTGAAAGAGATTCATAGTTTCCTTGGCTTGGCAGGATACTACAGAAGGTTCATTGAGAATTTCTCCAAGATAGCTAAGCCAATGATAGAGTTACTAAAGAAAGACAAGAAATTTGCTTGGTCTGAGGAATGTGAACTCAGTTTTCAAGAATTGAAGAAGAGACTAGTGACAGCACCAGTCTTATGTTTGCCAGATTTGGAGAAAGATTTCCAAGTGTATTGTGATGCATCTCATCATGGTTTAGGTGAAGTACTTATGCAAGAAGGGAAAGTTGTGGCTTATGCCTCGAGACAACTCAAAACCCATGAGGTAAATTACCCTACTCATGATTTAGAGTTAGCCTATGTTGTCCATGCACTCAAAACATGGATACACTACCTAAAGCGATGTGAAGTGTTAACAGATCACAAAAGTTTGAAGTATATCTTCACCCAGAAAGAAATCAACATGAGACAAAGAAGATGGCTAGAACTCATCAAGGACTATGACTTGAGTTTGCAATAACACCCCGGTAAAGCAAATGTTGTAGCGGATGCTCTAAGCCGTAAGGTTTTTGTGAATGGCCTTACAAAGGGAGAATTGCCAGATGATCTGTGTGCCCAATTTAGAGATCTCAGATTGGACATTGTGCCTGAAGGACATCTCATGTCATTGGATGTTCAACCCACTTTGTTGGACAAAATCAAAGAAGCCGAAAAGACAGACAAGGAAATTGAAGAGATCAAGGAAAAGCTTGGCAAGGGAAAAGCCAAAGGATTCCATGAAGACGAACAGGGTACTTTATGGTATGGAAAACGTATCTGTGTTCCGCAAGATCCGGAGCTTCGGAAACTGATTTTACAAGAAGCGCACAATTCACCATATTCCATTCATCCGGGTAACACCAAAATGTACATGGATATGAAGGAAAGATTTTGGTGGAATAATCTCAAGAAGGACATCGCCGAACATATTTCTTTGTGTGATGTATGTAGTAGAGTGAAAGCGGAACATCAGAAACCAGCAGGATTGCTACAACCACTACCTATTCCTGATTGGAAGTGGGACAAGATTGGCATGGATTTCATCACCGGATTGCCAAGGACCAGGTCAGTATATGATTCTATTTGGGTAGTAGTGGATCGCTTAACTAAAGTGGCTCATTTCATACCCGTGAAGACAACCTATACAAGTGCTAAGTTAGCCAAGATCTACATGAGCAGGATTGTATGTCTGCATGGAGTACCCAAGAGTATTGTGTCTGATAGGGGAACTCAATTCACTTCTCATTTTTGGAGGCAACTACATGAGTCATTGGTAACGAGGTTGGAATTCAGTACTACTTTTCATCCTCAGACTGATGGACAAACGGAAAGGACCAACCAGATTCTTGAAGATATGTTGAGGGCATGTGCCCTAGACTATGGATCCAGTTGGGATGAAAGTCTACCTTACGCAGAATTCTCTTACAATAACAGCTATCAAGCCAGTATTGAGATGGCACCATTTGAGTTTCTCTATGGGAGAAAGTGTACCACCCCATTGCTATGGAATGGTGTGGGAGAAAGAAGTTTGTTCGGACCAGAACTAATCAAAGAGGCTGAAGAGAAAGTCAAGCTAGTTAAGGACAGATTGAAGATAGCACAGTCCCGACAAAAGAGCTACGCAGATCCTAAGCGTAGAGAAGTCACCTATGAAGTGGGTGATCGAGCTTATCTCAGAGTGTCACCACTTCGTGGAGTGAAGATATTTGGTGTCAAAGGTAAATTGGCCCCAAGATATGTTGGACCATTCAAGATTCTGAGTCGTAAAGGAGAAGTAGCTTATAAGATTGAATTGCCAAAATCATTGTCTGCCGTTCACAATGTTTTTCATGTGAGTTAGCTAAAGAAATGCCATCCAGAAATGGAAGAGACTTCTTTGGAGGATACTATACCATTGGAGGAAGTCCAATTGGAAAGTGATCTCACTTATGAGGAAAAACCTATCAAGATTCTTGAGACTGCAGAAAGAGTTACTCAGACTAAGACTATCAAATTCTGCAAAGTTCAGTGGAACCATCATTCCGAAGAAGAAGCAACATGGGAAAGGGAAGATGATCTTCGGAAAGACCACCCTCACCTATTTGCTAGCCAACCCGAATCTCGAGGGAGAGATTCACCTTAAGGGGGTTAGATTTGTAACATCCCTAAAATCCTGTTTTCAAAGATTTCATATCATTCATGCATGTATATCATTTAGGGATCAATTTCAAAACTCATTTCTAGAAAACAGAAGCACTGAGTGCTATTATTTTATGTGAGCAAGCATTGATCTAATACCACTCTCAAATGAGAATATAATTGTTTTAAACCAAGTTTTGTTTGCCGTTATGTTGGTTTGGTTGAGTGTTAAAGCTTGGACAAAAATTTCCAAAACAAATATAGTTTTAAAACCATTTTCAAATCTTCATCAAACCATGTGCTAAGACATTGTTATTTTAAAAATCTTCAAAGGACCATGCAAGTCCAGCAAGGTAGCATGGTTTTGTACTCAAAATTATACAGGATTCACATTACAAAAGGCCAGAAAGATTTGAAATACAAATACTTTTAAATTCATTTGAAATTGATTCCAGAAAATCGAATTAGAAAAAGGAAAAGGTTTAAAAAACCCAACTGGGCCTGGCACCACCAATCCAGCCCAACAAGCAAAGCATCCCACCCAGGCCACTCCTATCTCTGCCTTTCCTCACCCGCGCAGAACCCACCCCCCTCGCTGACTACTGGGCCCCGTCCACGTCACAGTCGTCTTCCCCAAATCACGCGAAGAACACGTCGCCGCTGGCCATTGCTGGCATTGATCGCACGGCGTAATTTCCATTGAACCGCAGGCGTTTCCTGTCGAGCCCCCTGCCTACTTAACCCCCTCCCCTCTCCGCTCATTTACCTTCACTCGGCGCACCATTTCCGCCACCAGGCTGCCCACAATCTTGCTTGCACCGCCGCTGTACCGAGCCACTCTGGCGGGCGATTCCGGTAAGCTCCGACCACCCCTCTGCTTCTGGTTCAAACGAGCGTGACCTCCACGTCCTTGTGCATCTGCTAACACCCCTGGTTTGCCTGCTCGTGACCCAGGTCGCCGTATTCGTTCATGCCCACAACTACCAGAGCCGCCGCTCAACACCGATGAGCAATAGCGGTATGAATCGAGCGCCCCTTGTCCTCTCCTTGAAACCATCTTGCTCACCATGACCTTGCGCACCCCCTGATACATTTTGTTCGTGCTAGGGCGACGCAGAGCCTTGGCAACATCGACGCCTGTAAGCATCCGACGCCGCGCACAACTCCGACGAGCTCCAACGACATCCACGGAGCGCCCCTTCACCAACCAAGCCTACCTTGAGCATCAGCAGCGCACGGCGAACTCGGTAAGCCACCTCTCCCTCTCCCGCGCGACCTAGATCACATAGGTTGCAATTACTTAGCCATTTGGACAGTTGGTGGTAGTGGGATGATAGGTTGGAATGCGTCCATTTGATCTAAGGGAAGGCTTCTGAAAGGTCCTGTCTTGGTGAAAATCAAGTCTTGTGGGGAAAATGCACAACCTCTGCAGATGGAAGAATCTAAGTACTTAGCCATGTCCCTGGTATTGGACAACTTGAGCATCAAGACATGGAAGCTATCAAGAATCTCCTCATCCCAATTTTCTAAGTTAAAACTTGTGGGTGAACAAGGGTAAAGGTACACCAATGTCTATTGGTGTTTCCTTGGGAAAGTTTGTCAAAGAAAAACTTAGTGTTTTCAACTGATAGGTAAAATCTATTTTGAGCAAAGCAAGCCTAAGCTACACTTAGCCAAAATGCATATAGTATCTAGACTACCATTATTCTACTAAGGTATCACTTGCCAATACTATTCCAATGTATTGACCCACTGTGGCTGTAACTTGTGATGTTGCAGGTTATTCTGATGATGATTAGGGGTTATGAGTCTACACTCAACATGCTTGACTGTGGCACATGAAGATGAAGACTTATTTATCTTATTATATATTTGAACTCTTGTATTAGGCCTGTGGCCATGGAGTTTGTAAATGACTATGTTGTCTCTGGAATGATATGTAATAATGACCTCTGTTTCTATGTACTTTATCTTAAACTGTGGATGTTAGCATTGATCCAGGGACTAGCATTGCAACCACAGGGATCCTTACCTTTATAAAGGGAGGGATCTTACATTTAGGTCTTAATTGAAACAGATCAAAGTTAACTATAAAAACATAAGTAGTTTATTAGACATGATGTTTATAAGCTTTGAGACTAAAGTTAACTTTAAAAGGGTAAATAAACTTAAGATGTAATATGTTTTAATTATTCCCAAGTTTTAAATTTATGATATGTATGATTAAGGTGTGGAATTATTCACTTTGTATTTAAGGAAAAGGTTAGATTTAAATGGACTTTTGCTATTATGAAAAAGAATATGTAACTATGTAATGGAAATATATTTTGGATGATCTTATTAAACTGTTAAGGTTTGAAATATTGTTTAAGAATGGTCAAGAGGTAAATAGCATTCACTTTTATTATGTTGTTTAAATTTTTCCTTAAAATTTTTGGTTTAATTTGGATTTATGAACTTGAAAGAGTTTTATAAAGTTAATAAATTGCATTTAAATTTTTATTATAGATTCAAGTTATGGCTTGGGAGATTAGTATCCAGATTTATAAGAGTTAAGGTTTAGGATTAAATTGTGATTATTTCTTATTAAAGAAATGTTTCTAAAGAGTTTATAAAATAGGTATTTTATAGAATAGATGAAGATTATTATTTTAAAATCATAAAGATATTTGGAATAATATCTAGCATTTTATAATGAATTATATTAATTCAAGATTTCAAAAATGATTTTTATTTATTTTTAAATATTATTTGTATTTAAATAAAATTGCCCAAAGGATTTAATGTTTTTTTAAAAAATATTTGCTTCAAGTTTTATTTGTACCAAAAATAAGTTAGTATTTTATAAAATAGTAGACTTATTTTTTATATGCAAAAATGATTTTTATGCATTTTTAGGACTTTTACTTACTATATTTTATTTCATTAAGGAATTTAATTGTGTTAAATTAAGTTGTATTTTATTTAACTTAAACAAGTAAAACTGTATTTTTATTAGGTAGATTTTATTTTTGTGATCATGTTGATAAATCATATGTAATTTTCTATATTTTTTCTAGGGTTCAAAATGTTTAGAGGGCATTTTAGTAATTTGATTTACCCATTTATTTTTTTCCAATTTCTTTTATATTTTTAGATTTGGGCCCACAGATCAGTCCTGCCCACTAGGTTGGACTAGACCACCGGGTCTGGTCCATTCGGTCGGTTGACCCCGACCCTATCTTCTCCCTCGCCGGTCGCCTCCTCCCAGGCGATGTAGATGGCGCCACCATCTCTGGCTTGGTTCCATCGAATGGCGGCCATTCCGGCAACCTCCGCCGGCTATTGAGGCTCCGCCGCCGCCTAGCCTCTTTGGCCTTCAGATTTGATTTGGCCCCGAGGCCTAATCGAGCTCGCCCCTTCCCATTTCTGGCGCTAGGGTTTCGGTGATGTGCCTCCCTAGTGGTAGCGTCTTGCTGATAAACGTGTTGGGGTTCTAATGGCGTGGACGTTGTCGCTTGTCGCGGCTTGGTGCAGGCACAACACTGGCATGCCCCTGTGCCACCGTGCCGTGGCTCTCGTCGCCACCTCAATTGCCTCTGCTTCCTCTTCTTCAAGCTCTTAGCGAGGACCATTGGTGAGTCTGATTCTCCTCCCCCTTATTCTCTGTTTCCCTTTCAATTCCTTACAGGTACTATGACAAATCCTTAATTGGGGATAATCCCATGTTTTTTAGGGTTTGTCTGCTTGATGAAATTATTGGTGACTTGTTATTTGATTGAGTAAGGATTAGTGAATTCTGGTATTGTCCCTTGTGCATGGATCTTGATCTTGTTCATGATCAAATGTGCTTCAGTGAAATTACTAGCTATGGAATGTCTGTTTATTGGTTGTGGTTTAGTCTAGTGGCTTATACCTTGTGAATAACTATAACTTCTGTGATATTATTGGTGAAGTTCCCCCTTTATACTGGATAACTAATGTAGTATCTTTGCTCTGAGAATGAAGACTTGAGATAGAGATATCTTCATTTAGTCAGGTTACCCTGAGGTGTCAATCATGTGACAACAATATAAGCATATGATTCCTAAAATTTCTATTTAGGAATATGATTTGAGTATCCTTGTATAATTGCTTATACTTGTTCCTATGATTTGAGAAATGCTAAAGAATGAAACTGCTACAGAGGTGCTACCATTCTATGGAATGTGCCCTGTAGTATATTATTAATGAATTGGCTGTCACTTAGTTCTAAATTAGTCAACAGTAGTTATGTCAATGATGTATGATCTGAGACCTTCTCTATAGATGGAAAAAGGTGTTGTTAGACCCTTCTTAAGGTATCCAAGGATGTATAACACTTCATCTGAGTGTATCTCTGAGGATATATTCTATCCAATAGATCTTATTCACATGATGGATGAAAATCAATAGACAACTTGTAAAAGTGATCCCTAAAATATTAGGAAGATGATTTAATTCAATTTTCTGGTGGTGGATAATAAATGATGTATTTGGCTCAGTATTGAATTTATATATATGAAATGTGCATGATGAACTAATCCTATGGTTTATTAATGATATTAGTCACATCTCCTAAAATGATTCCTAGCTTGCTGAACTTGGAAAATGATTTTAAATCATTTGGATTATATGAATGGATGATATATCAGCTTATGGATGCTTTTATGAGTTGATTGATTAAAATAAAGCTCTATGCTATTAAACTTGTACTGGATTCTACTATAATCCTAGTTTGAACTTGTGGCTGCTAACCTGATGTTTGACTTTGTGGTGCCTCCCTTGAGAGTGTGCACAATGATAAACATTTTAAATGTTGCTTGCTGAATTTCTTAGTTTGGCTAGTGATGCAAAGGCTGAGGACAAATACTTTGGAATAAAAATAGATATGATTTGTTGGCTTTAATATTCTGTGATGAACCTTGCATGACACTTTCATGCAATTCTGAGAGTATCTCCCCATCCAATCCTCCTAGATATAATTCTAGTTGAAGGTAGATGGATTTAGTTGATTTATATTATATCCCTTATAACCCCAAATCTTTATTCAAATATGATAATGAATGCTACATGATCATTTGTGTATTTCTGTTGGTTGTTACCTGCTATTGGTGATTGTCTGATGATCTGTTGTAGATCTTGATTAGTTACAACTCATGCTACTGCTAGCATGCCCCCCTTTTGTCCTTGTCCTACTTTTCCTGGAACATACCTTGCTCCTCTTGGCTCCTATGTGGCCTTGCTGGCCTCTTAAACTTCCCCCTCCATTAAGCCATCATCTTGTTATGGATCTGTTTGGTTTTTCTGTGATGAAGGGTTATTTGATCTGGTGGAGATCTAGCAGGAACTAATGTGGTGGTGGCTATGAGCTGGTGGTGTGTGCTGATGTGTTGTGGAGAGATATGGATCATCTTCTAGATGAGCTGCTACGGTTGTGCTCTTTCTTTTGTACTTTCTGTGATGCTCCTAGTGTTGACAACACAACTGCTGCATGCAGTGTGTGAGCTGCTTACTTGTGGCCCTTCTCTGGTTCAAGTTACAAGAACTGTAACTTATCTATTGTGGATCAGATCAAGTGAAAACCCGATGCTTACCATTTGCCTTTTTATTTGACTTTGGTAAAAATTGCCCCTGGCCAATGATGGTGTTTTGAGGCTTAATCCGATAAGAACAGATACTATTTTATTTGGTGAAACTTGCCCCTGATTAACTTCTCAATGATGTACTGAACAGTGCATTACACTGCTATACTGAGAGCACTAAACCAAACTAATCCCCTCACATCTTATATTTTGTTGTTTTTGTTTTGTTTTGCAGGTACAAAAGTTCTTCGAAGGTTTTGGGAATTAATAGTTAGAAGAATTAGAGTAGGGAGATAAGTTTAGGTTTGAGTAATTTTTATTCTTTTGTAATTTACTAGCACAATGCCCGCGCTTTGCTGCGGAAAAACAACCTTATTGACCTTATAGATTATATTCCATGAGCATAATATAGTGTATCAGACTAATGAATATTTGCCAAGCAATATAACACACTGCCATTGGTGGTCTCAGGTATCCCAAGCCCTCTTTTCTCTGAAAATATATGGAAAAGAAAAAGAAAAAATTAAAAAGAAAGAGAGGTCCTAATACCTGTTCGGTCCATCCGCCAAGCTTGGCCATCGCCCGCCAAGGCCCCGACCATATCCCTACCTTTGTTGCTAAAATAACTTCCCTATTTTATTTGAAAGCCGTTCTATCTACTGACGTCACATCTGCTGGAATAACAACCTCCTAGCCCGTTTGATGAGATAAATTCAGTTAAATAGATGTTCTCACTGTCAGCGTTCCGATCAACTCAACATAAAATGCAGAGTATGGATCAACTTCTTATTTCCAGAGCCTAAGGTGCCCAATGTAACCGTTTCAACTCTTTTCAACTTAACTCATTAAGATCGACATATGTATGATAGTTCAGCAATTGATTCTCCTTAAAGACTGGCAAGAGTTGGCAACATCTTTACTGCATCATCTTTAATACAGGCTATAAAAACTGTACAAAGCCCTTCTGGTTATCTCAGGCTATGTGATTTTGATACTCAATGTCAATTCGTAGTGTCTTATCATTTTAGCTGGTTCATCTTAGTGAGAGCTCTGTGTGCGCGCTCTAATAGCCTTACGTTGGAGCAACATAATAGCTGTACTTATAGCTTCGGTCCATCGCGTGAAGTAGCATCAGCCCGGGCTTAAAGCATGAGCACCGTCATATCATGGACGTGCAGCATGAGCAACAAAACCAAGAAACGACAGTGTGAGGCCACGTCCTCACTGAGAAGTGCACCGACACTGCGGACAAAGCGAAGCTCCATGAGCACGACTGCACGAGCTGCGTCAGGGACACGGAAACCCCAGTGATTGGTGCCCATACAGGAGATCGAAAACATCCTCCGAGTCATCAGGCTGCATCAACTTCACCAGCATGAAATCGCCCTCGAGGAGCTCGGATGCGAGGCACGCCCAGGTCATGAATCTCTCAAGCCCCATTAATCTCTCTCAATCCATCGTACAGTTAACCTGATCTGACTTTCTCCTCTGTAAATTCCTCTATTAATAAATACTAATTGAATGCCCGTGCGTTGCTACGGTCTCTCATCGTTTTAATTAACGAAGCATCGCCTCTCATCGTTTTAATCGACAAATTATCCTTCATGCAAACATAAATCCACACAAACATTTATGGATATAAAAAGATAGATGACTCTCCTTAGAATTTCCATTTCACATAATTCAACAACATATACATACTTTCCCTAGACACATAGTCAAAACTGAGGTGCTCCTTCAGCTGCAAAATGGAGCTTCCAACAAACAAACTATAGGAAATGCACAAGTAGGTTCTCTTGAATCTGAATCGATGGCCCAAAACTGGTCAGTTTGTTCATAATATTAAAAAAATGATATCAGAAAGTGAGACTATTTTACAAACATAAAGGCATAATGCATAGGTATCCTTGTGTTCAATCCTGACATATCTTTGGCAATATGAACAATATAAGGATATGTTGGGATTAATAAGTCTGAATGAGCACACATGGATCTTCACAAATTTCCCTAAGAACAAAAAAACAACATCACCACATCAGCTGACAACATAAGATCCATTGTAATTTCTGCTCCGGCATAATAGAACAATAAAGCTAAAAGAATCACGACAACATGCCTAGGCAGAAAAGTGTGAACTAAGCATTAGATTTTCACTGTTACAATTTGACAAGTGTTGAGAGTGTTTGTATGTAACAGTAAGACTTAACTATATTTTTAGACAACTATATTTTTAGACAACATCGTGTTCTGAAATCTTAAGGCATTACAATACAGAAATAATAAATATATGCCATGTTTTTAACATATATCTAGTTACAGCAGGACATTCGCTTTTTCCATGTACATCAGATGTGGTAATTATTTTTGTCTCACCTTAATGAATAGATGGTATTGATATCAGATGTTCAGACTTCAAAGTAAATGGCTCAGAGACGCGTACCTCTGGTCAAGGAGGTCTATTTTATTCACAACAAGGATGATTAGCACGTCGCCACTTCTTTCTGTGTTTACTTCATTGATCCACTTAGATGTATGCAGAAATGATTGCATGTCTACACACAAGGATGGATGAGTTTGTGGATGCATGATGATAATGATACAGGATGGTTATTTTCTTAATATCATCAGATAAAGTTTTTTTGGTTGAAGCTTATCCACTGAAACACAATACCCTGAGCTATAGTGTAAACCCTGAACATTGTCATGTTTACTGGATTATATTTCATCTGTTAGGGGTTTTACCATGGTTCAGATGATGGAAGAGGATATTTATTCATGCAGTGACTCTACATACGCATAGGATCAAGGCCAAACACTTCACTTACTTGTCAAGATGGATTGACAGCTTACCATAGATTGCTAGTCTTTTTTTCTATTTTGTAAATATTTGTCTTTGTTTCCTTTAAGACCCGGTGGCTGAGTTTGGATTCTTTTTATTATAAAATGTTGTGGGTTGTTTACCCTCTAGTTCTTGCTAAAAAAAATGTCTCGAAACAAATGCAGTCATTCCAGTAACCATGCTATAATATTACTAAGAGACATTGGCCACAACCATATGTAATTTTGGGATGACAGATAATTTACCAGTTACATTATAAACGATTACCGCCACAGAAGAGTCTTCAATGTAGCTTGAATCAGACGTCTGAACCTCTTCTGTCCAGCTGTGTTCATGTACACAATCAACTTTAAAAAATTCCAGCTGACATTCAAGGAAAAGGTTTGACTACCAATGATATTACTCTTCTACTATTTTTAAAAAGGTGAATAAAAAATGTAGTGGTTAGACAAATGTGTTGGAGATCACGCTAATGTTCAAAACAATATGTAAGAAAAAAATCTGAGACTGTAATTATGATGAGGAGCATCGTTGCTCAATTTCAGAAAAGAACAATCTATATATGTGCAACAACTGAATTTTCATAAGCAAGATCAGCTAGCTTATTATTACACAACCTACATAGAAAGAATGTAGAGGCCAGACAAATGTTTTGGAGGTCATGCTAGTGATATATAAAAAAATAGCTGAGATAGTAACTGTGACGTGGTGCAGCAACAAATCAGAATTCAGAATATAAATAGCTGGATATGTGCAACAACTGAATTTCACAAGCAAGATCAGCTAGCTCAACTATCACAGACCTAAAGTTTAGCAAAAACAGAACGTGGCTCGCGCAACGAAAGTTTTGGGATACCATAGCTATAGACACATAGTGCGGTACTCAAGGTACATCGTCTTGGAGAGGAGATAGATCATGATCGTCGCCTGCACAAACTTAGGAGCAACAGAGGCACAAGTTCAGAATTCATAGAGGAACCATACGGGCAATCGGGAGCTAGCGCGAACAAATCACAGATCAATTCAAAGAGACCTAGTTATAGAGGGTGTGCACCAGCACCAGGTCTGATCATCATAAACTTCAGAGGTTTCCCGTCAGTAATTCAGAGATTCAACATCCATGGAACAAAACAATTCATAATAATTCAATAAAAACTAAAGAAAAGCAATGCAACGAGATGCACCTAACTTCAGAATGACTCATGCTGACATTGTTGTCGATCATGGAGAGTGTCTTATTGCGTGTCCATCTTGCTCGTTTCTGTCAGGCTCTAAATTCGGGTTTTGTCAAGAAGCTACATCAATTTGGCATCGCAATAGTGAGCTACGAACTATCCACCTCTGACAAATACGACGGACACACAAATCATAGGAAAAGAAGAGGAAACATAGGGAAGGAAGAAACAGAGAAACACATACATCGGATGCATTTGGAGACGAACTCCCCGAGGAAACAAAGGATCCTAAATCCATGAATCATTAGATCCAATTTCAGAAATTAGAAAGAAAAAGAGCTGTCCTCTCGACTCCGGACATATGAAAGAAATGATAGAAATGTCAACTGCATCCGTCTAGGAAATATTTATGTATGTAGAATGCACGTCATATTTTCTTAGTCCTAAAGCCACTTTCTCAGAATTGATATCCCCATTTATTAGAATTTTTACCTCTTTAATCGACCAAGCAGATACTTTTTCCTAATGTATGTTTGTTTAGTGAAGAATGGACTTACTCCTTTATGCATTCGCAGCTTTAGAGAGACCTAAGTATCTCGCCAAATTACCCACTTGTTCATTTTCCAGCTATAAACCTATGTCACAGGATGCAACCTGTTAAACATACATCATACATCTATTTTTTTCTGAAATTGTAGATGTAACAAAGGAAATTATTTGCATGGATGAACTAACCAAGGTTTTAACTTAGAACTGCATCATCCAACAACATGTACTATCTGATTTCCTTGATCATCATTTATTTGTGATAATATTTCTTCAAGATTGCAAGCAGAATAAGTGAACAGGAAGAACCCAAAACTGGGTGATGATGTAGAGTATATATTCACCTCACGTGGATAGAAAACAGGTGCTTCCAGGTTGTAAAACGACCTTTCCATCCCCTTGTCATTAAAATAGATTTCAACAATCATGTCGCCATCTCTACTTCCAAAGCCCCAACCTGGGCCTGCTCCCGTCTAGCACGGCCATGGCGCCTGCAACGGGTCCTTCCGGACGACCAGAACAGAGGGTACATGATGGAACACGGATACGATTAGGCAAACGGATCTTGGCGGATGAGCTCAGGGTAATCGACGGCAGTGAGATTTGTGGGCGTGAGGAACCTAGCAGGGTGAGAGGAACCTAGCAGGGTGTGAGATTTGTGGACAGGAGATTAAGCATATGATAATTGGGGCTCTCCAACAAATCATACATATGCATATATAGAGTACTGGGTTAATATCAAGTGGTACCCTCTATGGTAGATATTGATCCGTCCGTTGCTTGTTTATTCTATCCTTTCTAAATGTGTAATTTGATAGGACACAATAAACGCTTAGCTAAAATGAGCACTAAATTAAGATGACAAGACTTTTAAATCCAGCAACTATAATGTATACAGAAATTATTATGTTTGGTTTGGGGGATGAGGAATTAGTTTTCGTTGATATGCACCTCTCTAGCTCTTAGATGCCGAAGATGGAAAATTCTAGATAGGGCATAAAAGAGGTCATCACTCAACTGAAATGCATACCGACGTTTTCTAAGCTATAACATAGGCTGCTTAAAGAAAGAAGATATAACACAAATGTTGTCGGTTCAAGTTGTCTGATACACTATTATATATATATATATATATATTATATATATATATATGTGAAATTCTTGTTCAAGAGACAACACTGAGAATTAGACCACACAATTCATTTTTCTGGAAATAGGGATATATTCATGTAACAATAGCTTCCCTTGTATCTACCTAACTGAAAACAGAATTCATCAGCTTCACCACAATGCAAAGTATTCAGGTAGAACTATATCAGCAAAATGAAAGACAACTAATAAAACAGATGACTTACAAAGTTGTAAAGAAAAGAAAAACTCTCAGGGGATGATATGGCGTGAATCTTTTGCTCCTTACTCCAACAGAAAAGAGTGAGTTTGCCTCTTCGGTTTATTCTTAGGAGCCACCTGATTTTTGTTATAATTGGGAGAAAGATGACACTAAAACAACTTGTATGTCCCTGCAAGCATGCAAAAGACACACTTCCATCATAATTCAGACAAGTACAATGATAATAGTACCTATTTAGTACGACCGCAGAAAATTTGAGCAAGAAAGACATACTATCGTTGCTGCTCTAGTGTGACTTGAACCTTGCTGCATGCTACTACAGGTCTACGGTACAATTAGCTCCTCTAAAAGTTCTGTTGATAATCAATTTCATAAGCTAACTTATAGCAACTTTAAATGAAAGATTATCTGTACAATTGGTTTGCTAATGAGGAATCTTTGAATCTGAAGCAATTTCCATAGTTTTGAAGTGACAAGAACAGGTTCTACATCAAAAATTCATAAGAATATCCGGTCTCTTTGCCTCTGTAACTTTGAATTAGTCGCAGGAATGTCTAGAAGAATATGTTATTTCCAGTAGCATATGAGCAAAAGTGAATATTAATTCTTTTTCTATTAACCCTAGCAGGCTATGGGATGTTAAACTTTGAGCTTTTGCTTCTGGTTGCAAAAAATGGATCACAACGTTGCGCTGCAGATTTTTTAAGAGGCAAAGAAATTATCATATTAGACTGGTGTCGGCGTAGTCGTTGCATATATTGGGTGCCTATTACCCAGCATGCTTGTTAAAAGTTTGGGTATAATTTAATGTCCAAAAAACACAACTTTTTACACTCCTATAATTTAATGTCTACCATTCACCTTTTACACAACCAAGAGCCATTGTTGCCACAAAGATGCACTTAAAATCAGTCTACTTGCCAAACTAAAATATACCTTAATATCAAAAGAAACTTAAATATTGTACAATGTGTTTTGTCTACTGAAAGTTCCACCTTTATTTCCAATCATTCAACTTCAAAATCACTCACTTAATGTGGGTATGCTCTCATAAAGTATAATAACACTTTCTTTCACATGCTCTGAAGTCCGTTGTAGTTTTTAGGGGATATTCACCATGAGGTAAAGCTTACAGGATTATAGAAGATAATTACCTGGAAGGAGAAACTGATATGAAACAAGGGTGATGAGGAAGAAGAGGAGGCGAACAGCTATGACGACGCAACTAACTGCAGACCATACAAAAGCAAACTTAGACAATTGTACGTGTAACCAACTGTAAATTCAAGTCAAATGATGTGTGTGTCTAGTTCATATCACACGCTAAATAGATGGTAACTAAATGAGCTGAAAACTGTATGGGAACATGTGCCAAATCAAGTGAGCCTAGTCTCTTCAAAGAACATATAAATATCATATATGCAGGAAAATTGCTAATACAATCAGCATGGCGCATGGGCCAAAATCGGCTCTGCAAAATTAGTATTTTACAAACAGGAAAAATAGATGTGTAAACTCTCTACGTAGAGCAACAATAATTATTTTCTTCGGTCCAGCATGATCAATCAGTATTCACACACGTACAGAAAATTTGGCAAGCATCAAACATCATGAGAGATAGTTGATATTGGATGATTTATCTGCTAGTTTGTACCACAACAAACATTAATTTCGAGATAGGTGCTTTCAGGAAAGCAACCAATCTATAAAGAGAAACACCAAAAACAGGACATAATCAGCAGTGGTGCAGAATAATATGCAAAGAAACATTTGAATAAAAGGTAGGTAGAGGAGCGATGGTTTTCAAAAAGCACCGCTTCTCTAGCATACTCCAACGTGTCCTCTAGGAACTTGTTGTAAAATGTTGGACAGATGTAAGAACTGAAATTCCTGCATATGTCATCGATTTCCAAATTAGCCATTTAAGATAACACCCCAAATATATTCAGGTATTTAAAGTAAGGAAGCTTGACACTTTTCGAAAAAGCAAGGGCTCATTCCAAAGTTGATGAAGAGAAGAGATTAAAGGATAATTTGAGATGTCTTTGAATCGTACAGCTGAAAACTACCTGAACACGAAGCAAAGAAAAACAGATATGAACAGTAGCAAATACAGAGAAATACGTACCTTGATGCTGATGAGGGAGTTGGCAGCGGTGAGGATGTGTGCATCTTTGGTTGTCTTCTCCAGCGGCTCCGACCAAAACGCTCGGCGCCGCCACCACCGCCGCCTTCGTGGAACACGGGCACGGCGAGGAGATGGCACACGATGGTCCAGTCCACGGGCGCGGAGGGGCACGCGGGGTGATGGAGACAGCGAGGCGGGGAACGAGATCCGGGCGGCGGGTCGGAGGCGCGGCAAGGAGCATCGCGGGGCTCTTGTTGCCGGAGGCGCGTCAAGGAGCGTCGGCGGGCGTCTGATGTGCAGCTGTACGAGGATAGGAGGGCTCAGACCTTTTTTATTGGTCGATGAGGTAACCTGCACGACCTCCACGATCGGCAACGGCGGTTGCCATGGATCGAGCTGACCGGCGATTTCCATCTGAGGTTGTGAGATTGGGAGGCAGCACGGCCGAAGATCGATCGTGAGACATGGGGAACGGGGATGGGAGGCATCGGCAACGCGGCGCACGGGATAGAGAGGCGGGGGCGGGAGCCGGGACAGAGCGGTGGCGGCGCGAGAGGGAATCAGCGACGGGAGGGGATTTTTTTTTGGCTGTTGAGAGAGGAGAGGTTGAGAGTCCAGCAGAAGGTGGTCAACGTGAGGTTTTTTAGCCGATTTTTTCCTAGCGTTTTGTTTACCGGTTTTTTTCGCGTGGGAAGGAGAAGGAGAGGGGTCGCCCGACCTACCACCATATTGTCGTGTTTGACTTTAAGGAATAGTAGAGATATCTCAATCTCAGTTTTACACGAAGCCTGTTGAACCGGGAGGCCGTTCCTGCCCTTGGCGTGCGGGTGTCGGCCAGCCGTCCAGCCGCCTACCTACAGAGATGGAGGGGCATGGGGCAGCGGTGGGTATCCGGAGCGCTGCCGGTCGGTGGTTGGCAAGACCACGGGAGCACGCGTCCTGCTGTAGGCGGGATACACGCCGGGGGATCCCACCGGCAGGATCGGCGCCATCGTCAGTGATGGATTCCGGTCGGGAGGGGAGGGCGGTGTCCGCAGTCGAGGAGGCAGGGGCTCCGTCGGCAGGACAGGGGAAGGGGATTCGGTCGACTCGGTGGTGGGAGCAGCAGGGAGAGATCGTTCGGCGCCGTCGGCCTCTATTCGCCGTCCAGATCGGCCGATTCCGCATCTCGGAGACCGTCGGGAGTGCTAATTTATTTTCCATCTTGGACGGGAGAGTCCCTGCACGACGGCGGAGGAAGCGACGGGGCTCAAAGAAGTCAGGACCATGGAGAGTTTGGATCGGTCTCTGTTTTTTTTTACATATGGATCGGTCTCTGTTGGCGTCGCGTGCGGGACAGGAGAAACGACGAACAGGTATTTCAACTTACATGGCAGTGGTGGGTAATTTCCACCAACTCGATGGGCATAATGGTCTTTTATAGACGGACCATGGACAGAATCATTGCGTTCTTTATTATTAGGTATAGATTTATTCATTTGTATAAGACAATATAATATTTATATGAAGTTACTATTTTCTATTGTAATCTTTCTTTATTTTCTTTTTTAAAGAAATATTGTAACCTTTGTTTAAATTAATGAAGTTAATATTTTCCTTTTGTAACACCTCTTTTATTCATGTATTAAAATTGACATTTGAAATATATGTATTCATCTTGTAGTTAAGAATTCTTATGTATTACATTATTGTAATCCTTTATTATAAGGAGCAATGTAATACATATTCATTAAATTATATTATTTTTCTTATTTGTAATTTCTTTAATGTATATTCTTATTGTTTATCCTTAATTTCAAATCTTATTAATTCTAATTGTATTCAAGATTCTAAATACCAGCCCTTTCTAAGTTTCAATATTTTACATTTCAAATTCAAATACCAGTTTAAATTATTTCTCCCTTAAAACACAAAGATTCAATAGAGGTCATGTCGGAATCCATCGCACCCGCTCTGATGTTTCCATCAGTACAGGAGAGATCTCGATCCCTCTATAGCTTCTTTAGTTTTGCGTGAAAATTCGCCGGATTTTCTGATGCATGAATGCAATGCACACACATGCGTTCTCTCTAATTCTGGGTGCTAAATCCTGGGATGTTACAGAAATTCATGAGCTTGATAACCGTTTAGTTGTCTCACTTTCAACCATTAACCACATTGTTTTGAAGACGAAAAAAAATACATTGCTTCAGACTCTTAACCAAAGACCAATATATTATATAGTTTAGATAACAAATACCATTGCACTACTATTATCTTTGCTAGTGGAGGACCTAGAAAGTTTCAGAAGCTTGGTAAAACATGCTTAAGATGCCATTTTTGGACAAAATCGCTATACAAGTCAGATAATGCGCATAGCGCATCGGCAAAGACACACACAACTAGTATGTTGTTATTTTGGTTATAACATCTAATTTTGGGCCTTACCCTATGTGTTACAAGCTTGTAACACTATATTCCTCTTGAGTTATGTGTTACAACCTAGTAACACGGTTTCGATGTTTACAAATTATGTGTTACTACCTTGTAAGACCTTGAATCATGTGTTACAACTTTGTAACACTCTTTGCCTCTCCCATACTTTGTGTTACAAATTCGTTGTTGACACAATTGGTGTGTTACTAGGATTTCACGAAGTAGCACAATTTTTCTTATGTTATAGATATGTGTTACCAAACTTGTGTATTGTTGTAGTGCATGTTTGTTTATCTTAAGGATAACACCTCTAGTGAACTATGGACCCCGGTACAATCTTTACCATTGATACATCTTCCACTGTTACTGTTTACTCTCTACAAACCATTATTACCTTCCACACCATACAGTTAACCCTTTGTTTTCAACAAACCGGTGAAATTGACAACCTCACTATTCGTTGGGGCAAAGTCTTGAGTTTGTGTTGTGCAGGTTTCCAAGTTGCTAGCAACACCTTTGAGTCGTTTCCTTCCTCCTACTGGTTCGATAACCTTGGTTTCTTACTGAGGGAAAACTTAATGCTGTGATCATCATACCTTCCTCTCGGGGTCTCCCAACAAAGCGTTCGCGCACCATCAACTCTTCTAACAAATATCTTGATGATGAATTCTCAAAGCTTATGACTAATAGGTTCAGGATGTCTATGATGGGAGAATTGAGGGTATTTCTTGGTTTTGAGATCAAGCAAGTGAGAGGAGGAACATTCTTCAATTAATCCAAGTATACACATGACATGCTCAAAAGGTTCAATATGAAAGATCTAAATGGAGCTCCTACTCCCATGGCAACAAAGACTCATCTTGAACTAAACCCAAATATTAAAGATGTGGATCAAAAGTTATACCGATTTATGATTGGGTATTTTCTTTACATTTGTGCATATAGACCCAATATTGTGTTAAGTGTAGGAGTGTGTGCAAGATATCAAGCGTCTCCTAAAGAAAGTCACTTGATTGCGGTCAAGAGAAGCTTTCGATATTTGGTTCATACCCCAAACTATGGTATTTGGTATCCTAGGGGCTCAACATTCTCTCTTTGTGGGTACACTGATTCAGATTGGGCTGGTGATAAGGATGATAGAAAATCAACCTGCGGGGCTTGCCAATTCCTTGGTAGGTCCTTCGTGTGTTGGTATTCTAAGAAGCAAAACCGTATATCTCTCTCCACCGCCGAAGCCGAATATGTGGCTGCTGATAGTGCTTGCACCCAATTGCTATGGATGAGGCAAACTCTAAACTAATACGGTGTCTAGTGTGACAAAGTGTCTGTTCTATGTGACCCATCAAGATTGCCTACAACCTGGTGGATCACACAATGAAAAAACATATTGAGATCCGCCATCACTTCATTAGAGATCATGTAGTTCATGAAGATATTGAGCTAGCCTATGTTTCAACCAAATACCAACTTGCCGACATTTTGACAAAGCCACATGATGAATCAAGATTTTGTTATTTGCGGAATGAACTAAATATCATAGATTCGAGGAGCTTGACTTGATCACCTTGCATACTCACCTATATCTTGACTCTTATTTGGTGTATGTACAGGCATGGATATAGGGGGAGTGCGGCCCTAATTGATTGGACTATCCCTCCCCCTTTATGCCCAAAGTAAAAAATCATTTCTCGTAATATCATTTTGTGATATGTGAGCTTCAATGACGAGTTTTGATAATGGAACCAAGATATATATTCGTGGGGCCAAGCCGAATATACTCAAATATGGTGGCCTAGGACACCATCCTCTCACATTTGAAAGGTTGGCGCTTCCTCGTGTTTGTCATTTGTTGTTTGGTTTGGATCTTAGAGACATGCACTCTCATTTGGTTCTTGATTTATTTCACCCATTTAGAGTGCATGTGTCCCTATAAGTTTGGTAGTCTCAACCTAAGCCATTCTTACTCCCCATACAACCCCATCTACTCTACACAAGAACCCCCCTCCTTTGTCCCTAGATACTGAATCTGGTGGAACCGGTACTACCAGATGAGCAGCGGTACTACCAGACCATGCCAGTTCTTAGGTCAAGGCCTAGAAACTGCCCCACGTGTGGTACTACCGGCTCAGGTCACGGTACTACCGGTCACCGTTACTACCGGTCAGCGTTTTCTAATAAAGGATGGGTCGGGGGAGGCACCGTTTAGTATCTCCTCTTATCCCCCGTCCTCCACACTTACCACCGCCAGATCTCAAGACACCGCCAGAGCCCCGCCGCCTCCTTGATACGTCCAAAACATATCTACTTTCTCGAACACTTTTGCTATTGTTTCTCCTCTAATTTGTATATAACTAACACGGACTGCCGCTGTTTTCAGCAGAATTTCTTTGGTGTCTCGTTTTTGTGTAGGAAATCAACTTTCTCGAAAAATCCCAGAAAATATGCCGAAAATCCTATTTTCCTAGAAGACTCACGGGTCTAGAAGACAGAGGGGAGAAGAGGCCTAAGGGGCCCATACCACCCCCTGGCGCGGGCCAGGACTGGCCGCCCCAGGGCATGGTGTGGCCGCCTCGAACTCCGCCTCGACCTCTCCTTTCGCCTACAAATACCCTCTGACCTAAAAACACCGGGGGGTTGGACGTTTTTCCAGAGAAGAGTTCCGCTGTGCTGCCACCACCAGAAACCACAATTCGGAACTAGAAACTCCGTTCTGGCACCCTGCCGGGACTGGGAATTGGTGAATATCATCGCCATCATCATCGCCATCAACCATTCATGAATCACCCATCCATGAGTGAGTAATCCCCTGCAGTAGGCCATGGGGATGGTAGGGATTGGATGAGATTATTCATGTAATTGCATAAGATTGTTAGGGATGGGTGCCTAGTATCTATTATTAGCGTTTTTTGACATTGTTGCAACTTGTTATGTTTAATGATTGTCACTAGGGTCCGAGTGCCACGATCTCATATTTGAACATGCTATTTATTCATGATGATATTATTGTTTATGATCTTACCTATGAGTTGTATACATATATCATTGTCTGGAACCTGAGCCCACGAAGTGACAGAAATCGGGATAACTGAAGGAGATGGCTGTGATGTGAGGATCACGTGTGTTCATGGAATGTTAATGCTTTGGTCCAATGCTCTATTAAAAGGAGTATCTTAATTGCCAGTAGATTCCCTAGAAGCCCCGCTGCAACGTGCTAGTAGGACAAAAGATGTTGTGCAAGTTCTCATTACGGGCACGTACGACTATATATGGAACACACGCCTATGATTACTTAGTGCTTGGATGCTTTATTTTAATTATCTGCAAATGCCCTTGATATTAATTATTATATGAATTGTCTTGTCCATGCAATGCCCGTCCATCCATCCCTATGCCTACCGCAGTTTAAATCCTGTTGTTTACTACAATTGGTACCGCCGTATTTATTTTACTACTGTTGTTACTTTGCTATTGCTACTACAAAACTGTTGGTACTGATAAACGATTGCGAGCAAGACTGTTTCCAGGTGGAGTTGAATTGACAACTCGGTTGTTAAGGCTTATAAATATTCTTTGGCTCCCCTTGTGTCGAATCAATAAATTGGGCTTTACTTCCCTCTAAAAATGTTGCGATCCCCTATACTTGTGGGTCATCAAGACTATTTTCTAGCGCCGTTGCCGGGTAGCATATCTCTATTTATAAATTTCACTTGGAATTATTACTGTTCGCTGCTATCCATTCATCATGGGTAAAACTCGTGATGGAAAAGTTCCTATATTACCATCCACTACACGAAGAGGTACAGTTCTAAACACCTTCGTTGCTCTTGATTCACCATCTGTGATGAGTAAGCTCCTTACACCACCACCACATACACATGTTACACATACTTTACTTCTGCTGAATCTGAAATTGCTTCTGATACTCATGATGTTACTTCTACTATGTTTGATGAGAGTGGTTCATTAGGTCCTTTCCTAGATGCTACAATTGATGGGGATATGCCTACCGGGGTATACCCAGCAGGACGTTTCCGACTGGCCCAGGCGCCTGCGAGTGGGCCTGCGGAACGACGACTGGATCAAGACCTGGCGTGGACTCAAGCGACTAGAAGCTAAAGGCCCAGAAGCGTAGATAGGCCCAGTCGGATTAGGTTAAACGATCGTTGAAACCTTAACTGATTCGGTTGAGATCTGTAAACCCTAGGGGGCTGATTCTATATAAACCTCCCTGGAGGGCGCGTAGAGGATACGTTCCATCATACACCCAAGCGACTCGCTGCCTAGCCACCGAGCTCGCCCCACTGTACTCTCACCATAATACAATCTAGCAGGAGTAGGTCTTTACCCTCCGGGTGGCCGAACCTGGGTAAATCCTTGTGTCTCCGCCCTCATCTCGCACCGCAGATGGCTGGCCGCCCTTGCCCCATGTTCTAAACTCGCTGCCGATTGCAACATCTGCCATGGTCATTCCCACAAAAGTGGCGCCCACCGTGGGGCCTGGCCGGTCTGGCCGGTGTTCTACGGCGAGATCCAATCTACCCATCAACGAGTCGATCGCCACCGACCGCATGATAGCGATCGGCGAGATGCTCCAAATCTTGCCGAGCTGCTACGTCCCAGCGGCGCGACCCGTCACGCATAGCATGATCCCGCCGGTCGGCACGATCAGTCTATTCGTCGGCCTCACCGACGTCATCGTCTAGGAGGACTCGGCTCGCATCCGCCGCCACGCGACCGGCTCTCTGAGAGTCAGGTCCGCACGATCCACCGCCTCGCCTCCCGAGTATGACTCAGCCCACAGCGACGTGGCTGAAACCACCGCGGCCGCCGAAGACGCGGCCCTCAACGACGACGCCGACTCGGCTACCCCGGCGTCACTCGCCGGATCCATCGTCGCCGCGTCGCCCGCGGGCTCCATCACCCAGGTCTCCAACGTCGGAGACTTCGAGGATCCCTCCATCCTTGGGATCTTCGACTTCGACTCCGGGTCAGAGAATTCCGCCGATCTCCGTGACGGGACCGACCGCCACGCCGTGACCTACATGGAGACTGGCGCCGACCCGCTGGAGGATCCATTCTCCACTCCGATCCCTCCCAACGCAACGACAACGGAGGTCGAGGAACTCCGCCTAAAGCTGGCGGAAGCAGTCCGCAAGGAGCAAGACGAGCCCGAAAATTTTCGCCTCGAGCAGGTGACGGCGCAGGAGCTGTCGCGCTACCACCAGCAATGAATCAGGTCGCGCCTGAACCCCACCGTCCAGGGGCGCGCCCTGAATTTCGACGACGAAAGCGACCCGGCCCGCGTGGCCGAGCGCGCGATCTGCGAGAACGCGCCACCAGGAGGAAGCGCCCGGCCCCCACCAGGGTCGACGGCGAATGGCGCCCCACCACCACCCAACCGCGCACCTCCCAGGGACCAGCCTGCGGATCGTGGTCTCCTCACGGGAGCGAGACGCGAACGGCCTACCACTGTTCTCCACCCCGATGGACAACCTCGTCGCGGGCCGAGCAGCAGTCGACAATATCGCGGCCACCGGTGACGGCGCCCTACAGATCCAGTACGCCAAGGCCTTGCTCGCAAAGGCGGTCGAGCAACAAAACGCAGGCGTCGACTCACAGGGTCAGATGTACTCGCGTTCATCGGGCAGCAGAGCGGCCTCAAGCGGCCGCCCCATGGCGGCAAACACCCTCAACTGCCCGCCACCCGAACCACTGCAGCTCCAACACCGACCCGCGAACGCGGCACTCTCCACCAACGACCCCCGGCCGGCGACCAACTTCGTAGCCGCCAACGGTCAGCCCGTCGACGCCCGCACCCACATCATCAACAACCAGAGCTGGCGCGCACGCCAGCCCGACGACCTGCGGCATACCCTAACCAACCGCCACGACGTCAAGCCGAGGGGGTCGCTAAGCCGACTCGGGCCCCGGTGCTTCGGACCGATGATCCGAGGCGAAAGATACCCGACGAACTTCATAGCGCCGAAGGAAATAGATAAGTATGACCCCTCGTACGATCCCTCTATATGGTTGGATACCTACCTCATGGCAATGGGGATCGCCGGCCACACCGATCTATTAGCCGCCCGGTACCTCCCCCTGATGATGGAGGGGGTGTGCAGGCAGTGGATCAACACTCTCCCCGCGGATAGCATCGACTCCTGGGAAGAGATGCGCGACGCCTTCGTCAGGCACTTCGAGGGTTCATACACCCGCGCCACCACCATCGAGGACCTGGAACGATGCGTCCAGGGACCTCGCGAGTCGACTCGCAGCTGGGTCCAACGGTGGCAAGAACTGTGGTACAACGCGGTCGGTATCCACCCAGACACCGCAATCCACTGCTTCAAGACCTCATGCCGCTACGAGCCCCTGGTCGCCAAGCTCAAACGAGCATACCGCACACTCGACAACATACCGGATCTCCTAGAGATCGCCAAAAGATACGCGGAGGAAGACCCAAACCAAGAAACCGACGACGAGTCGGAAGGACAACGCCGCACGAGCGGCAACGACAACGGACGAGGATCTGATCTACGCTACAGCAACACTCGCCTCACCGGCAAGCGCCGTAGTGACAGGCGAGTCGACTTCGTCGCCAACGCTGGGTATGCGCAGCGCGAGCCCGAGAGCTTCCGCCGCGACGGGGGGCAACGCCGCGACAGCGGCAACTACAAGGCGAAGCCAAGGTTCGACCCCGCGGCCCTCCTTAACCAACCTTGTGTATTTCACAGCAGGGAAGGAAAGCCCGCTACGCACACGATCGCCCACTGCCACTCTCTCAAGGAGATCTAGAAGGCACGACGAGCGCAGGAAGACCCTGACAACAACCCGCCAAACGGCAAAAAATTCGGCAGCGTGGCCGGCTCGCTCCACACCTTCACAAGCTTCAACACGAAGCACGAGAAGAAGGTCATCGCCCGCGCCGTCGCCGTCAACGCGGTGGCCCAGGTGGACATTCCCCAGTTCCTCAACTGGTCAGATGTGGCATCCCGCAAAACCACTACTAGAAAATCGCGTTGTTTTTGTGCATTGCATCGTCATCATCATGCATTGTTTGTCTGAAACTATTTTTGAAACGCCTAGTTTTGTTTTCTAAGTAGCCCCCGTCTTATTTCAAATTAAAACATCGGTCTGTTCCGGTCTTTTATTTGTCTAAAACTATTTACAAAAGTTATTCTTAAATAAAAGAAAACCCTAGACTAAAATATCTAACCAGCCCACCCGAATTCCTAAAACTACCTAGTCCTAATCTACCCACCACTCACAGCTTGCCATCTCACCCTCTCCCCCAATCCCTACCCACCTTGCCACCTCACCAATCCTCTTCTTTTCCCTCCACTCCTTCTCTCACCCCAGTACCACCTACCCCCTCTCTCTCTCCCTCACCGACAGCCTGGCCCCACCCCTTTTCAGCCCACTCCCCACCCCACACAGCAAACACACCCCCGGTCCCGCCCGGACCCACTCCCTGGCTAACCCCCCCTCTCTCCCTGTCTCCCCTGCCCCACCAACCGCCCCGGACCCACCCCCACCGGCCCGCTCCTCTCCCCCCCACCTCCCTACCCGATGCGCCTCCCTCCCCACCTTCCTCGTCAGAGCCCGAGGCCCCCCCTCGACGCCGGCGTTCCCCCCTCCCCGCTCGAGCCTCCCCGCTCACCCACCCTTCTCCTCTCTCCTCCCTCCTTTCTGCCTCGCTCCCTCTCCCTCTCGTGGCCGCGCTCGCCCGCCCTTCATCCTCCCCGTCCGCCGCCGCGGGTCCCCGCCGGCCCCGCCTCGCCGGGCCGCGTCCGCCTCCCCTCGAGCTCGCCTCCGTCGCGCGCCCGTGACCGACCTCCTCGTCCCCAGCCAGCGACCACCGTTCGCGTCCGGCCGCCCGCCCTCGCCGTCGCGGCAAGCCGCCAGGCGTCCGCGTCCGCCTCTGCCGACCCCGCATCCCCGACCCGCGGCCCCGAGCGCCTCCGCCGCCGGCGTCCCCTCCATCCTCTGCTCCTCCGCCCCGGCCGCGCCGTCCCCGTCGGCCCCGCTCAACCATCTCCGGCCGCCAACCGCCGTGCGTCGCCGGCCTCGCCTCGTCTCCGGCCTCCCTCCCCGCCTCGCCGGCCCCGCACCTCTGTCGCCGTCGCCAGGAACCCCGACGCCCCGCCTCCAGCCCGCCACACCGCCTCTGTCCGCCTCCCCGGCGCAGCAGCGCGCCCGCGGCCGCTCCTCTTCCCCTGGCCGCCGTCGACCTCCGGCAGCAGTCCCCGCGGCCGCGCGTCGCCAAGGTGGCCCTCACCGGCGTCGAGTCTGTCTCGGACGCCTCGCGTGTGTGTGCTCCTCTGTTGGTGTTGGGAGATGTTAGGGGCAGACCAAGTACAAGATGATCTGAGGCTGAAATGAAGACGATGATTCCAATTGTGGGAAGCTAGCGCGGCCATTTTTGATGCTATGAGAAAAACCGCAACCTCGATGACAAGTTATCCATCGCGGACAATAGAAACAAGATCGGCCACATGGTACCCCGCCAAGATCTTCTTTGAACCCGAGAACTCCGCCGCGGTACCCGGGGATCTCCTACGTGGAACCCTCGGGCCACATAAGACCATCGGCGCCACACCCGGATCCGAAGACCGAACCCGATAACCGCCAAGGCCGCCGACACGGATACGCCAAGTACTCCCTCGAGGACGCCGAGTACTTCACCCCGGACACCGAGACCCTGGACGACAAGTTCTCCTTCCCGGAAGCATTGACGCTCGTGCGACAAGATCTACTTCCCCGATCCGAAGACCCTAAACCCCGGAGTCCGAGAACGATCCCGTCGAACCCTGAACCCTGAGACCGACCCCGAACCCTCGGCGAACCCCAAGATCTCCCGAACCCTAATGCGTGAACCTTTTCCCGAGCCCCTATTTTATAACTGCTATATATAAAACCTGTTGCATATTAATCATTCATCTCGCATGCATATCATGTGGTTTGGGGGCCTTATGCCGATTCACCTCTAATTAAATATGGGGCCCATATGCGGGCAAATCTAGTCTTATATCGGCCCCATTTAAATTTGTGTAGCGAACCAGGGATATATTTTGTCCTGTTAAGACAACAATTAAATTGCGGGGTAGCTAACTAACTTGAACCATCTGAATAATTGTCGGGACCCCGGTTCCGCTTAATATGACCTAATCGCATCGCACCTTTGCCATGTCATACATCATACATGCATCATGCCCGATCTTTTGCCGTAGTATTGAATATTGCATCCGGTGTTTATTCTAGTGTTTTGCTTCTTCGCGGATAAGGCCGTTGAGTTGATGCGAGTGTCGACCCGATCTTCGGTTGAACCTTCGGCAATGTTTACAGGAGAGCATCTCCCCCTTTCTACCTATCTTACTTTTATAGTATTTATTCCCTCCTGTTGATCTATTGCTATCTGTGTTGCGATGCTCTAGTTTTCATACCCGTGATATCCCTTGCAGCCTTATATTGCCTTCGACACATCCTATTACCTGTTGTTTGGTAGATAGTTGGACTTGCGCGTCGTAGTCGCTTGCTCAAGTGCTGCTGCGTGTCGTCAAGTGCCACAGTTGTTGGAGTTTTGCCGCATGTTTAATGTTGGAGAGGATCATGGCTTTAAATATCGTTCACTTTAATTCCTGTTTAAACAACTAAAATTGAAGTAAGTAAGCAGAGGCACAGGTGGGCAATAGATGTTATTTGGTTGTTAACCGTCCACTTGTGTCCCGTAGGACCCCGAGTACTTGATACCTGTTCCTTGAATATTCGCGCTATCCACATCCGGGAGGCTTATGGGACCCCCCTGAGCCAGAGCTTGATTCAGTCTTATTTCTTGGGGCCACAAACTAGTTTGAGGTTTTATTTACTATCCTGTACTTATGCCATGCTTTACTGCTTTATTACGATTGTGCGATGGATAGCACACTGTACTGTTTAGGAAAGCGGAGTGTTTTCGCGGTATCGACAAGCCCCGTTTTGGGGTTCCCAGTCGTTTACAGCCATTGACGCAAACCTTGAGTCCGTCTCGGAGTCAGCTAGCTTCGTTGCGGGTGTACTCAATGGGGTGGCCCCCTGAAATATTTCTGAATCTTGTGATTGCTTTGTCGTGAAAGCCTCGTTGGGTTTTGATTTGGTTTTTCCGAGGTTGATCGAGTGTGTGTTGCTATTTGTGCACCCCGGCCGGGTAAAACTTTCTGAAAGCCGTGTCCGCGGTTATGGATGACTTGGAGCACAGTATCTCAATCATAGACAACTATAACTAAAGTAGTGCCATAAATTTGACTTTATAATGACTAGTAATCAGCTTCAACTCTAATGGAATGGCTAAATAAAACTGCCAACAACTGCTTGTTTGGGTGTCGCTTGCGACCATTGTACCTGACTAGTAAGTATTGCAACTATAACGGAATGGCTAAATAAAAGTACCAACAACTGCTGGGTTTTGGGATATCTCATGCTAATTGTATCTGACTAGTAAGTGTTGCCACTACAACGGAATGATTAACTAAAACGACCCACTGCTTATTTTATCAGGATGACTATCTATACTTGACTAGTAATTGCTGCAACGATAACTGAATAAATAAAACTGCCAATGGTGTGAGTTCCTCGTTTGGTCTCGAGGGGGAAACACCAGGATGGGTTGTTTGGTGGTAGAATCAGGTTGGGTCCGAATAGGTCTTTCTTACCCCTCTTTGATAGCCGCCAGATGTACCGAGTCTCTATAGGTTGTTTAGTGCATGCTGCCGCTGCCGCTTCAGTCCACCATACCTATGTAGGCGAGGACCGCCGAATTCTAGTCTCGCCGTGTACTGGCCTTAGTACTGACGCTCCTCTTTTTCCTTTGCCCTTTGTCGGCACCCCTTTTGTTTAAGCAGGTTTTGAGATCGACGTAGTTAGCAGGGTTACCCTTCCGGCTTGGCCTGGGCAGGGTTATGGACGCCATTGGTTATTCTTCAGGGCTCTTAGCCCCATTTGCATCTTGTCCGTAGCTGGACGCTCTATCGTTTTCAAGGTGATTTGAATCTTTATATATTATATCTGTATTCTTGACTCATTGAGTCGCTGTTGTATATATATCTGTTCTGTGGGTCCCATCGAGGACTGTTGTGTAATGTTATTACTTCGTATTCCACCCGCACGAAAGTGTCTGGTGGGCACCTTTGAATCGTTTCTATGCGGGTTTGGCGGGAATCGCTGAAACTTGCATAGGGTCGATTCTGAGGGTGTTACAGAGTGGTATCAGAGCTCAGCAGTTACGATACCCCACAAGTCCAGCCTGTAGGATAACCTAGCTAACGGCCGAAGTAGAGTGTCAAAACTATTTTTGAAAAAATCGGTTGGATAGTTCTGATTAGGTCTGATTTTACTCCTTACCCCTCTGCTGCTCTCCTCTCACCTCTGCGTGTTTTGAATCCGCTCTCTTCTCTCTCTCCGAGTCCAGGATTTCTCGTGGTTGGGTTCCGTCGTACCTTCAGGGTTTCGCTTCCTCCTTTGATAACGGTGTTCTACCATCCGGTGTTCATGCTGTCTGAGGAATCCGTTTACTGTGGTACCATTCTTTGTTCCTTGTTTGTGCCTTCCGGTGTTTTCCGACGCGACGACATCATCTACGCCAGATCCGATGCAGAGTCTGCATCACTCCTTTGTTTCTGAACCTCGATTGTCGAGATCTTCAGTCTGATTCCGAGAATGGTTGCACGCTTTTCTACTGATTGTGCAGAGTAATAGTTTGGGTGCGTGATGGATTGGCCCCCATGCCGACTACCCCTTCTATTCGCTTTTGTACATTGAAGTGGATGAGAATGCATCGGTTCCCTCTTTCTATCGAAGCTAGAGGTGGCTTTATTTGTTGATACCTCTACCTTCGACCTTTTGTTCCCAGAGTGTTCTCTCGACAATCACGGACAACGACCTCTTGTTAGTGGTGTCGCGAGGATCTACACGATGCGAGAAGATTCAGATCGCCGCCCTTCTTCCCGGTACCATGAGGCGGATCTCGAGGGCGAGATCCATTGTTAGTGGTGTCGAATTGTGGCATCCCGCAAAACCACTACTAGAAAATCGCGTTGTTTTTGTGCATTGCATCGTCATCATCATGCATTGTTTGTATGAAACTATTTTCGAAACGCCTAGTTTTGTTTTCTAAGTAGCCCCCGTCTTATTTCAAATTAAAACATCGGTCTGTTCCGGTCTTTTATTTGTCTAAAACTATTTACAAAAGTTATTCTTAAATAAAAGAAAACCCTAGACTAAAATATCTAACCAGCCCACCCGAATTCCTAAAACTACCTAGTCCTAATCTACCCACCACTCACAACTTGCCATCTCACCCTCTCCCCCAATCCCTACCCACCTTGCCACCTCACCAATCCTCTTCTTTTCCCTCCACTCCTTCTCTCACCCTAGTCCCACCTACCCCCTCTCTCTCTCCCTCACCGACAGCCTGGCCCCACCCCTTTTCAGCCCACTCCCCACCCCACACAGCAAACACACCCCCGGTCCCGCCCGGACCCACTCCCTGGCTAACCCCCCCTCTCTCCCTGTTTCCCCTGCCCCACCAACCGCCCCGGACCCACCCCCACCGGCCCGCTCCTCTCCCCCCCACCTCCCTACCCGACGCGCCTTCCTCCCTACCTTCCTCGTCAGAGCCCGAGGCCCCCCCTCGACGCCGGCATTCCCCCCTCCCCGCTCGAGCCTCCCCGCTTGCCCACCCTTCTCCTCTCTCCCTCCCTCCTTTCTGCCTCGCTACCTCTCCCTCTCGTGGCCGCGCTCGCCCGCCCTTCATCCTCCCCGTCCGCCGCCGCGGGTCCCCGCCGGCCCCGCCTCGCCGGGCCGCGTCCGCCTCCCCTCGAGCTTGCCTCCGTCGCGCGCCCGTGACCGACCTCCTCGTCCCCGGCTAGCGACCGCCGTCCGCGTCCGGCCGCCCGCCCTCGCCGTCGCGGCAAGCCGCCAGGCGTCCGCGTCCGCCTCTGCCGACCCCGCATCCCCGACCCGCGGCCCCGAGCGCCTCCGCCGCCGGCGTCCCCTCCATCCTCTGCTCCTCTGCCCCGGCCGCGCGTCCCCGTCGGCCCCGCTCAACCATCTCCGGCCGCCAACCGCCGTGCGTCGCTGGCCTCGCCTCGCCTCGTCTCCGGCCTCCCTCCCCGCCTCGCCGGCCCCGCACCTCCGTCGCCGTCGCCAGGAACCCCGACGCCCCGCCTCCAGCCCACCACACCGCCTCTGTCTGCCTCCCCGGCGCAGCAGCGCGCCCGCGGCCGCTCCTCTTCCCCTGGCCGCCGTCGACCTCCGGCAGCAGTCCCCGCGGCCGCGCGCCGCCAAGGTGGCCCTCACCGGCGTCGAGTCTGTCTCGGATGCCTCGCGTGTGTGTGCTCCTGTGTTGGTGTTGGGAGATGTTAGGGGCAGACCAAGTACAAGATGATCTGAGGCTGAAATGAAGACGATGATTCCAATTGTGGGAAGCTAGCGCGGCCATTTTTGATGCTATGAGAAAAACCGCAACCTCGACGACAAGTTCTCCATCGCGGACAATCGAAACAAGATCGGCCACATGGTACCCCGCCAAGATCTTCTTTGAACCCGAGAACTCCGCCGCGGTACCCGGGGATCTCCTACGTGGAACCCTCGGGCCACATAAGACCATCGGCGCCACACCCGGATCCGAAGACCGAACCCGATAACCGCCAAGGCCGCCTACACGGATACGCCAAGTACTCCCTCGAGGACGCCGAGTACTTCACCCCGGACACCGAGACCCTGGACGACAAGTTCTTCTTCCCGGAAGCATTGACGCTCGTGCAACAAGATCTACTTCCCCGATCCGAAGACCCTAAACCCCGGAGTCCGAGAACGATCCCGTCGAACCCTGAACCCTGAGACCGACCCCGAACCCTCGGCGAACCCCAAGATCTCCCGAACCCTAATGTGTGAACCTTTTCCCGAGCCCCTATTTTATAAATGCTATATATAAAACCTGTTGCATATTAATCATTCATCTCGCATGCATATCATGTGGTTTGGGGGCCTTATGCCGATTCACCTCTAATTAAATATGGGGCCCATATGCGGGCAAATCTAGTCTTATATCGGCCCCATTTAAATTTGTGTAGCGAACCAGGGATATATTTTGTCCTGTTAAGACAACAATTAAATTGCGAGGTAGCTAACTAACTTGAACCATCTGAATAATTGTCGGGACCCCGGTTCCGCTTAATATGACCTAATCGCATCGCACCTTTTCCATGTCATACATCATACATGCATCATGCCCGATCTTTTGCCGTAGTATTAAATATTGCATCCGGTGTTTATTCTAGTGTTTTGCTTCTTCGCGGATAAGGCCATTGAGTTGATGCGAGTGTCGACCCGATCTTCGGTTGAACCTTCGGCAATGTTTACATGCGAGCATCTCCCCCTTTCTACCTATCTTACTTTTATAGTATTTATTCCCTCCCGTTGATCTATTGCTATCTGTGTTGCGATGCTCTAGTTTTCGTACCCGTGATATCCCTTGCAGCCTTATATTGCCTTGGACACATCCTATTACCTGTTGTTTGGTAGATAGTTGGACTTGCGCGTCGTAGTCGCTTGCTCAAGTGCTGCTGCGTGTCGTCAAGTGCCACAGTTGTTGGAGTTTTGCCGCATGTTTAATGTTGGAGAGGATCATGGCTTTAAATATCGTTCACTTTAATTCCTGTTTAAACAACTAAAATTGAAGTAAGTAAGCAGAGGCACAGGTGGGCAATAGATGTTATTTGGTTGTTAACCGTCCACTTGTGTCCCGTAGGACCCCGAGTACTTGATACATGTTCCTTGAATATTCGCGCTTCCACATCCGGGAGGCTTATGGGACCCCCCTGAGCCAGAGCTTGATTCAGTCTTATTTCTTGGGGCCACAAACTAGTTTGAGGTTTTATTTACTATCCTGTACTTATGCCATGCTTTACTGCTTTATTACGATTGTGCGATGGATAGCACACTGTACTGTTTAGGAAAGCGGAGTGTTTTCGCGGTATCGACAAGCCCCGTTTTGGGGTTCCCAGTCGTTTACAGCCATTGACGCAAACCTTGAGTCCGTCTCGGAGTCAGCTAGCTTCGTTGCGGGTGTACTCAATGGGGTGGCCCCCTGAAATATTTCTGAATCTTGTGATTGCTTTGTCGTGAAAGCCTCTTTGGGTTTTGATTTGGTTTTTCCGAGGTTGATCGAGTGTGTGTTGCTATTTGTGCACCCCGGCCGGGTAAAACTTTCTGAAAGCCGTGTCCGCGGTTATGGACGACTTGGAGCACAGTATCTCGATCATAGACAACTATAACTTAAGTAGTGCTATAAATTTGACTTTATAATGACTAGTAATCAGCTTCAACTATAATGGAATGGCTAAATAAAACTGCCAACAACTGCTTGTTTGGGTGTCGCTTGCGACCATTGTACCTGACTAGTAAGTATTGCAACTATAACGGAATGGCTAAATAAAAGTACCAACAACTGCTGGGTTTTGGGATATCTCATGCTAATTGTATCTGACTAGTAAGTGTTGCCACTACAACGGAATGATTAACTAAAACGGCCCACTGCTTATTTTATCAGGATGACTATCTATACTTGACTAGTAATTGCTGCAACGATAATTGAATAAATAAAACTGCCAACGGTGTGAGTTCCTCGGTTGACTTCCTCGTTTGGTCTCGAGGGGGAAACACCAGGATGGGTTGTTTGGTGGTAGAATCAGGTTGGGTCCGAATAGGTCTTTCTTACCCCTCTCTGATAGCCGCCAGATGTACCGAGTCTCTATAGGTTGTTTAGTGCATGCTGCCGCTGCCGCTTCAGTCCACCATACCTATGTAGGCGAGGACCGCCGAATTCTAGTCTCGCCGTGTACTGGCCTCAGTACTGACGCTCCTCTTTTTCCTTTGCCCTTTGTCGGCACCCCTTTTGTTTAAGCAGGTTTTGAGATCGACGTCGTTAGCAGGGTTACCCTTCCGGCTTGGCCTGGGCAGGGTTATGGACGCCATTGGTTATTCTTCAGGGGTCTTAGCCCCATTTGCATCTTGTCCGTAGCTGGACGCTCTATCGTTTTCAAGGTGATTTGAATCTTTGTATATTATATCTGTATTCTTGACTCATTGAGTCGCTGTTGTATATATATCTGTTCTGTGGGTCCCATCGAGGACTGTTGTGTAATGTTATTACTTCGTATTCCACCCGCACAAAAGTGCCTGGTGGGCACCTTTGAATTGTTTCTATGCGGGTTTGGCGGGAATCGCTGAAACTTGCATAGGGTCGATTCTGAGGGTGTTACATCAGAGCAACCAATCACTTGGAGCCGCCAGGACCACTCGCCACGAATCAAGTACCCATGCCGAGTCGCCGTGGTGGTCAAGCCCAAGGTGGGAGACTACTGGCTCCCCAAGACATTGATGGACGGCGACAGCTCCATCAACATCCTGTACCTGGACACCTTCAGGCGACTGCGGCTCCCGCAGTCGATGGTCGAGACGACCTACACCACGTTCCACGGCATCGTCCCCGGTCGGAAGGCGTACCCGATCGGCAAGGTCACGCTACCAGTCACCTTCGGCACACCGGAAAACTTCCGCACCGAGCAGATCGTCTTCGAACTGGTGCCCTTCGACAGCCCCTACCACTGCGTCCTGGGGCGCCAGGCGTTCTCCAAGTTCACGGCGGCGCCCCACTATGCGTACAATGCGATGAAGCTCCTCGGACCGCGTGTCGTCATCACCAGCCACGGCGACCCCGACATGGCCACCGAGTTCGAGGCCAAAGGAGCCGAACTGGCCGACGCCGTCATCGCGGCAGAGGTCAACCACGCCGACGAGCTGGCCAAATACGCGAGCGGGGTCAACAACGACGACCCCACTATACTCAAGAAGCCCAACTCGGAGGGCGGCAACACCTCAGCCTTCGAGGCAACGACGCATACCCGAACCGTCGAGCTGGTCCCAGGCGACTCCAGCCAGACGGTGACGATCGGGACGAGCATGAGCCTAGCATAGGAAGGCGCGCTCATCGAGTTCCTCCGTGAGAACAGGGACATCTTCGCATGGAAGCCCTCTGACATGCCTGGTGTCGCTAGGGAACTTGCTAAGCACAAACTCAATGCCGACCCCAAAGTGTGACCTATCAAGCAGTCGCGGCGGCCCTTCAATGAAGAGCGCCGCCGAGCAATAGCCGAGGAGGTGCAGCGTCTACTCGCTGCAGGCTTCATCCGTCCAATCAAATACTCCAAGTGGCTGGCAAACCCAGTACTGGTCGAGAAGAAAAATGGGACCTGGAGGATGTGTATCGATTACACAAACTTAAACAGCGCCTGCCCGAAGGAGCAATTCGTCCTCCCGCGGATCGACCAAATAATCGATTCCACCGCGGGCTCGGAGTCGCTATGCTTCCTCGACGCCTACTCTGGGTACAACCAGATTAAAATGGCTGTTGAGGACGAAGAGAAGATGGCGTTCATCATGCCATTCGGAGCCTTCTGCTACACTTCCATGACCTTCGGCCTCAAAAACGCCGGGGCGACCTACCAGCGGTGTATGCAGGAGTGCCTTGCGAGCCAAATTGGCCGCAATATCCACGTCTACATCGACGACGTGGTAGTGAAGTCCGCTCGCCAGAGAGACCTACTCGCTGACCTGGCGGAAACATTCGCCAACCTGCGAAAATACAAGATAAAGCTAAACCCAGGTAAATGCACCTTCGGTGTACCAGTAGGGCAACTACTGGGATACGTCGTCTCCAAGCACGGGATCGAGGCGAATCCCACCAAGATCGACACGATCGCTTGACTCGGCAAACCCGAGTGCCTACGCGACGTCTAGAAGCTGGCCGGGCGAGTCGCGGCTCTCAGTCGCTTCATCCCCTGATTGGGCGAAAAGGCGATGCCCCTATACCGCCTGATGCGCAAGAACCCCACCTTCCAGTGGGACAAGAAGGCGGACTATGCGCTCCGCGAACTCAAGAAGGTGCTACTCGCAGCACCGCTACCCGCCGCCCCCGTCGACAAGGAACCCATGCTGGTCTACATCGCGGCTTCCGAGCGCGTCGTCAGCGCCGTCATGGTCGTCAAGCGACCAGAGGAAGGAAAGGAGGGCCCAGTGCAGCGACCAGTGTACTATATCAGTGAGGTCCTCACCGAGTCGCGCCAACGCTACCCGCAATACCAGAAACTGGTATACGCGGTCTTCAGAGCATAGCGCCGACTGCCACACTACTTCCAGGAGCACCCGATAACGGTCGTCTTCTCAGCACTGTTGTAGGACATCATCCGCAACCGTGAGGCGACCGGGCGAGTCGCCAAGTGGGCCATCGAAATCGGCGTCCACAACATCATGTACGAGCCACGCAAAGCGATCAAGTCGCAGGCTCTCGGGGACTTCATCGTCAACTGGGAGGAGGCTCAGCAGCCAGAAAAGCTGCCATACCTCCACTACTGGAGTTTACACTTCGACGGCTCCAAGAATGCGGACGGTGCAGGAGCAGGGATCGTGCTAACCTCTCCGAAGGGCGACAAGCTACGCTACGTCCTCTGCCTCGACTTCAGTCCCTGCATCAACAACATGGCTGAGTACGAGGCACTACTCCACGGCATGCGAGCCGCCAAGGAGATGAACGTCAACCGACTATGTTGCTATGGAGACTCCGACCTCGTCGCTGGGCAAGTCGCTGGCACCTGCGACGCCGTCTCCCCCACCATGGCGGCATACCGCCAAGCAGTGGACAAGCTGGGCGGACACTTCGCAGGCTACTCCGTCGAGTGGATCGACAGGCGAAAGAACGAGGAGGCCGACGCACTCTCTCGTATCGGCTCGGCTCGACTCGCACCACCCGCCGGTGTCTTCCTCGACACCATCACCAAGCCTTTCGTCTCTCTCCCAAGGGAGATCGACATCGGAGTCCCGCTGCAACCAGAGGCAGCCCTGGTTGCACTCATTGCCGAGCCAGAGGACTGGACCACACCGTACATCGCCTACCTGGAGGGAGGCACCTTGCCAGCAGACGAAATAGACGCCCGGATGATAGCACGCCGCTGCAAATCCTTCGTCATCATCGACGGCGAGCTCCACAAGCGCATCGTGACCGGCGTGTTCCAACACTGCGTCCAACCCGCTGAAGGACGCAAAATCCTCCACGACATCCACTCTGGCGACTGCGGCCACCACGCCAGCGCCCGCTCTCTGGTCGCAAAGGCTATGCGACACGGTTTCTACTGGCCCACCGCACACGCAGACGCTGTCGACATTGTCCAGCGGTGCTCCGGGTGCCAGAAGTACGCCAACCAGACTCACGTGCCGAGCTCGGCGCTCAAGACAATCCCCATCACCTGGCCGTTCGCCGTGTGGGGTATGGACATGGTAGGCCCTTTCAAAAAGGCCCCCTCCGGCTTCACCCACCTCCTGGTCGCAGTCGACAAATTCACAAAATGGGTGGAGGCCAAGCCAGTCTGGAAATGCGACGGGAAGACCGCCACCAAGTTCCTACGCGATCTCATCTATCGCTACGGGTTCCCAAACAGCATCATCACGGACAACGGCACCAACTTCGCCAAAGGAGCCATGGCCGAGTTCTGCGAGGAACATCACATCCGACTCGACCTCGCCTCAGTCGCTCACCCGGAGTCCAACGGCCAGGCGGAACGAGCCAACCAGAGCATCCTCCATGGCCTGAAGCCACGGCTCCAAGTACCACTCGAGCGCACCGCCAGGTGCTGGGTCGAGGAGCTACCCTTGATCATCTGGGTCATCCGCACCTTCGTCAACAGGTCTACAGGGTTCACCCCCTTCTTCATGGTGTACGACGCCGAGGCAGTCATGCCCACCGACCTAGAGCACGACTCGTCCAGGGTGGTCAACTACACGGAGGCCGCAAACGAACTCGCACGCCAGGATGGAGTCGACCAACTCGACGAAGCAGGCGACCTAGCTCGCTCCCGCACCGCCATCTACCAACAAGGGCTCCGCCGCTACCATAGCCGACGAGTAAGGACTCGCACTTTCCAGGAAGGCGATCTGGTTCTACGCCTCATCCAGGACAAGAAGGGCATGCACAAGCTCTCCCCCCCTTGGGAGGGACCATTCGCCATCGGGCGAGTCCTCGGCAACGACGCCTACTACCTCATCGACGTCCGAGGAGACGGGAAACTCGACGTCAAGCGACCGTGGAACGTAAACCTACTACGGAAGTTCTACTCATAGGACTCTCTACATGTACTCTCCACCTGATATGAAATAAAATAGATCGGTTACCGCAAATTGCGTCTACTCTCCGTGTCTTGTGCCATTCGCACTCGTAATAACAGCGTCACGCTAACCGCAGAAGTCAACCTCTGGTACAGCGACCGGCACGGCCAAGTAGTGCGCTCTGAGGGCACTGGGTTACCCCAGGACTCATAACGTCCACGAAAAACGCCAACCCGGAGCACAATTGGAGTCGCCTAGCTCGACTGGCTTACCGAGCCAAGACAACTGCCCTCGCTCCTCACAGCGACCGAGGTCCTCCGCATCCTCGTCACAGCAACTCGAACGGCCAAGTACCACGCTCGGGGACTGACGACCAGTCAAGCACGAGCGACCAGGGAAAAATGCCAAGTACGAGAGCACGCCCAGGACTCGCCATGCGACTGATCCTTCGGGTCAGGCAGGAGTGACGCGCTTACTCTAAAGCGTTCAATCCTCACCTACCCTGGAGATGCGACTAGAACCACCAAGTACCACGCTCGGGGACTCGGCCACCCGACCTCGTTCGCGCAATGGAAAACGGTCAAGTAAAGAGCACCCAAGGGAGTCGCCCTGCGACTGGCTCTCCGAGCTCGGGCGAGTCGACCTCAATAGCAATACAACTGACAAAACATTCAAAACCACAAACACATAACAAACGAGGTAAACCCCATAAAAAGGGCGGACGCGCTCGTTGACTCGTCCAATCAGCATCCAAAATAGCGAAACAATGCACAAAATAACACGAAGTTTCATTACAACAGAACAAACTCGTTCCAAAATACAAGATGCGTCCAATGACTAATTGTTAATAACGCCCCAGGGCACAATGCTTCTACTCCGCAGGTTTCGACGGCGATTCGCCGCCACCCCTGCGGTTGCGAATGAAGGGCATGTACGGGTTCGACGGGTACGTCGTCAACTCACCCGCCATCGCTGCACGGAATGGCTGTTCAACCTTGAAGTCCCGATGCGTTGGCTCAGGGTCGTTGGGGGCGACAGTCGTCTCCTGATAGTGGAGGAGGTCGCCCATCGCCCAGACGCGATCACCGCGGCCCGATCCGTCAGCTTCAGCACCTCGGCAATCTCCACAGAGCCCGTCGATGAGGGGTAGCCACTCGTCACATCGTCAAGGTCGAAGTCCTCCGGGAAGTGGGCAAGCCCAACGCTGAGAGCCGTCGCCGCCCCGTGCCGGAAGGCCGACCGCGTCATGAACTCGACGACTGACGGCGCCTTCTCCAGATACCACCATACTTCGACGAGGTCACTGGGAATCACTTCCGTGGGTGATATCTCCTGAAGATATGCTCGAATGCAAGCCGCGGACAACGTGGCCGAGTCGACCAGAGTGGTCACACACTGCCGCACGTCGTACGACTGCGCCTCCTCCAAGCTGTCAATAATCCGACCTGTGGACAGAGGTCGGCAGTGAGTACAACAACGACTTCACAATGCAGCTACTACAGGCAGAGGAAGAACGCTTACCAATTAAAGGACGGCAGAGGCCCGTGATGAAGCTTTGAAGCGAGGAGAAGTCGTTCTGCAGCCCAACAACGAGGGCGTCAGAGACCTTTCGCTCTTCAGCGGCAGCCGTAACAGCAGCTTTTGCTCGCCCATCCGCTGAGCTCGCCTCCGCCTTCACTTCCTTGAGATTGTGCTCCAGATCAGCGATTCCCTTCTCAGCCGTACTCAAAGCAGATTGAGCCGCCGTCAGCTCACCTGCCGGGACAAGGCCCTGGCGGACCTCCTCTGCCTTGGCAGCGATTGCTTGGAGTCCCTTGTTCGTTTCTTGGACGGCAACAAGTTCCTTCTCCACGCGGCACTTTGCAGCAAGCCGATCGGCCGATTCACGCTGCAAGCCCTGCGCACAAATCAAACTGTCAACAACAATAGAATCCTAAGTGCCCACCCGCTGAAATTTAGCGACTAGGCACTCGGGGACTGGAGGTCAAAAATCCTAAGTGCCCACCCGCTGAAATTCAGCGACTAGGCACTCGGGGACTGGAGGTCAAAAATCCTAAGTGCCCACCCACAGAAATTCAGCGACTAGGCACTCGGGGACTGGAGATCAAAAATCCTAAGTGCCCACCCGCTAAAATACAGCGACTAGACACTCGGGGACTGTAAGCTACAAAAACACTAAGAGAATCCGACCACTGAAATTTAGTGACCTGATCCTCGGGGACTGGACATACCTGGATGACTGCGCCCAGCATGCCGTGGAGGTGTAGCGCGTCCACAGACGCAAGCAGAGCTGGAGTGTGTCCGCGACGCTGCTCGACCTCCGTCTCGACGACCCCAGGCGTCTGGCTCGTTGGTATTGCGCCACTCGCTGTGGCCGCTTTGGCCATGAAACAGGGGAAGGTCGCAGCGGATGCCCCAGCGCCACTAGGAGTCGGCTCGGTCACTCCGGGTGAGGAAATAGCCTCCTTGTTCTTCAAAGCCACCTTCGCCGCAGTCGGAGGGTCGCTTGGAGCAACTGCCGTGTCGTCAGAGACCGTGAGGACATCGTCGCCCTTCGCCCTCTTAGCGCTGTCTGCGGGAGCAGCGACTTCATCAGCTTTCCTCTTCCGTGAGGGGTCCTCCTCGGTGACGACTGGCGGAACCTTGGCCACGGAAGGGTGGTCGATCTTTTTAACTCCAGTCCTGTGAAACAACGATATGAGCAAAATTGTCCGATTACAACGGAAGGCAAGCAGACGAACAAGACTTACTTGGTGACTGGTATGAACCGCAGTCCCGTGCGGATGCTTGCCGGCTTCTCCAGCTCGGGGCCCAGTTTCCGACTGAGGCCCATCTCAAACACATCGTGTGCCCAAGACACAGAGGGCCTCTTCGAAGACGAGGCCACGGCAGGAGCCTCCGTGATGACGTCTGTGGGAGCTCTCCTAGGAGGCGAAGCTGCTGCGGCTGGAATAGCCCCCAACCTAGAGACCGGGGCGAATGGGGGTGGAAGCGATGCCAGAGGTACCTCATCCAGGAGGGTGGCGGCGTCCGGTGCTGCTGTCGTATGCGCCACTTCACCCTTGGCCGAGCTGGTGGCATCGGAACTAGTCGCAAAACAAGGCGGAGACGCCTGCTTCGCCGGCTTCATATTCCTCCTTGGCGGAGCCTTCACCTTCTTCTTCTTCTTCTTCTTATTCTTCTTCTTCTTCGACGGCGTAGCCTCTCGACGCGAGTGTGCTCAGGGATCTCGTCGTCATCGTCATTGTGAGGTTCGAGGCTCCTACTCGCCTCGAGCTCGCGCTGATGTTGCCTGCGTGTTTTGCGAACCAACGGGGCGGCGTCTTCCACGGGCTCGTATTCGTCATCATCATCGTCATCACCCGCGTCGCTCCCGACGTCGCCTTTGGCGGGTGGCGACTCGCTCCTGTCCTGGACGGACGAGCTCGAGTTTTCATCGTCTGCGGGTGGGAGCCATCCTTCCACCACTTGGAACAACTACAATAAAAATGAAACAATGTCAGCATAACCGCGACTGCATCAGCTGCGACCGCGAATGGTGACGAATATGGCGACTTACCGTCGGAGCTGGGCGCCTTGCGGTATAGGGGGCGACCCCGGCCTTCGCGTCCAGGTACACCGCCTGGGTGATCTTCTTCAGGGCCAGGATGTAGTCTTCGAGTTTCCACTCGGCGAGGCAGGATTTTGTCGGGTCGTCCCTGCCCGCATACTCGTACATATAATGGTCGCGGCGGGCCAAAGGCACGAGCCGCCGCCCGAGCCAGTAGTTGTAAAGATTGATGGTTTGGAGGCCCTTCTTCTTCAGGCCGCGGATGGTTTGCAACATTTCATCGACAACCATCCACTGGTCTAGCGGGAGCTTGCCGACCTGGAGCCGACGCGGTTCGGGCCGGTTGGCGGAGTACCTTGGAAGCGCCACCTCGCCGTCTGGGGTCGCCTCGGTGACGTAGAACCAGGATTTCTTCCACTCGTTTGCCGCTTTAGCCGGCAGCATCAGGTCGAAGAACAACGCCTTGGACTTCAGCTGAAACGTCAGGCCACCCGCAGCCAGCATCGGGCCGCCTGATTCTTCGCGACTAATCCTCCCATGGAATAGATCTTGCCACAAAGGGATGTAGGGCATGCAGCCCAGATAGCACTCGCAGAACACCATGAAAATGGCGAGCTGCTCGATGCTATGAGGGCCTAGGTCCGACTGCTGGATCTCGTAGAAGGCGCAGAAGCGCCGGAAGAAGAGAGAAGTGGGAAACACCAGCCCCCGCTCCAGGTGGCTGGTGAAGCAAATGAATTCTCCCTCGCGTGGGTCCGGAGTCATCTCTCCGACCGCGGGGATGCGCCATCTGCCGGCACGCAGAATCCCGGCCTCCTCGAAGGACGCCAGTAGCGCCCTGGTGCACTTGGATCTGCCCCATGGTTCGGTGAAGGGGGCCATTGGTTGGAAGATTCGTGGAGGTCGGGGGTCTTTGGATCGGTCGGATCGCGATGCGGAGTGGAAACGAAGATGGGCAAGATCGGAGGAAAGATGAAGGAGTGTTCCCCCGCTCGCCTGTCATTCTCCTTATATAGCGGTTGTTACCCGCCAATTTCGGGAGCCGTTACTACGCGGTGATTACGCCAAAAGTTACCGTTGGATTACCCCAACGGCTAGTTTTGACCCCACTTGACGGTCCAACTTCATCCACTCGACTCGTCGCTCCGCGCGACTTGATTATTCGCCGACCCGATCACTACAAAAGTGACTGAATACTCGCCGACCCGTTCGCCGAGCTGCGACCCGATCGGTCGCCGTTAGTGCGACTAGAATAACTAGTTTTTCCTTTATTCAGGAGTTCGCCGCCGATTCGACTGGGCGTCCGCATTGGAGCCGTATACACCGACTGCCAGTGACCACCTGCGACCAATCAACGACGGCCTCGGGGACTACTGATGGGGATATGCCTCCCGGGGTATACCCAGCAGGACGTTTCCGACTGGCCCAGGCGCCTGCGAGTGGGCCTGTGGAACGGCGACTGGATCAAGACCTGGCGTGGACTCAAGCGACTAGAAGCTAAAGTCCCAAAAGCGTAGATAGGCCCAGTCGGATTAGGTTAAATGATCGTTGAAACCTTAACTGATTCGGTTGAGATCTGTAAACCCTAGGGGGGTGAGTCTATATAAACCTCCCTGGAGGACGCGTAGAGGATACGTTCCATCATACACCCAAGCGACTCACTGCCTAGCCGCCGAGATCGCCCCACTGTACTCTCACCATAATACAATCTAGCAGGAGTAGGTCTTTACCCTTCGGGGGGCCGAACCTGGGTAAATCCTTGTGTCTCCCCCCTCATCTCGCACCGCAGATGGCTGGCCGCCCTTGCCCCATGTTCTACTACTCGCTGACGATTGCAGCATCTGCCGTGGTCATTCCCACGACAACAATTGCTAGAACTATAATGGGAAACACTAAAACTCCTAATGAATATATTACTACACTTGTTAGTTCACCCGAGTCTAGAGAGAGTCCTAGATATGATATTGATGATGGTTATATTGAACTGATTGATGAATTTATTGAGGAATGTCAAAACACTCATGGTGCAAGTGCTATTAAAAGTCTTCTTGAGAGACATACTGTTAGACCTAAATTATCTCCTAATGCTAAGTTTGCCACATCTCCCATAAACATTAAAGATAAGGATTATGATTTCTCTCTTGATTTATCTTATATAACCATTATTGAGAAAGAACCTTTTTGTGGGACTGCAAATGAAAGTGCTGTGGCACATATGACTGAGCTCTCTACTATGCGTGGCTTATTTTCTGATAAATTAATAAACACACCTACTTTGTTGCTAAATTTTTCCCTTTTTCATTAAAAGGAGAAGATAAAGCTTGGTTTAATAATTTATCTCCTGGATCTATTAAAAGTCCTGATGAATTAATTAATACTTTCCTTTATAAATATTTCCCTCCTAGTGCTCAACAGGCCATTTTGTAGGAACATTTTGATTTTAAACAGAGAAAAGAGGAGAAATTGCCTAAATCATGGGCAAGATTTTGTGCTGTAATTCAAGCTCAGCCTAGATGTCCAATACCTAAAAATGAGCTTCTTGATATATACTATAATGGACTAACTGATGAATATAGGACATACCTGGATAGTTTTGCTGATTGTGTTTTCAGGAAAAGAACTCCCGAAGAAGCTGAGGAATTAATGGCTAAAATAAGCAAAAATTATGATGACTGGACTACATCTGAGTCAACTACACCTAAGCCAACTACACCTGAACCAACTATGCTTAAGCCAACCCCAACACCAACACCAAAGAAGAGGGGAGTGATTGAACTAAATGATAAAGTGATGAAGGAAGCTAAGAAATGTCTTAAGGAGAAGGGTATTAAATCTGAAGATGTGAAGAATTTACCTCCTATAGAAGAATTATGTAAGCCAATTTCCCACTCATCCACTATTGAGGTACACTCTCTCCAACGTTTTGATGAAGGTGATATTCCTTATTCTAAACCTCCTGATCAATGCTTAGAAGAATTTGATATCTATGTTGTTACGCAAGATAATTTTAATAAGAGAGTGCAGAATCATTTAATGGAAAACTCTAGATCTATTAATGATGTTAAAACGCTTGTTAAACATTTCCAAATGGTTCAAATTCAAATTGATTAGCTTACTAAAGTACAAAAAGATTTTCTAGTTAATTCTTCTAGAGAAAAACATGCTTTATAAAATTAGAAGTAGGAGTGGTGCTTCCACTCAGGATCCTTTATATCCTAAGGGACAACCTAAAAGAATTGAGCAGGACTGTCAACAAGTTGAAAAGAGTGGTACTTCTTCTAAGAGAAAGAAGAAGAAACATAAAACAGTTGTGGAATCTCCTAAACCTGCTAAAGACCCTAATAGTATATTTGTCTCTGATGCTGAAACTGAAAGTGGTAATGATAAAAATGATGCTACCGATAAGGAAGAAATTGAAGAGGAACCTGAAAGGCACATTAAGAATACTAAGTACAATATCTTGATTTTGTTGCTAACAAACATGGTAGTGAAAGAGAGCCTTGGGTTAAAAAACCAATGCCTTTTCCTGATAAGAAACACAAGTCAAAGGAAGAAGAACACTATAACAAGTTTTGTGAGTGGATGAAACCTTTGTTTTTGCAAATCCCTTTGACTGATGCTATTAAATTACCTCCTTATTCAAAGTATATGAACGATATTGTCTCTAATAAAAGGAAGATTCCTAATGAGGAAATTTTCACTTTACTTGCTAATTATTCCTTTAATGGTAAGGTTCCAAAGAAACTTGGAGACCCATGGATTCCAACTATTCCTTGTTCTATTAAAAATAATTATGTTAGAACAACTTTGTGTGATTTGGAAGTAGGAGTTAGTGTTATGCCTTTTTCTCTCTACAAGAGACTTCAACTAGAAAAATTGATACCAACTGATATATATTTTCCAATGGATGATAAGTCTACTACTATTCCTGTTGGTATATGCGAGGATGTTCCTGTTCAAGTGGCTCATAATTGTTTGATATTAACTAACTTTGTTGTGCTTGAAATGCCTGAAAATGATAATATGTCTATTATTCTTGGGAGACCTTTTCTTAATACTGCAGGTGCTGTCATTAATTGTAATCAAGGAAAGGTAACTTTTAATGTTAATGAAAAGGAGCATACTGTCTATTTCCCCAAGAAGATTGATAAGAATTATGGCGTAAAAAATTTATGAAACTATTATGATTGGGACTATTGGTATGAAGGTTGAGGTAACATAATCATTCAGTGAAATGCAAAGTTTTTCTTAATATAAAATTGTTTTGGTAACAAGACTTGATCAACCTTATTAACTATCACATCCCAAAATTTTCCAAATTTTGAAATGTGAAAAATAAATAAACAAAAGAATTAATTGTTGAAATTTAGGGTGAAAAGAAACTTTTTCCTTCTAAATAGAAACACCAAAACCCTTCTTGAACAAATTTGGATAAAATGGAATCCAAAAAAATTTCAATCAAGTGAAATGCATTCATCAATGAATATATCTTGAAATTTAAACACTTGGAAAAGTTAAACCAAACACTAAAAACCCAATGGAAGAAAGTAATTTCCAAGATCTCTCTAAGACTATGGATTTTATCCATATAAAAATTCAGCAACAAAAATTTATAAATGGTAAAAAATGATAAACAAAAATATTATAAAATCATAGAAATTGGTTTCATTTAATTTGGATCCATGGATAAAAACTTATGAATTTAATAAGGTTAAAAAGAAATAATTTCCAAACCTAATAAATCTCCTAGCTAAAATCCATACCAAAATTGTGAGCAAAGTAATCCAAAAAGGATTTAAAAAGATGAGCAAATAATAAATAAAATCATACAAATTGGAATCACCAATTGTGGATTTATAAATAAAAAGATATGGATTCTATAACATAAAGAAAGAAATAAATAAATAAATAGGGAATATTTAAAAGCCAAATTAAATCTTTGCCAAATCCATAAACAAATGGAAGTTATTGAATAATAAATAAGATTAAAAGATTAGTTAAATAAAATCATAAGGATTGAACAATATCAAATTTTATTTAAATAAACACAAATTGCCTAAACTAAATAATAAATCCCAAGTAAATTATTTAGAAGATAATTTAAAACTTGAGTTAAATCCATAAGCAAATGGAATAAAGATAATTCAAATAAAACAAAGGGATAAATAATATTCAAATAAAATTATATGGCATTAACCAAATTCAATTTTATTGAAATGGAGACAAAATCCCTACTGTAAATGATTAATTAAATCATGAGACAATAATAAATTGGAATTTGCCAAAGTGGATTAAAAATTTATCTAATTAACTTAAAAAGAATTGTTTGAATAAAATTTATATAGGTTTAGCCAAGTTAAATGAACATTAAATCATATTAAAATATTTAAATAATTCATAGTGAATTATTTGCACTAATGAATAAATAAAACCTACTGAAAAAGGTTTGGTAAAAATTAGAATTCAAATAGAAGCTTGAAAACATATTTAAAATCTTATTTAAATAAAGACAAGTGTCTATTTTAAATAAATAATAAACCATAAAAGAATATAAGAAAATATTCAAAAATGGATACTAAAATACATTGTTAAAACATACTGAAAGTTGGGAAAAGTTTAAATTCAAACAAGTGTTTGAATCATTTAAATAAATTCAAAACAGAAAAATAGAATTAGACAAAGAAAAAGAAAATAGAGGAAAGAAATGGAAAAGACACCCAGCCCAACTAACCTGGCCCAGGCCCAACAGCCAACCCACTCTCCCCGAATCGTTTTTCTCACCGCGCCCAGTACCCCCTTCTGTCACTGACAATACGACCCCACGCGAAAAGTTTCTCACCAGAACCCATACCCGCGCAGACGCTAACCACCGGACCCCACCGTACCCCTTCTCCTTCGCTGACCGCGAGGCCTCACAGCCAGGTCGTCGTCTCCACCCCGCAGACCCGTTCTTCCCCAAATCCCTAGCCGTTTCCTGCCTTGATTCGCGTCGTTTAATTCGCATCAATGCCGTGCCCACGCCATCTTAATCGCCCACGTCCCCTCTTCCCTTTCCCTCACTTGCCGCTCTCTCTTTGCCCCCAGGCTGCCCCAATTCATCCTCGCATCGCCACTGCCCGACGATGTTCCCCGGCCAATTCCAGCGAAGCCACACCACCTCCCACTCCCTGGCACCCACTAGCTTTCTTCCCATCGTCGGGCGCACCTACCCAAAGCCCCATCTTGGCCGCGCATGCCCTAGAGGCTCGGCAACGTCGACGCCAACCCGCCACCGTCTTCGGCTTCAACACCGTCGAGCTCCCCTGGTAAATCCTGACCGCGCCTCCCCCTCTCTCTGACGCTGGTGCCTTCGTATCTCTCTTGCGTGTCTAATGCCACCCTCCTTTGTCTTTTCCGTGGTTCGTAGCCTCACCTTCGTCGATGAACAGAGCGCATCATCACAGAAGCTTCTCCGGCGAGAAATAGACGATGAACCCGTGCGCCCCCTGCCTCCCCATAAGCACGGTGAGCATCAGTACTCCACGGCGAACACGGTGAGCATATCCTACCTCTCCCTCACTTCCTGGCATAGCCAGAGCACCGCAGCCCGAGCACCGCCTCCGCGCAGCCGTCACCAGCGTCGTCCATCTGTGGTCGCTGCAGTCTTAGCTGTTAGTTTGTAATCCAAGCGTTTCGATAGATTGACTTAAAATGAATCGTTATGCTCAATCAGAGCCGTGCGATGCACTTTAGATCTAACGATCCACAGAACGCGATCCGTGCGAACCAGTACCAGCGAATAGGAAACAAACACGTGGCCTGTGTTTTGTTTTAAAAACAGAAACTTATCTATTAGATGTTTAGATTTGAAAAGTTCAACTTTTGATCCACACGTCCAAAATTTTCAAACTTTATATCATTGGAATCAGGAAAAAGAATACTTTGCAACCATGCCCTTACTTTAGTATTTTGCTTCTGTAAAATTGGTTGTTTTTGCAGAAACATATTTAGGCTTATTTTGGGTATAAAATTTATTCTAAAAATGTTTTTAGGGTAAAATATTTTGTAAATGGTTTGTTTTGAACCTACTGACCATAAAAACCAACTTTTGTATTTAAAAGTATATTTTGTGACACTAAGGAATTTTTCCTTTGAATAAAAGCATTTTTAGTTAAATAAAAATGATGATTATGGTTTAAAAATGCTTTTTGAGTAAAACCTTTTGAAAATGTTTTGATTTAGACTCTCTGACCCTAAACACTAAATTTTGGATTTAAAAATGTATTTGATTAACCTTAAAAATTTATTACTTGTTTAAAGGCATTTCAAGTAAAATAAAAATGTTGCCTTGATTTAAAAATGGTTTAGAGTGAAACCTTTTGAAAATGGATTTGATTTAAACAACTTGACCATAAACACTAACATTTGTGTTTAAAAATATATTTGGCAAACACTAGAAATTATTACTTTGATTTAAATCATTTCTAGAAAAACAAAAATGATTTAAATGGTCTATTTTCACTAACTTGTTTCTAGATGGTTTTGCCACTTTTATAAATGACCAATAGGTGTTTAAAAAAAATGTTTATAGCCTACTAGAAACCACCTTTACAAATAAAACAATCTTTTGCATGCTTGCATGCATTGCTTTGTTTTCTTTATTTTATGTGATGAATTGTTTGGATGCTAGTTTGAATTTGTGCCTTGATTGAATTTTAGTGAACCTTGAAGAGTGTGACAATTGCAAGATCAAGGAGTGAATATATATTCTGTACTAAAAAGGCAAGTGGTGCTTCATACTTTTGTCCCATTATTTTAACTATGCATTAGTGATACTTCTAAGTAGGACATTGCATTCTATGTGTTAACTATGCCATGGGAAATCCTAGTAGATGATGCCTTAGTAGAATTATCCCTAAGTTAAGATTCCTACTACTATCATGCTTAGCCTAGCTAGTAGAAAATAAGGGTGGATTATATTCATGCTATGAAATATTTCTAAGTCAATGACTTGTGTTTTGTTTAATAAAACAACTATGTGAATGAATCACCTGGGTGGAATGGTGTGAAAGGTTTATGTTGAGTGGTTACATAGGGCCAGTAAACTGGCGAATACTTGTGTATCTCACTTGTGGAAAGACACCCAGGAACAAAGATATTTGAGATGTCAAATGTTGAGAAGCTTCAAGTGCAGCCACATGGCATTATGGGCTCTGCCTGGATCATATAGGTTGTAATAACTTAGCCAGATGGACAGTTGGTGGTAGGGGGTGATAGGTTTGGGAACGCCTCCATTTTGGTCTAAGGGAAGGCTTCTGAAAGATCTTGTCTCAATGCATGTCGAGTCTTGTGGGGAAAGTGCACCACCTGTCGAGAGAGTAAAATCTAATTACTTAGCCATGTCCCCGGCAATGGACAATATGAGCATCAAGACTTGGAAGCTATCAAGGATCTCCTCATCCCAATTTCTAAGTTAAAACCTTGTGGGTGTACAAGGGTAAAGGTTAACCAATTTTATTTGTTGTTCCTTGGGTGATTTTGACAAACAAAAACTTAGTGTTTTCAAATGGTAAGGAAAATCTATTTTGAGAAAAGAAAGCATAAGCTCCACTTATCCAAATGCATATAGATGATAGATACCACTATTCTACCATAGTATCACTTGCCAATACAATTCAAATGTATTGACCCTTGTGGCTGTAACTTATTATGTTGCAGGTTTGTTTGATGTTAGTGAAGTATGTTGAATAGTATTACAAGTCTACAACCAACATGATTGGCTGTGGCACTTTGAAGATGAAGGACTCCATGCTATATAGTTATTTCTGCTGCATTGTAATGACATAGCCAAATGAGTTATGTAAGATGTAATGAATTATTTTATTCCTAGTTATAAAGTTGTATTATGACCTTTGTTTCTTGATATTACATCTTAAACCGTGGATGCTAGCTATTGATCAAGGGACTAGCATTGTAAACACAGGGATCTCTACCTTATCAAGGTTGGGACCTCTACAGATGGTATCAGAGCACTGTGTTGCTTGTAGCATTGTAAACCTAGGATTGGACAAAACACCTTAGAAAAATAGAAGTTGTATTTGTTCAAAATTATTTACAAACAATCTTGTAAATTCTTTCCTCAACCTTTTTTTTTGGAATCTACATCTCTTCTATTTTCAAACTTGATGGACAAAGACTTCAACATGAGCAAGGACTTCACCAACTCAAATGACTTCAACTTCACCATCACCAATGACTTCATCTTAGGTTTAACCAAGGACTTCAATTTGGACATCACTAAGGACTACAGGTGAGACAATAATGTTACTCAAGACTTGAAGACTTAGGAGAAACCATCATCACCTATTAATCTTAATAACCAAGGTACAAGAATTTTTCCAAGGATACAATGATCTTGTTCATGAAGAAACAAACCAAGAAGAATGAAATGATCCTAAGTAATCCTATAGTTGGACCACCATACTAGTGTTTAGTTTAAATCAATCACACCAACTTATGTGGTGTAGGAAAAATATTTTGTTGCCTAAAAATGTGCTTGAATCTTGTTGTTTGAGTGGAATGTTTGATTGTGATTGCTTGCACATTGTTTGTGTGAATTATTGTGTGTGATTAGACTTTTTCTCTAGAAATCTTTTACCCATTCTAATCCCAATCCAACCCAAACAGATGACTTCTCCAAGAGACTCCAACATCAATAATGGTGACAACAACAACCAAGAGATGCACATGAGAGAACAACTTCTAGCAATCCAAGCCCAGTTGAATCAAGTGACAACTCAGCTTTTAGCCAACAACAATGAGTTAGACCCAACCATGCAAATTTTTTTGGAAATCCAATCCCAATTGTTGCAAAGGATGAACAATCAAATGATCAACATGAGAGACAACCTTTCCCAAGGAGATTGTGATAGCAATGATATCAAGTATGATATTATAGAAGGAACTCAAGCCTGCAATATTTGTGGAGACATAGAACACACTTACAAAGAGCATGTGGAACAATTCCCTAATTGTGAAGAGAAACATCCAACTAAACAATGCCCCACATCTCAAGTAACTTGTTTCCTATGTGAAGGAAATGACCATGTCCCTATCCAATGCCCCATCTATCCCATAGTTCAACAAATGAAGCAAGATGGAATGCATCAAATGTTTGGAAACCTCCATAAGGGAACAACTTCTACCAAGAAGGATGAAGGCAAAGTCAGGACCATGCCTCATAGAGCCACATCCAAAGTGACCACAAAGTGTTGCTACTCTTGTGGAGAAGAAGGTCATATCTCTAGTAACTGCCCCAAGAAGAGAGAAAGATTTCCCACATTTGTGGTGAAGTATGAAGAACATGAACTAGAAGAACTCCTAGCTTTGGAGAGACCCAAAAAGAGGAAATGCCCCAAACCCAGCAAGAAGGACAATAGCCAAGTGCAACGTTACAATTGCAAAGAGATGGGACACTATGCATCACATTGTACAGAAAAGGAGAAAGACAAGACAAACAAACCTATGAGAGACATCAACACTATCACATGTTTCAAATGCAAAGAGCTAGGACATTATGCCAAAAACTGCCCAGAGAAGTTACATCAAGATCCAAGTAAGCCAAGATGTAATCTATTTGGAAAAATTTAAGGGTGGTAGTAACCTAATTGCCTTGAAGCCAACTTGTAACCTCTAGCCTTCCCAAATCTCGGGACGAGATTTCTTTTAAGGGTGGTAGCCTATCACATCCCAAAATTTTCCAAATTTTTAAATGTGAAAAATAAATAAACAAAAGAATTAATTGTTGAAATTTACGGTGAAAAGAAACTTTTTCTTCTAAATAGAAACACCAAAACCCTTCTTGAACTAATTTGAATAAAATGGAATCCAACAAAATTTCAATCAAGTGAAATGCATTCATCAATGAATATATCTTGAAATTTAAACACTTGGAGAAGTTAAACCAAACACTAAAACCCTAATGGAAGAAAATCATTTCCAAGATCTCTCTAAGACTATGGATTTTATCCATATAAAAATTCAGCAACAAACATTTATAAATGATCAAAAATGATAAAAAATATTATAAAATCATAGAAATTGGTTTCATTTAATTTGGAGCCATGGATAAAAACTTATTAATTTAATAAGGCTAAAAGAAATAATTTCCAAACCTAATAAATCTCCTAGCTAAAATCCATACCAAAATTGTGAGAAAATTAATCCTAAAAGGATTTAAGAATATAAGCAAATAATAAATAAAATCATACAAATTGGAATCACCAATTTTGGATTTATAAATAAAAAGATATGGATTTTATAAGATAAAGAAAGAAATAAATAAATAGGGAATATTTAAAAGCCAAATTAAATCTTTGCCAAATCCATAAACAAATGGAAGTTATTGAACAATAAATAAGAGTAAACGATTATTTAAATAAAATCATAAGCATTTAACAATATCAAATTTTATTTAAATAAAGACAAATTTCCTAAGCTAAATAATAAATCCCAAGTCAATTATTTAGAAGACAATTTAAACCTTGAGTTAAATCCATAAGCAAATGGAATAAAGATAATCCAAATAAAACAAAGGGATCAAGAATATTCACATAAAATTATATGGCATTAACCAAATTCAATTTTATTGAAATGAGACAAAATCCCTAATGTAAATGATTAATTAAATCGTGAGAAAATAATAAATTGGAATTTGCCAAAGTGGATTAAAAAGTTATCTAATTAACTTAAAATTAATTGTTTGAATAAAATTTATATAGGTTTAAAACCATACTTAATAAAGACAAATGCCCAAGTTAAATGAACATTAAATCATATTAAAATATTTAAATAATTCAAAGTGAATTATTTGGCACTAATGAATAAATAAAACCAACTGAAAAAGGTTTGGTAAAAATTATAATTCAAATAGAAGCTTGAAAACATATTTAAAATCTTATTTAAATAAAGACAATTGTCTATTTTAAATAGATAATAAACCATAAAAGAATATAAGAAAATATTCAAAAATGGATTCTAAAATACATTGTTAAAACAATATTAAAACATACTGAAAGTTGGGAAAAGTTTGAATTCAAACAAGTATTTTAATCATTTAAATAAATTCAAAACAGAAAAATAGAATTAGAAAAAGAAAAAGAAAATTGAGGAAAAAATTGGAAAAGAAACCCAGCCCAACTAACCTGGCCCAGGCCCAGCAGCCAGCCCACTCTCTCGCCCCCCCGAATCATTTTTCTCACCGCGCCCAATACCCCCTTCTGTCACTGACAATACGACCCCACGCGAAACGTTTCCCACCAGAACCTGCACCCGCGCAGACGCTGACCACCGGACCCCACCGTACCCCTTCTCCTTCGCTGACCGCGAGGCCCCACAGCCAGGTCGTCGTCTCCACCCCGCAGACCCGTTCTTCCCCAAATTCCCGGCCGTTTCCTGCCTTGATTCGCGTCGATTAATTCGCATCAATGCCGCAATAATTTCTCGCCATGACCACGCCATCTTAAGCGCCCACGTCCCCACTTCCCTTTCCCTCACTCGCCGCTCTCTCTGCCCCCAGGCTGCCCCAATTCATCCTCGCATCGCCACTGCCCCGACGACCTTCCCCGGCCGATTCCGCCGAAGCCAGACCACCTCCCACTCCTTGGAACCCATTAGCTTGCTCCCCATCATCAGGCGCACCGGCCCGTAGCCCCAGCTTGGCCACGCATGCCCCAGAGGCTCGACAACATCGAAGCCAACCCACCACCGTCTTCGGCTTCAACTCCTTCGAGCTCCCCTCGTAAATCCTAACCGTGCCTCCCCCTCTCTCTGACGCTGGCTCCCTCGTATCTCTCTTGCGCGTCTAACGCCGCCCTCCGTTGGATTTTTCGTGGTTCGTAGCCTCACCTTCGTCAACAAACAGAGCGCACCGTCACAGAAGCTTCTCTGGCGAGCAATAGACGACGAACCCGTGCGCCCCTGCCTCCCCATGAGCACGTTGAGAATCAGTACTCCACGATGAACACGGTGAGCATATCCTCCCTCTCCCTCGCTTCCTGGAATGGCCAGAACGCCGCAGCCCGAGGGCCGCCGCCAACGCAGCCCATCTGTGGTCGCTGCAGTCTGAGCCGTTAGATTGTAATCCAAGTGTTGCGATAGATTGACTTAAAACGAATCGTTATTCTCAATCAGAGCCATGCGATGCACTTTATATCTAACGATCCACAGAACGTGATCCGTGCGAACCAGTACCGACGAATAGGAAACAGACACGTGGCCTGTGTTTTGTTTGAAAAACAGAAACTTATCTATTACATATTTAGATTTGAAAAATTCATAACTTTCGATCCACACGTCCAAATTTTGCAAACTTTATATCATTGGAATCAGGAAAAAGAATACTTTGCAACCATGCCCTTACTTTAGTATTTAGCTTCTGTAAAATTGTTTGTTTTTGCAGAAACATATTTAGGCTTATTTTGTGTATAAAATTTATTCTAAAAATTTTTTTAGGGTAAAATCTTTTGTAAATTATTTGTTTTGAACCTACTGACCATAAAAACCAACTTTTGTATTTAAAAGTATATTTTGTGACACTAAGGAACTTTTCCTTTGAATAAAATAAATTTTAGTTAAATAAAAATGATGATTATGGTTTAAAAATGCTTGTTGAGTAAAACATTTTGAAAATGGTTTGATTTAAACTCTCTGACCCTAAACACTAAGTTTTGGATTTAAAAATGTATTTGACTAACCTTAGAAAATTATTACTTTGTTTAAAGGCATTTCTAGTAAAATAAAAATGTTGCCTTGATTTAAAAATGTTTTAGAGTGAAACCTTTTGAAAATGGATTTGATTTAAACAACTTGACCATAAACACTAACAATTGTGTTTAAAAATATATTTGGCAAACACTAGAAATTATTACTTTGATTTAAATCATTTCTAGAAAAACAAAAATGATTTAAATGGCCTATTTTCACTAACTTGTTTCAAAATGGTTTTGCCACTTTTATAAATGACCAATAGGTGTTTAAAAAAAATGTTTATAGCCTACTAGAAACCACCTTCCCAAATTAAACAATATTTTGCATGCGTTCATGCATTGCATTGTTTTCTTCATTTTATGTGATGAATGGTTTGGATGCTAGTTTGAATTTGTGCCTTGATTGAATTATAGTGAACCTTGAAGAGTGTGACAATTGCAAGATCAAGGAGTGAATATATATTATCTACTAAAAAGGCAAGTGGTCCTTCATACTTTTGTCCCATTATTTTAACTACGCATTAGTGTTATTTGTAAGTAGGACATTGCATGGAATTTTCTATGTGTTAACTATGCCATGGGAAATCCTAGTAGATGATGCCTTAGTAGAATTATCCCTAAGTTAAGAGTCCTACCACTATCATGCTTAGCCTAGCTAGTAGAAAACAAGGGTTGATTATATTCATGCTATGAAATATTTCTAAGTCAATGACTTGTGTTTTGTTTAATAAAACAACTATGTGAATGAATCACCTGGGTGGAATGGTGTGAAAGCTTTATGTTGAGTGGTTACACACGGCCAGTAAACTGGTGAATACTTGTGTAAAGCTAGCCAGGAACAAAGAGATATGAGATGTCAAATGTTGAGAAGCTTCAAGTGCAGCCACATGGCATTGTGGGTTCTGCCTGGATCATATAGGTTGCAATAACTTAGCCAGATGGACAGTTGGTGGTAGGGGGTGATAGGTTTGGGAACGCTTCCATTTTGGTCTAAGGGAAGGCTTCTGAAAGATCTTGTCTCGATGCATGTCGAGTCTTGTGGGGAAAGTGCACCAACTCTTGAGAGAGTAAAATCTAAGTACTTAGCCGTGTCCCTAGCAATGGACAATATGAGCATCAAGACATGGAAGCTATCAAGGATCTCCTCATCCCAATTTCTAAGTTAAAACTTGTGGGTGAACAAGGGTAAAGGTTAACCAATTTTATTGGTTGTTCCTTGGGTGGTTTTGACAAACAAAAACTTAGTGTTTTCAAATTGTAAGGAAAATCTATTTTGAGCAAAGCAAGCCTAAGCTCCACATATCCAAATGCATATAGATGATAGATACCACTATTCTACCATAGTATCACTTGCCAATACAATTCAAATGTATTGACCCTTGTGGCTGTAACTTATTGTGTTGCAGGTTTGTTTGATGTTAGTGAAGTATGTTGAATAGGATTACAAGTCTACAACCAACATATTTTCTTGTGGCACTTTGAAGATGAAGGAATCCATGCTATATAGTAATTTTTGCTGCATTGTAATGAGATAGCCAAATGAGCTATGTAAGATGTAATGAATTATTTTATTCCTAGTTATAAAGTTGTATTATGACCTTTGTTTCTTGATATTACATCTTAAACTGTGGATGCTAGCTATTGATCCAGCCCTAGCATTGTAAACACAGGGATCTCTACCTTATCAAGGTTGGGACCTCTACATTAACAAAGGGATTTTTAATGAACAAAACAATGTTTTCACCATGATTATCATTGCTCACTTTTATTTTATCTATTTTTATTTTTGCTTTCATCATGTTCATCTTTGTATTGCTAGTTTCTTGCATATTAGAGTGTCTTAGAACTTCTGAAGTTTTGTTTTTATTTGTTTTTGCATCATTCTGAAATCATTTTTCTCCAAGAAAATCATTTACCAATCCCTAAAAATTGCTCAAAAACAAAGTTTCTCAAAAAAATCCAGAAAATTCATATTAAATTTTTTCGTCAGAAAATTGGCAGAGAGGCACTTGGAGTGACCAAGGGGGGCCTACCAGGCAGGCACCCCACCTGGTGACGTGGCCACACCGGGGGCGTGCCTGGACATGGTGTGGGCCACCCCTGGCCCTCCACTTATTCTCCCTCCTCCCACTTCTCTCTCTCTCTCTCCCGAGAAAACACCATTTCATTGCTCAAACCCGTGTTCTTGCTGTTCTTGCTTGTGATTTTCGATCTCCTTGCTCATACCACCTTTGCTGCTGAGATTTGGAGCATTTGTTCTCCGGTATGTGACTCCTCCGCTTGTCCAAGTAGATTTTTGATTAGTGGATTATATCTTGAGTATTTTGCAACGTTAGGTGAAGGTTATGTGAGATTGCATGCTTGTTCTTTGATTAGAGAATTTATTTTGATGCATTTTTAGCCTTCTTGCAAGTCCCTTTAGTAGTTCCCTTCATTATGTAGTCGCTTTGCAATTAATTTATGTGATGTTTGTCTAAAAATTTCAGAAAAAAGAGAAAGATGGACAATCATACTTTTGGAGAATTGTTTGAGAGAGATACACCCAGGAGGGAAAGGCCTTCAAGATCAGCTTCCGGATTTAGGACATCATATGATGAAGATATTATTGTGTCGTTCTTTGGCAATGAGGGAGATGATGGGGATGTGCAGCCATCTACCTTCCCTTGTTTTGCCTTTTTGCAAGCTGCAGGGATCCTTGATGATTTCTTACTTCATGTTCAGAGGGTTGGTCCACTTACATGCAGGATGACAGTGAGCAATATGCTTTGCTCACCAAAACTTTTGTTTAAAGTTTTACATTCACTAACACCCCTTATAGGTCAACTATTTCATTCAAAATCTATGATTTGTCTATCACCATGCCATTGGAAAGATTTTGTAGCATTATAGATATTGGCATGATTGGGACAACAAAGAAGATCCAAGGTCGACCCGCTGATTTGCTAGAGGTCTACCGAGTTGTAACAAATGATGATGATCTTGCAGCTCAGCGCGGGAAGATAAGAAACATTTAACTCCCAGCTCTTAGATATTTTGCTTACTATCTTTCCACTAGCATTCTTGGTAGGGAGAACACTAGTAATATTTCTAATTATCATTTAGATTTTTTTGCCGCTGCACTTAATAATGAAACCAAGTATAATCTTGGTTCTCTCATCGCTCGCCGCCTAGCTGCTACAGGACCCATTTATGGGAGCATTATTGCTGCGCGCATGGTTGTTTCCCTAGAACTTTCTGTTGATCCTAATGATACAGTGATGGCCCCAAAGAGACTTGATCTAGATGCTATGAAAGCACATAACTTTGTTACCGCTAACTCTAGTACAGAGAGTTTAGTTTACATGATGTTGTTTACTAACGGGGATTAGAGGGAAATTCCCTTGCCACAGTCTACTTTGTTTAGTATTTGCAGGAGGCCATGGTCGTGCTCCAAAGAGGATATGGACAAGAAGCTCCGCTTGCTTGGGTTCCACGGGCAGCACCAGGGGGATGCGCCCTCTTATGAGTACTCTGCCCACTACGCCGGGGCGTCCTCGAGTTCGTATCAGGACGAAGGCACTTCTTCGTCATATTATGGAGGAGCTCCTTCTTGGCCATCTTGGGGTTGATCCCCACTTAGGCCAAAAGCCTAAGCTTGGGGGTGGTATACCGACGTCACAGTCATCTACATATCATGTTCTGTTGGTACTTTGCATATCCATGTTTCGCTTTCTTTTTAGTTTTTGTTCTTGCTTTGTTTCTACTTTCTAAAACACAAAAGACCAAAAATATTTTTTGTTATTTCTCTTTGTCGCTTCTTTATCTTTTAGCTTTGGTTTGCTTCACCCTTTTTAGCTTTGGTTTGTTATTCGAAAAACCCAAATATATTTTCCTTTGTTTGCTCTTTTCCTTCAGTTCTTGCTTAAAAAAATCGAGAACCCAAAAATATTTGTTGTTCTTCTCTGGTTTTGTAAAGTTCATTGCAGGGTTCAGCGGTCCTCACTGACTCCTTGGAGTTTTGTTTTATATTATTATTCAAGTCACACAAGTGAAAGGCAATGATGATTTACGACAACTCGAGGTGTGGTAGGAGGCTGGTATGAACTCTATTTGTTTTCATTTTTGTACATATACTCATCATTGTGGGAATGCTTAGTCTGTTCATGAAAGGTGTATGTTATGTAATGGATGCTTAGTAGTTCTTGCTCTCTTATGATTAGTTCCAACTTTCTAATAGTTTGTAGCATGTCATATAAATGTTTGCTTGCATTTTTTATTCATAACTTGGTATGACATTGTGGTATCCTCCTCTGAATGTTTTATCTGAATCAACTTGGAACATGCTCACGCATGCATATGACTAAACAAAAAGTCCGTTAAGCCTCGATAATTTATTTTTCCTTACAGTTCTTGTGTCACTTTTATGCCACTATTAATTTTGTTTTGTCACAAGCATGATCATGATAGTTATTGCTCTCTCGATTGTCGCTCCCTTTCTATTGCTACCCTTTACTTGCACTGAGTATGATCTCTACTCATGCATCCAACTCCCCAAAACCAAAATTGTCAAAAAGTGTCCACCAGATCTACCTATTAGCATCATTGTTATTCCTTGCATATTTATTATGTCTTGTTTTCTTCCAAATAAAATGTTTGCTTGTTATGAGAAAATTATTTAGTAAAGCTCTCACGAACTTGATGGCACACTTTATTTTCTTGCACTTAATAAACCTGAACCATTGTGACTATCTATGTAGTTATATGCTTGCAAACTATAAGTTGGGAGTTAGCAGAATCATGCTGTCATGGGGAACTCTTTCAACACTTGTACATATCTATCCAGTTGATATCATGCTCTTTTGTTTATGGATGTCCGCGGTGTGAAATAAAAGGGGAGCTTGTAAGTCCATGGAGTATTATATATGTGTTAGAGAAACGCCTAGGCGGCTAGCCTAAGCCATGCATAATCATGGTGGAAACTTGCAACGTAACCATAGTGAGCAATCTATGAAGCATCTTCAGAAAAAATATAAAAAAAAGAAGATAAAAAAGGGCACCATACTCATGGAAAATAAAAAGATCGCTGAGATGCTCATTGTCTGTTGCCTTGTCATTTTGATATGGGATAGCTCCTATGTCATGGGGCAAGGGGTACCCCGTTGGCGGTTCTCTATGATACACATATGCTTACAATGACAAGAACTTACCAGTGACTAAAGTTGAGTAGCATGAGGAACGACCCTCGTACTCAAGGGACATGAGATTTTTAGCTTATGACTTGTCAAGCATATAACTCATATTTGACCTCACTTTAACCTTAACCATTTAAATATTCGTATGATAGGGGCAATGAGAGCTCAAAGCTAATGAGTACCATACTTTCAACATTTGGAAGCCTTTCAAACCTTATAATCTTTTATTTCACTTTTATGTTGAGTCGCCATTTATTCTATGAGCACCTTGTCGAGATAGCTGTCATTCTAAGTGTAATGTGCATGTTCTAGAACACGGTTAATTGTGACATAACTTTGACGCTTGTATCTTTGATATTTTTTACTTCTAGTCTTCATTTGAACTTTAGAGGTGCCTTGGCATTTATGTTTTGCTCCAAAAAGAAAGGCAAGCGAGATACCACTTTATCATATCTTCTTATGAGCATTACAATCTTGCAAATGCTTATGTGCCATGTTGCTTATTATTATTGTGTTGGAATCTCTTCATAGCTTGCATGAGTATTGAGTAGACTTATCTGTATACTCTTTATTATGAATTCCCTAAGTATTTGATCATATGCTAAGAATATATACATCTTATGAAGCAAATGTGTTCGTGAAAGTTTCTTTTATCGCACTCAGTTTTCAACTGATTGCTTGAGGACAAGAAATAAGCTAAGCTTGGGGGGAAGTTGATACGTCCAAAACGTATCTACTTTCCCGAACACTTTTTCTATTGTTTCTCCTTTAATTTGTGTGATTTGGATATAACTAACACGGACTGACACTGTTTTCAGCAGAATTGCTTTGGTGTCTCGTTTTTGTGCAGGAAATAAACTTTCAGGAAAAATCCCAGAAAACATGCCAAAAATCCTATTTTCCAGAAGACTCACGGAGCCAGAAGACGGAGGGGATGTCGTGGTGGTGGCACGGCAGATGCCATGGGTAGGCTTAAGTTGGGGGCCGAATGGGTGCTTGTGGTCACCGGGGAGGGAGTGCACGGTCGAGCCATGCACGAAGAACAAGAAGAACTCTCAGACTTGGCAATTTGATTGATACCCGAAGATTATAAGTGCTCCTTGAGCTGAATGAACTAGGGTTTACGGCACTAGTTCCCCACTTGGTCCAACCTCCTTATACTACAGCTATGCCCTCCCTTATATAGGCAGTGCTAGCTAGCTTATACCCCTTTGGGTTCTAGGGTTTACCGCTTGGATCTTGGTCCCTATAATTTGGGCCGGGTCATGGGCTTTCCCTAAGCCCAATGGCCTAGTCCATAAAGCTTGACAACTAATGGTCTTCTGGTACGCTGCTTCCTGTTCCTTTTGGCGTCATGGTGTTAGTTTGTACGTCAGTGTATGCTTTTGGCGTCACCCAGCGTCGCCCTTCTCTTTTGACCATGCCTTACCATGGTCCCTCATGAACCTTACTCGGAAAGGTGCCACGTGTCCTACTCGACTCGGCCCTTCCTCGGTAGACTCGGCTCGTCGGTTCCTGCAAGAGTCACAACTTTGTCTTATGCGGGCCGACATAGTTTATATGTCGGTCGCTCATGCTTCTCTTACCCGACCGTTCTTACCCGACCTGGTTCTTTCTTTACTCGGGGCCAACCAAGTTGTGTTATGTTTCACCTCTCGTGACCCTACCGGGGGTTATCCCCCCGACATTAGTCCCCGAAGCTGGTGAGGTCTAGCAGTTCAAGCTGACATTAGTCTCCGAAGTTGGTGAGGTCTAGCAGTTCAAGCTGTTAGGTGTCTCCATGTTCCTTTTGTGTGATTGGAACTTAGTTTTTGTCTCTATCTGTCACAATCTTGCACCTTGCCGGGTCTGTCTGACAGTTTTCGGATCCACTCTTTGACTTCTTGGCTCATTTTTGCCTCGAGCCGAGTCACTTTGGCCATTTCCGAGTCATTTTTGGCATGCTTCAGTCACTGACAGTTGGTAATCATGATTACTTGCCTCAAATTTTGTTCCAAGCTCTGGAGGCACAGTGACGGCTGCGCAGTTATTCCCGTCACTGTGGCAGTCCCATCGGCCTGCGCCCCTTGTCCTTCCTTTCATGACTTGGCACAGGATTTTTCGTGTATCTCTGGCTACGTGGCGCATGCGGATTGGCTTACTCGGCCTGGTACACGGCCACACGCTGGCCGCACGGCACAGATGGATCCCACGACCAGGGTTTTTACTGTCTTTAAGTAGGGGTTGGGGGTTTCCACTTCCCCCACGCCCGTTCAGTTTTACCTTGCCTCTTCTTCTTCCTTGCGCCTGCGAGATCGAACCGCCCCCTTTGCAGTTTCTTCTTCCTGTTCTTGCCCTGCAATTGCTCCACTTCTCTTTCCATTCCACCATGGGTCCGCATTCTTCCAAGCCACTACTGATGGCGGAGGAGACTGAGTCTGCGAGGGTGATGGACGCTCGCGACGACGCTGATGGTGCGGAGGAGCAGGAGGTTCCTGCCGGCAAGTGCGGCGGCTGGGAAGGCTCGGAGGTCTCCACGGAGGAGGTAGAATGGCTCCGCTCCACCAGGCGCATTACGCTGCAAGTGGACTGTCGTCTTCCCGCTGGTGAGATCTCTCCCAAACCCGAAGCTAACTAGCGGGTTGTTTTCCTTTCTCACTTTGAGTGCGGTTTCGCTCTTCCAGTGTGCTCCTTCTTCTCCTCTTTTCTTTCCACCTCCCATCTGCAAACCCATCATCTTCCTGCCAATGCGATTGGCTCTCTTTCCTGCTTTATCTCTGCTTGCGAGGCTTACCTCGGAATTTGGCCTACAGTTCTTCTGTGGGCCAAATATTTTAGGTTTAGGGTTCAGGTTGTTCCCCAGCCTGGTGCTCATCGAGCCGAGAAGAAGCCGACTCGGTGCGGTGCCGCTAGCATCACGCCCAGGATAGACTCCATCCTTCCTCGGGTTGCTGGGCTTGATTCTTGCAAGAAGTGGCATAGGACCTTTTTCTATGTCAAAAACAGCGGGTCCACTGAGAACATCCGGCTCCCCCTTTCTCGGACGAGGTCCCCAGCAAGAAGCTCTGGCAACTTGACCCGCGCGACCAAGACGCTACGGTGAAGGAGGCTAACGTGATCCTGGAAAGGTTGTTGTCGCCGGATGAAAACTATCATCTTGCCGACACTGACCTCATGTGCACCTTCATCTCACGCCGGGTAAGCCCCATCCAAGCGAGGAGCCACAAGATGTGCTTTATGAGTGGCTCCCATGATCCCACTCGGCACTCCACTAAGGAGCTCGCCCATGACTCCATTGCCCGCCGAGTAAGCTCAATCTTTAAACTGAACTTGGCGGATGATTGGGCTTGGAGTTGCCCTCCGTTTAGCCGGGTCAGACCTATCCCCTAGGTAAGTCTTCCGAGTCGTTTTCCTTGCCGAGTCGGCTTTAGCTCTTTTGACACTCTTAGTCTCATTCTATTTGTCTTTCGCAAAATCTTGTTCACCAGGTTAATGGCAATAATGTTCCTCCCTGTGGCTATAACAGGGATCGCTCCGACTCTGATGAGGTCGAGTATGACCTGGAGTGCTTCATGCCCATCCTGCACGCTGCGGCTGCTTTAGCTTCGGGTAAGAGTCGATCTCGCAATCCCTTACAAGATTGGTCTGACGATGATGAGGATGATGATTGTACGCTTTTGGAGGTACATGCCTTGCGACCTTAGTCTGCCAACCTATTCGAGTAAGCCTGTTATTTACTTATGCAGCTGGCCAGGTACATGACACTCCTCCTCTAGCCGTGGGCAGAGTCGGCAAGATCCCCGTCGCGAAGCCGAAGCGACGCGGGGCCTCCTCCAGCACTCAGCCGGCCAAGAAGAACAAGCCCACTCCAGCAGCTCCTGCTGCCTCTGCTGCTGCCACTCTAGCTGAGACCCGCCAAGCCGCTAGGAGCCGAGTCACACACCGAGTCACCCATGACCCGGTCATCAACGGGTAAGTTTTTATACTCTGCTTTCTTTGTTCTTTCTTTTTCGTCACTGATGTTCTCTTATACATGTCTCGTTGTTTTCTGCACCGCACCTTTGTCGGCGAACCAGGCTGCTTCTAGCATCGCCTCTCCGCTAAGGCCTGTGCCTCCTCCAGCTGATTCAACAGCGCCGAGTCCCGTCCGAGTCGAGGCTCCCACTGTTGAGGCTCACGCCTCTCAGTGTCAGTCAGACCCGGTGGGTCATTCGGCTAGCGCCCCTGGTGCTGGCCAGGAACAATTTTCTAATCTTCGTGCCAGTGATTCTGGCACCGAGAAACCTTCTGCCACCAGTTCCTCTGGCATCGGCCGTCAGGCTGATGTGAATAAGCAACTTCCTGATCTTGGAGCCAGCAAAACTGCTGAGCCCAGTCAGCCGGCTCCACTTTCTTCTCCAAATCCTCCAGCTCGCTCTCCAATTCTGTCAAAGGGTCAGACACAGCCTAAAGCCTCTGGCTCTGCTCGCCCTTTATCCGATAAATCCACCTCCTCCAAGAAGACAACGCTGGTCTGCGCTCCGGGTTCTGCTCCTCAGATCCGGCCTCCGACGTTGGCGACAATGGTCGCTTCAACGGGTAAGGGGGCGAATCTGCGGCTGCCGGGTTAGGTGATGGCTCTAAGGCTGTTACTCTCCATACTTCTGCTGCAGCGACCTGTGCCAATGTGGGAACCACCCTAAAAACGGGTCAAGTTCTCACTTGGACGCTCAGTGGGAAAAGCCTTGGTTCGGCTGAGCCTTATGCTTTGGCATGGAATGCAGCTGGCGAGCAGGAGGTCAGCACCCGCACTGGCAAGAAACTGAAGCTGGGCCCTAAGGTCATCTCTGACATGACCCAGCAGGCCATTACTCTAATGGCCCGCGCCGACGAAGAGAACGAGCTAAAGTAACTTCTTACTCTTTTGTATTGTTGAGTATTCCCTTTATACATATCACCTAGTCCCCGAGGTTACTGCCGAGTAAGGAACTTACTCGGCCGTAAGCTTTCAATAATCACTTAGTCTTTAAACTTTTCACACCAAGCTTGCATGTTAGAGCTTCGATCCCTAGCCCTAGAAGTTACAGTTGAGTTAGGAACTTACTTGGCTGTAAGCTCTTGAGCTTTTTCATTTCCTTATGCCAAAATCATATGTCAGAGCTTCGATCCCTAGCCCTCGAGGTTACTGTTGAGTAAGGAACTTACTCGGCTGTAAGCTCTTAAGCTTTTTAATCCGGCAGGCTTCTTGACTTGACCTTTCCTTACTATCTGTCTTCTTTGTCCAGCTCACGCATAACGAGCACACCAAGGTGCACCAAGCTCTCGTTCTGGCGCATCGCAAGCTCGAGCTTGCGTATGAAAAGCTGCAGACTGACACCCAAGGCCAAGGTAATATCCTTAGTCGCCCTTTCTCTATTCGGTGTATTTTTCTTTGGTTCATTTCCTCAATATTTTCTTGCTCTTTTCTCACAGCCTCCGCTCAGTCCACCATCGAGGCTCTTGACTCACAGATCAGCGAGGCCGAGAGTAAGTTTCTTGCCTCATTAACTCGATAGCTGAAGGTTTCTGTTGGTGCTGACAAGTAATTTGTTCCGAATAAGCAGAGAAGCACCAAGCCGAACTCCAGAAGGAGCGAGATGGGGTGACTCGGCTAAAGAAGCTGATGGCCGAGACAGAGCATAAGCACTTGGCCGAGGTGAAGGGGCTAAAGGAGGAGCTTGTCGAGAAGAATGAGCAGAAGGCCACCAGCGCCAAGAAGACCAAGAGGCTTCTTGACGAGGCCGAGTCATCGGTCGAGTCGGCAAATCTGAACTTTGACGCCCTCCAAGCCAAGGCCAAAACTTGGCATAGCAAGCTCGCCACCATCAACTTCTTTCTCGATAGTGAGTTCTTACTAGTTTTGCACTGTATAGGTCGCTCTGGAATTCTTCCATCCACTTATGTTATTTTGCTAACATTTCTCTTTTGCTTGCAAAGAATTTTCCTGAGGCCAATATGTTTGCCATCCAAGCCATGAAGAAAGTGAGGGCCGAATCTGGTGCTATGGCCGATGGCGAGGTGTCCATGGAGGAGCTTCTCGAAGCGGTGTCCGAACGGGTCAGGACCCTCAAGTCTTGTGGTGTGGACCTGCTCAAGTCGGCTATTCATGTGTTCCGCATGCTCTGGCTGGATGAAGACCCACCTGAACTCATCGAGCCACTTGCTGAGAGATTGCTCCTTACTGAAGACCGGCTGGATCAATGGTATGAGTCGGCCGGCCGAGCTGTAGCGGACAAGGCGCTCTCCTTCGTGCTTTCATGGTACGAGGACATCAACCTTGATATTCTTGCTCGCATAAGAGGAGATGGAAAATGGCTGAATGACCCGGAGCTGATCAAGAAATGCCAAGAGCAAGCTTACACCATGATCAAGTATACCATGGTGCACACTTGGTGCGACGGGCCCAGCTTCTTTGACCTTGGCGACCCGCTCATTGAGGTTGCTGACGAAGAGGGTGGCGACAGCGAAGCAACCGAGTCAGATGGTCCGGATGACCCGGCTATGGATGCCCCTGACTCGGCCGATGCTCCTTGCGACGCTCCTGGCTCCAAGGGTGCTCCTCTGAGTCCTTCTGCTTCTTAGGTTAACAAATACTTGAACATTTGATTAGATCCCCGGTATGCCCGGTACAGATGTAACATATATTGCACTTTAAGTTTTATTATGCGCATTTTGATAGGCTTTATATATTTGTGTTATGTTCTGAATGTGAACCATTCAAGGGCAAGTCCCTGAGTTTCATTTTGCCGTGTCACTTTTCCTTGACTTTGGCCCCTGTCTACCTTTTTTGGTGTTCAACATTAGAGTCTCAAAGTACTAAGGATATAGTTAGCGGGTATGAAACTTGGATCACTTGGCCGAGATTGTTCGACACGCAGTATAACATGACCTGCAGAGAGTTGGGCAAAAACTTAAAGCCGGCTCGCGTTTCTCCTTTGTACTTATCCGACGTTCGTGTTTACCCGACATACATCCTTTTCTCTTGCTTGCCAAGAAGCCGTGTTTTCGGACAACAACATAGTCGAAGAGTTGATTTCTTCCGAGTAAACACTACTTGTTTCGAGATAAATTTCGGGTGTCACGCCAGCCGACATAAAGTAATTGAGAGGAAAAACTTAAGGGGTAGTCCCCGAGTCAGTTTTTCGAATCATACCATTTTATTATTAGCACATAGCCAGCACACACGTCCGACATATGAGAGTTCGAGTGACACATCATTGCTTATCCTAAGTATAGAAGGGACGAAGTAGCGCCACATTCCATGGCCTTTTGGTCTCATCTCCTGACCTGTCCGCCTTGTTCTTTTGTGCTTCACGAGAATCTATGAGATAATAGGAATCATTGTGCAATGCTTTGCTTAAAATGAATGGAACTTCCCATGGGGGTGATAATTTATGCATTCCCGTTGTGCGTTGCACCAGCCTTAGCACCATATCCCCTTCTCGAAAAACACGAGGTTGCACTTTCCGGCTATGGTAGCATTGGATATTCTGTTGATATATAGAGGATCTGGATAATGCCAGTTCCCTTGCTTCTTCGAGTAAGTCTACTCCATCTTCTCGGGCCTCTTTTACCTCAGCTTCCGAGTATTGCCTTATTTTTGGCGAGTCATATTCTATGTCGGCAGGCAAAACTGCTTCTGCCCCATACACGAGGAAAAATGGCGTATAACCCATTGACCGATTCGGAGTTGTTCTTAAGCTCCATAGCACTGAGGGTAGTTCCTCTATACAAAAACCAGGTGACCTCTGGAGTGGTTCCATTAAGCGGGGTTTTATCCCTGACAGAACTAAGCCATTAGCCCGTTCAACTTGTCCATTTGATTCTGGATGGGAGACTGATGCTACATAGAGTCTTATCTGGTGTTTCCCGCAGAAACGAGAAAAAGCTCCTTCAGCAAAGTTCGTGCCATTATTAGTGATTACACTGTGTGGGTAACCATATCTGAGGATTATATCCCTTAAGAATGTGACAACTGTTTTACCGTCCAACTTTTTTATTGGTTTCACTTCTATCCACTTGGTGAACTTATCAATCATGACCAAAATATGAGTCCTGCCTCCCCTTGCTGGTTTGAATGGTCCTACCATATCTAGGCACCACACTGCAAAAGGCCAAGTGATTGGTATAGTCTTTAATTCAGACGCTGGTAGATGTGACTTGGATGCATAATGTTGACAACCACTGCATTTTTCGACTAACTCTTGCGCCTGCGCCAATGCGCTTGGACAATAGAATCCATGTCGGAATGCTTTGGCCACCAACGCTCTTGATGACGCATGGTGCCAACATTCTCCTTGATGAATATCCAATAAGATCTCTTGGCCGTTCTCTGGACTGATACAACGCTACAGTACGCTCGTCACGCTTCTCTTGTATAATTCCTTGTTGATTATGGTGTACGCTTTTGCTCTTCATACTGTTTTCTTGCCAATGTTTCATCACTCGGCAAGGTCCCATCTTTTAAGTAGTCGAATATTGGTTGTGCCCATGTTGGTATCAGTGGTTCCGGGTCTGCTTCAGCATCAATGTCCATTGGCTCTGCCGACATATGCTATGCCGACATGACCTGAGGAGTCCCCGAGTGTGATTCGTCATCCCCTGAATTGAGCGGATCAGTCCCCGAGTGGTTTGAACCTACCCCTGAGTTGATATCCATTGGTACCATGTCTGACTCCTGAATCGCCGGGGTGACCCTGATGGAGTCGGATTCTGGTGACGGCTTGATCGATGGTTTCCTGAGGTGCTCTAGCGCTACTCCTGGTGGTATTGCTTGCCGAGATGACCCTAGTTTTGATATTACATCTGCTGCCTCATTTTCTGCACTAGGAACATGATGGAATTCACATCCATCAAAGTATCCCAAAATTTGTTGCACATGGAAACGATATAATGCCATCTTTGCATCCAGCGCATCCCAATGTCCAGACACTTGCTGAATCACCAAATCCGAATCGCCAAAAGACATGATCCTTTTGATACCAATTTCCTTGGCCACTTTGATGCCATGGACAAGTGCTTCATACTCGGCAACATTGTTGGAAGCAGCAAAATGAATTTGTAACACATACCTGAGTTGATCCCTCTTTGGAGATGTGAGCACTATCCCGGCGCCCAGACCCATTTTTGTCTTGGACCCATCAAAATGCATTTTCCAGTAATTTGGATCTGGCAGTGGTGGTTCGTACTGCATTTCCATCTAGTCTACAAAGAAATCTGCAATAGCCTGAGACTTTATTGCATCTCGTCTATCATATTGTGGAGTATATGGTGCCAGTTCTATGGACCATTTTGCGACTCGGCCGCTGGCATCTTTGCTGCCCAATATATCTGAGATAGGTGCCTCGCATATTACCCGGATTCTGTGTTCTTGAAAATAATGTTTCAGCTTCTTTGTTGCCATATATACACCATATTTCATCTTCTGATAATTCGGGTAATTCTGTTTCGAGACAGAGAGCACTTCGCTCAAGTAATAAACTGGTCTTTGGACTGATTTGCCCCCTTCTTCATGTTCAACCGCTATTACTGCACTTACAACTCTGTTGGTTGCGGCGACATAGAGAAACATTGGCTCTTTGGATAGTGGTGATGCTAATATTGGTGCTGTTGCCAACATTTTCTTTAATTCATGGAAAGCGCTACCAGCTTGCTGTGTCCACGTGAATTTGTCTGATTTCTTCATCAATTGATATAGTGGTAGGGCTTTTTCACCCAGCCTACTAACAAACCTGCTCAACGAGGCCAGACATCCAGTAAACTTCTGGACATCGTTGAGGGTTTTTGGCAATTCCATTCTTTCGATGGCCCTGATTTTTGGCGGGTTAGCTTCAATTCCTCGGCTGGATACAAGGAATCCGAGTAACTTGCTAGCCGGGACACCAAATGTGCATTTTTCCAGGTTAAGCTTCATCCGGAATCTTCTCAAGTTTGCGAATGTTTGACGCAAGTCCTCAATTAGAGTATGACTTTGTTTGTTTTTTATTACCACGTCATCGATGTATACTTGAACGTTTTTGTCCAATTGATCTTGTAATCATTTTTGCATGCATCTTTGATATGTTACACCTGCATTTCTCAACCCAAATGGCATGGTACGATAGCAATAAGCCCCGTACGGGGTGATAAAAGCCATCTTTATTTGATCATCCAGATTTAGTGGTATCTGATGGAATCCTGAATACGCATCCACAAACGACAACAACTCACACCCAGCAGTATAATCTATGACTTATTGAGGTTCGTGTAATCAATACACATGCGCCATACCACTGCCACGTTCGGGTCATCTTTTTTCTTCTCGACCAAGACTAGATTTGACAACCAATCCGGGTGCAGTACTTCCATCATGAATCCAGCAACTAGGAGTCTGGCAATCTTGGCATCTATTACTTTCCTCCTATCTTTGGCGAAGCGGCGGAGGGGTTGCTTCACCGGTTTGGCATCTGGTCTTACATGAAGAGAGTGCTCAGCCAGCTCCCTTGGAACCCCTTGCAGATCTTGAGTGGACCATGCAAAGATATCCCGATTCTCACAGAGGAAACTGGTGAGCTTGCTTTCTGCGGTGACCCAGCATACCACTGCATGATGTAGTACACTATAGTCGTTGACATAACACCAATGAAACACCGTTCACTAGTATTACATCCCTCAGAGTGGTACAACAGAAACAGAGCAGGTCCAAGACATGACTATAGGTTACAACTCAACTCTTTACACAAGATCCAGAGAACACTCTAGCTTAAAGAGAGAGAAAGAAACTTCTTAGAAAGAAGAATCGGGAATAAATAAATCATAGCTACCATACTTATAAAACTAATAGCTGAACTACTAGGCTTGCATTGCTGCTATTGCAATATTCTATAGAAGTAGGTTCTATGATTAGAAATCCTATTCTTATCTAGTCAGCAACTTCGTTTTCACTTGAGTTGATGTATATGCTGACTTCCTTAACTTCATTGAAGATCGTTAGCTTTTGATGATGATTCCTGGAGCATAACTTGATGTAGACATCGTGTGTACTAGCTTTAGAACCTAGCAAGGGTTAAGAAGATACTTTGAGTACGAGCGTACTCAGCAAGCTCACTAGAAAAGGAGTGTTTGAGGCACTATAGCTGCAGCCACAGACCATAGGTCGTAGGCCATGCAAGTTTTCGTAAACACTTCTTCAAAGGTTGCTTTTATTCGAAAAAACTATGTCCGTCAGCCTTCATGGGTTTACCAGAACTTTCATGGAGTTCCTTTCCCGCCGCGTTCGCAGCTCCTTCCCGGAACAGGGAGTAACAAGTTACAGTTCTTACACTCTGCACAGGTGCGTCAATTTACCCATAAGAGATCTTATCTTTGTTGCACATCCGAATTGCAGGTTCGTTCACACTTCCTTGGTGTGAGGCCCAGACTAAGATCCAAGCCAATCACTGCCTTCTCCGCGACCCCGAATGTCTCTTTGGTGTACGTCAGCCCACCTATTGAATTACCACAATGGCAGTACAGACCGTTCAGATACCGAAACTATCGTGGGACGTTGAGGGCTCCCACCCATATGCTGCATATCCTCTACGAATTACCATATAATATGCATGCTACGCGTGATAACAGCCACGACCCGCACATCCATCTCCATGCGAGAGGGAAAAGATACAGCTGACTTCTCCGTCCCATTCCAAATCTCATGGTCAACGCGTAATATACGGCACAAGAATCACTGGCAACATTGGTTGTTAAGTCCTAGATAATATGTTCCTTTACCACCGGAACTCTTATAGTAGGTTATTACCTCATGGTAAATAACCTATAATCACATTATTATGAAAGTAGTGTTTTCTGTCCTTTTTCAAATGCAGGTGATAATAACACTGGATTTGTAAAATACTTTATAGAAAATAATCAAAGGACATGAGCAAGTGTGAACTTGCCTTTTGTGATTGCAAGATTATGCACTCACGGTCTTCAAGACAATATAAGATCCAATAGTTGAAATCTGCATCATTGGTCCAGTAAGGACTAATGTTTAAAGAAGCAAGATTCTTTTATGCATAAGTAATGTAATGCAAGTTGATAAACGAGAATCCCGAGAATAACGTTGTTCTAAGGTTTGGATACTGGAAAGGGTTTCCTTGGAATGTGTTTCCCTTCTAGATTAAGTTTCATACATGTGCTTCTTATTAAGGCTTGTGAGTGTGTGGAAAATAACATGTATTTATACAACAACAAAATATATATTATGGAATGCTACATAATGTTGCTTACATCTTAATTGTTTATCTTCAAGTTTTACTTTACAAGTAATGTCACTTACACAAAATTTAAGTATTAACAATCTTATTATACAAGTAAAGTATAAAGTAATGTGTTTACTATTAATTGTCATATGTGGATTGAAGTGGCAAAACGAATAACTTTTGAGGAAAATCTTACTCAGCTAAGCAGAAGCATTTAAGCTTTTAAATTTAATCTTATGAGGTGTTCTTTCTAGTTATAGTATTTAAGTCAGAAAGAATTGCCTTTATTGGAATACTGAAATTAGTAGTATTTGAGACTTGTCTATCTTGGTTTTTAACTGGGTTGATTTGGTATTAAGATGCTTTATAACTTAATTACAACAGACCAAAGTGAACTGTAACGTATATAATAAAGTTTTTAGCATTATACTTGAAGTCTGGTACAGTAAAGTTAACTTTAAAACATAGATGGACTTTAGGTGTAATGCTTGTTATACTTATACCTTGTTCACTTCATAATGTTTTTTTAAAATTACTTAAGAATGGTACTACTTTATTTGGTAGTGGTTTCTTTATAAATGTATAAAGGGATTTATCTCTCAATAAGGGTGTGGTTAAGGTTTGTGAATAAGTAAACAATATTATTTACTACTTATGAATTAACTTATAGTGTTTTGATTTGTTTGTAAACTTGTGGTTGAAGTAAAGGAATAGGTTTTATTTCACTACAATTTATTCTTTGAGATTTTATATCAAAGAAGAATCCTTTTATAAAATATTTCACTACTATTTATTACATTTAATTGGTTAATTTAGGGGAATATTAACAATGTTTTATTTGTCATTTTTATGAATTATTAACTAAAGAAATAGGTTTAAAGTCAAGTTATGAAAGTATTTAACTTTTTATTTAACTCAAAAGAGGAATATCACATTTTTAGCATGTAGTTATTACTTTTGTGATTATTTTGGTATATTACATTTATTTTTGTGATTTATAAATAATAAGATATGGTTTTTATAAGGTTTACTACTTTAAAAATACTTAATAAATAATAAATATTTAATTAAGTGAAGTAATAATGTATAATTATAATTTTAAAGTATAATTCTTATTTTTCTAAGTTTTTTGGTATTTTATTTATATTTCTAATATTTACTAATATTAAAATATGATTTATCAAAGTTTTATTACTTATAAAACTTTTATTAAATTATATTTATTTAAATAATCATCATAATAATATTTGATAATAATTTTAAGTTGTAGATTTTATTTTTCTAAAAAAATTCATATATAAAACATATTTTTTTGAATTTTAAAACAAAAGTTATTAATAAAACAAGATTTAGTCATTTTATTATATTGGAATGAATATTGTTTTATCTAGTTCATAAACAGAAATACTTTTTATACCAAAGCTAACCTAGACTAAGTCACTGACTTGTGGGCACATCACCCCTCAGATTGGTGAATTCACTTGTTACTGGCCCAACTTCTACCCACAGCCAATGACAAGTGGGCCAGGGACCACGTCACATGCCACATGGGCAAAGATTGGTCAACCGAGCTGACCTAACGCAAGCATGACATCGTTGTGACGTCATCTCGCCGGTGATGGTCAGGTGGCTGGCAACGGCGGCGATCTAGTGGAGTTTGGCATGCGTGGTTGCTACGGTTCGAAAGAGCGCACTACAGGGAACCTACTAGTAGCGGTGCCGCTCAGATATGGTCGCCGGAGGATGAATGGCGACGAGGTACGACGGTGGCGGTTACAGATGAACCTGGTGGAGATGATTCCAGAAGCGATAGAGAGATTAAAGAGGTGCCCGAGGATCAGCAACTCACCGGCGTTGAAGTGGAGGCTTAGTGTGACCGGAGGTGGCCAGAATCGAGGTAGACGACGGAGGAACCCGTCGGATATGGAGGTGTCAATTGGCACGATTGGAGCTCCTTCGTCTTGTTCTTCGTGGGGCAATCGAACCAGATGATCAAGGGAATCCTAACTGTGGCCTCAGCGGTTCTAGGGGAGCTCGGAAACATCAGCGACGAGCGGCTCCGGCGAGCTCAGTTTTCGGTCAGAGAGGAATTTGGGGAGGAAGAATGAGGATAAGGATCTCCGGCGCGTCGATGATCTACTTATAGGCAACAAACAGCAGCGGCGCGGATCTTGGCGTCAACGGGCATCGCGACGACGGCGGACGGCCGACGTGGTGCCAGGCATCTGCTTCGCCGGCGTCCTTGCTGGGGAGAGGAAGAAGAAAAGAAAAAGAGGGCGAAGGGGTACGCGGCTGTTGTTGGGCCAGAGTGGGATGCTGCGGAGCGAGCGGAGAGGATTGGCTGTGACCTGCGGGCGACAGATAGAGAGAAGAGTAAATGGGCCGTGGTCCAGATTGGGTGTTTCCTCTGTTTTTTTCCTGGTTTTATTCCTTCTTCATTTTCTGTTTTGTTTTCAGGTTTGTATTTTTTTATTTGGTTTGAACTTTTCTTTTTGGAATTTTATTTGCTGAATACTTGCAGCAACAATAAAGTTATTAAGAATCAATTTGTGAACTTTTATTATGTATTGTGATATTTTGTTTATTTCCTTTATACATAATCTTTTCTATAACATTGTTTCCACTTTTATTTGGAGTAATTAAGTTTTTAAAATATTTAGTAATGTTCATAGGGTTTATTTATATGTATTAAATCACATGGTATAGGGTAGGATGATTTATAATATTGGATCCCCACTTATTCCATGCTCATATGGGATGAGTGGTTAGAGAATGAATTAAAGACTTTGTCTAATGATTGTAGATAGAATATTTCTGAAATTTTTATGGGAAACCTTATTAATAAGTTTAGAGTTCTGAATTTGTAATTACTCACCCTAAAGTATAAGGTACTTGCAATACTTATTTTCGTTTGTTGATGTGAATAAAGATTAATGGTTAATCATATTGTCTTTATGTTTGAGATCAGAATGATGTTATCTGGAATGTCTCATGAAAAAGATTTGATAAAGATAACTCCTAAGCACATATAGTTATGATAATTAGAAATGATAAAGATGTGCTCAATTGGTTTGTTATAGGAAAATATTCCTATAAATCATTGTGGAAACAAGATGATAGATCAATTAGATGCAATGGATAATATATTTGGTTATAGAATTAGGTTTTAGTGTTTACCCAGAATTGATATATTCCATAGTTCACAACCCTGGATTTCTAACTAAGGAATTCCTTTCCTAGATATATTACTTCTCTATATCCATCATCATGTGTTCACATGATGAGCTTTGCTTCACAAGAATATTATTATCCACATTTTATTCTTCTAAAGCCATTTATAAATCCAATGAGCTTGTAATTAAGGCCTTTCATAATCATTTATATCTATACTTGGCTATATCAACTACTCTATTGCTGATAATCCCCAGTCCAACAAGTGGTTACTTCTAACTCCAATCATACTCTTCATAAATCATCCTTCACTAATATCACTTCAATAGATGTATACATCAAATCCTACTTCACCTCAAGTGCTTAGTATTTTCAAAGAGGAAAATACTACTTATTTAATCCAATGTTGCTCTAACATCATTTTAATCATACTATCTTGTCTCTACTTGACTCCAATATCTAACATTCCAACCTCACATTATATTAATGTGACTTGTAATGACTAATCTAGGATAATATATCTATACTATGGTTCAATCATGTTTTATCCACTAATGTTACTTCTACATGGTATAAGCATACAATATTGGTGAATAAGGGATGATCATTATAATCCTTTGATCCTTTATGATTCAGGTTTCCAGTTGGCTAAACAAGGCTTCATCAATACAACATTATAGTTGTATTATAATTATCTTCTGTTTAGCTCTATTGGATTAAGAGATATAATTCATTGACCATACCTACTTGATCCATTATGACTACTCCTGGTAACTATCTTTAGACTTCATTCTTGTAATCTTCTTTGTTACCATATTGATTTGATTTCCTCCAATCACTTCCATCCTATAGATGACATCTTAAACTAGCATCACTATGTACCTCTTCTTACTTCTTTCTTTATAAGCCCTAAGTGAATGCTATAATAAGTACAAAAGTTGATAGGTCAAGAATTGATGAATCAATAGTTGATTACTCAATATTGATGAACAACAAATATAAGGATAAGATTCAATAGAGATGATAAGAATTGATATGGAAAGGAAGATAGATGGTGAATGATCTTAACTTTGGTTTCTTTCCTAGTCAATCTCACTAAAGAGTTAAAGTTAGGTATTTCCATGATACTCATGGTATAAGTAGATGAGATTAAGATATAGTTCTTACATTCTTATTATTGGTGATATATTTATAATTTAGTATTCATGAGTGATTATAATGAATATTATGATATGAGCACCTAAGGATCATATATAAATCATTAAGTAATGTATTAGGTTTTAATTTTATTACATTTGATCTACCCATAGATCAAATCATGTTTAACCAAAATAAGGTTTTAGCAAAGGTCATATTGAAACTTATCGCAGTCAACTTGATGATCTACTTCAATTCCATCAGGTTAAGAGAAGCTTCAATCACTTTGACAAGTTTTTTATTTAAAAGCGCGAAAATTATTTAGATTTTCTATGCATGAATGCAATGCACACATCTGTGTTCAACTTATTTCTAAGATCTAATGCTGGGATGTTACACTTTCCTATTTTGTATGCATGAATGGTAACTATGCGCTCTGGGAAAGTCTCATTCACCTGTACCTTCTTGGTTTCTTTGATAGCTTGAAATGACACATTGCCATGCGGGTTGGTGAGTGTCGGCATGGACATTTATGTTGCTTTGGACAATGCTGCCACTTCCAACATTTGACTCTTTTCTTGTGCTATGACGAGTGACTCGGCCAGTGAAGATCCGGCTGAGGCACAAGCAATGGATTTTTTGTAGTCCCCTTCAACTGTAATCACCCCGCATGGGCCTGTCAGCTTCATCTTTAAGTAGGCAATTTGGGTAGTAGCCATGAATCTTGCCACAGCCGGCCTGCCGAGTAAGGCGTGATATGAGCTGACCAAATCCACTACCTCGAACTCTATGGCCTCAGTGCGACAGTTCTCTCTGTTGCCGAATAAGACGTCGACCCAGATCTTGCCAATTGGCTCATAGGACAATCTCGGCACAATACCGTGGAAAGTGGTCTTATTCGGCTCCAGCATGTTCATGGTAATGCCTAACTTGAGCATAGTATCCATGTACATGATGTTGATGCTACTGCCATCATCAATCAGCACTTTTGAAAACTTGACATTGATATCTGGGACCATGAACGTTGGATCCAAAACTAGAGCATATCCTCCTAGGGTTGGCATGATCTTGGGGTGATCTTTTATACTCCAAGTTATTTCTTGCTCAGACCAATGCATGTACTTGGGAATTGCCAGCATTGTGGCATTCACCTCCATCATCTGTCGCTGCTGGCTCTTTTTGTCATTCGGCTCTATGACAAATACAACATAGCTCTGGTGATGTTCTCTGTACTCATTTCTAGTTCCGTGACCGACATGAGCGTCGTCACCTCTTGGATTGTGCACCTGGTGCACAGTTTCTCTTCTTTATTGATTCTGATACCTCGGCTGCCTGTTTTCGTATATGTTATCTGTTCCCACTGTCTGAGAATTTCCTCCTGTAAGTGGTGGAGGGGGAGGTGGTGGAAGCTGCTTATTCGGCGAATCCACTCTATCTCCTTTCTGAAACCAAGTGCATTGTATTGTTGTGTGATTGGCTGGTTTACTCGGACTAGGCGTGTGAAACTTACACGGCTGGTCCAACATCATCTCATAGGTATATTTATGTCGGTCCTGATATTGCTTCCTCTGTTAGTATGGCTTTTTGCCATCATTCTTTGGCACCCACTGTTGTTGTCCACTTGTCCTTTGACGTTGGCTACTTCCAGCATCTGGATGATCCTGACTCACGGCCGCAACCTGAGTCGAACCATATCTGTAGTCTGGCCTTTCGTCTCTTCTCTTGATTCTGTATTCGGACCTTTCCTGGCGCCTCTGCGACCCGACATTGTCATAGATCTGAGTCTCAGTCATCCCGTCTGCCGACATAAGCAGCGGCTGAGTCGGATCACCTAACGCATACGAATCAGTAATTCTTATCGTTTCTGCCAGACTTGTCGGCATATCTCTCTGTAACCTTTGCCATAGCACACTTCCATGCATCCTTGTGCAAACCAAGCGATTGCCTGTGACTCGATTACCCCTTCACAAGAGTTGCGCATTGTACACCACCTTGTGAGGAATTCCCTGTCCGTCTCATTCGGTCTTTGCTTGCACATCGCCAGTTGTTGTGGGCGATTCGGCATCTTGTAAATTCTCGTGAAATTGCTCACAAAAGCGTCTTGAAAATCGATCCAGCTGTTATTGCTTCCGGGTAGCAAATTGTTCAACCATACACGAGCTGGTCCTTCCAGCATCTGCGGTACATATCGTACTGCCCATCTCAAATTTCCCCGCGCTATCTTCACAGCAGTTCCATAATCTATGAGCCAGTCCTCTGGCTTTATACTCCCATCATACGTTTTTGTCCCTCTGGCCAGCTGGAAATTTGGTACCGGTGGCTCCTTCATGATCCTTGGGACAAAGCAAGGTGGACCCTGCGGACCTTGCGATTCGATCAGCTCTGCCATCTTTATTCGGTCAAGCTTCAGCCTTGCATCATCCGGCTGAAGGTTCCTGCCTCCGAGTCTATCTCCCATTGCTTGATATGCGTGATCCGACAATTCATATCCGTCACTCACCATAGCCGAGTAACCATCATTATACTTATTTGCATTCGGGTCGGCATGCTGTTGAGATGCCTTTCCCACACTTTGCTGTCTTCTTTCGGGTTGAGCTGGTGCATTATTCGGCGCTGGATTTCCTCCTCCGGCCGAGTGAGTTCCATGCCTAGCTTGAGGCGCAAAATTTTGCCCTCCATTGTCGTTTCTTTGCCCTGCTTGACTTTTGTCAGCCTGCATTCTCCTGGTTTTCATTTCCTTAGGCATTATTCCGTCTCGCCCCCTGTGCATGTGCCGGGTTTCCTTGAGCCATCGCCGGATCATAGGTGACCATCTGCTTGTTTCTTCCGGAATCCACACTCTTTTGTTTTCTCGGTCTAGGCGCCGCTCCGGGTGAGGATGCCATGTGCCCAGCCGATCTTGCCAGAACAGGAGTCATCGAGTGAACTAGTTCTGACCTTCCTGCTATACCCGGATTTTCTTTGTAATACGCTTCATTCAGCATGCTAGATGCTCTTACTAGTTCATTGACTTGTTCTTGTTGTCTTTTCTTTGCTTCTCCATCCAAATGGGGTAATTCTGCCATTGCTGCTTCTGCTGCTCGCAGATTAGCTGCTGTTGTGTTATATGTTGGCCGCATAGCTGTTTCGTTGCTGTTTTCTAGCGTTATTTTTGACATTGCATCCACCAGCTCTTTGTTGAGGTTTCTTCCTCTCAATCTTGTCGCATCAAGCCGGGTCTTTGCGCCCTTGACTCGATTTGCCGAGTTGAGCTCTCGGATCGTGATATCCACATCCTGCTGTAACGGCGCTAATTCCTTGGCTTTCTCCAAAACTTTTATCCTGTCCTCCTCCAACTCGGCTTGCACACGTGCCGGGTCAGTTGCCTGTGCTACTGGCTCTGCCAACTTGTCTATCGCTTCCTGCAGCTCCTTAGCCCTTTTACTCCTAGCTATGTTTTCTGGTTTTTACAATGGTGCCTTCATTGTTCTTGCAACCCTTGGTGTTTCCTCATGATTTCCTCCCTCAACATTCCCAGTCACTACTAGGACTATCGGCGGAGCCGCGGGGTTTGGGGCTATCATCATTACCTCCATGGAGACGAGTTGGTGAAGCCTCCCAGCGATAGGAATCGCTGGCGGATCCGGCGCCAGGACGACGTGCTCAGGATATGCGCGCTCCACGCGCATCGCGATGTAGACCTGGTGCTCGTCGAACTTGATGAAGCGACCGCCCCTAGGGAACGGCTTGGTCCGAAGTAGCCCGCGTTGTCGCTGACGAAGTTGAGCGTTCCAAACCTCTGGATGAGGCCGGAGTAGACGCGCTCGCCGGTCTTGGCGATGATGTTGCCCGTCTGGATGAAGACTCCATCAAGCACCGGCTTCTGCCCCACGGTGGGCGCCAACTGTCGTGGTGATGGCACGGCAGATGCCATGGGTAGGCTTAAGTTGGGGGCCGAATGGGTGCTTGTGGTCACCAGGGAGGGAGTGCACGGTCGAGCCATGCATGAAGAAGAAGAAGAACTCTCCAGACTTGGCAATTTGATTGATACCCGAAGATTACAAGTGCTCCTTAAGCTAAATGAACTAGGGTTTACGACACTAGTTCCCCACTTGGTCCAACCTCCTTCTACTACAGCTATGCCCTCCCTTATATTGGCAGTGCTAGCTAGTTAATACCCCTTTGGGTTCTAGGGTTTACCGCTTGGATCTTGGTCCCTATAATGTGGGCCGGGTCATGGGATTGCCCTAAGCCCAATGGCCTAGTCCATAAAGCTTGACAGCTAACGGTCTTCTGGTATGCTGCTTCCTGTTCCTTTTGGTGTCATGCTGTTACTTTGTACGTCAGCGTATGCTTTTGGCGTCACCCGGCTCCTTTTGTGTCACCTGGCGTCGCCCTTCTCTTTTGACCATTATTTACCATGGTCCCTCCCGAACCTTACTCGGAAAGGTTCCACGCGTCCTACTCGACTTGGCCCTTCCTCGGTAGACTCGGCTCGTCGGTTCCTGCAAGAATCACAACTTTGTATTATGGGCCGACATAGTTTATATGTCGGCCGCTCATGCTTCTCTTACCCGGCCGTTCTTACCCGGCCTGGTTCTTTATTTACTTGGAGCCAACCAAGCTGTGCTATGTTTCACTTCTCGTGACCCTACCGGGGATTATCCCCCCGACAGGGGAGAAGAGGCCTGAGGGGCCCACACCACCCCCTGGCGCGGGCCAGGCCTGGCCACGCCAGAGCATGGTGTGGCCGCCTCGACCTCTCCTTTCGCCTACAAATACCATCTTACATAAAAAACACCGGGGGTGGACGTTTTTCCAGAGAAGAGTCCCGTTGCGCCGCCACCACCAGAAACCGCGATTCGGAACCAGAAATTCCGTTTTGGCACCCTGCCGGGACGGGGAATTGGAGGAGAGCATCGCCAACACCTCTCCATCAACCATCCATGATTCCCCCATCCATGAGTGAGTAATCCCCCATAGTAGGCTATGGGTATGGTATGGATTGGATGAGATCGTTCATGTAATTGCATAAGATTGTTAGGGCAAGGTGCCTAGTATCTATTATTAGCGTTTTCTGACATTGTTGCAACTTGTTATGCTTAATGCTTGTCACTAGGGCCCAAGTGCCATGATCTTAGATCTGAACATGTTATTGATTCATGATGATATTATTGTTTATGGTCTTACCTGCAAGTTGTATACACATATCATTGTCTGGAACCCGAGGCCCCGAAGTGACAAAAATCGTAATAACCCGAGGGGATGGCTGTGATGTGAGGATCACTTGCGTTCACGGAGTGTTAATGCTTTGCTCTGGTGCTCTTTTAAAAGGAGTACCTTAATTGCCAGTAGATTCCCTAGAGGCGCCGCTGCAACGGGCTGGCAGGACAAAAGGTGTTGTGCAAGTTCTCATTGCGAGCACGTACGACTATATATGGAACACACGCCTATGGTTACTTAGTGCTTGGATGCTTTATCTTAATTATTTGCAAATGCCCTTGATCTTAATTATTATATAAATTGTCTTTTCCATGCAACACCCATCCATCCATCCCTATGCCTACCACACTGTAAATCCTTCTGTTTACTCAAATTGTTACCGCTGTATTTATTTTACTACTACTACTACTGTTACTTTGCTATTGCTACTATAAAACGGTTGCTATTGATAAACTATTGCAAGCAAGATTGTTTCCAGGTGCAGCTGAATTGACAACTCAGTTGTTAAGGCTTATAAATATTATTTGGCCCCCCTTGTGTCGCATCAATAAATTGGGCATTACTTCCCTCGAAGACTATTACGATCCCCTATACTTGTGGGTCATCACTCCTCCTTTCACCAGATCCTCACCGGATCTGGACTCCCCGCGGGCTCCTCGTCCTTCTCCACCACCATGGACTCCGGTACAACCGCCCCCTCCTCTTCCTTCTTGTTTTTCTCCATTGGATCTCAGTTCACTTAGATTCATGGACAAAATCACTTGTTTTGGGGTTGTACTGCGTGTATCTTGCTAGACACTACCTCTTGCCCGAAGGAATCATCGTTTTGTGGAATTTTTCTATGAATTTGTGGTCCTGTGATACCGGATCTACACGTGTCTTCACCAGACCGGTAGTACCAGAAAAAATTTCCTGTACTACCGCTCCACATTTTTGGTACTATCGGACTCAGCTAGTAGCACAATTTCGTCAAAACCTGGACTTCTTTGTGGAGCTTTTTCTTTCAGGTTCTTGTGCCCTTATCCCCCTGCTGTTCTCCCTCTTGCTGTCACAGGTGCAGGTGGTTCCAGGGGTGCTCGTAAACGCTCCAAGTCCCGATGAGGAAGATTCGGAGTCCGAGGAAGAAGTCATGCCCCAGCCTAGCAATCGCATGAATATTTAGGCCACTCGAGGTTGTCGTGGAGGGTTCTCCAAGAAGTCTGCCGGTCGTGGCAGTGCTCCCCCTCCTCCCCCCTCGAGTTGCACCAAGAGTCAAAGCTCTGGGCCATCAGGGCCAAAGCTGTTGTTTGATATTTCTGACGCCGAGTTCCACTCCCTGCGGGCTGAGAATCCCTATACGTGCAACCGTGACCAGACCAGGGAGGAGATTTTGTTCTACATCGACTTCCAAGAGCGTGTGTACAATGAGGTTATTATGAACAATATGCAGTTGGTCGTGCCGCAGCAGTGGATTGACATGGGACAGGTGAACAAGAATCTTGACTACTTTAGTGAGGATAAGGAAATTTGCTCCCACATTGGATTGCTTCCCATTAAGGAATTCCAACAAGACTATGATCCCATTATGATCTCTCTGTTTTATGACACTGCCCACTTTGCAAAGAACAGAGCTAGGACAATCACTTGGATGACTCAAGGCGCTGTTAAAGAAGCTACCTTGGCTGAGTTTGGGGAGTTGCTTGGACATGAAGACCGTGGTCGTGACACCGCTTGTGGCTTTCGTTATCATTTGTGTGAGCATCCCTCGAAGAAGGAGGTTCTGGCTCCTCTCTATATCCAGGGCTGCAGTGTTGCTAGTAAGATCAAGGATCTCCTCCCCACGTATGATATCCTGAACTGCATCTCACGTGAGACCGTTGCTCCTTGTGCGGGCAACAAAGATGAGATTTATGGCTATACGGTAGATCTTTTGTTCAAGACCTTCCTCAACCGTGATTCTGGAACCCCGCTTGATGTGATGGATTTTATTTGGAATGAGATGGTTACTGCCGCACACTCTCGGAGGGTTCCCCCATTTGCTCCCTACATTATGTCGCTCATCATCTCCAAGTGCCCCCATTGCCAGGACTCTCTCTTCTCGCCGTCTCGTTGTGCACAAGCACAAGGCTTTGAGGATCAATAATCATGCTAAACCTCACAATGTGGAGGGTGATGAGTTTAATGAAGATGGGAATGTGATTGGAGTGGATTCAGGAGATGAAGACAGTGGTCGTGATGCATATTTTGTTGGCTCTCATCACAAGCATGATCAGCCCTCTTGGGCCAAAAGGATTGAATCCAAGCTCAAGAAAGTGTTTTGCTTCCAGGTTGACAATAAAAAGCGCATGTATGAAGCCCATGTGTATGCCAAGAAATCTTGTGCTCGTCAGAAAGAGTTGATGGAAGCCTAAGGTTTGACTGTCTCCAAAAGCTCTGAGAACAACATCACCCCCAAAGACCAATGGATCTCCAAACACAGCAATTGGGATGATGATGCTTCCTCCTCTTTCCGTTCTCCTCCCACCCATGAGTATGACTTTGATGATGGTGAGGAGTGATCTTTGGGGCATTAGTCTTGCCATTGCCCCCTTTTGGCGTCTTGATGCCAAAGGGGAGAAGGTGCACCTTAGGCTTGCGGGATTTGCATGGGAAAGTCACAAGCTCATTCTTGCTTTGATCTTTAGTTGCTTGTGAACTTTATATGCCTCATATTATTTGTGAACTCAATGTGCTAACATTTGTGCTATGTAAGTTGAGACTCTGTGGTTTATATTATTTGGATCCATCTTGTGTGATGATGCTTTTTATCTATTGTCTTTATATCTCTCATCACATTTTATTGTGCAAAGGTATGAGTTCCAAGTTTATTTATCTTTGTCTTTGCACTCTTGTTGGTTTGTAAAATAGAGGGGGAGTGTTAATCCTATTCATCTAGTGAGAGCCCGTCTCTATTTTTCAAACATTATGCATTATCATAATATTCCCATGCAAAGGTGTTGTCATCAAACACCAAAAAGGGGGAGATTGAAAGGGCATTCCCTATCCTTAGTGGTTCTGATGTTGGATGATAACACATTTGTTGGACTAATCTTTTGTTAAGTATATCTTAGGTTTCTTATCTAGGAGAAGGTATTCGTTTCCCTCAAAAAGGACACTAGCAAGACATAGTTGCCTCTGCCTAAAGTCTTTGTGCCGACCGGTAGTACCGGAAGTTTCTTCCGGTACTACCGCTCACCGATAGTACCGCTCGGAATTGACAGGCAAGGCTCCTCAAACCTTCTGTCTCACCTGGTACTACGAGCCGACACTACCGCTCAGATAGGTAGTACCGGTTCCCGAGACCGGTACTACCGCTTATCAAGAGTTGTACATCCCGGTGGTACCGGGAGAGTCTGCAAGGATTGACGAGCCTCTCCTCCCCTTCTGTCTCACCCGGTACCGCGAGCCTGTACTGCCGCCCCGGCCGGTAGTACCCCTGCATATGTTTGATACTACTCTTTGCGGTAGCACCACTCAGCTTGTATCGGGGGAGTCCGAAGCTTTGTTGCTCAGTTGGGGCGTTTCCGGTACCACGTCCGGTACCTGACCGGTAGTGCCGGTTGTTTCTGGTACTAGCGCTCAAGTACCAGTAGTACCGCTCTAGTCGAGCTGTAACGGGCAGATTCACTACCTGGGCCTATAAATAGGGGACCCCATCCCCTTCCTCCAGCTGCTCGACCCACTCAAGAACACCACCTCCATTTGAGCCACCAAATTGCCAAGATCTCTTCATCCAACTATCCAAAGTCTTTGATCTTTGGAGAATCGAAGGAAGAGGCCTTGATCTATAGCTTCACCAAGAGAGATCTTCATTTCCCCCTCATTCACTTGAGGCCCCTTGCTCTAGTGTTTCTTTGGAAACCCTAGCTTTTGATTTGGTTCTTACAAGCTTGTCTTTCATTGTTTGACAGCTTGCTTGTATTTGGGAGCCTCCAATTCAGTTGTGGATGTGTGCCTCGAACTTGTTGTGAAGGTTTCGGCTTCCACCCCGAAGGTTGCCGATATAGTGGAAGAGGTGAATCGAACCCGTTGGGGTGAGGTTCATCGGAAAACAAGGGAGGCCTCTCGTGGCGTTGGTGGTTTGAAACTACCCCCTATCCAAACGCAAACGTACTTCCCCTCAAATGGAAGGAACTGCGGGAAACAAATCCTTGTATATCCGCATGCTCCACTTTGGTTACTTCTATCCTTTACCGCACTTTACTTATCTCATTCTAGCTTAGTGTTGTGCTAGGTTGACATATAGGTAAATTCACCATAGTTGCATAATCTAGAGAATTTACCTTTTGTGTCAAACCCTAATTTGAAAAAGAGTAAAATTTGAAGTAGCACCTATTCACCCCCCTCTAGGTGCCCATACGACCCTTTCAGGTGTGCTGGTGGATTTTTCCGCCTCTCTCCCTCGTCCGGTACCACCGCCTCCTCCTCTCCACCACAAGGCGACGTCCTGCCTGCACGAACCTCCCTGCGCGTCTCTGCCAGCCCGAGGTCCTCGCCGGCTTCCCATCATGCCATGCCTCACCGCCCCATGGCTAGTGTCGATGCCTACGTGATGATATGCTGGTGGATTTTGCCGCCTCTCTCCCCCGTCCAGGAACACCGCCTCCTCCGCTCCACCACAAGGCGACGTCCTTCCCGCTCCTCCGCTCGACCACAAGGCGACATCCTGCCCGCACGCGCATAGTTGTGAGAAGCCTTATGTAGTTGTTCGGTCTACTCCTCCTACGGACAACCTAGCTAGCTCGAGATCGACCCAGTGCATTCCTGCTCATCTGCCTCCTCTAGAACTGCCCCGGGTCCAACAAAGAACGAAACCGTTCGCTTTTTGTTTTGGTGGTGGCGGTGCGTAATATCCTCGAATAGTTAGGAGTAAAAGTGTCTAGTGAAAAATAGGAACCAAATTCTGGCGGACGAACCTACCTCAAGGAAAATTAGTATATAGACTAGTTTAATGCGCGTGGGTTGCTACGGCCTAATTGTTTTCTTAAAAAGTTTAAACTTTGTTTCGCATGATCTAGCTATGCGTTTTGGATGTCTATATTGGATTACTGCATCTCAAAGTTTCCAACCACATGAGAAAAGTCCCCCTCCGTTCAAAGGCGGCTAGGATTTCATCGTCTGTCGTCGGTGTCGTCGTCGATATGCCTCACTTCTGTGGCCTTCGGGCCATTGATTCGGAGTGGATCTAGGACTCCGCCAGTGAAGGTTTCCGTTTTCCTGTTTTTAGGGTTCATGTTTGGTGGTGCGGCGCTTAGGTGGTGGCAGCAACGTTTCTTCGAATAAGGTCTCTCCAGTTTTAGCCCCATCTCGACGGCGACATTGAGGAGCCTGTGGGAGTGGTGTCGTGCTAGAGAATTTCTTCTGGCAGTGGGGATCTTTGGATTGTTAATAAGGTTCATCGGTAGTTTATCCTTTTTGTTCGTTTCCGGGACGGATGTGGTCTCTTTTACCTATTCGGAGACTTTTTGTTTGCAACCAACAATGTCAGGACGGCTCAGAGAGGAGCAGCAGCGGTGGTATGCCGTTGACACGGTCTGAAGGTTGAAGATGGGCTTCTTAATAATAATTTTTTTACCGAGTTTCTTTTTATTGTTCGATCTGTCTTTTAATTATAGAATCTTATTCACAAAAAAAATTGCAACCACACGGCAAATTTTTTCTTAGGTCTAAGGTATGTTACCAAGTTTCTCCAATTCATAACAAGCTCTACCAAATTTAGTAACTTACTCGTTGCATTAAACACGATCAATGACAGTTGTTTGAAATGTTGTACGGCTAAGATACTAGAATCGTCCTATTGCGGAACAAGATGGGAACGTTACGTACTTCCACCCACTATCATTCCTCTTTGCGAATACAACCCGATCTAGTCATCTAAAGGTATACAAAACTAAGATCAAACTTCTGACTCGCTCATCCCATTCCGAGATCTATAGTCAGTGTGATTTGTATGGCGCCTTCGAATGACTGACTATAGTTGTTGTTTATATCCTAAGTTATTCTCCCCGATACAGCAAAATATTTACCTACATGATTTCCCATCATGTATTCCACCATGATTTGATTGCCCAAAAATTTATGATTTGGTAAAACAATATTTTGTTTTTTAGTTATGTAAATGTATTTTACGATGGTAGATTTATGTTCGGAGGGGTCAAATTCGTAGATTGGAATGGTAGCACACTAAGACAGCGAGTTATACAGGTCCAGGCCCTAGACTAACAGTGTTTGGTAAAAACCCTACTCCTTGTTCATGGTGGATGGAATTATCGTAGTCTGCTCCAGGACATCGAGATATGGATCGATATCACCTCTGGTTCTTGGAGGTAGAAGAGGATCTTAGGGATTCTCAGATTAAAGATGTCGTCCGATCAGAGGGACCGGCCAGGGGTTCTAGGTTCTAGGTTATGGGTTATCCATCATTCAGCATCCCTTCCCCCTTATATACACGATAGGGAATAGGGTTATAAGATTGCCGAGATGTTTTCCAAGTGGCGCCGCCTACATGAGATCCTAACAAGAATATAATATCTAATCATGATGACATAATTATAATATCCCATATAATCCGTTCGGCGATACACCCTGGCTTGTCTGCCAAGGCATCCTCATTCGGGCTTCCTCCTGAGGCCCGAGTCTTCATGCAAGTCCAGATGGTTCTGGGTGGGCCCCTTTCAGTGATCTGAGCTTATCTAGATCTAGTGACATCAATAGTAGCCCCCGAGTACTTCGCAATTGGAGAGACACATCCTCAGTTCCACTCGGGGTTGCCGAGTGGAGGCGAGGAAGGATTCCCTCGAATCCTTGTAGGTCAGTGAGTTGACGACGTGCTTGGCCTTCATTACTGTGTCTGGACTAGGTTCTAGTTGGGTGATAGATCCAAAATGAAATGGTTGGCTGCATGATACTTCTTACTAGAGGGGAAATTGTATTGATCCAGTCCCTTCCCTATTTAAAGAGAAAAAGGGCAGAGGTTATATGGTCACCACTCACACCACTAGGAGTCCCCAAGCCCTAATCCATCTCCTGCCTTTTCCGTCGATCTTCCACCATGGCCTTCTTCCCCAATACACTCACCCTAATGTCGATGTCGATGTTGAAGAGAGAGGAAGCTCCTATCGCCCCTTGGAGGAGGAGGTGTCGCCGAAGAATACCTTGTCGCACGAAGACGGTGATTCCTCCCAAGAGGAGGAGGCTAGCGTCGTTAGCCCCACGAGGGGCTATTGGTCAAAGGACCTTGAGACATTGGAAGCTTTGGATGAATTGGAGTTGTAGACAAAAATCTCATTGTGGTCTTGTTGCAGAGCGGAATGCCCCGACCCCCTCGAGTGAGAGGTGGTGTTCTTCCACATATTCTTCCTCCGGGGCTTGGGGATTATGATCTCCAAGTTATTCCGCCTCTTTCTTGCCTTATAAGGCATCATGATTCATCTTCTGAATCCTAATTCAGTGGGGAACCTCGCAGCTTTCGTGATCCTCTATGAGCTATACATGGGGGTGCCCCTGAGCCTATAGATGTGGAGGTACGTCTTCCACGCCCATTAGGAAGGTAAGCACGATGCTGGATGCGCTTAATTCCAGTCACAAATCGAACATGATTACCACAGGTGGAATTTGTGAGTTCCAATAAGGGATGGCACACTCGTTAGGGATATTTCCGCAACCTAGAGGGTTCCATCTCGTCGTTAGATCTCCGAATCCCCCGAGGATCGACCTGGTCAAAGAAGCTCTCTAATGCCAAAAGAGAACAGACCAGCCCCTTCCTTGCCTGAGTAGAGGAACTTGTGAAGGATGGCCTCTGCATTCCCATGTTGGTTCACGACTTCATCTCCCAGAGAATCCTCCCGCTTCAGAGGCGTTCTCGGCTGATGTCTGAGGTCTCCATCCCTCCCAATCCCGACTGTTCTTGGTCCACCATTCTTCCCTCGTACAAGGTGCATGAGAGGATGAGTACAATGATGGAGAAGGATTTTAAAGAGAGAAATCACACGTCCACCATTCTTCCCTCGTACAAGGCCTAGCCATCGAACGTCCCCTTGTGAGTTAAGTCATTTTCCTATCGATGCTAGTAAAGAAATCCTTCCCGCATACGTCCTCCAACCCTTCATGTTGGGTGATTAGGCAGAGGACATGAGGGAGGCAAACCTGCAGATGCACAATGTATTTGTTTGCTCAGATGCCGACAAGGAAGACAGGAATGAAGCCCCCTTGCACTCCCCTATGAGAGGCAGTGTGTCCCCTTCGGGAGTCTCGGGGATTTCTTTCGCCAGGCCCTCGAGGAAGAGGGGACCAAGATCTGAACCTTCCATCCTACCGAGCAAGAAGGCCAATCCCTAGGCTTAGACTCCATCCGTTCGGCATTCTCCACGCCTGAATCCGAACTGTTCTAGCCTTTTCTCTTTCTCGATAAATATCAAGAAGGATCCTGTGTAAACACTGGTTAATTGCCATACCCTTTCCTTCTTTTTGAACTGAATTACTTCTTTTTCTGACTTCTTCCTTTCAGTGCCTAGGATCTTCTGCCTCCTTTCTCCCCTGGTTCAGGTTTGCTGCTGTAAAAATAGGCTCTCCACCAACTATGGGCTTAGAATCGGAGCCTCCAAAAACATACCCTCCCAAGGTAGATAAGAGAAGGGGGCTGAGATCATGGTCATCACTGCTTAGCCTATACCCGACACTAGTACGGGAAAGGTGACCAATTTTCCGGCTCCTTCTCTAAACATGAGCTCAACTGAGGCACCCCTCGCTGCTCCAGGAGTGGTTGGAAGGATCCCCCACAACAAGAAGTTGGTCTTGAAGAGGCCCGATCACAAGGGAAAGGTTGGTGTTTTGGTTCTACTTGGCTATCCTTATTGTCTTCATATCAGGCTAAGTAACCTCCTTATGAGTGAATAGCCTCCCGTGATAGAGTCTCTTTCCTAGAGAAAGAGATCTGCAACCAGGAAAACAGTCTTTATCAGGTTCGTTTTGAGGTCGAACATACTAGTGCCAGGGCGACCAAATCCGAATCCTATATACATGCGTGGTGGAGACAGATAAGGAACTGGATAGTCTGAAGAAAGAGTGTGACAACCTAGCCACTAAAATGGCAAACACTCGTGAATCTACCAAGAGTAATCTAGGAGGACTTTTGTTCGCACGCTTTCCTTTCCATCATTGGGCCTTGTTCGAATCTTCCAAAAATGTCTTGTGGGGATTCGTCAGTCCCATATAGGATGGAGGGTTTGATACTTGGACCTATAGAAGGTCATGGTTCCATGTTTGTCCGCTATCTTTGGGTCAGAGACCTTCGGTTTTTCTCCAAAGGGAGAGCAGGCCATGGAATTTTTGAAGAGGGTGGATGGGCTTCTCTTGGCATTGTTAGAACATTCCTGATCATAGGAGTGTGACAACATGCATTGTACCTTCCTCTGGTCGAATTCCTACTATCCTTCCATTGACTTGGATCATATCTCGAAAGGGTTAAACGGGGTGAGTGCCAATTGCATAGCTTTATACCGTTGATGAGATGGCTTTGATGGAGGCTTCAGAGAAAACGAAAGATGGCTTCCTTCTCTCTTCTGGAGAGTTGATCGCCGAAGGTCGCCACTCCAATTCGGCAGAACCGATCCCGAGTCGTAGGAGCTGGTAGTCTAATGATTGTGAAAATAGCCATCTTTCTCCATGTTTAAATTCCATTTTAAGTAAAATAATTGACCAAGAATCTATCTAGCCTTGCTATTCATGACTAATTATTTCAAATATGTGCAATCCTTGGTTTTAATTTGTGTTGTGTAGGAAATAACACTTTTAAGGCAAAATCAGGAGCATTTATTGAAGATTATCACGTTGCCTACTCAGCCAAGTCAACTAGGGTCGAAGAGGAGCCTCCAGAAGGTTTAACAACCTGACGTACAGGCAAGACACGTCAGTACCATGTGGCGACAACTCTGCTAGGTTAAATGCTACAGCTTCGTGAAGGCGCATATATATTTCGAGACTCCAAGCGTCGTGCAGAGATTCGTTAGATTGCATCATAACACCACCGAAGGAGATCCACCACCATAGTTCATCCTCTCCATCGTCTATCCACTCCATAGCCATATCCATCATCTTGTACTTGAGTTATCCTTGTGATTTGATGACCATTTGTAAGAATATTTGATTTTTGTCTAAGTATTATGCACAATGTTTTCTATCCTTGATCTTATTGTTATGAGTGAATAGTCCTCATGGATTGCGGGTTTGGATGAAACCTTGTAGCGATTATGTTCATCTAATACATGGGAATATTGTGTGGTGATTGGATAGGAGATATGTATCTTTGTATGTTTGTCTCTTGTCTCGATCCATGGACTTGTAGGTACCCAAGATCCCATGGATTTATAAAGGCTTTAGGTGAGACGAGTGGTGCACAGCGAATTAATGTAAAGCCCAGTGACAACAAAGGGAGTACGTGAAGGGAATATGCACTAGAGGAAAATAATAAAAGGTTTATTATTGTCATATCCCAGTAAGTTCGTAATAGTTTCATATTTTGCTATAACTATATCAAGTGAAAATATTGATATAGGTGTGATATGAAACATAAGTCCCTAGTAGCCTCTATTAATACTAGCTCATTGGGCAATGGATGATCAAGGTTTCCTGATCATGAGTGATAGAGCTAGTTGACAATGAGGTAATATCATTGGTGAATGATGTGATGGTCATTCCTCAAAGATTGTGACATGATCAGGTCACGAAGTTCATCGTTGCAATAGTCAGAAACATAGTCTCCTTCTCCTTAGACCATGAGATCATATTAATCACTGTCTCCCGAGGCTGCTTTGACTGCATCAAACATCACTCAGTGAAATGGTCAGTATAAAGGTGTATGTTGGGTATCCAGTAGAATAGGTTGAGGCATATGCATCAAGACTGGGATTTGTTCACCCAGTGACGTGTAAGATACAGTTAGGCCGACTTGGTGAGATTACATCCATAATGTTGCAACAGGTGAATAGGTCACGGGGATGTAATATCACGGTAACAAGTAAAATAGTACTTGTCTGTAACGAGATTGAACAAGGTATGTTGATACCTAACGATTGAATCTCGAATAGTTAGTATCTTAGAAACAAAGGGAAATGGACTCAACATTTACAGTTCAAACGACGTCATCGTCTGGAATGCACAGGGGTCATCATGGGTATCCCAATCCCGCCATTGATCATTGATAGAGATCATCTGTGTGCCATTCCCGAGCCGTGAGGGGATCCACTTAAGGGTACGATAAGCTGGAGATCATCCGTTAGTTAGAATATTAATAGAAACTGGAATTGTTCTAGGGAGAAATCTGAAGTTGTTCGGAGAACGGATAAAGGAAAGGACCGAAAGGTGTTTCGGGTGAATGGCAATTTATAATATATATTTACTATATGTTAATGGTGAATTAATATATTCTAAATAAATATTAAAAATAAAATTTATAAGGGTAACTTTCATATTAGGTCAAAACCTTGGAGGAATTTGACCTTGGGGAAGTCACCTAGATAAAGGGAAAACATAAACAACAGAAAAAATGTCATCACCGCTGGTGGGCATGGCAGCCCACGAAGGCGGTCGGAAGATAACTGCGCACAACGCGGGTGAGTGCTGGTGGGCAAGCGCCGCTGCTCCTGGCCGCTAACGGGCCGGTTCCCGTTGGCCAACCTGGGCAGCTATGGCAGGAGGAACCCGTTGTGGCATTGGCGTGAGGTGGGCCGCGGTGCATCCCACCATACCGTGGCTCCTGGATAGCTTGTCTGCTTGCGAGCCACGTGGTGGGCTCGCCAGCCCACTCGACCGCCAGCCACCTACTACCACCGCCTGGTGCTTGGTGGGCTGAATGGTTTTAGCCCATCTGGTTGTTTTTGATGTTTTCCCAGTTTTCCTTTGTCTATTAGTCCCACATAGCTAACCTAATAGGGAGGGAACACCCCCATCCTCCTATATAAAGGGGTGCCCATGGGTGGGATTAAACATACAATTTTATAAGTCCTTTGGTTGTCTTTCTCCCTCTCTCTCTCTCTATACCTTGTGACCATGGCCCCCATGTAAGGGTTATGCGAACAAGGCTTCTATGCAGACACCGTTGCATTGTAAGGATTCTGAATCCGGAGATCTACTTCCGCACTCCTGGAGAAATCTGGGAGACAGAGGTCTCGTCGTACACCGTATGTGTACGAAGCCACGAGGTGCAACACTTGGGGCACTTTGGATATCGTGAGCCAGACTGTTGTACTATGATGGAGCAAGGGGTGACCTGCGTGGAGCTTCGTGACCTTGAGGTCGGCCACGAGCGCGACTACTTCAACCACGTTCCCCTCAGAAATTTAACTGCTCTCGGATTACAAGGGTATGTATCCAAAACCTCTCGGCTTGTTACCACATTACTAATAGATAGATCTTGGGCAGGGTGATCTGACGTAGGAAATTTTTGTTTTCTGCACCGGAACCCCAACAGTACGATTTTTGTTTAGGTATCCACTTGGGAGTAATAGCATGTAGCACCCCGGGGAAATTCAGTACTAGAAAATCACTCGTTATTTATTTGCGTATCATCATTACATCATCATCATACATATTCCTTGCCTAAAATTATTTTCACTAAAAACTCTATATTGTTTTCTACATTGTATCTCGTCTTCTGTTCAAATTATACCTCCTCTTTCTATTTTAATCATAAAAGGCTATTTACAAAATGATTTCTAAATAAAATAAAATGAAAACTTAAAATATTTTAAAATAATAATAATAAAACCTAGTCTAAACCGGCCAAGCCCAAAGGCCCAGCCAGTTCAAACCCTAGCTAACCCTAGATCCCCTCCACCCCAAACCCTAACCCTAATCTACCCCAACCCCACTTTTCCTCCCAGCCACCGCCACACCCTTGGCCGCACGCGACACACAACCCGCCGCACGCACCTACACCTAACCAGCCTGACCTGAACCCCACCTGAGACCTGACCCGGTCCTGACCCGACCGACACGACGCATGCAACGCGTGCGCAGCAAGCCCGCTCATGCGCCCACCACCTGGCTCGCACCCAATACGTAACACGCCCCAGTGTTCCTGGCCCCACCTCCATGACACGTTGGACCCCCACCCCGCCACTGCCTCGCGTCGCTCTTCCCTTCGCGATCCCCAAAATCCCCGTTGCCACCTATCCTAGGCAGCGCCTCCCCGACGCCAAGCAGCACCGCCGCCTTCCTCGCGAACCCCAGGATCCCGCCTCCCTCCCCTGTCTCCCTTCCGCAATCCCTACCTTCCGCGCCGCCGCCAGCGCCATCTAGTGCGTTGATGCCGTCCTGCGATCTTCTTCCTCGCGATGTTGCACTGGTCGTCGTCGCCCTCTCCACTGCTTCCCGACTCCATGCCTCTCGCCTGCGTCGCTTCTACCGCAGCACCGACGTCCTCCTCATGCCAGCCTCCCTCCACCCCGCGTCAATTCGCTGGCCTCCACTACTGCCGCTGCCTTCCTTCCTCCGTCTGCGAACCAGGGCACCGCCGCTGCCACTCCCCACGTCGCCGCGACCCAGGCAGTCCCGCGCTGCGGTGTCCCCTGTTTCACCGTCAAGCCGGCCGCCTCTTTGACCCCTCTACGGCACTACCTCTTCGGTGACCGACGTTGCTCGTGCTCCTTCAAGCCCGCCCCTCTGTAGGCCGCCGTCCCTCGCTGGCACCCTCCTCTTCCAAGGTCGTGTCCTCCCTGCCCTATTTACTGCCGGTGTGCTGTTGTTTGTGCAATAGGCAAGGCAAACACGGCGATACCTCCTTCAGTTTTGGGATGGGCTCCCGATGATGTATTATTCTGGTGGATGCCGTGCTGTTGTGCTACATAGGTGTGTATTATGTTGAAGTGATATTGGATGCACAGTGCTCGCACAAACCCCTAACAACATCCACTCATGTTCACATACACAGAGGACTCCACCGAGGAGCACCAAGAACCCCGACATGAAGACGAAACCCGAACACGGATGTCAAGTCTTTCTTCCCGGAACACGAGGATGCCGAGACCCCTGTTAGCGGCAACGTGGATCCGAAGACCGATCTAGATCCGAAGTTCGATATCGCCGAACACGAACCCCGAAGACTTTCCTGAAGTCCGAATCCCCCGCACTCTCGGAATCAAGACAGGTCTTTACCCTAATGTGTGACCCCATCTTGAGTCCCTATTTTATAATACCATATTATATTTGTTGCATATTAAATTTCTCATGTCGCATACATATTGTGTGGTTTGGGGGCATTATGTCAAGTCACCTCATACTTAAACATGGAGGCCATACGCGGGCGAATCTAGTCTAATATTGGCCCCATTTAAATTTGTGTAGCAAACCGATGCCATAATTTCGCCTTGTTAAGACAACATTTAAATTGCGGGGTAGCTAAACAACTATAACCATATACTTAATTGTCGGAACAATGGTTCCGCTTAATATGGCCTAATTGCAGCGCATCTTTGCCATGGCATACCTCATACATGCATCATGCCCGATCTTCTGTCGTAGTATTAAATAGTGCATTCGGTGTTTCTTCTAGTGCTTTGGTTCTTCACGGATTAGGCCGATGAGTTGATGCGTGTGTCGACCCGATCTTCGGATGAACCTTCAACAATGTTTTCAGGCGAGCATTCTCCCCCTTTCTACCTATTTTACATTTCTAGTCTTTACTTCCTCCTATTGATCTATTGCTATCTGTGTTGCGATGCTATAGATTCTATACCCCTTTATACTTCCCTGCAGCCCTTATATTGCCGTGGACACATCCTATTACCTGATCTTTGGTAGATAGTCGGTCTTGCGAGTTGTAGTTACTTGCGCAGGTGATGCGTCGCGCCGTCGATGTTCCACAGTTGTTGGAGTATTGCCACATGTTTAATGTTGGAGATGATAATGGCTTTAATTACCGTTTAATAACTAATATTGAAAGTAGGTAAATATTGTAGAGGCGCAGGTGGGAAATAGATGTTATTTGGTTTTTAACCATCCACTTGTGTCCCGTAGGACCCCAAGTACTTGATACCTATTCCTTGACTATTCGCACTATCCGTATGTGGGACCATGAATCCCCTTTGCATGAGCTTGAGTCATATCTTATTTCTTGGAGCCACAAAGTAGTTTGGGGCTTTATTACTATCATGTACTTATGCCATGTTTACTGCTTTATTTACTATTGAGCGTGGAGCGCCTGTACTGTTTAGGTAAGTGGAATGTTTTTGTGGTATCGACAAGCCCAGTCACACTTTCGGGTTCCCAGTCGTTTACAGCCATTGGCACAAACCTTTGGGTCCGTTTCGGGGCTGGCCAACTTCGCCGCGGGTAGCTTGGTGGGATGGCCCCCTGAAATATTATATGAATCTTGCGATCTCTTTGTCTTGATGCCTCGTTGGGTTTTCATTTGGTTTTTCCGAGGTTGATCATGCGTGTGTTGCTATTTGTGCCACCCTACAGGGTAAAACTTTCTGAAAGCCGTGTCCACGGTTATGGACGACTTGGAGCATAGTATCTCGATTATAGACAACTATAACTAAAGTAGTTCTATAAATTTGACTTTGAAATGACTATTAATCGGTTTCACTGCAACGGAATGGCTAAATGAAAGTACCAAAAACTGCTGGGTTTTTGAATGTCTCATGGTATATGTATTTGACTAGTAAGTATTGCCACTACAACATAATAGTTAACTAAAACCGCCCAGTGCTTATGTTATCAGGATGATTCATGCCATCTATATCTCACTAGTAATTACTGCAACTATAATGGAATGAATAAAACTGCCAACGGTGTGAGTTCCTCTGTCTGACTTCCTCGTTTGGTCTCGAGGGGGATACGCCAGGATGGGTATGTTTGGTGTTAGTATTAGGATGGATCCGAATAGGTCTTTCTTATCCCTCTTTGATAGCCGACAATTGTATCGGTACTCTATAGGTTGTTTAGTACATGTCGCGCTGCCACTTCAGCCTACCATACCTATGTAGGCAAGGACCGCTGAATTCTAAGATTCGCCGTGTACTGGCCTCAGTACTGACTGCTCCTTTTTCTTCCACCCTTTGTCGGCACCCCTTTTGTTGAGCAGGTTTTGAGATCGACGTTGTTAGCAGGTTTACCTTTCCGGCTTGGCCTGGGCAGGGTTATAGACTCCATTGGTTATTCTTTAGGGCTTTTAGCCCCATTTACATCTTATCCGTACTCGGATGTGTATAGTTTTCAAGGTGATATGGATCTTTTTACTGTATATCTGTATTCTTGACTCATAGAGTCGTGTTGTATATATATGTTCTGTGGGTTCCATCGATGACTATTGTGTAATGATATTAATTCGTTTTCCACCCGCATGAAAGTGTCTGTGGGCTCGTTTGAATCGTTTCTATGTGGGTTTGGCAGCATTCGCTGAAACTTGCATGATTCGATCTGAGGGTGTTACAGAGTGGAATCATAATTCAGTAGTTACGATACCCCACTGGTCCAGCCTGTAGGATAACCTAGCTCACAGTCATCGTAGAGTGTCAAAACTATTTTCCAAAATCGGTTGGATAGATCTGATTAGGTCTGTTTTTACTCCTTACCCCTATGCTATTCTCCTTTTACCTTTGCGTGTTTTGAATCTACCCCCATATCTTTTATTCAAGTTCAGGATTTCTCGTGGATGGGTTTCTGTCGTACCTTCAGGGTTTCGCGTCCTTCCTCCTGTAACGGTGCTTCGACATCCGGTCTTCATGCTGTGCGATGAAGTTTTCATCTGTTCTACCTTTCAGTGAACCAAAACTCACTAAATTTTTTCTTTGTACCATCCGGTGTTTTTTTGCATGACGACATCTTCCGCATTAAATCCGATGAAGAGTCTGCATTATCCCTTTGTTTTCTGAACGTTGTTTGTCAAGATCTTAAGTGTGAGTTTCGAGAGTTGGTTGCTTGAGTCTTCTATTCATTTATAGAGTAATGCTTTGAGTCCGGGATGGAGTCGTGACCATACCAGTACTCCTATCATTAGCTTTTGTACAATGAATGATGGATCAATGCAATTTTACTCCTTCTATCAAAGTTAGAGGTGGCTTTATCTGTTGAGACCTTTACCTTTGTCATGTTTATCCGAAGTGTTCTGGCAATGAACATGAGAAACACCCTTATTGGTGGTGTCTCCGATTTCAAGATAAAGAAAGAATCCTTGTTAGTGGTGTCGTGAAGATCTACATGAAGCGAGAAGACTCTGATTGTCAGCCTTCTTCCCGCACCATGAGGCGGATCTCGAGGGCAAGATCCATTGTTAGTGGTGTCGAATTGTAGCACCCCTGGGAAATCTAGTACTAAAAAATCGCTCGTTATTAATTTCTTGTGTATCATCATTACATCATCCTCATACATATTCCTTGCCTAAAATTATTTTCACTAAAAAATCTATATTTTTTTCTACATTATATCTCGTCTTTCATTCAAATTATACCTCCTCTTTCTATTTTGATCATAAAAATCTATTTACAAAATGATTTCTAAATAAAATAAAATGAAAACCTAAACTATTTTAAAATAATAATAATAAAACCTAGTCTAAACCGGCCAGGCCCAAAGGTCCAACCGGTTGAAACCCTAGCTAACCCTAGATCCCCTCCACCCCAAACCATAACCCTAATCTACCCCAACCCCACTTTTCCTCCCAGCCACCGCCGCACCCTTGGTCGCACCCGACACACAAACCGTCGCACGCACCTACACCTAACCAGCCTGACCTGAACCCCACGTGAGACCTGACCGGGTCCTGACCCGACCGACACGACGCATGCAATGCACGCACACAATAAGCCCGCTCACGCGCCCACCACTGGGCTCGCACCCAACACGTAACACGCCCCAGCGTTCCTGGCCCCATCTCCACGACACACTCAACCCCCACCCCGTCGCTGCCTCGCGTCGCTCTTCCCTTCGCGATCCCCCAAATCCCCGTCGCCAACAACCCAGGCAGCGCCTCCCCGACGCCAAGCAGCACCGCCGCCTTCCTCGCGAACCCCGGGATCTCGCCTCCCTTCCGCGATCCCTACCTACCGCGTCGCCGCCAGTGCCCTCTAGTGCATTGACACCATCCTGCGGTCGCCATCGCCCTCTCCCCTCCTTCCCGATGCCACGCCTCTCGCCTGCGTCGCCTCTACGGCAGCACCGACGTCCTCCTCGAGCCGACCTCCATCCACCCCGCGTCAGGTCGTCGGCCTCCCCTGCTGCCGCTGCCTTCCTGCCTCCGTCTGCGAACCAGGGCGCCGCCGTTGCCACGCCGCACGTCGCTGCGACCCAGGCACTCCCGCGCTGCGGTGTCCCCCGTTTCGCCGTCGAGTCGGCCGCCTCTTCGACCCCTCTACAGCACCGCATATTCGGGGCCCGACGTCGCCCATGCTCCTTCAAGCCCGCCCCTCTGTAGGCCGCCGTCCCTCGCTGGCACCCTCCTCTGCCAAGGTCATGCCCTCCCTGCCCTTTGTACTGCTGATGTGCTGTTTTTTCCGCAATAGCCATGGCAAACACGGTGGTACCTTCTTCATTTTTGGGATGGGCTCCCGATGATGTATTTTGCAGGTGGATGGCATGGTGTTTTTCTACATCGGTGTGTATTCTGTTGAAGTGATGTTGGATGCACAGTTCTCGCACAAACCCCTAACAACATCCACTCCTGCTCACATACACAAAGGACTCCATCAAGGAGCACCAAGAACCCCGACACGAAGATGGAACCTGAACGCGGACACCAAGTCCTTCGTGGAACACGAACATGACGAGACCCCTGGTTGTGGCGACATGGATCCGAAGACCGATCCGGATCCAAAGTTCGATATCACCGAACCCGAACCCTGAAGACTTTCCCGAAGTCCGAAGCCCCCACACCCTCGGAATCAAGACCATCGTTACCCTAATGTGTGATCCCATCTTGAGTCCCTATTTTATAATATCATATTATATTTGTTGCATATTAAATTGTTCATGTCGCATACATATTGTGTGGTTTGGGGGCATTATGCCGATTCACCTCATAATTAAACATGGAGGCCATATGCGGGCAAATCTAGTCTAATATTGGCCCTATTTAAATTTGTGTAGCAAACCGATGACATAATTTCGCCTTGTTAAGACAATATTTAAATTGCAGGGTAGCCTAACAACTATAACCATATACTTAATTGTTGGGACCCCGGTCCCCGCTTAATATGGCCTAATTGCAGCGCATCTTTTCCATGTCATACCTCATACATGCATCATACCCGATCTTCTGCCGTAGTATTAAATAGTGCATTCGGTGTTTCTTCTAGTGCTTTGCTTCTTCACGGATTAGGACGATGAGTTGATGCGAGTGTCGACCCGATCTTTGGATGAACCTTCGACAATGTTTCCAGGCGAGCATTCTCCCCCTTTCTACCTATTTTACATTTCTAGTCTTTACTTCCTCCTGTTGATATATTGCTATTTGTGTTGCGATGCTATAGATTCCGTACCCCTTTATACTTGTTGCAGCCCTTATATTGCCTTGGACACATCCTATTACCTGTTGTTTGGTAGATAGTTGGCCTTGCGAGTTGTAGTTGCTTGCGCAGGCGATGCGTCGCGCCGTCGATGTTCCACAGCTATTGGAGTATTGCAATATGTTTAATGTTGAAGATGATCATGACTTTAATTACCGTTTAATAACTAATATTGAAAGTAGGTAAATAATGCAGTGGCACAGGTGGGCAATATATGTTATTTGGTTTTTAACCGTGCACTTGTGTCCCGTAGAACCCCAAGTTCTTGATACCTGTTCCTTGACTATTCACACTATATGCATGTGGGGCTATGAATCCCCTTAGCACGAGCTTGAGTCATATCTCATTTCTTCGGGCCACAAAGTAGTTTGGGGCTTTATTACTATCCTGTACTTATGCCATGCTTATGCCATGTTTACTGCTTTATTTACTATTGTGCGTGGAGTGCCTGTACTATTTAGGTAAGTGGAATGTTTTCACGATATCGACAAGCCAAGTCACACTTTCGAGTTCCTAGTCGTTTATAGCCATTGGCACAAACCTCTGAGTCTATTTCGGAGCCGGCCAACTTTGTCGTGGGTAGCTTGGTGGGGTGGCCCCCTGAAATATTATATAAATCTTGTGATCTCTTTGTTGTGATACCTCATTGGGTTTTCATTTGGTTTTTCCGTGGTTGATCGTGGGTGTGTTGCTATTTATGCCCCCCTGCAGGTTTAAACTTTCTGAATGCCATGTCCACAGTTATGGACGACTTGGAGCACAGTATCTCGATCATACACAACTATAACTAAAGTATTTCTATAAATTTGACTTTTAAATGACTAGTAATCAATTTCACTACAATGGAATGGCTAAATAAAAGTACCACCAACTGCTAGGTTTTTGAATGTCTCATGGTATATGTATCTGACTAGTAAGTATTGCAACTACAACAAAATAGTTAACTAAAACTACCCACTTCTTATGTTATCAGGATGACTGATGCTATCTATATCTGACTAGTAATTGCTGCAACTATAATGGAATGAATAAAACTGCCAACTGTGTGAGTTCCTCGGTCTGACTTCCTCGTTTGGTCTCGAGGGTGATACGCCAGGATGTGTATGTTTGGTGTTAGTATCAGGATGGATCCGAATAGGACTGTCTTATCCCTCTCTGATAGTCGATAGTTGTATCGAGTCTCTGTAGGTTGTTTAGTACATGTCGCGCCGCCGCTTCAGCCCACCATACCTATGTAGGCAAGGACCGCCGAATTCTAAGACTTGTCATGTACTGGCCACAGTACTGACCGCTCCCTTTTTCTTTCGCCCTTTGTCGGCACCCCTTTTGTTGAGAAGGTTTTGAGATCAACGTCGTTAGCAGGGTTACCTTTCTGCCTTGGCCTGGGCAGGGTTATGGACGTCATTGGTTATTTTTTAGGGCTCTTAGCCCCATTTGCATCTTATCCGTACTCGGATGTGTATAGTTTTCAAGGTGATTGGGATCTTTGTACTGTATATCTATATTCTTGACTCATGGAGTCATGTTGTATATATCTGTTCTGTGGGTTCCATCGCGGACTATTGTGTAATGATATTACTTCGTTTTCCATCCGTACGAAAGTGCCTGGTGGGCGACTTTGAATCGTTTTTATGCGGGTTTAGCGGAAATCGCTAAAACTTGCATAGGGCCAATCTGAGTGTGTTACACAGCAACTTCACAATTCTTAAGACTTTAATTAGTATTTTACTTAATAATCGTTATAGCCCGGTGGTCTTGGTATAACGGTGGGATCAAAAGACTAATGATATGTGTGTGGATCACAGGGGCTTTAGTGTCTATGGATGTGCTTCCCACAACCCTATCTATATTAGATCATTTCACACATGGATGTGCTTATTATTATCTTTATCCCATATGTATGTGCAGCTACAGGTGAAACTTCACCCCTGGCCTATTTTGATCCATTGGAACATCCAATGATTTAAGGTAAACTAGAAAGGTCCGGTAAACGTAAGGAAAAACGAATAAACAAGTCTTGTAGAAGTCCCTCATATTGTCCATACGACAATTGTTTCTCATGGTTCAATAAATCTAGATATACTTGAAAAAACTACTATAGTACATCCATAAATCCAGATCAAAGGTATCACAGTCCTCAAGTCACTAGTGCAGGACCTCCCTTTAACTCCGGTTGGGAGGGCCCTCTAACAGCGGTTCCCCAACCGCTGTTGAGGGTTCGGTGTTAGAGGGGGGGGCCCTTTAACACCGGTTCTTATACGAACCGGTGTTAAAGGGTGGCGCACGTGGGGCTGCCGCAGGCCTCAGGCCCCCCCTTTAACATCGGTTCGTATCTGGAACCGGTGTTAAAGGTTCTTCTGCCGCGGCAGACTTCTGCCTCTGCCCCGTTCTAGGCGTATTTCTGCGGGAGGGGGGGGAGCGAGGGGGAATCGATCGGGAGTGGTATACACATAAATCGTCATCGGTACATACGAGTACATGAATAATTAAGCAACTATTATTATACACAAACATCGTCATCGGCACATACATCGTCATCGTTCATTTTGGTGGATATCTAAAGAGTTCTCCGCCAGGCGTGACGACCTCATCAAGTATGAACCCCGCCAATTCCTCTTGAATGGATCGTATGCGTTCAAATGGTAGGAGTTGGTCCCGCATCCGTTCGATCTGAATATATATGAAGAATGGGCCGTCAATATATATATAAGAATAAAACTCAACACAATTGATGGTAATAAAATAATGTTGTGGACTTTGTTTACTTCTCTAAGTTGTTCTAGTGCGGCTTGGCCCGTCGCACATATCGTGTTGCGAATGAATTCGCAAACATAGTACCCACATAAGTTATTGCCGTGTCCCTGATGCGCGCACTTTACGAGAATAGAGAGTTCAATCAAAATAATAATCAATAAAGCATGATATAATGGAATTGGAAGCTAGCTAGTATTACTTACATTTTGGTCTACAAATTTTAGTTCTTCTGACCATTCACCCACGGCCCTGCCCGTGAACCTTTTCCAAACCCTGTCCGACAAAGAAAATGGATAAAGGAGTAATTAATTACTTATTGTCACGAAAGTTGCCGATCTAGTGCGATAATATGATTGAAATTACCTCTGGAGCATCTCTCTAAAGTTTGCCCATATCTCTTTTTATTTTCGTAACGAGTCCATGACAAGGACTTTTCCTGAGTCGGGTTGAATGACTAGCAGAATAAAGTGGAACCTACGCACGCATAACTCATCATCAGTTACACTTAACATCGAGTAAGCTGAAATAGAATGTGTACAAGAGAGAGGGTAACAGTACTCACAAGAAGTTGTAAGGCAATAGTATTTCCCTTTTGGTTTGTTGTCTCAGTAAAGACGTTAGCAATAATCTTCTGTTTGCCCGGGTTTGGTTTCTACCACTTCTTCATGAACTCTATTTGGGTCAATGAACCCAATGTCAAAAGGGCCTCCTTTCCTGCTTTCCCTAACCTTTTTCCTGCATAATAGTATATACATATATGGTGAGCATATATATATACATGCAATTAATAAAGTGAATGAGATGAGATATAAATTATAGAAATAGTACTTACACACAATAAAGGCTGATGGCAGCTTTGTCGAGTTCCTTGTGATTGAATAGAAAATGCAAGTCTTGAATGTTGAAGTCGATCGCGTCATCTCCGCAGAAGAAAATATCATCTCTTATATGCGCCGTGATCCATTCTACCTTTCTCGTCTTGCAGAAATGAAGGTACCACTTGTGCAATTTTTGCATCTTTGTTGGTAGAGTCTTGAGCTCCTCTTTCTTGACGAGATTCTTCCCATACTTCCATGGCTGTATGGGGTTGGCATCGCATTTGGGCAAGTTGTCTCCCATGACGTTCAAGTATGCAATGTAAGTCATCCCCATCTCATTGGCCTTTCTTTGTAGCTCTGCCTCGTAATCATTTACGGGAGGAGCGTCCCGTGTGTCGAACATTTGGAGCGGGGCACATGATTGGTTTTCCTGCTCTCCGAGCATGGGAACTATTTTCTGGGGTGCCTCACGACTGCTACTTTCAGTCTCCCTACGGCGCCTTGCATCCGCCTTCAAAATCTGGCGCTTGTAGTCCGGCACAAGTGAGGTTTCAGGTTTCGAAAGATTTTTGTAGAACTTCTCCACCACCGCCGGATCTATTTTCTCCTTTGGCTCGGCCCGTCTAGGTGCAAAGAATTTCTTGACCTGTTCTTCGGAGATCCTATTGGTCTCCTCGTCACTGCGATTCCACGGTAAAACCGACAATGGCTTGGCGGAAGGCTGCGGGACGTAGTTTTTTGAACTCTTTGGCATACGGTTTCCTGCGGATTTCTTTGTGACAGTGCTACTGATGCTCTTCGTGGCAGTTCTCTTCCGCTTACGTTGAGGAGATGGCTGAAGCACCGGAGATGGCTGCCGCGCAGGAGATGGCTGAAGCGCCGGAGATGGCTGCCGCGCAGGAGATAGCTGAAGCGGCTCAGACTGCTGACGCTGCGGAGACGGCGGGGGTGCCAGTGACCTCCAATTTGGAAGCACAATGTGTTCCTTCTTCCAAAGAATGGTTGTTTTCACTGCAAATTTGAGTTGAGTTTCCCCTTCACCTGTAGCATGGTCAAGCTGTGCTTCCTCATATTCCTTCACAACCTCATCCACCCCGACAATAGCATAGCCATCTGGAATCGGTCGGCAGTGGTAAGTTCCACCAGCTACAGGAGGTAAGGCATAGCCGACAGCCACCTTAATGGATAAGCCCATTAATCTCACATGGACCTCAGCGTGTTCGCTCTCCGTGATCTCATCCACGGGGTATCGAGGACCCGTCATTTCAAGCGTGGGCTGCACGTTCTCCATGGAAGCCACACTGCTTTTCCGCGCAGAGTCTGGGCCGCGGGCAGCTTCCAATGCAGGCTCTTCGTGCCGCTGAGATGGACCGGTAGCTTGATGGCTCTGTTGTGCATTCACTTGCGCCTGCAGCGCCGCAAGTGCATATTCTATCTGTGTCATCCGCTCTGTACGCTCTTTTTCTTTTTGCCGCGCCATCTGTAAGAGTCGCTCCAGTCGGCAAACCCATCCTTCCACGTCATACCCCCTGTGCCTCGTGCGTGTGAGCTGGTCATTCTCTCTGTCGGGGTGGAAGATCCTGGCGGATGTTTCCTCGTATGCCGTGATGAGTTCATTGACGGGTTTGGCAAGGAGGGTTGGGAAGATACACAATCCTGTTTCTGGGTCCAACCTTGCCCCGATTCCGTAGAACCAAGTCTTTGCACGTAGGTCCCACCCATCTGTCTGGGGTGTGATCCCTCTCTCGCGCAGGGCCTTCTCAGCTTCTTCCCACTTAGGCCTCTGAGATATGTAACCACCTGACCCCGTCCTCTGGTGATATTCCTTCTTCAGGGCATTAAGCGTATTGGTTTCTGACCTCTTTTTAGCTATAGCACTTTTTTTATATGTCTCAAATTCGGACCAGTGAGGTATTATCTTTGCATAATATGTGTCTTCAAAATTTGGAGTCTCGCCAGATTTGACAAATTTGTTCAATTTTGTCTTCCAGTTGCGGAAAGCGTCAGCCATCTTCTTTAGAGTCCACTCTTTGACCTTTTCCTTTATAACCGGGTTGTTTTCATCCTCCTCTGGCGGAAGGGTGAAATTTACCAACAACGAATTCCAAAGCGTTTCTTTGGATCTGTCATCGACAAAGGTACCGTCGCCCTTCTTTGGCTTATTCCAATTTTCAATTATGATTGGGATTTGGTCCCTAACAAGAACTCCAGCCTGACGTACAAATTTGTCTGCGGCCTTTTTGGGCTCCATCGGCCTGCCATCAACACGGACTGCTTCGATCGTGAACTTGACACGATCTTTCAACCGCTGGCTCACGCCTCGCTTGCTCTTTTTCGTAGAAGAAGATGGTTGCTGGCTGGTCGATCCAGAGGGCTAAAAGAAGAAAGAAGCGTTAATTAATACATGTAGAAGAAGATTGTTGGTGGAAGTCAGCAGAGGCTTAATCAATGCATATACCTCGCCGGACTTTGTAACCATTAAATTACGTTCACCGGAGTCTTCATCTTCTCCATGACTAGTACTTGAGCTGTCGTCATCATGTCCCTCCAAGTTCAGATATTGTGAGGTGTCCTCATCAATAATGTTCTCCATTATTTCTTCTTCAAGGTTTCTACTAAGTGGATCCATAGTTTCTAAAACAATAATATTATCTAGAGTAAGAGTGTAAACATTCAAGTGGACTTGGATTCATACACAAATATACATATTATTCATACAAAAATACACAAATAAATACACAAATGAGTCAGAGGTCAAATTTGTATACAAGTTTTAATCTATGCATGTAGTACAATTTATCGAGCAAACAAGTTTTAATCAGGATGAGTCAGCAATCACACACGTGGCAGACACGTGGCGCTCACCGGTGGGGTGACGTTGGTCTCGTCGGGCGGCGGTGCTCGTCGGACGGATGCAGCGGTCTCGTCGGGCGGCGGTGCTAGCGGCGGGCTCGTCGGGCGGCGGGCGGCTTCGGCGTTGAGGCGTGGCCTACGAGCTCCGAAGTGGTGGCGGCGAGACGCTCCTGCACGGGGAAGAGAGCGAGGTGGTCAGGGCTCCTCGAAATAGGCTTGCGCCCCGCTATATTAATATAGCAATCACAAGATACAACGACAATGTTGGAGCAACAGAAAAGCTAGCAACAGCACAATCTAACCCAAAAGAAAATAAAGAGAAAAATAAAAGAAACAAATGCCGACATCGAGCAGATCGACGAACGAAAACGACCCATGACCGCTGCGCCCTTTGGAGTTGTCCCACCTCACTCCTAGCACTTTGAAGCACCGTGTTTCAAGCAACACCTTCAAGAAGGAATGCGACGTCGACGACGCTGTTGCCCGGACTTGTCCTAGGGTTTCTCCCGATACACGGAGGGGAGTGGAAAAGGGGTGTCACCGCGTCGATGTCGGACGAGCCGACAGGGATTTCTCCCGACCCCAAACAACCACGACCCACTTGATCCGTAGCACTCCACCCAACTTGCCATCCACCAGCACGCGCCACCATGGTCTCACCGTCATCATCGTCATAGCCATCCATAGCCATCCCTAGTCCATCGTCATAGCCATCGTCATAGCCATCCATCGTCATAGCCGCCGCCGTTGCGCTGCATGGTGCGCCGCCATAGCCATCCCTAGTCTACACGCAGTCCCGCCCTCCATCCCGCAGGAACATCGCTGAGCACGGCAGGGGCCGGCCCGCCCAGGCCCGTATGGCCCGCTCCAAAGGGAAGCGCCACCACCGGACTCGACGCCAACCGAGGTTCACCGCCGCCAGAGCTTTCTCCCGGGTAGAGCGCTGCCGTCGGACTCGCGCGCGGGTAGAGACCCGACCGCCGCCGCCGGCCCCGCACGGGAAACGCCCGCGGTCCTGCATGCCGACGGCGGCGGGAGGGAGGGGGAAGGATGCGGGGAAGGAGAGAGGGGTCGGGGGCGGCGGACCTCGAGCTCCGAAGCGGCGGCGGTGAGACGGAGGACGATTCCTCGATCCGTGTAGCACTCCAAGGGCGGCGGCGGCGAGACGCTCGCGGGCGGCGACGGGGTCGAGACGCTCGCGGGCGGCGGTGGCGGCGCTTCGTCGTCTCTCTGCGCGCGGTGGTGGCGGTGTGTTCGATCGATCTGGGAAGAAAGGAAGGGGAATGTGAAATAAATAACCCCCCCCTTTAACACCGGTTCGTGGCTGGAACCGGTGTTAAAGGGGGGGATTCCCGTTTCCCGTGCACATTTATTACAACCCCCCCTTTAACACCGGTTCCAGCCACGAACCGGTGTTAAAGGGGGGGGGGTGGTGCGCGCGGGAAACGAAATAAATGCCCCCCCCTTTAACACTGGTTCCTGTCTGGAACCGGTGTTAAAGGGGGGGGCATTTATTTCACGCATTAAAGGGGCATTTTTAATTCAAAAAAATATGATATGAATTTAGAAAATTCATATCTTTTTCATTTCAACTCAGAAAAATATGAATAATATATCATAATTTTCAGAAAAATAATATCTATCCATTCATGTAAATCATTTTATATTTACTTTACAAGAAATATTAAGCATCTAAAAAATGATTTTTATTAGATCAAATCATATTTTAATGCCGCATCTTTTGTATTAACATTTTTAAATTGATTGGATATTTAAATGTCGCATCTTTTGTATACACTTGAATCTCACCAAGCCTCGCTCAACTTGCATTGTTTTTTGATAAAATAGCATATTGTGAACCTAAAAATGATTTTTGTAAAAAATCATGAGCATATCTGACCCACTTCCTGCCGATTCGGTAGGAATTTGTCTTTTTCACCAGAGGTGGACGGAAAGGTTTCAGATCCCTTTGTTGGTACATTGTGCATATAAGGTGGTCTAGTATTTTTGTAAAATGTGTTGGTGGTTTTTTGAATTAGCCATTTGGTGGTTGCTTCACAAAACCGTCCGTTTTTTATGCTCGGAAAATGGAAAATGCCTTTTTGGTGCGATAAAAAGGAAAACTTCCTCTTGCAACATTGTTTGCCATGCCATGATGCACATGTATGCACAATATGGACATATTATCATAAACTATGCCTTGATTCTAGCCATAACATTGGTCATTTGACCCGAAAGCCAAGAAACCTCGAATGAGATAGGTCATTTTGTGAAGGTTTTTTCGAGACATAATCAATATACCAGATAAAGCCGAACTAATAGCCAACTAATAGTAAGTTACATAAAGCTGATCTGGAACTGAAAATTAAGATACATAAAAGAACTGAAAATTAAGATACATGGCCAGATTAAGTAACAAATTTCGGATTGTTGGAGTGATTCAGTCATGCTCCTGCCTACACCTGTAATACTCGCCACTGTAGTCGTCGTACTCACCGCCGCCGTCATCGCTGTCGTCATCGGGGTCGCCGTAATTGAACCTCTGGAGAGTACGCGTGGGCTGGACTTGAGGGTAGCGCGTGGGCTGGACTTGAGGGTAGCGCAGACGGGGGTTAGAGTCGGCGGCAGTGTCATAGGCCATGACGCTCTGGAGAGTCCGACCGCGCCACCATAGCCGACGGTCGGCCTCGTTGAAGTTAGGAGGAGGTGGGCCGTCCTCCTCGTGCCTGGCGAGCGCCCTCTCACGCCGATCCACGAAGAAGGCTTCCCAAGTAGGGAAATAGTCGGGATGCCATCTGGGATTCCTCCGCTGCTCCGGCGTGAGCTCGAAGTAGTAGTGGTTCGTGATGGCCATCCGGCGCGCCACACCTAGAGGAACAGGAGGAACCGGCACTCCTCCGACGCTCAGCATCCAGCCGACGGGGACACAGTAGCCCGACGGGCAGGGGTAGTCCGAGGCGCAAAGCGCCTCCGCCTCCCTGGGGGTTAGTGCTACGGTGGAAGCCATGGGAAAGAGAGTGAGGAGGTTGCAGATATGAGTCTAGAGATGTGCAATGACAATGGAGGCCAACCCTACATATATATATATAGTGAACTAGCGGGAAGAACTGGAGGGAAGAACTGGCGGGAAGAAAAATGGCGGGAAGAAGAACTGGCGGGAAGAAAAATGGCGGGAAGAAAAATGGCGGGAAGAAAAATGGCGGGAAAAAATGGCGGGAGGAACCTTTAGTCCCGGTTGGAGACACCAACCGGGACTAAAGATGAACCTTTAGTCCCGGTTGGAGACACCAACCGGGACAAAAAACACGAGTCAGCACTAATAAGGTGAGTGTTGACATTATGTCGTGCGGCGTGTACCTTGTCCCGGATGGTGTCACCAACCGGGACTAAAGATGAACGGGACAAAAAACACGAGTCAGCACTAATAACAGGGGTGAGTGTCGACATTATGTCATGCGGCGTGTACCTTGTCCCGGATGGTGTCACCAACCGGGACTAAAGATGAACCTTTCGTCCCGGTTGGAGACACCAACCGGGACTAAAGATGAACCTTTAGTCCCGGTTGGAGACACCAACCGGGACTAAATATGAGTGTCGACATTATTTCGTAAGTGTCGACACTATGTCGAGCTGCTTGTACTATAAATAGGCATCCTTGTGAGTCCTGTCCTCTAGCCAGTTTGAGGCTATGCCTTACCTCCTTTCGAGAGCAGGGACACCACTACGGCCAGTTTCAGGGAGATGCCGACGGAGCCCAGTCCTCCGGCATCTTCGAGAAACTGGTCATAGAGGCACTCCATAATATGTGAAATTAGTTAGCTCCCAGGTGTATTGATCTAGTTAGAGAAGTTACAAAGCTGCAAGATGGTTTTCGAGAGCAGGGACACCACTACGGCCAGTTTCAGGGAGATGCCGACGGAGCCTAGTCCTCCGGCATCTCCGAGAAACTGGTCATAGAGGCAGTCCCTAATATGTGACCGCGCGTGTTTGGAGATCAGATCTTAATGGTAAGTACGAATCGGGACAACTTCTTCTCATAGTCCCGGTCCATCCACAAAACATGACTAACACTCAAGACATGTATTAATATTAAAAACATGAACTAGAGTTACATAATATGAGCATGAACTTCTTGGCATATGTCCTTCCTTATGATCGCTTCAGACGTAACCATGGAGCATCTTCTTTACTTAACGGAATGCTTGGGTCAGTTTTCACTGTGAAGGGCGGAATTTCATCAAACTTATTATAATCTTCTGACATGTCTGTCTTGTCCTCGATTCCCACGATGTTTTTTCCCGGAAAGAACTATGTGACGCTTTGGCTCATCATATGATGTATTCGTTTGCATATTTTTTCTTTTTTTTGGTCTGGAGGACATGTCCTTCACATAGAAAACCTGAGCCACATCATTGGCTAGGACAAATGGTTCGTCTAAGTTCTTCATAAGATTGTTGAGATCCACCATTGTCATTCCGTACTTCTTGTCTACCTCAACCCCTCCTCCTGTTAGCTTGACCCATTTGCATCGAAACAAGGGGACCTTAAAATTAGGTCCATAGTCAAGTTCCCATATCTCCTCTATGATCCCATAATACGTGGTCTTTTGCCCATTGTCTTCTGCTGCATCGAAGCGGACACCACTGTTTTGGTTGGTGCTCTTTTTATCTTGGCCTATCGTGTAAAATGTATTCCCATTTATCTCGTACCCTTGGAAAGTACATACAGTCGAAGATGGTGTCCTAGCCAACAAGTACAGCTGATCCCCAACAGTGGTGTTATTCGTGAGAAGTCTTTGCAGCCAGCCGCCAAAACTCGCCATGTGTTCACTTATAATCCATTCATCAGACTGTCCCGGCTGTTTGAGGCGTATTAAATTCTTGTGTTCATTGATATACGGGGCAACCAAGATAGATCTTTGTAAAACCGTGTAGTGTGCTTGATTGAGAGAATGCCCGTCCCTACATATCATTGCTTTACATCCTAGGGTGCCTTTTCCACGCAGTCTCCCCTCATGTCGTGATTCTGGAACACCAATCGCCTTAAGGTCAGGAATAAAATCAACACAGAACTCAATGACCTCCTCTGTTACATAGCCCTTGGAGATGCTTCCTTCTGGCCTAGCACGGTTATGAACATATTTCTTTAAGACTCCCATGTACCTCTCAAAGGGGAACATATTGTGTAGAAATACAGGACCGAGAATGGCAATCTCTTCTACTAGGTGAACCAGGAGATGCGTCATAATATTGAAGAAGGATGGTGGGAACACCAACTCAAAGCTGACAAGACATTGGGCCACATCTGTTTGTAACCCTGGTAGGCTTTCTGGATCGATTACCTTCTGAGATATTGCATTGAGGAATGCACATAGCTTCACAATGGGTACTCGAACATTTTCAGGTAGAAGCCCCCTCAATGCAATCGGAAGCAATTGTGTCATAATCACGTGGCAGTCATGAGACTTCAGGTTTTGGAATTTTTTCTCTGCCATATTTATTATTCCCTTTATATTCGACGAGAAGCCAGACGGGACCTTGATACTGCTCAGACATTCAAAAAAGATTTCCTTCTCTGCTTTGGTAAGAGCGTAGCTGGCAGGAGTTAAGTGGCATCGTTTACCCTTCTCGTTCTCAGGATGCATAGGCTTTTCAGGGGCCTTCAGACGTTGCTGGTCCTGCCGTGCTTCCGGTGTATCTTTTGTCTTCCCATACACTCCTAGAAAGCCTAGCAGGTTCACGCAAACATTCTTCGTCACGTGCATCACGTCGATTGAAGAGCGGACCTCTAAGACTTTCCAATAGGGTAGGTCCCAAAATATAGATTGCTTCTTCCACATGGGCGCGTGTCCGGCATCGTCATTCGGAACAGATAGACTGCCAGGACCTTTTCCAAAGATTACTTCTAGGTCCTTGACCATACCAAATACCTCCTCACCGGTACGGAGGACAGGCTTCCTCCGGGGTTCTGCCAGACGTTTGAAATGCTTGCCTTTCTTTCTTACTGGATGCAGGTTCAGAAGAAATCGGCGATACCCTAGGTACACAACCTTCTTACACTTATCCAAATATACACTTTCAGTATCATCTAAATAGTGTGTGCATGCATTGTATCCCTTGTTTGTCTGCCCTGAAATGTTACTAAGAGCAGGCCAATCATTGATGGTTACGAAAAGCAATGCTCGTAGGTCAAATGGCTCCCCTTTGTGCTCATCCCACATACGTACACATGGTTTGGCCCACAGCTGTAAAAGTTCTTCAACTAATGGCCTTAGGTACACATCAATGTCGTTGCCGGGTTGCCTCGGGCCTTGGATGAGCACTGGCATCATAATGAACTTCCTCTTCATACACAACCAAGGAGGAAGGTTATAGATACATAGGGTCACAGGCCAGGTGCTGTGACTGCAGCTCTGCTCACCAAAAGGATTCATGCCGTCTGTACTTAGACCAAACCTTAAGTTCCTTGCGTCACGTGCGAAGTCCGGGTACTCTCGCTCGACTTTTCTCCACTGTGACCCATCAGCGGGGTGTCTCAACATCGCGTCTTTCTTACGGTCTTCCATGTGCCATCGCAACAACTTGGCATGCTCTTTATTTATGAAGAGACGTTTTAACCGTGGTATTATAGGAGCATACCACATAACCTTGGCGGGAACCTTCTTCCTAGGGGCCTCGCCCTCAACATCGCCAGGATCGTCTCGTCTGATCTTATACCGCAGTGCAGTGCATACCGGGCATGCATCCAAATTCTCGTACTTCTCACCGCGGTAGAGGATGCAGTCATTAATGCAGGCATGTATCTTCTGCACGTCTAATCCTAGAGGGCAGACAACCTTCTTTGCTTGGTATGTACTGTCGGGCAACTCATTATTTCTTGGAAGAAGATTCTTCATTTTTACCAACAACTTTGAAAATGCGCTGTCAGTCACACCATTCTCTGCCTTCCATTGCAGCAAATCCAGTGTGGCACCTAGCTTTTTGTGGCCATCTTCGCAAGTTGGATACAACAATGTTGTGTGATCCTTTAACATCTGCTCCAGCTTCTCCTTCTCCTTTTCAGTTTCACATTCTTTCTTTGCATCAGTAATGGCCCGACCAAGATCGTCATCAGCGGGCCCATCTGCTCCCTCTTGATCTTCATTATCTACCTCCGTTGCATTATCATCATATTCAGGATACATATTATGATAGTTGTCATCATCCTCTTCTTCTTCGTTGTCTTCCATCACAACCCCTTTTTCTCCGTGCTTGGTCCAACAATTATAGCTGGGCATGAAACCGGATCGAAGCAGGTGGTCGTGAATGGTTCTGGTATTTGAGTAGTCTTTCTTGTTCTGACAGTGAACACACGGACAACACATAAAACCATTGTGACCACGGTTTGCATTAGCCACAACGATGAAATTTTGGAGGCCCGTAATGTACTCGGAAGTGCGGCGGTCACCGTACATCCATTGTCGATTCATCTGCATTAATATATAGTATATATCAAAAAATAATAGGGAGATGACCATTTATATATATAGTACATCAATGACACATGAAACTATAGTTGCCGACCTCGACCGAGACGGAAAGAGCAACAAGAAAGCTTATTTTGAGCTCTCGGGCATTTCACCGAACACCTCTAGTGCATATGAAAAAAACACAAACTAGCACTCTTCACACCCTCTTGCTAGGCTCCAAAATGTGTAAGAATGGAAGAGTGGGGTGTGTGTGGGCTGGGGTGGTGTCTTATATAGCCCCCCCTTTAACACCGGTTCATGCCACGAACCGGTGTTAAAGGGGGGGTGCGCGGGCCACTGCACGAACCGGTGTTAAAGGGGGGCTCCTTTTTTGCCGCAGGGGCCACGCTGGTACGCCCCCCCCCCTTTAACACCGGTTCGTAAAAGAACCGGTGTTAAAGCCCTTTTTCGGGATCAACAAAAGACCTCGTTTTCACTAGTGAGTTTTTTTCCTTGTACCTATGGAGGTAGAACATAAAACAGATTAATCACAACTACAGAGTTCCGACAGTGGCAAAAACATGTCTCGGGTTAAGTCCATTTTATTTTATGATCGATTGGTTTCCTTCAAAGTAGTTTTGTTAAGTTTGCACCGGGCCGTTTCTTTCCTTGCTTTCGGGAACAACTTGTCACGTCTCCCTTTGTTCTTACACCTAGTCAGTGACTTTATGCCTTATCGAGCGTCTAATGAGAATCTAGATCGCTGGTCATGATCAAGAGTTTGAGTGCTGAATATGACTCTAGGGTACTAAAAACTACTTTTACATTTCGTCAGTAATCGAAAGATCGTTGAGCGACCGTCATTTTGGGTCCTTGAGAGACCGTCATCTCTGGTCTCTCGTTGTCCGAAAGCAAAAATTAATTGAATATTTTCCAAAAAAATGTATGCTTTATTAAACAGGAATATGGCATGTGGCCCTACCCCCGAAAGGTACAATAGAGGAGTACATCAGTTTTACTTGTTGAACCAGAATTTTCTGAATCGTTCTGCATACTTGAAGATCATGCACCAATTGGACAAGCTCCACTCTTCGTCCAAATGTGATGCTTTTTAAGAATAATGGCTAAGTTTTTCCATGCGTGGGGGAGCAAGTATGCGCCTCCCCTTTTTGTAAACACAAACCCAACGCGTGGTTAGGACGTGTACGAGCTGAGAAAGACTTTGGCGTGCTTTGCGGCTATGATAACTCTTTATAATTTATTCAACATTTTGTCATTTGGACTCGGAGAGGATGCTTGTTTCTGAGTTGGAGGAAATTCTGGCATAATCATCTTCCCAAGAGGGGGAACACATGTCCGACTAGTACCGATGAGGCCAAGAAAGTCGTGTGCCCTGTCAATCTACCGCACATGAAATACCATGTCTGCATAAATGATTGTATTATCTATCGGGGCGTGGACACGAAGAAGACCACGTGTCCAGTGTGTAAGACCTCTTGAACAAGAGAGGGTCCAAGAAAGCTTCTAGAAAAGTGGTGTGGTACTTTCCTCAAACTCCTTGTCTGTAGCAGTATTTCAGAGATCCTATTGAAGCACAACTCATGCGCTGGAACACGGAAAGAAAGAGGCCAGAAGACGAAGATCCAGAAAAGGAGGAAATGTCGAGGCACCCTTTGGATGCTAGCCAGTGGAAGGGGTTGGACCTCGAATATTACCAACGGTTCGGGAAAGAGTCAAGCAACCTCAGGCAGGGTATGAGCACTGATGGACTCAATCCGTTCGGAAGCCAGAAAAGCACACATAGCACCTGACCCGTATTTGTATGGATCTACAACCTCCCCCCGACTGTGCATGAGGAAGAAGTACGTAACCATGATTATGCTAGTTCAAGGACCAAAACAACCCGGCACATACATCAATCTGTATCTCACGCTGTTGAAAAAGGAGATGGCCATATTATGGGAAGACGGAGCTCGTACGTGGGACGCCGCCGCACAAGACTATTTCAATATGAGAGCGGCAGTCATCACGACGGTGCAAGACTATCCTGGTTATGGATACTTCTCGGTGCAGGTGGTCCAAGGATTCTATGGGTGCGTTAGGTGCAAGGATAGAACAACATATCGCCAGTTACAGAAAGATCCCGGGTCCGAGAAATCCATGTTCCAGGGGTCTCGAAGGTGGCTTCCCAATAATCACGTATGGAGAAGGCAAGGGCATCTATTCGATGGGACAATCGATCTCGGAGGAATCCCAGACCAGAGGATAGGTGCAGAAATCGACGAGCTATTGAAAAACTGGAAAGACTGCCCTGCACCGGGAATCAACCAGAAGAAGCCAGACCACTGTTGAAGGTATGGTAGGCGAGGTCTGTTTCTGGGACTTGCCATACTGGAAGCTCCTCCGCGTGCCTCATAGCCTTGATATCATGCATATCATGAAGAGCACGAGAGAGAGTCTACTCGCCACCATCGTTAACACCAACAAGACCAAAGATGCACTGAAGGCAAGGAACGAATTGAAGCATATGGGCATTAGGAAGGACCTTCAACCACCACCTAGTTACAATGAAGCCGATGATCAGTTAGAGAAGGAGGAGACAGAAACACAAAATAGTCCGCGCAAGGGAAAAAGGGTCAAGAAGGCCGAAGTTAAGCTCAAGGCCGCGTGCTTCACTCTAAGTAAGGTGGAGGTCACACAGTTTACGAAGTGCCTCCTCGGAGTCAGATTTCCAAACGGCTACGTGGGGAAGATAAGCAGATGGCTAGACGAGGCGAAGCAGCGCTTCAGTGGGATGAAGTATCACGACGTCGTTGTGCTGATGACGTAGGTACTTTTGGTTGCGATCCGAGGGGTAATGGACAAGGACGTCCATGAGACTTTGTTTTTCCTCTGCAACTTTTTCGACATCATCTCTCAAAAGTCGATAGACATTTAGAAGGTCACGATTCTACATGAGGAGATCATGATGATAATATGCGAGCTCGATATGTACTTCCTCCCGCATTCTTTGACATCATGCTTCATCTGCCACTCCATGTCGTGGAGGATATCATCCAACTCGGGCCTTCGTGTATGTGAAGCATGATGCCGTTCGAAAGGCTAAATGGACACATCGAGGCATACGTTCATAACAAGTCCATATGGAATCATAGCAAACGGCTTCCTAGCTGAAGAGTGCATCTCTTTCTGCTCGAACTTCCTACAAACCGAGACCACTGTTGGTCTGCCATTCAACAAGCACCTTGGGTGGCTCGCAGGATGGGGTCACCATGAAGGTCAGCGCGCAAAGCATGTCGACTTCTAGGGCCGAACCAAGGACTTTGAAAGAGCAAACATGGTCATGCTACAACACCTGCATGTGGTCGATCCATAGCTATACATGAGCACAAAGAGTTTATCAAGAAGAAGTACGCTGACCGGGTCTAAGTGAGGACAGAGGAAGATGTAATCAAAGAGCACAATTCCAGTTTCATGTGGTGGTTTAGTGAGAAGGTTCTTGCTAATCAACCGCATGGCGAGTCTCCGGAGGACGAGAAACTCATATTCGTCTTGTCATAGGGTGCCATGCACAACCTGGTGACCTATCAGGCATACGACATCAACAGATAGACATTCTACAATGAGGAAAATGACAATAACTGTGATTACCAAAACTCAGGGGTAACGGGGATATTCTACACCGACTATGTTCCGGAAAGATATTACAGAAGGATCGAGGAGATATTGGATCTCAACTACGTTATGGAGAAATGCCGATGTTCCTTGTCAGATGAGCCAAGAGTGTCGAAAAACAAGACCGGTATTTCACCACCATGCTTATACCATGAAAGTCAAAGAACACCGGCATGAACGTACCCGTGAGAAATGAGCCATGGGTTTTAGTTAGCAAAGTCGACCAATTCTTCTACATTACCGACCCGTCGAGGCCTAGTCGGGTTTTCATCAGGAGAGGAAAAAGGAACATCATCGTAATGGATGAAGTCTCCAATGAGTAAGATTTTGAACAGTACGGCGACCCGAAGATGGAAGACGGATATGGTGACCAAGCACCATACACCACAAGCCTACCAAAAAAGGACTCCCGTTCAAGATAAGAAGTGAATATGTCCCATACCTAACCTATTCAACCGCGACAAAAAAGAGCAAGCAGATAATTTCAAAGAAAAGCTATATATCTTCGAAGCATGACGTGAAGCGCGCGCGTGTGGAATTATTATGTCGACACTGAAAGGATCGTATGAGCACCTAGAGGGGGGTGAATAGGTTCTACTTCAATTTTACTCTTTTTCAAATTAGGGTTTAACACAAAAGGTAAATTCTCTAGATTATGCAACTATGGTGAATTTACCTATATGTGAACCTAGCACAACACTAAGCAAGAACAAGATAAGTAAAATGCAGTAAAGGATAGAATTCACCAAAGTGGAGCACGCGGAGACACAAGGATTTGTTTCCCGTAGTTCCTTCCTTTTGAGGGGAAGTACGTCTGCGTTTGGACAGGGGGTGGTTTCAAACCACCAACGCCACAAGAGGCCTCCTTTTTTCTCCGATGAACCTCACCCCAATGGGTTCGATTCACCTCTTCCACTATATCGGCAACCTTCAAGGTGGAAGCCGACATCTTTACAACAAGTTCGAGCACACATCCACAACTGAATTGGAGGCTCCTGAATACAAGCAAGCTGTCAAATCATCAAATACAAGCTTGCAAGACCAAATCAAAGGCTAGGGTTTCCAAACAAACACATGAGCAAGGGGCCCTCAAATGAATGAAGGGGAAATGAAGATCTCTCTTGGTGAAGCTATAGGTCAAGGCCTCCTCCTTCGATTCTCCAAAGATCAATGCCTTTGGATGGTTGGATGAAGATATCATGAGGATTTGGTGGCTCAAATGGTGGTGGTGTTCTTGGCTGGGTCAAGGAGCAACCCAAGGTAGAAGAAGGGTCCTTTATATAGGCCCCCTGGAATTAGAGACGTTGGGAGCCACTTACCCCAGATAGTCCGGCAAAATGCAACCAGACAGTCTGGCCCAGCCGGACACTCCGGCTGTCCACCACCGGACACTCCGGTCTGGCAGAGTTTCCAGCCAGTGTCCGGGTAGAGTGCGATTAGGCACACAGAATGTCCACACCGAGCGAAGAAACTTGGCAAATTCCCAAGGCCCGACATTACGGCAGAAACGGACCGGATAATCCGGTGTGGCCGGACACTCCGGTGCACATCTGCCAGACAGTTCGGCAGGACTTGGTATTTTGCACAGATTTCATCTTGGGGAGCTCTTTTTCCTTAGGTACAATTTACAATAATTTAGCTGATATATCCTGAAACATTTAACAGTAGATTAAACCTATCCAAGTATTGTCAACAAACATGAAAACAATATGAAGGGCATAAATGCCCTTTCAATCTCCCCCTTTTTGGTGATCGGTGACAACCCAAGGATTTGCATAGGATATGTTGGAGATATGCCCTAGAGGCAATAATAAAAGTAGTTATTATTATATCTTTGTGTTTATGATAAATGTTTACATTCATGCTATAATTGTATTAACCGGAAACATTAATACTTGTGTGATGTGTAAACTAATTAGAGTCCCTAGTAAAGCCTCTTTATAATACTAGATTGTTATTTAATAGATGATCATGGTTTCTGGATCATGAACATTTAGATACTGTTAACAACAAGATCGTATCATTAGGAGAATGGTATGATGCACATACTCCTATAGATAAGCATAGCATAAAGATCAAATCATTTCATTAGTTCGTTTGCTATAAGCTTTCTGATACATAGTAACCTAATTCCTTCGACCATGAGATCATGTTAATCACCATCACCGGGAGGATGCTTTGATGACATCAAACACCACTTCGTAACTGGGTGGTTATAAAGGTGGCATTGAGTATTCGGAAAGTATGTGTTAAGGAACATGGATCAAGAGTGGGACTTGTCCATCCATATGACAGATAGATATATTCTGGGCCCTATCGGTGAAATGTCATCCAATTATCTTGCAATCATGTGACTGGCTCACAAGGGATCACATATCACGGGAACGAGTAAAGAGTACTTATCGGTAACGCGGTTGAACTAGGTATGCAGAGATACCGACGATCAAACCTTGGATAAGTAAAATAACACGAGACAAAGAGAAATTGGTATCGTATATAAATGGTTCATTCGATCGCAAAGTAATCATAGAAATATGTGGGAGCCATATGAATTTCCAGATTCCTCTATTAGTTATTGATTGGAGAAGAATCTCGGTCATGTCTGCATAATTCACGAACCGTAGGGAGACACACTTAAGGATTCGATGTTGTTTAGTAGATATGGAATGTAAGTAGGAAAACCGAATCTTGTTTGGAGCATCGGGTGGGATCCGGAATATCACGAGGAGATCCAAAATGGTCCGGAGAATAAGATTCATATAAGGAAAGTCCAATTCTGGAGTTTGGGAATGATTCCGGTGTTTTTACCGGAATGATCTAGAAGGGTCTAGAAGGTTCACCAGATCGGAAGGGGAAGGGTACATGAATGTGTCATGATTAAGTGGAATGATTGCATCATTTCCTAGGTCACTTGGCTGGGCATTTAAAAGAAAGAAATTAAACTCCGAAATTGAAAGTCAAAAGGCAAGTTTGAAAAGTCAAACTAGGACAATGTTTCCTGGTGGAGGAAGGAGAGAATCCTTCTCTCCCTCCACCATGCGCCTAGTAGGTGTCAACACCCGGATTTTTAATCCTAGATGCCTGTTATGCCATACATCGCAATCCCAGGATTACCATTTTTGCTAGACATAACAGAATTGGATACCACAGTACCTCATCCATTACAAACCATACATAATGTCTTACACAAATAAGGATCTCATGATCCAGTTCTTAATACAACTCAAGCAGCCAAAATACATAATAATAAAGGTAGCGTAGGCAAAGCTCCATCTTCGGGGTCACAGGCAATGCTGACGACGGGAGATGATCCTAGTTGTCATAACCTTCTTGGGGTCCTTCGTCCTGGTACTCCTCTTCATAGTATGGCCACGGGAATAGCTAGGAACAAAGCCATGAGGACACTAAGCTCTATGGTTGTTTTGCAAAAAGCCAGATTTACCTCTATTGAGTTCAGAAGCAAGAAAAGCTAGTTGAAATTTTATAACACCTAAGTGGGAACTTGTATTTCAGATCACAACTCTGTTGTGGTCAAGTCAAAATCTCCATTCATTTCACAAGTCATTTTGAAAACATCTGACGGGGGAACAGTATGGCCACTCCAACTGTCCATAACCGTGGGCGTGGCTATTCGAATAGTTTGACACTCTGCAGAGATTGTACACTTTCACCACAACATTCGATACATCCGTCAGGAACAAATCCTGAATTCACCATACTCAGTATGCGGATAATCAATCCTAACCTTTCAATTACACGCCCTAGTATAGGCACCTCTCCTGTGAGTTTGGCCTCCCAACCATGACCAACTGTCATCTTGGGTACTGCACAGGTGGACAATCTTCACAAGGTAGCCTCAGCTCAGACCTTGGCCGTGAGGAAACCCATACTAAGGTATATAAGTTTCCAGTCAAGCCCTACCCAATTTTCGGGTATTGTGGTTGTACGGTAAAATTTGGAATGGTATCGCATCCAGACAACCATCAGTTCTATAAAGGGCTAAGGCTCATGCCTTAACATTTTCGTCATCCAAATCATTTGGTGTTCGGAAACACATGTCAAAACATCTCAGTAGAATGATCCATCATTCCAAGGTTTTCATAACCATTTTCCACCAAGTATTCCCATCTAAAGTTGACCAAGTTTTATGATTTAGCACTAGCATCTATAAGTGGGGGTAAGTACTAATGAGGGGTGGTAAACTAGTGGAGTTTAACTAAGTTCAATCTCATGCCTTAGGATGACATCAATATTATCTAGCTTAGGCCAAATTTAATGCTCTTTATGCAACCTTCAATTATCTTTTTAGTATCTACAATTTACTCAAGTAAACTCTAAGTAATAGCTTTGATAAAGAAATAAATTAGAAAGCTTGCAAGTAAAACTAGGATGGGGTATCATCAAATGTGTCTAACCAAGCATGCTTAGTGCATTGCATAGGTTATCTAACTTCCATAATTGCAAGTGTTAGCCTGCTCAATCAAATAGTAGTATTAGGCTTGCATCAGTATCAGTATAAGCTTGCTAAAGTAGAGTATCTTGCAAGTGTTAGCTTGCCTTGTGCAGAGCAGTGGTTGAAGTTCTCCTCGGCTTCTTCTTCGTAGTATCCTCCTTCCTTCTCGTATCCTTGGTCGGTACTAGCGTCTATGAATAAATACGAGGTACACAATCACCAAACAATACTTAACTACTTTCAATCATCACACAAGAGGGTTCTATAGATGATCTAGCATCATCACTAACATTACAAGATTAAAGCATTTGTCTTATTTATTTTATTTTTAGAAAAATAATTTCTACTCATTGAAAAACCACTTAAGATTTAATATTCTCCAACTCAAACATGGGATCATGTTGACACATGTCATCACCACATATTTCAGTACATGAGAATGTGATTTAAAGTGGTGTCACAATGTAATAAGGTTTAACCTTTTTATTTTAAATCATTGAAGTGGCTAGAAATGCCTATGTGGCATTCTTTTATTACTTGAATATTATTTCTGTAAGTAAACCCATATATTTTTATATATTCTGAAAGGTATGATCAATTATGATCTTGAGAGTTGGAATCAACTCAAAATCTATTATGGTTTAAATTTGAAAAAAATTTGAATGCAGAAAATCTCCTGCCTTGTTATTTTTACCAAGGTTGATCTATAGATCCAAATGATTTGAATCCAACGGGCTTGGATTAAGCATTTCAATATCTTTCTAACAAAATTGGTTTCATTCAATTTGGTTTACTGAATCGAGTTGGGTTGATTTTTGAAACTAGGTATAGAACTGAGTTTGAATATAAATAGAAAAAGCTAAATTCAAACGAGTGGGCTGCGCGGGAAGGGGTAATGGGCCGGCCCAATGTCACTCCGCAGCGCGGGGCGCAACTGACAGGGGGGTCTACTGGTCAGTGGCTCTTTAAACGCGAAGCGGTACGGGGCGATATGGTGCGTTGGATTAGAATGAAGATCGACGGCTGAGGGTCGTCGTCGATGATGAACAAGTCACCGGCGAGCTCGAACCCTAGAGGCTCAGTGGGGGTGCATAGGGGGCATACCGGGGTTCCAGTGAAGACGGCGAGGCGGGCAAACAACGAAGTCGACGATGGCGAACTCAGGGGTGGTCGCGGCAGCTCCAGCGGTGGTCGAAATCAACGGCTCCTCTTCTCCTCTGCAGCGGCGAGCTCCTGCCAAATTCTGGTGATGCGCTGCTCGCCTTGCTCCGGCTAAGGGGTGGAATGATCAGTGAGGTGAGGGGAGTGAGATGGTGTGAAGAAATCGAGCGGGAATCGTCTCCTTTTATAAGCTCTGCGGCAAAACAAACTAAGAAAAGCAAACGAAAACTAAGACGCTCCAAGAACAACACAATAGTGCATGAAACAATAAAAACGAAGTGTCTAGAAAGACCTGAACTTTTTATTGATGAAGAAGGGGATGCCTTGGGCATCCCCAAGATTTGACGCTTGTACTTCTTGGATATTTATTGGGATGAAACTAGGGTGGAATCCCCAACTTGAGCTTTTGTCCATTTTTCATCTCATTACATCATTCTCTCTGTACACCTGAAATTTTTCCTTCATACAAAACTTCACACAATCTTCATTAGCAACATTAATGTATTCAAAAGATAATAGACCTTTAGGTCTAGCTTTAGAACAGCAAAACTTTTCACTAGAAACACAAGATACTGTATAAACTCTTTCAAAAAGCTCAGTTCCCCAAAAGAGAACTCAAAAAGGTATTAATAAGAAGCAAATGCAAATAATGGCAGAAATTTGTCAAAACAGACCAGCAGGTAGAAACTGATTTTTTAGAAAATCTTCTTTCCTCAAATAAAAAAGTGTTGAACTAATGAAAGTTATCTAACATACTGGGGGATTTATTCGTAAATTTTCAGCTCAATCTGACATACAGAGACTCCTCACGATTTTTTTTGGTGGAGGACAGAAATCTATTTTGGGACAGCAACTACCCAAATCTTACTTCCCTCTCATTAGAGGTCATTCTTGGCACAAAAAGCAAACAAAAACGATAAGAAGAGGTCATTAATTAAGTAATAACTTCCAAGACTCAAGGAAACTCTTGGGTTATCTCCCAACAAGTACTTTTCTTTAATGCCTTTAAGTTAGGCTTGATAGCTTGAGAAGATGCTCAGATAAGAAATATGAATTGAAGTAAAATAGAGCATCAAGAAGCAAATTCAAAACACATTTAAGTCTAACCCACTTCCTATGCATAGGAATCTTGTATGCATATAAATTCACAAAGAACAAAGTGACAGGCATAGGAAGATGAAACAAGAGTAACTTCAAAACTGTCAGCACATACAGAGGTCTTTCAGTACCATGAAAACTTCTACAACCATATTTTCCTCTCTCATAATAATTTTCAGTAGCCTCATGAATAACCACAACAATATAGCTATCACATAAATCATGCTTTTCATGATCTACAAACACATAATTTCTATCAAGCTCAAAAATAGTGGGACTAAAACCTTCAGAGGTTTTACCCAAAGTAGATATTTCAAAAGGATCCACAGGAACATAACATTCATCCTCCTTTGGTAAACATGGGGGACAATCAAATAATGTAAGGGATAAAGATTTACTCTCATTAGAAGGTAGGCATGGGTAGATAATCCATTCTTCCTCCTTTTGTTCATCACTCTCCTCCTCTTTTTCATCTAATGAGCTTTCAGTTTCAACAATTTCTTCTTTCATAGGCTCATGCAAAGCATTAGTCTCTTCCATTTACGGAAAGCATCTATTAAAATATTTAATAATATAGCCATTTTCTTCGTTGTAATTATCAAAGAAAAATTTAAGTATCTCATAAACCTCATATTCATAAGGTGCATCATCGGTATTTTCAAGCAAACTGGCAAGGTCAAATGCACCCTTGAAGGCAATAAATTCTTCAATTTGTTCCACATCATAAATAGTCATAATTTCCTTTGACATAAGAGGATATGGTAAGATTATCATTATACTCACATTGAAAAGGGAGGTGTTTATACCTCCTACAGCAACAAGCTTTATCAAAGCAATAAGTAACATTATAAGTAGAGCACACCTCTCTAGCAATAATATTCAATTTATCAATTTGTTCGGATAGGTGTTTCCCTTTTTGTGACAAACGGTGTTTCCTTATAATAATTTTTTTGTTCTTTCGTGAACCCACCTTGCCAATAAGAACTACTTTCAAAGAAACCATCCATTGATAGAAAGCATGACCAAGCAAGGCAATAACAGACCACCAACTAGAGTAGGAACTAATTTTTTGTGTGTTTTTTATAAGAGAAAGCAAACCAAACTAAACTGTTTTTTGGAGTTTTTGATAAAAATAGGCAAACAAAACCAAGCAAAAGAAACTAAGAAAACCAAAAAAAAATAAAGATAAAGGTTTAGGAGGACCCCCCTTGTGAAGACGTCCTTAGCCTCCCCGGCAATGGCGCAAGAAAAGGCTTGATGTCCCCCAGCACTGTCGTGGAACGCTTCGTTGAAAACCCCAAGAGCAAGGTGCGACGAGCACAACAGAAAATTTTCCCTCAGTAAGAAACCAAGGTTATAGAACCAGTATGATGAAGGAAACGTCTCAAAGGTCTTGCAAGCAACGTGGAAACCTGCACAACACAAACTCAAGACTTTGCCCTAACGAACAGTGAGGTTGTCAAGCTCACCGGTTTGCTGTAACAAAGAATTAACTGTATGGTGTGGAAGGTGATGAATAGTTTGCAGCAAGTAAACAGTGGAAGATGTATCAATGGTAAAGATTTGGACCGGGGTCCATAGTTCACTAGAGGTGCTCTCCTTAGATAAACAACATGACATGAAGGGTAAACAAATTACAACAAGGCAATTGACAGGAACTGAGCAAGGCATAACAATGCAATACTAGACAAAAAGATCCTATGAGATTCGATTGGGCAATACAACAATATACATAGACCGCCATCCAACTGCATCTATGACTAGAAGTCCACCTTAAGTTTATCATCCGAACCCCCTCCAGTATTAAGTTGCAAGCAATAGACAACTGCTTTATGAAAAGTGTGCAAGGGAAACAATCCACTTGTTCCATGAACAAGAGACCGTTGTTTTCTCCCTAGTGGCAACAGCACATCTACAACTAAAGAGATTTATGTCACTTCCCTTGGAAACTAGAGGCATGAACCCACTATCGAGCATAAATACCCCCTCTTGAAGTCACTAGCAACTACTTGGCCAAGGTAGCTACGAACAACGGAGAGCATGCAAGATCACAAACAACACAGACATGATAGTATCAAATAGATAAAATCATTAATCAATCTGACATAGTAATCTCAATCACTACACCACAGCACTAAATTCCCAACAGTAATGTTAGTAGGGAAAACAACTTTCAACAACAGAAAGTTGGTCGGTAAATGGTATTGCCGACCAACTGTGTCTGTCACCGAAAGTCTGGTCGGCAAAGCTCTTTCCCGACCAACATTTGATTCCCGACCGATTGTTTGACACCACTGGAAACCCTTTCCTGACCAACTTATTTTTTTCCCAACCGTCGTTGTTTTCCTGACCAACATTGTTTTCCCGACCAACAGTCTGATGCCATTACACTTTACCGACCAATAATCTGTAGGCCAACCAAATAATTTTTCCTGACCTACAGTTTGAGTATACGTATTGCCAGCCAAACGACATATGAAAGCTCATCTGATACGTTTCTAACTTGAATCCACTAATTATCATCATACATATTCTCAGAAATATTAAATCCAGAAGGAAAAAAACAATGAACCAAATGTTATTGTTATATATTAATTCCACACACGTACAAATAGTTCATCTGTTATCAACATCATTGCAGCCTAGATTACACGGACATTTTGATTTAGTACCATACACCGGACTTACAATATAATAGCTAATAGGTTATCTCCAATGATAGACATTTTGATTTAGTACCATACACCAGACTTACAATATAATAGCTAATAGGTTATCTCTAATGATACGAAATATCCTCCAGTTCACCAAAAAACATCTTGATGCGATCAGCCAGCTACTAGGTTCCTCATGCATGTCCTTCCTACAAAATTATCACACCATTTCATTGACAAAATTAGCACCAAAACTAGTTTGATGTCAATTAGCAGGCTAACATAACAGAATTCCGCCTAACAATAAGATATAGTAATGTCAAATAGCAGGTTTTTCCTTTAACTAAAATAGTAGTACTATGAAGAGATCGATAACTGAAACTCCATATAGCTACAAATGTGTCCATATGTGAATTTTGCGGCTAAAACTATACTTCAAACAGTAGATGTCTTCCTTTTTCTTATTTTATTTTGTTTCTTGGCCAAGTGTTGTAACCTGAAGAATCTATGCCACAGTTTACTTACTTTAACCAAGACATAACTTAGAATAATTATAAGAAAAGGAAAAACTTTAACAATGACAGATCAAGATGCCTGAAGTATATCCTGCTGCAATTTAGTAACATTAATTTCGATTCCGATGGTACAGATTATTAAGTAAAGGTACTTCAAGCAACCAAACGGTTAAAAATAACTGAACATCAACTCTAAAATGGACCTACCATTTTTTGTATAATAAATATCAAGCAAGATGTGAACACATATCCATTATGTTTGATCCTAAGCATAAGCCATAGTTACACAGATATATACCTGAAGACAGGTAGAACCTAGCACCTGCTCTGCATTTAGTCTGAAGCTGCTTGAAGTTGACTATAAGCTTCCCCGAGGGCCATAATATATGTTAGCTCGACCTACAATCATTTGTGTTCTGTTACTATGTATGAGTCATTAAAATACAGTGGCATACCACTTTTCAATGAGGTAAATATCTTTTACATTTTGTGGATAACAAGCTGACAGGTATAACTCTTGCTACTAATTGTATTAGCATCATACAGAGTCTGAGTATAAAAACTGATTAGTTTCACAATTGTGCTGAAGTACACTCACTGAGTAAAGTTTCATATACAACAATCAAGTTTGTAATGATCAACCTGTTACTACACAATATATGAAAACGCTAATGCAACAAAACATAATGGGGGCGTTGCTGCTTTCCATGAAAATAACAAATTAAGAGACTGATGGGACCATTAGCGGTCATAGCATCATAAAAATACGGTTAGCTTGTGTAAATTTGCAGATATACACTGGTGCAAAACACCACCTCTAACACCGGTTCAGAACACCCTCTAACAGAGGTTGTAGAACCGCTGTTGAGGGTTCGGTGTTAGAGCCCCCCTTAACACCGGTTCTTATACAAACCGGTGTTAAAGCGTGGCGCACGTGGGGCTGCAGCGCTCACCACCACCCCCTTTAATACCGATTCATGTACCGGTTCGTAACACGAACCGGTGTTAAAGGTTATGTGCCGCGGCAGGAAAAAGAGATGAATCTCTGCCGCGGCAGGAAAACGGCCTAAATTTCTGCCGCGGCAGAAAAACAGCCTAAATCTATGGCGCGGCAGAGTTCTGCCGCCGCCCCGTTCTGGGCGTATTTCTGCGGCGCGGCAGGGACGGGGAGGGGGGAATCGATCGGGAGCGGTATATACACATACATCGTCGTCGGTACATACGAGTACATGAATAATTAAGAAACTATTATTATACACAAACATCGTCATTGTGTCGTATTCTCCGTAAACGTTGAAGCATCAAGCTAAGTACAAGACAAACACGTTCAAGCATATATACAACGTTCATTTTTTTGGATATCTAAAGAGTTCTCCGCCAGGCATGACGACCTCATCAAGTATGAACCCCGCCAATTCCTCTTGAATGGCTCGTATGCAGTCAAATGGTAGGAGTTGGTCCCGCATCCGTTCGATCTAAATATATATGAAGAATGGGGTCAATATATATATATATATATATATAAGAATAAAACTCAACACAATTGATGGTAATAAAATAATGTTGTGTACTTTCTTTACTTACTCTAAGTTGTTCTAGTGTGGCTTGGCCCGTCGCTTATATCGTGTTGCGAATGAACTCGCAAACATAGTATCCACATAAGTTATTGCCAGGTCCCTGATGCACGCACTTTACGAGAATAGAGAGTTCAATCAAAATAATAATCAAGAAAGCATGATATAATGGAATTGGAAGCAGAATCAAAGAGATACGCAGACCTAGGAAGCTAGTATTACTTACATTTTGGTCTAAAAATTTTAGTTCTTCTGACCATTCACCCACGGCCCTGCCCGTGAACCTTTTCCAAACCCTGGCGGGCAAAGAAAATGGATAAAGGAGTAATTAATTACTTGTTGTCACGAAAGTTGCCGATCTAGTGCGATAATATGATTGAAATTACCTCTGGAGCATCTCTCTAAAGTCTGCCCATAGCTCTTTTTATTTTCGTAACGAGTCCATGACAAGGAATTCCCGAGTCAGGTTGAAAGACTAGCAGAATAAAGTGGAACCTACGCACGCATAACTCATCATCAGTTACACTTAACATCGAGTAAGCCGAAACAGAATGTGTATAAGAGAGGGTAATAGTACTCACGAGAAGTTGTAAGGCAATAGTATTTCCCTTTTGGTTTGTTGTCTCAGTAAAGACCTTAGCAAGAAATCTTCTGTTTGCCCGGGTTTGTGTCTTACCACTTCTTCATGAACTCTATTTGGGTCAACGAACCCAATGTCAAAAGGGCCTCCTTTCATGCATTCCATAACCTTTTTCCTGCATAATAGTATATACATATATGGTGAACATATATATATATATACATGCAATTAATGAATTGAATGAGATGAGATAGAAATTACAGAAATAGTACTTACACACAATAAAGGCTGATGGCAGCTTCGTCGAGTTCCTTCTGATTGAATAGAAAATGCAAGTCTTGAATGTTGAAGTCGATCTCGTCGTCTCCGCACAAGAAAATATGATCTCTTATATGTGCCGTGATCCATTCTTCCTTTCTCGTCTTGCAGAAATCAAGGTACCACTTGTGCAATCTTCGCATATTTATTGGTAGATTCTTGGGCTCCTCTTTCTTGATGAGATTCTTCCCATACTTCCATGGTTGTATGGGGTTGACATCGCCTTTGGGAAAGTTGTCTCCCATGATGTTCAAGTATGCAATGTAAGTCATCCCCATCTCATTTGCCTTCCGCGCAGGATATGGCTGAAGCGCCGGAGACGATAGGGGAGTATTATGATGACTTGGAGACGGCTGAGGCGGCTCAGACTGCTGACGCTGCGGAGACGGCGGGGGTGCCAGTGGCCTCCAATTTGGAAGCATGATGTGTTCCTTCTTCTAAAGAATGGTTGTTTTCACTGAAAATTTGAGTTGAGTTTCCCCTTCACCTGTAGCATGGTCAAGTTGTGCTTCCTCATATTCCTTCACAACCTCATCCACCCCGACAATAGCATAGCCATCTGGAATCGGTCGGTAGTGGTAAGTTCCACCAGCTACATGAGGTAAGGCATAGCCTACAGCCACCTTAATGGATAAGCCCATGAATCTCACATGCAACTCAGCGTGTTCTCTCTCCGTGATCTCATCCACGGGGTATCGAGGACCCGCCATTTCAAGCGTGGGCTACACGTTCTCCGTGGAAGCCACGCTGCTTTTCTGCGCAGAGTCTGGGCCGCCGTCAGCTTCCAATGCAGGCTCTTCGTGCCGCTGAGATGGTCCGGTAGCTTGTTGGCTCTTTTGTGCATTCACTTACGCCTGCAGCGCCACAAGAGCATGTTCTATCTGTGTCATCCACTCTGTACGCTCTTTTTCTTTTCTGCCGTGCCATCTGTAAGAGTCGCCCCACTAGGCAAACCCATCCTTCCACGTCATACCCCCTGTGCCTCGTGCATGTCCAGGGTGTTTTTTACCGATGGCGTGTGTGAGCTGGTCATTCTCTCTGTCGGGATGGAAGGTCCTGGCGGCTGTTTCCTCGTATGCCGTGATGAGTTCAGTGACGGGTTTGGCAAGGAGGGTTGGGAAGATACACAATCATGTTTTTGGGTCCAACCTTGCCCCGATTCCGTAGAACCAAGTCTTTGCACGTAGGTCCCACCCATGTGTCTGGGGTGTTATCCCTCTAGCACGCAGGGCCTTCTTAGCTTTCTCCCACTTAGGCCTCTGAGATATGTAGCCACCTGACCCCGTCCTCTGGTGATATTCCTTCTTCTGGGCATTTAGCGTATTGGTTTCTAACCTCTTTGTAGCTATAGCACCTTCCTTGTATGCCACAAATTCGGGCCAGTGAGGTCTTATCTTCGCATAATATGTGTCTTCGAAATCTGGAGTCTCGCGAGCTTTGACAAATTTGTTCAATTTTGTCTTCCAGTTGCGGAAAGCGTCAGCCATCTTCTTTAGAGTCCACTCTTTGACCTTTTCCTTTATAACCGGTTTGTTTTCATCCTCCTCTGGCGGAAGGGTGAAATTTACCAACAGCGAATTCCAAAGCGTTTCTTTGGATCTTTCATCGACAAAGGTACCCTCGCCCTTCTTTGTCTTATTCCAATTTTCAATTATGATTGGGATTTGGTCCCTAACAAGAACTCCAGCCTGACGTACAAATTTGTCTGCGGCCTTCTTGGGATCCATCGGCCTGCCATGAACACGGGCTGCTTCGATTGTGAACTTTGCACGATCTTTCAACCGATGGCTCACGCCTCGCTTGCTCTTTTTCGTAGAAGAAGATTGTTGCTGGCTGGTCGATCCAGAGGGATAAAAGAAGAAAGAAGCGTTAATTAATACATGTACATATATACAAATCAATCGGTGGAAGTCAGCAGAGGATTAATCCATGAATATACCTCGACGGACTTTGTAATCACTAAAGTGCGTTCACCGGAGTCGCCATCTTCTCCATGACTACTTGAGTTGTCATCATGTCCCTTCAAGTTCAGATATTGTGAGGTGTCGTCGTGGATGATGTTCTCCATTATTTCTTCATCTTCAAGGTTTCTACTAAGTGGATCCATAGTTTCTAAAACAATAATATTATCTAGAGTAAGAGAGTAAACATTCAAGTGGACTTGGATTTATACACAAATATACATATTATTCATACAAAAATACACAAATAAATACACAAATGAAATTAAAACACTAAGGATGCTTGATCATTTTAAATGAGTTCCGAGGGGTCCAAACCCTAATTCGGAGAAATCCCGGATGCATATGAGAGGGGCTAGCTACAGTGGCTGACACGTGGGACCTTGGCCACGTCACAGCCACACAGGCGCCACGCGGGCTCATCGGAGGATGCTCCAGAAAGCGGCGGCTGGCGGCGCTGGAGAGCGACCGAGGGCGCACGAGGTAGCGGGTTCGCCTCAGCGTGATGCAGCCTACCTAAAATGGGTGGCGCCACTACCTAGGGGTCACCGGAGCAACGTTAATGACGACGGCCAGCGGCGGCGCTTGCAGAGCAGCGAGGTGACGACCCTAAAGTAATACTAACTATAAAATACACTAAATAACCCTAAACTAAATACACTAAACTACACTAAATAAATAACCCTAAACTAAATAACCGTAAACTAAATAAATAACCCTAAACTAAATAACCCTAAACTAAATAAACCCTAAACTAAATAAACCCTAAACTAATACTAACACTAAACTACTAATAATACACACTAAACTACACACTTATAAAATAATAATAACTAATTATATACATATATGCAACAATATATATATATATACATATATGCAACAATATATGTATGCAATTACACACAAATAAAATTATTCATACACAACAATATATATACATATATGCAACTGTTGGAGATATGCCCAAGAGGCAATAATAAAGTGGTTATTATCATATCTTCACACTTATGATAAATGTTTACATACCATGCTATAATTGTATTAACCGGAAACATTAATACTTGTGTGATTTGTAAACTAAAAATAAGAGTCCCTAGTAAAGCCTCTTGTTAAACTAGCTTGTTGGTTAATATATGATCATGGTTTCCTGATCATGAACATAGAGATGTTATTAACAACAGGATCATATCGTTAGGAGAATGATATGGTGGACATACTCCTATAGATAAGCGTAGCATAAAGATCAAGTCATTTCAATAGTTCAATTGCTATATGCTTTCTGATACATAGTAACCTAATTCCTTCGACCATGAGATCATGCATATCACCTTTACCGGATGGATGCTTTGATGACATCAAACACCACACCATAACTGGGTGGCTATAAAGGTGGCATTGAGTGTTCGGAAAGTATTGGTTGAAACACATGGATCAAGAGTGGGATTTGTCCATCCATATGACGGATAGATATAGTTTGGGCCCTCTCGGTGAAATGTCATCCAATTAGCTTGCAAGCATGTGACTGGCTCACAAGGGATCACATAACACGGGAACGAGAAAAGAGTACTTATCGGTAACGAGGTTGAACTAGGTATGCAGAGATACCGACGATCATAACCTCGGATAAGTAAACTATCGTGAGACAAAGGGAAATTGGTATCGTATGTAAGTGGTTCATTCGATCGCAAAGTAATCGTAGAAATATGTGGGAGCCATATGAATTTCCAGATTCCTCTATTGGTTATTGTTCGGAGAAGTGTCTCGATCATGTCCGCATAATTCACGAACCGTAGGGAGACACACTTAAGGATTCGACGTTGTTTTGAGTAGTTATGGTATTATGAGAAAGAGACCGAATGTTGTTCGGAGTCTCGGATGGGATCCAGGATATCACGAGGTGATCCGGAATGGTCCGGAGAATAAGATTCATATAAGGAAAGTCCCGTTTCGGAGTTCGGGAATGATTCCGGTGTTTTCATCGGGAATGTTCTAGAAGGTTCCGGATTGTCCGGCACTCCGGGGGGGGGGGGGAAGGTACATGAATGTGTCATTGAATGATTACATCATGTACTAAGTGTTCTTGCTGTTCCAAAACTTGAAAGTCAAACTGCCAGTTTGAAAGTCAAACGGCTAAAACAGGAAACTGTGGGAAACAGGAAACTGTGGGAAACAAGCAAGAGGAGGTTGAAACCAACTTGGAGGAGGAGTTCCTCTCCTCCAAGCCGGCGGCCAGCCCTAGGCCAAGTTGGGGAGGGACTCCCCTCCCTCCCTGGCGCGCCTAGCCCCTCCACCTATAAAAGGAGGGGCAGGGCTTCCTCCTTGAGACACACAAGTTTCTACCTCTAATCTCCGTTTTAGAGCCGTTTGGTTTAGAGCTTCTAATTGCTTTAGCCTGCGGTTTAGAGCCTTCTAATTGGTGTGTCTAATCTCTAGACCACTAATAGCCCTCTCTCATAATCCACCATACTCGCTCCGGCTTAAGGCGAAGCCCTGCGGGATTTCCCCTCTACTTCCGGTACCACGCCGTTGTGCTGCCGGAATCGCGAGGAGAGTGCTACAACCTCCGCTGCCTGCTGGAACAAGGGAGAGGAAGGTCTTCGTCGAGTACCGAACATGTGACCGACTGCGGAAGCGCTGCCGGAACGCAGCGCCGGAAGGATCGTATACGCGATCTTGAGATCGGAAAGAGTACGACTACATCACCCACGAGAATCTGCTCTCGTTAACCGCTTTGGAATCTTCGAGGGTAAGTTCCCCTATCAACTCGTTGCTACAATCTAGTAGATAGATCTTGGCTTGTTTGTTTGTATGCGATAGAAATTTTTTGTTTTCCATGCTACGAACCCTTATAGTGGTATCAGAGCCGTGTCTATATGTAGATCTGTTGCACGAGTAGAACACAATGGTCATTGTGGGCGTTGATGCTTTTATTGTCGATTGCTTCTTGTGTACTTTGTATCTTGCGGTATGTTGGGATGAAGCGGCCCGGGCCAACCTTACATGACATCGTTCATGAGACTTGCTCCACGCTTGACATGCAACTTGTATTGCATAAGTGGCTTTGCGGGTGCCTGTTTCTCCTAGCATAGTTAAGATCCAATTTACAACGGGTGATTAACAATACTAGTATCAATGTTGTGGTTCTTGTTCGTAAGTTAGAACGACACTTATTGAAAGCCCCAAACCACGTAAAATATGCAAAGAAAGTAGAGGCGTCTAACTTTGTTTTGCAGGGGTGTGCAGTGATGTGATATGGCCATGATTGTGATTATATATGATGTATGCAATGTTCCTTATTGTAAGTTGGCAACCGGTAGGAGCCATATGGTTGTCTTTAATTTCTGTTAAGACCCGCGTGTCTATTCAAAGTAGTTGTAATAGTTGAAGCCGGTGGACGACAACCATGGAGAGGCGTCATTGACCTTGATGCAATGCCGGTGATGATGGAGATCATGTTCGTGCTGGAAGATGGAGATCGGAAGCACAAAGAAGAAAGGCCATATCATATCACAAATTATGAATTGCATGTGATGTTAATCCTTTATGCATCTTGTATTGCTTAGTAGACGACGGTAGCATTATAAGATGATCCCTCATGCACATGAATTTCAAGTCATAAAGTGTTCACCCTTGGTTAGCACCGTTGCTAAAGCTTGTTGTTTCGAAGCACCACGTGATGATCGGGTGTGTTAGATTTTGCAAGTGTATACAACGTGAGCAAGCCAGATTTGCTCATGCGGAAACTAAGGTTTGATCTTGACGAGCCTAGCATGTACAGACATGGCCTCAGGAACACGGATTACCGAAAGGTAGAGCATGAGTCATATAGTAGATATGATGAACATGTTGATTGTTTGCCATTGAAGCTATATCAACTCTCGTGATGATCGGTTTTGATGTGGTGGATTTGGTTCGTGTGATCACTAAAACAATGTGAGGGATATTGTTTTGAGTGGGAGTTCACCTAGATTAATTTAATTATTAATTAGAACTCAATTTATCATAAACTAAATCAAAGTGAAATTGCATAGTTGTTGTAGTCATTGGCATCCGTTTACCACCTTGCTCTTAGTTATAATTGAGATGATAGAACTATAGAATTCTGGTTAGTTACTTTACGAACTGGTATCGTATTGTTTTGAAGTGTTAATCTAAAGTTTAAAAGTCCTATTGCAAACTTTCAGTAAGTTCCGGTTACTCCATGAAGTTTAATAATTAGTATTAAATCAAGAGTAACAATTCCAAGTGTTAGTATATAAGTATCATGTTTGTCTCCATGATTCTTGATATTCAAAGGATTCTCTTAATATCAAGGTTATCTAGGATCTGAAAGAATTGTTTCAGAAACCATGATGTGTGGAAGATATTGTGATATCTGAAACGAAGTTTTGGTTACAACATGATAGAGTATAATATGGCAAAGTTCATGTTCTCATATTTTGATGAGAATTTGCAAAAGGTTGGAGACACTTGTTGTCCTAATCCTCCAAATGGTTTTGGATAGCAACATTATACTCATAATTCATCGTTATAAGTTAAAAGTAGCTTGATCATGGACGATTCCATGATAAGGGTGAATATTTGATGTAGGTAAAATGTTTACTACACCAAGAGATTACTAAAGAAAGGAATTTGAAAGAACACCAAACATTTGATGATGGTGATCTACTTCAAAGTGCAAGTCCAAAGACATTGGTATTTAACTATACACGCTTTTGGACTATATGTCATATGTATGACTCCACTATTGATGTTGATAGATTCTTTCAAACAGAAAAGGAAATATTGAAAGAAAATCTCATAAATATATGGCAGAAAGGAAAAGACTAGAATTGTTCAGTTTAAGTATATAGATGATATATATGTTATGGCTATATTCTTTGCTTATTAAACAATGTGGTTCTTAAGTATTTAATACTGAATTTGTTGGTATGAATCGTCATACGAAACAACAGAATTCATGAACTACAGTGGCCTAAGTAATTAGCAAAAGAATATGGATGATGTTCATCGAGAACAAATAAAGGGTTATTATGTTGCTCGTTAAACATCAAAGCTTGCCTTCAAAGATTTGTTTTATCAGGTATTATGAGAACAAAAGGGTTGTTCAAATAATTGCTGTAATCCATAAAAGATGGATGATTCACAAATCTCGTTGGAGAAATCACATCCATAAAACTAGTGCTAAAAATGTCGAAAGACAAATTGATTGAAAGATCACTTAGGAAGTGACATCGCCGTTTAAATTATAATGGAAAGAAAACATGAAGAAACTCCATGTGGATGGAATTTTGGAGTCTTCTGATTTTTGATCAAATGACGCTTGTGAAACTTTCCTAGAGATAATTGAAACTTCGTTCATAGGCCAAAAGGGAACGAATGACTAGCTTATTTGAACTTGTACATATTGTTGTACGAAGTCCATTATGTGTAGTCAAGAGCGATGAATTTCAACTTCATATGCTTTCTCCGAAAATTTGAGTGAATATATGAATATTTACTTAATAAGGATAAAGTATGAAACACTTGAAAAGTTCAAAGACTTTCAAGATGAAGTGCAAAATCATAGTAACAAGAATATAAATAGTTTATGATAAAGATCATAAAGGAAGATATTTGAGTTACAGAGTTTAGCATAATACCTAAGATTTAAGGAATCGTTCCGTGGATTTGCATTTTCCCGAAACACCATAAGAGTATGGAGCGTTCGAGATATGTAATTAAACCTTGTTTGACATGGTAAGATCGAAGGTGTAATTCATAAAACTGTCATTATATTTTAAAGATTAAAAGCTTTAGTGATTACCATTTTTCCACTGAAAAGAGCTTCATCATAATCCGTTGAAATGACACCATATCAAGTTATGGTTTGGGATAAAACCCAAGTAGTCCTTTCTTAAAACATTGGTATGCTATGCATAAGAAAGATGTGTGCAACCAAAGTCGGATGAACCTGTCTTTGTATAAACTGTTAAGTATTCCTCCATAAACACCGGAGACAAAAGTGTTTGTTGCTTAGAAACGTCAAGTTTCTTTGAGAAGGATTTTTTCGTGAAAAGTTAAGTGGGAGGACAATAGAATTTTGATAAGGTTAAAAGAACCTTAGCTATATGTGCAGAGTTGCGCAGCGCCGAAAAGTGTTTCGGACGCAGCAACAATGCTCATGGCTCACGTGCTTCAAAGGTTGTGGTCACGGAGATCTAAGTTCCTATTGAAACAAGTAGGTCGAGTAAACAATCAAATACCAAGATTTGAGGGTTGAATCATTATTTGAGAATAATGAACGGACTACATGCAAAGAAGTGATGATGGGCCCTGACTCCGTCAAATGGCTTGAAGCCATAAAATCCGTGATAGTTCAATGCACGAGAAATCAAGTTTTGAACTTGAAGGACCCTCGAGAAAGGTGTAAGACCTTACAGTTGTGTCTGGATCTATAAAGAAATAGACATGGATGTTTTACATCTATGAAATAGTCGACATGTTGGGAAAGAGTTTACAACAATGTTCAAAGGTTGTATATGACAAGATTTGATCTTTCATAGCGATATTTAGTCTAGACGGATTAATGTAGCAGCCACTACATATAATTCTGTTATATGGTAGTTGAATAAACAAAACAAGTTCTTCTAATAGAATTGTTACCTAGGACGTGTGCATGACACGGTCCATAGGGTTTTGTTAAATCAAAGGATGCTAAAAGTATATGCAAACTTCAATGGTTAAAGTGAGCATCGCGGAGTTGGAATCTTCACTGTAATGAAACTGTTAAAGGAGTTTAAAAGTTCATCAGAGACGATGGAGATGCTTGCATTTGCAAGAAATTAAGTGGGAGCGCTAAGACATGTTTCTAATACGTTATGTGGAAGACATATTGTTGATTGGAAATAATGTATCTTTTATTAACACATATTAAGAATTTCATCCCGATGAAAGACTTAGGCAAAACCCAAATATTTGGCATCAATAGACGCTAATATGGTTATGCCAGAAGTACATAGACAAGATATTGAATGAGTTCAATATAGAAACTACAAGAAAGGTTCTTGTTGCACAGAAAGGATTGAATGAGTTCAATACTGATGATATATTCAAGTGTATTGACATTTGGTAAAGTGAAACAAATAATCAAGTATAGATTGATACTTGACGTATGAAATCACAAAGAGTATTTATATCAATCATACTGTGATATGTACAAATCCAGATATGTCCTATGCTCTAAATGTTGTGAGCATATACCAGAATGATTCATAAGATGATCATTGGACAACAGTAAGGATATTCTTATGATCTTTTGGAAGAACTAAGAGTATAATATTTGTGGAAGTGACAAATAGATGGTTAGTTCATTGTAAAAGTACTACATTGATACTAGTTTTGTCACAAAGTACAAATTAAGTTTATCTCAATCTAAACTAAGGGTGGCACAATATAATGGAAAGTGAGTTCCATAATGGATTTGGATGAGTTCCAAAGTTAAGACATTGTGACAGATACTACAACAAAAGGCTAAGTATATGACTGCTATTATAGCAGCAAAAAGAGGGCATTTGTGTCAAGTAGTTTGTTATCAAACTAGGTGTAGTTCACAGTGGGATAATACTATGAAGATATATTGTGCGACAATATTATCAACATGTTTTAACCCCAAAGAGCTAAAGTCACACCGAAAGACCAAATTTATACAAAGCCATCTCATTAGAGAATGAGTGATGCGTAGAGACGCAAAGACATGCAATTACACACGGACCTGGAAGTGTCAGATCCGGAGATCAGTTGACCACTAGCAATCGTGTACGTACAACACTGGAAAGCCATAGGTGTTGAATACACAAAGGTTTGAAACTAGAGTATTGACTCTAGTGCAAGTGGGAGACTGTTGGAGATATGCCCAAGAGGCAATAATAAAGTGGTTATTATCATATCTTCACACTTATGATAAATGTTTACATACCATGCTATAATTGTATTAACCGGAAACATTAATACTTGTGTGATTTGTAAACTAAAAATAAGAGTCCCTAGTAAATCCTCTTGTTAAACTAGCTTGTTGGTTAATATATGATCATGGTTTCCTGATCATGAACATAGAGATGTTATTAACAACAGGATCATATCGTTAGGAGAATGATATGGTGGACATACTCCTATAGATAAGCGTAGCATAAAGATCAAGTCATTTCAATAGTTCAATTGCTATATGCTTTCTGATACATAGTAACCTAATTCCTTCGACCATGAGATCATGCATATCACCTTTACCGGATGGATGCTTTGATGACATAAAACACCACACCGTAACTGGGTGGCTATAAAGGTGGCATTGAGTGTTCGGAAAGTATTGGTTGAAACACATGGATCAAGAGTGGGATTTGTCCATCCATATGACGGATAGATATACTCTGGGCCCTCTCGGTGAAATGTCATCCAATTAGCTTGCAAGCATGTGACTGGCTCACAAGGGATCACATAACACGGGAACGAGAAAAGAGTACTTATCGGTAACGAGGTTGAACTAGGTATGCAGAGATACCGACGATCATAACCTCGGATAAGTAAACTATCGTGAGACAAAGGGAAATTGGTATCGTATGTAAGTGGTTCATTCGATCGCAAAGTAATCGTAGAAATATGTGGGAGCCATATGAATTTCCAGATTCCTCTATTGGTTATTGTTCGGAGAAGTGTCTCGATCATGTCCGCATAATTCACGAACCGTAGGGAGACACACTTAAGGATTCGACGTTGTTTTGAGTAGTTATGGTATTATGAGAAAGAGACCGAATGTTGTTCGGAGTCTCGGATGGGATCCGGGATATCACGAGGTGATCCGGAATGGTCCGGAGAATAAGATTCATATAAGGAAAGTCCCGTTTCGGAGTTCGGGAATGATTCCGGTGTTTTCATCGGGAATGTTCTAGAAGGTTCCGGATTGTCCGGCACTCCGGGGGGGGGGGGGGGAGGTACATGAATGTGTCATTGAATGATTACATCATGTACTAAGTGTTCTTGCTGTTCCAAAACTTGAAAGTCAAACTGCCAGTTTGAAAGTCAAACGGCTAAAACAGGAAACTGTGGAAAACAGGAAACTGTGGGAAACAGGAAACTGTGGGAAACAAGCAAGAGGAGGTTGAAACCAACTTGGAGGAGGAGTTCCTCTCCTCCAAGCCGGCGGCCAGCCCTAGGCCGAGTTGGGGAGGGACTCCCCTCCCTCCCTGGCGCGCCTAGCCCCTCCACCTATAAAAGGAGGGGCAGGGCTTCCTCCTTGAGACACACAAGTTTCTACCTCTAATCTCCGTTTTAGAGCCGTTTGGTTTAGAGCTTCTAATTGCTTTAGCCTGCGGTTTAGAGCCTTCTAATTGGTGTGTCTAATCTCTAGACCACTAATAGCCCTCTCTCATAATCCACCATACTCGCTCCGGCTTAAGGCGAAGCCCTGCGGGATTTCCCCTCTACTTCCGGTACCACGCCGTTGTGCTGCCGGAATCGCGAGGAGAGTGCTACAACCTCCGCTGCCTGCTGGAACAAGGGAGAGGAAGGTATTCGTCGAGTACCGAACATGTGACCGACTGCGGAAGCGCTGCCGGAACGCAGCGCCGGAAGGATCGTCTACGCGATCTTGAGATCGGAAAGAGTACGACTACATCACCCACGAGAATCTGCTCTCGTTAACCGCTTTGGAATCTTCGAGGGTAAGTTCCCCTATCAACTCGTTGCTACAATCTAGTAGATAGATCTTGGCTTGTTTGTTTGTATGCGATAGAAAATTTTTGTTTTCCATGCTACGAACCCTTACAGCAACATTTATCCAATATACACACAAATAACATTTATCTCCAATATCCAATATCTCCAAAACACAAACAGAGTGCTCACCGCCGGTGGAGGCAACTCGCGAACGGGGTCGGCGGCTGCGGGCGTGGACGCGGGGTTGGCGGCGGCGGCTCCGAGTTGGCGGAGGCTTCGGTGTTGGCGCGCGGCGGATCCGAGCGGCAGCGAGGGGGGTGGCGGCCGACGCGGGCGCGCGCGGTGGCGGACGTTGCTGGCGCGGCGGGGGGCGTCGAGTGCGACGGCGACGCATCACGCATGGCGAGGGGGGCGACGGCGCTCCCGCGGGATGGCGACGGCGAGGGCTGGACGGCGACGGCTGGACAGCGCCGGCTCTCCTCTGCTTTTCTCTGCGCGCGCGCTTTCGATCTGACTGGGGGGGAAGAAGGAAGGGGAAGGCGCGCGTTATAACCCCCCCCTTTAACACCGGTTCGTGGCTGGAACTGGTGTTAAAGGGGGGAATTCGTTTCGTGCCCGCAGCCCCCCTTTAACACCGGTTCCTGGCGGCATTTATTTTGTGCATTAAAGGGGTGGGGGTATTTTTAATTCAAAAAATAGGATAGAATTTAGAAAATTCATATCGTTTTCATTTCAACTCAGAAAAATATGAATAATATATCATAATTTTCAGAAAAAAAATATCTATCCATTCATATAAAAACATTTTATATTTACTTTAGATGAAAATTTTCAAAATGATTAAAACACTTACATATAAATTTTGATTATTCAATTCAAACAAAAATAAAATAGTCAAACCCTAAAACTTTGAACATAAGAAATATTAAGCATCTAAAAAGGAATCTAACTCTATTTTATTAGAGCAAATCATATTTTATTTTGTATTAACATTTTTGAATTGTTTGTATATTTAAATGCCGCATCTTTTGTATATTTTGGAATCTGACCAAACCTCGCTCAACTTGCATTGGATTTTTGATAAAATAGCATATTGTGAACCTAAAAATGATTTTTGTAAAAAATCATGAGCATCGTATCATGTACCTGTAGTTCATATCTGACCCACTTCCCACCGATTCGGCAGGAATTTGTCTTTTTCACCAGAGGTGGACGGAAAGGTTTCAGATCCTCCTGTTGGTATATTGTCCATATAAGGTGGTATAGTATTTTTGTAAAATGTGGTGGTAGTTTTTTGAATTAGCCATTTGGTGGTTACTACACAAAACCGTCCGTTTTTTATGCTCGGAAAATGGAAAATGCCTTTTTGGTGCGACAAAAATGAAAAATTCCTCTTCCAACATTGTTTGCCATGCCATTATGCACATGTATGCACAATATGGCCATATTATCACAAACTATGCCTTGATTCTAGCCATAACATTGGTCATTTGACCCGACAGCCAAGAAACCTCGAATGAGATAGGTCATTTTGTGAAGGTTTTTTTGAGACATAATCAATATACCAAGTTTGATATTTTTTCCTTCTAACTATGTCACATAATATAACACCACGCGAAGGTTTCACATTGTTTCGATCGTTTTTTAATTTTTTATCCCCGTTTTAATCTATCGTCAAACTTTGTCGAACAACGGGCATGAAGATGCTTAGCTCGGGGTCAAGCCTTGCTCAACTTGCATTGGATTTTTAATAAAATAGCATATTGTGAACCTAAAAATAATTTTTGTAAAAAATCATGAGCATCGTATCATGTACCTGTAGTTCATATCTGACCCACTTCCTGCCGATTCGGCAGGAATTTGTCTTTTTCACCAGAGGTGGACGGAAAGGTTTCAGATCCCCCTGTGAGTACATTGTCCATATAAGGTGGTCTAGTATTTTTAAAGAATGTGGTGGTAGTTTTCTGAATTAGCCATTTGGTGGTTACTTCACAAAACCGTCCGTTTTTTATGCTCGGAAAATGGAAAATGCCTTTTTGGTGCGACAAAAAGGAAACTTCCTCTTGCAACATTGTTTGACATGCCATGATGCACATGTATGCACAATATGGCCATATTATCACAAACTATTCCTTAATTCTAGCCATAACATTGGTCATTTGGCCCGAAAGCCAAGAAACCTCGAATGAGATAGCTAAGAAGCCGTCGTCGCTGTCGTCGTCGAGGTCGCGGTAATTGAACCTTGAAGGCTGAGTACGCGTGGGATGGACCTGAGGGTAGCGCAGACGGGGGTTAGAGTCGGCGGCAGTGTCGTAGGCCATGACGCTCTCGAGAGTCCGACCGCGCCACCATAGCCGACGGCCGGCCTCGTTGAAGTTCGGTGGAGGTGGGCCGTCCTCCTCGTGCCTGGCGAGCGCCCTCTCACGCCGATCCCCGAAGAAGGCTTCCCAAGTAGGGAAATAGTCGGGATGCCATATGGGATTCCTCCGCTGCTCTGGCGTGAGCTCGAAGTAGTAGTGGTTCGTGATGGCCATTCGGCGCGCCACACCTAGAGGGACAGGAGGAACCGGCACGCCTCCGGCGCTCAGCATCCAGCCGATGGGGACACAGTATCCCGGTGGGCAGGGGTAGTTCGAGGCGCAAAGCGCCTCCGCCTCCCTGGAGGTTAGTGCTACGGTGGAAGCCATGGGAAAGAGTGATGAGGTTGCAGATATGAGTCTAGAGATGTGCAATGACAATGGAGGCCAACCCTACATATATATAGTGAGAAATGGCTGGAGGGAAGAACTGGCGGGAAAAAATGGCGGGAAGAAAATGGCAGGAAGAAAAATGGCTCATTTAATACATATACTGTTAACAGAAGAAATATGACATTGAATTCCATGTTGAGATACATATGTGTGCCAAAAATGGATCAATTAGTACATATAGTCAATCGTATGATCGCGTCGGCCGTAACCATGGAGTATCAGCACCGTTTAACAGGATGGTTGGGTCAGTCTTCACTCTAAAGGGCGGAATTTCATCAAACTTATTATAATCTTCTGACATGTCTGTCTTGTCCTCCACTCCCATGATGTTTCTTTTCCCTGAAAGAACTATGTGATGCTTTGGCTCATCGTGTGATGTGTCTGTTTTCTTATTTTTTCTTTTTTTCGTTTTGGTAGACATGTCCTTCACATAGAAAACCTGAGCCACATCATTGGCTAAGACGAATGGTTCGTCTAAGTTCTTGTCTACCTTCATAAGATTGTTGACATCCACTGTTGTCATTCCGTACTTCTTGTCTACCTCAACCCCTCCTCCTGTTAGCTTGACCCATTTGCATCGAAACAAGGGGACCTTAAAATTTGGTCCATACTCAAGTTCCCATATCTCCTCTATGAACCCATAATACGTGGTCTTTTTCCCATTGTCTTCTGCTGCATCGAAGCGGACACCACTGTTTTGGTTGGTGCTCCTTTTATCTTGGCCTATCGTGTAAAATGTATTCCCATTTATCTCGTACCCTTGGAAAGTACATACAGTCGAAGATGGTGTCCTATCCAACAAGTACAACTGATCCCCAACAGTGGTGTTATTCGTGAGAAGTCTTTGCAGCCAGCCGCCAAAACTCACCATGTGTTCACTTATAATCCATTCATCAGACTGCCCCGGGTGTTTGAGGCGTATTAAATTCTTGTGTTCATTGATATACGGGGCAACCAAGATAGATCTTTGTAAAACCGTGTAGTGTTCTTGATTGAGAGAATGCCCATCCCTACATATCATTGCTTTACATCCTAGGGTGCCTTTTCCACGCAGTCTCCCCTCATGTCGTGATTCTGGAACACCAATCTCCTTATGGTCAGGAATAAAATCAACACAGAACTCAATGACCTCCTCTGTTACATAGCCCTTGGAGATGCTTCCTTCTGGCCTAGCACGGTTATGAACATATTTCTTTAAGACTCCCATGTACCTCTCAAAGGGGAACATATTGTGTAGAAATACAGGACCGAGAATGGAAATCTCTTCTACTAGGTGAACCAGGAGATGCGTCATAATATTGAAGAAGGATGGTGGGAACACCAACTCAAAGCTGGCAATACATTGGGCCACATCTGTCTGTAACCCTGGTAGGCTTTCTGGATCGATTACCTTCTGAGATATTGCATTGAGGAATGCACATAGCTTCAAAATGGGTAATCGAACATTTTCAAGTAGAAGCCCCCTCAATGCAATCGGAAGCAATTGTGTCATAATCATGTGGCAGTTATGAGACTTCAAGTTTTAGAATTTTTTCTCTGCCATATTTATTATTCCCTTTATATTCGACGAGAAGCCAGATGGGACCTTGATACTTCTCAGGCATACAAAAAAGATTTCCTTCTCTGCTTTGGTAAGAGCATAGCTGGCAGGAGATAAGTGGCATCGTTTACCCTTCTCGTTCTCAGGATGCATAGGCTCTTTAGGGTCTTTCAGATGTTGCTGGTCCTGCCGTGCTTCCGGTGTATCTTTTGTCTTCCCATACACTCCTAGGAATCCTAGCAGGTTCACGCAAACATTCTTCGTCACGTGCATCACGTCGATTGAAGAGCAGACCTCTAAGACTTTCCAATAGGGTAGGTCCCAAAATATAGATTGCTTCTTCCACATGGGCGCGTGTCCGGCATTGTCATTCAGAATAGATAGACTGCCAGGACCTTTTCCAAAGATTACTTCTAGGTCCTTGACCATACAAAATACCTCCTCACCGGTACGAAGGACAGGCTTCCTCCGGGGTTCTGCCAGACGTTTGAAATGCTTGCCTTTCTTTCTTACTGGATGCAGGTTCGGAAGAAATCGACGATACCCTAGGTACACAACCTTCTTACATTTATCCAAATATACACTTTCAGTCTCATCTAAACAATGTGTGCATGCATTGTATCCCTTGTTTGTCTGCCCTGAAATGTTACTAAGAGCAGGCCAATCATTGATGGTTACGAAAATCAATGCTCGTAGGTCAAATGGCTCCCCTTTGTGCTCATCCCACATACGTACACCAGGTTTGGCCCACAGCTGTAAAAGTTCTTCAACTAATGGCCTTAGGTACACATCAATGTCGTTGCCGGGTTGTCTCGGGCCTTGGATGAGCACTGGCATCATAATTAACTTCCTCTTCATGCACAACCAAGGAGGAAGGTTATAGATACATAGAGTCACAGGCCAGGTGCTGTGACTGCAGCTCTGCTCACCAAAAGGATTCATGCCATCTGTACTTAGACCAAACCTTAAGTTTCTTGCGTCACGTGCGAAGTCCGGGTACTCTTGCTCGACTTTTCTCCAATGTGACCCATCAGCGGGGTGTCTCAACATCGCGTCTTTCTTACGATCTTCCATGTGCCATCGCAACAACTTGGCATGCTCTTTATTTCTGAAGAGACGTTTTAACCGTGGTATTATAGGAGCATCCACATAACCTTGGCAGGAACCTTCTTCCTAGGGCCTCGCCCTCAACATCGCCAGGATTGTCTCGTCTGATCTTATACCGCAGTGCAGTGCATACAGGGCATGCATCCAAATTATCGTACTTCTCACCGCGGTAGAGGATGCAGTCATTAATGCAGGCATGTATCTTCTACACGTCTAATCCTAGAGGGTAGACAACCTTCTTTGCTTGGTCTGTACTGTCGGGCAACTCATTATTTCTTGGGAGAAGATTCTTCATTTTTACCAACAACTTTGAAAATGCGCTGTCAGTCACACCATTCTCTGCCTTCCAGTGCAGCAAATCTAGTGTGGTACCTAGCTTTTTGTGGCCATCATCGCAAGTTGGGTACAACAATGTTTTGTGATCCTTTAACATCTGCTCCAGCTTCTCCTTCTCTTTTTCAGTTTCACATTCTTCCTTTGCATTAGAAATGGCCCAACCAAGATCGTCATCAGCGGGCCCATCTGCTGCCTCTTGATCTTCATTATCTACCCCCGTTGCAGTATCATCATATTCAGGATACATATTATGATAGTTGTCATCATCCTCTTATTCTTTGTTGTCTTCCATCATAACCCCTTTTTCTCCGTGCTTGGTCCAACAATTATACACGTCTACTGGTATTTGAGTAGTCTTTCTTGTTCTGACAGTGAACACACGAACAACACATAAAACCATTGTGACCCCGGTTTGCATTAGCCACAACGATGAAATTTTGGAGGCCCGTAATGTACTCGGAAGTGCGTCGGTCACCGTACATCCATTGCCGGTTCATCTGCATTAATATATAGTATATATCAAAAATTAATAGGGATATGACCATTTGTATAAAGTACATCAATGACACATGAAAGGATAGTTGCCGACCTCGACCTAGAAGGAAAGAGCAACGAGAAAACTTATTTTGAGCTCTCGGGCATTTCACCGAACACCTCTTGTGCATAGGAAAAAAACACAAACTAGCACACCTCTCACCCTCTTGCTAGGCTCCAAAATAAGAGAGTGAAAAAATGGAAGAGAGGGGTGTGGACTGCGGTGTGTTATATAGATCCCCTCTTTAACACCGGTTCAAGCCATGAACCGGTGTTAAAGGGGGGGCTGCGCGGGCCAGTGGTGCAGGGCCCCCCTTCTAGGCTCAACCAAAGGCCATTTCCACTAGTGATACTAGAAACTGGATATTACATCCAAAGGAACATCAAGTCATTCATTTTGACACAGAGGTTGTATAAGATAACTAAACTTATTTCTAGTGAACAATTAGATCACTTACTGAACCATCCTGTGGCAAGGCAATAACAGATTACAATAAGCTTCCAATTAAATTAATTAGGCAAACATAACTGTTGTACTGATAGGATGGACACAACTAATTGTTCTTCTGGAAAATAAATGATAACTGCAGAGTAATCCATGGTTAAACACTATAAGTACACTTGCTTCAAGAAACAGACTCACATTATTGCAATTGAGAAAATAGAAGCGCAGATACAAGACACGTTCTACCAGGGAGAACTGAAGCGCACAAGTTAAAAATCATCATAAGTGACCATCGTTATGAGATTGCATATACAACTCATCAGATTTTTAGATCCATGCATCGATGATTTAGAAAAGCACTACACATGACATCAGCTACGTGTATTCCATCACAGACGCTAGCAACTAATATCTTCATAGAAAGAAGCATACCGTATCTTCATATAGAAAGAAACATACCGTCACAGAGCTACGCCTGCTGTACAGAACCTGATCCGCGCTCTCATCTCTTATTCCCCATCATCCGTCGTTGCTCAAGAGCACGTCAGCAGCGCCACCGACCTCCAGAAGAGGGAGTGCCGAGTACGGCCGACCACCGCGCCTAGACGAACCGTGTCCTAAAGGATGAGGCCGCCTGATCCCGGTCAGGCGGCTGCTACTGCTTTGCCGCTGGACCTCGGCGGGGCCGTGTCAGAGAGCCAGCACCGGCGGAGCTCAGGGGAACCGAGCGAGCCCTTTGGTCGGTGTGGTCCATCGTGGGAAGGGGTGGCACGAAGGATGCTGACGAGATATCGGAGCGGAGGGGAGGAGGAAGTCGATGGCTAGATTAGCAAGATCTGAGAAGACTGTCGGGCTGCCGCCGCCGCCTGAGAAGGAGGGAGGATAAAAAGGTTTAGGGTTAGCTATCTTAATATATACCATCTGGGTTTGGTGTCTTCTTTGGATTTCGCGGGCTGGGCTAAATTTTGGCACTTCAAGTTTTGGCTGCGCGCAATGTATTGCCGGCCCAGTAGCGACCAATAGTTGGTCGGCATTGTTTGCCGACCGATGGTTCGATGGGTATGCCAGTATTCCTGACCAACAATTGGATGCTAATATTTCTGACATTCCTGACCGACAATCAGCTGATGTATGTATGTTTTACCGACCAATTGTTTGATAGAAGTTTTACTGACCAACAATCGATCGGTGGTAGTGACTATTGCCAACCGATGTCGGTAGGGAATATTGTGCTGTGGTGTAGTGAATATCCATCGGATCCTCACAAACACAACATGCATGATTACAAATAGATTAGATATTAATCATGAAGGGAGCTCACAATATCTATACATGAAAGCACAAGGAGGAGATACAACCATCTAGTTACTACATGGACCCGTAGTCCAAGATGGAACTACTCACGCTTCATACCGGAGGCTGGCATGATGAAGAAGAAGGCCTCCGGGATGATCTCCACTCCGGCAGGGTGCCTTGAAGAACTTCAGAGCCCCCCCGATCTAGGGACGATGGTGGAGGTGGCTATAGACGGTTTCGTGGAGTTTTGATCGGGTCCTAGGGTTTCTGCATTGGGGGCTTCTTATAGGATAAGGGGTGAGCCAGGGGGCCACCAAGGGGACCACACCCTTCCCAGGTGCGGGGTGGGCCCACCCGCTCCTAGGGGGGGTCTGGCCACCTTGTGGCGCCCCTCCGTCTCGTCTTCTGGCTTCGTGTCGCCCACGGTAAAATATTGACTTTGGCTTTTGTCCCGTCCAATTTCGAGAATTTTGATTTTTTGCCTTTCTGGAACCAAAAACAGAAGAAAACAAGCAACTAGCACTGTGGCAACTTGTTAATAGGTTAGTTCCAGAAAAGATATAAAAACACCTCAAAGTGTAGACAAAGCAAAGCAAAGTGGATACTAAACAAGCATGGAACATCAAAAATTATAGATACATTTCCGACGTATCACTCACCGGTAGCAAAGCTAAAGTCTGTGAGGATTTTGTTAGCAATAACTGCATATTATGATTATGAGATATGGCAGATGGATGTCAAAACAGCATTCCTCAATGGATACATTGATGAAGAGTTATATACGATACAACCCAAAGTTTTTGTCGATCCTAAGGATGCTAACAAGGTATGCAAACTTCAACGGTCCATTTATGGATTGAAGCAAGCATCCCGCAGTTGGAATCAACATTTTGATAAGGTGATCAAAAGTTTTGGTTTTATACAAACTTATGGAGAAGCTTGTATTTACAAGAAAGTGAGTGGGAGCTCTGTAGCATTCCTAGTACTATTCTGGGCCCTATCGGTGAAATGTCATCCAATTAGCTTGCAAGCATGTGACTGGCTCACAAGGATCACATATCACGGGAACGAGTAAAGAGTACTTATCGGTAATGTCAACACCCGGATTTTTAATCCCAGATGCATGTTATGCCATACATCGCAATCCCGGGATTACCATTTGGATATCACAGTACATCAGCCATTACAAACCATACATAAGGTCTTACAATAATAAGGATCTCATGATCCAGTCTGAATACAATTCAAGCAGCGGAAATAACGTAATAATAACGATAGCGTGGGCGAGGCTCCATGTTCATGGTCACATGCAATGCTGACGATGGGAGATGATCCTAGTTGTCGTAACCTTTCTGCTGTCCATCTTCCTGATACTCCTCTTCATAGTCTGGCCACGGGAATAGCCAGGGACAAAACCATGAGTACTCTTTAAGTACTCGCAAACTAATACTTACAAGTGAAGTGGTTTTGAGTAGGATACTAAGATCTAGGTTATTTTGCAAAAAGCCCGTTTTACATTAACTAAGTTTAGAAGCAAAGAAAGCTAGTTGAAAGTTTTATAACACCTAAGTGGGAACTTGAATTTCATATCACAACTCTGTTGTGGTCAATTCAAAATCATAAATCATTTCACAAGTCATTTTGAAAACATTTGACGAAGAAACAGTATGGCCACTCCAACTGTCCATAACCGCGGACGCGGCTATTCTAATAGTTTGGCACTTTGCAGAGATTGTACACTTTCACCACAACATTCGATACATCCGTTGGGAACAAATCCTGAATTCACCATACTCAGTATGCGGATAATCAATCCTAACCTTTCAATTACACGCCCTAGTATAGGCACCTCTCCTGTGAGTATGGCCTCCCAACCATGACCAACTGACATGTTTGGTACAACACAGGTGGACAATCTTCACAAGGTAGCCTCGACTCAGACCTTGGCCGCAAGGGAACCCATACTAAGGTATATAAATTTCCAGTCAAGCCCTACCCAAGTTTCGGGTATTGTGGTTGTACGGTAAAATTGGAATGGTATCGCATCCAAACAACCATCAGTTTTATAAAGGGCTAAGGCACATGCCTTAACATTTTCATCATCAAAATCATCTGGTGTTTTCAAGGACACATGTCAAAACATTTCAGTAGAATGACTCATCATTCTAAGGTTTTCATAACCATTTTCACTAAGTATTCCCATATAAAGTTGATCAAGTTTTATGCTTAGCACTAGCATCTACAGGTGAGGGTAAACACTAATGAGGGGTAGTAAACAAGTGTGAATGATCTAAGTTCAATCTCATGCCTTAGGATGACATCAAGATTAACTAACTTAGGTCAAGTTTTATGCTCTCTATGCTACTTTCAAATATCTTTCTAGAATCTACAAGTCACTAAGTAAACTCTAAGAGAAAGATTTGATAAGGAAATAAAATACTAAGCTTACAAGTAAAAACTAGGATTGTGTGTCATCAAGGGTTATAATCACATATGCTTAAGGTATCTAGTTTGCATAGTTGTCATGCAAGGGTTAACTTGCAAAGTCAATAGCTTGCCTAGTGCAGAGCAGTGGTTGATGTTCTCCTCGGCTTCTTCCTCGTAGTATCCTCCTTCCTCCTTGTATCCTTGGTTGGTACTAGCGTCTATAAATAAATACGAGGTACACAATCACCACACAATTATTAAATAATCTATTTAGCACACGAAGGTTCACACTAGATGATCTAGCATCATCACTATTATCACAAAGATTAAAAGAACTTGTCTTATTTATTTTATTTTAGAAAAGTAATTTCTACTCATTGAAAAACTACTTAAGATTTAATATTCTCCAACTAAAACATGGGATCATGTTGACACATGTCATCACCACATATTTCAGTACTTGGGAATGTGATTTAAAGTGGTGTCACAATTTAATAAGGTTTAACCTTTTTATTTTAATTGATTAAAGTGACTAGAATGGCCTATGAAGCATTCTTTTATTACTTGATCATTATTTCTTTAAGTAAACCTATATATTTTTATATATTCTGAAAGGTATGGTTGAATGTGATTTTTGAGAGTTGGAATCAACTCAAAAGATTTCATGGTTGAATCTTGAAAGATGTTTGAATTTACAAAATCTTCTGCCTTGTTATTTTTACCATGGGTGATCTACAAATCTAAATAGTTTGAATCCAATGGGCTTGGATTAAACACTCCAGCACCTTTCTAACAAAATTGGTTTCATGCGTTTTGGTTTAGTGAATCGATCTAGGTTGATTTTTGAATCTAGGTACAGAACTGGTTTTGAAATTAAATAAATAAACCTAAGTTTGAATTGCTGGGTTGTGCGGGATGTTTAAGTGGGCCGGCCCACTATGCACAGTGCGCGCTCGGGCTGGTTAAGTGAACGACCCCACTCGTCAGTGAGACAGTGATTGGCAAATCGGTATGGGCGATCTAGGCCGTGCGATCTAACTCTAATCCTACGGCCGTGGTTCATCGTCCATGCCTCAACAGGATGCGGCGAGGTCGAACCCTAGTGCGGCCAGTGGGGGTCAGTGGGGGCTCACCGGGTTCCGGCGATGGTCGGCGATGGGGGCGACCGACAAAGTCGATGACAGCGATCCTGCTGGTACCGGCAGCTTCTCCTGGGGCGGCTCCAATCGATGGTGCCTCTCCTCCTCTGCAGCGGAGAACTTGAATGAAATTTTGGCCACCTGGTGCTCTCCTTGCTCCAGGGGTGAGTGAGTGTTATCAGTGAGAGGTGGTGAGTGAGATGGTGTGCTCAAATCGAACGGGGGTGGCCTCCTTTTATAGTGCCTTAAGGGGACCGACGGGCGCGGGTTGAGCTCGTCGTGGTCATCGACACAGCGTGCTAATGGCATGGGCGATGATAGGGGCGGTGTGTTGCCTCCTGGCGAAGCTCAACGACTTGATGGCGAGGCGTGGGGTGGTGACGAACGGTCGGAATGTCACGGTGCTCTGAGCGGGTCCGACGACAAGTTTAATGGCGCACAGCATCAATGGTCCATGCGGCAGCGAACGGGGTTGTCTGGCGTATTGCTGGGGTGCTAGCGATCATGCACGCAAGCGGCGAGGGCAGTGCACGGTCTGTGGGATCGTGTCGCTGATGGCGCACTGCCACGCTCTCGGCACGCACTCAGAGAAACTGGGCATGATCTTGTCGTGTGGTCCAGTGGCTGGCAAGGCTCGGGGCTTGGACAGGGGGTGGCGGTGGACGGTGCTGTGTGTCCCAGACAAGGTTGGCAAGGCTAGAGCTTCTCCTAGATCGCTGGCGACATGGGGGTGGCAAGGGTGCTCTCGGCATGTTCACCATTGATGGCTATGCATGCTCACAGTGGTGCTAAGGATTGTTAGATTAGTTTGATCATCTACTGAGAGTGTAGAAGGAGCTAGAAAGGGAACAAGGTTGGCCAAAATTACTACTACTAATAGTGTTTGATGTTTGTTTGTTTGTTGTTTACAATGTGTTTGATGAAATGGCCAAAAGTAATTCAAATTTGAATTTTGGATTCAAACTTGGTGTGTTTGCTACGTACATACTAGGGAGTCTTGGGTTAGTTGGATTGGTCAAGGGGCACTGGTTTGGTTGGGTTTTGAAAATGCGTGATCTTCACATATGATAAAGATTCAATTTTGAATTGTGATTTGAATCAAGTTGCCAAATGTTTCTACAAGTTTGAAAGGTGGGCTTTGATTCACTTTTACTTGGTCTTGCAAGGGGTGAAAATAAATGAAAAAGTTTATGTTTGAAATCATGGACTAGAAACACTCAAAGTGACCTAGTGAGCAAGATTGGCAAAAAAGACCATTTGCCTTATTTGATTTTTTTTATTTTATCTTGATTTGTTTCTGCTTGGAAATGTTTTACATGGTGTTGTTTTCACCTTTAAACCATTCCTTGCTATTTAGGTTAATCACACTAGTCCATTCATGCATTCTCACAATCATCACATACACACATGCATTCATTTGGTTTTTATTTAATCAAAGTTTTTGTTAACCCTAATTTTAGTGATTAGAATTTGATAATCTTGATCTATATTTTTGGGATGTTACAAACCTTCCCTCCTTAAACAAAATCACCTCCCGAGATTTGAAAAAGAAGAAAAAAGATTACCTAGGATTTAAAGAGATTAGGAAACTCCGTCCTGATGTGATCTTCTCGTTCCCATGTAGCTTCTTCTTCAGTGTGGTTACTACTCTAAATCTTGAGAAACTTGATGCTTCGGGTCCTGGTGGTTCTGAAGGCTTCCTCTAAAATACGGATGGGTACTTCGGGATATGTCAGGTCGTCGTTGATCTCTATGGTGCGATGATCAATGTTCTTGAAAACTTCCGTCTTCTCCGGGACTTCAAGACATTTACGAAGTAGCGATATATGGAACACATTATGTACTGCTGACATCTATTCTTGCAGTTCCAATTGATACAACACTTCTCCTCGACGATTCAGAATCTTGAAAGGTCTGATATATCTGGGGGCTAACTTTCCTTTGAGATGGAAAGGCTGCATTTCCTTCAAAGGCGACACTTTGAGATACACAAAATCTACGATATGTAAAGCAAGGTCTCGATGTCTCTTGTCGGTGTAACTCTTCTGTCTTCACTGGGCGGTCTTGAGGTGCTCACAGATCTTGTGAACTTTCTCTTCTGCTTCTCGTAGGATGTCGGGTCCAAAGATCTGACTCTCTCCTACTTCTGACCAATTCAAAGGGGTACGACACTTCCTTCCGTACATGAATTCAAATGGGGCCATTTGCAAACTAGTTTGATAACTGTTGTTGTATGAAAATTCTGCGAAAGGAAGACAGTCTTCCCATTTAGATCCATACTCTAGCACACAGGCTCTCAACATATCTTCGAGTATTTTATTTACTCGCTCCATTTGTCCATCGGTCTGAGGGTGATACGCTGTGCTGAAATCTAGTCGGGTTCCTAAACCTTCTTGGACTTTCTTCCAAAATCTCGAGGTAAACTGAGTCCCTCGATCCGATACAATGTTCTTGGGGACTCCGTGCAAACTGACAATTCTGGCAATGTATAACTCCGCTAGCTTCAAACTCTGGTAGGTTATCTTGACTGGTAAGAAATGGGCTACCTTGGACAATCTGTCAACTATGACCCAGATAGAGTCATTTCCCCTACTAGAATTAGGCACTCTGGTGATAAAGTCCATTCCAACTGAATCCCATTTCCATTCCTGAATCTGTAATGGTTGCAACAGTCCTGCGGGTCTCTGATGTATCGCCTTGACTCTCTGACAAATGTCACACTTGGCAATGTAGCTTCCGATTTCTCTCTTCATCTTATGCCACCAAATTGTTCCTTCAAATCCTGATACATCTTCGTTCCTCTTGGGTGGATAGAATAAAGAGTATCATGGGCCTCTTTCAGAATAACTTCTTTCAACTCTGAATCTGCTGGTACATAGAGACGTCCTTTGTACCACAAGACTCCTTCTTCATCTTCGATGAATCCGGGTACTTTGCCTGTACCGATACGATGTTTGATTCTGTCGATACTAGTATTTCCTTTTTGCGCCTCCTTGATCTGGCTGATCAAAGTGGGTTGAAGTTCTATGCTAGCCAAAAATCCTTCACTCACTAATTCCATTCTGAAATCTTCCATCTCCTTGTGCAAACTTAGTTTCTCCTTCAAAATCATGGAGTTCAAGCGGCACCGCAATCTGCTAAGGCCATCTGCTACCACATTGGATTTATTGGGGTGATAGTGAATGTCCAGATCATAGTCCTTGATTAGCTCAATCCATCTTCTCTGCCTCATATTCATCTCCTTCTGAGTGAATATATACTTAAGGATCTTGTGATCCGAATAAATCTCACAACGATTTCCCATCAGATAATGCCTCCATGTCTTTAGGGCTAGAACTACGACTGCTAGTTCAACGTCATGGGTACGATAATTCTGTTCATGCTGCTTCAGTTGTCGGCATAGATAAGATATAACTTTTCCTTCTTGCATCAACACACATCCGAGACCGATTTTGGATCCGTCACAATATACATCAAAGGGCTTCATGATATCCGGCATGATCAAGATTGGGTCTGAAATCAATCTCATCTTGAGTTCCTGAAAACTCGCTTCACATTTGTCCGTCCATTCAAACTTCTTTTCCTTCTTCAGCAATTGGGTCATGGGTCTTGTGATACTCGAGAACCCTTCTACGAACTTGTGGTCATATCCCGCTAATCCGAGAAATGCACGAACTTGGGTTTGACTGGTTGGGGCTTGCCAATCTTCAACATCCTTCACCTTTGCAGGGTCAACGGCAATTCTTCTGGCTAATACAATATGTATGAGGAATCCTACCTCATGTAACCAGAATTCACATTTTCTAAACCTGGCATACAACTTATGCTCCCTAAGGGTTCCAAGGATGGTCCTTAGGTGTAGCTCATGTTCTTCTTCTGATTTGGAATAGATCAGAATGTCATCAATGAAAACAACGACAAACTTATCCAGGAAGTCCATAAAAATCTTAAGTTTCAGTACTTAGGAATGTGATTAAAAGTGGTGTCACAATTTAATAAGTTTTAACCTTTTTATTTTAATTAATTAAAGTGACTAGAATGGACTATGAGACATTCTTTAATTACTTGATCATTATTTCTATAAGTAAACCTATATATTTTTATATATTCTGAAAGGTATGGTTAAATGTGATTTTTGAGAGTTGGAATCAACTCAAAAGCTTTCATGGTTGAATTTTTAAAAATGTTTGAATGCAGAAAAGCTTCTGCCTTGTTATTTTTACCATGGGTGATCTACAAATATAAATAGTTTGAATCCAACAGGATTGGATTAAACACTCCGGTACCTTTCTAACATAATTGGTTTCATGCTTTTTGGTTTAGTGAATCGAGCTAGGTTGATTTTTGAAACTAGGTACAGAACTGGTTTTGAAATTAAATGAATAAACCTAACTTTGAATTGATGGGTCGCGTGGGATGTTTAACTAGGCCGGCCCACTATGCACAGTGCGCGCGGGGGCTGGTTAAGTGAACGACTCCACTCGTCAGTGGTTCATCGTCTATGGTTCATCATCCACGCCTGAACTAGGCCGGGCGATCTAGGCCGTGCGATCTAAGTCTAATCCTACGATTGTGGTTCATCGTCCACGCCTGAACAGGACACGGCAAGGTCGAACCCTAGCGCAGCCAATGGGGGCTCACCGGGGCTCCGGCGATGGTCGGCGATGGGGGCGAACGACAAAGTCGACGACGGCGACCCTCCTGGTACTGACAGCTTCTCCTTGGGTGGCTCCAATCGACGGCGCCTCTCCTCCTCTACAGCGGCGCACTCCGGTGAAATTCTGGCCACCTGGTGCTCGCCTTTCTCCGGGGGTGAGTGAGTGTGATTAGTGATAGGTGGGGAGTGAGATGGTGTGCTCAAATCAAACGGGGGTGGCCTCCTTTTATAGTGCCTGAAGGGGGCCTATGGGCGCGGGTTGAGGTTGTCGGCACAGTGTGCTAATGGCATGGGCGACGATAGGGGGTGATGCGTTGCCTCCTGGCGAAGTTCAACGGCTTGATGGCGAGGCGTGGGGTGGTGCGGAACGGTCGGAATGTCACGGTGCTCTGAGCGGGTCCGACGTCAAGTTTAATGGTGCACAGCGTCCATGGGCCACGCGGCGGCGAACGGGGTTTTCTGGCTCGTGTCGCTGATGGCGCACTGGAGCGCTCTCGACATGCACGTAGAGATACTGGGCGCGAGCTTGTCGTGTGGTCCAGCGGATGGCAAGGCTCGTGGCTTGGACAGGGGGTGGCGGTGGACGGTGCTGCGTGTCCCAGATAAGGTTGGCGAGGCTATATCTTCTCCTAGCTCGCTGGCGACATGGGGGTGGCAAGGGTGCTCTCGACATGTTCACCATTGATGGCTATGCATGCTCATAGTGGTGCTAAGGCTAGTTAGATTAGTTTGATCATCTACTGAGAGTGTAGAGTGAGCTAGAAAAGGAACAAGTTTGGCCAAAATTACTGCTACTAATAGTGTTTGATGTTTGTTTGCTGCTTACAATGTGTTTGATGAAATGGCCGAAAGAAATTTAAATTTGAATTTTGGATTCAAACTTGGTGGGTTTGCTACGTACATACTAGGGAGTCTTGGGTTAGTTGGATTGGTCAAGGGGCACTGGTTTGGTTGGGTTTTGAAAATGTGTGATCTTCACATATGATAAAGATTCAATTTTGAATTGTGATTTGAATCATGTTGCCAAATGTTTCTGCAAGTTTTAAAGGTGGGATTTAATTCACTTTTACTTGGTCTTGCAATGGGTGAAAAGAAATGGAAAAGTTTTTGTTTGAAATCTTGGACTAGAAACACTCAAAGTGACCTAGTGAGCAAGATTGGCAAAACTGACCATTTGCCTTATTTGATTTGTTTTTTATTTTCTCTTGATTTGTTTTCACCTTTAAACCATTCCTTGCTATTTAGGTTAATCACACAAGTCCATTCATGCATTCACACAATAATCACATACACACATACATTCATTTGTTAACCCTAATTTTAGTGATTAGAATTTGATAATGATGATCAATATTTTTGGGATGGTACAGGTAACGAGGTTGAACTAGGTATGCAGATATACCGATGATCAAACCTCAGATAAGTAAAATATCGTGAGATAAAGGGAGCCATATGAAATATCGTAAATGGTTCACTCGATCACAAAGTAATCGTAGAAATATGTGGGAGCCATATGAATTTCCAAATTCCTCTATTGGTTATTGATCTAAGAAGAGTCTCGGTGTAGGGAGACACACTTAAGGATTCGATGTTGTTTAGTAGATATGGAATGTAAGTAGGAAAACCGAATGTTGTTCGGAGCATCGGATGGGATCCGGGATATCGTGAGGAGATCTTGAATGGTCCAGAGAATAAGATTCATATAAGGAAAGTCCAATTCCGGAGTTTAGGAATGATTCTAGTGTTTTCATTGGAAGGGAAGGGTACATGATTGTGTCATGACTAAGTGTAATTATTGCATCATGTCCTATGTCACTTCGCTAGGCATTTAAAAGAAAGAAATTGAACTCCGAAATTGAAAGTCAAAAGGCAAGTTTGAAAAGTCAAACTGGGACAATGTTTCCTGGTGGAGGAAGGAGAGAATCCTTATCTCCCTCCACCACGCGCCTACTAGGAGAGGGGTTGGGGAAGGATTCAAACTCCCCTCTCCCTAGATGCCCCTCCCTATCATTAATAAAGGGGAGGGGTGCCCCCAAAGACCACCATAAGCCCCACCCCACCAAGCCGCCGCCTGCCGCCACCGCCGGATCACCGCCGCCGCCCTAGTCACCGCAGGCTCCACCTCCTCCTATCTGGCTTCTAAACCCTAGACGCAGGGGAAACCCTACTACTCCACCATAACCCGCTCCAGCTTAAGGCAAAGCCCTGCGGGATTTCCCCTCTAACTCCGACACCACGCCGTTGTGCTACCGGAATGGCGAGGAGAGAACTACAACATCCACTTCCTCTTGGAACAAGGGATAGGAAGGTTTTCATCGAGTACAGAACGTGTGACCGACTGTGGGTGCTCTGCCGGAACGTGGCGCCGGAAGGATCGTCTACGCGATCCTTCGATCGGCAAGTGAACGACTACATCACGCACAAGAATTGTTGGAGATATGCCCAAGAGGCAATAATAAAGTGGTTATTATCATATCTTCATACTTATGATAAATGTTTACATACCATGCTATAATTGTATTAACCGGAAACATTAATACTTTTGTGATTTGTAAACATAAAAAGGGTCCCTAGTAAAGCCTCTTGTTAAACTAGCTTGATGGTTAATATATGATCATGGTTTCCTTATCATGAACATAGAGATGTTATTATCAACAGGGACATATCATTAGGAGAATGATGTGATGGACATACTCCAATAGTTAAGTGTAGCATAAAGATCAAGTCATTTAATATAGTTCATTTGCTATAAGCTTTCTGATACATAGTAACCTAATTCCTTCGATCATGAGATCATGTTAATCACCATCACCAGAAGGATGCTTTGATGACATCAAACACCACACCGTAACTGGGTGGCTATAAAGGTGGCATTGAGTGTTCGGAAAGTATGGGTTGAGGCACATGGATCAAGAGTGGGATTTGTCCATCCATATGACAGATAGATATACTCTGGGCCCTCTCGGTCGGATGTCATCCAATTATCTTGCAAGCATGTGACTGGTTCACAAGGGATCACATACGACGGGAACGAGATAAGAGTACTTATCGGTAACGAGGTTGAACTAGGTATGCAGAGATACCGACGATCAAAACCTCGGATAAGTAAACTATCGTGAGACAAAGGGAAATTGGTATCGTATGTAAGTGGTTCATTCGATCGCAAAGTAATCGTAGAAATATGTGGGAGCCATATGAATTTCCAGATTCCTCTATTGGTTATTGATCGAAGAAGTGTCTCGGTCATGTCCGCATAATTCACAAACCGTAGGGAGACACACTTAAGGATTCAATGTTGTTGAGTAGTTATGGAATGATGAGTAAGAGACCGGATGTTATTCAGAGTCTCGGATGGGATCTGGGATATCACGAGGAGATCCGGAATGGTCTAGAGAATAAGATTCATACAAGGAAAGTCCTGTTTCGGGGTTGGAGAATGATTCCGGTGTTTTCATCGGGAATGTTCTAGAAGGGTCTGGAAGGTCCGGCACTCCGGAGGGGAAGGGTACATGAATGTGTCATAAAAAGTTGGAATGGTTGCATCATGTACTAGGTGTCATCGCTGAGCAAAATAAAGGGATAAATCAAATCCTAGTTTGAAAATTCAAACGCCAATTTGAAAAGTCAAACGGCAAGTTTGCTTGGTGGAGGGAGAGTAGGAAACCTACTTGGGGAGGAGTTCCTCTCCCTCCACCCGCCGGCCTTGGAGGCCGACTTGGGGGAGGACTCCCCTCCCCTAGCCGGCGCCCTCCCACCTATAAATGGTGGGGCAGGGCTGCCCCTCTACATCTACACCTTGCCCCACTAAAACTCTAGCCCTAGCCGCCGGCCCTCTTGCAGCCGCCGCCGCCCTAGGGCAAACCCTAGCCGCCGACTTGGGGCTCTCCCCTTGCCCTAGCCGCCGGCCTAGCCCTCTCTCCTTGTTGCCTCTAAACCCTAGATCGCCAAGTCCTCTCTCATAGACCACCATACTCGCTCCGGCTTAAGGCGAAGCCCTGCGAGATCTCCCCTCTAATTCCGGTACCACGCCGTCGTGCTGCCGGAATCGCGAGGAGAGTGCTACAACCTCCGCTGCCTGCTGGAACAAAGGAGAGGAAGGTCTTCATCGAGTACCAAACATGTGACCGACTGCGGAAGCGCTGCCGGAACGCAGCGCCGGAAGGATCGTCTACGCGATCTTGAGATCGGCAAGAGTACGACTACATCACCCACGAGAATCTGCTCTCGTTAACCGCTTTGGAATCTTTGAGGGTGAGTTCCTCTATCGACTTGTTGCTACAATCTAGTAGATAGATCTTGGCTTGTTTGTTTGCATGCGATAGAAATTTTTTGTTTTCCATGCTACGAACCCTACAGTGGTATCAGAGCCATGTCTATATGTAGATCTGTTGCACGAGTAGAACACAATGGTCATTATGGGCGTTGATGCTTTTGTTGTCGATTGATTCTTGTGTACTTTGCATCTTGCGGGATGGTGGGATGAAGCGGCCCGGGCTAACCTTACATGACATCATTCATGAGACTTGCAACTTGTATTGCAACTTTTATTGCATAAGTGGCTTTGCGGGTGCCTGTTTCTCCCAACATAGTTAAGATTCAATTTACAACGGGTGATTGGCAATACTAGTATCAACGTTGTGGTTCTTGTTCGTAAGTTAGAACGACACTTATTGAAAGCCCCAAACCACGTAAAACATGCAAAGAAAAATAGAGGCGTCTAACTTTGTTTTGCAGGGGTGTGCTGTGATCTGATATGGCCATGATTGTGATTATATATGATGTATGCAATGTTCCTTATTGTAAGTTGGCAACCGGCAGGAGCCATATGGTTGTTTCCATTAAGTCCTGCGTGTCTATTATTCAAAGTAGTTGTAATAGTTGATGCTGGTGGAAGACAACCATGAAGAGGCGCCATTGACCTTGACGCCACACCGGTGATGATGGAGATCATGTTCGTGCTTGAAGATGGAGATCGGAAGCACAAGAAGAAAGACCATATCATATCACATATTATGAATTGCATGTGATGTTAATCCTTTTATGCATCTTGAATTGCTTAGTTCACGACGGTAGCATTATAAGATGATCCCTCAAGCACACAATTTCAAGTTTTAAAGTGTTCATCCTTAAGTAAGCACCGTTGATAAAGCTCATTGTTTCGAAGCACCATGTGATGATCGGGTGTGTTAGATTCTGCGAGTATATACAACGTGAGCAAGACATATTTGCTCATGCGGAAGCTAAGGTTTGATCTTGACGAGCCTAGCATGTATAGACATGGTCTCGGAACATGGAATACCGAAAGGTAAAGCATGAGTCATATAGATGATATGATGAACATGATGATTGTTCGCCTTTTAAACTATATCATGTCACGTGATGATCGGACTTGGTGTAGTGAATTTGGTTCGTGTGATCACTAAAACAATGTGAGGGATATTGTTTTGAGTGGGAATTCAACAACAATATGATTAAAAGTTGAACACTATTTATCATAAATTAAATCAAAGTGAATTTGCATAATTGTTGTAGTCATTGGCATCCGTTTACCACCTTGCGCTTAGTTATAATTGAGATGATAGAACTATAGAATTCTGGTTAGTTACTTTACGAACTGGTATCGTATTGTTTTGAAGTGTTAATCTAAAGTTTAAAAGTCCCATTGAAAACTTTCAGTAAGTTCCGGTTACTCCATGAAGTTTAATAATTGGTATTAAATCAAGAGTGACAATTCCAAGTGTTAGTGTATGAGTATCATGTTTGTCTCCATGATTCTTGATATTCAAAGGATTGTCTTAATATCAAGGATATCTAGGATCTGAAAGAGTTGTTTCAGAAACCATGATGTGTGGAAGATATTGTGATATCTAAAACAAAGTTTTGGTTGCAACATGATAGAGTATAATATGGCAAAAGTCATGTTCTTATATTTGATGAGAATTTGCAGAAGGTTGGAGACACTAGTTGTCCTAATCCTCCAAAATGTTTTGGAGAGCAACATTATACTCACGATTCACCGTTATAAGCTAAAAGTATCTTGATCATGGATAATTCCATGATAAGGTGAATATTTGATGTAGGTAAAATGTTTACTACACCAAGAGATTACTAAAGAACGGAGTTTGAAAGAACACCCAACATTTGATGATGGTGATCTACTTCAAAGTGCAAGTCCAAAGACATTGGTATTTTACTATACATGCTTTGGACTATGTGTCATTTATATGGCTCCACTATTGATATTGATAGATTCTTTCAAACAAAAAAGAAATACTGAAAGAGAATCTCATAAATATATGGCAGAAAAGAAAAGACTAGAATTGTTCAGTTTAGGTATATAAAGGATATACATGTTATGGATATATTCTTTGCTTGTTAAATAATGTGGTTCTTAAGTATTGGATACTGAATTTGTTGGTATGAATCGTCATACGAATCAACAGAATTCATGAACTATAATGGCCTAAGTAACTAGCAAAAGAATATGTGATGATGTTCATCGAGAACAAATAAAGGGTTATTGTGTTACTCGTTAAACATCAAAGCTTGCCTTCAAGATTTGTTTTATCAGGTATTATGAGAACAAAAGGGTTGTTCAAATAATTGCCGTAATCCATAAAAGATGGATGATTTACAAATCTCGTTGGAGAAATCACATCCATAAAACTAGTGCTAAAAATGTCGAAAGACAAATTGATTAAAAGATTACTTAGGAAGTGACATCGCCGTTTAAATTATATTGGAAAGAAAATACCAAGAAACTCCATATGGATGGAATTTTGGAGTCTTTTGATTTTTGATGAAATTACGCTTGTGAAACTTTCCTAGAGATAATTAAAACTTCGTTCATAGGCCAAAAGGGAACGAATGACTAGCTTATTGGAACTTGTACGTATTGTTGTATGAAGTCCATTATGTGTAGTCAAGAGCGATGGATTTCAACTTCATATACTTTCTCCCAAAATTTGAGTGAATATATGAATATTTTCTTAATAAGGATGAAGTATGAAACATTTGAAAAATTCAATGACTTTCAAGATGAAGTGTAAAATCATTGTAACAAGAATATAAATAGTTTATAATAAGATCATAAAGGAAGATATTTAAGTTACAAGTTTAGCATAATACCTAAGATTTAAGGAATCGTTCCGTGGATTTGCATTTCCCGAAACACCATCAGAGTATGGAGCGTTCGAGATATGTAATTAAACCTTGTTTGACATGGTAAGATCAAAGGTGTAATTCATAAAACTACCATTATATTTTAAAGATTAAAAGCTTTAGAGACTACCGTTTTTCCACTGAAAAGAGCTCCATCATAATCCGTTGAAATGACACCATATAAAATTATGGTTTGGGATAAAACCCAAGTTGTCCTTTCTTAAACATTGGTATGCTATGCATAAAAAGATGTTTGCAACCAAGGTCGGATAAACCTGTCTTTGTATGTTATTTCGCATAACAGTGAAGTATTCCTCCATAACATCGGAGACAAAAGTGTTTGTCACTTACAATGTCAAGTTTCTTTGAGAAGGAATTTTTCGTGAAAAGATAAGTGAGAGGACAATAGAACTTTGATAAGGTTAAAAGAACCTTAGCTATGTGTGCAAAGTTGCACAGCGCCGAAAAGTGTTCCGGAGGCAGCAACAATGCTCATGGCTCACGTGCCTCAAAGGTTGTGGTTACAGAGGTCAAAGTTTCTATTGAACCAAGTAGGTCGAGTAAACAATCAAATACCAAGATTTGAGGGTTGAATCATTATTTGAGAATAATGAACGGACTACATGCAAAGAAGCAATGATGGGCCCTGACTCCATAAAATAGCTTGAAGCCATAAAATCCGTGATATTTCCATACACGAGAAATCAAGCTTCAAACTTGAAAGACCCTCTGGAAAGGTGTGCGACCTTACAGTCATTTTTGGATCTATAAAGAAATAGACATGGATGTTTTCACATCTATGAAATAGTCGACATGTTGGGAAAGAGTTCACAACAATGTTCAAAGGTTGATTATGACAAGATTTGATCTTTCATAGCGATATTTAGTCTAGACGGATTAATGTAGCAACCACTACATATAATTTTGTTATGTGGTAGTTGAATAAACAAAACAAGTTCTTCTAATAGAATTGTTACCTAGGACATGTGCATATCGCGGTCCATATGGTTTTCTTAATTCAAAGGATGCTAAAAGCATATGCAAACTTCAATGGTTGAAGTAAGCATCGCGGAGTTGGAATCTTTACTATGATGAAACTGTTAAAGGAGTTTAAATTCGTCGGAGACGATGAAGATGCTTGCATTTGCAAGAAATTAAGTGGGAGCGCTAAGACATGTTTCTAATACATTATGTGGAAGACATATTGTTGATTGGAAATGATGTATCTTTTATTAACACATATTAAGAATTTCATCCTGATGAAAGACTTAGGAAAAAACCCAAATATTTGGCATCAATAGACGCTAATATGGTTGTGCCGAAAGTACATAGATGATGTATTGGATGAGTTCAATATAGAAACTACAATAAAGGTTCTTGTCGCACAGAAAGGATTGAATGAGTTCAATATTAATGATATATTCAAGTGTATTGACACTTGGTAAGTGAAACAAAGATTCAAGTATAGATTGATACTTGATGTATGAAATCACAAAGAGTATTTATATCAATCATACTGTGATATGTACAAATCAAGATATTTCCTATGCTCTAAATGTTATGAGCATATACCAGAATGATTCATAAGATAATCATTAGACGATAGTAAAGATATTCTTATGATATTGTAAAAGAACTAAGAATATATTATTTTGTATAAGTGACAAATAGATTATTAGTTCATTGTAAATGAATTACATTAATACTAGTTTTGTCACAAAGTTCAAATTAAGTTTATCTCAATCTAAACTAAGGGTGGCACAATATAATGGAAAGTAAGTTCCATAATGAATTTGGATGGGTTCCAAAGTTAAGACATTGTGACAGATACTACAACAAAAGGTTAAGTATATAACTGCTATTATAGCAGCAAAAGAGGGCATTTGTGTCAAGTAGTTTGTTATCAAAATAGGTGTAGTTCAAAGCAGGGATAATACTATGAAGATATATTGTATGAAAATATTATCAACATGTTTTAACCCCAAAGAACTAAAGGTCACACCTGAGGACCAAATTTGTACGAAGCCATCTCATTAGAGAATGAGTGATGTGTAGAGACGCAAAGACATGCAATTACACATGGACCTGGAAGTGTCAGATCCGGAGATCAGTTGACCACTAGCAATCGTGTACATACGACACCAGAAAGCCATAGGTGTTGAATACACAAAGGTTTAAAACTAGATTATTGACTCTAGTGCAAGTGGGAGACTGTTGGAGATATGCCCAGGAGGCAATAATAAAGTGGTTATTATCATACTTATGATAAATGTTTACATACCATGCTATAATTGTATTAACCAGAAACATTAATACTTGTGTGATTTGTAAACATAAAAAGGGTCCCTAGTAAAGCCTCTTGTTAAACTAGCTTGTTGGTTAATATATAATCATGGTTTCCTGATCATGAACATAGAGATGTTATTAACAACAGGGTCATATCATTAGGAGAATGATGTGATGGACAGACTCCTATAGTTAAGTGTAGCATAAAGATCAAGTCGTTTAATATAGTTCATTTGCTATAAGCTTTCTAATACATAGTAACCTAATACCTTCGACCATGAGATCATGTTAATCACCATCACCAGAAGGATGCTTTGATGACATCAAACACCACACCGTAACTGGGTGGCTATAAAGGTGGCATTGAGTCTTCAGAAAGTATGGGTTGAGGCACATGGATAAAGAGTGGGATTTGTCCATCCGTATGACGGATAGATATACTCTGGGCCCTCTCGGTGGGATGTCATCCACTTATCTTGCAAGCATGTGACTGGTTCACAAGGGATCACATACCATGGGAACGAGAAAAGAGTACTTATCGGTAACGAGGTTGAACTAGGTATGCAGAGATACCGACGATCAAAACCTCGGATAAGTAAACTATCGTGAGACAAAGGGAAATTGGTATCGTATGTAAGTGGTTCATTCAATCGCAAAGTAATCGTAGAAATATGCGGGAGCCATATGAATTTCCAGATTCCTCTATTGGTTATTGATCGAAGAAGTGTCTCGGTCATGTCCGCATAATTCACGAACCGTAGGGAGACACACTTAAGGATTCGATGTTGTTGAGTAGTTATGGAATGATGAGTAAGAGACCGGATGTTATTCTGAGTCTCGGATGGGATCTGGGATATCACGAGGAGATCCGGAATGGTCCGGAGAATAAGATTCATATAAGGAAAGTCCTGTTTCGGGGTTGGAGAATGATTCCGGTGTTTTCATCGGGAATGTTCTAGAAGGGTCCGGAAGGTCCGGCACTCCGGAGGGGAAGGGTACATGAATGTGTCATAACAAGTTGGAATGGTTGCATCATGTACTAGGTGTCATCGCTGAGCAAAATAAAGGGATAAATCAAATCCTAGTTTGAAAATTCAAACGCCAATTTGAAAAGTCAAACGGCAAGTTTGCTTGGTGGAGGGAGAGTAGGAAACCTACTTGGGGAGGAGTTCCTCTCCCTCCACCCGCCGGCCTTGGAGGCCGACTTGGGGGAGGACTCCCCTCCCCTGGCCGGCGCCCTCCCACCTATAAATGGTGGGGCAGGGCTGCCCCTCTACATCTACACCTTGCCCCACTAAAACCCTAGCCCTAGCCGCCGTCCCTCTTGCAGCCGCCGCCGCCCTAGGGCAAACCCTAGCCGCCGACTTGGGGCTCTCCCCTTGCCCTAGCCGCCGGCGTAGCCCTCTCTCCATGGTGCCTCTAAACCCTAGATCGCCAAGGCCTCTCTCATAGTCCATCATACTCGCTCCGGCTTAAGGCGAAGCCCTGCGAGATCTCCCCTCTACTTCCGGTACCACGTCGTCGTGCTGCCGGAATCACGAGGAGAGTGCTACAACCTCCGCTGCCTACTAGAACAAGGGAGAGGAAGGTCTTCATCGAGTACCGAACGTGTGACCGAAAGCGGAAGCGCTGCCGGAACGCAGAGCCGGAAGGATTGTTCTACGCGGTCTTGAGATCGGCAAGAGTACGACTACATCACCCACGAGAATCTGCTCTTGTTAACCGCTTTGGAATCTTTGAGGGTGAGTTCCTCTATCGACTCATTGCTACAATCTAGTAGATAGATCTTGGCTTGTTTGTTTGCATGCGATAGAAATTTTTTGTTTTACATGCTACGAACCCTACAAGAATCTGTTCTTGTTAACCGCTTTGGAATCTTCAAGGGTGAGTACTCTAATCGACTCGTTGCTACAATCTAGTAGATAGATCTTGGCTTGTGTGTGTTCATGTGGTAGATTTTTTTTGTTTTCCTTGCAACGAACCCCTATAGGATAAGCAATAATTTTCACAATAAGTGATATACAAAATATAGGAAGGCTCCCCTAGATGTGTGACCAATTTAGCTTTGCATTTGAATACATGACCACACACCCTAGGATCACATCCTTAATAGATTTTCTAGATAACAAGATACGACATGATATAATAAATACTAGATAAATAATCTAGGCATAACATAATCTTCAACATAACCGGGTACGCATGTCTTAGCACACAGAATGGAGTTCAACGCAACACATAGTTCATAAACAAATAATATAAAGACACGAAGCTTCAAAGATGCAAATCGAAATAACACGAAGCCTCGTGAATCCATGCAAATCCCCGGTAGCAACCTAGTAAAGGGGATACTTCTCCCCCTTTTGCATCGAGACGCCAAAAAGGGAAAAGAGCACTACGAAATCGCCCCAAGCCAACTCTAGCCACGGAAGTCATCCTCGTTGGCGTCCTCATCATCATCCTCATCCTCATTCTCATTGCCATCCTCATCATCATAATCATCCTGAGTCGAACTCTGGACGTGAGGACGAGAAGAGGAAGACACATCCTCAAACATGGACCAGTCCACAAGTCCCTGACTCCAGTGACCATAGGAGAGAGTGCCATTAGATGCCTAATACTATGAGGGATCATCATCCATGGGCTGGTTGATTCGCTTGAGTTCCTTCCTGACATTCCGGTTTGCCTTGTATGCATCATACTGTCCATGGAGAATGTCAATGTTCTGGCACATGAGAAGCTTCTTCCACCAAGAGGCCTTCTTCACCTTCTTGTGCACTTCCTCCCTAGAAGTGTCGAAGCGATATGCGTTGCTAGCATGCTTCATGCGAGGGCCACGGGTCACAGCCTCCTACACCTCCTCAGACTCATCATCACTATTAGTCGCACCTGCATCCATATCATCATCCTCAAAGATATCCTGAGTAGGGGGATAGCCTCGAGAAGCCTTGGTGGAAGGGGCACCCTTCCTCTGTAGCTTGGCAGCTAGGTGAGGGACAAGATCATTGTTGAGCAGGGGAGTTGCTGGAGTGTGAGATGCAATGAGCTTCATCACATAAGGAGAAAACAGAGGACACTTCTTATTAGTAATTGCTTGTACAAGCCCTAATAGATGAAATCCATGACATCAATAGCACCACCTGGATGGTCTGGGCCATGAGTATATCACTCATGGGCCATAAGGTTGATTTCTACGCCTCTCATCTCATCCTTGTTGCCCGCCTTGGGAGTGAGTGTGTGGTGGAACATGCGAAGCAGAATGTTGTAGATGAGCTTGATATTGGTGGTTTGGCCAACCACACCATGCTGAGAGTAAATCGGTGCCAACTTTTTCTTGTTATAGACCTGTGATGTAAATGCATCCTGAGAGCACTGGGAGCATTTGGGATTTAAACGCAATCCAAGAATGTGTGCAAACTGAACCATGCTGGAACAACACCTAGTAGTGCCAGACATCCACTCGAGGGGAATATCTATAGTGTCCCCGAAGACCACTGTGGCATAGAACCGCTGGACCAACTCGATATTGTAGTCTTCTTTGAATTGAAAGATGGTGTGCAGCCCCATCTTCTCGGTCACCCAAAGAGCATCCTCAAAGTAGCTGTGACCACGGAGCTTCTTGAGATCCAACAACTGCATGGGGACAACAGGAGTCATGAACCCACAAAACAACTCAGAAAAGAGGAGGGATTGTTCATTCCTCCATAAGCGATGATCATCGAGGTGCGTGGCAGAGAATAAAACTGATGGATTCTCATTTCCACAAACTCCTCGGCACCCAACTCTGCTAAAGTAGTCAATGCTTGCAACTTCATGCGCTTGGCTTCATCCCTTTTCAGCTTTCTAATTTTTTATTGCTTTGGTGCAGCACGGTCACGAGCAGCCGGTCTGACCATAGAAGGATCTACATGAACATCTCACACTTCATCATAATGTAACCTGCGAGGACGAAGATTTTGAGCAGTCTGAGACCGGCGAGGACGAGAACCAACTGTGAGATAAGAATAGGAGGATAGAATATGGGGTGAGCACATTTGTCTTAGAGATTCAAACAAATAGCAGTAGTCAAAGAAATACAGGAGCTATTTTGGCTAAAAACCCCGGACTGTCTGGAGAAATCACCCTAGAGACTCCGCCCTGCCCGGACATTTCGGTGCGTACACGCCGGACAATCCGGCGGGACTGGAGTGTCTGACCCGTACATGCCAAACATTCCGGCTGGAGCCTTGGTGATTTTCGAGAAGTTCGGCAGTGTTCAATCGGAGCAGATCGGCATTGCTAGAACTACTACTAGGACGAGTATTGCACGCAAATATGAAGGATCCATGGATTTAGGCAAGACATAGCCCTCAAAAATTCATCTAGTCTAACCCTAGAGATGGATAACGGGAGGGGCACTATAACGGCATCCATGGAAATCTTCACAGGAAGGGAAAGGATCCCAGCGGCAAAGGGGAGGCAATGGCCGACGGCAACGGCTGGATCCAGGGTGGAGGAATCCTCCCGGTGGTGCTCCTGGTCGGGGGTAGCAGGCTGAGTGCAAGAGAAGTTGGGGAGGAGAAGGAGGACTATACCGTTTACCTCTCCCCGACTCTTTTTACGAGATAGAAACTGCTAGGGCCGGAGTATCCTGGTGAAATTCACCGGAGTGTCCGGCCAGGCTAGAATGTCCGTCCTAAATGAAATGGAGAGTCCGGCCCGGGTTGGTTCAGGGCGGACTTTCTAGCCCCCTGCGACCAGAAAACCCAGTTTCAAGTATGTGGACAAATGTGTGGCAAGAGGAGCATGTTTAAAGGTAAGAATAGGCCAGGGATTCAGAAGATGAACTGTGAAGAACAAAGAAATCGTATATGTCCAAGAAGATGACATTTTAAGTTTCAAATTAAACAACCCAAGAATCAACTCATCAATAAGAAGAGGGCGGTGGCCGAGGCCACCATGTAAGAGTTTGTGGCAGGACAACATGAAGAATTATCCTTGGGTTCATAGACACTACTCATCAATGAAGCTCACATATCACAAAATGATATTAAGAGAATTGATTTTCTTAATGTTGGCATTATGGGGAGGGATAGCCCAATGTATTAGGACCGCACTCCCCCTATCTCCATGCCTACACCTAAACCAAATAGGAGTCAAGATATAGGTAAGTATGCAAGGTGATCAAGTCAAGCTCCTTGAATCTATGATATTTAGTTCATTCCTCAATTAGCAAAACCTTGCTTCATTGTAGCACTCTGGATAAAACCACTACTAGAAAATTGCTGTGGTTTTTATTCTGTGCATCATCATGTATCTATTTGCCTAAAACTATTTTCCAAAAATCCTATTTTGTTTTCTAGATATTCCCTCTTCCTTTCAAATCAAACCCTAGATCTGTCTAGATCTTTTATTTCGCCTAAAATCTATTTACAAAAGGTTTTATAATTAAAACTAAATAAAAATAATAAAACTATTTTGTTTCGGGGAGGTAGCCCGGCCCGAAAGGCAGGCCACCTACCACCCCGATCGGCCCAACCCAATCCCACCTAGTCAAACCCTAGACCAACCATCCCACCAAACCCTAACCACCCGAGGACTCCATCCCGCCGCCGCCTGCTCAAACACACTTAGCGGCACACGGCACGCACACACGTAAGCATGCTCCTGTGTAGGCCTCACCCTGACATCTGCAGCTCCCCACCCCGCGTTGAACCTACGCGGTCAACCGCGCCCTCCCCCTCGGGATTTCCGCCTGTGACCCGCCCCACTCCCCATCGCGACGCCCTCCCGCATGCTCTCCCTCACCCGTCATCGCATCCCCACACCGACGCTACCGCCGTAGCCCACATCGCTCTTCTCCTCCCTGTCGCGAACCTCCCCGTCACCTCCTCCCCTCGCCAGGCCTCCCTGAGTTCGCCCGGTCCTGCCCGAGCTTGCCCTGCAGAACTCGTCCCCGCCACCAGCCGACCCCGTCGACCGCTTCCTTGTTCCTCTTTGCGACCCCGTGCCTTCGCGCCGACCTCCTGCGCCCGAGGCCGTCGCCGCCTCTGCTACCTCCGCCCGTTTGTCGGCCCTGTGCGACCACCCTTGTAGCGTCGAGACGCCCGCCCACAGGCCGCATCGGCCTTCGCCTCTGCGACACCAAGCCACAGCAAGCCCGTCGGCGCGTCTGCTGCCTGTGCCCATCTCCTTGTCGCCATATGCTGGCCTCCGGTCTGCTGTGCCGCTCGTCCTCCGACCGCCGCCTGAGTCGCTCCGCCATTCGGAGCCCTGTCGTCGTCGCCCTCTCGGTTTACCCCTCATGCGTCAGAGCGTTGCTATGCTCCTGCGTCGCCAAGCACTCCCCAGTGCCATCCTCTGCCTCATCCCTGCTCACCGTCCTCCCGTGCGTGCGCATACGAGTAGGACAGGAGCTGAAGAGATCCTTCTATGTGTGTATCTATGTGTGCTTCTGTGGTTGTGAACCCACCCTTCACTCTAATCATTCGAGGCAACTGGCCTTCCGTGCAGCCATCTTGTTGGTCCATCCCGCCAAGATCTTCTGAAGCGCAAACATGTCGCTACTCGCTGGCCACCGATGCCGGAATCAAGGGCGTCATGAACCACTAAAGTCGGAACCTCACAATCTACTTCTTGGGCCCCAACCCCGAAGACCGAACCCTCGTCATGCCTAGGTCTTCGTCCGGAACCGAACACACCAAGACCCCGGATTAGAAGATCCAATGATCGGACCCGCACCCTTCGGAACCAAGATCTTCGACCCCTAATGTGTGACCCCTATCCGAGAAACCCATATTTTTATAATAATATGATATTTGACCTGTTGCATATGAATTGAGCATCCTTGCATACAGATTTTGGTTTGATGGTATTTTGTCGATTCACCTCATAATTAAATATGGAGGCCATATGCGGGCGAATCTAGCCTAATATTGGCTCCATTTAAATTTGTGTAGCGAACCGATGCCATGTTTCGACTTGATAAGACAACATTTAAATTGCGGGTAGCTAAATAACATGAATCATCTAATTAATTGTCGGGACCCCGGTTCTTCTTAATATTGCCTAATTGCATCACACATTTACCATGTCATACATCATACATGCATCATGCCCGATCTTCTGCCGTAGTATTAAATAGTGTATCCGGTGTTTCTTCTAGTGCTTTGCTTCTTCACGGATTAGGCCGATGAGTTGATGGGAGCGTCGACCCAATCTTCGGATAAATATTCGGCAATGTTTTTCAGGCGAGCATTCTCCCCCTTTCTACCTATTTTATATTTCTAATATTTATTTCCTCCTGTTGATCTATTGCTATCTGTGTTGCGATTATATAGATTCCACACCCCGTTATACTTCCCTGCAGCTCTTATATTGCCAAGGACACATCCTATTACCTGTTGTTTGGTAGATAGTCGGCCTTGCGAGTCGTAGTTGCTTGCGTAGGTGATGCGTCGCGCCGTCGATCTTCCACAGTTGTTGGAGTAATGCCGCATGTTTAATGTTGGAGATGATCATGGCTTTAATTATCGTTTAATAACTAAAATTGAAGTAGGTAAATAATGCAGAGGCACATGTGGGCAGTAGATGTTATTTGGTTTTTAACCATCCACTTGTGTCCCGTAGGACCCTGAGTACTTGATACCTTTTCTTTGAATATTTGCACTATCCGCATGTGGGCCCATGAATACCCTTAGCATGAGCTTGAGTTATATCTAATTTCTTGGGGCCACAAAGTAGTTTGGGGATTTATTACTATCCTGTACTTATGCCATGTTTTACTGCTTTATTTACGATTGCGCGTGGAGCGCCTGTACTATTTTGGAACAAACGTGGAATGTTTTCACGGTATCGACATGCCCAGTCACACTTTCGGGTTCCCAGTCGTTTACAGCCATTGTCACAAACCTCTGGGCCCGTCTCGGAGCCGGCCAACTTCGTCGCGCGTAGCTTAGTGGGGTGACCCCTTGAAATATTATATGAATCTTGTGATTTCTTTATCGTGATGCCTCGTTGGGTTTTCATTTGGTTTTTCCGAGGTTGATCGTGCGTGTGTTGCTATTTGTGCCCACCTAGAGGGTAAAACTTTCTGAAAGCCATGTCCATGGTTATGGACGACTTGGAGCACAGTATCTCGATCATAGACAACTATAACTAAAGTAGTGCTATAAATTTGACTTCGTAATGAGTAGTAATCAGTTTCACTACAACGGAATGAGTAAATAAAAGTGCCAACAACTGCTGGTTTTGGGATGCCTCATGCTATATGAATCTGACTAGTAAGTATTGCAATTACAACGGAATGGTTAATTGAAACTGCTCACTCCTAATTATATCAGGATGATCCCAGTTATCTATATCTGACTAGTAATTGCCGCAACTATAATGGAATGAATAAAACTGCCAACGTGTGAGTTTCCTCGGCTTGACTTCCTTGTTTGGTCTCGAGGGGGAAATATCAGGATGGGTATGTTCGGTGGTAGTATCAGGTTGGATCCGAATAGGTCTTTCTCATCTCTCTCTGTTAGCCGACAAATGTATTGAGTCTCTATAGGTTGTTTAGCGCATGCTCTTCTACCGCTTCAGTCCACCATACATATGTAGGCGAGGCCCGCCGAATTCTAGTCTCGACGTGTACTGGCCTCAGTACTGACCGCTCTATTTTTCTTTTACCCTTTGTCGGCACCCCTTTTTTTAAGAAGGTTGGAGATCGACATCGTTAGCAGGGTTACCCTTCCGGCTTGGCCTGGGCAGGGTTATGGGCGCCATTGGTTATTATTCAGGGATCTTAGCTCAATTTGCATCTTGTCCATAGTCGGATGTTGTATCGTTTTTAAGGTGATTTGGATCTTTGTATTGTATATCTGTATTCTTGACTCATGGAGTCGTTATTGTATATATATGTTCTATGGGTTCCATTGTGGACTATTGTGTAATGATATTACTTTGTTTTCCACCCACACGCAAGTTCCTGGTGGGCACCTCTGAATCGTTTCTATGTGGGTTTGGCGGGAATCACTAAAACTTGCATAGGGACGATCCGAGGGTGTTACAGAGTGGTATCAGAGCTCATCAGTTACGATACCCCACTGGTCCAGTCTGTAGGTTAACCTAGCTAACGGACGTCGTAGAGTGTCAAAAACTATTTTCGAAAATCAGTTGGATAGATCTGATTAGGTCTTCTTTTACTTCTTACCCCTCTGCTATTCTCCTCTTATCTCAACATGTCTTGAATCTTCTCTCTTATCTTTTCTTTGAGTCCAGGATTTCTCGTGGTTGGGTTTCCATCATACCTTCAGGGTTTCGCTTCCATCCTCTTGTAATGGTGCTTCAACGTTCGGCATTCATGCTATCTGATGAATCTTTCATCTGTTGTACCTTTCATTGGACCAAAAAATCACTAATTTTTTTCTTTCTATCCTCCGGTGTTTTCTGATACAAAGAAAACATCTACATCAGATATGATGAGAATATCCATCCCTCCTTAGTTTCTGAACCTTGCTTGTCGAGATCTTCAGTCTGAATTCTGAGAGTTGGTTGCATAATTCACCTATTCATGTGCAGAGTAATGCTTTGGGTGCGAGATGGACTGATCACCATCCGATTACTCTTATCATTCGCTCTTTAACATTGAATCGATGGATCAAGAAATTTTACTCCTTCCGCGGAAGTTAGAGGTGGCCATATCTTTTGAGACCTCGACCTTCGTACTTTGTTCTCCGGAGCGTTCGCTCGACGAACGTGAACAACGATTCCTTGTTGGTGGTGTCGCGGATTTGAAGATGGAGAAAGAACCCTTGTTAGTGGTGTCGCGAGGATCTACACGAAGCGATCAGATTCAGACCGTCGGCCTTCTTCCCCGTACCATGAGGCGGATCTCGAGGGCGAGATCCATTGTTAGTGGTGTCGAATTGTAGCACCCCGGATAAAACCACTACTAGAAAATTGCTGCATGTTTTATTCTGTGCATCATCATGTATCTATTTGCCTAAAACTATTTTCCAAAAATCCTATTTTGTTTTCTAGATATTCCCTCTTCCTTTCAAACCAAACCCTACATCTTCCTAGATCTTTTATTTCGCCTAAAAGCTATTTACAAAAGGTTTTATAATTAAAACTAAGTAAAAATAACAAAACTATTTTGTTCCGGGAAGGCAGCCCGACCCGAAAGACAGGCCACCTACCACCCCGATCGGCCCAACCCAATCCCACCTAGTCAAACCCTAGACCAACCCTCCCACCAAAACCTAACCACCCGAGGAGTCCATCCCGCCGCCGCCTGCTCAAACACGCTTAGGGCACACGGCACGCACGCGCGTACGCACGCTCCTGCGTAGGCCCCACCCTGACATCTGCAGCTCCCCACCCCGCGTTGAACCTACGCGGTCAACCGTGCCCTCCCCCTCAGGATTTCCGCCCGTGACCGGCCCCACTCCCCATCACGACGCCCTCCCGCACGCTCTCCCTCACCCGTCATCGCATCCCCACACCAACGCTACCGCCGCCGCCCGCATCGCTCTTCTCCTCCATATCGTGAACCTCGCAGTCACGTCCTCCCCTCGCCAAGCCTCCCCGAGTTCTCCCGGTCCTGCCCAAGCTCGCCCTGCAGAACTCGTCCCTACCACGAGCGGACCCCATCGACTGCTGCCTCGTTCCTCTTCATGACCCCGTGCCTTCGTGCCGACCTCCTGCGCCCGAGGCCGTCGCTGCCTCTACGAACTCCACCCGTTTGTCGGCCCTGCGCTACCACCCCTGCAACGTCGAGCCGCCCGCCAGCACGCTGCGTCGGCCTTCGCCTCTGCGACGCCAAGCCGTAGCAAGCCCGTCTGCTGCATGCGCCCATCCCCTTGTCGCCATCTGCTGGCCTCCGGTCTGCTCTGCCGCTCGTCCTCGGACTGCCGCCTGAGTCGCTCTGCCATCCAGAACCCTGTCGTCGTCGCATTCTCGGTTCTCCCCTCGCGCGTAAGAGCGCTGCTATGCTCCTGCGTCGCCAAGCACTCCCCGGCGCCGTCCTCTGCCTCATCCCTCCTCACCATCCTCTCGTGCGTGCGCGTGCGAGTAGGACAGGAGCTGAAGAGATCCTTCTATGTGTGTATCTATGTGTGCTTCTGTGGTTGTGAAACCACCCTTCATTCTAATCATTCGAGGCAACTGGCCTTCTGTGCAGCCATCTTGTTGGTCCATCTCGCCAAGATCTTCTGAAGCGCAAATATGTCGCTACTCGCTGACCATCGATGCCGAAATCAAGGGCGTCATGAACCACTAAAGTCGGAACCTCACAATCTACTTCTTGGGCCCCAACCCCGAAGACCGAACCCTCATCACGCCCAGGTCTCCGTTCGGAACCGAAGACACCAAGACCCAGGATTAGAAGATCCAATGACCGGACCCACACCCTCCGAAACCAAGATCTTTGACCCCTAATGTGTGACCCCTATCCGAGACCCCCATATTTTTATAATAATATGATATTTGACCAGCTGCATATGAATTGAGCATCCTTGCATACATATTGTGGTTTGATGGTATTTTGTCGATTCACCTCATAATTAAATATAGAGGCCATATGCGGGCGAATCTAGCCTAATATTGTCTCCATTTAAATTTGTGTAGCGAACCGATGCCATGTCTCGACTTGATAAGACAACATTTAAATTGCAGGTAGCTAAATAACATGAATCATCTAATTAATTGTCGGGACCCCGGTTCTGCTTAATATTGCCTAATTACATCACACATTTTCCATGTCATACATCATACATGCATCATGCCCTATCTTCTGCCGTAGTATTAAATAGTGTATCCGGTGTTTCTTCTAGTGCTTTGCTTCTTCACGGATTACGCCGATGAGTTGATGCGAGCGTCGACCCGATCTTTGGATAAATCTTCGGCAATGTTTTTCAGGCGAGCATTCTCCCCCTTTCTACCTATTTTATATTTCTAGTCTTTATTTCCTCCTGTTGATCTATTGCTATATGTGTTGCGATGCTATAGATTCCGCACCCTGTTATACTTTCCTGCAGTCTTATATTTCCATGGACACATCTTATTACTTGTTGTTTGGTAGATAGTCGGCCTTGCGAGTCGTAGTTTCTTGTGTAGGTGATGCGTCGCGCCGTCGATCTTCCATAGTTGTTGGAGTAATGCCGCATGTTTAATTTTGGAGATGATCATGGATTTAGTTACCGTATAATAACTAAATTGAAGTAGGTAAATAATGCAGAGGTACATGTGGGCAATAGATGTTATTTGGTTTTTAACCGTCCACTTGTGTCACGTAGGACCCCGAGTACTTGATACCTGTTCTTTGAATATTCGCACTATCCGCATATGGGCCCATGAATCCCCTTAGCATGATCTTGAGTCATATCTTATTTCTTGGGGCCACAAAGTAGTTTGGGGCTTTATTACTATCCTGTACTTATGTCATATTTTACTTCTTTATTTACGATTGCACGTGGAGCGCCTGTACTGTTTTGGTACAAACATGGAACGTTTTCGCAGTATCGACAAGCCCAGTCACACTTTCTGGTTCCCAGTCGTTAACATCCATTGTCACAAACCTCTCGGTCCGTCTCGGAGCCGGCCAACTTCGTCGCTGGTAACTTAGTGGGGGTGGCCCCCTGAAATATTATATGAATATTGTGATTTCTTTGTCGTGATTCCTCGTTGGGTTTTCATTTGGTCTTTCCAAGGTTGATCGTGCGTGTGTTGCTATTTGTGCCCCCCTGCAGGGTAAAACTTTCTGAAAGCTGTGTCCACGGTTCTGGACGACTTGGAACACAGTATCTCGATCATAGACAATTATAACTAAAGTAGTGTTATAAATTTGACTTTGTAATGACTAGTAATTAGTTTCACTATAATGGAATGAGTAAATAAAAGTGCCAACAACTGCTGGTTTTGGGATGCCTCATGCTATATGAATCTGACTAGTAAGTACTGCAATTACAAAGGAATGGTTAATTAAAACTGCCCACTGCTTATTATATCAGGATGATCCCAGCTATCTATATCTGACTAGTAATTGCTGCAACTATAACGTAATCAATAAAACTGCCAACCGTGTGAGTTTCCTTGGCTTGACTTCCTCGTTTGGTCAAGAGGGGGAAATACCAGGATGGGTATGTTTGGTGGTAGTATCAGGTTGGATCCGAATAGGTCTTTCTCGTCTCTCTCTGTTAGCCGACAAATGTATTGAGTCTCTATAGGTTGTTTAACGCATGCTCCGCTGCCGCTTCAGTCCACCATACCTATGTAGGCGAGGTCCGCCGAATTCTAGTCTCGCCGTGTACTGGCCTCAGTACTGACCGCTCTCTTTTTCTTTTGCCCTTTGTCGGCACCCCTTTTTTAAGCAGGTTTGAGATCGACGTAGTTAGAAGGGTTACCCTTCCGGCTTGGCCTGGGCAGGGTTATGGACGCCATTGGTTATTCTTTAGGGATCTTAGCTCAATTGGCATCTTGTCCGTAGTCGGATGTTGTATCGTTTTCAAGTTGATTTGGATCTTTGTATTGTATATCTGTATTCTTGACTCATGGAGTCGTTATTGTATATATCTGTTCTATGGGTTCCATCGTGGACTATTGTGTAATGATATTACTTCGTTTTCCACCCGCACGCAAGTGCCTGGTGGTCACCTCTGAATCGTTTCTATGCGGGTTTGGCGGGAATCGCTAAAACTTGCATAGGGTTGATCCGAGGGTGTTACATTCATGAAGTGGCTTTGTGAATATGTCGGCAAGTTGGTCTTTGGTTGACACATAGGATATCTCAGTATCTCCTCGAGCAACATGATCTCTAATGAATTGATGATGAATCTCAATATGCTTTGTCCTTATATGATCCACCAGGTTGTCGGCAATCTTAATAGCACTTTCATTGTCACATAGAAGAGGAACTTTGTCACAATGGACGCCGTATTCCTTTAAAGTTTGCCTCATCCATAGCAATTGAGTGCAAGCACTAACAGCTGCCACATATTCAGCTTCGGCGGTGGAGAGAGATAGACAATTTTGCTTGTTAGAAGACCAATACACCAAGGTCCTACCAAGGAATTGGCAAGCCCCGAAAGTTGTTTTTCTATCATCCTTATCACCAGCCCAATCCGAATCCAGGTACCCACAAAGAGAGAATGTTGAGCCCCTAGGATACCAAATACCATAGTTTGGGGTATGAACCAAATATCGAAAGATTCTCTTGACCGCAATCAAGTGACTTTCTTTAGGAGTCGCTTGATATGTTGCACTTACTCCTACACTTAACACAATATCGGGTCTATATGCACAAAGGTAAAGCAAAGACCCAATCATAGATTGGTATACCTTTTGATCTACATCTTTACCATTTGGGTTTAGTTCAAGATAAGTCTTGGTTTCCATGGGAGTAGGAGCTCCATTTAGATCTTTCATATTGAACCTTTTGAGCACGTCTTGTGTATACTTGGCTTGATTGAAGAAGATTCCTCCTCTCACTTGCTTGATCTCAAAAACAAGAAATACCCTCAATTCTCCCATCATAGACATCCTGAACCTATTAGTCATAAGCTTTGATAATTAATCATTAAAAGCTTTGTTAGAAGAGCCAAAGACAATATCATCAACATATATTTAGCATACGAAAAGATCCCCATTGACCTTCTTAGTAAAACAAGTGGGGTCAATTTTCCCAACCTCAAACCCACGATTTAACAACAACTCTCTAAGGTGCTCATACCACGTGCGCGGGGCTTGTTCGAGCCCATAGAGCGCCTTATCAAGTTTATAGACATGGTTTGGGAAGTTGGGATCCTCGAACCCTGGGGGTTGCTTTACATAGACCAACTCATGCAATGGACCATTTAGGAATGCACTTTCTACATCCATTTGTTGCAATTTAAAGTTATGATGTGCCGCATAAGCAAGAAGGATACAGATGGACTCAAGGCGAGCCATTGGTGTATATGTCTCTCCATAATCAATGCCTTCAATATGAGAGAAACCTTGTGCAACCAATCTCGCCTTTTTCCTCACAACAATTCCATGCTCATCTTGCTTGTTCTTGAATATCCACTTGTTTCCTATAACATTGCGGAAATCTTTTGGCTTTTCAACTAACTTTCATACTTTGTTTCTCTCAAAATTGTTGAGCTCTTTATGCATTGCTTCTAACCAATCTGAATCTTCAAGAGCTTCCCATACTTTATTTGGATCCACCATGGAGATGTGTGCTTGGTGTTCACCAAAACTCTTCAACTGAGCTCTAGTGGACATTCCTCTTCTTAGATCCCCAACCACATTATGAAGAGTGTGATCTCTTAATTCCAACATTCTATCCACTCTAGCTTGGCGATGAGTTTTGATCTCCTTGTTGTTTCTTGTGGGGATCTCTTCATCATTTTGGTCCTCGTCTTGACCATTAACTTGACCTTGATCATCATTGGAATTATTCTCTTCATCAAGAGGCAAAGATTGGCCATTATCTTTGCATGGTCCACACAAGACCTGCAAGGAGTTTCGAGGGAGCTGGCTGAGAACTCTCTTCATGTAAGGCCAGATGCCAAGACGGTGAAGCAACCTCTCTGCCGCTTCGCGAAGATAGGATGAAAGTGACAGCCGTAGAGATAGCCAGGCTCTTGGCTGCCAGGTGTATCATGGAAGTACTGCACCTAGATTGGTTGTCAAATCCAGTATTGGTCGTGAAGAAAAAGGATGAACCGAAAGTGGCAGTGGTGTGGCGCATGTGTATTGATTACACGAACCTCAATAAGGCGTGTCCAAAAGATCCATTCCCCCTGCCACGGATCGATCAAGTCATTGACTCTACTATCGGGTGTGAGTTTTTGTCATTTGTGGATGCGTATTCTGGTTTCCACCAGATACCACTGAATCCGGATGATAAAAAAAGAAAGCTTTTATCACCCCGTATGGGGCTTATTGTTATCGCACTATGCCATTCAGATTGAGGAATGTAGGTGCAACACACCAAAGGTGCATGCAAAAATTCTTGCAAGATCAACTGGATAAAAATGTTCAAGTATACGTCAATGACGTGGTGATAAAAACCGAACAAAGTCATACTCTAATTAAGGACTTGCGTCAAACATTCGCAAACTTAAGAAGATTCCAGATGAAACATAACCCGGAAAAATGCACATTTGGTGTCCCGGCTGGAAAATTACATGGATTTCTCATGTCCAGCCAAGGAATTGAGGCTAACCCGACAAAGATCAGGGCCATCGAAAGGATGGAATTGCCAAAAAACCTCAACGATGTCCAGAAGTTTACAGGGTGCCTGGCCTCGTTGAGCAGGTTTGTTAGTTGGCTAGGCGAAAAAGCCTTACAATTATATCAACTGATGAAAAAATCAGACAAATTCACATGGACACAGCATGCTGATAGCGCTTTCTGTGAACTCGAAAAAAAGTTGGCAACAACACCAATATTAGCGTCACCATTATCCAAAGAGCCACTGCTGCTCTATGTCACGGCAACCAACAGAGTTATCAGTGCAGTGATAGTGGTAGAGCGCGAAGAAGAGGGCAAATCAGTCCAAAGGCCAGTGTATTACTTGATCGAAGTGCTCTCTATATCAAAGCAAAATTACCCCCATTACCAAAAAATGACATATGGGGTGTATATGGCAGCAAAAAAGGCGAAGCATTATTTCCAAGAACACCCAGTCCGATTAATATGCGATGCACCTATCTCTGATATTTTGGGCAGCAAGGACGCCAGTGGTCGAGTGGCAAAATGGGCCATAGAGCTAGCACCGTTCACTCCACAGTATGATAGACGAGATGCAATTAAATCTTAAGCTATAGCTGATTTCTTCGTGGATTGGATGGAAATGCAATATGAGACACCATTGCCGGACCCGAATTATTGGAAGATGCACTTTGGCGGATCCAAGACAAAGATGGGTCTGGGTGCCAGGATAGTACTCATATCACCAAAGAAGGATCAGCTCAAGTATGTGTTGCAGATCCACTTCGCTGCATCGAATAATGTAGCCGAGTATGAAGCACTTGTCCATGGCATAAAAGTGCCCAAGGAAATTGGCATCAAAAGGATCATGTGTTTTCGTGACTCGGACTTGGTTATCCAGCAAGTGTCTGGGCATTGGGATGTATGCAAACATGGCACTGTATCATTTTCATGTGCAACAGATTTCGGGATACTTTGACGGGTGTGAATTTCATCACATACCTAGAGAAGAGAATGAGGCAGCTGATGTGCTATCCAAGTTAGGCTCATATTGGCAAGCAATTCCACCAGGAGTAGCGTTGGAACATCTCAGAAAACCATCGATCAAGCCGTCACCAGAGTCTGAGTCAATATTCATCCCGCCAAGCCAGGAGTCAGACGTTGTGCCAATGGACATTCATATAGGGGCAGGTTTGAGTAACTCGGGGACTATTCCGCTTAAACCAGGGGCTGCCGAATCACACTCGAGGACTCCTCAGGTTATGTCAGCAGAACATATCTTGGCTGAGCCAATGGAAATTGATGGAGAAACAGATCCGGCACCAGTGATACCAGCCTGGGCACAACCAATATTCAATTACTTGAGATATGGAACCTTGCCTGATGATGAGGTATTGGCAAGACAAACAAAAATAAGAGAAAAGCATACACACTATTAACAAGGAGTTGTACAAAAGGAGTGTGACAAGCATATTGCAACATTGCATAAGTCCAGAGAAAGGCCAAGAAATAATGTTGGATATTCACCAAGGAGAATGTGGCCACCATGCCTCGTCAAGAGCATTGGTAGCCAAGGCATTCCGACATGGATTCTACTGGCCAAGTGCGCTAGCAGAAGTGCAAGACCTAGTGAGGAAATGCAACGGCTACCAACGCTACGCATCAAAGTCACATTTACCAACATCTGAGTTAAAATCTATACCAATCACCTGGCCATTCGCAGTATGGTTCCTGGATATGGTTGGACCGGTCAAACCAGCGACGGGTGGCATGACTCACATACTAGTGATAGTTGGCAAGTTTACCAAATAGATAGAAGTGAAGCCCATTAAAAAATTAGGTGGAAAAACAGCTGTCACATTCCTGAAAGACATAATCCTGAGATATGGTCACCCTCACAGTGTGATCATAGACAATGGCACAAACTTTGCCAAAGGAGCTTTTGCTCGCTTCTGTGGGAAAAAACCGAATAAGACTTGACGTAGCGTTAGTTGCCCATCCAGAATCAAATGGACAAGTTGAACGAGCTAACAACTTAGTTCTATCCGGGATAAAACCCCGCCTAATGGAACCACTCCAGAGATCACCTGGTTGCTGGATCGAGGAATTACCCTCAGTACTATGGAGCTTAAGAACAACTCCGAATCGATCAACAGACTATACGCCATTCTTCCTAGTGTATGGGGCAGAAGCAGTTTTGCCTTCCAACATAGAGCATGACTCGCCAAGAGTAAGACAATAGTCAGAAGCCGAGGTAAAATAGGCCCGAGAAGATGGGGTTGACTTACTCGAGGAAGCAAGAGAATTGGCATTATCCAGATCCTCCATATACCAACAAAGTATCCGTCGCTATCATAGCCGGAAAGTTCAACCTCATGTTTTCCGAGAAGGGTAAATGGTGCTCAGACTAGTGCAACGCACAGCTATGATGCACAAACTATCACCCCCATGGGAAGGACCATTCATTGTAAGCAAAGCATTGCACAATGATTTGTATTACCTGATAGGTGCTGGCGAAGCACAAAAGAACAAGGGGGACAGCTCGGGTGATGAGACCAAAAGACCGTGGAATGTGGCACTTCTGCGCCCTTTCTACACCTAGCAGAAGCAGTGTATGTATTTATCAAACTCTCATATGTCGGATGCTTATGTCGGCTGTGTGATGATAATAAAATGGTATGACTCGAAAAACTGACTCGAGGACTACCCCTTATGTTTATTCTTGAAAATTCTATGTCAGCTTCCGTTGACACTTACGACTCATCTCGGGATAAGTAATGTTTACTCGTATAGAATCACCTCTTCGACTATGCTGTTGTCTGAAAACACGGCTTCATGGCAAGCAAGAGGAAAAGATCAACGACGAGTAAACATGAACACCAGATAAGTAAAGGGAGAAACGCGAGTCGGCTCTATGTATGCCTTTAACTAACCCATTGCAGGATATATCGGCTTGTATATCGAATGACCCTAGGTCAAGTTGTCTAGTTTCATATCCGCTAACCGAATCCTTAGAACTTTGAGACTCTAATGTCAAATGCCAGAAAAGGTAGACAAGAGCCAAATTCAAGGCAAAGGGAAACGAAAAATGAAACTCGGGGACTTGCCCCTAGATGATTGGCATTCCGAGCAAAATAAAAGTTTAAGCCTTAGCAGAAGGCAAACATACCCAAAATAAGTGCATTGTATATTACATCTGCACCCGGCATACCGGGGATCTCATCAGAATTAAGTGTTTTTGATATCACCAACTTAAGAAACAGCTGGACTCGAGGGAGCATTCTTGGGGCTAGAGCTGGGAGCATCGTCTGGAGCGCTGGCCAGATCAGCTGCATCTGCCGAGTCTGCCATGTTTGACTCGGTGGCCTCACTATCGGCATCATCACCTTCGGCTATCTTGGCAAGTGGCTTGCCAAGGTCGAGGAAGATGGGTGCATCGCACCAAGCGTGCACTAGAGCATACTCTACCATGGCATAGGCTCGCTCTTGGCGCTTCTTGATGAGCTCAGGCTCAAGGATCCACCTGCCTTCGGCCCTCATATGCTGAAGAACATCAAGGTTGATGCCCTCATACCATGAAAGCACAAAGGCAGGGGCCTTGTCTTCTGCAGCACGACCGGCCGACTCGCTCCACTGATCCAACATGTCCTTAGTCAGAAGCAACTTGGCAGCCAGAGGTTCAATCAACGTGGGCGCATCCTCATCCGGCCAGAGCATCCTAAATGCATGGATTTCCAACTTAAGCAAGTTGACACCACATGAATTCAGAGTGGTTGCACGCTCTAAAAGCGCCACCAGGTGCTCATCGATGGTGATCTCTCCGTCAGTCGGAGCTCCAGATTCGGCTTGAACCTTCTTCATTGCCCTCAGCGTGAACATCTCAACTTCAGGAAAGTTCTCTACAAACATGAAAGAACATTAACAAACAATGAAAAAGGGGCAAAAATCAAGGATAGAAGTATAGTGAAAAGAGTAAGAACTCACTACCGATAAATGAGTTGTTCGCGCCAAGCTTGCTCTGCCAGATCTTAGCCTTAGCCTAAAGAGCTTCCAGGTCCTGGTGCGCCGACTGAACTGCAAACTTGGACTCCTTGAGTAGTTGATCAGTCTTTGCAGCAGTGGTGGCTTGCTGGTCAGCTTTCTTGGCAAGCTCTTCGCGCAGGCCCTTCAGCTCGGACTGGTGCTTCTGCTCCATATCCGCCACCTGCTGCTTGAGCCGAGTCACCTCGTCTCCCTCCTTTTGGAGCTTGATCCAGTGCTTCTCTTCTTATTTGGAGCATGTGAATCGTCAGTAACAACAAATTATCCCGTTTTAGCCGAGATAGAAATGGAAAAGGAATAAACATCGATGTAGAGCGGTTACAAGATTTCTAGGAACTTAGTTTCAGCATCGCTGATCTGGGAGTGTAGTGCATCGATGGTGGACTAGGCAGAAGTTGTGGAAAGACAACGAGAAAAATTCAAGGAGATGAAACAAAGATAGATTTATCAGGTAAAAGCAAGCTGAGTAATAAAAGGTACCTTGGCCCTGAGCCTCAGCTTTCAGGTCTTGGTGAGCGAGCTTGAGCTTGCGATACTCCTAGAGGAGAGCCTGATGCACTTTGGTGTGCTCGGTATGCGTGAGCTACATGATGAAGATCTAGTCAGAAGATGTAAGAAAATGGTTGAGCTTACGGCCGAGTAAATGCATTACTCAGCAGTAACCTCGGGGTCTAGGGATCGAAAATCCGACATGTAAACTTGGCAGGAAAAAATAAAAGTTGGGTTCTAACTCAGAGCTTACAGTCGAATAAGTTCCTTACTCGAAAGTAACCTCGGGGACTAGGGATCATGTATAATATAAAGTTACTCAGTATGCAAAAGAGTAAGGAAGTTGCATACCTCATTCACTTGATCTGCTTTGGCCATTAAGGCGATGGCCCGCTGAGTCATCTCTGAGACAGCCTTGGGGCCCAGCTTCATCTTCTGGCCAGAACCGGAGCTCACTTCTTGCTCGCCGGCCATGTTCCAGGCAATGGCTTACTGCTCTGTGGAACCAAGGTCTTGCCTACTAAGAGTCCGAGTTAGGACTTGTCCTTTTTTTAGGGTAGTTCCCACCCCAGCACGGGTAGCAGCGGCGCTGGTATGCAAGGCACCAGCTCTGGAAGCACTGCCAGATCTGGCAGCAGCAGACTCGCCCAACTGACCCGCCGAAGCGAGTGCCGTTATTGATGGTGTGGTCTGAATCTGCGGAGCGGTGCCTGGAGCATGGACCAAAGTCAATTGCTTGGTCGCTGATGATTTGCTAGATGCGGAACGATCATGGCCTTGAGAAGCAAGACGAGTCTGACCTTTAGCCAAAAAGGCAGGAGGAGCGGGTCTAGAACTGGTTGAGGAAGATACATGAGTCGACTGAGCAGGCTCAACAACAATCTGAGGGGCAACAACAGGGTCAACGGGCACACTAGAAATGGGAGAGCTAGCAATAGGGGTTTTCTCGGCGCCGATGTCGCTGCCGCCATGGTCGAGGTTCTGTTCGGGTAAAGCAACTAGAGATCTAGGCCGGGTCTCCTCAATAGGACGCGCCGCCGGCTCGGCCTCACTCTGAGACTCGTGAGCCTCGGTAGTGGGGGTCGTGACCCGGACGGGGCTCTGCACAGTGGTGTAAGTACGAGGAGGAGAAGAAGGCCTTAACGGGGATGAAACCATGCTAGGTGCGGCTTGGCTGGCTGACATGGCTGCGCTAAAAATAAAACAGAAACCTATAAGAGGACAAGCAAAGAACTAGAAAAGAAAATGAAAGGCAAAGGGAAGCTAAAGTTACCCGGAGATAGTCGGGTCACGCGGGATGCAACGAGTGACCCAGCGCATTGTGGTCTTGCGAGTCTGGGAGGATGTGGCTGCAGGAGGTTCGGCAGGATCGATTCGACGTTTCTTCGAAGGTTGAGAGCTGGAGGAGGCCCTGTGCCGCTTACTCAATTTGTCAGCAGGGAGCTTGCCATACCCGCCTACAGCAAGGGGAGGTTCCTCGTGTACCTGGCCAGCTGCATGAGTAAATGACAAGCTCAATGGGATAAGTCAGAGAGTTAAGGTCAAAAGACAGGTACCTCCAGAACTTCACAGTCCACATCATCATCGTCAGACTAATCTCGCAAGGGATTACGAGTAGAGGTCTTACCCGAAGCGGAATCATAAAGCACTCCAAATCGAACTCAACTTCATCAGCGTCAGAGAGATCATCTAAATATCCGCTAGGAGGGACGGTACTGTCATCTACCTGGTGAACAAGATTCTGTGAAAGACAAACAGAATAAAATCAATAGAGAGACAGAACGCAGAGTAAACAAAAGGAATGCTATGTTAGCAAATCAACGACTTGGACGCATATCCACGGGACAAGCCTATCCCGGCTGAAAGGGGGCATCTCCAGGCCCAGTTTTCCGCTAAGTTCAGCTTGAAAATCGAGCTGACTCGGCGGGCCACTGAGTCGTGGGTGAGCTCCAAAGTTGAGTGCCGGGTAGGATCTCGCAGGCCGCTCATGAAGCACCTCTTATGACTTCTGGCCTGGATGAGGCTGACTCGGCGTGCGATGAAAGCACACATGAGGTCCTCTTCAGTTAAGTGGAAGTTCTCATCCGGCGGGAGAAGCCTCTCGATGATCCCATGAGCCTCGTTCACAGCAGCATTCTTGTCGCACGGGTCAAGCTTTCATAGATCCTTGCTGGGAACCTCGTCCTTGAAGGGGGTAAGCCGGATGTAGTCGTTGGACCCGTTGTTCTTGACATAGAAAAAGGTTCCATGCCACTTCTTGCAAGAATCAATACCAGTGACCCGAGGGAAGATCGAGTCCTTCCTGGGTCTGATTCTAGCAGCACCACACCTAGTGGGCCTCTTCTCAGCGCGGGAACGCCAGGATCAGGCACGACTTGTATCCGAAAATTAAAATACTTGGCCCAAAGAAGAACGGTAGGCCAAATACCGAGATAGCCCTCGCAGGCAGAGATGAAGCAAGAAAGAGAGCCAATGGCATTGGCAGGCAAATGGTGAGTTTGCAGATGGAAGGTGGAGAGGAAAGACACAAATAAATTGCTAACAGGAAGAGAAAAACCACGCTCGAAGTGCGAGAGGAAAACCACCCTCTCGTTGGCCTCGGGCTTAGGAACGATCTCACCTAAGGGAAGGCGACAATCAACTTCGAGCGGGATGCGCCTGGTGGAGCGCAACCACTCGAGTTCCTCTACTGTAACCTCAGAGCCCTCCCAACCGCCACACTCGCCGGCGGCGATCTCATGCTCCTCTACCTCCTCGCTGGCATCGCGAGCATCCATAATATCACTTGGTTCGGGCTCTTCCGCTATTGGAAGAGGCCTGGAGACGCAAGGACCCATTGTAGAATAGGAAGGGGAAGAAGAGAATCGCTAGAGAGAAGCAGCAGAAGAGAGGAACCGCAAGGAGGCAGTTTAGGATTGTGAGGCGCGAGGAAGAAGAAGAGGGCAAGGGGGGAACTGAATGGGCAAAGGAAGTTAATTTCCCCTCACCCCTACTTAAGGAGAGTAAAAACCCCAGGCGTGGGATCCTTCTGCGCCGTGTGGCCACTGTGTGGCCTTCATTGCTCAGTGCATCATACCAGTTTCTTCTCATGCTCTAATTTCCAACATATATCTCATTGAGAGCATCCCAAGCTTCCTTGGCAGTGTTGAGGTGTTCAATATGAGGGTAATATTTTGTACCCAAACCTTGTTGAAACATGTGAAAAGCGGTGGCATTGAGTTGGATATTGACAACTTCTCTTCTTGTCAAGTTGGTTGGATCCACAATTCAGAGTCTTTCTTCAATGATTTTCCACAATTCAATATAAGAGCTGCGCATATGAGATTTCATTAATGATAGATATTGAGCAAATGAAGTTTCAGCTAGCTTAGGTGGGTCACCTCTATTGTTGATATGTGGGTGAGGGATATGTGGGTCGGGAGAGTACCAATTGGGAACCTCATGGTGCTCTACTTTCCCATTATCCTTTTTGGTCGAGGGATTAGTGTTGTCATGGCTATCCCCCACCACCACAACCACGGGTGATGCCGAGGCATTCACCTTATGTGGTGGTGGAGATTCCTCTCAAGGAGGAGGAGGTGGTGAAGATAATTTATCTTTAACAAGTTGCTCAACTAGATCGCACAATTGTTTAATTTCATTGCCAGGGTGGATCTCAAGCTTGTTTCCAAATTCTTGAGATCCTCCATGGACACCGTGTTACTAGTCTCACCACCATCTTCTCCTACTTGGCTACCCATTTACTCTTAGGCGGTGAAGCCCGAATAAAGATCCGAGGTTCTGATACCAATTGAAAGGATCATATGGGTACCTAGAGGAGGGATGAATTGGTGCTTCTTCAATTTTACTCTTTTCAAATTAGGGTTTGACACAAAAGGTAAATTATCTAGATTATGCAACTATGGTGAATTTACCTATATGTCAACCTAGAACAACACTAAGCAAGAACAATATAAGTAATGTGCAGTAAAGGATAGAAGTCACCAAAGTGGAGCACACAGAGACATAAGGACTTGTTTCCTGCAGTTCCTTCCTTTTGAGGGGAAGTACGTCTGCCTTTGGAGAGGGGGAGAGGCCTCCCTTGTTCTCCGATGAACCTCACCCAATGGGTTCGATTCACCTCTTCCACTATATCGGCAACCTTCGAGGTGGAAGCCGACCCCTTTACAAAAAGTTCAAGCACATATCCACAACTGAATTGGAGGCTCCCGAATACAAGCAAGCTGTCAAATAATCAAAGACAAGCTTGTAAGACTAAATCAAAGGCTAGGGTTTCCAAAGAAACACATGAGCAAGGGGCCCTCAAATGAATGAAGGGGAAATGAAGATCTCTCTTGGTGAATCTATAGATCAAGGCCTCCTTCGATTCTCCAGAGATCAACCACTTTGGATGGTTGGATGAAGAGATATTGAGAATTTGGTGGCTCAAATGGTGGTGGTGTTCTTGACTGGGTCGAGCAGCAGCCCAAGGTAGAAGAAGTGGCCTTTATATAGGCCCCTAGAATTAGAGACATTGGGAGCCACTTACCCCGGACAGTCCGGCAAAATGCAATCGGATAGTCCAACCTAGCCGGACACTCCGGTCTGGCAGAGTTTTCGGTCAGAGTCCATCTAGTGTTCAGGAAGAGTCCGATTAGGCACATAGAATGTCCACACTGGGCGAAGAAAACTTGGCGAATCCCCTGGGCCGGACATTCCGGCAAAAACGGACCAGACAGTCCGGTGTGGCCGGGCATACCTGCGCACTTCTGCCGAACAGTCCGGCAGGACTTGATATTTTGCATAGATTTCATCCTCGGGAGCTCTTTTTCCTTAGGTACAATTTACAATAATGTAGCTGATATATCATAAAACATTTAAGATTTAACAGAAGATTAAACCTATCCAAGTGTTGTCAACAAACATCAAAACAATATAAAGGGCATAAATGCCCTTTTAGACGCATTCTTAATTATCACTTTTGTATGCTAATTGGATGGAATATTATGTATCGACACAATTATATATATTTTATATGGTAATTATTAAAATACTTAAATATTATCATGTAATTTATATTAATGTTGTAAAATTATTTAACAATTAAAATATCTTTAAAAAAAGACCAAAAATTTGTGCGCAACAAGAATCGAACCTCTGTGGCCAGAGAATAGAGGCATTGGACTGCTTGGCTAGCCACTGGTCTAATGAGTGTTTTGTGTTTGCATCGGCTCCACATTGATTTGAGTATTGGAAAAATATTATACAAGAAGCATCTTCCAGACATGCGCCTCGCATATTATAGAAGACTAGTAAAGTGCCCGTGCATTGCAACGGGGCATATAAATAGTCTAATGATTTTACACTAATCAGGTAAAATATTTAATTTTATGATTTTTTTATGCAAATCAAAAGAATCATTGGACAATTTTGAACAAATATATAGTACTATTTATGAATATACATTTTCTCGAGAAAGGATTACAAAATAATCTATGCTATTATTGAGCTGCTACCCTTATACTTGAGAAAGTATCCAATGTGTCCATATGTTCTTTTCTCTATTGTAGTAGCTAACTGCTCTGGTTGATGAACAATCCCTGGCTTGGGCACAAAAAGTTAACTTATATTCTAATAAAAATGACTATTGAAACATGGAGAAAAGTTTGTAAAAGTAAAGATTAGTATGACACGAGTATGGTCACCGCTATATGAGCCCATTAGTTCATATCATGGCAAAGAGGTACCAAGTACCAAGTGAACCCAAAGGTGTCACTAATTCTCCATGTTATACATAACATATAGCAACTTAACTGGAGTGCTAGCTATTTCTACAAATTGCGATCTACACGTTCCAAAGTTTCGAGACTGTAACTACTCTATAAGTAATTGGGATATTTGTGATATACAAGTTTCAAAACTCCGAGACCGTGACTACTCTACAAGTAGTTGCACATGCGTTTCCACATGACATCATTGTAATTTTTGAACATCTGAGTATGTGCTTATGACCTTGTTGCGACAAATATCTTATGCTTGTTTTCCTACACGCCAAACACAACACATCCAAAACAAAATCCTTGCAGCACACAAAGGCATAATTCCCACGAACACAAAAGGATAGTCCAACTATATTCCAAACATAAAAATCCTCCCATACATAAAAAGCTAGTTTTGAGTAAAGCTATAACCCTTGAACATCTACTCTTATAACTATCTATTTTTTTGACTTTCTTAATATAAATATTTTAGAACAAGTTTCTTAGTTCACAGATGTTTTCTTTTAGCTTGAGAATCTATACCAAAAATTACTCCTGGTGACAAGCACCAAAACCTGTACCAAAAACCATGATGAACAATACATGTTGTGAATATAAAAATGACAGACAAGATCAGCATAACATACTTACATTCCATAAAATTTTTGAACATTGCTTACATTCCGTATTGCATGTCAAATAACATCTAAGAAGAAATATAAGTCAAAAAGGAAAAAAACAGCCACCTAAAATACAAAGCGAACACAAACAAGTAGACACCACACTCGGCAACTCCCTCAACAGTCACCAAACATTCATCATGTCACCAACAAGTCCTACACGACACCAAATCAAAGACCCTGCCTCTAACCAAGCGTCGGTTGACGTAAACCGGACCTTAAGATGTATGCCTCACCATCAAGGGACCCACCCCAAGTTTTTGTCCCTAGCTCCACCGTTGTCCATCCGGGTGGGCCACAAGTTCCCAGCAAAATCCTAGGAGCGGTGGCCATGGTCACAAGTTCCCAGCCAAATCTCATGAGTGGTGGATGTGGTCGTTCTCCATCCTACCTTGCAGAAGACACGTGGACAACCATGATAATGAACACCAGAAGATCAACCATTTCAAAAAATTAGCCAACCCAATTAACCCCATCTTAATATGTCTTTTGTTTTTTTTTCTCTATGTAAAGAGAGGCTGACAAGTCTCAATTTAGTTTATGATACATGAAGAGGATCTCTCGAGTTATAGCACAACAAAGTATTACATGGATTTTACTTAGGTCATGAAGATCTCGCCTTGAAAATTCAACATGGAAATAAGTATTTAATTCATCACAAGCTTGGTCTCTTTGTTATCCATGATGGCCTTCTAGGAGATAGTGTCAAATTTGTTTGTTCTAAATAGTGAACCAGATCAAAATTTCTCACAGAACATTTACCACATGAGAAAAGCATATACACCTATATATGAATACAAGTAAACTACAATGGGAGGGTATACAATATAAAAACTGCCCTAGATTATTTGATATAAAAAATAAAACAATGTTATCTCACCTTAGAAGTTCTAATACTTAGTGATAAATGCCGCAACATGTGATGACATGGCTTCATCTCTCCAGCTGCATTGTCTTGTCCTTCCTTGTTCGGACAACATCACCTAAATCCAAATTAGTTTGTAATTGTGTGTCAACATAGAGGAATGAAAACAAAGATGTTGAGACAATAGCTAGCCAACACATGTTTTCAATGTGGGCTCATAAACCTAGCTCAAATACACCAGCTTCAAGCCATCATGATTAAGTTTGTAATTAGCACAAACAAAACCAAGGAAACACTTGGTTCAAACAACAGAAAGAGTCATGCATCACCAATAACTAACACACAATCAAAGAGCTAATTTGTGTAACCTGAAGTGTGAATAAATATCACATCAAAAAATTCATGACCATGAAATGCAGCCTGGACTCAATAGTAATGGAACAAGAATTGTAGCATCTAATAACAAGATATAAACTACAATAAAAAGCAATTGCATAAGGCAATTGAAAGGTTCTCAGCAGACTTTCGCAACTATTTTCACATATGACCCAGAACTGGTTGTGGCTCTTCTCCTTCATCCAGATAACCATGAGGTAAAAAAATCACATTAGAAAATTTAAATTTATGATCCAAAATTCATAGTGCAACGATGATTAGTTTTAGTAAACTTTGTTTCCTGCTAGAATAATTTTAAAAATCTATAGGCTCGTATTTTTTAGATGACCACCTTTTTGTAGATAAAGACCACTGGAGATGCCGCATCTGAAACAGAAGAAGATCTTCATAAGAGTATCATGCGTCCTTCCTGGTAAGGGAGCAATCAATATTTAAAAAATATTCAAATAACAATAGTTCAAGAGAAGCTTTGTTAGCCAAATCTGAAAATTCCGTTGCAAAGAGGATAATGCATTAGAAACCAAACCTATGTATTACCCTACACACTTTACTACATATAATAGATGGCCTCCTCGACAAGTTTCACCTTACACTATACCACGCCATTAAAGCATCCTATGCTACGATTAGCTACTAAATTTTCATCAGACATGTAAAATTGCTAGCATATATAAAAACATTCAAATAAATGAACATTATGGCATCAAACACCATAGAAACTTAACAGTAACACAAGGAATGCAAACATTTAGAGTAGTCAACTTTCCTCCATCAGACATACCTCCGTCATCACTCAACCTGACATCAGGAACCTTCGCAATTGCAGCAACGTTAGTCGTTGTTCGCTTCCTAAGGCGCCCCAGGTTCTGTAAGAAAAAAAAAATCCGTCATCAAAATAAACATTCAGGGAATTAGTTTAATTATTGACATTTTAAACCTAATGCATCAATCATGAGAAATCTAAACACTCAAGATCACCTTCCTCGAATGAATCACACAGGCGTGCTTCATAGGTGCTTGCTACAGGTCTCTCCCCACTGTCAATTTCTTTGTTTAGCGTGGTTTCACTTGAGTAAGACCAAGATTACTATGTAATATATGAAGAAAAAATACACTTGTGCCAAAGAATTACCATATTTATTATTATCAAGTAAAAAAGGGACTCCAAAAATAGTAAGCTTTCCCTATATTTGACAAAACATTTCTGCAACTGTGTGCAATCAGAAAGAAATGTTGGATCAGACTACACAACTATTTGTACTAATTTCATAGAGCAAAGAGACATTGTTTTTGTACTGACTTCGGTACCCAAGCACAACAACCGAGCTTCATATCAAGTCCCCTTCCATGAGCTCAAGAAAAAAAGGAAGCCATGTCGTCACCCCATGTCAACACCCGGATTTTTAATCCCAGATGCCTGTTATGCCATACATCGCAATCCCAGGATTACCATTTTTGCGAGACATAACAGAATTGGATACCATAGTACATCATCCATTACAAACCGTATATAAGTTCTTACACAAATAGGGATCTCATGATCCAGTTCTTAATACAACATCAAGCAGCGGAATACGTAATAATAACGGTAGCGTAGGCGAAGCTCCATCTTCGGGGTAACAGGCAATGCTGACGATGGGAGATGATCCTAGTTGTCGTAATCTTCCTGGGGTCCATCCTCCAGGTACTCCTCTTCATAGTCTAGCCATGGGAATAGCCAGGGACAAAGCCATGAGTACTCTTTAAGTACTCGCAAACTAATACTAACAAGTGAGAGGGGTTCTTGATAATAGGACACTAGGCTCTAGAGTTTTTTTGCAAAAGCCAGATTTATCTCTACTAAGTTCAGAAGCAACAAATGCTAGTTGAAGTTTTATAACACCTAAATGGGAACTTGTAATTCAGATCACAACCCTATTGTGGTCAAGTCAAAGTCTCAATTCATTTCACAAGTCATTTTGAAAAGTCTGACGGGGGAACAGTATGGCCACTCCAACAATCCATAACTGCGGTCGCGGCTATTCGAATAGTTTGACACTCTGCAGAGATTGTACACTTTCACCACAACATTCGATACATCCGTCAGGAACGAATCCTGAATTCACCATACTCAGTATGCGGATAATCAATCCTAACCTTTCAATTACACGCCCTAGTATAAGCACCTCTCCTGTGAGTTTGGCCTCCCAACCATGACCAACTGTCATCTTGGGTACTGCACAGGTGGACAATCTTCACAAGGTAGCTCAGCTCAGACCTTGGCCGTGAGGGAACTAATACTAAGGTATATAAGTTTCCAGGCAAGCCCTACCCAATTCTCGGGTATTGTGGTTGTACGATAAAATTGGAATGGTATCGCATCCAGACAACCATCAGTTTTATAAAGGGCTAAGGCTCATGCCTCAACATTTTCATCACCAAAATCATCAGGTGTTCGGAAACACATGTCCAAAACATTTCAATAGAATGATCCATCATTCCAAGGTTTTCATAACCATTTTTCCACCAAGTATTCCCATCTAAAGTTGATCAAGTTTTATGCTTAGCACTAGCATCTACAAGTGGGGGTAAGCAATTAATGAGGGGTGTTAAACTGGTGGAATTTTAACTAAGTTCAATCTCATGCCTTAGAATGACATCAAGATTATCTAGCTTAGGCCAAATTGTATGCTATTTATGCAACCTTCACATATCTTTCTAGTATCTACCATTCATTTAGGTAAAATCTAAGTAAGAGCTTTGATAAAGAAATAAAGTATAAAGCTTGTAGGTAAAACTAGGAATGGTTTATCAAGTGGTTATGATCATATATGCTTTAAGGCAAATAGTTGGCATGGTAACAAGCAAGTATTTGCTTGCATAGGTCAACTTGATTAGTAAAGGTTGCTAAATTGCAAGGGTTAGCTTGCAAGGTTAATATCTTGCCTTGTGCAGAGCAGTGGTTGAAGTTCTCCTCGGCTTCTTCTTCGTAGAATCCTCCTTCCTCCTCGTATCCTTGGTCGGTACTAGCGTCTATAAATAAATACGATGTACACAATCACCAAACAATACTTAACTACTTGCATTCACCACACACAAGGGTCCTATAGATGATCTAACATCATCACCAACATTACAAGATTAAGGCTTGGTTTAATTCCTTTTATGTTTTAGAAAAGTAATTTCTACTCATTAAAAAACTACTTAAGATTTAATATTCTCCAAACCAAACATGGGATCATGTTGACACATGTCATCACCACATATTTGAGTCCATGGGAATATGATTTAAAGTGGTGTCACAATTTATTGAAGTTGTACCCTTTTATTTTAATTAAATAAAGTGACTAGAAATGCCTATGGGGCATTCTTTTATTACTTGAACATTATTTCTGCAAGTAAACCTATATTTTTTTTATATATTCTGGAAGGTATGGTTAAATGTGATTTTTGAGAGTTGCAATCAACTCAAAAGCTATTATGGTTTAAATTTGAAAAATGTTTGAATGCAGAAAAGCTTCTGCCTTGTTATTTTTACCATGGGTGATCTATAGATCCAAATGACTTGAATCCAACGGGCTTGGATTCAGCATTCCTAGACCTTTCTAAAAAAATTGGTTTCATTCAATTTGGTGCACTGAATCATCTGGATTGATTTTTGAAGTTGGGTACAGAAGTGAGTTTGAAATAAAACAGGAAAGGTTTAATTCAAATTACTGGGCTGCGCGGGAAAGGTTAACGGGCCGGCCTGCTAAGCGTAGCGCTTCCGCGGGATGTTTAAGTGGGTGTCCCCACTTGTCAGTGAGACAGGGGGTGCGAAGCGGTACGGGGCAACGTGGGACGTTCGATCTGGTTCTAATCCAACGGCTGGGAGTTATCGTCGACATTGAGCAACGCCGGCGAGACAGAAACCTAGCGCGGCCAGTGGGGGTTGCTGGGGGCTCACCGGGGTGCTGGCAAGGGTAGGTGAGGCGGGCGAACGACGAAGTCGACGACGGCAAATCTCCTGGTACCGGTGGCTCCTCCTAGGGCGGCTCCAATCGTTGGCTCCCTTCTTCTCCAGAGGCGGCGGGATCCGGTGAAATTCCGGTGAAGTGTTGCTCGCCTTGTTCCGGGAATGGTGTGGCACGATCAGTGATGGGAGGGGAGTAGAATGGTGTGAAGAATTCGAGCGGGGGTGGCCTCTATTTATAGTCGAGCGAGGGGACCGACGGGGCGCACGGTGAGCTCGTCGGGGGCGATGGTACAGGTGGCTATTGGCATGGGCGAAGGTAGGGGGCGGTGCGGTGTTCCCTGGCGATGCTCAACAACATGATTTCGAGGCGTGGGGCGGTGCGGCTTGGTATGGAACACGCGACGCTCTACGCGGCAGAGGCGGCGTCTTCGACGGCGAGCGGTGGCTGTGAGGCATGGGGCGGCGAACAGGGATGTCTGGCGGTCTCCTGGGTCGGTGGTGATCGTATATGCACGCGGCGAGGGCGGCGCGCGGTCTGTGGGCTTCGGTCGAGGGTGGCCCTCTAGCGCACGCTCGGCATGGTCGCTGGCGGTCTGGGCGCGGTCCGTGCGTGTGGTCCAGGGGTTGGCAAGGTTCGAGCGGTGTACAGGGAGTGGCGACGGATGGTGGGCTGCCACCTAGACAAGCTGGCTAGGCTTGTTTCTCCTCCTAGCTTGCTGTCGACATGGGGGTGACAATGGTACATTCGGCCTCCTCACCATTGATGGCATTGCCAAGCTTACAGTGGTGCTAGTGATTAGTTAAGGTTGTTAGATGATCTACTAAGGCTAGTGGTGCCCAGAGAGGGAACAAGTTAGGCTAAAAACACTGCACACTATAGTGTTTTGATTTTGTTTGATTTGTGTCTGCAATGTGTTTGATGAAATGGCCGCATAAAATCAAGTTTTGAATTTTGAAAAGATTTTTGGTGGGTGTGCTAGATTGGTGCTGGTGAGTCTGCAGATGCTTGGGTTTTGAAAGTTGAGCTTGTTTGAGTGGTTTTTGAAAAAGTGGGATCTTCCCATATGATAAAGATTCAATTTTTAATTGTCATTTAAACTATGCATTTGAAAGTTTCTGGATGATCACAAAGTGGGCCTTGATAGTTTGTTATGAGTACAATCAAGGGGTGCAAAGATCAAGAAAAGTTTATGTTAGGTTCTAAAAGTTTGAGACATCCAAAGTAGGCATGGGAGTTAAATTGGTCAAAATGACCATTCACTCATTTAGCTTTGTTTTGATTTTTTTTGTCTTTGGGAAAAGTTTGGGAAATGTTTAGATGATGTTTATTTTACCTAAGAAACATTTCACAAGCAAAGAAACACACAAACAAGGTGGTACAAAAGAATTTCAAATTAAATGCATATACATATGCATGCTTTCATAATTTTATTTAGAAAAGTTTTTGTTAACCCTAATTTTGATGATTAGAGTTTGATGATTTAAGTTTAGTATTTTTGGGATGTTACAAACCTTCCCCCCTTAAACAAAATCTCGTCCCGAGATTTGAAAAAGGACGAAAAGGATTACTGTCACATCCCAAGATTTTCCAAATCTTGTAATGTGAAAATAAATGAATAATATAAAACTTGTTTGATTTTCAGGGCCAGAAGAAACATTTTGAATTCAATTGGAACCTCAAACCAATTTGGATTAAATAAAATCCTAAAGGGATTTAAAAATATAAACATTTTAAAATAGAGGAAAATAAAATGTTTTGGAAATACCATTATTAATCTTTTAAATAAAAGATTTTGTTTTCAAAAGAAATAGAAGTTTTATAAATAAAGATTATTTTATAAAGCCAAATTAAACCTTGGCCAAGCTTTGGATTTAAAACAATTTGTTTTGAATAAAAATAGCAAAAGTTGATTTAAATAAATTAATAAGGATTTAATATCCAACTTTATTTAAATAAAAGGTTTTACCAATTTAATTGAAACATCAAAACTTATTAAATTATTTAAAATAAGTTTTCCAAATATTTGATATTCACAAATAAAACCTACTAAAGTGTTTTGGCTTTATTTTAGATTTCAAAATAAATATCTCAATAAAACAAATCCTATTTGATTTAATAATGAAAGTCTATTATGTTTAATTAATAATGGACTCTAAAATAAAATGTTATTTTGCTTTAAAACAAGTTTCCAAGTATTCTATATTTCCCAAATAAAACCTACTGATTTGGTTTGGAAAATATTTAGGTTTCAAATAAAGATTTTATTAATAAAATCAAACTCTATTTGATTTAATAACTAAGGCCCATTTTATTTAATTATTAATGGACCCTAAAATAAAAGGTTATTTTGTTTTAAACAAGTTTTCCAAATATTCTTTATTTCCAAATAAAATCTACTGATTGGTTTTGAAAGTATTTGGAGTTCAAATGAAGATTTTATTAAATAAACCAAACCCTATTTTATTAATAAACCATGGACCATTTTACTTAATTAATAAATGGAACCTAAAAAGATTTAAAATATTATTTTATTTTGGAATTTAGGTTTATGCTGATAAACAGGACCAAGTTCAAATTATGAAGTGTGGTGTTGTTTTAATTGATTTGAACCATGTTTGTTTGATAGAAATTTCAAAACAGAATTCAGAAATAGAAAAAGAAAAGGATACAGAATAAAAAAAAATGGAAGTGGATCTGATCCAACCCAGCAGCCCAGGAAGCCCACCAACCAGCCCAACTTCTTTCCCCCGAAGAAAACGTTTGGCACCAACTCCCTGACCCGCAACACCAATGACTGGTGGACCTCCCCCTCTCCCCTTTTCCCACTGACGCAACGGCCCCACTTTCCTCTGTTCATCGTCCTCCCCGCACGACCTCTTCTCCCTTCCTCGACGCCTTTACCTGCTGTGATTTCACGGAATCAATTCGTCTTAACGCCGCGCCTTTACCTCGCCTTAACCATGCTCGATAAAACGCCAGCGCCTTCTCCTCCGTTCCCCTCAGACGCCAACCTCTTTTCGCCACCAGGCTGTTGCAATTTTCTTCTGCACCGCCGCCGTCTCCGACGAGCTAAACTTTCAATTCCGGCCATACCCTGCCTCTCCTTGCCTCCCAAAGCACGCAGACAAGTTCCCCATATCCTGGCAAACCCCCTCGTAGTTCCAGCTCGCCCGCGAGTGCCCTGCAGGCTCGGCAACGACAGCTACCGCCGTCGCCATCGTCTGTTTGCTACTCCGACGACCTCCCGAGGTAAATCCCGACCTCCCCTCTCAATCCCGATGATGCTCCCTTACTCGCAACCCTCGTGCGCACCTAACCATGCCTCTATTTTGTCCTAGCGTGGTCCTAAACGACGCTGGCAACAACAACCCGAGAGCACCACCGCCCGAAGCAACTCCGGCGAGCCATTGTCCTCACCCACGAGCGCCCCTCGTCGAACCATCAGCACGTTGAGCATCGCCGTGACCTCCTGAACCAGGTGAGCATCCTTCCCCTCTTCCTCGCGTCCTATTTCGCCAGCGCCGCCACCGACTGACCTCGCCGCCGCCAGCAACCGTCGCTGCGCCGCCCAAGTTTGGTCAGTGCGATGACAGCCATCCGATCTAGATTGAGCGATCAGGATTAGACCACTTAACCGCGAAGGGGTATGCGTTCTGGATCGCACGATTAGATTAGATCCTACGGTCTGCAGCGTGATCCACACCGAAGCGGTACCGGCCAATCACGGCTCGACGCGTGGCCAGTGTTTGATTAAAACAGAATTAGAAACCAGATTTAAGTGCCAATTTGAAACCACTGTAACTTTTAAACCACACGTCCAAAAATTACAAATTTTATATCAATGGATTCAGGAGAGCAAGACCTAGCCAACTGTGGAATTAGTTTAGCAAATAGTATCTGTTAAATTACTTGTTTTGCAGAATCATTTGTGTGCTTATTTGGATTAGAAAAATTGTTTAAAAATGATTTTTAGATTAAAACTTTTGCAAAATGGTTTGTTGTGACCTTACTGACCCTAGGAACCAACCCTTGGTGTTAAAAATGATTTTGGAAAGATTTAGGTTGGATTACTTGACTTAGCCATTTTCTAGCCAAATAAAAAGAATGGTTTTTGTTATAAAAATATTTATGGAAATAAAACTTTAAGAAAATGGTTTGATCAAACCCACTGACCCAAAACACCAAGTTTTGCAAATTAGCAACTCATTTGGTGAATAACTTAATAGGTTTGCCTTGATAAAAACATTTTTCACCACATGAAATGATGAATGGATTTAAAAATGGTTTATGGATAAAACCCATTTTCAAATGACTTTTCCATTTTGGTAAATGACCAATTTGGAACTTACAAAGTTTACAAGCCTAGTGGAGACCATCCTTGCAATAGAACCAACCTTTGCATGCTTATGCATGACTTAGATTCCATTACTTTGTGTGTGTGAAAAATTGTTTGTTTGACTTTGGTTTGGAATGAGAATTGAATGTGTGTTTTCTTGATTGACTTGTAGTGAAGTGTGAGACTAGCAAGATCAAGGAGTGAACCACCATTCCCTACCAAAAAGGCAAGTGATTCTTCATACTTTCTATCCCATTACTTTCACTATGCATTAGTGATTTTGCTAAGTAAACTTGCATGGATTTTGCTAAGTATAGACCTTGCTATAAGAAAACCTAGTAGATGAATCCTTAGTAGGATTTTCCTAAGTTAAGATTCCTACTACTATCAAGCTTAGCCTAGCTAATAGAAAACATGGGTGGAATATATATTCACACTATGGAAAAATATTCTAAGTCTGAGGACTTATGTTTTTGTGTAATAAAACAACTAAGCTAATGAATCACCTGGGTGGAATGGGCTTGCTTGGTGGTTTTTGGTTGAGTGGTTCACAAGGCCATGGACTTGGATTGTGTATCTCACTTGTGGATGGCCACCCAGGAACAAAGATATTTGAGATGTCAAATGTTGAGAAGCTTCAAGTGCAACCACTTGGCAATATGGGCTCTGCCATGATCATATAGGTTGCAAGAACTTAGCCATATGGATAGTGGGTGGTAGTGTTTGATAGGTTGGAACGCGTCCATTTTGGTCTAAGGGAAGGCTTCTGAAAGATCTTGTCTTGGGAAACCAAGTCTTGTGGGGAAAGTGCACCACCTCTGCAGAGTGTAAAATCTAAGTACTTAGCCATGTCCCTGGTAAAGGACAATTTGAGCATCAAGACATGGAAGCAATCAAGAATCTCATCACTCAAATTTCTAAAGTTAAAAACTTGTGGTTTGAACAAGGGTTGTTTGAAATCTTCAATCTTTGATGGAGAGATGCCTTGGAAGGATCTTCAAATCTTTGATTGAGAAAAATGATTTTGCCAAGCAAAAACTTAGTATTTTCAAAATGTTAAGGAAAATCTATTTTGAGCAATGCAAGCCTCAACTCCACTTAGCCAAATGCATATAGATAATAGACTCCACTATAAATACCATAGTATCACTTGCCAATACAATTCAAATGTATTGACCCTTGTGGCTGTAACTTGTAATGTTGCAGGTTTGATTGATTTTAGTGAAGATTGTTTGATTAGGATTACAAAGTCTACAACCAACATCTGCCTGTGGCACTTTGAAGATGAAGGACCCCATGACTATAGTTATTCCGCTGCAATGTAATGTAATAGCCAAATGAGCTATGTTTTGATGTAATAAACTTATGTTATTCCTGGTTATAAAGTTATATTATGACCTTTGTTTCTTGATATTACATCTTAACTGTGGATGCTAGCTATTGATCCAGGGACTAGCATTGTAAACACAGGAGGAATCTACCTTATCAGGTTGAGACCTCTACAATTACCTAGGATTTGAAGAGATCGGGAAACTCCGTCCTGATGTGATCTTCGCGCTCCCAGGTAGCTTCCTCTTCTGTGTGGTTGCTCCAGTGAATCTTGAGAAACTTGATGCTTCGGGTCCGGGTAGTTCGAAAATCTTCTTCCAAAATACGGATGGGTACTTCGGGATAGGTCAGGTCATCGTTGATCTCTATGGTCCGGTGATCGATATTTTTGAACACTTATGTCTTCTCGGGGACTTTGAGACACTTGCGAAGTAACGAGATATGGAACACATTGTGCACGGCTGACATCTCTTCAGGTAGTTCCAATTGATACAATACTTCTCCTCGATGGTTCAGAATACTGAAAGGTCTGATATATCTGGGGGCTAACTTTCCTTTGAGTTGGAAACGCTGCATTCCCTTCAATGGCGACACTTTCAGATAAACAAAATCTCCTATGTTGAAGGCGAGGTCTCTACGTCTCTTGTCGGCGTAACTCTTTTGTCTGGATTGGGCTGTCTTGAGGTGCTCATGAATCTTGTGAACCTTCTCTTCTACTTCTCATAGGATGTCGGGTCCAAAAATCTGACTCTCTCCTACTTCCGACCAGTTCAAAGGGGTGCGACACTTCCTTCCGTACATGAATTCAAATGGGGCCATTTGCAAACTGGCTTGATAACTATTGTTGTATGAGAATTCTACAAACGGCAGACAGTGTTCCCACTTGGCTCCATATTCTAACACACATGCTCTCAGCATATCTTCGAGTATTTGGTTTACTCGCTCCGTTTGTCCATCGGTCTTAGGGTGATACGCGGTACTGAAATCTAAGCGGGTTCCTAAACCTTATTGGACTTTCTTCCAGAATCTCGAGGTAAACTGAGTTCCTCGATCCGATACGATGTTCTTGGGGACTCCGTGCAAACTGACGATTCTAGCGATGTACAACTCTGCTAGTTTCAAACTCTGATATGTGGTCTTGACGGGTAAGAAATGGGCCACTTTGGACAATCTGTCCACTATGACCCAGATAGAGTCATTTCCCCTACTAGAGGTAGGCAGTCCAGTGATAAAGTCCATTCCAATGGAATCCCATTTCCATTCCGGAATCTGCAAGGGTTGCAACAATCCAGTGGGTCTTTGATGTCTGGCCTTGACTCGCTGACAAATATCACACTTGGCGATATAGCTTCCGATTTCTCTCTTCATCTTATGCCACCAAAATTGCTCTTTTAAATCTTGATACATCTTAGTTCCTCCGGGATGGATAGAATAAAGAGTATCACGAGCCTCCTTCAAAATAACTTCTTTCAACTCAGAATCTGCTGGTACACAAAGGCGTCCTTTGTACCACAAAACTCCTTCTTCGTCCTCGGTGAATCCGGGTACTTTGCCTGTACCGATACGACGCTTGATTCCGTCAATACTGTCATTTCCCTTCTGCGCCTCTTTAATCTGACTGATCAAAGTGGGCTGGAGTTCTATGCTAGCCAAAAATCCTTCACTTACTAATTCCATTCAAAAAGCTTCCAGCTCTTTGTGCAAACTTGGTTGCTCCTTCAAAATCATGGATTTTAAGCGGCACGGCAATCTGCTAAGGGCATCTGCTACCACATTGGCTTTACCAGGGTGATAGTGAATGTCAAGATCGTAATCCTTGATTAGTTCAATCCACCTTCTCTGCCTCATATTTAGCTCCTTTTGAGTGAATATATTATTCAGTCTCTTGTGATCCGTATAGATCTCACAACGGTTTCCCATCAGGTAATGTCTCCATGTTTTCAGGGCTAGAACTACGGCTGCGAGTTTGAGGTCATGCGTTGGGTAGTTTTTCTCATGTTGCTTTAGTTGTCGAGATAGATAAGATATAACTTTACCTTCTTGCATTAGCACACATCCGAGACCAATCTTGGATGCATCACAATACACATCGAAGGGCTTCGTGATATCCGGCATGATCAAGATTGGGGCTGAAATCAATCTCCTCTTGAGTTCTTGAAAACTTGCTTCACATTTGTCGGTCCATTCAAACTTCTTGTCCTTCTTCAGCAATTGGGTCATGGGTCTGGCGATACTCGAGAATCCTTCTACGAATTTGCGGTAATATCCCGCCAATCCGAGAAATGCACGAACTTGGGTTTGAGTGGTTGGGGCTTGCCAATCTTCTACATCTTTCACTTTTGCAGGGTCAACGGCAATTCCTCCGGCTGATACAATGTGACCGAGGAATCCTACCTCCTATAACCAGAATTCACATTTGCTAAACTTGGCATACAACTAATGCTCTCTAAGGGTTCCAAGAATGGTCCTTAGGTGTAGCTCATGTTCTTCTTCTGATTTGGAATAAATTAGAATGTCATCGATGAAAATAACGACAAATTTATCCAGGAAGTCCATAAAAATCTTATTCATGAGATTCATGAAATAAGCGGGGGCATTGGTTAGTTCGAAAGACATGACTGTATACTCATACAATCCATATCTGGTGGTAAAGGCAGTCTTTGGAATATCCTCTGCACGAATTTTGAGTTGATGATAGCCAGTTCTAAGATCAATATTAGAAAACACTTTGGCACCGGTAAACTGGTCAAACAAATCTTGTATCTTGGGCAAGGGGTACTTGTTCTTGATAGTGACATCATTCAATTTCCAATAATCCGTACACAAACGGTTACCTCCATCCTTCTTGTCCACAAACAAGACAGGTGACCTCCAAGGTGCCGCACTTGGTTGAATCTATCCAATTTCTAGCATGGAATCCAGTTGCTTCTTCAGTTCTGCGAGCTCTGACGGGTTCATACTATATGGTCTCTAGGCTATGGGTCCGGTTCGAGGAATTAGTTCGATGATAAACTCGATATCCCGATCTGGGGGCATACCGGGCAAAACATCTAGAAATACATCGGGGTATTCACAGACTATCCAGACTTGGTCAATGGTAGGTTGGGCTATACTCTTGTTGCACTTGAATTGATGAGGTAAGGTTTCAGATATATGCTCGACTAATATTCCGGCTGTACTGGTCATGGTTATGGCTTTCTTGGCACAGTCAATCAATCCTTTATGTTTGGACATCCAATCCATTCCTAGTACTACTTCCAAACCTTTAGTTCCGAGAACTATCAGATTTGCACAAAAATCTATGCCATGGATTCGTATAGGGACGGCTTTGCAAATTTGCCTAGCCTTGGTGGTTGATCCGGGAATTTGAACAATCATAACATGCTTCAGTTTGGTTGGTTGAATTTTACTAGTGCATGCAAATTCTTCGGTGACAAATGAATGTGATGCACCAGAATCAAACAACACTCTTGCAAGTACTGAATTAACAGAAAACATACCCAGCACGACGTCTGGCGCTTCCTGAGCTTCTTCAGCATGCATGAGAAAAAGACGGCCATTGCGGTTGAGTGAATTCCCTGGGGCAAATCTCCTTCCTGGCTGAACACGACGCTGCTGCTGAGCTGGGGCATTGGCATTGGGGGCTGTAGCATCCTTCTTGTTGGGGCACTCGTTGGAATAGTCGCCTTTATTTCCACAGTCATAACAGGTCACTTGCGACTTGTCCTTGGCTGCTACAGGCACAGCGTTGCTTCCAGTCCTAGGGGGGGTGTTGGTGTTGGTGGCAGTACTGTTGTTGTTGAACTTGGGTGCGGCACGATTGAAATTGCTAGTGTTGCCAGGGTTGTTGTGATTTCCTACGGGCCTAGGGTTTCCACGGTTGGGATAGGTCGGACGGTTCATCGGGGGTCTGTTGGTTCTTGGGGCAAATCCTAGAGATGGGTTGGGGCGATACTTTGGGGTATGATGGGTTCCTGGTTGATGCATCATGCGACGCTTGCGGTTCTCATTGGCCTGGTTGATCTTTCCTTCCATCTGGATAGCAGAGTCGACAAGGGCTTCAATATCAGCAAAGGGGATATTGACTAACACTGCCTGCATCTCATCATGCAGACCATTCAGGAATCTTTCTTTCTTGTTGGCTTCGTCGATCTCATCCGGGGCATACCTAGATAATGACAAGAATTTGTCATGGTATTCCACTATAGTCATCCTTCCTTGCTTCAGCTCTCTGAACTCGTCTCTCATTCTCTTGATCAAACCCGGTGGCACATGGGTTCTGCTAAACATGACCTTGAATTCCTCCCAGGTCATCATCTGGCCTCCGGTCATTGCGCGAACACTGTTCCACCATGCCCTGGTATCTCCGGCTAGATAGTGGGTGGCGAACAGAACTTTCTTGTTGGCTTCCACTCCGGCTACTTCTAGGTTATTTTCCATGGTTTGCAGCCAATCATCAGCGTCTAGGGATTCTTCTGACTTAGTGAAAACAGGTGGGTTGGTATTCTGGAAATTCTTGAGTTTAGATCCATGGTTGTCTTGATTTCCGTGGCCTTGGTTGTTGTGGGCTAGCCTGGCTATCTGCTGAAGTGTGGCTAGGTTGGCTTGACGTTCGGCTCTTTCAGCTTCGCGGTTAGAAGTCAACATTTGCAGTATCTGCAACATCGGGTCTGGGGATGAACCACTTCCTCCACGTGGCATCTGAAGATTGAGATAGATCATGAGAAAAGAGAGAAATTTCTAAAGTTTTGGGTCTTTGAAAAAAATTTAAAGTCTGACTCAGATTTTCTAGCAACATGCTTTTTCATTCATTCATTCATAGCACACGATACAACACACACCACAACAAGGAAAAGCAGATGGTTTTAAGAACCATTCTGGAAACTACGATACAGTGGGACCGAATACTACTCACTACGCTAGTGCTCAAGTGCTACTACTCCTCGGAATCTGTGGCTTCGTCATCTTCAACATCATCGATGAAGGCGAAATCGTCCTCATCGGTGAAGAAATCCATAGCCTGATCCTCCAGAAAATCATCATCATCGCTGAGATAGGAGTAGGGTTCTCCACGAAGATCCTCTCCGGCATTCTCCCTTTCCTCCAACTGCATGTCTCTCTCGTGGATGGTCTCCTCCAAAGATGAGATGTGGTGGCGAAGGCGGGCAATAATGTGCTCCTTCTTGTCGAGCTGATGGCGGCGAGACTTGCGATCCTTTGCTAGCATGGCGATGGTTTGATCCTTCGTCTTGATGATGGTAGACTTGTGGTTGGAGTAATCACGGCAGTTGTCCAAGTCCTGCTGACGATCGTACATCATGAAGCTAAGGTGGTCCAATTGAGTCTTCAGCTCGGGGTGGTACGGGGCTTCCAGTGGTTGTCCATTTGCATCACGCCTTGGGGAAAACTCAAAGCGAGTTCCCTTAATCTGATTGATGCTCTTCCCACACAGACGAGAAAGAGCTTCCTGCATTGCTCTGGCAAGTCCATCGAGCCAGTTGTTTTCCCTCAAGGTAAACTGAATTCCCTCCGTAGTGGCAGGTTCAATCTTTCCTCGGAGACTTGCAACAATTAGCCACTGCAGGTCATCTCCTCCTTGATCATTGAGCTGAGCTCCGAAGAACTCGGCGTGCGGACGCTCCAGAAGCTCCAAAAGCTGGTCCAAATCCCTCTCAAAGATAAGGTCTCCTCCATTCCCCAACTGATAAAACTTGATGTACTTCACGTCCATCTATAAGAATATAGGATGAGTAAGTTAGTAGAGTGATCAAGTGTGTCAAAATTTTATGTATTTACAAGAGTTTTTGAGGAACATGAATTTTCATGAAAGAATCAAAGGGATAAGAATGAGAATAAGTTTTTGTAAATATTTGTTTTCTTTGGTTTTGGAAACTAATTTTTTGATTCAAACGTCCAATCTAACTAGGGTCTCCTATGGTCAGGATGGCTCTGATACCAACTTGTCAACACCCGGATTTTTAATCCCAGATGCCTGTTATGCCATACATCGCAATCCCAGGATTACCATTTTTGCGAGACATAACAGAATTGGATACCATAGTACATCATCCATTACAAACCGTACATAAGTTCTTACACAAATAGGGATCTCATGATCCAGTTCTTAATACAACATCAAGCAGCGGAATACGTAATAATAACGGTAGCGTAGGCGAAGCTCCATCTTCGGGGTCACAGGCAATGCTGACGATGGGAGATGATCCTAGTTGTCGTAACCTTCCTGGGGTCCATCCTCCAGGTACTCCTCTTCATAGTCTGGCCATGGGAATAGCCAGGGACAAAGCCATGAGTACTCTTTAAGTACTCGCAAACTAATACTAACAAGTGAGAGGGGTTCTTGATAATAGGACACAAGGCTCTAGGATTGTTTTGCAAAAGCCAGATTTATCTCTACTAAGTTCAGAAGCAACAAATGCTAGTTGAAGTTTTATAACACCTAAATGGGAACTTGTAATTCAGATCACAACCCTGTTGTGGTCAAGTCAAAGTCTCAATTCATTTCACAAGTCATTTTGAAAAGTCTGACGGGGGAACAGTATGGCCACTCCAACTGTCCATAACCGTGGACGCGGATATTCGAATAGTTTGACACTCTGCAGAGATTGTACACTTTCACCACAACATTCGATACATCCGTCAGGAATGAATCCTGAATTCACCATACTCAGTATGCGGATAATCAATCCTAACCTTTCAATTACACGCCCTAGTATAAGCACCTCTCCTATGAGTTTGGCCTCCCAATCATGACCAACTGTCATCTTGGGTACTGCACAGGTGGACAATCTTCACAAGGTAGCCTCAGCTCTGACCTTGGTCGTGAGGGAACTAATACTAAGGTATATAAGTTTCCATTCAAGCCCTACCCAATTCTCGGGTATTGTGGTTGTCCGATAAAATTGGAATGGTATCGCATCCAGACAACCATCAGTTTTATAAAGGGCTAAGGCTCATGCCTCAACATTTTCATCACCAAAATCATCAGGTGTTCGGAAACACATGTCCAAAAAATTTCAATAGAATGATCCATCATTCCAAGGTTTTCATAACCATTTTCCACCAAGTATTCGCATCTAAAGTTGATCAAGTTTTATGCTTAGCACTAGCATCTACAAGTGGGGGTAAGCAATTAATGAGGGGTGGTAAACTGGTGGAGTTTTAACTAAGTTCAATCTCATGCCTTAGGATGACATCAAGATTATCTAGCTTAGGCCAAATTGTATGCTCTTTATGCAAGCTTCACATATATTTCTAGTATCTACCATTCATTTAGGTAAAATCTAAGTAAGAGCTTTGATAAAGAAATAAAGTATAAAGCTTGTAGGTAAAACTAGGAATGGTTTATCAAGTGGTTATGATCATATATGCTTTAAGGCATATAGTTGGCATGTTAACAAGCAAGTATTTGCTTGCATAGGTCAACTTGATTAGTAAAGCTTGCTAAATTTCAAGGGTTAGCTTGCAAGGTTAATAGCTTGCCTTGTGCAGAGCAGTGGTTGAAGTTCTCCTCGGCTTCTTCTTCGTAGAATCCTCCTTCCTCCTCGTATCCTTGGTCGGTACTAGCGTCTATAAATAAATACGATGTACACAATCACCAAACAATACTTAACTACTTGCATTCACCACACACAAGGGTCCTATTGAAGATCTAACATCATCACCAACATTACAAGATTAAGGCTTGGTTTAATTCCTTTTATTTTTAGAAAAGTAATTTCTACTCATTGAAAAACTACGTAAGATTTAATATTATCCAAACCAAACATGGGATCATGTTGACACATGTCATCACCACATATTTGAGTCCATGGGAATATGATTTAAAGTGGTGTCACAATTTAATGAAGTTTTACCCTTTTATTTTAATTAAATAAAGTGACTAGAAATGCCTATGGGGCATTCTTTTATTACTTGAACATTATTTCTGCAAGTAAACCTATATACTTTTATAAATTCTGAAAGGTATGGTTAAATGTGATTTTTGAGAGTTGGAATCAACTCAAAAGCTGTTATGGTTTAAATTTGAAAAATGTTTGAATGCAGAAAAGCTTCTGCCTTGTTATTTTTACAATGGGTGATCTATAGATCCAAATGACTTGAATTCAACGGGCTTGGATTCAGCATTCCCAGACCTTTCTAAAAAAATTGGTTTCATTCAATTTGGTGCACTTAATCGATCTGGGTTGATTTTTGAAGTTGGATACAGAAGTGAGTTTCAAATAAAATAGAAAAGGTTTAATTCAAATAACTGGGCTGCGCGGGAAAGGTTAACGGGCCGGCCTGCTAAGCGTAGCGCTTCCGCGGGCTGTTTAAGTGGGTGTCCCCACTCGTCAGTGAGACAGGGGGTGCGAAGCGGTACGGGGCAACGTGGGACGTTCGATCTGGTTCTAATCCAACGGCTGGGAGTCATCGTCGACGTTGATCAACGCCAGCGAGACAGAAACCTAGCGCGGACAGTGGGGGTTGCTGGGGGCTGACCGGGGTGCTGGAGAGGGTCGGCGAGGCGGGCGAACGACGAAGTCGGCGACGACGAATCTCCTGGTACCGGTGGCTCCTCCTGGGGCGGCTCCAATCGCTGGCTCCCTTCTTCTGCAGAGGCGGCGGGCTCCGGTGAAATTCCGGCAAAGTGTTGCTCGCCTTGCTCCGGGAATGGTGTGGCACAATCAGTGATGGGAGGGGAGTAGAATGGTGTGAAGAATTCGAGCGGGGGTGGCCTCTATTTATAGTCGAGCGAGGGGACCGACGGGACGCATGGTGAGCTCGTAGGGGGCGATGGTACAGGCGGCTATTGGCATGGTCGAAGGTAGGGTGTGGTGTGGTGTTCCCTGGCGATGCTCAACGACATGGTTTCGAGGCGTGGGGAGGTGCGGCTTGGTCTGGAACACGCGACGCTCTGCGCGGCAGAGGCGGCGTCTTCGACGGCGAGCGGTGGCTGTGAGGCATGGGGCGGCGAATGGGGATGTCTGGCGGTCTCCTGGGTCGGTGGTGATCGTATATGCACGCGGCGAGGGTGGTGCGCGGTCTGTGGGCTTTGGTGGAGGGTGGCGCTCTGGCGCACGCTCGACATGGTCGCTGGCGGTCTGAGCGCGGTCCGTGCGTGTGGTCCAGGGGTTGGCAAGGTTCGAGCGGTGGAGAGGGAGTGGCGGTGGCCGGCGGGCTGCCTCCTAGACATGCTGTCTAGGCTTGATTCTCCTCCTAGCTTGTTGTCGACATGGGGGTGACAATGGTGCATTCGGCCTGCTCACCATTGATGGCATTGCCAAGCTTACAGTGGTGCTAGTGATTAGTTAAGGTTGTTAGATGATCTACTAAGGCTAGTGGTGCCTAGAGAGGGAACAAGTTAGGCTCAAAACACTGCACACTATAGTGTTTTGATTTTGTTTGATTTGTGTCTGCAATGTGTTTGATGAAATGGCCGCATAAAATCAAGTTTTGAATTTTGAAAAGATTTTTGGTGGGTGTGCTAGATTGGTGCTGGTGAGTCTGCAGATGCTTGGGTTTTGAAAGTTGAGCTTGTTTGAGTGGTTTTTGAAAAAGTGGGATCTTCCCATATGATAAAAATTCAATTTTGAATTGTTATTTAAACTATGCATTTGAAAGTTTCTGGATGATCACAAAGTGGGCCTTGAAACTTTGTTATGAGTACAATCAAGGGGTGCAAAGATCCAGAAAAGTTTCTGTTAGGTTCTGAAAGTTTGAGACAACCAAAGTAGGCATGGGAGTTAAATTGGTCAAAATGACCCTTCACTCATTTAGCTTTGTTTTATTTTTTTGTCTTTGGGAAAAGTTTGGGAAATGTTTAGATGATGTTTATTTTACCTAAGAAACATTTCACAAGCAAAGAAACACACAAACAAGGTGGTACAAACGAATTTCAAATTAAATGCATATACATATGCATGCTTTCATAATTTTATTTAGAAAAGTTTTTGTTAACCCTAATTTTGATGATTAGAGTTTGATGATTTAAGTTTAGTATTTTTGGGATGTTCCATCTATTAAAGGAGGCTGGTTACAATACTATAAAGAATCAAGCCAGTTTATTGGAATGTGATCGGCACAATTTTCTTAAGAATCAATCAGTTCGATGATATCTAATTTTCTCTGATTGATTGCAAGAGCAAAAATATATTTACCCACCTATCGACAATTACTATGATCAGAATAATTCCTACTTGAACAATTATCATATACTCCTCCCTCAAAATTTAAAAGTTATTATTGACTGACATGGAAGAATTAATTAGGAAAATAATCCATATTCTGAGATGCGGTGATTAGAAGTACACAAGCACCTAAACGCCGTCGTTGACGAGCCTGGACCTGTCATCATCAAGCCATTGAGGAAGATGCCGTCATCGAGGAGGGAGCATAGGAGGCCGTCATCTTCGAGCAGGGAATGCAGGAGATCGTTGATGGACCGCTAGGTTTCCTGATACCGTGCCCATGCTCTCCAAGTGTGCTTCATCTCCTCGCAAGTCGTCGCCCGCACCAACCAGACGCCCATATTCTTTTTTGATAGAATTTATATGATTAAATGGATGCAGCTATACATTCTTCAGAATGTCATCAACCTGAAAATAAATAAATAACCATTAACCAAGTCTTGATACCAAGGCTTCAAATTATAGCTAGCTATGTATTACTATATATGATGTCAAAATCAAGTTTCTCAAACCATGTTGAAGCAAGAAGAATGGATTTAAGTATATGCATGTTGTACCTCTAGATGTTCTTGGAAGTAATTGAATTGGAAAGACCCTCTTTGGATTGCTCTCATCTGCATTAATCAGAACAATCATTTGGCCTCATGTAGAAAGTTGCAGAGTCATTTAGAACAGTATTTTTAGTCACGATTTTTATAAACATTGCCTCAAGCAGCAGGAACTTAAGCTTTTGAAGGTGGAATACAAACAATGTACATCCTAGTTTGTGTTGTCCTGTCCAAAAAAGCTTCCGATCCTGATAAGTGTTACAAAATCATGCTATCATTTTATCTCTCTTCAGAAACTTCTAAGATTTGACCATATGAATGAAGCAAACTCATTCTGATGCATATATACCGGGGCAATTAATTCATGGAGAACGAAGTGACAAAAATATTTTGAACATTTTATCAGTTAAAGATAACCATATAACTCATAAGATTTCTTATAGTTCAGGTGTATATCTCTAGCTTTCTACTTCTGATAATATGAAAACTTAACCATAGCTTTGTAAACAAATGATCATATTTTTTGTGAATAGAGTGAAAGCAGAGGCACAGTAAGAATTCTTTTACCTGAATCTACACCCTCAGACACAGGAAAACAAATCGTGTTGTGACATCTGAATCTACACTCACGGTTCCAATATGGACATGCATCCACCATAGCAGTATCTGCAAACTGCCTCCACCAACATCAATCATTGTACATCTGTCCCTAAAGTAAGAAGTATACATGGTTTCTTAAAACAATTGGGCAGAACCGTTGCTAGCTTGAAGAGCATTAAGTCTGAGAAGATTTCAAATCAAAAGGGATTGGTTTCTTAAAGAAATTCAGTTACAGTAATTGCTTACCAGTACATATAAATAAGGCAGCGCAATACCAATATGATCGATCATATCAAACTCCCGCGGATTCAGAAAATCATGTACGTGACCTGCAATTAATCCGGCAATACCACTTTTCCTTGAAAACAGAGACGGAATTCAAGGTTATAGAGAACATGGTGCTATGTACGTGCGTGTATGTGGTGCTTGTTCAGTTCGATTGATTTCTAAGATGGACTTACATTGGAATTCTTCCAGTAGAGGATGACAACGACGATGACCGTGTCGGCATTGCCATGACACCACTCGCTGGGCCTTGGCCGCATCGCCCTGAAGAACCACAGGTAGTTGACGCCTACACATGGACGGCCGCAGTCTGAGCTTGCTGGTGAGGTGCACGAGGGGAGAGGAGGACAGAGAGAGGCAGGGTCGCGCGGGTGAGGCCACGCTCGTCGGCGCAGGACGACGGCAGTCTGCTGCGAGCGCGGGTTGCCCAAGAGAGATAGATCGGCGGTGTGAAGGTGGTGCGCGTCGGGTAGCACCGGAGGGGGCGTTGCCGCCTTGTCTCCATCCATGTAGTCGTCGTTGCCTCGACTGTGGCACAAGGTGAGCGGTGGGGGTTATATGCAGTGGCAGGTCGCGAACGCACGCGAGGTGGACTGCTGGAGGATGACCACGGCTGGCGGCGGCGGCCTTGCCCATTGAGGCGGCGCTCGAGCTAGGCGGGCGCAGGAGGCTATGTCGCCAGATCCGATCCAGGGCACCGAGACTCGATGCGGAAACTGCGTGAGATTATTTTGGACAGTCAATTCAGTCGTTGGTGCGTTGACCCACTCATCGGCGCTATGATTACGCCAGAGCGGTGAGTTTGGACGAAACGTGCTGGATGGCTGAAAACGGAACCACGACTTTCTTTTTAGTAAAATATATATATATATATATATATATATATATTAAAGACATATCTTGCCGATATGTGTCTTGTGTAGTGTTATCTGCCTAGCTAAACCAGATCAAGGCCACCCCGACCCCCTGCCAGATTCACCGCTGCCGCCGCAACCGCGCGTCTCCTCTCCTACTGCCACCGCTCGTCGTCGTACACAGCTTGCCACCGCAACTACCCACAGAAGACCGTCCAGGTGAGCGCCCCTCCCCTATCCCTTCCCCTTACCCCTTTCACATATCCCCCGTTCTCAAATCTCATAAATTATCCTTGGCATGCAGTGCCGCCTGCCGCACTCGCCTCGTCCTGTAGTGCCGTCTACCACTGTACGTTTCACGAAGAAGGAGCTGCCACCATCCACCATGCTTCCTGTGAACCCGCCCGCCACAAGGAGGAGGAGAAGCCCTCCTCCCTACTTCTCATCTCCTCCCACCGATAGATCGATCTCGCCCGCAAGGTCCATGATCTGTTAACTGTATTTTTTCCTCAAATTCTACTTGCTTGATTCTGAGATCATCATAGTAATTTGCTTAAACAAGGTATCAGTTTGTTCTGTCTGTTTCTTGTAGCTGGTGCATGATGCCCAATCTGTCATGTCTCTTGTATCTAGTGCATGTCATGATAACAAGATACCAACTATGGCAAGATTTGTTTTTTAGTGTTCTTTTGTATGTGGAGGAAACATTTCATTGTCATTTTCTGTTGCAGCCTGTCATTCTGCTTTCATTAAGCACCTGAATCGAATGTCAGTCCGTAGTCTAGTAGTAGCTCTCCACATTGTTCTTTTATATAGGGACCAAACAAAGTAGGTTAATGGCACAAACCAAATTGAGACTTCCATATAATTCTTGTTTATTCATTCTGTTTTACTGAGTCCTGGAGTACCTATATAATTCTAGAGATCCTGCAGTGTCCTGTCTTTTGTAACAAGTGCATGTTCCACACCACTTTTCTGTTGGAAGATTTTATTTTGAGATATAGATTCCATTCCATGTCCCATTTTTCACTGATTTTACAGATCATGTCAGGCACAAACCATAATCTATGAATGAAAAACACTATAGATTAAGACAAACATATATAATACCCCAATAACCAGGTAGCTAATTAAGTTCCCTATAGTAAGGCAAACATATATAATCCCCCAATAACCAGTAGAGAAGTAAATAGTATCAGCAATCACATGAAAATTATGTAAAACATTTGGCTTTAGTAGGAGCTAGTCTACACTAGTGGCTTCAGTAGGGTTAGCTAAATTTTGTACTGGTTAATGTGTGAATAAATCTTAGAGAGACGTCTCTACAACACAAGAATAGGGATGCAAGAATGGTTCTATCCTGATGCGTACTCTTTGGTCCTTGCCCATGCTTCTTGCCTCCTCTTTCCCTTTGCCACATTTCTCTCTCTACCAATGCAGTAGCTGTCCCTTTGTAATCTTAGCAATGATCAGCCGTCTCTCTCTAAATGGTAGCATGTTTGACCTTTTTTATATGCAGCCTGCAGTATTTTAGCAATCAGTCATGTTTGTATTCATATTTTTGTTTGCTCCTTGATAGTAGTTTATAACATGTGTACTATTTTTCTTTGCTCCATGGTTTTCTAGACAAATGTGGTTTACTGCAAGGCTTGCCGAAGTATTTAGTCCTATGTAGGCAGTTTATTGTGCACAAATGTCGTAGTGTATGCTGGCAGCAAGTTGCTGGTGGTGTTTGGGCCTATGTAGGCCATTGTTTGTGCATGTTTTTTTTCTTTTTGAGACACCAATGTTTCGCCGGAATGTCCGGCGAATTTCTAGCACTCCTAGGTCTAGAAAATTGGCAAAGGTCATGCCCAATTTTTTTGTGAATTTTCGTGCTTATTAGTACCATTTATTTTTGTGTTTAGGTATGTCCAAGTCGGGCACTTCTATAAAGAAGGCCAATTGTGAGCAGTTGCAGGAGATGGAATCACAAGAGGACCCGGAAATCATGTCGCCGGAAGATGAGATGGAGGATGAGGATACCTTGTCTAATGAGGAGATGGGGGACACCGATGGCGAGGAAGACACCACTACCATTGATGGCGGCGGCGGTGGTGAAGCCACAGACGGTAGCCGACCGAAGAAGGCCCAGAAGGATCGGACCCCGATCACGGTCAGCCTCAAAAGGTCCATCTTCACAAGCGTGAGCGCTATAGGGTTTGCCTTTGGAGCCGGCGGATTTTGTTGCATCGTACTCACTACAGCTCTCTGCAACCTCTAGAACATCATCACGATCAACACCGAGAACCTAAAGGCCGATGGGAACGAGCGTTACCGCCATCAACTCTTTAGGAAGTTGCACGCAAGATACGCGTACCTGGGTGATGAGGACAACAAATACAAAAATGACAATCTCAAAGGGAATCCGGTAAACTAGTTCGCCCTCAAGAAGATGACCAAGGCCTTGTCGAATTGGAAGAACAGGGTAAAGAAGCTGATTTAAAAGGACAAGCTAAGTTATGAGAAGATCGTCAAGAAGGAGCCTCTTATCATGGAAGAAGTCTTCAAGGTGTTCTAGGCTAGATGTGACTCCGCCGAGAGCAAGGCCAAGAGTCTGGGGGCAAGGTGTTGTATGACCTGAACATTGGTACCCACCATCTCAGCTCCAGTGGTTATAGAGCTTCCATTCCCAAATGGGAGAAGGATGACTGACATGGATATACCCTACGGGTGCATAACGTTGGTATACCCGGGTAAGAGCATGCACTCAATATGTTTCCAGATGCGAAGCCAGTCAAGCAGTCGATGCGTCGACTGTCCGAGCCAAGAGCCGAAGCCGTTGGTATCAAAGTCAACAGACTCCTCGATGCCAACTTCATCAGGAAAATCAAAGAAAGCGAGTGGCCGGCCAACACCGTGCTGGTCCCCAAAAAGGACACGGACATCCTACGGATGTGTGTGGACTTCACATCGGTTAACAAGCATTGTCCCAAGGAACACTTCCCTCTACCAAGGATTGATCAAATCATCAACTCCACTGCAGGATACGAGAAGCTCTCATTCCTCGACGCCTACTTAGGCTACAACCAAATTCGACTGAAGGTAAAAGATTAGGAGAAAACGGCGTTTATCATGCCGTTCGGGGTGTCCTGCTACAACACAATGCCCGTCGGGCTGAAGAACGCAGTCGCCACTTACCAGAGATGCATGCAGGCATGCCTGAAGGACCATATCAGTCACAACATCCAGGTCTATGTCGACGACATAGTGATCAAGACGAAGGAGTCACAGACGCTCATCGAAAATCTCCGCGAAACGTTCAACAACCTTGATCGCTACAAGATCAAGCTGAACCCAGACAAGTGCGCTTTCGGTGTCCCATCTGGCTAGTTACTCGGGTACTTCATCTCCCAGCGTGGCATCAAGTAAAAACCGAAGAAAATTAGGGCTATACTAGCCATGGAGAAGCCGAAGAACCTATTAGGGGTCCAACTGTTAGCTGGGTGAATCACGGCGCTCAATAGGTTCATCAGTCGCATGGGTGAGAAGGCTCTCCTCTTTTTATCAGCTGTTGCGCAAGGCCGACAAATTAGAGTGGATGTCCGAAGCAGACGATGCATTCGAGGACCTCAAATGCCTGCTGTCCACATCACCCGTCCTGGTCATGCCGAAGGAGAGGGAGCCTTTGCTGCTATACATAGCAGCCACGCATCAGGTGGTTAGCACCGCACTCGTGGTTGAACGACCCGAAGATGGAAAGACCCACGGGGTCCAGCGCCCAATTTACTACCTCAGAGAGGTATTGACCCCGACAAAGCAGAGGTACCCACGTTACCAGAAGCTCGCCAACGGCATATTCATGACGGCGTGTCGACTGAGCCACTACTTCTAAGAGCCCCAGATCGTGGTCATCAATGATGCCCCCCTATCGAACATCTTGAAAACCCCGAAGCCACGGGGCGCATAGACCTGTGGGGCATCGAGTTGTCTCCTCAAGACATCTTCTACGAGCCTCGTGTTGGAATTATGCCCTAGAGGCAATAATAAAGATGTTATTATTATAATTCTTGTTCATGATAAAGTTTGTATTCCATGCTAGAATTGTATTAAGCGGAAACTTTGATACTTGTGTGGTTTATGAACAACACCGTGTCCCTAGTATGCCTCTATGGACTAGCTCATTGATTAATGATGGTTAAGATTTCCTAACCATAGACATGAGTTGTCAATTAATAATGAGATCATGTCATTGGGAGAATGATATGATGGACAGACCCAAATTAAGCAGAGCAATTAGATCGTGTCATCGTGTTCATCTTTGCAAAGCTTTTTCTTATGTCAAATATTGTATTCCTTAGACCATGAGATAATGCAACTCCCTGGTATCGGAAGAAAGCTTTGAGGTCATCAAACGTCATCCTATGAGAGGGTGATCATAAAGGTGTCTCTCAGGTGATCGGAAAGTACTTGTTGGGTTGTATGTATCGAGATGGGATTTGTCCCTCCCAAGTCGAAGAGATATACTTCGGGCCCACTCGGTAATCGATATCAACACCGCTTGCAAGAAAGTGGTTAAGGAGTTAATCACAAAGTGATATCGGATTACGGAACAAGTAAAGTACTTGCTGTGAACGAGATTGAACTAGGTATGGTGATGCCAACAATCGAATCTTGGGCAAGTAAAATATCGCATGACGAAGGGAATATATATATATGGGATTAATTGAATCCTGACATCGTGGTTCATCCGATATTATCATCGATGAATATGTGGGAGTCAATATGGGTTTCTATATCCCGCTGTTGATTATTGATAGAAGATCATGTCTGCATATTCTCGAACCCGTAGGGTCACACACTTAACGTGTCTCGACGCTAGGATAGAATGGATAATTGGTTTATGAGTTTTTGTTCGGAGTCTCGGATAAGATCCAGGACATCACAAGGGGTTCTGGAATGGTCCGGAGAATAAGATTCATATAAGGGAAAGCAGTTTTTGGATTTCAGAATTGTTTTGGAATGTTCGATATTGTACCGGAAGGTTCTAGAAGCTTCCGGAGTGGGACCAACGTGGCCCCACTTGTCGGAAGGGGGTGTGGGCCTACGAGGGAGTGCCCTGGCCGCATTGGGCCAGGGGCACAAGGCCCCATAGGCCCAGCCGGCCAAGCCCTAGGGGAAACCCTAGGGAGAGCTTCTAGAAGGGGGGGACTTGCCCCCCACTCCACCCATGTGGCCGCCGGCCCTAGGGCTTGGAGGAGGGGGCAAGGGCAGCCGGCCAGCCCTCTATATAAAGAGGGCAGGGGCGCACCCTCCCCCCACACCTCCTCCAACCCTAGCCGCCTACCTGCTGCCCTCCTCTCTCTCTCTCTCTCTCTCTCTCTCTCTCTCTCTCTCTCTCTCTCTCTCCCGACTACGCGTAGGCAAAGCCCAGCCGCAGAAATTCTCCACCTTTGCACCATGCCGTCGTGTTGTAGATCCAATCTATCTCTCCACCCCACTTGCTGGACCGAGGAAGGAGGAGATGTCGAGGTGCCGTACGTGTGCATCTCTCGGAGGCGTCGCCACTTGCGGCGTTAGATCGGATCGAATCGCGAGGAGGAGAAGGCTATTACGACTACATCAACCACGTTCCGTTGAACGTTCCGCTGTGCGATTTCTTCAAGGGTATGAAGATCTCATCTATCCCCCTCGTTGTTCGCATCTCCTAGATTAGATCTTGGCTTTCCCGTTCGCATCCCTAGAATTTTTTTGATTTACTATGCTACGAAACCCTTCAGTGGTATCAAAGCTAGATCTATGTGTAGATGTGTTTCACGAGTAGAACGCAACATGCGTGTTGCGGGCGTTGATATTTTCTGTTGCAAGCCTCTTGTTGTGTACTTCTTACGACGCGGGATAGTGAGATCGAAGCGGTCCAGGCCAACTTTACGCGACCTAGTTCGCGAGACCGGCTCCGCACTTGACGTGTGGCTTGTTCCACACATGCGGCTGGTGGATGCTAGTTTCTCTCACTATAGTTTTCATGGGATTTACACCGGATGTTGGCAACCATAATATCACCGTTATGGCTTTCCGTAGGTAAGAATCGTTCTTAGCTAGTTACTCCCATAAGCCACGTAAAACATGCAACAACAAAGTAGAGGCGTCTAACTTGTTTTTGCAGGGAGTGTTTCTGTGATATGGTATGGCCCAAGATATGATGTGTATGTTGTATGCAATGATCATGTTTTGTAATATTTCACGACTTGCATGTCGATAAGTACACAACCGGCAGGAGCCATATGTTTGTCTTTATAATTGTGTATGACCTGTGTGTCAACTTCTTATACGCCATGTAATAGCTTTACTTTATCGCTAAGTAGTTAGCAATAGTTGTAGTTGCTATTCGTGGTGGAGGCAATCATGCACTACAAGGAATCTGGCTATATATGACCCTCCATTTTCATCACAGAATCGTCATAGTAGTCTGTTTATGACGATTCTATGACTATTTTGAGATCATCGAAAGCTGGGCGTCGCAAATGAACTATAACGACGTTTTTGTAAAAATCGTCATAGTACTCTATGACGATAATGGATCATCATAAGAGTTATGACAATCCAAAATCGTCATGAGCAAACTGGCCTGGCCATGTCAGATCCCACGTGGCCGATCCAACGTGGCAAAGAATCAGCCCGGTCCATTTCAAAATTTATATGGGCCAAGCCCAACAATTCAGTCGATTAAGATTTTTCTATCAATTCTCGTTGCTGCATGGGCCAAGATTAACATTTTGGCCTTTTATTTTTAGGGTCATGGCCTTTTTACTATCCAGCTCTTTTTTATTTTGAACCATTTTTTCCAGGAATTGTAAACTGCTATAGGCCAATATTTTTTCAGGACGTGGCCTTTTAATAGCTCAAGAGTAGTATTTGGATGAACACGAATCATTACACAAATAATATTTCGGAAACAAAATTGTAACATATATTACAATCACATTCAATAATGGTAACCAAAATTGTAACATATATTACAGAGACATAATTCACATAACATATATTACAATCAGAGACATAATTCACATATTACAAACATTCCATGGTCCAAATCACCCACGGCCACAAAAATATGAATATCAAATCTTGGCTAAGTATGAAGCCTTCAGTTCTTCCATCTTCAGCCTGGAGCTCATGTAAAAGAGAGGAAATGCTGGTTATGGCTATGGCTATCAGTCAACTTTCTTTACCTATTCATGGAAAGGGAGGGATGTCAGTGCAGTTCATATCTGACTTCAAGAATATGATAACAGGAGTCTCGGAATAGATACAAAATGAACAAGAGGTTGATAACAGGAGTCTCGGAACAGTTACAAAATAAACAAGAGGACATGGCACAATATCTTGAATCTCTATATCCTGAAGTGCATGTTTGATGTCAACAGCTCATAGGTGTTCTGGAGAAGACAATTGAATGTAAACCTATTTTTCTTACATATATATTGAGAAATGAACGGAAATTACCTCTCTAGTCTAGCTAACAAATAGTAGAGTAAGAAAAAAATGATAGGCAATGCACCTAGATAATCAGGCTAGCCATGGATAAACTTGAATGTGTACAATAGGAGAGCTACCACACATAGATTCAAGCTTATTGTTGACTCTTTTACAACATACTTGTTGCAAATCTAAGTACTCTTTGTCAACAAACAGAGTGATAATTGACATGATGCAGTAAACTATGAATGTGCTTCATGTACAAACAGCACCCATCAAGAAAGCACTATTGGATAAAAATACATGAATATATGGACTATATATGGTCTTCAATTGTATTTTAGCACAGAAAATTTCAACAGAAGTTCTCGGAGAGAAGTTGATGTAGAGCTTGCCATGGATCTTGGACGCCCTCTAAAAATCGGTGGTGACGGTCTGGATCTGCACGCCGAGCCTGTGGTTACCTAGCGTAGTTGTACTCGGAGATCTGCGGGACATGTGGAGAAGAATGAAAGACAACAACATTAATACATGTTTAGACCTACAGCCAGTAGCAAAATAAAGGTAGAAAAAATATATCACAATACAATCATGATAATATAATTAATTTGACTGCTTAATATGGATAGACCAACGTTGAATTTAAACCATTTTTCTTATTATGTAAAATTTTAGACTCTAACTTACACAAGCATTAACGATTTTCCATCTTACATATCATTCCAGCTTATTCTGTAAACTATATGACTATATGGCTTTTAGGCATACAAAATAAAAGAGGATAACAAAGGGCATTACCACTAATAGCAGTAGCAGATAGTAAACCTTTTTAACCAAGAGCATCCCTCCTGGCAATAAGAAATAAGCAAGTTAAAGTAAACTGCACTACATTTTTTTTGTGAACTCTAAACTACACTACATTGATCACAAATAATAAAATATTGCACTAGTTCTATGCTGAACTGAACAGGGCAAAGAGCTGCAAGATATTTACTACGAGTACTACACCTAGACTACCAGGACATGGTGCCAATCGCCCCTGCTTGTTCTTTCTTTCCGTGGAACAACGGACAATGAACACAATGGTGAAGTCGAAAAGCATATGCATCAACTAGCAGAGAACGGAGTACAACAAATGTACAGAGTATGTGCAGAGTGAGCGTGGATCCAGACAAAACGTCTGCATGATGAACCAAACCAACCGAGACGAGCGCAAGAAATCAGAGGGCCGATTAACCAACCTGAGATAGTAGTGGAGGTGGTGGAACTCGGCGAAGCTGACGCCGCTGTTGTGGCCGTCCACCACCAGCCGCCGCAGCTCCGCCTCCACCTCCGCGACACCTGCACCGCCAGCACCACCGCCGCCGCCCTCAGCAGCGTGCGTCGGCTTCCCCCACCTCGCCGACGCGAGCCCCAGCCCCACATTGAAGCCCACGCCCACGACCGACGCCAGAAGGCTCCTCTGCTCCATGGTCTCGCGCTCGTGATCGATCTCCCTCTTGGGAAGCTAGGGTTTACAGTAGGCCTCGATTGGGCGGTTCTAGGCCATGGGTTTGGTACAAGAGCAGTAGGGGTGCGAGGAAGGTGAATGGCAGTGCTATGGTCGCCGGAATGGGCCGAGACCCGCGGAATCGGCAGGGATCTACCGCCGCCAGACGGGATTGGGATGTATGGGGGAGTGGTGGTTGCGGTGGGACGGGAGGGGTGGTATTTGCGGTAAAGGTATACGTTGGCCGAGGTAGTGCAGAGGGAAGGAGCGTCGAGCCATAGGAGGGGGTGCTGGGAGCATCGGTGAGAGGGGAGAATCGGCGGCGCGGGGGGAGGCGATCCGGAGTGAGTGGCGCGGGGGGAGGCGGCGCGGGGGAGGCGATCCGGAGTTAGGGTTGGGGTCATGGGTGCGGTGCACACTGGCTAATACTTTGTGCTTCTTCGGGTGAGCGGTTAGGCGTTGGATCCGGACTAAACGGTCCGGATCTGAGCCATAAGGATGATCCGTGGGAGGCAGTTTACTCTATTTTGATTGGTCCATTCGCAAAACACCTCTTTTTTAACTTGTGAAATGAAAACGGGCATAAAAAAATTCAAAAACGGTCCGATCAATTCAAATCCTTCGGCTAGTGTCTTATTATATGACATAGTTGTAAGGAAAAAATACCCAACTTGGTATATTGCAAGTGTCTTAAAAAACCTTATCAGAAATGATCTACCATGTTCGAGATTTCATGGTTTTCGGGCCAAACGACCAAGTTATGGCCGGAATCGTGGCATAGTTTGTGATCATATACCCATATTGTGCACATATATGTATCATGGGATGACGAACAATGTTACAGGAGTAAGTTTTCCTTTTCGTCAAACGGAAAAACCATTTTCCATTTTCCGAGCGTAAAAAATGGGTCGTTTTGTGAAGCAACCACCAAATGAAAGTATCAAAATGCTACCATACCATTTTTCAAAATAATAGGACACCTTAAATGGACAAATGTCCCAACCGGGGTACCTCAAACCTTTCCGTCCACCCCTGGCGAAAAAGTCATGCCGAATCGGTAGGAAGTGGGTCCGATATGAACTACATGTACATGATACGATGCCTATTATTTTTTGCAAAAATGTTTTTTAGACTCACAATATCATGTTTCTTTAGAGATCCAATGCAAGTTTAGCGAGGATCATCCCCGAGCTAAGAACCTCCGTGCCCGCCGTTTTGACCATAGTTTGAAACGGGATAAAAAATTCAAAAACGGTCCCATCAATGCAAATCCTTCGCGTGGTGTCTTATTATGTGAAATAGTTGTAAGGAAAAATACCAAACTTGGTATATTGCAAGTTTCTCGAAAAAACCTTCTCATAAATGACCTATCATGTCTGAGGTTTCATGGCTTTCGGGTCAAATGGCCAGTGTTATGGCTAGAATCGAGGCATAGTTTGTTATAATGTGCCCATATTATGCACACATATGTATCATGGGATGGCGAACAATGTTACATAATAAAGTTTTCCTCTTCGGCGCACGGAAAATCTATTTTCCATTTTCCGAGCGCAAAAAACGGGGCGTTTTGTGAAGCAACCACCAAATGAAAGTTTTAGAATGGTACCAACACACTTTGTAAAAATATTAGACCACCTTACATGGACAATTTCCAAACCTGGGTATCTCAAACCTTTTCGTTCACCCCTGGCGAAAAAGAAAAATTCCCACCGAATCGGTAGGAAGTGGGTCCGGTTTGAACTACAAGTACATGATCCGATGCTCATGATTTTTGGTAAAAAACATTTTTAGACTCACAATATGCTGTTTATTCAGAGATCCAATGCAAGTTTAGCGAGGCTCATCCCCTAGCTAAGAACCTCCGTGCCCGTCGTTTTGACCATAGTTTAAAACGGGCATAAAAAATTCAAAAACGGTCCGATCAATGCAAATCCTTCGCGTAGTGTCTTATTATGTGAAATAGTTCCAAGGAAAAATACCAAACTTGGTATATTGCAAGTGTATCGAAAAAACCTTCTCATAAATGACCTATCATGTCTGAGGTTTCATGGCTTTCAGGTCAAATGGCTAGTGTTATGGCTAGAATCGAGGCATAGTTTGTGATAATGTGCCCATATTGTGCACACATATGTATCATGGGATGGCGAACAATGTTACAGGAGAAAGTTTTCCTCTTTGACGCGCGGAAAATCTATTTTCCATTTTCCGAGCGCAAAAAACGGGGCGTTTTGTGAAGCAACCACCAAATGACAGTTTTAGAATGGTACCACCATATTTTGTAAAAATATTAGACCACCTTACATGGACAATGTCCCAACCGGGATATCTCAAACTTTTCCGTTCACCCCTGGCGAAAAAGATAAATTCTTGCCGAATCGGTAGGAAGTGGGTCCGGTTTGAACTACAGGTACATGATCCGATGCTCATGATTTTTGGAAAAATCATTTTTAGTCTCACAATATGCTATTTCTTCAGAGATCCATTAATGGTTTAGCAAGACCCAATCCCCAATTTTTAATTCAAACCTCTAATTTTAAAATCATATTTTGAATTATAATACTGTCCCTATTATAGATTAATGTGGGATTAGTAAATCAACTAGTTTTAAATAATAAAAAAATGATTATCAACATCCTAAGATGATCTACTGAATTTTATAAAAATTTAGAGATAAAAATTAATTTTTTTGGACATCTTAAAAAAAGATACAATAGAATTATGAAAAAAGAAAACAAAGAAAAAAACTATCCTAACCGGACCAGCCGACATAACCCGGACCTAAACTACCACGCGAAGGTCCATCCTAGCCCATATCTAAACTCCTACGTGCAGGCCTGCTCCCTTCCGAGAGAGCCATAAAAAACAAATCGTGCGGATTATGTATTTTAGAATCGCGCGTGGGTTTTAAGCACGGAAGGTTGATTGGCCTAGTGGTTTGGGAGCGTTGCCTCCCTTGGCGAGGACGTAGGTTCGATCCCTCACCTCCTCTCTATTTTTGATTTATTACTTCTAATAATCATGCATGTGGCAAAATAAAAACTGACATGTATATATTTCCTAATAAGCACGTGTGTGGCAAAAATTGACATATATATTTTCTAATAAGCACGTGTGTTTGTCTGTCTGGTTGACACGTAGGCAAAGTTTGGCAGCTGAATGCGACACATAGACAAAAATTGAAACATAGATACTTCATGTGGGAAAAATTGAAACATAGATATGCCACATAGGCAAAAATTGCTGACGTGGAGGCTTACTTATTGCAACTTATTTTATTTTAGACGTTACGACAAACTTAAATCATCGTAATAGGCAACACATAACGTTTTAGTCTACATTAGTCAGATTATGACGATTTTTCCTAGTCAAATTATGACGTTTTTAGCCAAATCGTCTTAATTTTTCAGTGTTCTGACCCCTTCTAACATCTTGCGACCATCTAGTGCGAAATCGTCATAGATCTATGACGATTTGGTCCGCGGTCACTATGAGAAGGTCATAGATTAACATATTTCTTGTATTGATGGTGGAGTGATGGAGACATGCTGGCACGCACAAGATGGAGATCATTGCGCGGAGATTGGCTATACCATGTCATATAAAATTATATGCATATGATGTTTATCCTTTTATGTATCTTATTATGCTTAGATCGCGATGGTAGCATTATAAGATGATTCCTCACTTAAAGATCAAGATAAAACTGTGTTCTCCCCATGTATGCACCGTTGTAAAAGTTCGTCGTGTTCAAGCACCACGTGATGATCGGGTGCTATAAATTCTACGTTCACATATAACGGGTGCAAGCCAGTTTTTCACATGCGAAAATACTTGGGTGTGACTTGACGAACCTAGCATGTACAGACATGGCCTCGGAACACACGAACCAAAAGATATGCCTTCGCTCATCTTTCATATTCTCTAATGTTCTTCCATTTCAAAACCTAAGCCAAGATGACCTTAACGCAATAAAATACCTTACTAGTTTCTATTAACAAAACTATGGAGACCTATATATAATCTTCTTATGTTTTCAAGAGAGAACTCCCAACTACTCTTATCCCTAGGTTTTCCAAAACCTTTATCAAAACCTCTACACTCCAATCTTAGTAGAAATACCAAGAGGCCCCATCTTAATTCAAAACACAAAAAATTCAAAATAACCATCTTTACCGCAAGCTAGGCTTGATGGTAACCCTAGTAGTAGTTCGATAAGTGACAAGATGAATTTCCTTGATCTATTGTCTGATGAATTGCCTTGATCTGCTGATTGCCTTGTTTGCTTAGGAACTAGAGTGAGCTAATCTAGTAGCTCATCCCCTAGGACCCAATCTATGTTTGTGATCATCAATCTAAGACCAAACATCCAAATCTAGATCTATCGTAAGCCACCAAAGTGGCCATCGCATCTCCTAATCAGATCAATCCAGGGATAATCTCTTTTGATGGTTCCCAACTTAGTGAAGAACCAATCTAAGCATGGATCCTATCTACCTAGTTAACCCATCAGCATCATACCTTTTATCATGACACTGGAACCTAGCATCCACTCAAAATCATCTACATTGTACTCTAGTCTAAAACCCTAAATCTGCCAAAATGGCTAAGTCTGGATTTCTTATCTAGATTCAATCTTTGAAGCTCTACCTTTTCTAACCTATATGCATTCTTGCGAATGTATTTGAACCATCTTGTAGTACATCATTAGTACTACCAAATCCCACTCCTTCCCTAGGATTAACCCTTCTGGTTCCCACTCATCGATGATGGTTTTGTAGACAAGATAATAATCTTTTCTGCAAATCTTATCATCTTGCCTACTTTGGCAGAAGATCACCTCTATATGCTACTTCCCCTTGACCAAATATTTGCATGGTTATGATCTACTAACCATGGTCTATGAAACCATACCTCACTTGTTTCCATTGGATCTTTGTGCTTCTCAAACCCCCATGGTTTATGAGGCATCATGACAACTCTGTTATGGCAGTCTTATTTTACTCAAAGTTTGCCAACACTCCTAAACCAATTAAAATCCAACCAAGACCAAATCATGATTCCATGATAATATATAACTTGGTCTATCTATCCATCTATCCCTTTTACCAAGGTGAGCTATGAGCTCACTAATCCAACCCTGTTTTGGTGGCATGAAAATAACAAAACCCTAGATTTCCTAAAATCTAGTTTCTTCCCATTTCACCACAACCGTTCAGAACCAAGTGGACAATGATGTATGAATCAAGTTTAAATCATGTACTTTGGATATAATATTTTTCTAAATAATTTCCATAATTATCTGGATCCTAAAACTATTTAATTTCTTTTTGTAGCAAAATTCTCCAAACCTTGTCCTTAAAGACAAGTTTGTTTTTCTCCAAATCACCTTGCCAACTCAAGGCACATCTGATTCCTATATATCATATCCCATCTTTCCAACTCAAAAATAAATATTTTTGAGATTCTTTATTATTTCTTTTTGCCTTTTTTTTCTTAAATGGCAAAAACAAGAAATATTTGATTAAAAATACTTTTCCATCACAATAAATCCTAATAAAATTCTCCAATGTGTAATATGGTATCTAGGACCATATCACATAAAAAAACCATCTTGTACAATGTAAAAATACTAAAGGATCCTATATAAACTACTTCTTCCCTATTTGTTTAAATGGAAATAAATGCATCTAAAATCATCTAAAAATCTCAAATAAATCTAGGAGTGTTCTCTTGACCATTTCTTCCAACCAGTACCCTTGCACCATCTTGTCTAACTCAAAAACCTAGATTTGCTTCACAAGCCTCTAGTTGGTCAATAATTGAAATCATCTCAAAACTTGATCAAAACCCAATCAAACCACCATCAATGACCATTGTTGATCACCACCAGCACCATACAACCGTTATGGTCGAAACTACTATAGAAAACCCTAGCTCCTTGTCCTTTAACTATTGAAGAATGTGAGAGAGAGGAGCATACCTTTTAAATCTTTGAAATAATAGGGGCAGCAGCCACACCACCCGTTCCTCCACTCAGTGCTCGAAACAGAGGCCCCACCACCCTCTCTCCACCTCCCCCATTGCCCAATGCCTGGCCAACACCTCTCCCAAGCCGAGCGTACCTCCCGCTCTCCTTCCCTTCTCTCCCTGCATGTTACCATGCCACGCTCCCCTCCTCCTTCTGATGTTAACAGTGCCCTCTATTTTGACATGCAGCAGCCCCTGGAGCCCTCTATCGAGCTCCGGCGAGCTCCCTTCGGCCACCACCATGCGAGCTGCATCCCGGCATCGAACCCGGCCTCACCGCCCCTCTCTAGACTCGCGATGGTGCATTGCGTCGCCCTGCGCTGTCCTCGACGCCTCCCGCGCCCTCTGGTGAGCTCCGCGTGCTCTCCTGCCTCGCCCTAGGGTTTCCTCGCCGCCGCCAGCTCCCAGCGGAGATGACGAACCGCCACCGTCGAATCCCCCTTAATCAAACGCTCCAGATCCATCCATACCCCTTCGCCGCCGCCTCCCACTTGAAGGAAATATGCCCTAGAGGCAATCATAGAGATGCTTATATTTCTTATGTATCCATGAGTTATTGTAATGTTCCTTGAATATCCATAACAGGCAACTTGTATTGATCGGCAATTATGTGAATTATTTGTGAAACTCTATACTTGTATGGTTATCTAATAGTTGTCCCTAGCTGGAGTTCATGTGTAGCGACCTCAGATCGATAAAGATCCTAAGTCCCCGTGATTAACATGCTAGTCCCTGGATCAATAGCTAGCACTCATAGTCGATGAAATATCATGTAAAACACAAGTCTTTATTACATGAACCGAATAATCTAGAGTTTATATTATTATAACAGAAGTGATATAAATACAACTTGGAGTCCCATCAATTCCACATGCAGGTTGAGTGAAGACCCACGATCCTAGCGCAGCTTTCAACGACCTCCAAATTCTGCACATGAAACATGTAGCCAACAAGTTGGGTCAATACTTTGAATGTATTGACAAATTACACCAAGGAAGGAAAAAGGCTAACTCTACATGCAAGGCTAGTTTAGGCTGTGGAGTTCATTTGCTCAAAGCTAATTTTCTCTAAGTATGGAGAAAAGAGAGAGAGAGTTTTACCCTACTTTGTAAACATTTTCTTAAGTATGATAGGGTCGAATGGCACACGAGGATATTACTCACCAATTATCCAAACAACCTAACACTTGGATATTACTCACCAAGTTCCCAAAATCCCACCTATTGGCAATATGACTCACGCCATGGGGTTTTAAAACTTTGTTTAAAAAAGAGAGAGGAAGATCCTTGAGAGGCTCCATCCTTCAGATGCTCAAGTGATTTTTTTCCGTGAACTCGGCTTATCGATCAGATTGCAATACTTTCAAGAGTTTTTATGCATTTTACCCACAATCTATGATCAATTCCTTTTACAGACAATACCATGGTGACGAGGTTTAATCTCGTCAATGCCCATTGTTATGGACTTGGGTTTTGGAGAAGATGGGGATGCTGGAGATCGTGGCACGGTTAACAGACAAGCAACCAGGGGACACGAGATTTACCCAGGTTCAGGCCCCCGGAGGGAAAACCCTACTCCTGCTTGTCTGCTCTTTGATTACGGCGGAACCGAAGGTTACAGGGTGCGCAGATTCGATCTGGCATGGATGCGTGTGCGAAAGTATGAGTCGAGTTCTCTAGATCTGTAGATCTGTTGTGGTCTAGTCTATCGGGGGGTTATCGCGTGTGTAGGTCGTGCCCTCCTCGTTGGACCCTCCTAGCCTTTATATATGGGGAGACTAGGTCTCGGGTGCCAATACGAGTAGGTTACAAGTTGTATTCAAACTCTAGTCTTGAGGTTTCCTTGTCTTGTGCGCTTGGGAGTCCGTGTCCTTATGGGCTTCATAGCAGCCAAAACGTCATAGGCGTCATGGACCCTAGCAGGTCGTCGAGTGGGCCTTCCGTCGGACTGGACCAGGTATACTAACATCGGGTACCCGTAGGGCATATCCATGTCACATGGAGAGGCTTTCCCTTAGTATCCCCTCAACCAGTTGGATCCAACCATGCCAAGAACCTCCAAATGTTGGTACCCCGGTGAGGTTTCCCACTAAGTACTAGGCCAAGATAGAGCCCATATGTATTGTGATTGCACTGGAAGCTTCTGAATTCTGAAACATGGCAGACTTCTTTGATTCCTGGGCGGCCGTCCTCCACCAAAATCTCACATGTTGACCCGACAACCATTCCGCCCAGAAGAAAACTTAGTTTTTACTTTGAAGTGTATTTCTGACGAAAAGATCGCTCAAGAGAGCCTGTATACATAGAAGAATTCCTTGTCTTTCGAACCCCCAACGGTACTTTATATATATAGCATAGCAAGGACTTAGCAAAAACAGGGGAACCTATTAGGAGGGAAAAATCCTAAGTATATAGCTACTCATGTCATACTACAAAATCATCGCACTTGCAAAATAATACTAAGAAAAATTCTACTAGAACATCCTACACATGCATACTACAGAATTTGAAGATCACATGCATAGAATCAAAACTGGGACAAGATTATGAACAAGTGGTGTAACTTGCCTTATGATGATTTATGATGATATACTTCAGCGTAGAACTTCACTCGCACTCCGAACAAATCTATCGTGTAGAAGAATAACAATCATTGCAAATAAAGAGCCAATAAAACACACATGTAAATAAATTCCAAAACATCTTATTTTTGTCCAAAAACTCCATACATAATTTCTAACATGTAGATGATCGTCACAAACATTAATTTTCAGCAGGAATTAATTTAATACGATTTCTACAACTCTAGTTATGCTAATAATGTGTTCTTAAAGTTCAAATTTACAAGGACAGATTATTTATTAATAAATTGGAAAATTCAACGCTACTAGATAAACATTCAAAATTATGAAATTAACGCAAAAAGAATCGACTAAAACGGAGCTATAGAACTTTTATTATGAATTTTGCAAGATTCATTGTTTTTAGCTTTTTCAAACTACCGTGACGAATCTAGAGTGTCGGATCTAGATTTGACTCCAGCTAACTCCGGCTGGCTCGGATTTGATCTCGGCGTGACTCCAACTTCCGAATATGCTTATGAAGCTACTCTGATACTAGTTGGTTTAACAAATCTAATCTACACGGTAGAGAAAGGCCAAATTTGATAAGAAAGTCATAAATTTAATAATTAGAGAAAGTAGTACCACCGGATAGAAAATTTGCATGCGAATCCGACGCAATGAAAAACATCTAAAACCAAGCTATAAATCTAAAGATATGTAATTTCTAAGTTGAATCATGAGCTAGTATAATTAGTACAACCGATGGATCGGATGCTGATCACGCGCTTGAAAAAACAGAAAAGAGCACATGTGGCAAGGCGGTACGATTTATTGAGACAATTAGTAACATAGAAGAATTATGTGCATCCGACCTCAACAATCACAGCTCACGCACACGAGGAGAAAAAAGCAGTATAGATTATTGATTCGATTGGTTCAGGTTTGATAAAAGAAAATTAATCTAAAGATACAACGGCCACAGAGGCGATACCAGCTATGAGATGTCGACGAGAAAAACGGCGATGCTGGCTTTGGCTTGGACGGCTCCTCCTCCAGACTTTTGGAAACGTAGCTACAGGCACGGTGCATCACGGCTACCTGACGTCCTCGACGGCTTCATTGGTCGCACGGTCATCCGAGTGCAGCAACTCCAATGAACTTCGGCGGTGTCATGCAGCTTTTTCCGATGTTCCTGGACATGGGAAAGGTTAAGGAAAGGGTGGTGGAGTGGGAATTATATTAACAGGAGGTAGGACGATGTTGGAAGCTGCTAAAATCGTTGGAAAATCGTCCTGCAAACTTTTGGAACGAAGAACGCCGGCGAGATCGATTTGAGAGGAGGGTGGTTTGATGGCTTAGGTTTCAACAAAAGTCGGACGAGATGAGGAGTCGGACGAGGCTTAGGTTACATCATGTGAGGACACATGTGAATATTAGACTAGTACATCGATTGGTTGATGACTATGTTTCGCAAGTCATAGACATGGAGATGTCAAACCAATGACATGGACACATGTTATGAACATGGGGTTTGACTGACCCAACTTGAGACTGACAATTAGTTGCAGCTCTCTCTACATATCGTGTACGTTTTGTCCTTAGACCCGAGATTGTCGCATGTACTTGAGATGTGGATCGACCTACTTTGGGGCTATCAGACGCTGCTTCGTAACTGGGTAATTATAAAGGTAGCTTTCGGGTTTGTCCTAAAGCATGCTGCAAGGCATGGTCAATCAAGATGGGATTTGCCCCTCTCTATTTGAGAGAGATATCTCCGGGCCCCACGAGTGACCGGATCTAGAAATGCATGGTCGTGCTACATAGGTTAAGAGTTAACCTAGTAAAGGGATTCCGAATCACAGTATCGAGAAATGAAGGTCATCTTGGAGCTAGACCAAATATCGTGAGGCAAATGAAAAGACATGTAGGAAACCTTGTGATGGTTCATCTGATAAGATCTGTATGCGTTGAGGAGTTGGCACGTCTTGCTAGAGGCTGCTACCAACTATTGATAGGATAAGTGTATTCGTGTCATGTCTATACGTATATGAACCTATAGGGTCACACACTTAAGGGGCTGGAAGCCTAATGAGGATTGGATCCGAATTAGACCAGGCTTAGGCTACTAATGGGCTGCTAATGTAGACGTCCACTAGGGACGCCTATATAAGAGAGGGTGGGACGAGATAACCAGGGTTAGACCATTCCACCCAGCCGCCACTCCTCATGCCTTTGTCGCGCGCGCGGACCTAGCAGTCCGGCGTCTGACACTTCCACCCCGCACGTGTGGATACCTCAGAGGTGCTTCATCTGTGGCACTTGGACGAGCCACGCAAGGGGAGCTACTCGTGGGATGAGGACAAGGAGGAGACGGAGAACATCTACACTTTCTCGACACACTTTATCAAGTTCCACAACTGCGCTTCTAGTGGTAATCCCGTGATCTATGACAATAGAAATCCTGGTTTACGCGGTAAAATTTTTTGATTTGCGCTAGTGTAGCCTACCCGTATCCCTTGAGTGGTATCAGAGCCAATGCTGTTCAGTTATAGGTTCAGGATGTTTTCATATGGTGATATGTAGATCGATATGAATCATGTGATCGTTTGTACTGCGGTGGTTCCGGATTGATCTATGATCTTATTTTCCGTGATCGTGATTCTGAGGTTGTCGAACGACTTACCCCTATCGGTCGGTTTCCGCCATCGGGGTAGACAGTGACACATAAATCCTGTTGAACCACGCGAAGATCAATATGATTGATAGAATCGGAATCTAGATCTAAAATCGATGTACCGTGATCAAAGGAGTTTGATTGAATCGGAAAAATAGTCGGTTTATGGTAAATTTGATTTGCCGATCAAAATCCTTAAAGAAAATTGTGTAGATTTGAGATGCCCCTTCGAACCCTGCAGGGGGAGACCCCCTAGACACCCCTTAATTGTAGCCTCTTTTGTATCTCGTTAAGGTAACTAGATGCTGCGATGTCACCTAATCCGGTAGAATGCGATTCTATGCATAACTTGTTTTTGCAGGATGTATGTGATCAATATGTCCCTTATATGTATGTGATGCATGTATAAAATTTATCATGACCTGCGTGTCGTGAGTAGGGCAACACGGCTGGAGCCATATGTGTTGTCAATTATTGCAATGGCCTACGTGCCTACTTGTGATGATCGATTACTAGCTGTTAGGAGTAATAGCTTGTATTAGTTCTTGGAGGACTCATCACTTGGAGGATGGCTCACATGGAACATGAAGATGGATATCATCATGGTGGAAAGGTTCTATGGTGATATAGATCACCATGAGAAAATGGACCATACAGTGTCACATCTATGTGAATGCTATTCTTATGTGTTTTACTACTATGCATGCTTAGATGATAGAAGTAGAACGATCCCTCACAAAGTTTAAGTTAAACATGCCCTCCCAACCAAACCTTGCACCATCCTATGCCCTCTACAATCGTTGGTGGGCCTATGAAATTAGGGTGCCGCGGTTTTCCTTGGCTGGATGGTTTTGTATCGGATAGCTACACGCATAAGGATTGGTGAGCTTGACAAGGTCATCTTAAAATTTAAGGACCTTGGGGCATAAAGGTTGTGCGCCTAGTTTTGACATAGAGATGTCAGCCAACAACAAGAGTCATATGTGATATGATTAGCAAGTGTTGCTTACCTATTTACCTTGTCTTCTAGTAGTGATGCTAAAGCTCACTAGTCGACTTTTTAATTGTGGATCTTGAATCACTTAGTATCAATAGAGGGATATTGATTTAAGTGGGAGTATATGCTATTAAATTGTTTAATATGTTTTACTCTTTCATGGTTACATGGCGTAGTATTTTGCATGTTTTCTGTTGTAGATCAATGGCACCGAACACTACATCACCTTTTTCTTTACATTCGATTCTTGACAAAGATAAACTAAATGGAACAAACTATTCGAACTGGGTCCGTAACCTCATAATTGTTCTTAGGTCTGATAAAAAGGAAACGGTTCTGGATACCCCAATCCCCGATGAACCTGCTGATAATGCATCTGCTGCCCTCAAGAATGCCTACAAGAGAGCATGTGATGATTCTCTTGAGGTTAGCTGTCTTATGCGTGCATGCATGGAACCTAAACTCCAAAAGAAATTTGAGGATCAGGAAGCATACGATATGATCGTCGTGCTTAGGGACATGTTCCAGACTCAGGCTAGGACTGAGAGGTACAATGTTGCCAAGTCCTTTGTGGAATGCAAGCTGGCAGAGGGAGCAGGTGTAGGCACCCATGTGATGAAAATGGTTGGTTACAGTCAGACTTTGGAAAAGCTTGGTTTTCCACTAGACCAAGAGTTGGCTACTGATTTCATTTTGGCGTCTCTTCCATCTAGCTATGGGCAGTTCATTTCGAACTACCATATGCATGGGGTGGAGAAGGGCCTTAATGAGTTATGTGGGATGCTAAAAACAAAAGAAAGTGACATGAAGAAGTGTGCAGGGCATAGCCATGTGATGGCTGTGTAGAACAAGCCTAGCTTCAAGAAAAAGGGTACTTCTTGGAAGAAGAAGGGCAAGGCTAAGGATACGATCCCTAAGCCTACACCCAAGCAAAAGGCTGGACCTGTAGAAGACACTAAGTGCTTCTTTTGTCATGAACATGGCCACTGGAAGAGAAACTGCAGCAAGTGCCAGGCTTCTTTGAAGAAGAGTGGAAGTAAGAGTACTTTCCACTCAGGTACGCTTGTTGTAAATGTTGTGGACATTCTTCTCGCTGATTCCTATGTTAACTCTTGGTATTTGATACCGGATCGGTTGCTCATATTTGCAATTCGATGCAGGGGCTAATAAGGACTAGAGAAGTGCAGAAAGGCGAAGTGGATTTTCGGGTTGGAAATAAAGCAAGGGTTGCTGCATTGTTCGTCGGCGTCATGCAACTTCACCTTCTGTCAGGATTTATTATGGAGTTGAATAATTGCTATTTCATTCCAAGTATGGGTCGAAACATTTTATCACCTTCATGTTTGATGAGGGATGGATATTTATTTGCGAGGATGAACAATGGTTGTGTAATCTCTAAGAATTATATGTTTATGTCTAATGCTCCCATTGTGAATGGGTTATTTATTTTAAATATTGATGATGCATCTTTTTACAATGTTAGTGCTAAAAGGCTTCGGCCTAATGATTTTAGTCCTACCTATTTATGACATTGTCGTTTTGGGTATATAAGTGAAAAGCGCATGAAGAAGCTCCATGGTGATGGTCTTCTAACTTTGTTTGATTTTGAATCATACGCGACATGTCAGGCTTGTTTACTTGGAAAGATGACCAAGTTGCCTTTTTAGGGTTTACCCGAGAGAGCGATAGACTTGTTGGAACTCATACATACTGATGTATGTGGACCAATGAGAACGAGGGCCAGAGGAGGATATCACTACTTCATTACTTTTACTAATGATTTCAGTAGATATGGTTATGTCTACTTGATGAAGAATAAGTCTGAAACTATTGAAAAGTTCAAGGAGTTTCAGAGTGAAGTAGAGAATCAACGTGGCAAGAAAATAAAGGCCTTGCGATCTGATCATGGAGGTGAATATTTGAGTCACGAATTTAACAATCATCTTAAGAGTTGCGGAATTGTTCCACAGCTCACGCCGCCCGGAACGCCTCAAATAAAAGGGGTCCCCGAATGGTGCAATCGAACTTTGTTGGACATGGTTCGATCGATGATGAGTCAGTCGGATTTACCATTATCATTTTGGGGATACGCTCTATAAACACCAGCTTTCACACTTAATAGGGTACCATCTAAATCCGTAATTCAGACGCCATATGAGATGTGAACTGGAAAGAATCCCAGTTTGTCTTTTCTAAATATTTGGGGTTGTGATGCATTTTTCAAGCGACTTCAGTTGGACAATCTAACACCCAAATCGGATAAGTGCATTTTCGTGGGATATCCGAGGGAAACCTTAGGGTATTACTTCTACAACCGAGAAGAGGGAAAAGTGTTTGTCGCTCGTAGCGGTGTTTTCCTAGAGAAAGAGTTTCTCACAAAGGGAACGAGTGGAAGGTCGGTGCGACTTGAAGAAGTTCAAGATGAGCCAGTCGGGGATGCTTCTACAAGTGATGCTATTATAGCAGAACAAGTTGAGGAACCCATGGCAATAGAAGCACCACAACCGCGAAGGTCGGCGAGGCTCCGCGAAACGCGGGAATTATTAATGTTAGAACATGATGAGCCTGCGACCTATGCAGAAGCGATGGTGGACCCAGACTCTGAGAAATGGCTGGTCGCCATGAGATCCGAGATAGAGTCCATGGGAGACAATCAAGTTTGGAACATGGTTAACCCGCCTGATGGTTTTAAAGCCATCGAGTGCAAATGGATCTATAAGAAGAAGATTGATATGGATGGAAATGTTCACATCCATAAAGCTCGACTTGTTGCAAAAGGTTTTCGACAAGTTCAAGGAGTTGACTACGACAAGACTTTATACGGATTATTCTAGCCATTGCTGCACATTTCGACTATGAAATATGGCAGATGGATGTCAAGACGGCTTTCCTAAATGGAATCCTAACTGAGGACGTGTATATGATGCAACCGGAAGGTTTTGTCGATCCAAACAATGTTGGAAAGTTATTGAAACTTCTAAAGTCCATTTATGGGCTGAAGCAAGCATCTCGGAGTTGGAACATTCGATTTGATGAAGTTGTAAAGGAGTTTGGCTTTATCCAAAACGAATAAGAACCTTGTGTTTACAAGAAGGAAAGTGGGAGAGCGCTGATATTTCTAATCTTATATGTAGATGACATATTGCTGATTGGAAATGACATTCCTATGCTCGAGTCTGTTAAGACCTCGTTGAAAAATAGTTTTTCGATGAAGGACTTGGGAGAAGCGGCATATATTCTGGGCATCAAGATCTATAGAGATTTTTTTGAGGGTAAAACAGTAGGGCAAAAAAGCCCCACTGCAATTTTTATATATTATAGAGAGTTACAAAAGAGTATTTACAAACTCAATCCACCTCAAAGAAGAGGGAAAAAATTCTAAGAAGCTATCTCCTGTCTAAATTAATTTCAATCCAATCTTTGAGGCCCTGATAATACTTCTTCTTAATTCTATACATGACCCATCTTAATTCCTGGGCTACAATAGCCTTCCAATCCTCAAGCGAAGCATGCTGGTTATTGAAGATTTCATTATTTCTGCAAAGCCAAAGGCCCCAAGCTCCAAGTATAAGAATTTGCATTTCAAAATGGACATTAAGATCTTTTTTAATACTGGCTAAAGCTTCAAAAAGATTTTGATCAACCACTTGGACATGTGAAATTTCGGCCCAGCAAACTTTTGCAAAAGGGCATTCCCAAAATAAATGTAGGATTGTTTCTTCATTGATGCAGCCATGGAACACACATTCATAAGATGCCAGAGAAAAACATTTCCTTTTCAGAAGGTTTCTTGTGTTGAGCCTATCAAGCAGTAAGAGCCACAAGAAGAATTTGTGCTTTTGCTGACAGGAAGATTTCCACAACCAAGAGAAATGTGGCTATACAGGTTGGCAACTAGATAAGGAACAATAAGCCTTTTTGACCGAAAAATTACTGCCCCAAATATAACTCCAGTTATCAGTTTCCCCCTGCCTGCCAGTATTGAGAATTTGCTCAAGACTTTGATATTCCTGGTAAGCTTGCTGTGACAGAGGGAGGTAAAAAAGATCCTGAGTATTTTCAGTATGCAGGAACTCACTGACAGAGATGTGAGGGTTTTTTGCATAGGAGAGGAGATGAGGAAGCTTATGTTGAAGACAACTATCATTCCACATATCAGACCAGAGAAGTGTGGATTTTCCATCTCCAACCAAGAACTTCGCAAGTCCTTTAAAAATGTCTATCGATTTCAGATGAGCTTTCCACCAAAAGGATCCCTCAAGACTTCTTCCAGGGAGCTTACCATTACAGTAATAAGTGTTCCATATGAGGTGAACCCAAGGGATATCCTTATGATTATAAAATTTATCCAAATTCTTCAAAAGAAGTGCATAGTTTTGAATATTAAGGTCTAGAACTCCCAATCCCCCCTGGTTCTTGGGTCTACAAACTTTCTTCCATGCTACAAGAGCATTACCTCTAGCTTGAACATCAGAAGTTTTCTTTCTCCATAGACATTGCCTCATATATTTAATCAACTGTTCCTTGATAGTGACAGGAAGATCAAAACAGCTCATGTAATATATGGGAAGGGAAGACAGAACAGATTTAACTAGCTGCAGTTTCCCCCCATAATTAAGAAAGTCAGCTATCCCACACAACCTTCTCTCAACTCTCTGAACAATAGGCAGGAAATGTTCCATAGCAGGTTTATTCAAACTCAGAGGCAAACCAAGGTAGGTGAAAGGCAAAGTGCCAGTGAGGCAAGAAAGAATATTAGCAAAGTGTCCAAGCCTCTCAGGGTCCATGTTAATTGGCATCATACAGGATTTAGAATAATTAACTTTGAGTCCAGTGGAGAGAGCAAAAGTATGAAGAATGGCCTTAAGGCACAAGAGTTGCTCAGAATCATCTTTAAGGATTAATAAAGTGTCATCTGCATACTGAACCACAGGGAAATCAGGACAGAACACTTCTTCAGTGGGCAGAGAAAGAAGACCAAGGTTCATTGCCTTATTGAGGATACTTTGAAGGAGATCAGCAGCCAAAACAAACAGTAAAGGAGATAAAGGATCCCCTTGTCTAACACCCCTTCTGCAGTAAATTTTTTCCCAGGCACTCCATTTAAAAGCACAGAGGAAGAAGCTGAACCAAAGATCAACTGAATCCAAGAAATCCATTTATCTCCAAAACCTTTGGCTTTAAGGATATTGATGATTGCAGAGTGCTCAATTCTGTCAAAAGCCTTTTCAAAATCAAGCTTAAGAATTAAAATTTCTTCCTTTGACTTGTGACATTGATCAAGAAATTCAAATGCCCAACCTAAACAGTCTTGGATAGATCTTTGTTTGAGGAAACCATATTGATTCTTGTGAACAAGTTTAAGGATGACTTTCTGCAGTCTATTAGCCAGAATTTTGGTGATAATCTTAAAGACACTATTTAGCAAAGAAATAGGCCTAAAATCAGCAGGAGTCAAAGGTGCTGCAATTTTTGGAATGAGGGTGATAAAAGAGGCATTAATGCTTTCCAAGGAAGTTTGCCCCTCATAGAAATCCACAAGGAGATGTTTCACATCATCCTTAATAATAGGCCAGCAATGCTTCATGAATTCATTATTAAAACCATCAGGTCCAAGGGATTTATCATTTGGCAGATTTTTAATGACCTCATCAATCTCCTCATCAGAGAAAGGTTTTTACAAAGCCTCCCTTTGTTCATGTCTTAAGCATTCCCCAGCCAAGTCATTAAGATTGAAGTGCATTTCAGGCTTATCAGAAGTACCCATTCTATTTTTAAAGGAGTTCCAAAGGAGATTTGCTTTGCCATCATGATCATAAACCTCAAGATCAGAAGCATCCTTGAGCATGGAAATGTAGTTATGCCTAAAGATTATGGTAGCTCTGGAGTGAAAGAACTTTGTGTTTTCATCCCCCAGCTTAACCCAATTAATTTTCCCCCTCTGTTTCCAATAAGTATTCTGATCCTATAATAGAGAAATAATAAGATTTTTCAGGAGATCCCTAAGATTCCATTCTTGGACAGTAAGAGTTCTCATTTCCTCCATGATATCCAGAAAGTCAATGGTGGCATTAACATTACAGATTTGTGATTTCAGGCAAGGCAGCTTTTTGGCCCAGAGCTTTAGCCCTCTTCTCACATTTTTGAATTTAGAATTGATTTTTTTTGCAGAATCCATAAAACCCACAGGAATATTCCAGGCATTTTGCACAATAGCTTTAAATTCTTTATGATGCATCCAATGATTTTCAAATCTGAACACCTGAGCCTTGGGAATCATTGTGCCAATGGAGATGACACAAGGAAGATGGTCAGAGGTAGGCTTTGCAAGAGGAGCAACAAAAGTCGAGGGAAAACTCTGAGTCCAGGAACCAGAAGTAAAAAACCAGTCCAACCTTTCCAAAAGGGGGTCTTTCTGCATTATACTCCAAGTGAACTTTCTACCTTTAAGTGGTAACTCTATGAGACCCAAGATCTATAGAGATAGATCAAGGAGGATCACTACAAGGAATCTGTCTATATATGACCCTCAATTTTCGTCACAGAATCGTCATAGTAGTCCATTTATGACGATTCTATGACGATTTTGAGATCGTCGAAAGCTGGGCGTCGCAAATGAACTATAACGACGTTTTTGGTAAAATCGTCATAACCGTCTATGACGATATTGAATCGTCATAACGTCTATGACGATCCAATATCGTCATGGACCATCTAGCCAGGCTAGCTCAGATCCTACGTGGCAAAATTGTGACGAAATGAAATCGTCTTAAATCAAAATCAGCCCGGTCCATTTTAGTGATCTAAACGGGCTAGCCCAATAATTCTAGCCTTTTATTTGCTAGGCCTTGGCCTTTTTAGGTTTGTCACTTTTGGGCCTTGCCTTCTTACGGTACACTTATTTATTTTCAGATTTGTTACAATATATTTTGGGCCACAGCCTTTTTAGAGCCCAAATATATTTCATCCAGTCTAGATTTCTGCTATTTTTTAACTAGAATTTGCATTTTCATTTCTAGAATTGCTTCAACCATGCAATAAATCGAGAAAATACACCAGAGTTTGCAAATACATCAATAAAATACACCATTTTCAGCAAATACACAACATGCAGATAATTTATCAGCAAATAGCAGGCTCACAAATGCACATCCAAGATTACAATTCAGTATTTACATTAACTTATTAGCAAATAGCACCAACTGCAACACCTCGGACAAGCTCCTCGGATCGCTGCACGAACAAGCTCCTCCGCTCTCCCGAAGTGGCGCAGCTCCACTCCAGCACAATCAGCTGAAACATGAACAAAGATTGTAGTTTCAGAATATGGGTAGCAGCAAATTTTACATATAGTTCTAGCAATCCAGAATAGGGGTAGCAGAAAATTTACATAATGTATTAGCATTCATAATCAGTGGTTTCATATCCACAAAAGCTTTCTAATCATTGATTAAGTTTAAATCAGATTTGAAAAATTTCTATTCACTCATTCCTATCACTGTAAATACTATGGATCTTGTATAACTCATTTACAAGCACCACTCATAAGACTCAAACTAACCCTATTAAAAGAGCACTCATAGTTACTACTCACAAATGACAGCAACTGAAGTTGTCACTTGGCAGAGAATTAGTGGTGAAAAATAAGGCCATCATTAGTGGTTAGTTATCACCTCGTGAAACTGGGCATGCACACACATTAGCAATTTATAAATATTACCACTAGTCACTAAGCATAGCAATTTATAAAAATTACCACTTGTCAATAAACGTAGTTTCTGTAGGATTGCCCCCGTTGACAGATCATGTTCTAGCAACTCTAACATGACTCATGCATGGGATCTTACTACTATAAGATATTAAATAAGAAGTCTCTCATGCATGGGATCTTATCTTGCTAATATGTACCTCTGAATATCTCTGTATCTCTGTATCAGTTCTCTTGCTAATATGTAGCTGCCTCAGATGGATGCACCATGGCAGGACCAGCAAGATGCTTCTCTACCAAATCCTTCGAGTAAAGAGTAGGTTGGCTCACTAGAGCTTCAACCTGGATATACTCACTACCATGAGGACCATCACCGCCTGGCATAGACAATATAGAGCCCCTCCAATCGAGGCCAAATTTTTTTTGGTAAATGTTGCCTAACTGAGCAAGTTCAATAAAGCATGCAACCTTGTCCTCCTCTATACATTGCAATCTGTAACCTTCTTTTGCTCAAAATATAGAGCCCTACTTGCTAAAGATGAACATCAAGTTGAATAGCTGTGTGCGACAAAGGGGGCAGTACCAGTGCAATGCATGGGCCATCAGGATATACACTAAGTACAGAGGTTCAGCTAACGTACATATTTTGAATACTGTATGTCAATGCATCAGTTGCTGCTTGAAATGAACCAGCTAGCAAACTATTCTAATACTAAATTGGTGAGGGGGAGAAGACAGAGGGAGTAGGGACGCAACGAACCTGGGTTGCACGAGGGCTGTGGAGATTGATAATAATAAATCGGTGAGGAACCAAGCAGCCAGTACCAAGCCTGATGCAAGTTCTCTTCCTGGTTATGTATACTTGCACACCAACAACAAATACATGATCATGGTCAGCAACAGAATGCTTTTGTATACAAAGGAAAGAAGTAATTCATGCATTTCTTTAACCAAGCCTAACAACAATATAAAGGAGGTGGGAAAAGACCTTAACAGGTGCTAGCAAAGGCATGCTACAGTGATCTTCATGGGATGCTTGTCGCTGGGTCTCCTATAGCATGACATCCTTGTGTCGTCAGTGGAGGATCTCCGTCAGGAGCAGGCCGTCGTGTCCATTGGAGGAAAGCAGCAGCAGCGGCTGTTACAGAACATACAAATAGTAAGAATGAGAAAGTGAAGGCAATTACCAAAGCAGCAACACTCTATTCTTAAACCAATCAATGAACTAGTTCATAGTTGTGCCATAGTTATAGTAAAATCTGTTATCATCTTTTCTAAAAGAAGTACAAACCAAATCAATGTCAAATAACAAACTACAACACCTAAATCATATACAGCAAAACCATCTTTGCTGTTATCATCTTTGTTAGAAGAAATACAGACCAAATCAATCTGTAGCATTTGAAGAACTAAAAGGTGGTAGTGCACCAAACATGCATTTTTACAGTGGCATAAAAATGGTTATTTGACACTGTACTATTCATTTGCCACACATTCTAGAAATCTGACAAATGACTGAAATAAATGAGTAGGAGTGGCATAAGCCCTCCCATCTCTATCAAATGGGGTATCTTCTATCAAATAAGATATATTAATAAGTGAGGCATGTGAATCAATAGTTGTCAGTGTCAGTTTTTACCGCCCTAAAACAATTACAGGCATAAGAAATCGTGCGCCAGTGACATGCTAGGAGCATAGGGTTTGGAAAAAAGTAGCGCGCTGGCTATGGTCAGTGGAATCAAACTAACCACATGCACTTCATCTAAGCAGTGGCAACATTTTTCCAAACCTTCAGGTATTGACAAGTACTGGTGTTTTATAAATAAAGGGCTAATCATGAGTGATGCATACTAGAAATTACGGGTGTTTTACATGTTCAAGTCCTTATTCTTCTATACAAAACTTTGAGTATTGACAAGAAACTCGTTACCTATAGCAGCTAGCTAGTTTACTTGCTACTCCCTCCAGCGAATAGTAACTCGTTACAACATAGCAATAATGTGTTGTTGTTGCCTAACAAGCAAACAAATAGCAAGCACCCAATCTGAGGAGGGTATCTAGCATCGAAAGCTATATATCTACTCCATGGCAAAGGCAGAAACGATAGAGTGACAATGCAGAGTAACAAATCATACATTGGCAGCAGAGTGCTCCTCCACCGGCAGAGGAGCCAGGCCAGACTTCTCTCTTAATGCCCTCTCCTGGTGAGCAAATAAATGGAGACAATGGACATGCTTGAGATGGATTGGATTGGTTTTTCTTGGTTGAATTATGTCATGGGAAATGCAGATGCAAACCTTGAGTTCTCGCAGCGCCATTGGGACCCCTGCGAAGCCTATCCAGGAGTATCAGTTCTTGGCCTTCCTCACAAGGATCTTCAGTTCTCACACAGGATTATAAGAAGTAGAAGTTAAAACCCCATCGATGAAGACGGACCAAGAAGTAGTCTATACAAGAGGACATGCAAAAGAATAAACAAGAAAAAAACAAGAACTGACCCCGATGCTCTCAAGCACGTTGACAATGTCGTAGATCCGTCGCCTCTCGACGCAGAGGCGCTTGGCCGCGTCGTCCAGGCCGATGGACTCCACATCATCCTGGTCGTACAAGCCCACGAAGCTGCGAGGCAAATCAAGAATTCGGTAAGGAAAGGGGAAAACGCGGATCTCTGGAACGCGCTAGGGCCGCAGCGGATCTCACTCACTTGGAGCAGAGGAGACTCAGCGGAACTATGGATCCGGGAAGTAGCCGTCAAGGACGTCCTCGGGATCGAGCAGGGACATGGTTACTGGGACGGCGGAGGGGAGGACGGCCATGGCTTGGGGAGAAGGGCGGCGCCGGAGGGGAGCTGTCGGCCAGGGGAGAAGCGGCGGCAGCATTCGATCTTGAAGGAGGAGGAGGGGATCGCCTATATTGAGGAAGGAGAAGGGGCGACTGGGGATGGGCGTGGTGTGGCGGCTGGGAAGATGGGAGTGGTGTGGCGGCTGGGGAGAGATTAGGGTTAGAGGATGGAGGGGTCCTGGGGGCGGGGGATTTTGTGCGTGCTGTATGCCAGGTCACCGATCCACAACAAGTTTCCACACTTCAAATCCTATCCGTTTATTACGTTTACATCCTACGGTTGATATTGACCCTCTCTTATATCTCAACCTGTCTAGAAATTATGACGATTTTGTCCATAGAAATTACGACATTTTTCACGAAATCGTCATAGTTTAATAAGGATTTGGCCCTCCCAAATAGCTTACGACTATCTAGTATAGAATCGTCATAAATTTATGACGATTTCATTCAGGGTCACTACCAAAACGTCATAGTTTGACACATTCCTTGTAGTGGATAATTGGATTAAGCCAGAGTACATACATTGAAGAAGTGTTGAAACGGTTCAGCATGGAAGTGGCAAAGAAGGGGTTCTTGCCCATGTCTCACGGCATAAAACTTAGCAAGACTCGGTGTCCTTTGACTACTGAGCATGAGCGCATGAGCAGGATTCCATATGCTTCGGCTATTGGATCCATCATGTATGCCATGATATATACTCTCCCAGATGTTTCCTATGCTCTAGTGTTACGAGCAGATACCAGGCTGATCCAGGTGAAGGTCACTGGACAGCGGTAAATAATATCCTTAAGTACTTGAAAAGGACTAAGGATGTGTTCCTAGTTTATGGAGGTGAGGATGAACTCAGTGTAAGGGGTTACACATATGCGAGTTACCTTAACGTCTCAGATAACTCCAAATCGCAATCTGGTTATGTGTTTTGCATGAATGGTGGTGCTGTGAGTTGGAAAAGTTCCAAGCAAGATACGGTGGCCTCCTCTTCAATAGAAGCTGAATATATTTCCGCCTCAGAGGATACAAAGGAAGCAGTTTGGATTAGGAATTTCCTGATCGCTCTTGGTGTGGTTCAGGGCACGTCCAATCCAATGGACGTTTATTGTGACAACAATGGTGCTATTGCACAAGCCAAGGAACGTAGACATCACCAGAAGAACAAACATATTCGCATGCGTTATCATAATATTCGAGAATTCATTGAGGATGGTAGTGTCATGATATGCAAAATACATACGAACTCAAATGTTGCTGATCCTTTTACAAAGCCACTACCACAAACTGTGCATGAGGCGCAAGCAAGAGCAATAGGTATTAGATACAATCTAGATTGACTCTAGTGCAAGTGGGAGACTGAAGGAAATATGCCCTAGAGGCAATCATAGAGATGATTATATTTCGTATGTATCCATGAGTTATTGTAATGTTCCATGAATATCCATAACAGGCAACTTGTATTGATTGGCAATTATGTGAATTTTGTTTGTGAAACTCTATACTTGTATGGTTATCTAATAGTTGTCCCTAGTCGGATTTCATGTGAGGACACATGTGAATATTAGACTAGCACATCGATTGGTTGATGACTACGTTTCTCAAGTCATAGACATGGAGATGTTAAACCAATGATGTGGACACATGTTATGAACAGGGGGTTGGACTGACCCAACTTGAGACTGGCAATTAGACTTGCAGTTCTCTCTATACATCTTGTACTTTTTGTCCTTAGACCTGAGATTGTCGTATGTACTTGAGATGTGGATCGACCTACTTTGGGGCTATCAGACGATACTTCGTAACTGGGTAGTTATAAAGGTAGTTTTCAGGTTTGTCCTGAAGCATGCTGCAAGGCATGGTCAATCAAGATGGGATTTGTCCCTCTCTACTTGAGAGAGATATCTCTGGGCCCCTCGATTGATCGGATCCAGAAATGCATGGCCGTGCAACATATGGTTAAGACTTAACCTAGTAAAGGGATTCCGAATCACAATATCGAGAAAGGGAGGTCAGCTTGAAGCTAGACCAAATATCGTGAGGCAAAAGGAAAGACATGTACTAAACCTTGTGATGGTTCGTCCAATATGAACTTTGTATGCGTTTAGGAGTTGGCACGTCTTGCTAGAGGCCGCTACCAACTATTGATAGAATAAGTGTATTCGTGTCATGTCTATACGTATATGAACCTATAAGGTCACACGCTTAAGGGGTTGGAAGCCTAATGAGGATTGGATCCGAATTACACCAGGCTTAGGCTACTAATGGGCTGCTAATGTAGAAGCCCACTAGGGACACCTATATAAGAGAGGGTGGGGCGAGCTGACCAGGGTTAGACCATTCCACCTAGCTGCCACTCCTCATGCCTTTGTCGCGCACGCGGACCTAGCAGTCCGGCGTCTGACGCTTCCATCCCGCACGTGTGGATACCTCGGTGGTGCTACATCTGTGGCACTTAGACGAGTCGCGCAAGGGGAGCTGCTCATGGGACGATGACAAGGAGGATACGTAGAACATCTACCCTACCTCGACGCGCTTCATCAATTTCTGCAACTACGCGTCTAGTGGTAATCCCGTGATCTATGACAACAGAAATCCTGGTTTACACGGTAGAAATTTTTGATTTGCGCTAGTGTAGCCTACCCGTATCCCTTCACCACTGACTGCTGGTCCCGGCCCCGGGGTTTAAACCCTCGCTTCCCGCGCGCTACCTAGCCCCTGGTGGGCTGTTTTCCCCTTGACGGCCCAATCCCTTTGTAGATCTGGCCCGGTAATCTATTTCCCCTTTTATTATTTTGCCCAGATCCAGCTTTTTAAGCTTCTGCTTTAAATAAAAATGAAAATAGAAAACCACCCCAATTTCCCAGATCTAAATTTCCTTAGATGCACCAATGTTTTCCCTAACATGCAGAGGCTTTGTTTAGCCCATTTGGTGTGTACAATAAATTTGATAAATCAAATTCCTTGATGGACCCTTTTATCTATTAAATTACTTCTAACACTTTCACATCCCCAAATTATGCAAACCTTGTTTTTACAGAAAGATTTAAGTGATGCCTTTCATGTCAACCTGTACCCATACTCATTTGCTTCCTAGATTAAGGGTCGCAAAAATAACAAAATCAGCCTTTATCTGCCTTTATAAATTTCTCGAAGTCAAACCAAATGAGGTAATGACCTAATTACAACTCCATGAACACATAAGTGTCAACATATATCAAACCCCAGGATCCCCCAATTTATTGATCTCTTATTGAATTTTTGTGAATTAAACAATTCTGTGCATAGTTTATTCACTAATAAAATCACCATATTAGTTCTGTAACTCCAAAAAGGGTGATTCCAATTTATAAAGGAAGGTGTTCTAAGTACCTAACATGTGTCCTAGGAATCACCTAAAAATCTTCTGTAGATTAAATATGATGAAAAAGACAAATATCAATAAGAACTGCCTTTGGGAATTTCCTGCGGGAATTCTGGTAATCTTTTTAAGTTAATTCCAACTCTCAGCGAATAAGTACATCACATACTATCTAATCACCCAAGGAAATAATTTTTGGAGGTCCATAATTTGTCTGGTGAATTATTTCCTAAAACTAGAGTTTTACCCACTATAAAAATCATCATAAATCAATGGAAATTTATAAAATAGTGAAACCACTTTTGTTGGATTCATTATATAAATATCTATTTGATGATATCATTTTTATACAATGGTATCATACAAATCAATCCCTTGGTAAAAATCCCTTCTCTTAGGTAGTTCCTAGATTATAAATCCCACCGGATCATCTCCCAATGCCTCCAAATCCTTTACTAATATTATCAAACCAATCATCCAGCATACTACTGTCTTATACATTGTAATTATATGTTGCTTTCTATATGTATGGATGCTTCTAAGCCTTGTGTTGATCGTGGTATTGTTTGCTTGCATGTATTCTCAATAACGGCGGTAGTTGCGATTGTGTGACGCTGAGAAGAAGGAAGCATTGGGTTAATCTTATTATTATTGGTATTGGCACTATTGGTATTCTGTTATTATAAGGAAGTCAAGGTACATCTCGCTGGTCACAGGAAAGCCACCATTCCTGAACTCCTATATTGGCCTATCCCTTTTTATCAATTGCTTTATATCTCATTTTTTAACTTCATGATTAAATGCATTGTTGGTTTCAATTAAAAAGGTGTGAGTAACTTGGATCCTACAAGTTATGGATGAGTGTCTATTAGGACACCTACACTATTGACACCCATCTTTATCCTTTAGATCGAGGCTAAGATGGTTAGCATCTTCCCTCTTGGAAACTACGGATTTTCAATGATAAAACTATCGTGGGTTTTACCCTACTACAAAGTTTTCAACATAGAACCCTTGGAAAGAGGCATCGTTTCTGAGTGGAGGTTTTACCAAAGAACATATGAGGAGGATAAAGAGAAGGTTGAGCAAGAGAAAGAGAAAAGGGATGTTCTACGCCTTACTAGAACAATTTATCTATGCAACCACACGACCACAGTCGCTGGGCTTAACTCGTAGTTTGTGGTCTTTAGCCGGGGCTGCTCGTACTCGCTAAAGGGGAGAAATCCCCTGAAATCCAGACTACCCTGGACAAGGTACCGGTGCAACAATTGGGTCTCTCGCGGACGATATGACTTATTGTATGTACGGAAGGAAGTGGAGTCAAATTACTATATGCCAAACTACGGTTTGGGTAATAGGCTTATACAGAAGGGAGGACTATGGCCGTCGTGCCACATACTCATGCCGGAGAGAAGAACCCAAAAGGAAAATCCGCCTTTGCTAGGGATGTACAAATGAAAAGTTAGGTTTTATTATACGAACCCCCGTCTACCGTGTGTAGCGGGCCGTGGTTGTATCCCGGTGGATGTATTGATTCTTGTGGGTAAAGTGCACAAACTCTGTAGAGTCTAATCTATTCGAATATCCGTGTCCGCGGTCAAGGACGGTTGGAAAGGTGATTGTTAGGAGTACCCTTGGGATATGTTTGAGATGAATAAAAAGGATGTGACTTGGTCACGAGAAAAGATAAGAACGAGTTTGGTTTTGACCGGAGATGGTCGAAGATGTTCTAAAAAGGGGTTTTACTATAAAACTGTGTTCAATGTTTTTAACAAGGATATGGGGATATCCGGACTTTCTAAAAGGAGGCATATTTTTTAAAAGCTCTTTTTCAACGGAGATATAGATATGCCAATGTTAGGATTTTCAGGAACAACTATAGTGTAGAGCTATCTCGCCACAACCCTATATGCTTTATCTTGTTACCTTGTCTTGGTGGTTTGCGAGTACATTCAAAGTACTCACCAGCATTGTCCCTGGCTATTTACTTTTCCAGATTGCAGATGTTAAGAAGTGACGAAGGTGCTGACGTCTAAGCGAGCTAGGCCATCTCCTAGTCAGTCGCCTATAGGTTAAGGCATGACTTGGGCTCTGCTCTTGAAGACTTCCGCTACTTGTGTTGTAATTTCCAGAATGGCCACTTTGTAAGTTTTGTAATCGTTATTTTCTGGATGATGTAATGATACTGTTCGGTTATGCTCACGGCTCACTGATCATGGGAACGTGAATTGTATGCATAACGGGTATTCTCGGACCGTAAATCCGAGGTGCCACAGAAAGGGAGTTCTGAATATTCCTCGGAACCCTCCGGTAAGAAGGTAAAGGACTTCATTCATATATATGTAAGTAATTTTCATGCAAGTCGATTAATTGCATTCATAATTTATCAATGAAGTCCAGTTTCTCAAATGCTTCGTTCCTTATGCGCAGGACGATGAATATAGGAGCTCCTCATCCCAGGGGTCGGTGCCGGTCGCCAAGTGGGACAACACTTTTAACAGGGCACTGAACCGGGTCAAGAATATCAAGCGCCAGGCGGCACCATCATTGGTTGGCTGTGTGCCCGTCTTGGCATTATTCCATGGTCCGAATACTATGAAACCTCTCTGCTGAAGGGCAAGAAGGGCGAAATCTCCAAGATAAAAAACCTAAGGGAGCAAGTCAAGCAGTTTCCATAGCTGCTCCAAGATACAGTGAAGGAGGTTGTGATGACTATCCAGACACAAGTGATCGAGAAGCTCAACACCATCCTTACTTCCTACTTCAAACAGTATGCACGTAGAATAAGGGTGTGATGACCCACAAGTATAGGGGGTGTATCGTAGTACTTTTGTTAAATAGGAGTGTCGATCCCAACGAGGAGAAGAAGGCGTTGACTAGTGGTATGAAGCAGGAAATCTCTGTAAATACCTAGCAAACAAATTTTTAGGGGTTTTCTAATAAATTAAGAAAATAAAGTGCAAGTAATAAAGACAACAAATAATTGCAGCAAGTGTCCCAATCCTTTCTTAGCAAATGCGGTGACCCAGCATACCACTGCATGATGTAGTACACTATAGTCGTTGACATAACACCAATGAAACACCGTTCACTAGTATTACATCCCTCAGAGTAGTACAACAGAAACATAGCAGGTCCAAGACATGACTATAGGTTACAACTCAACTCTTTACACAAGATCCAGAGAACACTCTAGGTTAAAGAGAGAGAAAGAAAATTCTTACAAAGAAAAATCAGGAATAAATAACTCATAGGTACGATACTTATAAAACTAGTAACTGAACTACTGGCTTGCATTGCTGATATTGCAATACTCTACAGAAGTATGTTCTATGGTTAGAAATTCTATTCTTATCTAATCAGCAACTTCGTCTTCACTTGAGTTGATGTATATGTTGACTTCGTTGACTTCATTGAAGAGCGTTAGCTTTTGATGATGATTCCTGGAGCATAACTTGATGTAGACGTCGTCTGCACTGGCTTTAGAACCTAGCAAGGGTTAAGGAGATACTTTGAGTACGAGCGTACTCAACAAGTTCACTAGAAAAGGAGTGTTTGATGCACTATATCTATAGCCATAGACCATAGGTCGTAGGCAATGCAAGTTTTCGTAAACATTTCTTCAAAGGTTTCTTTTATTCTAAAAAGCTATGTCCGTCAGCCTTCACGGGTTTACCAGAACTTTCATGGAGTTCCTTTCCCGCCGCTTTCGCAGCTCCCTCCCGGAACAGGGAGTAACAAGTTACAGTTTTTACACTCTGTAGAGGTGCGTCACTTTACCCATGAGAGATCTTAGCTTTGTTGCACATCCGAATTACAGATTCGTTCACACTTCCTTGGTGTGAGGCCCAGACTAAGATCCAAGCCAATCACTGCCTTCTCCGCGACCCCGCATGTCTCCTTTGTGTACGCCAACCCACCTATTGAATTACGGCAATTGGCAGTACAGACCGTTCAGATGCCGCAACTATCGTGGGACATTGAGGGCTCCCACCCATATGCTGCATATCCTTTACGAATTTCCATATAATATGCATTCTACGAGTGATAATAGCCACGACCCGCGCATCCAGCTCCATGCGAGAGGGAAAAGATACAGCTGACTTCTCCGTCCCATTCCAAATCTCATGGTCAATGCGTAATATACGGCGCAAGAATCACTAGCGACATTGGTTGTTAAGTCCTAGGTAATATGTTCCTTTACCACCGGAACTCTTATAGTAGGTTATTACCTCATGGTAAATAACCTATAATCACATTATTATAAAAATAGTGTTTTCTGTCCTTTTTCAAATGCAGGTGATGACAACACTAGATTTGCAAAATACTTTACAAAAAATAATCAAAGGACATGAGCAAGTGTGAACTTGCCTTTTGTGATTGCAAGATCATGCACTCACGATCTTCAAGACAATATAAGATCCAATAGTTGAAATGTGCATCATTGGTCCGGTAAGGACTAATGTTTAAAGAAGCAAGATGATTTTATGCATAAGTAATGTAATGCAAGTTGATAAACGAGAATCCCAAGAATAACGTTGTTCTAGGGTTTGGATACTGGAAAGGGTTTCCTTGGAATGTGTTGCCCTTCTAGATTAAGTTTCATACATGTGCTTCTTATTAAGGCTTGTGAGTGTGTGGAAAATAACATGTATTTATACAACAACAAAATATATAGTATGGAATGCTACATAAGGTTGCTTACATATTAATTGTTTATTTTCAAGTTTTACTTTACAAGTAATGTCACTTATACAGAATTTAAGTATTAACAATCTTATTATACAAGTAAAGTATAAAGTAAGGTGTTTACTATTAATTGTCATATGTGGATTGAAGTGGCAAAACAAATAACTTTTGAAGAAAATATTACTCAGCTAAGCAGAAGCATTTAAGCTTTTATATTTGACCTTATGAGGTGTTCTTTCTAGTTATAGTTTTTAAGTAAGAAAGAATTACTCCATTTGAATAATGACAACATTTGTATTTGAGACTTATCTATCTTGGTTTTTAACTTGATTGGTTTGGTATTAGGATACTTTATAACTTAATTATAATAGGATTAAATTCAAGTTATGAAAGTATTTAACTTTTTATTTAACTCAAAAAGTGGAATATCACATTTTTTAGCAGGTAGGTATTACTTTTGTGATTATTTTGGTATATTACATTTATTTTTGTGATTTATAAATAATAAGATGTGGTTTCAATAAGGTTTACTACTTTAAAAATACTTAATAAATAATAAATATTTAATTAAGTGAAGTAATAATGTATAATTATAATTTTAAAGAATAATTCTTATTTTTCTAAGATTTTTGGTATTTTATTTATATTTTTAATATTTAATAATATTAAAATATGATTTATCAAAGTTTTATTACTTATAAATTTTTTATTAATTATATTCATTTAAATATCATCATAATAATATTTGATTATAATTGTAAGTTGTAGATTTTATTTTTCTGAAAATTTTCGTATATAAAACATATTTTTCTAAATTATAAAACAAAAGTTATTAATAAAACAAGATTTAATCATTTTATTATATTGGAATTAATATTGTTTTATCTAGTTCATAAACAGAAATACTTTTTATACCAAAGCTAACCTAGACTAAGTCACTGACTTGTGGGCCATCAGCCACATCACCCCTCAGATTGGTGAATTCACTTGTTACTGGCCCAACTTCTACCCACAGCCAATGACACGTGGGCCAGGGACCACGTCACACGCCACATGGGTAAAGATCGGTCAAACGAGCCGACCTAACGCAAGCATGACGTTGCTGTGTCGTCATCTTGCCGGTGATGGTCAGGTGGCTGGCAACGGGGGCGATCTAGTGGAGTTTGGCATGCGTGGTTGCTACGGTTCGAAAGAGCGAACTGCAGGGAACCTACTAGCAGCAGCGCCGCTCAGATATAGTCGCCGGAGGATGACTAGAGACGAGGTACGGCGGCGGCGGTTACAGATGAACCCGGTGGAGATGATTCCAGAAGCGATAGAGAGATTAGAGAGGTGCCCGAGGATCAGCAACTCAGCGGCGTTGCAGTGGAGGCTTATTGTGACCGGAATCGAGGTAGACGACGGAGGAACCCGTCGGAGATGGAGGTGTCGATTGGTGCGATTGGAGCTCCTTCGGCTTGTGCTTCGTGGGGCAATCGAACCAGATGATCAAGGGGATCCTAACTACGGCCTCAGCGGTTCAAGGGGAGCTCGGAAACGTCGGCGACGAGCGGCTCCGGCGAGCTCAGTTTTCGGTCAGAGAGGAATTTGGGGAGGAATAATGAGGATAAGGTTCACCGGCGCATCGCTGGTCTACTTATAGACAACAAACAGCAGCGACACGGATCTTGGCGTCAGCGTGCATCGCGACGACGGCCGACGTGGTGCCAGGCAGCTGCTTTGCCGGCGTGCTTGCTGGCGAGAGGAAGAAGAAAAGAAAAAGAGGGCGAAGGGGTACACGGCTGTTGTTGGGCCGGAGTGGGCTGCTGTGGAGCGCGCGGAGAGGATTGGCTGTGACCTGCGGGCCACGGATAGAGAGAAGAGGAAATGGGCCATGGGGCAGATTGGGTGTTTCCTCTGTTTTTTCCTGGTTTTATTCCTTCTTCATTTTATGTTTTGTTTTCAGGTTTGTATTTGTTATTTGGTTTGAAATTTTCTTTTTGGAATTTTATTTGCTGAATACTTGCAGCAACAATAAAGTTATTAAGAATCAATTTGTGAACTTTTATTATGTATTGTGATATTTTCTTTATTGACTTTATACATAATCTTTTCTATAACATTGTTTTCACTTTTATTTGGAGTAATTAAGTTTTTAAAATATTTAATAATGTTCATAGGGTTTATTTATATGTATTAAATCACGTGGTATAGGGTAGGATGATTTATAATATTGGATCCCCACTTATTCCATGCTCATATGGATGAGTGGTTAGAGAAATGAATTAAAGACTTTGTCTAATGATTATAGATAGAATATTTATGAAATGTTGATGGGAAAACTTATTAATAAGTTTAGAGTTCTGAATTTGTAATTACTCACCCTAAAGTATAAGGTACTTATATACTTATTTTCTTTTGTGTATGTGAATAAAGATTAATGGTTAATCATATTGTCTTTATGTTTGAGATCAGAATGATGTTATCTAGAATGTCTCATGAAAAAGATTTGATAAAGATAACTCCTAATCACATATAGTTATGATAATTGGAAATGATAAAGATGTGCTTAATTGGTTTGTTATAGGAAAATATTCCTATAAAGCATTGTGGAAACAAGATGATAGATCAATTAGATGAAATGGATAATATATTTGGTTATAGAATTAGGTTTTAGTGTTTACCCAGAATTGCTATATTCCATAGTTCACAACCCTGCATTTCTAACTAAGGAATTCCTTTCCTAGATATATTACTTCTCTATATCCATCATCATGTGTTCACATGATGAGATTTGCTTCACAAGAATATTCTTATCCACATTTTATTCTTCTAAAGCCATTTATAAATCCAATGAGCTTGTCATTAAGGCCTTTCATAATCATTTATATCTATACTTGGCTATATCAACTACTCTATTGCTGATAATCCCCAGTCCAACAAGTGGTTACTTCTAACTCCAATCATACTCTTCCTTAATCATCCTTCACTAATATCACTTCAATAGATGTATACATAAAATCCTACTTCACCTCAAGTTCTTAGTATTTCCAAAGAGGAAAATACTACTTCTTTAATCCAATGTTGCTCTAACATCATTTTAATCATACTATCTTGTCTCTACTTGACTCCAATATCTAACATTCCAACCTCACATTATATTAATGTGACTTGTAATGACTAATCTAGGATAATATATCTATACTATGGTTCAATCATGTTTTATCCACTAATGTCACTTCTACATGGTATAAGCATTCCATATTGGTGAATAAGGCATGATCATTATAATCCTTTGATCCTTTATGATTCAGGTTTCAGATAAACAAGGATTCATCAATACAACATTACAGTTGTATTATAATTATCTTATGTTTAGCTCTATTGGATTAAGAGATATAATTCATTGACCATACCTACTTGATCCATTAGGACTACTCCTGGTAACTATCTTTAGACTTCATTCTTGTAATCTTCTTTGTTACCATATTGATTTGATTTCCTCCAATCACTCCCATCCTATAGATGACATATTAAACTAGCATCACTATTTACCTCTTCTTACTTCTTTCTTTATAATCCCTAAGTGAATGCTATAATAAGTACAATAGTTGATAGGTCAAGAATTGATGAATCAATAGTTGATTACTCAATATTGATGAACAACAAATATATGGATAAGATTCAATAGAGATGATAAGAATTGATATGGAAAGAAAGATAGATGGTGAATGATCTTAACTTTGGTTTCTTTCCTACTCAATCTCACTAAAGAGTTAAAGTTAGGTATTTCCATGATACTCATGGTATAAGTAGATGAGATTAAGGTATAGTTGTTACATTCTTTTTATTTGTGTTATATTTATAATTTAGTATTCATGAGTGATTATAATGAATATTATGATACGAGCACCCAAGGATAAAATATAATTAATTAAGTAATGTATTATGTTTTAATTTTATTACATTTGATCTACCCATAGATCAAATCATGTTTAACCAAAATAAGGTTTTAGCAAAGGTCATATTGAAACTTATCGCAGTCAACTTGATGATCTACTTCAATTCCATCAGGTTAAGAGAAGCTTCAATCACTTTGACAAGTTTTTTATTTAAAAGCGCGAAAATTATTCAGATTTTCTATGCATTAATGCAATGCACACATATGTGTTCAGCTAATTTCTAATCTCTAATGCTGGGATGTTACAGCAAAGCACAAGCCGGTGGAAATACTTATAAGGACCAAACGTTCTCGAGGACACATGGGAACACTGTCAAGTTCTTTCACTTCATATAGCTGAGTAGTCTTCTTTGTTTTTACACGTGTTGTGTGGGTGAACCTGTGCTAATGTACCGACCTTACTTGGACTAATACATACTTGTGATTAAACCCCTTGCAAGCATCCGCAAATACAAGAAATAAATTAAGATATAAACCTAACCACAACCTTCAACTCTAAGATCCTACACTCCCTTGTGCAATGGTTTCCTAACAGGGGTTTAGGTTTCTGTCACTCCGGCAACCCCACAGTTAGTAGCCAAATATAGAATGCATTCCCCTAGGCCCATAAATGGTGAAGTATCATGTAGTCGACGTTCACATGACACCACTAGAAGAATAGAACCACAACTTAAATATCAAACCATTGAATAATATCTCAACACAATTCCCTGACTAACAACATGACTTCTCCCATGTCCTCAAGAACTAAACTAACTACTCACGAGACATCATATGGATCAAGATAAGAGATGATATGATGATGAATAACAATCTGAAGATAAACAATAATTCAATGTTTCCACTCACAAGCATCAACTACAATAGTAATCAACACTGGGAAAGTTTCCCCTAAGAAATATGCAAGATTCAACACAATTGTTACAGCGGGATGGAGTGGTGATGATGGTCCTGGTGGAGATGATGGTGGGGATGATGATGATCCCGATGAAGTCTAGCTTGATGATGGTGCTGATGGCGACGATCTCCCCTCTCCAGGAAGGAATTACACCGGCAGAAATATGTTTGTCGGAGAGCTCTTTCTCGGTGTTTTCCGCCCCGCAGGGGCGGCGGAATCTTTCTGTGGTCGATCCTCGTGTATTAGGGTTTCAAGGAGAAGATATAGGTGAGAGTGCGGAGCCAGAGGTGGGCTAGGGTGGCCACACCCCCTGTAGGCGCGTCCTAGGGTGGCCCGCCACTACTAGGAAAATGGCTATAGGTAATCAGCACATCCGTGGCTCACATGGTTGAAGTGCCCCACGGCTAAAACAGGCGTGGCTCACCTATGGGCAGTGCCCTACTAGTAACTAGAACAACCGTGGCCCACATGACCATAGTGCGCCACAGATATGTGTGGGCCAGGGCCCTGTTGGCCGCATGCCAAACATCCGTAGCGCACATAGGGTAGGTGCGCTACGGTTGTTAGTGTCAACCGTGGCGCACATGGAGGGGGTGCGCTACGCCTAAGCGCATGCCCCTCTCTTCTGTGAAATGGCCAGACACATCCGTGGCGCACTATGGCATGTGCGCCACGGATGTATAAACTTAGTAGTAGGGCACCTTGCCCTAGTGCCCTACGCCTAACTATCCTGCACCAACTCCACCCCCCTGGATCGCCTTTTTAGGCTTTGCAAAAAATAAAAGAAAATGATAAACACTTCAAAAAATTAAATCCTTTCATATTTAGGTAGGTAATGTGGTATAGCTTCTAGTAAAATTAACAAACATGAGTTTCGACTTTATCTGCAAAAAAAATTCATGCCACGGTAAAAAGGCCGTAACTTTTGCATACGATATCGAAAAAAATCGTATAATATACCAAAATGTCGAGAACGAGATTTCGCATCCGCTCGCAACGACCTTTGGTCATTTAGCGATTTTTTAGATTTTCAAAATTCGAAAAGAGTAAAAAGTTACGGTCAAAAGACCGTTTTTTCCTACAGAAAAAAATAGAGGGCGACTTACCCATAGCGCACCACCACCTAGTGCGCCACGGATAAGCTTGGGCGGGATTCAAATTTCGAATCCTCACCCCGCCCACCTACCCCTTTTCTTTTCCCTCCCCTTCTCTCCTTTTCCTCCCTTCTCATTTCCTTCTTCTTCTCCTCCTTCTCCTTCTCTTTCTCTTTCTCCTTCTCCTCCTCTTCCTCCTCCTTGCAGTGAAGATGGTGACGGCGGCCTCCTCCTTGCACTTCTGACGACGAGACGGCGGGCTCCTTCTTCTCCTCCTCTTCCTCCTCCTCCTTGTAGTTCCGACGACGACGAGGCCTCCTCTTCTTCTTCTCCTCCTCCTCTTCTTCTCCTCCTCTTCCTCCTTTTCTTCTCCTCCTCCTCTTCTTCTCCTCCTCTTCCTCCTATTCTCCTCCTCCTCCTTGCAGTTCCGATGACGAGGTGACGACGAGGAGGCGACGACGGTGACCTGCACCGACGCGCGACGGCACTAACGACGAGATCCAGATCTGCTGCTTTTTTTTTGAATTTTGAAATTTATATCCGTGGCGCACAGCACCTAGTTCGCCACGGTTATCGTTTCATACGCGTGGCGCACCTGGACTACTTTCCTGGCGCACTGGCATGTGCGCCACGCCTATCTCGACACAACCGTGGCGCACCAGGTAGTGCGCCACGACTAGGAGATAGCCGTAGCGTGAGGCCCGTGGCGCACTGCTAGTGCGCCACGGATGGCCTTTTCAGGTGCGCCACGAACAGGCGTTTTCCTAGTAGTGCGCCCCTGGGGGGTGTGGGCCCCCTATGGCCCAAATCCGCCTCCCCTTCTGGCTTCCTTCGTCTTCTGGGAAAATATAATTTTCTTTGGTTTTTCTGGTATTTTTCTGATCTTCGCGAAATTGCATCAAAACACCGCTTTTTTCCATCAGAATCCTGACTCTGGCAGTTCATCCTCCAAGAATCATCCAAGATGGAAAAACATATGAAAAGACATAAGTAACACCTCTTATTAAGAAATATATCAATTAATAGAGGCAAATTATGATATAGAATGGTGATGCAAATTGGACGTATCAACTCCCCCAAGCTTACACCTCGCTTGTCCCCAAGCGAAAACTGAGCTTAGTAAACATGTCCACAGGTTTGTGAGTGAAGTGTCGATAAAAATAATACGGACAAGAAGCATTACACTTACCAATACACAACTCATAGAAGAAAGAAACTCACCATTATATAACTTAGCTTGCAACAAGTATGGGAGTCACAATAAAGATGCATAAAGATAAATCATAATTGGGATTGAAAAACTTTGTCCTTGGTCAGAAAATAGTTTTCAAGTAAAGCTTTTGTAAAGAAGTTTACAACAGGAGTACTCTTTGCTCAAACATAACAGGTTTTTCACTATGATAGCTTTCAAAGTAATACTCATTTATATAAGAGTCTTGTGCAAACAAGGAAGATAAAGAACATGATTGAATAAATCATCATATGAATTCTTGAAACACAACAAATCAAATGCTTACCAGAGATAGAGAGGAATAGGTTTACTCACTCAACTTAGAAGTAGAAGAAAGGCCCTTCATAGAGGGAAGTAGGGATTTCAAGTTCATAAGAGATTTCAAAACATTATGGTACTTACTAGATTTGAGCTCTCATTGCCCCTATCATAAGAATCTTGAGGTGATTAAGGTTAAAGTGAACAAAGATGGAGTATATCCTTGATGAAATATAAGTTGGCAACTCATGTCCCTTGAGTGCGAGGGCCGCTCCTCATGCTACTCAACTTTAGTTACTGGTAAGTTCTTTTCATAGTAAGTACATGTGTATCATAGAGAACCGCCAATGGGGTATCCCTTGCACATGATACATGAGTTATCCCATAATCAAAATGACAAGGCAAGCAGACAATGAGCATCTCAGCAATCTCTTATTTACCATGGGAAAAATGGTTCTTTTTCTCTCTTTTCTCTTTTCAATATGTATCTTTCTTATTTATTTATAAGGAGAAGGCTTCATAGATTTCTCATTATGGTGATGCTGCAAGTTTCCACCATGATTAGGCATGGCTTAGGCTAGTGGCCCAGGAGTTTCTCGAACACATATAGATAACTCCTTGGACTTACAAGCTCCCTTTTTATTTCACACCGACGAGATCCACAAACAAAAGAGCATGCTATCAAGTAGGTATGTAATTACAGGTGTTGAAAGTGTTCCCCGTGATAGCACGGTTCTGCTAATCCCAACGTATAGGTGCAAGCATATACAACTTCGATGACACAATGGTTCAAGTTTATTAGGGGCAAGAAAATAAGGTGTGCCGTCAAGTTCGTGAGAGCTTTACTAACTAGTTTTCACATAAAAAATAATTTTTAATTTGAAAGATAGATGAAGCTTGAGAATTTACTTGGAATAGCAATAATGCTAATAGGTAGATATGGTGGACACAAATGGCACAGGTTTTGGTTTAAAGGAGTTGGATGCATAAGAAGTAATCCCTCTCAGCACAGGTTTTTGGCTAGCAAGGCTGGGTAGCAAGCAAAAGAGTTGAAGGAAACAAGCAGATCTACAAGTGATAAATCCAAACATGCAATCTTCCTTGAAGACACAAAAGATCTTAAATAAATAATACTAAGCTCATGAGCCAATCAAGAAAGAAAATAAATGATACAACATACCTGTAAGCTTTTTCTCTTTTCCTTTGAAACCTCAAAAAGTGTTGCTACTAACCAGAGCTAGGTTTGCCAAAACCAATTTAGATCTACTTGATGCTCACAAAGTGATACCAATACTGATTAACAAGATCAATCATATAATAGAAATTGCAAACTAAAATAAGAAGTGCAAAAAGTAAAATATGAAACTTCTCATTAATTTTACATAAAGGCACTCACACCAAGGCATACATAGATAACCAACTAAAAGGAGAGATACTTGCACAATGCAAACCAACATATAAGATAACTTAGCTACCCAATATATGACACTACTAACAAGGTAAAAATATAAAAGATAATGATGTGATACCGCGGCACTCCCCCAAGCTTGGAACAAGCCAAGGGGATGCCAAACCTAATGATGAATTACTCCTTCGGTGGTGGTGGTTTTCTCTCGATATGCTTTTCAATCAATTCCCTCAAATCTTCAATCTCGAAGGTTAGAGTAGGAATCAACTCCGAATTATTCTCAATGTGGTTCATGATCATGTCAGACCGAGAATCCAAGTCCTTGTTATTCCTTCCCTACTGTTCCTTCTTAGAGTGTTCCTTCCCTGCATGGTTAAAACGAGGCAGATCCCAAACAGAGGGAAAATTCCCTTTGGGCACCTTTTGGAATTGTTGGTCATGTAGAAGAGTATGGAAGGTGTTCATGGTGCGTGGAGTAAGTGACTGTGGAGCGAGGATATGATGCGGAGTTTTCCCTCCTGTAGACATTCGTGCTGTCCTCCTGAGCTTGGTAGGGTTTGCCACCACTCCAATGCTTGCAACGGTAGCGCTTGGTGTCTGGATGCTTATCCTCCTTCACGTCTTTTTCATCCCCAACCAAGATCTCCTCCTCCTTGGGGTTTTGAGGATAATCTTCCACGTGCTCCTTGCCTTTGTCATTGGTGGTGACCATGGTGCTCTAAACTTGAGAAAAAATCCTGATAGAAACAGATCAAAACGAAAACACGACGAGAACATGATATAAGAACCTCGGGGGATCCGGGGGTTTATATATTACGAAGTTTCAATGCATAAGGAATGTACTATGTGAAAACGAGGTGGAGACGGACTATAGGGGGCTCACACCCCCTGGTGGCGCGGCTAGCTAGGGCCCGCGCCACTGGTGGGTGTGGCCCACCCAGGCTCTGTTTCCTCCTTTGTTTCGTCTCGTAACCTTCTGTATGTAATAAAAACATCAAAAATATAAATAAAAAGGTTTTTCGTGAACCTTCTGTTTGCATCACTTTTTACCTATTCAAAGACGGACTCTGCATATTCCTTCTCTCCATCTCCTGAAAATTCCTTTCGTGCAAAGCCTCGCACAATCTTCATTAGAAACATTAGTGTATGCAAAAACAATAAACCTTTAGGTACACACTTCAACTGAAAACCAACAAAACAAAAGCTACTGAAGCAACTCCTTTCAAAAACCCAAAATAATACGAAAGGAGATTGATTTAAGAGGAAAATGCAAATGATGGCATAAATATGTCAAAACAGACCAACATGTAAAGATTGATTTTTTCTAAAAACTTCTGATACTCAAATCAAAAAGTGCAATACTAATGAAAGTTGTATAACAACTTGGAGAACAAGCACATAAAAATATAGCTCCATTTGTAATACTGAGATCCTTCACGAATTTTTACAATGTAGCATAAAAAATCTGTCCTAGGACAACCACTTTTCCCAACTCCTCTACTTCTCAAAAGAGGTTGATCTTGACTCCAAAAACCAAAACAAAAAGGATAATGAGTGGTTATTATTGAGGTAATAACTTCCAAGATGCAAAAAAAACTATTGGGTTATCTCCCAAGAAATACTTTTCTTTAATGCCTTTAAGTTAGGCTTGATAATTTCAAAGATGCTCACATAAGAGATATAGATTTGAAGTGAAAGAGAGCATCAAGAAGCAAATATCCAACACATTTTAGTCTAACCCACTTCCTATGCAACGTGGTCTCGTGATAAAACAAAATATTGAAACAAAAGGACACTAGCTTAGGAAGACAAAACAAATGCAACTTCAAAGCTTTCAACATTAAACGGGGAAACTTAATATTATTGAGATTCATAAAACCATGTTTCCCTCTCTCATAATAACTTTCAGTAGCACTCTGAATAAAGTTGACAATATAACTGTCACAAGAAACAACTTTATCATCAAAATGAGCATACTTACAATCTTCAAAAAGAGGTCCAAGGTCATAAACTGGGTCAATAGAAGCAAGTTGTTCAACCCTGAAATCTTCATTAGGTAAACTATTTTCATAAGGAGCTTTAGCAAATTTGGAAAAGTTAAACTCATAAGAATCTCCATCAAACTTAGTTAAAACCTTCTCCTTCTGTCACATCCCAAGATTTTCCAAATCTTGTAATGTGAAAATAAATGAATAAAATAAAACTTTGTTTGATTTTCAGAGCCAGAAGAAACTTTTTGAATTCAATTGGAACTCCAAACCCATTTGAATTAAATAAAATCCTAAGGGGATTTAAAAAAGATAAACATTTTTTAAAAAGGAAAACAAAATATTTTGGAAATACTATTCTAGATCTTTTAAATAAAAGGATTTGGTTCTCAATTGAAATAAAAGTTTTATAGATAAAGATTATTTTATAAAGTTCAATTAAACCTTGGACAAACATTTGAATTAAAGCATTTTGTTTTGAATAAAAATAACAAAGGTTTATCTAAATAAATTAATAAGGATTTAATATCCAAATTTTGTTAAAGTAAAGGCTTTTCCCATTTGGAATAAAACACTAAAACTTATTTATTCAGTTTAAATAAGTTTTCTAAGTATTTTATTTTCTTAATTAAAACCTACTGAAGTGTTTTGGTTTTATTTTTAAAAATAAATATTCTAATAAAACAAATCCTAATTGATTTTATAATAAAGGTCTATTTTATTTAATTATTAGTGGACCCTAAAATAAAAATGATATTTGTTTTAAACAAGATTTCCAAAATATCTTTTATTTCCCAAGTAAAACCTACTGATTTGGTTTTGAAAATATTTAGGTATCAAATAAAGATTTTATTAATAAAATCAAACTCTATTTGATTTAATAACTAAGGCCATTTTATTTAATTATTAATGGACCCTAAAATAAAAGGTTATTTTGTTTTAAACAAGTTTTCCAAATATTCTTTATTTCCAAATAAAATCTACTGATTGGTTTTGAAAGTATTTGGATTTCAAATGAAGATTTTATTAAATAAACCAAACCCTATTTTATTAATAAACCATGGACCATTTTACTTAATTTATGAATGGATCCTAAAATGAATTAAAATATTATTTTATTTTGGAAATTTGGTATTTGTTACTGAACAGAACCAAGTTCAAAAGTTGTGAAGTGTGGTGTTTGTTTGAATTTGTTTGGTTGATTGGATTGTTTGTTTGAATTTCAAAACAGTAAATAGAAATAGAAAAGGAAAAAGTTTCAGGCAGAAAAAAATAGAGCAGCCCACCATCTGGCCCAGCTCCAGCCCAACAGCCCACCTAGCCCACCTCTCTTCCCCAGCAAACCGTTCTTTTCCACTCACACTCGCACCCGCAGAACCAATGACAAGTGGACCCTCCCCCTCACTTCCTCTCTCGCAGACAGCCGGGACCCACCCTTCTCTGTTCATCGTCTTCAACGAGACCCCGTCGCCCGGCCGTTTGCAGTGAGTTACTCCGGTGGTGATTGCGCGTTGAAGGAGGCTTTGATTCCTCCTAGAGACCACGCTCCCTTAAACGTCCGCCCCTCCTCTCTACTTCCCCTCTGTTTCCTCCCCCAATCACGCCCCCAGTCCACAGAATTTTGCCTCGTACTGCCACGGCTCCGACGATGCTCCGGTGAGGATTCCGGCCAGCACACGCCACCTCTTGCCTCCTCGAGCACGCAGCTGTGATCAGCAACCCCCAACGGACCCTTCTGCAGCCGCAGCGCACCCGCGGGCGCCCCTGAGCCTCGGCAACAACAACCCCAGCCCCACCACCGTCGGGCTCTACTCCGGCGGAACCTCTCTGGTAAACCAGACCACCCCGACCCCTCTCGTTCACGCACACACCTTCGACATGTCCTTGCGCTCCTGATTGTGTGTTTCGTTTGTCTCCGGGTGATCCCTAGCGTCGTCCTCGACCTCGACCGCGTGCGTCCGCCGCCAGAACCAACTCCGGCGAGGAATCCTGCCCGTCCCCGTGCGCCCCTCCACCAACCAAGAGCACGTTGAGTATTAGTGCTGCATTGCGAACACCCTCCCTGTTTCGCTTCCTACCTCGCCAGCGCCGCCGCTCGCCGTTATCCTAGCGCCGCCAACTTTTGGCAAGCCAGTAGGAGCCGTTCGATCTAGATCGGGCGGGCACGATAGAGTCACTTAAACCGCGAAGGGGTATGCGCTCAGTACCGCACGATCTAACTAGATCCAAGGGCTACCGCGCGTGATCCGGCCGAACCGGTATCGCCCAGTTAGAAAGCGACGCGTGGCCATGTTTTTGTTTAAAAACAGATTTGAAATCTGATTAAGATTCAATTTTCAAACCCTTGTAACTTTCAAACCACACGTCCAAAAATTACAAATTTTATGTCGTTGGATTCAGGAGAACAAGCCCTAGCCAACCCTGCCCTTGGTTTAGTAAATAGTATCTATTAAATTGCTTGTTTTTGCAGATTCTTTTGTGTGCTTGTTTAGAGTAGAAAAATTGTTTAAAATTGAATTTAGGGTTAAAACTTTTGAAAAATGGTTTGATGTGACCTTACTGACCCTAGGAACCAACCCTTGGTGTTAAAAATGATTATGGTAAAATTTAGGTTGGATTATTTGACTTAGCCAATTTCTAGTCAAATAAAATTATTAAGTTTATTATGAAAATGTTTATGGAAAGAAAACTTTGAGAAAGTAGTTTGGACCAAACCTACTGACCCAAAAACACCAAGTTTTGCAAATGACAACTCATTTGGTGAAAAACATAAAGTTTTTCCTTGATAGAAATATTTTTCACCACATAAAAATGTTGAATGGATTTTAAAATGATTTTGGGATAAAATCCTTTTACAATTGACTTTGCCATTTTGATGAATGACCAATTTGGAACTTACAAAGTTTAGAAGCCTAGTGGAGACCACCTTTGCAATTAGAACCATCTTTTGCATGCTTACATGCATTACTTTGACTTTGTCATTTTATGTGTTGTTTTGCTTGATTGGTAGATTGAGTTTGTGCCTTGTTTGATTGGATTGTAGTGACTTGAAGAGTGTGATTGTTGCAAGGACAAGGAGTGAACCCATACTCTACCAAAAAGGCAAGTGATGCTTCATACTTTCTATCCTATTACTTTCACTATGCATTAGTGATTTTGCTAAGTAAAACTTGCATGAATTTTGCTAAGTATAGACCTTGCTATAAGAAAACCTAGTAGATGAATCCTTAGTAGGATTTTCCTAAGTTAAATATTCCTACTACTATCAATCTTAGCCTAGCTAATAGAAAACATGGGTGGAAAATATATTCACACTATGGAAAAATCTCTAAGTCTGAGGACTTATGTTTTTGTTTAATAAAACAACTAAGTTAATGAATCACCTGGGTGGAATGGAAGGATTGGTTTATGTTGAGTGGTTACACAAGGCCATGGACTTGGCTTGTGTATCTCACTTGTGGTATGCCACCCAGGAACAAAGAGATTTGAGATGTCAAATGTTGAGAAGCTTCAAGTGCAACCACATGGCAATATGGGCTCTGCCATGATCATATAGGTTGCAAGAACTTAGCCATATGGACAGTGGGTGGTAGTGTTTGATAGGTTGGAGCGCGTCCATTTTGGTCTAAGGGAAGGCTTTTGAAAGATCTTGTCTTGGGAAACCAAGTCTTGTGGGGAAAGTGCACCACCTCTGCAGAGTGTAAAAATCTAAGTACTTAGCCATGTCCCTGGTAAAGGACAATTTGAGCATCAAGACATGGAAGCAATCAAGAATCTCATCATTCAAATTTCTAAAGTTAAAACTTGTGGATTGAACAAGGGTTGTTTGAAATCTTCAATCTTTGATTGAGAGATGCCTTGTAAAGGATCTTCAATCTTTGATTGAGAAAAATGATTTTGTCAAAGCATAAACTTAGTATTTTCAAATGATAAGGAAAATCTATTTTTGAGCAATGCAAGCCTCAACTCCACTTAGCCAAATTCATATAGATGATAGATTCCACTATCCTACCATAGTATCACTTGCCAATACAATTCAAATGTATTGACCCTTTGTGGCTGTAACTTGTATGTTGCAGGTTTGAATGTTTTTTTAGTGAAGATTGATTGATTAGGATTACAAAGTCTACAACCAACATCTGCCTGTGGCACTTTGAAGATGAAGGACCCCATGACTATAGTTATTCCGCTGCAATGTAATGTAATAGCCAAATGAGCTATGTTGATGTAATAAACTTATATTATTCCTGGTTATAAAGTTATATTATGACCTTTGTATCTTGATATTACATCTTAACTATGGATGCTAGCTATTGATCCAGGGACTAGCATTGTAAACACAGGAGGAATCTACCTTATTAGGTTGAGACCTCTCCAGATGGTATCAGAGCATTGTGTTGCCTGTAGGATTTGTAAACCTAGGATTGGACAAAAACCCTTAGAAAGATAGGAATTGTTCTTGTTCCAAAAACTTACTTACAAACCATCTTGTAAACTCTTTCCTCAACCATTTTGGTTTCAACTCTACATCTCTTCTACTTCAACTTGATGGAAAAGCCTACCCCATGACCAAAGACTACACCATGTGCAAAGGACTTCTTCAACTTCTTCAACTCTAATGACTTCAACATCTCCAGCATATTCACCAAGGACTTCCAACTTGGATACCACTAAGGACTACAAGTGAAACAAGGAAATCTTGCTCAAGATTTAGAGACTGAGGGAATGCAAAAGTTAGAAGGAGCCTACATCACTTGAAGTATTTGACCAAAAGTTTTTCCAAGGAAACCAAGATCTCGTGCAAGAAGAATCAACCAAGAAGGAAGGAAAGATCACAAGTGAACCATGTAGATGGACCACCATTTATAGTTAAGTCAAACACACCAACTTATGTGGAGTAACAAAAATATTTTGTTGCCTAAGTATGTGCTTGAACTTTGATTGTTTGAGTGGAATATTTGATTGTGATTGCTAGCACATTGCTTGAGTGAATTGTGATGTGTGTGATTAGAATTAATCCCTAGAAATATCTTGCCTATTCTAATCCCAATCCAACCCAAACAGATGACTACTGCAAGAGACTCCAACATCAAGGTTGATGACAACAACAACAACCAAGAGGAAAACATGAGAGAACTTATAGCAACCCAAAACCAGTTGAGCCAAGAGACAACTCAGCTTTTAGCAAACAACAATGGATTAGACCCAGCCATACAAAGGATTTTGAAACTTCAATCCCAATTGTTGCAAGGATTGGTTACTCAAATGATCAACATGGGAGAAAACTTTTCCCAAAGAGCTAATGACAACAAGGATGACAAAGATGTTATTTTAGGAGGAACCCAAGCTAGCAATATTTTTAGAGACAAGGATCATGCATCCAAGGAGCATGAAGATCAATGCCCCAAGAAGAGAGAAAGATCTCCCACTCATGAGGAACATGAACTAGAAGAACTCCTAGCTTTGGAGAGACCCAAGAAGAAGAAGAAATGCCCCAACCCTAACAAGAAGGACATAAGCCAGTTGCAGTGTTACAATTGCAAAGAGATGGGACACTATGCCAGTGAATGCCCAGAAAAGAAGAAGAACCAAAGAAACAAACAAAAGGCAAAGATACCAAAGGAGAAGAAAGATATCAGCCTAGTGATGTGCAAACACTGCAAAGAGTTAGGACATTATGCAAACAACTGTCCAGAAAAGATGAAGCATAAGATAAACCAGCCTATGAGGGATCTCAGCCTTGTCACATGTTTCAAATGCAGGGAACTAGGCCACTATGCAAACAATTGTCCAGAAAGGATGGAGAACAAGTTAAACAAGTCTATGAAGGATCTCAACCTTGGCCCATGAGTCAAGCATGGAAATTAAGGACATAAATGCAACTGTTTGCTTAGAGAAAGTATTTCTCATGATCCCAAGAAGGACAATGTGTAATTTTTGTTTGAAATTTTTTTAAGGGTGGTAGTACCCTAGTTGTTTTGAACATGCTTGTAACCCTAGCCTCCCCAAATCTCGGGACGAGATTTATTTTAAGGGTGGTAGCCTGTCACATCCCAAGATTTTCCAAATCTTGTAATGTGAAAATAAATGAATAAAATAAAACTTTGTTTGATTTTCAGAGCCAGAAGAAACTTTTTGAATTCAATTGGAACTCCAAACCCATTTGAATTAAATAAAATCCTAAGGGGATTTAAAAAAGATAAACATTTTTTAAAAAGGAAAACAAAATATTTTGGAAATACTATTCTAGATCTTTTAAATAAAAGGATTTGGTTCTCAATTGAAATAAAAGTTTTATAGATAAAGATTATTTTATAAAGTTCAATTAAACCTTGGCCAAACATTTGAATTAAAGCATTTTGTTTTGAATAATAATAACAAAGGTTTATCTAAATAAATTAATAAGGATTTAATATCCAAATTTTGTTAAAGTAAAGGCTTTTCCCATTTTGAATAAAACACTAAAACTTATTTATTTAGTTTAAATAAGTTTTCTAAGTATTTTATTTTCTTAATTAAAACCTACTGAAGTGTTTTGGTTTTATTTTTAAAAATAATATTCTAATAAAACAAATCCTAATTGATTTTATAATAAAGGTCTATTTTATTTAATTATTAGTGGACCCTAAAATAAAAATGATATTTGTTTTAAACAAGATTTCCAAAATATCTTTTATTTCCCAAGTAAAACCTACTGATTTGGTTTTGAAAATATTTAGGTATCAAATAAAGATTTTATTAATAAAATCAAACTCTATTTGATTTAATAACTAAGGCCATTTTATTTAATTATTAATGGACCCTAAAATAAAAGGTTATTTTGTTTTAAACAAGTTTTCCAAATATTCTTTATTTCCAAATAAAATCTACTGATTGGTTTTGAAAGTATTTGGATTTCAAATGAAGATTTTATTAAATAAACCAAACCCTATTTTATTAATAAACCATGGACCATTTTACTTAATTTATGAATGGATCCTAAAATGAATTAAAAAATTATTTTATTTTGGAAATTTGGTATTTGTTACTTAACAGAACCAAGTTCAAAAGTTGTGAAGTGTGGTGTTTGTTTGAATTTATTTGGTTGATTGGATTGTTTGTTTGAATTTCAAAACAGTAAATAGAAATAGAAAAGGAAAAAGTTTCAGACAGAAAAAATAGAGCAGCCCACCATCTGGCCCAGCTGCAGCCCAACAGCCCACCTAGCCCACCTCTCTTCCCCAGCAAACCGTTCTTTTCCACTCACACTCGCACCCGCAGAACCAATGACAAGTGGACCCTCCCCCTCACTTCCTCTCTCGCAGACAGCCGGGACCCACCCTTCTCTGTTCATCGTCTTCAACGAGACCCCGTCGCCCGGCCGTTTGCAGTGAGTTACTCCGGTGGTGATTGCGCGTTGAAGGAGGCTTTGATTCCTCCCAGAGACCACGCTCCCTTAAACGTTCGCCCCTCCGCTCTACTTCCCCTCTGTTTCCTCCCCCAAGCACGCCCCCAGTCCACAGAATTTTGCCTTGTACTGCCACGGCTCCGATGATGCTCCGGTGAGGATTCCGGCCAGCACACACCACCTCTTGCCTCCTCGAGCACGCAGCTGTGATCAGAAACCCCCCAACGGACCCTTCTGCAGCCGCAGCGCACCCGCGGGCGCCCCTGAGCCTCGGCAACAACAACCCCAGCCCCGCCACCGTCGGGCTCTACTCCGGCGGAACCTCTCTGGTAAACCAGACCACCCCGACCACTCTCGTTCACGCACACACCTTCGACGTGTCCTTGCGCTCCTGACTGTGTGTTTCGTTTGTCTCCGGGTGATCCCTAGCGTCGTCCTCGACCTCGACCGCGTGCGTCCGCCGCCAGAACCAACTCCGGCGAGGAATCCTGCCCGTCCCCGTGCGCCCCTCCACCAACCAAGAGCATGTTGAGTATCAGTGCTGCATTGCGAACACGGTGAGCTTACACCCTCCCTGTTTCGCTTCCTGCCTCGCCAGCGCCGCCGCCAACTGGCCGCTCCGCCGTTATAATAGCGCCGCCAACTTTTGGCAAGCCAGTAGGAGCCGTTCGATCTAGATCGGGCGGGCACGATAGAGTCACTTATACCGCGAAGGGGTATGCGCTCAGTACCGCACGATCTAACTAGATCCAAGGGCTACCGCGTGTGATCCGGCCGAACCGGTATCGCCCAGTTAGAAAGCGACGCGTGGCCATGTTTTTGTTTAAAAACAGATTTGAAATCTGATTGAGATTCAATTTTCAAACCCTTGTAACTTTCAAACCACACGTCCAAAAATTACAAATTTTATGTCGCTGGATTCAGGAGAACAAGCCCTAGCCAACCCTGCCCTTGGTTTAGTAAATAGTATCTATTAAATTGCTTGTTTTTGCAGATTCTTTTGTGTGCTTGTTTAGAGTAGAAAAATTGTTTAAAATTGAATTTAGGGTTAAAACTTTTGCAAAATGGTTTGATGTGACCTTACTCACCCTAGGAACCAACCCTTGGTGTTAAAAATGATTATGGTAATATTTAGGTTGGATTATTTGACTTAGCCAATTTCTAGTCAAATAAAATTATTAAGTTTATTATGAAAATGTTTATGGAAAGAAAACTTTGAGAAAGTAGTTTGGACCAAACCTACTGACCCAAAAACACCAAGTTTTGCAAATGGCAACTCATTTGGTGAAAAACATAAAGTTTTGCCTTGATAGAAATATTTTTCACCACATAAAAATGTTGAATGGATTTTAAAATGATTTCGGGATAAAATCCTTTTACAATTGACTTTGCCATTTTGATGAAATACCAATTTGGAACTTACAAAGTTTAGAAGCCTAGTGGAGACCACCTTTGCAATTAGAACCATCTTTTGCATTCTTACATGCATTACTTTGACTTTGTCATTTTATGTGTTGTTTTGCTTGATTGGTAGATTGAGTTTGTGCCTTGTTTGATTGGATTGTAGTGACTTGAAGAGTGTGATTGTTGCACGGACAAGGAGTGAACCCATACTCTACCAAAAAGGCAAGTGATGCTTCATACTTTCTATCCTATTACTTTCACTATGCATTAGTGATTTTGCTAAGTAAAACTTGCATGAATTTTGCTAAGTATAGACTTTGCTATAAGAAAACCTAGTAGATGAATCCTTAGTAGGATTTTCCTAAGTTAAAGATTCCTACTACTATCAAGCTTAGCCTAGCTAATAGAAAACATGGGTGGAAAATATATTCACACTATGGAAAAGTCTCTAAGTCTGAGGACTTATGTTTTTGTTTAATAAAACAACTAAGTTAATGAATCACCTGGGTGGAATGGAAGGATTGGTTTATGTTGAGTGGTTACACAAGGCCATGGACTTGGCTTGTGTATCTCACTTGTGGTATGCCACCCAGGAACAAAGAGATTTGAGATGTCAAATGTTGAGAAGCTTCAAGTGCAACCACTTGGCAATATGGGCTCTGCCATGATCATATAGGTTGCAAGAACTTAGCCATATGGACAGTGGGTGGTAGTGTTTGATAGGTTGGAGCGCGTCCATTTTGGTCTAAGGGAAGGCTTCTGACAGATCTTGTCTTGGGAAACCAAGTCTTGTGGGGAAAGTGCACCACCTCTGCAGAGTGTAAAAATCTAAGTACTTAGCCATGTCCCTGGTAAAGGACAATTTGAGCATCAAGACATGGAAGCAATGAAGAATCTCATCATTCAAATTTCTAAAGTTAAAACTTGTGGATTGAACAAGGGTTGTTTGAAATCTTCAATCTTTGATTGAGAGATGCCTTGTAAAGGATCTTCAATCTTTGATTGAGAAAAATGATTTTGTCGAAGCATAAACTTAGTATTTTCAAATGATAAGGAAAATCTATTTTGAGCAATGCAAGCCTCAACTCCACTTATCCAAATGCATATAGATGATAGATTCCACTATCCTACCATAGTATCACTTGCCAATACAATTCAAATGTATTGACCCTTTGTGGCTATAACTTGTATGTTGCAGGTTTGAATGTTTTTTTAGTGAAGATTGATTGATTAGGATTACAAAGTCTACAACCAACATCTGCCTGTGGCACTTTGAAGATGAAGGACCCCATGACTATAGTTATTCCGCTGCAATGTAATGTAATAGCCAAATGAGCTATGTTGATGTAATAAACTTATATTATTCCTGGTTATAAAGTTATATTATGACCTTTGTATCTTGATATTACATCTTAACTGTGGATGCTAGCTATTGATCCAGGGACTAGCATTGTAAACACAGGAGGAATCTACCTTATTAGGTTGAGACCTCTACACCTTCTTACAATATATAATAGCTCCAAAAGTGTTCAAGAAAGGTCTACCAAAGATAATAGGACAAGTTTTACTAGCAATTGAACTAAACACTAGAAAATCAGCAGGATCCTTAATCTTACCGCAAAGTACTACCACATCTCTTACAATACCCATAGGGCAAATGGTTTCCTTATTAGCAAGGTGAATAACCACATCAATGTCCTCAAGCTCACAAGGACCAATTTCATGCATAATTTCTTTGTAAAGCTAGCACTAGAACTAGCACCAATATCACATAATCCATAATAGCAATGATCACCAATTTTCATAGAAAGCATAGGGAGACTAGCTTTCCTAGATTTACTAGGATAAGAGACAATATTAGAAGCGTCTTCATAGAAGACAATGTGCCCAACTTCTATGTTTTAGTGACAATATCTTTCTCAATCGCTACTAAAGGTTCAATGTTTATTTGCTCATCAGGTTCCACAATTTTCTTTGTACCTTTGTTAATAGCACTAATTATCATAGAATGCTCCTTTACCTTAGCTGTGAAAGGTGTTTTCTCAACATAAGGTTCAGGAGAAATATGATCAATAGTACAAACTTCAGTATTTCTAATAGGAACATGATTAACAACATCTTTATAAGGTGCAGGGTACTTATTCCACTTCTTTTTAGGATTTTCTATATAAGAGGCAAAGGCTTTAAAATAATTTGCAATACTTTGAGAATCAATACCATACTCAGTACTAATATGTCACATCCCAAAATTTTCCAAATTTTCTAATGTGAAAAATAAATAAACAAAATAAATAATTGTTGAAATTTAGAGTGAAAAGAAACTTTTTGTTTTGAGAATGGAAACATCAAAACCCATCTTGAACAAACTTTGAATAAAATTTGAATCCAACTAAATTCAAATTAAGTGTAATGCATTCTTCATAAATGCATCTTGAAATTTAAACACTTGAAAAGTTAAACAAAAACGCTAAAACCCTAATGGAAGAAAATCTTATTCAAGATCCCAAAGACTATGGATTTTATCCATATAAAAATTTAGCAACCAGCATTTATAAATGATCAAAAGTGATAAATAAAAATATTATAAGACTATAGAAATTGGTTTCACTTAATTTGGAACCATGGATAAAAAACTTATGAATTTAATAAGTTAATAAGAATTAATTTTCAAAACTAATAAAGCTCCTATATAAAATCCATACCAAATTGTGAGTAATTAATCCTAAAAGGATTTAAAAGGATTAATAAATAGTAATACCAATTTTACAAATTGGAATCACCAAGTTAGGATCTTTAAATAAAAAGATATGGATTTTATAAGATAATCTTGGTCATATGCTAGGGTGAGCAACATAAGTGGCATCAGAGGGGTGGGGCTATGGCGATAGGTAAGGCGGCGCCGCCGTAGTCATCTCCTTTCAGGCGATCTTGTCATCGGTTGGCCTGAAGGGGATTCTGATCCAACCATCCTCTTGGCTAACCCTTCACCCCTTTTTCTCCTGATCATGATACCCCCAACCTGGCGTTGGAAGGTAACCTATCCAACTTCTCAAGATCGCGATCGTGGATGTATTAAGGAGTATGATGGCGCTCTATGCATCTGGTCAGATTGGATCTCTCTCCAAAATGCCAAGGGCGCGGGCATTACTAGGAGGAATCTGGCCGATCATTAATTGATCACGATTGGATCTGAGGTATTTTTTCCCGCCCACCACGTTATTGTTGGCATGTTTACGATCTCGCCTTCTAGCGATCATTCTCTGGTCTGGAACCGTTATACCCATGCATTGAAGATGGATTCTATTGTGTCATCTGGTGATTTATCTTTGAATCGGGAATTGTCTGAGGGCAATCACTCTTTAGTCCATGATTCCATTGCGCTTGGTTTGGACTTTGGACCAGGCATGCGGTTTGCCAAGTGGACCAGAAGGAAATATTTTACAACAGTTCATCCAAAGAGGGAATCTGGTCATTTTATATTGGTTGTCTCTTTTGCTCGGGCTACGTTCAGGCTCACGGAGGACTCTGTCAGTCTTGCTTTGGAAGCTGCTCTTGGTGGTCACTGTGGAGAGTTTAAAATCTCTGTGTTACGTGACCGGGTGTTCTCTTTTAATGTCTCCAGCAAGAAAGTGGGATTTCATATCTTTAACCTTCGTTCTTTTGAATGTAAGCATTTCAAATGCACGTTTCATCTTTGGGGGCTAGGGGGCCTCATTGGCAGCGTGAATTTAAGGAATGGTGTCAAGATTGTGACAAGGATTGGATTCTTGTCAGTCCTTCTAAGAAACGTGTGCAGCAGGGGATGTTGGCTTTGAGAAAGCATGCTCGTAAATCTTGTCTCAAGTCTGTAGGTACTGTGATTAAAAAACTGGACTTTGCGGAAAATTTATGTTACTCAGCTCGACCAGGCTACTCTGAATTTTCTCCTCGAAAGGATGTGGTGTCATCAGTTTCTGTAATGGATAGCTCTGAATCTAGAGTCTCGGTTGGTTCTGCATCTCCCCCTGTGATGGTTTTTGGATCTTTTGATCAGGCTTTGCTTGAGTCAACAGGATTTCTACAAAGGATGGACTCATATGGCATATATGCTTAGGGCCAAGATGCCCAGGTACAATCTGATTTTGAGGATGAGGCTACACCTGAACTTACAGGCCTCGAGGAAGTTGTGAACGATATTGGTTTCAGGTTCTGGGAGTGTCAGAAATGTTTATCAATGGGCCATAAGATGGAATCTTGTACCAGGCAAATCAGATGTAGGAAGTGCTTTCAGTATGGTCATAAAGAACGGGGCTGCTTTAATATATTTTCTAAAAAAAGCCCAAAGGTGTGTACCCAGAAGGGTAACTGCTCCTGTTCCAGAGTTGGAAGTGGATACAGCTATTTTAACGGTACCTACCTCTGTCATTACGGATTCCTCTACCTATACTACAGCCTCTGTCTCCCTAGAACATAACTCCCCACCGCCGGTGTTTGAAGCAACCCCAGCTAGATCGGAAATAATAGCAAACTATGAGATTGATCCGTTCCCATGGCTGCCCTAGGGACATCAGATTATCGATGGAGGAGAAACTAGGCTTCCACGTACGCATTACTTCCCCACTCATGCCCCGCCTCATCGTCACCAAGATTTCTGTGTTGCTTTGGTGGAGCCAAGGCCGCCGGATGCGGAGACCGATCTTTGGAGAAACAGAGTTCACAATTTCTTAGTGGGTACCTTGAATCTTCATGTGGTGAATTCTCAGCCTAGCTTATTTGGGGTTGGTAATTTTCAGTTGAGCAACCCCAATGCATGTATGCCCTTGTTGCACATGGTCAATATCTGCTACACGATAGATTTGTCCGATTTGTTTTTACCAGTGAAGCACCCAACTTTAGAGTTTCTCATGGATTTAGAACTGGCTGGCTCATGCTTCTGGGAATTCCTCCAGATTATCATACGGAATATGATATTGCAAACGCAATTTCTACTTTTGGGAAATTTCACTTTTGGAATAGTAATGATCCTATATTGGACCGTGCTCTGGTCTATGCCTCGTTTCCATCTCCTGTGCTTGTGCCAAGGGATGTGGTGTTTGGAAAGTTTGCGACTGTGGGTGGAAGCCGTGGTTTGTGGTCTGCTGCAGTTTATATTCTGTCAGCGGATTTTGCTGATGCTGTGGCAGCTGATGAGGACCAGATGCCACCTGATGGGAATCCTCACCCGTGCCAGGAAACTTACTGCAAAATAACAACTTGTTTGTTGGGCCACAATATCCAGAGATGGGTTGGGATGCACCTCAAGGGCCTGTTGATGGGGATGGGGTTGATCAAAACCAACAGCATAATCATCAGGAACAACAGCGGGATGATATCCCACTGGAGGATAATTTGATGGAGGATAATGAATCTATTCTGGAGGGTGATTCCATTGTTGGAGGCTCTGACTCTATGGAGTTAGATAACCAAAAGCTGGTTAATATTGATCTGAATATTGGTCCTGCTTTACCAAACTTGGAGGGCAATCCTGCTTTCTTTGACTTCATGCAGGTTGGACATGTGCAACTCTGTTTTGGACCTGTTCTGCCACCTGAATTGTGGTGGCGCCGTATGTTTGATAGTATGTTGCCAATGATCATGTCAAAAAGCATACCACTATCTCTACAGCTGCCTCCTTTTAAGTTGCTTTTGCAGAAAAGATCTTGGTTGCTGGCTTTTGAAACATATAGTTTTTTTTGGCCACCAAGGAGTAACTTTCTAGAGATCAATGGTAGCAATGATATATGTATTAAGCATAGGCCAGTGGCTAGAACTCTGTCTTTTGATGATGAGGATGCTTTGGTGGGGCCTACTGTGTTCGCAGCCTCACCTACAACTTTGGTTAAGAAAAGGGCCACTAGAAAGAAGAAGCATATTGTACAATCTTCAGAACGTAGGTTCACTAGAAGTTGCTTAAGTAATGATGGTATGAGGCATAAGCCAGTGATGGAACTTGGCTCTAGGCCAAATAAGAAGAGCAGGGCTAAACTACTTATTCAGGAGCATATGGTTGAAGATGCTGGGGCAAATGGACAGAATGAGGCTAACAATGTTCAGGAGTAGTATGAAGTGCCTGCCACCCCAATATCTGTTCTGCAGCATGTAGGACTTCAGCTGGGCATTGACCCAGCTAAACTTACAAAGGAGCAGCTTGAAGCTGATACTGTAGATGGACAACATCAGGAGCAAAATGATGATTAAAGATCCAAGGAGGGTGACTGGGTCTCACCATATAAATGGCCTGTATCTTGCTCTTTTGTCTTTTATTTGGTTGTTCAGATTTCAAAGTCTGTGTGAGAAGTATTGTCAGTCAGTCAGTGTCCAGTTTGTACTTCATATTGTTGTTGGACTTTGTTTTATCAAGAGGTGCTTTTGGTGGTATGTTCTTCCTGTTATTATGTATCAGGACAGAGTGAGCTTGCTTGTGCCAGGTTTCTAATAAATAGTTTATCTAAAAGAAAATGGCATGTGTTATGCTGGAATGTGTGTGGTCTAAATTCTTAAAATAGGCAGAGGTAGGTCTTCAATAAAATAAATGAAAGTGAATGTGATGTGGTCTGTCTGCAAGAAACAAAATGTGAAAGTTTTGACTGGAGATTTATCAGGAAGTTTTGCCCAAAACGTTTTGATAATTTTGTGTCTTCACCCTCTGTGGGAGATTCTGGGGGTATCATTATTCTGTGGAAAACGAATGCTTTTGATGATCTGTTGGTGGAAACACGGAGGTTTGGGATTGTGTTAAGATTTACGTCCACACATAATAATGAGGTTTGGCCTCTAGTCTGTGTGTATGGTCCTTGTGCTGGGATATTGAGGGACCAATTTGTTTCTTGGTTATATAACATGAATATACCTAACAATGAAAACTGGCTCCTCTTGGGTGATTTTAATTTTATAAGATCACATGATAATCGAAATAAAACAGGTGGGAACTTGAATGATATGTTTCTATTCAATGAGATCATTGGGCATCTGGGTTTACTCGAGCTCCCTCTAAAAGGAAGATCCTACACTTGGTCTAATATGCAGACTACCCCATTATTAGAACAACTGGACTGGTTCTTTACAAGTGCTAATTGGATCTCAGTTTATCCTAATACTCTGGTGTTTCCTCTGGCTAATACTGGGTCTGATCATGTCCCATGCGTGGTAAATATTGACACTAATATCCCTAAAGCAAGTATGTTTTGATTTGAAAATTACTGGGTGGATATGCCTAGGTTTCGAGATTGTGTGTCTAGCTCTTAGAATAAATCATCCAGAAAAGAGTATAGTTCTGCTATCCTAGTTGATAAATTAAAGACACTGAGGTATGACATTAAAATATGGAGGGTCAGTTTATATTGGCTGAAGGTGTTAATACAAATGTGCAATCAGGTGATCCTGGTCATGGACACTATTGAGGAGCATCGACCCTTATTTATCTTTGAATTTAATTTTAGAAGACTTGTAAAGATTCACTTGGATGAGCTTTTAAAGGCTGAGTGCAATTATTGGCGTAAGAGGTGCACCGTTAGATGGATTAAACAGGGGGAAGATAATACTAAATTCTTTCATGCTATGGCTTCTGAAAGATTTAGAAGGAATACTATTGCCATGCTAAGGGATGAGAATGGCATTGAGTACACTGATCATGAGTCGATGGCAGGGCTTCTTTGGAGTAGCTGCAAGGATAAAATGGGTCGTACTGATGGCATTTCCATGCAGTTTGATTTACCTCAGCTTTTGGTAAAAGTGGATGGCCTGGATGATTTAACTCGACCGTTTGAGAAAAAAGAAATGGATGAGGTGGTGGCAGCTATGCCCACGGATAGGGCACCAGGACCTGATGGCTTCAATGGATTATTTTTGAAAAAATGATGGAAGATAGTTCAGAAGGAGTTCTATAATCTTGCAGAGGATTTCTATAATGGCACACTGAATTTGCAAAATATAAATGGCTCACATATCACCTTGGTGCCAAAAAAGCCTGTGCCTATTGAGGTGAATGACTTTCGACCAATATCTCTGACTAATGTCTGTCTAAAATTCTTAACGAAGATTGCTGCAAACAGATTACAAGACAAAATTTTAGAGTGGATTCATAAAAATCAGTATGGCTTTTTGAGAACTCGTACTATCCAGGATTGCTTGGCCTGGGCGTTTGAATATTTGTTCCTCTATCATATCTCCAAAAAACAAATTGTTATTTTAAAACTGGACTTTGCTAAAGCTTTTGACACTGTGGAACATGAAACTATCTTGCAAATTATGAGGTTTAAAGGATTCAATGAAAAGTGGATTGGATGGATAAATTCAATTCTGTCGCCAGGGACTTCTGTTGTGCTTGTCAATGGCATCCCAGGAAAGCAATTTCACTGTAAAAGTGGTGTTCATCAGGGGGACCCACTTTCTCATTATTATATACGTTGGGATCAGATTTATTGCAATCTGCTGCCAATGATCTTGTTCAAAGAGGAGATATTAGTTGTCCTATTACAACTAATGATCAGAATTTCTCCATTATCCAATATGCAGATGATACACTGCTAATTATGCCTGCTAATTTGCAGCAATTAAGAGCACTTAAAGATTTATTGCACAAGTTCACCCTGTCAATTGGGTTGAAAATCAACTTCAATAAATCACATATGATTCCAATTAATGTACCTGATGATCTCATGAAGGTACTGGCTGAGGACTTTGGTTGTCAAATGTGTACTATGCCTTTTACTTATTTGGGATTACCGCTTGGAACGACTAAACCTACCATTACTGAGCTTATGCCTTTGGTTTGCCGTTTAGAAAGAAAGTTGTCCTCCATTTCTAGTTTTCTGTCTCAAGGTGCAAGGCTGCAGCTAATTAATTCTGCACTTTCTTCGATGCCTCTACACTTCTGATGTACCCTACAATTACCTAAAGGGCTCAAAGTACAGTTGGATAGGATCCTTAGTTAATGCCTTTGGAGAGATAAACCGGATGAACCTAAGAAATCTCTGGCTGCTTGGCAATTAGTATGTCTGCCCAAGAACAAAGGAGGTCTGGGTGTGGTTGATTTCCAAAATAATAATGGTGCTCTTCTTATTAAGTTCTTATACAAGTTTTATAATTACAAGGACACTCCTTGGGTACAGCTTATTTGGAGTACACACTATGATAATAAAGTGCCGCATGCAGAAAAACTTTGTGGATATTTCTGGTGGAGGGATGTGATTAAGCAAGTGGATAACTTTAGGGGAGTTGCTTCTGTAAAGCTTGGGAAGGGTGATACTTTCCTTTTTTGGACAGACAATTGGTCCATACATGGAAGCGTGCAGCCTTTTAAAAATCGATTCCCTAGATTATTTTCTTTTGTGTTCAATGAAAATCTTTCAGCAACTCAAGTGTATTCAGTTGATGAGATTCAGGATCTATTCTACTTACCACTATCTGCTAGTGCTCATCAGGAGCTTATGGATCTTAAAGACATCCTGGTTCAGAATCCTTTAAATGATCAACAGGATGTCTGGTCTTATTATTGGGGTGAGAGTTATACCCCTGGCCAATTTTATAAGCTGATCCATGCACATATTCTGGCATCTAATGTTTATTCCTGGCTTTGGAGATCGAGTGGTATGATGAAGCACAAAATGTTTGCTTGGCTCTTGCTTCGAGATAGACTGAATACTTGTGATTTGCTGCAAAGGAGGCATTGGAATGTCACAGATAATACTCAGTGTGTGCTATGCCCGGTCAGAGCTTATGAGGATAGAATTCACTTATTCTTTTAGTGCAATTTCAGTGTGAGAGTTTGGAACTATTTGCAAGTTACCTGGCAGTGTCATGATGATCTTCAATATGTGGTTGCTCAGGCTAAATAGGATTTTGGTCAGCCCTTTTCATGGAGGTACTTGTTTTAGCTTGTTGGAATATATGGATACTTTGGAATGGGAAGATCTTCAATCATGAAAGGCCATCATTTTCTAAATGGAGATTCAATTTTATCAATGATATCAGCTTACTACAGTACAGGATTAAAGCCAAATATAAACCTATGCTCATGTCTTTGATTGCTTCTCTACCATAGGGATAGATCTTTTGGTTTTGTTCATTTTGGTGTCTGTGTTAGGTAGGTTTTACCCCATGTAATTATTTACATACTACTGGTTGTATTTTGTTTTGAGTTTAATAAAATTGCTGTGGGGCTTTTGCCTCACAGTTCCAGGTCAAAAAAAATAAAAAAATAAGGAATATTTAAAAGCCAAATTAAAACTTGTCCTAATCCATAAGCAAATGGAATAAATATAATCCAAATCCAAATAAAGGGATAAAGAATATTCAAATAAAATAAAATGGCCTTAACCAAATTCTATTCCATTAGATTAAAGACAAAATCCCTAAAAATAATGATTAATTAAATCATGGGAAAATAATAATTGGAATTTACCCAAGTGGAATAAAAGTTATTTAATTAACTTAATTGGAATCAAAGAATCATCTAAATAAAATTTCTGGAATTAAAACCATATTTGATTTCATTGGAATAAAAACATTTGCCTAATGATTAATAATCATATTAAAATACTTTAAATAATTCAAAGTGAGTTATTTAAACACCCTGATAAATAAATAAAACCTACTAAAAAGGTTTGCTGAAATTTAGATTTCAAATAAGGGTTTGAGAATTTAATTAAATCTTATTTAATAAAGGAAAGTGCCCTTTTTAAATAAAATATAAACCATAAAATAATAAAAGAAATATCCCAAATTTTCTTTAAAATACAGGTTTAAACAGTATAGAAACTACTGAAAAGTTTTGAAAAGATTTGATAAATAAATCTGATTCAAATAAGAGTTTGAATTTGAAAACAGAAAATCAAAATGGAAAAAGAAAAAGAAAACAGAGAAGGAAACAAAATAAAACAAACAGCCCAACCGAGCTAAGGCCATCAGGCCCAGCAACCAGCCCACTCCCTCCTCCCCTGCGGAAACGTTTCACACTCACTAACGCACCCGCGAACTCACTAATGGTTGGACCCCACCACTCCTCTCTCTCTCGTTGCCGCCAAGCCCCAATGCCACGCGAGCGTCTTCTTCCTCACCGCCGCTGACCGCGCCCCCTCTCTGGCCATTACAGCCGTTTGAATGCCGACGTTAATACGCGTTAACGACGTCATGAAACCGCCCCTGATCACGCACACTTAATCGCCCGCGCCTCCTCTATCTTTCCCCCCAGATCTCACTCCACGAACGCCACCAGGCCGCTCCGATTCCGCCCGAGACCTCTCTCTGCTCCGACGAGCTTCACAAGCTATTCCGGCTGCTCCTCGCCGCTCCTTGCCTCCTAGTCCCCACTAGCACATTCCCCATCACCCCCTGCAACTCCCAGTACCGCTCGTTTAGCTGCGCGTGCTCTGTAGCCTCGGCAACTTCTTCACCAGAGCAGCGCCGCCGTATGCCTCGACTCCGGCGAGTTCCCCAGGTAGCATCTGACCGCGCCTCTCCTCCTCTTTCACACACGCATACTAGCCATGACTTTGCACATCTAACTGTATCCTCCTTTCTCTCTGGCGTGCACCGTAGCCTCGCCACCGTCCCCAACAGAGAGCACCCGACGTCGTCTCGATCTCCGACGAGCAATCAACGTCGACTCCGTGCGCCCCTTCGCCAAACAAGCATACCTTGAGCATCAAGGCGACACTGCCAGTCTGGTAACGCTTCCCATTCTCTCCCTCGCTTCCAGTAGCCGCCGCAGCGCCGTAGACCAAGCACGCCGCTGCTCACCGTCGCCGCGCGCCGCCAGTTGATGGTCGTTTGATCAACGGCCATTAGATCCTGATCACGTGGCTACGATAGAATGACTAACCGAAGGGTATCCTTTGATCTGTGCCGCACGATCTGTTTAAAATCTAACGCACCACAGCAGCCGATCCGCACGAACCGGTATAATCCAATGAAAACACACCACGTGGCTCAGAGTGTGATTTAAAAACAGAAACATTTCAATTAGATATGTGATTTTGTAAATTCCATAAATTTAAATCTACACATCCAAATTTTGTAAATTTTATATCAATGGAATCATCAAAATAAGTACTTTCCAACTATGAACTTTGTTTAGTAAATTGCTTCAGTTAAATTGGTTGTTTTTACAGAAACTTGTGTAGGCATAAATTAAATATAAAAATTGTTTTAGAATTATTTATAAGGTAAAATCTTTGGTAAATGATTTGTTTTGAACCTACTGACCATAAAAACCAACTTATGGATTTAAAAATGTATTTTGTGAAGTTAAAGAGTAAATCTTTGAATTAAAGCATTTCTAGTTAAATAAAAATATTGATTATGGTTTAAAAATGATTATTGAGTAAAACCTTTGGAAAATGATTTGATTTAAACTCTCTAACCCTAAACACCAAGTTTTGAGATTTAAAAATATATTTGGTAAAGCCTAGTAAAAATTATCACTTTGTTCAAAGGCATTTCTAACAAATAAAATATTGCTTGGGTATAAAAATGGTTTATAGGTAAAACCTTTTGCAAATGGTTTTAATATTAAACACTTGACCTTAAAACACTAACACTTGTGTTTAAAAATATATTTGTCAAACACTAGAAAATATTACTTTGATTTGAACCATTTCTAGCAAAACAAAAATGACTTAAAGTGGCCATTTTCACTAACTTGATATCAAATGGTTTTACCACATTTATAAATGACCAATAGATGTTTTAAAATGTTTTTAACCTATTAGAAACCACTTTTACAAATAAAACAATCTATGGCATGCTTGCATGCATTGCTTTGTTTTATTATTTTGTGTGATGATTATTTGAATGGTAGTTTGAATATTTGCTTGCTTGATTGAATTGTAGTGGAATTTGAAGAGTGTGACTATTGCAAGATCAAGGAGTGAACTTATATTATCTACCAAAAAGGCAAGTGGTGCTTCATACTTTTGTCCCATTATTTTCACTATACATTAGTGATATTTCTAAGTAGGACTTGCATGGAATTTTCTAAGTATAAACTATGCCATGGGAAATCCTAGTAGATGAAACCTTAGTAGAATTTTCCTAAGTTAAGATTCCTACTACTATCATGCTTAGCCTAGCTAGTAGAAAACAAGGGTGGATTATATTCATGCTATGAAGTATTTCTAAGTCAAGGACTTGTGTTTTGTTTAATAAAACAACTTTGTGAATGAATCACCTGGGTGGAAAGGGATTTGCTTGGAATGATTTTTGTTGAGTAGTTACCAGGGCCCATTTTCATGGTTTACCCTGTGTATCTCACTTGTGGAATGCCACCCAGGAAACAAGAGATTTGAGATGTCAAATGTTGAGAAGCTTCAAGTGCAGCCACTTGGCATTATGCGCTCTACCTGGATCATATAGGTTGCAATAACTTAGCCAAATGGACAGTTGGTGGTAGGGGATGATAGGTTGGAGCGCGTCCATTCTGGTCTAAGGGAAGGCTTCTGAAAGATCTTGTCTCGATGCATGTCGAGTCTTGTGGGGAAAGTGCACCACCTCTGCAGAGTGAAAAATCTAAGTACTTAGCCGTGTCCCCAGCAATGGACAATTTGAGAATTAAGACATGGAAGCTATCAAGAATCTCCTCATCCCAATTTCTAATTTAAAAACTTGTGGTTGAACAAGGGTTGAAGGATCACCAATTTCTATTGGTAGATGCCTTGAGTGATTTTGACAAACAAAAACTTAGTGTTTTCAAATGATAAGGAAAATCTATTTTGAGCAATGCAAGCCTAAGCTCCACTTAGCCAAATGCATATAGATGATAGACTCCACTATACTACCATAGTATCACTTGCCAATACAATTCAAATGTATTGACCCTTTTGGCTGTAACTTATTATGTTGCAGGTTTGTTTGATGTTAGTGAAGTGTGTTGATTAGGATTACAAGTCTACAACCAACATGACTGCATGTGGCACTTTGAAGATGAAGGACTCCATGCTACATAGTTATTTATGCTGCATTGTCATGAGAGAGCCAAATGAGCTATGTAAGATGTAATGATTTATTTTATTCCTGGTTATAAAGTTGTAATATGACCTTTGTTTCTTGATATTAAATCTTAATTGTGAATGCTAGATATTGATCCAGGGACTAGCATTGTAAACACATGGATCATAATATCACGGAAGTCATCAGTTCCCATAAAAGATTTAATGCATTCATAATCATAATTTATACCTGACTTTCTTCCTTTGTCATTCTCCCATGCTTCAGTGTTCTCTTGAATAGGGTCTAGAAGATCCCATTTTGCTTATTACTTCATACGTGTGAATAATCCAACACAAGAAGGATCTAATAAATATTTATCATGAAGAGAAAGCCTTGCATAAAAGTTATTGATAATAATATTGTTAGGAGTTCATGAATAGGACATTTAAGCATTAGTAACTTCAATGTCCCCCAACCTTGGGCTGTACTCTCTCCATCACGAGGCCAAAAGTTATATATTTGATTCCTATCCTTATGAATCTCACTGGAAGGATATAATTTAGAATAAAAGAGAGGTACTATTTCCTCCCATTCCATAGATTGTCTAGTCTTCAGTAGCTTATACCATTCTTCAGCTCTTCCTTTCAATGATATAGAGAGTAACTTCTTCTTAACCTGTTCAGTTGTGATACCTGCACACTTAAACAACCCGCATAATTCATGGATAAAGAGCAAGTGATCACCAGGGTGGAAAGTTCCATCCCCTAAATAATAATTATCCATAACACGATCAACAATACTTGTAGGTATCTTAAAATGATCTATCTCAACAGGTGGTGGCTCATCTACTACCCTAGAAGTGGTAGGAGTTTTACCAAACTTTAAACCAAGTGGGTCATCCATATTGGAAACAAAGTAACAAACAGAAATAAAAAGAAATACTCACAGTAGAACTTTCCTTTACCAGTCCCACCCTTCAATAGCCCTTCACTCATCGGCAACGGCGCCAGAAAATAGTCTCGATGACCCACAAGTATAGGGGGTGTATCTTAGTACTTTCAATAAATAGGACTGTCGATCCCAACAAGGAGCATAAGGTGTTGACTAGTGGTATGGGGCAGGAAATCTCTGTAAATACTTAGCAAACGGATTTTTAGGGGTTTTCTGATAAAGCAAGGTAATAAAGTCCAAGTAATAAAGACATCAAATAATTGCAGCAAGTAGCCCAATCCTTTATTAGCAAAGGACAAGCCGGTGGAAATACTTATGAGTACCAAACGTTGTCGAGGACACATGGGAATACTGTCAAGTGCTTTCACTTCATATAGTTGAGTAGTCTTCTTTGGTTTTATAAGTGTTGTGTGGGTGAACCTGTACTAATGTACCGACTTTACTTGGACTAATACATACTTGTGATTAAACCCCTTGCAAGCATCCGCAACTACAAGAAAGCAATTAAGATATAAACCTAACCACATCCTTAAACTCTGAGATCCTACACTCCCTTGTGCAATGGTTTCCTAACAGGGGTTCAGATTTCTGTCACTCCGGCAACCCCATAATTAGTAGCCACATACACAATGCATTCCCCTAGGACCATAAATGGTGAAGTATCATATAGTTGACGTTCACATGACACCACTAGAAGAATAGCACCAAAACTTAAATATCAAACCATTGAATAATATCTCAACACAATTCCACTACTAACAACATGACTTCTCCCATGTCCTCAAGAAATAAACAAACTACTCACGAGATATCATATGGATCAAGATCAAAGATGATATGTTGATGAATAACAATCTGAACATAAACAATAATTCAATGTTTCCACTCACAAGAATCAACTACAATAGGAATCAACACCGGGAAAGTTTCCCCTAAGAACTATGCAATATTCTACACAATTGTTACAGCGGGATGGAGTGGTGATGATCGTTCTGGTGGAGATGATGGTGTGGATGATGATGATGATCCTGATGAAGTCTATCTTGATGATGGTGTTGATGGCGATGATCTCACATCTCCGGGAAGGAATTTGTCGGGGGGATAACCCCCGGGTGGGGAAAGCCAGGCACAAGTAGGCCAGCTCCAGAAGATGCAGGCCGCCTGGCCTTCAGGAAGGAAAATTCTAGATAACTGGCGAACACGCCCGGCTAGGCTTGTAACCTTCCCAGCTGGCCCGTCTAGCCGGTGGCCTGAAGAACCGGCCGGGTGGCCCCTTCCACCCGACTCACCTCAGATTCGATGGAGGGCACGGAAGGGTTGACGCTCTGTGCAGGGTACGCCTCTGGCTCTCCCTCATCATCGGGCAAGATGGCATGCCATCATGGCCAGCGCTACCCGACGAAGATAAAGCAAGGTGGTCGGCTGGACTGGCGAAAGCAGTCCGGGTGACTGTTAAAGCAAGGATGATGCCCCAAAAGAAGCCCGGGTGACCACTAAAGAGAAGGATGCCGCTAAAAGAAGGGCGGACTGGGTCCTTGCCCACCGGCTGGGCCCTGCAGCTGGCCCTGTCCTGTAAACCCATATCCAAACAGTAAACCCTAGGACCCGATCTGTAATCTGCCCCGCTGCCGAGACCAGTATATAAGGGAGGGCGGAGCTAGGGTTCTAGGTAGGCAACCATAGAAGGATAGAAGTGTTAGCATCAAGTTCCCATATTCCTCTAGCTCTCAATAGTCGCTAAGGAAACATCTCAAGGAGCATCTGTACTAAGCATCAGCTCCCACATATACTTCATCTTGTAGGAGTAGGGGTGTTACCTCGCCAAGAGTGCCCCGAACCTGGGTACGTCGCTGTGTCTGCAGTTCACCGCGCCCAACCCGTTGCGTGAGCCACCGAATTCAACCGTGTGTCCCTTCTTTGCCATCCCTGATGGCACTGCCGTGTTCCACACCACGACAGTTGGCGCCCACCGTGGGGCACATCGCTTCGGCTAGGATCATCTTCCACACGGGACTTCCGCTCGTCGCCGGTGAACTCGTGGCCTCTAGCCTCGTTCTCATGCTGGGTGCCTTCGACTGCGTCATCGATAATGCAGTGTGCTTCGTCGGTAACACCTTCCCTGCCGACGGCTCCATCATGCATTTTGGAGACGTCCGCGTCTACATCGCCACTATCGCTGAGGTTTCCCCAGCATGGTCACCCCCGTCCTCGACGTGCCCCTCACCCGCGGCCCTGCCATAGGGAGTGGTTGCGCCGAAGTCATGGTGGTAAACGCTCGCGAGTACCACCGACCACCTCAAGAATGACGATTGGGAGGAGAGAACTCCGCGCCCGAGCAAGAGTAAGACCCGCTCACCACCTCCATCTAGCACTTGCACGCTTCGGTCGTCGTCGAGACGGATCCAATGACTTCAACGGCAGCGCTCAAAGCTACGAGCCAAAAACTCCTGGAGGAAGCCACCAAGGTCATGGCTAGCCAGCGTCGGCTGAACGCCACCGTGCACGAATACAATGCGGCTCACGGCTTCGCCAGAAAAATCCAGCACCGAGGGCGTGACCTGGCGTCAGAACTGGACCGCGCCGCCGATTCGCATGCAGGTGTGGTGCAACCCGTCTACAACACACCCGCCAAGAACATGAGGGCAGACGAGGCGGCAGCTGCGGAGCTGAAACACCTTGAGGGCAAGGAACTTCGTCGCCAGCAGGAGCGCGTGCAGCTCCTCGTGGCCACTGCAAACAAGCAGCAAGCCGAGGTCACCCCTAGCCAGGTGGGCAACTCCCGCGACATCGTCGTCCGCAAAGGCGCGAGCCAGACGGCGCACGGAGGAAGCAAGCATCAACATGCATCTTCTCCAGGAAGGGTTGGGCAAAACAGCCGCCCGCGTGGCGAATCTGGCAATCGCGGTTGCCACAATCGGGATGCCGCCGCCTCTAGCGTAAGCCACGCCCCGGCAGCCGGAGCTTCTCAGGGGAAAAAGAAGCGAGCACCGGAGGAGGGAGCATATGCGAACAAGGACCCGCCTGCGTTACGCCTGAAGGGCCGGCTCGGGAGCGCATCAACCTCCTGGTGCAGTCACGTACTCTGGAGGAAGAAAGTTCGGCTGACCCGAAGTGTTTCGGCCCGCTCATCCGAAACGAGCCGTTTCCGAAGGGATTTTCGCTCCCAAGGGACACGCCAAAGTACAGCGGAACCGTCAAGCCTGAGGATTGGTTGGTCGATTACAACACCACGGTGGGAATCGCCAATGGCAACCTCCGCCTGGCCGTCCCCGACAATAGCACCAACGTCTGGCCGGCAAGGACATGGCTCAATAGCCTCCCCGACAACAGCATCAACGCCTGGCTGGACTTCGAAGAAGTTTTCATCCATAACTTCACCGGAACATACAAGCGACCGGGTCAGCCTCGCGAGCTTGCCCTCTGTGTACAGGGAAAGGACGAGTCGGATCGTGCCTACCTTACCCGGTGGACCAGCATGCACAATTCGTGCGAAGGGTTGTGTGAGCACAAAGCGATAGACTTCTTCACCAACGGCTTCCTATACGGCACCATGCTGAAGCATAAGCTCAGCCAGGCAGACCCACAAACCATGGCCCAGGTCATGGCCATCGCGGACAAGTACACCACCGCTGACGCAGCAATGAAGAAACCCATCGTGGTGGACGACCAATGCCTAATCGTCACGGACGAGCAGGCGGAGCGAAGCCAGCCGGGTGGCCTTCATCCCAGGCGACACGGTCATGACAACCGCCACGGCAAGAGGAAAGACGACCAGCCGGATAGCCGGAACGACACCAAGCAAGTAGCCGCTGTGCATGAAGATTCGGCTGCAGGAGGCAACCGGAGGCAGAGGCCGGACAATAGGCCGCCTCGGCCTAAGTACACCATGGATTCCATGCTCGACGGGCCATGAAAGTTCCATAGTGGCGGCAACAAGCTCGTGAATCACACGAAGAGCCAATGCAGCTGGACAAAGAAAATGGCCGAAGCCGGTGGGCTCCCACCACCACCTCCACCGCCAGCCGGAGGCCCACCGGACAACAGGGAATGACGCAACCGCCGCGAGGATGACGAGGACGGTTACCCACGGTAGGTGGGTAATTACCACATATTCCTGGCGGAGCTGAAAACGAAGCACGCCAAGCGGAGATGCAAGGCGGAGGTGAGCGCAATCTTCCCCCTGTTCCCCAGTACCTACACTGGTCCGACCAGGCGATCACCTAGAGAAAGGAGGATCAGCCGACCGTGTTGCCAAGCCCTGGTAGCTACGCGTTGGTCCTCGACCCCATCATCATCTCCAAGAAGCACTCGTGCCGCTTCTCTCGGGTACCGATCGATGGAGGAAGAAGCATCAACCTCCTCTATCGGAGCATCCTTAAGAGGCTAGGCATCAACGAGTCCCAGCTGCAACCCTCGAGCACTTCGTTCCATGGAGCAGTACCAGGACCATCGCACTCCCCAATCGGCAAGATCCGGCTGGACGTCATCTTCGGCAGCGAGAACAACTTCCACCGTGAGCCAATTTGGTTCGAGGTCGTGAACCGCTCTAGTGCCTACCATGCCATACTAGGGCGCCCAGCTTTGACCAAGTTCATGGGAGTACCGCACTACACATACCTCAAGATGAAGCTGCCGGGCCCAAAGGGAGTGATCACTGTCGACGGATGCTACAAGCGTTCGATCGAGTGTGCTTCAGACGGCTCCAAGCTAGCCGAGGCGATGATCATCACCGAAGAGAAGCATGTCATAATGCAGAATGTGGCGGCCCTGCAGAAGGATATGCCGGCTGGAGAGCCCAAGCCGGCTGGAGAATCACAGTTCAAGCCCTCGCAAGGAACAAGGAAGATCCTGCTGAACGAGGAAGATCCAAGCAAGTTCGTACTGGTCGGAGACGGCTTGGACAGCAAATAGGAAAGTGCGTTCGTCGATTTCCTCCGTGAGAACCGGGACATTTTTGCATGGTGCCCCAAAGACATGCCAGGTGTCCCGAGGGAACTCGCCGAGCACTCCCTTCATGTTCGACCAGACGCGAAGCCGGTTAAGCAGTCTTTATGCTGCTTCGCAGAAGAAAAATGAAGAACGATTGGTGAGCAGATCACACGGCTGCTCGCAGCCGTCTTCATCATGGAAGTTTTCCACCCGGAATGGCTCGCCAACCCGGTGCTGGTCCTGAAGAAGAACAAGACATGGCGCATGTGCGTCGACTATACCAGTCTCAACAAGGCTTGCCCCAAAGATCCTTTCGCTCTGCCGCAGATTGATCAAGTCATCGAATCGACCGTCGGGTGCGATTTGTTGTCTTTTCTGGACGCTTACTCGAGCTATCATCAGATCAAGCTCAATGTAACCGATCAAATAAAGACATCATTCATAACCTCGTATGGAGCATACTGCTACACCACCATGCCCTTCGGGTTGAAGAACGCAGGCGCACCCTATCAGCACTGCATGCAGAAATGCCTATGGACGCAGATCGGAAAAAACATGCACGCCTATGTCGACGACGTCGTCATCAAGACCAATGAGCAACACACACTCCTTGAGGATCTGAAGGAAACATTTGACAACCTTCGCTGTTTCCAAATCAATCTGAACCCGGAGAAGTGCGTGTTTGACGTCCCAGCCAAAAAGATCCTGGGCTTTCTCGTCTCCGAGCGAGGAATCGAGGCGAACCCGTAGAAGATCGGAGCCATCGAGCGCATGAAGTTGCCACAGAACCTGCATGACATGTAGAAATTCACCGGATGCCTCGCTTCCCTCAGCCGGTTCGTCAGCCGGCTGGGAGAGAAGGCCCTTCCCCTGTACCAGCTGATGAAGAAGACGGACAAATTCGTCTGGACAACTCAGGCGGATGATGCTTTCCGAGACCTCAAGCGCATGCTCACCTCACCACCCATCCTGGCGGCACCAGTGGCAAAGGAGCCCATGCTGATGTATATCGCCTCCACAAATAGAGTGGTTAGCGTGGTATTGGTAGTAGAACAACTAGAGGAAGGGAAGGCTCAGATGGTCCGGCGCCCCGTATACTACCTAAGCGAGGTGCTGTAGCTCTCCAAGCAGAACTACCCCCACTGCCATAAGCTGGTGTACGGCGTGTACATGGCCGCCAAGAAACTCAAGCACTACTTCCAAGAGCACTCCATCCGGGTAGTAGCATTGGATCCACTCGCGGAAATCATTGGCAACAAAGACGCCACTGGCCACTTGGCAAAATGGGCCATCGAACTCGCTGCGCACAACATCCAGTACAAGCCATGAACCACAATCAAGTCCCAAGCACTGGCCGATTTCATCGTCGATTGGACGGAGACACGGTACATGCCTCCAGCGCCGGATTCAACTTACTGGAACCTACATTTCGACGGATTGAAAATGCAAGGAGGACTCGGAGTCGGAATAGTGATAACCTCGCCCAAGGGCAACCGGCTGGAGTACTTCCTCCAGATCCACTTCAAGGCTTCCAACAACGTCGCCGAGTACGAAGCACTCATCCATGGACTCAAGATGGCTAAGCAGATAGGCATCCAGAGGGTGCTATGCTTTGGAGATTTGGACTTGGTGGTACAACAGATACCTGGCGAGTGGGACGCCAGGGACGCGAACATGGCACTCTACCGCTTCTTCGTCTAGCAGTTGTGTGCCTGCTTTGAAGGATGCGAGTTTCACCACATGCCTAGAGCCAACAACGAGGCTACCGACGCCTTGGCCAGGGTCGGGTCAACAAGACAAGCCATACCGCCTGGAGTCTCCCTCGAGCACTTGCGCAAGCCCTCCATCACCCCCTCACCAGAGTCCGGCTCCATCGTGCTCAGCGCGGATCCAGGAATGGCTAGTGCCTCGCCGCACCCCGGGACTGCCGCGCCGCACCCGGGGATTGCCTCGCCGCACCCGGGGACTGCTGCACCACACCCGGGGACTGCTTCGCCGCACCCGGGCACTACCGCGACGCGGCCCATGGTCGACATCAGCACGCTTCCACCCAGCAGGCCTCCCGATGTTCCGGAGCCGGCCGTTCGTGAGGAGATCAAGCTCATCATACAGACGGTGCACACCATCCGGGAAGCGCCCGACTGGGCAAAGCTGTACATGGACTTCCTGGCCAAGGGAGAACTCCCGACAGAAGAGGTGGCAGCACGACAACTGCAGCGAAGGGCAAGCGCCTACACCATCATCAACAACGAGCTGTATAAGCTCAACGTCGGGGGCATCTATCAATGATGCGTCAGCCAGGAAGAAGGAACCAAGCTCCTAATGGACATACACCAGGGCGAGTGTGGCCACCACGCCTCGTCAAGGGCAATATCAGCGAAGACCCTTCGGCATGGTTTCTACTGGCCGACTACGCTAAAGGACGCCGAGGAGATAGTCAAGACATGCAACGGCTGCCAGCGATTCAGCCAACTGAAGCACTCAAGACAATACCAATCACCTGGACGTTCGCGGTATGGGGTTTGGACATGCTGCCATCTGACCTTAAAAGGTGGGCTGAAGATCTTGGACGCATACATGACCGCAACCTCAGGATGCCTTTCTTCGATATCCATGCGGAGCTCTCGTCAATATTGCACCAACAAGTCATGAAAACTGGGGGCCTCATCTACGGCGGCAATCCAACATGCAACAAGGAGATAGATTCACTTTTAGCAAAGCAGGGTGATGGAAGGACATTCATAAAGTTAGAGAAAGGAGCCAAATGTGGCTTCATCAATATCCTTGAGCTGACTCTTCAGCCGAAGAAGTCTTGATGTTTTCCTAGCTAGCTGTTAGTTCTGAACTTGTGTTGTAAACTTTATCCCTATGTTAACTTTCCCAAAAACCTCTAGAGTATGTTTTGTAAACCGTTGAACTTGACTATTTTAGTTCTTGGTCATATGTTTCTTTTCATTCGTTATTGCCACCCTACTTCTTGGTTTGCTTTGTCTTTCTTCGAAATGCTGATGATTAAAACGTGTTATGGCACTATGCGTGTGACTATACCGCTGCTAGATCTGGTGTGCCAAGTAGACTTTTAATTTGTGATCCTCAACTTGCCACACTAGATCCATCAGCGTCATTGTTATTTTTGTGCCAACCTAAGTATGAGGCACTAATCCAAGTCATTCTTGGTTTGATTTTTCTTTCTTTCTTTGAAATGCTAATGATTAAAATGTGATGTGGCACTATGTGTGTGACTATAACCTGATCGTCTGTTATGCCATGTGGAATGCACAAACTATAAGTCAGTTGTGCATCCTACTTTGCATGCCAGATCCATCAGGGCATTGTTGTAATTTTAGTGTCCAACCTAAATATATATGATGCATGGTTTTATGAGTGTGTTGGCCCTATTTTACATCTTTCTGCATCCATATATATGCATGATTTTATCTTTCAACTGATATTGCTTTCCACTGACATAGCTAATAACATCTTTCTTGTGTACAGGATATGGCGAAGAAGTTCTATGTCGTGTACATCGGTAAGGTAGCAGGTGTGTGCGAGGAGTGGGAAGACTGCCAGAAGCAAGTGAACAACTTCTCGGGCAATAGCTACAAAATCTACAAAAGTAGAGAGGTGGCGGAAGAGAAGTGGAGGAAGCACGGGAGGAAGAAGTGGAGGAACTTCATCGTGATCACCACCTTTATCTTCATGGTAGGTTGTTTGCTCTACTTCACCGAGAGCTCCATCATAGTTTTAATGTGATTCTAAACTTGTACTCGGTCCCCGAGAGATGTGAACTTGTCACACACTTGGTGTTATGTGATGTACTAGTTTGTTATAGTTGATGTGTGAACTTGTATGTCACGGATTTATTCAAGTTGATGTGTTATGTACTTGTATTCATGTTGGTTCTACTTTGTTTTGTCCAATTTCAACTTTCTGGAAATTCTGTGTTGTTTATACTGTATTCTAGACAGTGTAATAAATGTGGATTATGTATTCTGGACTATATTGTGGTTCTGAAAATTTGACATTCGAAAACGCTATTGGAGGCGCATATGTAAGGTTATTTGTCAACACCCGGATTTTTAATCCCAGATTCCTGTTATGCCATACGTCGCAATCATAGGATTACCATTTTTGCGAGACATAACAGATTGGTACCATAGTTCATCATCCATTACAAACCATAATAAAGGTCTTACAAATAAAGGATCTCATGATCCATTCTTAATACAATCAACACAGTGAAATAATATAATAAGGGTAGCGTGGTCGAAGCTCCATCTTCAGGGTCACACGCAATGCTGACGATGGGAGATGATCCTAGTTGTCATAGACTTCCTGTTGTACATCATCCTGGTAGTCCTCTTCATAGTCTGGCCATGAGAATAGCCAGGGACAAAGCCATGAGTACTCTTTAAGTACTCGCAAACTATCACTAACGAGTAAGTAGTTTGAGTAGGAATCCTAAGCTCTAGGTTTATTTGCAAAAAGTCGGGTTTATCTCTAACTGAGTTTAGAAGTAAAGAAAATTAACTTAATGTTTTACAACACCTAAGTGGGAACTTAGTTTTCATATTCACAACCCTGTTGTGGTCAAGTCAAAGTCATAATTCATTTCACAATTCATTTTGAAAACATATGACGACGGAACAGTATGGCCACTCCAACTGTCCATGACAGTGGACGCGGCTATTCGAATAGTTTGACACTCTACAGAGGTGGTACACTTTCACCACAACATTCGATACATCTGTCAGGAACAATCCTGAATCATCATACTTAGTATGCGGATAATCAATCCTATCCTTTCAATTACGCACCCTAATATAGGCACCTCCCCTATGAGTTTGGCCTCTCAACCATGACCATCTGTCATCTTGGGAACTGCACAGGTGGATAATCATCACGAGGTAGCCTCAGCTCAAACCTCTTCCGCAAGGGAACCCATACTAAGATATATAAACTTCCAGTTAAGCCCTACCCAAATTCGGGTATTGTGGTTGTACGGTAAAATTGGAATGGTATCGCATTCGAAACCAACCATCAGTTTTATAAAAGGGCTAAGGCTCATGCCTCAACATTTTCATCATCAAATCATCTGGTGTTTATAACACATGTCAAAACATTTCATTGGAATGACTCATCATTCCAAGGTTTTCATAATCATCTTCACCAAGTATTCCCATCTAAAATGATCAAATTTTATGCTTAGCACTAGCCACTAAAATTGTGGGTAATCACTAATGAGGGGTGCTAATCAAGTGTGACTATCCAAATCTAGATCTCATGCCTCAGTATGACATCTAGTTCTAACTAACTTAGGCCAAGTTTTATGATCTTTATGCTACCTATAATATCTTTCAAAAACTCACAAGTCACTAAGTAAAAGCAATAAAAATCTTTGATAAAGAAATAAAATAATAAAGCTTGCAAGTAAAACTGGTATTTGGTACAATCAATGTTTGCATAACCAAAGCATGCCTAAGGTCTCTAGTTTGCATAGTTATCATGCAAGTGTTAGCTTGCATAGTGTAGCTTTCCTTGAGTAGGGCAGTGATTGAAGTTCTCTTCTTCTTCTTCTTTTTCTTCTTCATAGTCCCCTTCCTCCTCGTATCCTTGGTAGGTACTAGCGTCTATAAATAAACACGAGGTACACAATCACCAAACAATACTTAACTACTTATATTTGGCACACAAAGGTTCACACTAGATGATCTAGTATCATCACAAACATCACATGAAATAAAGACCTAGTCTTATTTATTTTATTTTGGAAAAGTAATTTCTACTCATTGAAAACTACTTAAGATTTAATATTCTCCAATTAAAATATGGGATCATGTTAACACATGTCATCACCACATATTTTAATACTTGGGAATGTGATTTAAAGTGGTGTCACAATTTAATAAGGTTTAAAATTATTATTTTAAATAATTAAAGTGACTAGAAATGCCTATGGGGAATTCTTCTAATACTTGTCAAAGATTACTGCAAATAAACCTATATTTTTACATATTCAGAAATATCTTGTCAAATGTGATTTTTGAGAGTTGGAATCAACTCAAAATAATTTATGGTTGATTTTTTAAAAAATGTTTGAATGTAGAAAAGTCTCTGTCTTGTTATTTTTACTATAGGTGATCTATAATTCCAAATGGTTTGAATCCAACGGTCTTGGATTGATAATTTCAATAAGTTTCTAAATTTTTTGGTTTCGTGCAATTTGGTTTAGTAAATCTCTCTCAATTGATTTTTGAATATACTGACAAAACTGTCACATCCCAAAATTTTCCAAATTTTAAAATGTGAAAAATAAATAAACAAAATAAAATTTTGTTGAAATTTAGGGTCAGAAGAAACATTTGATTCCAATTGGAAATATCAAAACCTATTTTGGTCAAATAGAATCCTAAAGGGATTTAAAAAGATAAACAATTAATAAATAAAGTTATAATAGTTGGAATCACTCTTTTGGATCTTTTAATAAAAAGATATGGTTTTCAAAAGCAAAGGTAGAAATATAAGTAAGGATTATTTTATAGAGCCAAATAAATCTTGGCCAAGCTTTTGAAATAAAATAATTTCTATTAGATAAAAAGAGTAAAGGTTTATTTAAATAAAATAATGAGGATTTATTAATATCCAATTTTATTAAAGTAAAGGCTTTTCCATTTTAAATAAACACTAAAACTTGTTAATTTATTTTAAATAAGATTTCCAAGTGTTTTTGTTTTTCAAATGAAACCTACTGAAAAGGTTTTGGTTTGGTTTAGATTTCAAATAGAGTTTTAAAAATAAAGTAAACCCTATTTGAAATAAAGACTAAGGTTTATTTATTTAATTATAAAATAGATCCTAAAATAATAAAAGAATTATTTTATTTTTGACTTTGGTTTATTTTGTTAAACAGAATTAATATATACATAAAGTTTGGTGGTGGTTTGATTTGAATTGGTGTTTGAATTGTTTGAATGAAAATCAGTTCAGAATATTCAAACAGAAAAAGGAAAAACTTTCTGTATAAAAAAAAAAGTGAATGAAACCCAACCCAACCCAACAGGCCCAGCAAGCCCAGCAGCGCAACCCATCAGCTCTCCCCCGCAGTGAACCATTTTCACTGAAAAACACACCCGCTGAGACGCAGACAAGTGGCCCCATCTTCTCCTCCCTCACTCTCGCTGACAACGGACCCCACGCTGCCTTTTCTTCGTTTCCACCCGCGTCAGCCATCCCCCCTCGCCGTTTACTGCCGTGATTACTCCCCTTGAATTCGTGTTGATGCCTGCGTTAATCCTCGCCGTGACCACGCACACATAAACGCCACACTACCCTCTCTCTTTCCCCCAGACATCGCCTTCCCACTGCCCCTAGGCTGCTCCAATTTCGAGCTCGACCACCTCTGTCTCCGACGGCGTTCCCGGCCAATTCCGGCAAACCGCAGCCGCCCCTCTCCTCACAGAGCACGCAAGCTTGCTCCTCGGTCCCGTGCGCACCTGCCCGTGTGCTCCACTCGCTCGCGTGCGCCCCAAATCGTCGGCAACGACCACACCCGAGCGCCACCGTCTTCTGCCATTTCTCCGACGAGTATCCCCGGTAAGCTCCGACCACCCCGAGCCCTCCCGATGATGCTCCTGTACACCCCACGCTCACCCGCGTCTAACCGTATGCTCCATTTGCCTTAGGGTGACCTGCAGCTCCGTCCCCGTCGACATCCAGACGAGCCCGATGCCGCTGCACAATCCGGCGAGCAACCGTCGCCTCTCCGGTGCGCCTCTCGACTAGCAGACAACACCTCGAGCTTCACCTCTACCACGCGAACACTATGAGCCCCTCCTCTGTCTTCCTTGCTTCCTGCATCGTCGGCAAGCACACCGCCAGAGTGTGCTCCGCCGCTTGCCACCGCGCAGCGCCGCCAGTCTTTGACCAAGCAACCTCGTCCGTTGGATGTAGATCCAGTGGTTAGGATAGATCGTTTAACGAACCGTTATCGATTGATCTGAGCCATGCGTTTTAAATAACATCCAACGACTCGCAGAGGCTGATCCGCACGAAGCGGTACCGTCCAATAAAATCAAGCCACGTGTCCAGAGTTTGGTTTAAAAACAGAAAATAGAATCTATTAGAATTGCAAACTTGTAAAATTCATAACTTTAGTTCTACACATCCAAATTTTGAAAATTTTATATCAATTGAATCAACAATAAAAATCCTACCCAACCATGCATTTTGTTTAATGTTTATCTTCTGGAAAATTGGTTGAATTTGCAGAAACATGTGTAGGCTTATTTTGAATATAAAAATTGTTCTAGTTATATTTTTAAGGTGAAATCTTTGCAAAATGGATTTTTTTGAACCTACTGACCATAGGAACCAACTTATGGATTTAAAAATGTATTTTGTGAAGTTAAGGAGTAAATATTTGAATTAGCACATTTCTAGTCAAATAAAAATATTGTTTTTGGTTTAGAAATGATTTTTGAGTAAAACCTTTGGGAAATGATTTGATTCAAACCTTCTAACCCTAAACACCAAGTTTTGTGAATTAACAACTTATTTGATGAACCATATAAAATCATTACTTTGCTAAAAGATATTTTCAACAACATAAAGTATCACCTTAGCATTATATTTGGTTTATGAGATGAAACCTTTTACAAATGGTTTTACCACTTTAGTAAATGACCACTTTTGAACTTTATAATGTTTAGAGCCTAGTAGAAACCACTTTTCTAAATAAAGCTATCTTTTGCATGCTTGCATGCACGACCTTGTTTCTATTATTTTATGTGTGATAAATTGGTTGGAATGCTAGTTGAATTTGTGTTTGCTTGATTGAATTGTAGTGGAATTAGAAGAGTGTGATATTTGCAAGATCAAGAAGTGAACCATCATTCTCTACTAAAAAGGCAAATGACACTATCATCCAAGTCCTACTATTTTCATTACACTTAGTGGATTTTTTTTGTAATATGCATGGAAAGGACTACTATATTTTATGCTATGCTAAATCCTAATAGGATACCCTTATATATTCCTTAGTGAAAACATTGTAGTTGTAGTATTCTTAGCCCTGCTATTTATTTGGGATGGCATACATGTTATGATTATATGAAGAGTTGAAAAGATATATGTTTTATACAATAAAACAAGTACTCAATGAACCACCTGGGTGGACAAGGATACTCAAGATTAGACAAGGTGGCAAGAAAAGGAACCATGTTTATATGGCTATCTCTTTTTGTATGTGCACTAGAAGAAAACCACCCAGGGACTTAGAGATTTAACATGTTTCTTGTACAGTGGCTTCCATGTACAGCCACATGCTAAATGGGCTCTGTCTTAGTCAACTACATAGTGGAAGACCCATGCATTGGCATCTTCAGGTTAACTAGAATTGTGTAAGGGAAATTTTATCCCTACATTGGTGCCTGGTTGACAAGCTAGCATTGTGTATTGGGAGGACTTTTATGGAAAGACTTTGTCACATTCTCGATCTGCCAGTACTCCATTTTGGTGAGTACTTATCCAGTGGCCACTGGTGGCATCAAGACGAGATTGTGTCATGTGGGTAAAGTGTACAACTTCTGCAGAAGATCAAAATTCTAAGTACTTAGCCGTATCCCTGGTTATGGACAACCCTGAGCAACTAAGGCCTCAAGCTATGGAAGATCTCGACATTCCAATTTCTCAAAGTTAAAACTTGATGGTGACAACAAGGGATTTGAAGCACTTGGAGTTTTCCAAGAAGTTCAGATAGATTTGACAAAAGACCAAAACTATTTTGAAAAGGTAGGATAAAACTATATTGCTTTCGGCAAAAGAGCCTAAACCCTACTTAGCCAAATATGCATGTAAATGATAGGATCCACTTATTTCTACATAGTAGTGAAACTTGCCAATACAATTCAAATGTATTGACCCTTGTGGCTGCAACTTATTATGTTGCAGGTTTGTTTAAAGTTTGTTGAATAGGATTACAAGTCTACAACCAACATGATTGCCTGTGGCACTTTGAAGATGAAGGACCCCATGCTATTGTTATATTCTGCTGCATTGTAATGTGATAGCCAAACGAGCTATGTAAGATGTAATGAATTATTTTATTCCTGGTAATAAAGTTGTATTATGACCTTTGTTTCTTGATATTACGTCTTAACTGTGGATGTTAGCTATTGATCCAGGGACTAGCATTGGAAACACAGGGATCTCTACCTTATTAAAGGTTGGGAACCTTACAAGAACTAGGTTTGAACTAAATTGGAAAATCTATATTTGAATTACTAGGCTGAGCGCGGGAACTAAACTGGGCCGGCCCAACTGCACAGCGCGCAAGCAGCGGGCTGCTACCAGAGCGGTCCCACGCGTCAGCGGCTCTAGCTACACGAAGCAGTATCTTTCAATCTAAGCCTTAGGATTAGACTAGGATCTACGGTTCACGTTCGTCGTCTCCGCCAAACAGCTCCAGCGAGACCGAACCCTAACGGCAATGGTGGGGGTACCTGGCGGCTTACCATGGCTCTAGCTAGGGTCGGCGTTGGGGGCGAACGATGTTATCGACGACGGCTCCTGGGTGGCTCCAATCAACGACTCCGCTCCTCCTTGGCAGCGGAAGGCTCCGGCCAAATTTTGGCGATGCGGAGCTCGCCTTGCTCTGGGGAAGGGTCAGGGGTGGTCTGTGAGAAGTGGGGAGTGAGGTGCTGCGGTGAATTGGGGCGGGGGTGGCCTCCTTTTATAATTGAGCGAGAGAGGCAGTGTGGCATGGTCAGAGCTCGTCGGTGACGATGATGCAGTGAGCTAATGGCATGGACAAGGGCGTATGCCGGTGCGCGGTCTCCTGGCGATCCTCAAGGGCTTAATGGCATGGCACGGGGTGGTGAGGGCAAGCCGCAGCATGTACACGCGTGTTGGTTGTGGCGCTCTGGCGCGCTCTCGGCATGGCAGAGAAGAAATGGGCGCAGCGTTTTCTCTATGGTCTAGGGACTGGTTGCATTCGAGGGCTGGACATGGGGTGGCTATGGACGGTGAGCTGCCTCCTGGACATCGTGGACGGGCGCGGAGTTTGCTCCTACGGGCTAGCCATGGGGCTCGGGTGGAGCTGCACTCGTGTAAGGGTAGGGGTGGTAGCTGCTTCAATGCAGTGGTTGTCACTGGGGGGAACAAGGGTAAAGAATTGGGGACAAGAATTGGACAAAGCTTTGATCACAAACATTGATAGTTAGGCAGTGATTACTATGCTCACCATCTGTTTGATGAAATGGCCGCATGAACTTTACATTTGAATTTTTGGATGAATTTTGGCGAGTGCTCTGGTCACATGCTTGGTAGTATCTGGATGCTTGGGTTTGTCAAGGTGAACTGGTTTGAGTGGTTTTTGAGAAATGGTGATCTTAGTACCTACACTTGATTCAATTTTGAATTATCATTTGAATATATTTGAAATCTGTTTCTGTTGGTTTGCAAAGTGGGCTTGGGTTCACTTTTACTTGATCTAGCAAGGGGTGAAAAGAATTGGATTTAATTCTGTTAGAAAACTTGGGCTAGGAACACTCAAAGTGGTCTAGTAGTTAGCTTTGGTCGAAATGACCATTTGCTCATAATGTTTATATTTGAATTTATCTTCATTTGGTTCTGGTTGGAAATGATCTAGATGATGTTGTTTTCATCTTTAAAACAATCCTTGCCATTCATAGGAATAAAACATGGCATTGCAAGCATTCTTGCATTCATCACACACACATGCATTCATATTAATTTTAATAACAACAGTTTTTTTGTTAGCCCTAAATTTGGGTGATTAGAACTTGATAATATTGATTAATATTTTTGGGATGTTACAAACCTTCCCTCCTTAAAAAAAATCTCGTCCTGATATTTAAGAGAAAGAAAACTAAGAACTAAAGAGATCTAGAAACTCAGTCCTAATGTAATCTTCTTGTTCCCAGGTAGCTTCTTCTTCAGTATGGTTACTCCACTGGATCTTGAGAAACTTGATACTCCGGGTTCTAGTGGTTCTGAAGTCTTCTTCCAAAATACGAATGGGTACTTCGGGATATTTTAGGTCCTCGTTGATCTCTATGGTTCCGTGATAAATATTCTTGAAAACTTTGGTATTCTCCAGGACTTATAGGAATTTGCGAAGTAACGAGATATGAAACACATTATGCACGGCTAACATCTCCTCCGACAGTTCTAGTTGACATGACACTTCTCCTCGGCGATTTAAAATCTTGAAGGGTCCGGTATATCTGGGGGATAACTTTCCTTTGAGTGGAAACGTTGCATTCCTTTCAAGGGTGATACTTTCAGATACACAAAATCTCTGATAGCAAAGGATAAATATCGATGTATCTTGTCGGGATAACTCTTATGTCTGGATTGGGCGGTCTTAAGGTGCTCACGGATCTTGTGAAATTTCTCTTTGGCTTCTCGTAGGATGTCGGGTCCGAAAATCTGACTCTCGCCTACTTCCGACCAATTTAGTGGGGTATGACACTTCCTTCCATACATAAACTCAAATGGGTCCATGTGCAGACTCGCTTGATAACTATTGTTGTATGAGAATTCTGTGAAAGGTAGACATTCTTCCCATTTTGATCCATATTACAACACACAAGCTCTCAACATATCTTCGAGTATCTGGTTTACTCGCTCTGTTTGTCCATCAGTCTGCGGGTGATAAGCTGTGCTGAAATCCAGTCTGGTTTCTAATACTTCTTGAACTTTCTTCTAAAATCTTGAGGTAAACTTAGTTCCTCGATCCGACACAATGTTCTTGGGAACCCTATGTAAACTGACTATCCTAGCAATGTACAATTTTGCTAGCCTCGAACTCTGATAAGTGTGACCGGTAAGAAATGGGCGACTTTGGACAGTCTATCCACTATGACCCAGATAGAGTCATTTCCACTACTAGATGTAGGCAAACCGGTGATAAAATCCATTCCAACTGAATCCCATTTCCATTCTAGAATCTGGAATGGTTGGAAGAGTCCCGCGGGTCTCTGATGTCCCGCTTTGACTCTCTAATAGATATCACATTTGGCTATGTAGCTTCCGATTTCTCTCTTCATCTTATTCCACCAAAATTGCTCTGTCAAATCCTGATACATCTTTGTTCCTCCAGGGTGGATAGAATAAAGAGTATCATGGGCTTCTTTCAAAATAGATTGTTTCAACTCTGAATCTGCTGGTACACAGATACATCCTTTATACCATAAAACTTCTTCTTCATCTTTGGTGATTCCGGGTACCTTCCCTATACCGATACGACATTTGATTCCGTCGATACTACCATTTCCTTTCTGCGCCTCCTTGATCTGACTAATCAAAGTGGGTTGAAGTTCTAGCTAAAATCCTTCACTTACTAGCTCCATTCTGAAATCTTCCAACTCCTTGTGCAAACTTGGTTGCTCCTTTAGAATCATGGTGTTCAATCGACACGGCAATCTTCTAAGAGCATCTGCTACCACATTGGCTTTACCGGGGTGATAGTGAATGTCAAGATCATAGTCCTTGATTAGCTCCATCCATATCCTTTGCCTCATATTCAGCTCCTTGTGGGTGAAAATATACTTCAGAATCTTGTGATCCGAATAAATCTCATAGCGGTTACCCATGAGGTAATGCCTCCATGTCTTCAAGGCTAAAACTACGGCTGCTAATTTGAGGTCATGGGTAGGTTAATTCTACTCATGTTGCTTCAGTTGTCGGGATAGATCGGATATTACATCTGAGACCAACCTGGGATGTGTTACAATACATATCAAAAGGCTTCGTGATATCCAGCATAATCAAGATTGGGGCTGAGATCAATCTCTTCTTAAGCTCTTGAAAACTTGCTTCACATTTGTTTGTCCACTCAAACTTCTTATCTTTCTTCAACAATTGGGTCATGGGTCTTGCGATGCTCGAGAATCCTTCTATGAACTTGCGGTAATATCCCGCTAATCCGAGAAATGCGCTAAATTGGGTTTGAGTGGTTGGGGCTTGCCATTCTTCAACATCTTTAACCTTGGCAGGGTCGACAACAATTCCTCCTACAGACACGATGTGTCCTAGGAATCCTACTTCCTTTAACCAGAACTCACATTTGTTAAAATTGGCATACAACTAATGCTCCCTAAGGGTTTCAAGGATTTTCCTTAGGTGTAGCTCATGTTATTCTTCTGATTTGGAATAGATGAGAATGTCATCGCTGAAAACAACGATAAACTTATCCAGGAAGTTCATAAAAATCTTATTCATGAGATTCATGAAATAAGAGGGGGCATTGGTTAATCCAAATGACATGAAAGTGTACTCATACAATCCATATATGGTGGTGAAGGAAGTCTTTGGAATATCATCTGCGCGAATCTTGAGTTGATGATAACCAGTTATAAGATCAATCTTAGAAAACACTTTGGCACCCGTCAACTGGTCAAAGAGATCTCCGATCTTTGGCAGCGGATAGTTTTTCTTAATGGTGACATCATTCAACTTCCGATAATCCGTGCACAAACAGTTACCTCCATCTTTCTTATCCACAAACAAAACAGGTGATCTCCATGGCGACGTACTTGGTTGAATCAGTCCTATCTCTAGCATAGCATCCAGTTTCTTCTTCAGCTCCACTAGTTCAGACGGGCTCATACTATAAGGTCACTAAGCTATGGGTCCAGTTCCAGGGATTAGTTCAATGATAAACTTGATATCCCGATCTGGCGGCATACCGAGCAATACATCTGGGAATACGTCGAGGTATTCACAGCATACTATGACTTGGTCAATGGTTGGTTGGGCTAGACTCTTGTTGCACTTGAATTGACGGGGCAAGGTTTCAGATACATGCTCTACTGATACTCTAGCGGTACTAGTCATGGTTATGGCTTTCTTGGCACAGTCGATTAATCCTTTATGTTTCGACATCCAATCCATTCCTAGTACTACTTCCAAACCTTTGGTTCCAAGTACTATTAGATTAGCATAAAAACCTATTCCATGGATTCTGATAGGTACGACCTTGCAAATTTGCCTAGCTTTGGTGGTTGAACCAGGTATTTGAACTATCATAACATGCTTCAATTTTGTTGGTTGAATCTTACTAGTGAATGAAAATTCTTCTGTAACAAACAAGTGTGATGCTCTATAATCAAACAACACTCTTGCAACTACTGAGTTAACAGAAAACATACCCAGCACGACATCTGACGCTTCCTGAGCTTCTTCAGCATTCATGCGAAACAAACGGCCGCTACGGTTGAGTGAGTTCCCTGGGGAAAATCTTCTTCTAGTCTAAACACGGCGCTGCTGCTGAGCTGGGGCATTCACATTGGTAGCCGCTACAAGCTTCATGGGGCACTCGTTGGAATAGTGATCCTTGACTCCGCATTCAAAACAAGTAACCTGAGAGTTGTCTTTTCTTGGAACAGGCACGACATTGCTTCCAGTCCTTGGGGCAATATTGGTGTTGTTGGTGTTGCTGTTGTTGTTGAACTTGGGCGGTGCACGGTTGAAATTGTTGGAGTTGATGGGGTTGTTGTTGTGGTTTCCTCCGGGCCTTGGGTTTCCTCCTCCATGGTTGGGATAGTTCGGACGGGTCATCGGGGGTCTATTGTTTCTCGGGGCATATCCTCTAGACGGGTTGGGACGATACTTTGGGGTATGGTGGGATCTTGGTTGATTCATCATTCGACGCTTGCGATTCTCATTGGTTTGGTTGATCTTGCCTTCCATCTAGATCGCACAATCCACTAAGGCTTCAATGTCAGCGAAAGGAATGTTGACTAATACCATCAACATCTCATCATGCAGACCATTCAAGAATCTCTCCTTCTTCTTTGCTTCAGTGTCAATCTCATCTGGTGCATACCTAGCTAATGATAGAAATTTGTCACTGTACTCAACTATTGTCATCCTCCCTTGCTTCAATTCTCCGAACTCATCTCTCATCCTCTTGACTAAACCCGGTGGCACATGGGTTCGGCTGAACTTGAGTATGAATTCATCCCAAGTCATCATCTGTCCTCCATTCATGGTGCGAATGCTATTCCACCCAGCTCTTCCATCACCTGCCAGATAATGGGTGGCAAACAGTACTTTCTCATTGGCCTCCACTCCTGCGACTTCTAAATTGTTCTGCATGGTCTACAGCCAGTCATTAGCATCTAACAGCTCTCCAGACTTACTAAATATGGGTGGATTGGTGTTCTGAATGTTCTTGAGTTTGGATCCATGGTTGTCGTGGTTTCCATGGACTTGATTGTTATAGGCCATCTAGCTATCTGTTGAAGGGTGGCTAAGTTGGCTTTACGTTTGACTCTTTCAGCTTCACGGTCTGAAACCAACATTTGGAAGATTTGCAGCATTGGGTCCTAAGATGAGTTGCTTCCCCCATGAGGCATCTGAAGATTGAGATAGATCATGAGACAAGAGGGTAATTTCTAAAGTTCATGGATTTGTTTTTGAAAAGATTTTAAACTTTGAGTTTGACTCTGGTTTTGCCACTAGCAACTTGCTTTTCATTCATTCATTCATAGCACCCGATACAAACACACACCATACTAAGGTAACAGATGGTTTTAAGAACCATTCTGTGAAGCTATGATACAGTGGGACCGGATACAACTCACACCTATGATAGTGCTCAAGTGCTACTAATCATCAGAATCGGTGTCTTCGTCATCATCAATGAAGGAGGAATCATCATCATCGGTGTGGAAGTCCATGGCTTGGTCCTCCAGGTAGTCATCATCATCACTGAGGTAAGAGTAGGGGTCTCCACGGATATCCTCCCCTACATTGTCCCTCTCCTCAAGCTGCATGTACCGCTCATGGATGGTCTCCTCCACGTCTGACACTTTGTGATGAAGGCGAGCAATGATGCGATCCTTCTTGTCATGCAAACGGCGAAATGTCTTGCGCTCCTTCGCAAGGATGGTGAGGGTCTGGTCCTTCTTGACTGCAATGGCATAGTTGTGGTTGACGTATGCGTGGGCATTGTCTAACTCCTTCTACCTGTCATACAACATGAAGCTGAGATGATCCACGTGATGCTTCAGCTCCGGGTGTTGTGGCACCTCCAATGGCTTTCCCATAGCATCACGCCTAGCATAGTACTCAAAGCGAGTACCCTTCATTTGATTGATGCTTTTCCCACACAGATGGGCAAGAGCTTCCTGCATAGCCCTGGAGAGTCCATCTAGCCAGTTGTTCTAGCTTATGCTAATTTGGATCCCCTCTGAGGTGCGTGCCTCCATCTTGCCTCTGAGATTGGCAACAATCAACCATCATAGTTCTCCTCCTTGCTGATTGTTGAGCTGTTCTCCGAAGAACTCAGGGTGCGGATGCTCAATAAGTTCCGAGAGTTGGTCCAAATCACGATCAAATATGAGCTGTCCTCCATTGCCCAACTGGTAGAACTTGCTATACTTGACATCCATCTATAAGAATATAGGATGAGTAAGTTAGTAGAGTGATCAAGTGTCTCAAATTTTATGTAAGATTTGCATGAGTTTTTGAGGAACATGAATTTTCTTGAAAAACTCTAAGTGATAAGAATGAGAATAGGTTTTCATAAATACTCACTTCTTTTGTGTTGAAAGTAAGTTTTTGATTCAAGCGTTCATTCTAACTAGGGTCTCCTATGGTCAGGATGGCTCTGATACCAAATTTTCAACACCCGGATTTTTAATCCCAGATGCATGTTATGCCATGCATCGCAATCCTAGGATTACCATTTTTACGAGACATAAAAGATTGGTACCATAGGTCATCATCCATTACAAACCATAATAAAGGTCTTACAAATAAAGGATCTCATGATCCAGTCTTAATACAATCAACACATCGAAATAATATAATAAGGGTAGCATGGTCGAAGCTCCATCTTCAGGGTCACAGGCAATGCTGACGATAGTAGATGATCCTAGTTGTCATAGACTACCTACTGTCCATCATCCTGGTAGTCCTCTTCATACTCTTTAAGTACTCGCAAACTATCACTAACAAGTAAGTAGTTTGAGTAGGAATCCTAAGCTCTAGGTTTATTTGCAAAAAGCCAGGTTTATCTCTAATTGTGTTTGGAAGTAAAGAAAACTAACTTATTTTTTTACAACACCTAAGTGGGAACTTAGTTTTCATGTTCACAACCCTATTGTGGTCAAGTCAAAGTCATAATTCATTTCACAAGTCATTTTGAAAATATCTGACGACGGAACAGTATGGCCACTCCAACTGTCCATGACCGCGGACACGGCTATTCGAATAGTTTGACACTCTACAGAGGTGGTACACTTTCACCACCACATTCGATACATCCGTCAGGAACAATCCTGAATCATCATACTTAGTATGCGGATAATGAATCCTAACCTTTCAATTACACACCCTAGTATAGGAACCTCCCCTAAGAGTTTGGCCTCCCAACCATGACGATCTGTCATCTTGGGAACTGCACAGGTGGACAATCATCATGAGGTACGCTCATCTCAAACCTCTTCTGCATTGTGGTTGTACGGGTATTGTGGTTGTACGGTAAAATTGGAATGGTATCGCATCCGAAACCAACCATGAGTTTTATAAAAGGGCTAAGGGTCATGCCTCAACATTTTCATCATCAAATCATCTGGTTTTTATAACACATGTCAAAACATTTCATTGGAATGACTCGTCATTCCAAGGTTTTCATAATCATTTTCACCAAGTATTCCCATCTAAAATGATCAAATTTTATGCTTAGCACTAGCCACTAAAATTGAGTGTAATCACTAATGAGGGGTGTTAATCAAGTGTGAATATCCAAATCTAGATCTCATGCCTCAGTGTGACATCTAGTTCTAAATAACTTATTCCAAGTTTTATGCTCTTTATGCTACCTATAATATCTTTCCAAAACGCACAAGTCACTAAGTAAAAGCAATAAAAAGCTTTGATAAAGAAATAAAATAATAAAGCTTGCAAGTAAAACTGGTATTTGGTATAATCAAGTTTGCATAACCAAAGCATGCCTAAGGTCTCTAGTTTGCATAGTTATCATGCAAGTGTTATCTTGCCTTGAGTAGTGCAGTGATTGAAGTTCTCTTCTTCTTCGTAGCCCCCTCCCTTCTCGTATCCTTGGTCGGTACTAGCGTCTATAAATAAATACGGGGTATACTATCACCAAACAATACTTAACTACTTATATTTGGCACACAAAGGTTCACACTAGATGATCTAGTATAATCACAAACATCATATGAAATACAGACCTAGTCTTATTTATTTTATTTTGGAAAAGTAATTTATACTCATTGAAAACTACTTGAGATTTAATATTCTCCAATTAAAATATGGGATCACGTTGACACATGTCATCACCACATATTTTAATACTTGGGAATGTGATTTAAAGTGATGTCACAATTTAATAAGGTTTAACATTATTATTTTAAATAATTAAAGTGACTAGAAATGCCTATGAGGCATTCTTTTAATACTTGTCAAAGATTACTGCAAGTAAACCTAATTATTTTTACATATTCACATAGATCTTGTCAAATGTGATTTTTGAGAGTTGGAATCAACTCAAAAGCATTTATGGTTGATTTTTGAAAAATGTTTGAATGTAGAAAAGTGTCTGTCTTGTTATTTTTACTATAGGTGATCTATAATTCTAAATGGTTTGAATCCAATGGGCTTGGATTGATAATTTCAATACCTTTCTAACAAAATTTGTTTCATACAATTTGGTTTAGTGAATCTCTCTGAATTGATTTTTGAATCTACTGACAGAACTAGGTTTGAACTAATTTGGAAAATCTATATTTGAATTACTAGGCTGAGCACGGGAACTAAATTAGGCCGGCCCAACTGCATAGCGCGTGTGCAGCGGGCTGCTACCAGAGCTACGCGAAGCAGTATCTAGCTACGCGAAGCGGTATCTTTCAATCTGAGCCTTGCGATTAGACTAGGATCTACGGTTCATGTTCGTCGTCTCCACCGTAGATGGTGGTGGTATGTGGTGGCTTACCAGGGTTCTAGGCAGGGTCGGCGTTGGGGGAGAACAATGTCATTGATGACGGCGGTTCGAATGGTGATCACGGCGGACTCCGACCTAATTCCGGCGATGCGGAGCTCGCCTTGCTCTAGGGAAGGGTCAGGGGCGGTCTATGAGAAGTGGGGAGTGAGGTGGTGTGGCGAATTGGGGCGGGGGTGGATTCCTTTTATAGCCGAGCAAGAGAGGCAGTGCGGCATGGTCGGAGCTCGTCGGTGACAACGATGCAGTGAGCTAATGGCATGGCGAAGGGCGTAGGCCGGTGCGCGGTCTCCTGGCGATCCTCAAGGGCTTATTGGCATGACATGGGGCGGTGAGGGTGAGGCACGACATATACGCGCGTGTCCACTGTGGCGCTCTGGCGCGCTCTCGGCATGGCAGAGAAGAAATGGGCGCGGCGTTTTCTCTATGGTCTAGGGCCTGGCTGCGTTCGAGGGTTAGACAGGGGGTGGCGGTGAGCTGCCTCCTGGACATCGTGGATGGGCGCGGCGTTTGCTCCTACGGGATAGCCATGGTCGGCTGGCAAGGTTCGGCTCGGGTGGCGCTACACTGGTGAAAGGGTAGGGGTGGTAGCTGCTTCAATGCAGTGGTTGTCACTAGGGGGAACAAGGGTAAATAATTGGGGACAAGAATTGGACAAAGCTTTGATCACAAATAGTGATAGCTAGGCAGTGATTACTATGCTCACCATCTATTTGATGAAATGGCTGCATGAACTTTACATTTTAATTTTTGGATGAATTTTGGTGAGTGCTCTGGTCACATGCTTGGTAGTATCTAGCTGCTTGGGTTTATCAAGTTGAATTGGTTTGAGTGGTTTTTGAGAAATGGCGATCTTAGTACCTACACTTGATTCAATTTTGAATTGTCATTTGAATAGATTTGAAATCTGTTTCTATTGGTTTGCAAAGTGGGCTTGGGTTCACTTTTACTTGCTCTAGCAAGGGGTGAAAAGGATTGATTTTATTATTTTAGAAAACTTGGGCTAGGAACACTCAAAGTGGTCTAGTGGTTAGCTTTGGTCAAAATGATTATTTGCTTATAATGTTTATATTTGAATTTCTCTTCATTTGGTTTTGCTTGGAAATGATCTAGATGATGTTGTTTTCATCTTCAAACCAATCCTTGCCATTCATAGCAATCAAACATGGCATTGCAAGCATTCATGCATTCATCACACACACATGGATTCATATTAATTTTAATAACGAAAGTTTTATGTTAGCCCTAAATTTGGGTGATTAGAACTTTATAATCTTGATTAATATTTTTGGGACGTTACAATATTAAAGGCGCATCTATCAACTATTTTTGAGGCGCATATGCCATATATACTCGAGGCTACGCCGTGTATAACCCAGATATACGCACATATCGATATGCGCCGGCGCATATCAGATGCGCCTCGAGTAAACAAATACTGGCAACGCAACCCTTGAGGCGCATCCCTTATGCGCCTAATAAGCTTTCTGGTGTGCCTCAACTAGGGTTTCCCTAGTAGTGTACTAAATTCTAGTGCTTTTATTTTGGGCACCCAACGCGTCCGTCAGTATTTTTTCCCTAGTAGTGGATACGAATTAAATACTAGCTGAGCGCATTCATGTGTGGTTACCAGGCCTCACATGACGGATCTTGTGATCTTATGTTCATGTCGTGGACACGGCATTCATACATGTTATCTCGGCAAATGCGGTCTGAGAGAATTTATCGACTGCCTTGTTTGGCCATTGGAGTAGATAAAGTTATCGACTTCCGTAGTATTTTTTATCGGGTGCTCCTGATAGGAGTAGCCGTGTGAGGATACAAGTATGTAATACTCATAGGTTTTCTTCTCTTGAAAGTTTGTGTTCTTTTTCTATTGGGTGCGAGGCAGCGCTCCCGACGGGTGTATCCCCCGAGGCTCCAAACGAATACTTGGATTTGGCTGTAGGCTCAAAATTTATGCTTTTATTCATGCTGAATAGTCGACTCCATAGGAGGATCAATTTTAGTAGAATAGTCAAAATTTATGCTTTTATTCGATAGCGCTCCCAATGGGAGTAGCCCCGAGTCTATGTTCAGGTGCTTGCATTAGATCATAGACTCAAATTCTTTTATTCGGATGAAGATACTTTTTGTGTCTTGATCTTTCTTGACCACTCATGATGTCATTGATGATGAATATGTCATGCCACAGTTTTGCGAGAAAAACAAGACCCGATGGGACGTTCCATTGGTGGGACCCTTTGCTACCATACATGCTAATGCGTGGGTGGCGCATCAATGTGGCCCCATGTTTGCGTGAAAATCGAGGCATCGTGCGGTTACCGCCGTATTTACCGTGGTGTTTTTAATGCGTACAATTTTTTTCCATTTTTTGTTGGAGGAATGCGTCACCACCTCCTTTGTCGTGACGCTTCATCATCGTTGATCAACGGTGCAGATTGAGCTCTTCTCTCTTTATAATGCGAGGGCAGAGAATTTTTACCACCCACTTCTATTCGCAACCATCTTCTTCCTTCCTGGTGCCGTAGCAAAACTCCATTGCGTCCTTGCTTCCAGTTTATTGCGAATCGCCTTTGCTTGTCCCTTCGAGAGCCACCATGGGCAGATCAAGGGGACCTTCGTCTGCTATTGATGCCACTTTGAAGAAGAAGAAGAGAGCCGTCGGATGGGTGGAATCCACGTTCTCTACTAGTGACTTGTGCGAGGCATGGAAGTTCAACCTGCTGGAGGAGGACTAGTTCAAGCTCACTCGAGATGAGGTCGTGCCTGCACCCGAATCGGGATGGCGATTAATGCTCATGTCCTTCATGTATCACTATCTATCTCTCCCTTCCCTTGAGTTCCTTCGTGGTCATCTAATTTATTACGGCATGCAGCTCTATCACCTCATGCCAAATTCCATCCTCCACATTGCTTTTTTCATCACTCTCTGTGAAAGTTTCCTCGGGATCCATCCCCATTGGGGCCTATGGAAACATTTCCTTTTTTCTCACCGAAGCGCCTCTAATATCATCATCCACGACATCAGAGGCATAAATATCTCCATTCTGCGGATTGCGTCCAAGGTTGGAAGTCGAAACGGTTTTACTGTAGGGTTTGTTGCATGGAAAAACAAAAAATTTATATCGCAAGAACACATAAAACCAAGATCAAATCCACGAGATCGGTGCAACGAGATTGAAGAGTACAAACCCTCATAGATCCAAAGTGTTTAACGATATCGGATTCTCGTGGTTGATGTAGTCAATCACTTGCCGATCTGAAGATCGTGTACAGGATCCTTCCAGTGCCACGTTCCGGCAGCGCTTCCATAGTCGGTCACACGTATGGTAGTCGATGAAGACCTTCCTCTCCCTTGTTCCAGCAGGGCAGTGGAGGTTGTACATCTCCTCGAAATCCCAATAGCACGATGGTGTTGTGGTGATGGTGGAGGAGGAATTTCTGCAGGGCTTCACCTAAGCCGGAGTAGTGCGGTGGACGAGAGAGGGGTGCGGCGGCTAGGGTTGTACCAAGGCTTGAAGTGCCAAGGGGGGACGCCCCACCCCTCCTTATATGGGAGAGGGGCAGGCGGCCAAGGCTGCCCTTCCCTAGCCGAGTTTCCCCCCAAATTGGCTATGAAGGGGATAGTCTCTCCCCAACACGGCTAGGAGAAGGGGAGTTGTAAACTTGCCTTTCAAGTTTTCCTTTCCTTCCTAAACTAGGATTTGACTTTTCCAACTAGAATTTGACTTTTCAAACTAGGTTTTGACCCTTTCCTCGTAGTCCTTGGCGGATTTGACCTAGGGCATGATGCGGCCAGCCCCTTAGGGCATGCCACATCCCAAGTGCCCCCTTCTATGGTGGTGCACCTTCCAGAACATACTAGAAGCTTCTGGTCAAAACACTGAAAACATTTCTGACCCCCGGGAATCTTATTCTCCGGACCATTTCGGATCTCCTCGTGATGTCCTGGATCCAATCTGAAATTCTGAATAACATTTGGTCTCCAAGTCATATTCCATATCTACTTAAACAACGTCGAATCCTTAAGTGTGTCTCCCTACGATTCGTGAACTATGCAGACATGATCGAGACACCTCTCCGATCAATAACCAATAGAGAGATCTGGAAATCCATATGACTCTCTCATATTTATACGATGACTTCATGATCGAATGAACCATTTACTTATGATACTGATTCCCTTTGTCACCCGATATTTTACTTATCTGAGGTTTGATCGTCGGTATCTCTATACCTAGTTCAACCTTTTTACGATAAGTAATCTTTACTTGTTCTATGATATGACATCCCTTGTGACCTAGTCATAGGCATGCAAACCAATTGGATGACTTTCCACCGAGAGGGCCCAGAGTATATCTATCCGTCATATGGGTGGACAAATCCCACTCTTGATCCATGTGCTTCAACACCTAATTTCATACTACCTAATTCCACCTTTATAACCACCCAGTCATGAAAGTTGTGTTTGATGTCATCAAAGTATCCATCCGGTGATGGTGATTAACATGATCTCATGGTCTAAGGATTAGGTTACTATGTATTTTAAAGCTTGTAGCAAACGAACATTAAATGACTTGATCTTATGCTATGATAACTATACGAGTGTGTCCATCACATCATTCTCCTAATGACATGATATTCTTATTAATAACATCTTATGTCCATGATCAGGAAACCATGATCATTTATTAATCAACAAGCTAGTTTAACAAGAGGCTTACTAGGGACTCTTTAATGTTTACAAAACACACAAGTATTAATGTTTCTGGTTAATACAATTGTAGAATGTTATGCAAACATTCATCATAAACACAAAGATATTATAATAACCATTTTTATTATTGCCTCTCGGGCATATCTCCAAAAGTCTCCCACTTGCACTAGAGTCAATAATCTAGTTTGGAAAAACTTGTGCATTCAACACCTATGGCTTTCTGGTGTTGTATATACATGATTTCTAGTTGTAAACATAATCTTTGGATATGACACTTCTAGGTACGTGCGTATTTTCATGTCTTTGCCTCTCTACACATCACTCATTCTCCAATGAGATGGCATTATATAACTTTGGTCCCTTTGTGAGACCTTTAGTTCCTTGGGGTTAAAACAGGTTGATACAATTGTCATACAATATTCCTTGATAGTACTATCCCGCTGTGAACCACACCTAGTTTCATAACAAACTACTTGACACAAATGCCCTGTTTTGCTGCTACAATAGCAGTCATATACTTATCCTTTTTAGTAGTATCTGTCATAATGTCTTAACTTTGGAATTCATCCAAATACTTTATGGAACTTCCTTTCCATTACATTATGCCACCCATAGTTTAAATTGAGATAAGCTTAATTTGTATCTTGTGACAAAACTAGTATCAATGTAACACTTTACAATGAACTATCTATCTGTTTGTCACCTCTACATAAATAACATATTCTTAGTTCTTCCAAAGATCATAAGAATATCCTTACTATCGTCCAATGATCATCTTATGAATCATTCCGGTATATGCTCACAACATTTAGAGAATAGGACATATCTGGATGTGTACATGTAGAGGTTCCAACCTTTAATAGGATAGAGCCCCCTATGTTTACAATGCTAGTCCCTGGATCAATAGCTAGCATCCACAGTTAAGATGTAATATCAAGAAACAAAGGTCATAATATAACTTTATAACCAGGAATAATATAGTTTTATTACATCTTGCATAGCTCATTTGGCTATTACATTACATTGCAGCGGAATAACAATAGTCATGGGTCCTTCATCTTCAAAGTGCCACAGGCAGATGTTGGTTGTAGACTTTGTAATCCTAATCACTCAATCTTCACTAAAACCAATCAAACCTGCAACATACAAGTTATAGCCACAAAGGGTCAATACATTTGAATTGTATTGGCAAGTGATACTTTGGTAGTATAGTGGAGTCTATCATCTATATGCATTTGGCTAAGTGGAGTTGAGGCTTGCATTGCTCAAAATAGATTTTCCTTAACATTTGAAAATACTAAGTTTTGCTTGGCAAAAATCATTTTTCTCAATCAAAGATTTGAAGATCCTTTAACCAAGGCATCTCTCAACCAAAGATTGAAGATTTCATACAACCCTTGTTCAAACCACAATATTTTAACTTAGAAATTTGAATGATGAGATTCTTGATTGCTTCCATGTCTTGATGCTCAAGTTGTCCTTTACCAGGGACATGGCTAAGTACTTAGATTTTACACTCTGCAGAGGTGGTGCACTTTCCCGACAAGACTTGGTTTCCCAAGACAAGATCTTTCAGAAGCCTTCCCTTAGACCAAAATGGACGCGCTCCAACCTATCAAACACTACCACCCACTGTCCATATGGCTAAGTTCTTGCAACCTATATGATCATGGCAGAGCCCATATTGCCAAGTGGTTGCACTTGAAGCTTCTCAACATTTGACATCTCAAATCTCTTTGTTCCTGGGTGGCCATCCACAAGTGAGATACACAAGGTAAACCATAAACATGGGCCTTGTGAACCACTCAACCAAAAACCACCAAGCAATTACCATTCCACCCAGGTGATTCATTAACTTAGTTGTTTTATTAAACAAAACATAAGTCCTCAGACTTAGAATATTTTTCCATAGTGTGAATATATATTCCACCCATGTTTTCTATTAGCTAGGCTAAGCTTGGTAGTAATAGGAATCTTAACTTAGGAAAATCCTACTAAGGATTCATCTACTAGGTTTTCCTATAGAAAGATTTATACTTAGCAAAATCCATGCAAGTTTTACTTAGCAAAATCACTAATGCATAATGAAATTAATGGGACAAAAGTATGAAGCATCACTTTCCTTTTTGGTAGAGTATGGGTTCACTCCTTGTCCTTGCAACAACCACACTCTTCAAGTCACTACAAATCAATCAAGCAAGGCACAAACTCAATCTACCAATCAAGCAAAACAGCACATAAAATGACCAAGTCAAAGTAATGCATGCAAGCATGCAAAAGATGGTTCTAATTGCTAAAGTGGTCTCCACTAGGCTTCTAAACTTTGTAAAGTCAAAAGTGGTCATTTTCCAAAGTGGCAAAGTCATTTGCAAAAGGGTTTTGGTCCATAAACCATTTTTAAATCTAATCACTATTTTATGTGGTGAAAATTATTTTTTATCAAAGCAAAACTTTATGTTTTTTTTTAACCAAATGATTTGCTATTGCAAAACTTGGTGTTTTGGGTCAGTAGGTTTGGTCCAAAACATTTTCCCAAAGTTTTCTTTGCAAAAACATTTTCATAATAAAATCAATAATTTTATTTGGCTAGAAAATGGCTAAGTCAAATAATCCAACCTAAATTTTACCAAAATCATTTTTAACACCAAGGGTTGGTTCCTAGGGTCAGTAAGTTCACCACAAGCTAATTTGCCAAGGTTTCAAACTTATAAACATTTTTGAATCATTTTTCTATTCTAAACAAGCATACAAAAGTTTCTGCAAAAACAAACAAACTAACAGATACTATTTACTAAACCAAGGGCATGGTTGGCTAGGGTTTGTCCCACTGATTCCAACGATATAAAGTTTGCAAAATTTGGACATGTGGATCAAGAGTTACAAAGGTTTGAAAATTGAATCTATAACAGATTCAAATCTGTTTTTAAAACTAAACCTGGCCACGTGTCTGTCTCTGATTGGACGAAAACGGTTCGTGTGGATCGAGCGATACAGACCACCGGATTAAAAGGGGCATGTGCGGCTCAGATCAACGCATACCCTTTCGCTTACTTTCTATCCTATCCGTCTGATCGAGATCTAACGGCTCTCAATGCCCCGACCATAAGCTGGCGGCGCTGGACTCTGACGCGCGGCGGCGGCGGCTTGTCAGTGGCGTTGCCGGCGTTACAGGAAGCGAGAAGGAGGGAGAGGATGCTCACCTGGTTCGCTGAACGTTGCTGATGCTCAACGTGCTCTCGGGGAAGCAGGGGGCGTACGAGGGTGGCGTTAATTCCTCGCCGGAGTTGCTGTCTGGCACGGGCACGCACGGACGTCGTTGGAGGCGAGGCTGTGGTCCTCGAGGAGACAAATGGAAAGCACTGTAGGACGCGCAAAGGTACAGCGGTGATGCGAGCGTGAAGGAGGAGGAGCTCGTCGGAGAACGGCAGAAGACGGCGGCGCTCTGTCATGTTTGTTGTCGGCGTTCTAGAGCACGCGCGGACGAGTGGTTGGTGCTGGGAGATTCGTAGGGAGATGGGGGTCACGCTCGGGTGGTCGAGGGGCAGTGGGGCGATTCGTGCTTGCCGAAATCGGTCGAGAACCTCGTCGGAGACGGCGGCGGTGCAGAAGGAATTTGCGACAGCCTGGTGGCTCTCGAGGCGTGGGGTTTGGGGGGAATAGAAGAGGAGTAAGAGGGGATTTATCACGCGTGATCACTGCGAGGTTTAATCGCGGCATTAAGGCGAATTGACGACGCGAAATCACTGCCAGAAACGGGGAAGAACGGTCGATGCGGGTGAGAACGATGAACAGGAGGGGTGGGTCCTGGCTGTCTGTGAGAGAGAGAGCGCGAGTGTGGGGTCCAGTTGTCACTCTCTGTGCGGGTAAGTTTTTGAGTGAGAAAAGAATGCTTCGGGGGGGAAGAGAGGTGGGCTGTTGCTGGGTTAGTTGGGCCGGCTGGGCTGGGTCGACTTATTCTTATTTTTTTCTGTCTGATTGATTTATCTTTTTCCATTTCTATTTACTGATTTGAATTTCAAACAAACAATCCAATCAACCAAATCAATTCAAACAAACACCACACTTCACAACTTTTGAACTTGGTTCTGTTCAGTAGCATAAACCAAATTTCAAAATCAAAATAATAATTTTATTTATAGGGTCCATTATTAATTAAATAAATAGACCAAGGTTTATTAATCAAATAGGGTTTTGTTTTATTTAAAAACCTCTTTTGAAATCTAAATATTTTTAAAACCAAATCAGTAGGTTTTATTTGAAAATAACAGATATTTGGAAATCTTGTTTAAAACAAAATAACATTTTTATTTTAGGTTCCATTAATAATTAAATAGAATGGACCTTAGTTATTTAAATCAAATAGGATTTTTTTATTTAAATATTTATTTTGAAATCTAAAATAAAACTAAAACACTTCAGTAGGTTTTAATTAAGAAAATAAAATACTTTAGAATACTTATTTAGAATAAATAAATAAGTTTTAGTGTTTTATTTAAAATGGGTAAAGCCTTTACTTTAATAAAATGTGGATATTAAATCCCTATTATTTTATTTAAATAAACCTTTGCTATTTTTATTCAAAACAAAATGTTTTAATTCAAAATCTTGGCCTAGGTTTAATTTGTCTTCATAAAATAACCTTTATTTATAAATCCACCTTTTCTTTTGAAAACCAAATCCTTTTATTTAAAAGATCCAAATAGTAATACTAAAATATTTTATTTTCCTTTATTTAAATGTTGATCCTTTTAAATCCCTTTAGGATTTATTTGATCCAAATTGGTTTGAAGTTCCAATTGAATTCAAAAAGTTTCTTCTGGCCCTGAAAATCAAACAAAGTTTTATTTTATTCATTTATTTTTCACATAACAAGATTTGGAAAATCTTGGGATGTGACAGGCTACCACCCTTAAAATAAATCTCGTCCCGAGATTTGGGGAGGCTAGGGTTACAAGTTGGCTCAAAACATCTAGGGTACTACCACCCTTAAAAAAAATTTCAAACTAAATTACATATTGTCCTTCTTGGAATCTTGGGGAAACTTCTCTGGGCAAACATCTGCATAGTGTCCTTTGTTTTCACACTTGAAACATGTGACAAGGCTGAGATCTTTTATAGGTTGGTTTATCTTGGGCTTCCTCTTTCCTGGACAGGAGTTTACATAGTGGCCTAGTTCCTTGCATTTGAAACACATCAGTTGGCTGATATCTTTCTTTTCCGTTGGTATCATTGCCTTTTGTTTGTTTCTTTGATTCTTCTTCTCTTCTGGGCATTCATTGGCATAGTGTCCCATCTCTTTACAATTGTAACATTGCACTTAAGTAATATCCTTCTTGTTAGGGTTGGGGCATTTCTTCTTCTTCTTTTTGGGTCTCTCCAAAGCTAGGAGTTCTTCTAGTTCATTTTCTTCATAGGTGGGAGATCTTTCTCTCTTCTTAGGGCATTGATCTTCATGTTCCTTGGATACATGATCCTTGTCTCCATAAGTATTGCTAGCTTGGGTTCCTTCTAGAATAGCATCTTTGTCATCCTTGTTGTCATTAGCTCTTTGGAAAAAGTTTTCTCTCATGTTGATCATTTGAGTAACCATTCCTTGCAACAATTGGGATTGAAGTTTCAAAATCCTTTGTATGGATGGGTCTAGTCCACTGTTGTTGGCTAAAAGCTGAGTTGTCTCTTGGCTCAACTGGTTTTGGGTTGCTATAAGTTCTCTCATGTGGTTCTCTTGGTTGTTGTTGTTGTCATCAACCTTGGAGTCTTTTGGAGTAGTCATCTGTTAGGGTTGAAGGGAGATTAGAATAGGCAAGATATTTCTAAGGAATCAATTCCAATCACACACATCACAATTCACACAAGCAATGTGCATGCAATCACAAACCAAACATTTCACTCAAACAAGGTTCAAGCACATACTTAGTCAACAATTTTTTTTTTGTTACACCACATAAGTTGGTGGGTTTGACTTAATTAAAATATGGTGGTCCATATATATGGTTCCCTTCTGATCTTTCCATCATTCTTGGTTGCTTATTCTTACTTGGGATCATGGTCTCTTTGAGAAAACTCTTGGTCACAAAACTTCAAATGATGTAGGTTACTTCTAACTTTTGCATTTCCTCAGTCTCTAAATCTTGAGTAAGACCTCCTTGTTTTACTTGTAGTACTTAGTGGTTTCCAAGTTGGATGTCCTTGGGGAATATGCTGAAGATGTTGAAGTCATTAGAGTTTGAAGATGTTGAAGAAGTCCTTTGCACATGGTGTAGTCCTTGGCCATGGGGTAGGTTCTTCCATCAAGTTGAAATAGAAGAGATGTAGAGTTGAAACCAAAGCGGTTGAGGAAAGAGTTTACAAGTGTTTTTGTATATAAGTTTTGGATCAAAATATAACTCTTATTTTTCTAAGGATTTTTGTCCAATCCTAGGTTTACAAATCCTACAGGCAACACAATGCTCTGATACCATCTGTAGAGGTTCCAACCTTTAATAGGATAGAGCCCCCTGTGTTTACAATGCTAGTCCCTGGATCAATAGCTAGCATCCACAGTTAAGATGTAATATCAAGAAACAAAGGTCATAATATAACTTTATAACCAGGAATAACATAGTTTTATTACATCTTACATAGCTCATTTGGCTATTACATTACATTGCAGCGGAATAACTATAGTCATGGGTCCTTCATCTTCAAAGTGCCACAGGCAGATGTTGGTTGTAGACTTTGTAATCCTAATCACTCAATCTTCACTAAAAAAATCAAACCTGCAACATACAAGTTACAGCCACAAAGGGTCAATACATTTGAATTGTATTAGCAAGTGATACTTTGGTAGTATAGTGGAGTCTATCATCTATATGCATTTGGCTAAGTGGAGTTGAGGCTTGCATTGCTCAAAATAGATTTTCCTTAACATTTGAAAATACTAAGTTTTGCTTGGCAAAAATCATTTTTCTCAATCAAAGATTTGAAGATCCTTTAACCAAGGCATCTCTCAACCAAAGATTGAAGATTTCAAACAACCCTTGTTCAAACCACAAGATTTTAACTTAGAAATTTGAATGATGAGATTCTTGATTGCTTCCATGTCTTGATGCTCAAATTGTCCTTTACCAGGGACATGGCTAAGTACTTAGATTTTACACTCTGCAGAGGTGGTGCACTTTCCCCACAAGACTTGGTTTCCCAAGACTAGATCTTTCAGAAGCCTTCCCTTAGACCAAAATGGACGCGCTCCAACCTATCAAACACTACCACCCACTGTCCATATGGCTAAGTTCTTGCAACCTATATGATCATGGCAGAGCCCATATTGCCAAGTGGTTGCACTTGAAGCTTCTCAACATTTGACATCTCAAATCTCTTTGTTCCTGGGTGGCCATCCACAAGTGAGATACACAAGGTAAACCATAAACATGGGCCTTGTGAACCACTCAACCAAAAACCACCAAGCAATTACCATTTCACCCAGGTGATTCATTAACTTAGTTGTTTAATTAAACAAAACATAAGTCCTCAGACTTAGAATATTTTTCCATAGTGTGAATATATATTCCACCCATGTTTTCTATTAGCTAGGCTAAGCTTGGTAGTAATAGGAATCTTAACTTAGGAAAATCCTACTAAGGATTCATCTACTAGGTTTTCCTATAGCAAGATTTATACTTCGCAAAATCCATGCAAGTTTTACATAGCAAAATCACTAATGCATAATGAAATTAATGGGACAAAAGTATGAAGCATCACTTGCCTTTTTGGTAGAGTATGGGTTCACTCCTTGTCCTTGCAACAACCACACTCTTCAAGTCACTACAAATCAATCAAGCAAGGCACAAACTCAATCTACCAATCAAGCAAAACAACACATAAAATGACCAAGTCAAAGTAATGCATGCAAGCATGCAAAAGATGGTTCTAATTGCAAAAGTGGTCTCCACTAGGCTTCTAAACTTTGTAAAGTCAAAAGTGCTCATTTCCAAAGTGGCAAAGTCATTTGCAAAAGGGTTTTGGTCCATAAACCATTTTTAAATCTAATCACTATTTTATGTGGTGAAAATTATTTTTTATCAAAGCAAAACTTTATGTTTTTTTTTCACCAAATGATTTGCTATTGCAAAACGTGGTGTTTTGGGTCAGTAGGTTTGGTCCAAAACATTTTCCCAAAGTTTTCTTTGCAAAAACATTTTCATAATAAAATCAATAATTTTATTTGGCTAGAAAATGGCTAAGTCAAATAATCCAACCTAAATTTTACCAAAATCATTTTTAACACCAAGGGTTGGTTCCTAGGGTCAGTAAGTTCACCACAAGCTAATTTGCCAAGGTTTCAAACTTATAAACATTTTTGAATCATTTTTCTATTCTAAACAAGCATACAAAAGTTTCTGCAAAAACAAACAAACTAACAGATACTATTTACTAAACCAAGGGCATGGTTGGCTAGGGTTTGTTCCACTGATTCCAACGATATAAAGTTTGCAAAATTTGGACGTGTGGATCAAGAATTACAAAGGTTTGAATATTGAATCTATAACAGATTCAAATCTGTTTTTAAAACTAAACCTGGCCACGTGTCTGTCTCTGATTGGACGAAAACGGTTCGTGTGGATCGAGCGATACAGACCACAGGATTAAAAGGGGCATGTGCGGCTCAGATCAACGCATACCCTTTCGCTTACTTTCTATCCTATCTGTCTGATCGAGATCTAACGGCTCTCAGTGCCCCGACCATAAGCTGGCGGCGCTGGACTCTGACGCGCGGCGGCGGCGGCTTGTCAGTGGAGTTGTCGGCGTTACAGGAAGTGAGAAGGAGGGAGAGGATGCTCACCTGGTTCGCTGAACGTTGCTGATGCTCAACGTGCTCTCGGGGAAGCAGGGGGCGTACGAGGGTGGCGCTAATTCCTCGTCGGAGTTGCTGTCTGGCACGGGCACGCACGGTCGTCGTTGGAGGCGAGGCTGTGGTCCTCGAGGAGACAAATGGAAAGCACTGTAAGACGCGCAAAGGTACAGCGGTGATGCGAGCGTGAAGGAGGAGGAGAGGCGCGGTCGGAATCTACCTGTGGGGCTCGTCGGAGAACGGCAGAAGACGGCGGCGCTCTGTCGTGTTTGTTGTCGGCGTTCTAGAGCACGCGCGGACGAGTGGTTGGTGCTGGGAGATGCGTAGGGAGATGGGGGTCACGCTCGTGTGGTCGAGGGGCAGTGGGGGATTCATGCTTGCCGGAATCGGTCGAGAACCTCGTCGGAGACGGCGGCGGTGCAGAAGGAATTTGCGACAGCCTGGTGGCTCTCGAGGCGTGGGGTTTGGGGGGAATGGAAGAGGAGTAAGAGGGGATTTATCACGCGTGATCACTGCGAGGTTTAATCGCGGCATTAAGGCGAATTAACGACGCGAAATCACTGCCAGAAACGGGGAAGAACGGTCGATGCGGGTGAGAACGATGAACAGGAGGGGTGGGTCCTGGCTGTCTGTGAGAGAGAGAGCGCGAGTGTGGGGTCCAGTTGTCACTCTCTGTGCGGGTAAGTTTTTGAGTGAGAAAAGAATGCTTCGGGGGGGAAGAGAGGTGGGCTGTTGCTGGGTTAGTTGGGCCGGTTGGGCTGGGTCGACTTATTCTTATTTTTTTCTGTCTGATTGATTTATCTTTTTCCATTTCTATTTACTGATTTGAATTTCAAACAAACAATCCAATCAACCAAATCAATTCAAACAAACACCACACTTCACAACTTTTGAACTTGGTTCTGTTCAGTAGCATAAACCAAATTTCAAAATCAAAATAATAATTTTATTTATAGGGTCCATTATTAATTAAATAAATAGACCAAGGTTTATTAATCAAATAGGGTTTTGTTTTATTTAAAAACCTCTTTTGAAATCTAAATATTTTTAAAACCAAATCAGTAGGTTTTATTTGAAAATAACAGATATTTGGAAATCTTGTTTAAAACAAAATAACATTTTTATTTTAGGTTCCACTAATAATTAAATAGAATGGACCTTAGTTATTTAAATCAAATAGGATTTTTTTTATTTAAATATTTATTTTGAAATCTAAAATAAAACTAAAACACTTCAGTAGGTTTTAATTAAGAAAATAAAATACTTTAGAAAACTTATTTAGAATAAATAAATAAGTTTTAGTGTTTTATTTAAAATGGGTAAAGCCTTTACTTTAATAAAATGTGGATATTAAATCCCTATTATTTTATTTAAATAAACCTTTGCTATTTTTATTCAAAACAAAATGTTTTAATTCAAAAGCTTCGACTAGGTTTAATTTGGCTTTATAAAATAACCTTTATTTATAAATCCACCTTTTCTTTTGAAAACCAAATCCTTTTATTTAAAAGATCCAAATAGTAATACTAAAATATTTTATTTTCCTTTATTTAAATGGTGATCCTTTTAAATCCCTTTAGGATTTATTTGATCCAAATTGGTTTGAAGTTCCAATTGAATTCAAAAAGTTTCTTCTGGCCCTGAAAATCAAACAAAGTTTTATTTTATTCATTTATTTTTCACATAACAAGATTTGGAAAATCTTGGGATGTGACAGTACATATCACATTATGACTGATCAAAAATATTCTTGTGATTTCACTCACCAAGTGTCAAAACACTTGAATCACGTTTCACTTACCAAGTGTCAATACACATGAATCTTGATTCAATCCTTCCTATGCGGACCTTTCTTGTCATTTTCATATTGAACTCATTTAGTATCTCATCTATGTACATTTGGAACAACCATATTAGCGTCTCAATCTATCCATATAGACATTGATACCTAATATTCGGGTTTTGCCTAAGTCTTTCATCGAAATGAAATTCTTAACCTGTGTCAATAAATGATATATCGTTTCCAATCAACAATATGTCTTTCACATAATGTATTAGAACTATGTCTTAGTGCTCCCACTTAATTTCTTGCAAAAGCAAGCATCTTCATCATTTGCGATGCAATTAAACTCTTTTAACAGTTTCATCACGGTGAAGATTCCAACTCCGCGATGCTTACTTCAACCATTGAAGTGTGCAAACTATTTTAGCATCCTTTGAATTAACAAATCCCTTTGTATCATGTCATGTACACATCTTAGGGAACCATTCTATTAGAAGAACTTTGTTTTGTTTGTTCAACTACCATATAACAAAATTATATGTAGTGGTTGCTACATTAATCCATCAAGACTAAATATCGTTATGAAAGATTAAATCTTGTCATAGTCAACTCCTTGAACATTGTTGTGAAATCTTTCCCAACATATAAACTATTTCATGGATGTGAAACATCCATGTCTATTTCTTTATAGATCCAAATACGACTGTAAGGTCTTACACCTTCCAGAGGGTCTTCCAAGTTCAAAAAACTTGATTTCTCGTGTATGGAACTATCACGGATTTTATGACTTCAAGATATTGGATGGAGTCAGGGCCCATCATCGCTTCTTTGCATACAGTCGGTTTATCATTGTCAAACAACAATGATTTACTCTCAAATCCTAGTATTTAATTGTTTACCTGACCTACTTAGTTCATTAGGAACTTTGACCTCCGGGACACTTTCCAGCGCTGCACAAATTTGCACATATATCTAAAGTTCAATAACCTTATCAAAATTCTATTGTCCTCCCACTTAACTTTTCACGAAAAATTCCTTTTCAAGAAACTTGACGTTCTAAGAGACAAACACTTTTGTCTTTGGTGTTATGGAGGAATACCCAACGGTTATTTGAAATAACATACAAATACATGCTCATCCGACTTTGGTTGCAAACATCTTACTTATGCCTAGCCTACCAAAATTTTAAGAAAGGACAATTTGGGTTTTATCCCAGACGATTACATATATGGTGTCATTTCAACGGATCACGATGGAGCTCTTTCAGTGTAAAAGCGGTAGTCACTAAAGATTTTAATATTTAAAATAAAATGGCAGTTTATAACTAACACCTTTGATCTCACCATGTCAAACAAGGTTTCATTACATATCTTGAACAATCCATACACGTATGGTGTTTCGGGAAATGCAAATCCATGGAACGATTCATCAAATCTTAGGTGTTATGCTAAACTTGTAACTCAAATATCTTCCTTGATGATCCAATCATAAACTCTTTATTTTATTGTTAAAATGATATTCCACTTCATCTTGAAAGTCTTTGATTTTTTTTAAATATTTCACACTTCATACTTATTAAGTCAATATACACATATATTCACTCAAATTTCTGTAGAAAGCATATGAAGTTGAAATACATCACACACGAATACACATAATGGACTATATACATCAATATGTATAAATTCCAATAAGTTTTTCATCCGCTCCCTTTTGGCCTATGAACGGAGTTTCAATTATCTCTAGGAAAGTCTCGCAAGCATCATTTGATCAAAATCAAAAGGCTCCAAAATTCTATCAACATGGAGTTTCTACATGTTTTCTTTCCAATATAATTTAAACGGCGATGTTACTTCTTAAGTGATATTTCAATCAATTTTCTTTCGACATTTTTATCATTAGTTTTATGGACGTGATTTCTCCAACCAGATGTGTAAATCATCCATATTTTATGGAATACGGAAATTATTTGAATAACCTTTTGTTCACATAATACATGATTAAAATAATAATTATTGAATCAAATCTTGAAGGTAAGCTTTGATGTCAACAAGAAACACCACAAAACTTTGTTTGTTTTCGATGAGCATCATCACATATTCTCTTGCTGGTTATTTAGGCCATTGCAGTTCATGAATTGTGTTGTCCAGTATGACAATTCACACCAACCAATTCGGTATCCAATACCCAAGAACCGCATTGTTTAACAAGCAAAGAATACAACCATAACATGTATATAATCTATATACCTAAGATGGACAATTCCAGTCTTCCTTCTCCTACCAAATATTTCTTAGATTCTCTTTCAGCATTTATTTTTTTCTTTTAAAAGAATCTATCAACATAAATAATGGCACCATACACATGACACATAGTCCAAAGATTGTATAGTCAAATACTAATACCTCTGGACTTTCACTCTGAAGTAGATCACCATCATCAAATATTTGGCCTTCTTTCAAAATCCATTCTTTAGTAATCTTTTAGTGTAGTAAACATTTTACCTATATATTCTATTCATCCTTATCATGAAAACTTTCATGATCAAGCTACCATATCTTATAAAGGAGAATCACGAGTATAATGTTGCTTTCCAAAACCCTTTTGGAGGATTAGGATGTCTAGCATCTCCAACCTCCACAAATTCTTATGAAATATGAGAACGTATATGTTGCCAAATTATACTTTATCATGTTGCAACCAAAACTTTGTTATAGATATCGCAATACCTTCCACACATGATGGTTTCTAAAAACAATTATTTCATCTCCTAGATAACCTTGATATTAAAACAATCTTTTGAATATCAAGAATCATGGAGGAAAACAAGATACTTTAGATACTAACACTGGAATTGTTACTCTCGATTCAATACCAATTATTAAACTTCACGGAGTAAAAAGAGTTTGATGAAAGTTTGCAATATGAATTTTAAACTTTAGATTGACACTCAAAACAAAACGATACCAGTTCGTAAAGATACTATCCAGAATTCTATAGTTCTATTATCTCAATTATAATTAAGTATAAGGCGGTGAACGGATGCCAATGACTACAACAATTATGAAAATTCACTTTGATTTAATTTGTGATAAGTTATGTTCAACTTTAATCATATTAATATTTGAACTCCCACTCAAAACAACATCCCTCTAGTCGTTTTGGTGATTACACGAATCAAATCCACTAGACCAAGTCCGATCATCATGAGACATGATGTAGCTTCAAAGGCGAACAATCAACATGTTCATCATATCATCCATATGACTCATGCTTTACCTTTCTGTATTCCATGTTCCGAGACCATGTCTGTAAATGCTAGGATCGTCAAGGTTAACCTTAGTATCCGCATGTGCAAATCTGGCTTGCACCCGTTTTATCCACACATATAATCTATCACACACGATCATCACGTGATGCTTTGAAATGAAGAGTCTTAGGAATGGTGCCTACTAAGGACAAACACTTTATTACTTGATATTTAGTGAGAGGGATCATCTGATAATTCTATCTCCACGATCTAAGCAATACAGGATGCATAAAAAGGATTAACATCACATGAAATTCATAATATGTGATATGATATGGCCTTTATTCTTGTGCCTTTGATCTCCTTGTCCAAATCACGAACATGATCTAAATCATCACCGCCGTGGCGTCAAGGTCAATGGCGCCGCTTCATGGTTATCCACCACCAACAACAACTATTACAACTACTTTGATGAGTAGATACACAGGTATTAACGAATTTAAAGACAACCATAAGGCTCCTGCCGGTTACCAACTTACAATAAGGATCATTGCATACATCAAATATAATCACAATCACATCACGGCCATATCACAACACATGCCCTCCAAAAACAAGTTAGATGCCTCTAATTTGCTTTGCATGTTTTATGTGGCTTGGGCTTTCAAATAAGAACCGATCTTACCTATGAACAAGAACCACAACGTTGATACAAGTATTGTCAAGTGCCCACTGTAAATTGAATCTTTACTACGGTGGGAGAGACAGACACCCGCAAAGTCACTTGTGCAATGCAAGTTGCACGTTGAGGGTGGAGAAAGTTTCATGTACGATGGCATGTAAGGTTAGCCCGAGACACTTCATCCCACCATCCCGCAAGATGCAAAGTACAGAAAAACCAAGCGAAAACAAAAGCATCAATGCCCACAAAACCATTGTGTCCTACTCATGCAACAGATCTAATCATAGATTCTACTCTGATACCACTGTAGGGTTCGTTTCATGGAAAAAAATCTATCGCAAGAACACATAAAACCAAGATCCAATATATAGAAAAGCCAAGATCTAATCCACGAGATCAGTGCAACGAGATTGAAGAGTACTAACCCTTGTAGATCCAAAGCATTTAACGAGATCGGATTCTCGTGGTTGATGTAGTCGATCACTTTCCAATCTCAAGATTGTGTAGATGATCCTTCCGGCGCCATGTTCCAGCAGCACTTCCGCAGTCGATCACATGTACGGTAGTCGATGAAGACCTTCCTCTCCCTTGTTCCAGTAGGGCAGTGGAGTTTGTAGATATCCTTGGAATCCCAATAGCACAAGAGTGTGGTGGTGGAGGAGGAGGAATTTCTGCAGGGTTTCTCCTAAGCCGAAGCAGTGCGGTGGAGGAGAGAGGGGTGCGGCGGCTAGGGTTGTAGGCGCCAAGGATTGATTTGCCAAGCGGGGTGCCCCACCCCTCCTTATATGGGAGAGGGGCTGGCGGCCAAGGCCTCCCTTCCTTAGCCGAGTTGCCCCCCAACTCGGCTTGGAAGGGGAGATTCCCTCACCAAATCGGCTAGGAGAAGGGGAGTTGTAAACTTGCCTTTCAAGTTTTCCTTTCCTTCCCAAAATAGGTTTTGACTTTTCAAACTAGGATTTCACTTTCCAAACTAGGTTTTGACCCTTTCCTCCTAGTCCTTGGCCGAGTTGACCTAGGGAATGATGCGGCTATACCCTTAGGGCATGCCACATCCCAAGTGCCCCCTTATGGGGTGGTGGACCTTCCAGAACATTCTAGAAGCTTCCGGTTAAAATACCGAAAACATTTCTGACCCCCGGGAATTGACTTTCCTTATATGAATCTTATTCTCCGGACCATTTTGGATCTTCTCTCGATGTCCTGGATCCAATCTGAGACTCCGAACAACATTTGGTCTCCAAGTCATATTCCATATCTACTTAAACAACATCAAATCTTTAAGTGTGTCTCCCTATGGTTCGTGAACTATGCAGACATGATCAAGACACCTCTCTTATAAATAACCAATAGAAGGATCTGGAAATCCATATGGCTCCCACATATTTCTATGATGACTTCATGATTGAATGAACCATTTACATACGACACTGATGCCCTTTGTCGCACGATATTTTACTTATCCGAGGTTTGATCATTGGTATCTCTATACCTAGTTCAACCTCGTTACCGATAAGTACTCTTTACTCGTTCTGTGATATGACATCCCTTGTGACCTAGTGACATTCTTGCAAGCCAATTGGATGACATTCCACCGAGTGTGCCCAGTGTATATATATCCGTCATATGGATGGACAAATCCCATGCTTGATCCATGTGCTTCAACACATACTTTCAGAATACCTAATTCCACCTTTATAACCACCCAGTTATGAAAGTGGTGTTTGATGTCATCAAAATATCCATCTGGTGATGGTGATTAACATGATCTCATGGTCAAAGGAGTAGGTTACAATGTATTTGAAAGCTTGTAGAAAACGAAATCTAAATGACTTGATCGTATGTTATGCTAACTATAGGAGTGTTTCCATCACATCATTCTCCTAATGGCATGATCTTGTTATTAATAACATCTTATGTCCATGATCAGGAAACCATGACTATATATTAATCAACAAGATAGTGTAACAAGAGGCTTACTAGGGACTCTTTTATGTTTACAAAAAACACAAGTATTAATGTTTTTGGTTAATACAATTATAGCATGTTATGCAAACATTCATCATAAACACAAAGATATAATAATAACCATTTTCATTATTGCCTCTTGGGCACATATCCAACATTTACATCAAGGACCGGCAAGTCGAGTGTCAGAAGTTCGGGTTAGACCCCTTAAATCCGAAGAAAACTTGCCAGAGGCTTAACTCTTGGGAGCAGAGCCCTTTTGCCAAAGAGATGAATGAGATCCTGCGTCTTATGAACCAGATTAGGGAGCTGCAGACCACACAATTATCGGATATAAAGATCCTAGCATACTTTTTTGTGGATTTGTGTTTAACCTCTCCAGGACAAGCTGGCTGGCATGTGGACTTACGCTGGAAGGAAAGATCCAATGAGGATTACACCCGAGGATATGCCGCTTGATTTCCTGGAAAAGAGGGTGCACTCCTTCACAACCCTGATGAAGAAAAACCCAGTCCCTTCTGACTGTCGGATGAAACCCTTCTGCAAGAAGAACTTGGTGCCTGAAGTAAGTTTTTTAGTGTTCTTGCACTTTGTAATTTATCATCACTCTTTTTGTAGTTTTACTGGCATGACTCTTTTACTTGTGATTTGCTTTGTAGAACCACAATCATTTGTCGGCTATGCCTCTACCACCTGAGTCCGGTGAACTGCCTGATAGCACCACCTTATTTGAAGGATATGCTGAAGCTCCAGGTACATCTGAATATGACGAGGCTTCCTCTGCCAACTCATCTCATGATACCGTGTTAGTTCCTGTAGCTCATTCTAATGACTTCGAGGCAGTAGCCGCGTCCGGAAAGAAGATACATACCGAGCCTGTTGAAACGGTCAAAGATTCTGATGATTAAACAGGCTCCATGCCGCTAAATTTCAAACCTATTTCCATTACTCCTCCTCAGATGGGTATATTTCGGATGCCGCAGGACATCACCTCCTAAGTTTCTTTCCACTTATTGTTGTTTGTATCATTTAGTTAAAGCGACCACCTGATTAATTTATTATTTCTCTAGGAGTGACGAGGATGAGGAAAACTCTCCAAAGTCACTGATTGGTGCTTTTGCTCAGTCTCCTTAGGCCAGATCCTTGGGCTAGCCAATAGGTTCAGCCGAGCCTTGGAAGAAGGTGCAGCAAAGCTGGCCCGAAGGACTCAGCATCATCACCTCCTGAGCTACCTTTGAAGAAGAACAAAACTACAAGAAAGGACATGGAAATAGCCGAGAACCCTTCCAAAATGAAATATGCGATTACTGGGCTTATTTTTATTTTCTGATATTTTTGTTTTCTTTATCCCTCGAGTGATTTTTCACGTCTTGTGCAGCCCCTGATGCGTGAGATGGGCGAAATGGCCTCTCGATTCATCAAGATCCATCACGAAGCAGAAACTGCTTTTCCTTGACCTCATCTTGTATCCTTTTGCTAATGTTTGACTTACCTGATGTTATAATCATATTTGTTGTAGCTGCTTCTAAGGAATCTGTGGTTATTTGGGACCAGGCTCTACAACGGGTGGATGAGCTAGAGGCCAAACTAAAGAAGATGAAATAATCGCCTGAGGAGGCCAAACAGACTGCCGCTCCTGAAGCTTAGTCTTTCAAGAGGAAAGCTGACACCGCAACTACCCATGACGAGGATCTTCGGCTTTGCAGAGAGGCCCTGAATTCCTCCTTGACTAGTAAGTTGTACCACATGGTTTTTTTCTCTTTATTTGGCCGATTTTTTATCGAGTTCTAAGTTACTTCTTTTCTCTCCATAGAAACGACCGGCCAGTCCTTGACTTTGGAAGAGGATCAACGATCTAATCCTTCATCGGATGCTGTTGGGGTCTTGGAAAAGAGCATTGTGCATGGCTGTAATCTTCTGATTCACTCGCGCCACGCCTTCAAAACTCTACAGGCAGAAATCTTCCCCGAGAAGGAAGTACCCGCTAATTTGACTGATCTGGTGACCATCTTCAATGTTGATCCTAACCCGCTGTCAGGGTATAGTCTGACACCGTCAAAGAATGGCGCGGAGATTTTGATGGCCCATGAAGAGAAGATCGATTGGAATAAGGTTAGCTCTTCTCTTCCAGTCAATGAACCCTACAAAGATATTGACCTCAAGCCTTATATAAAGAGGGCGAGGAAATTCTCGCGGCTGATTCTCTTGATTGGATCACGGCAAGAAGTTCCTGATGCCAAGGCTTTAGCTGGTACTCCTTTGGCTAGTGTTGCCGCTCCCTCAAACTCTACAGCTGATGCTCCTTTGGCTAGCATCACTGCCTCCGTTGAGAAAAATTCTCAGCTCTAGGTCCCATTAGATCCTTTATTTTATGTTTTTAATGACTCCTTCGGCCACCTGCTATTTATCGGGTTATGCTACTAAAAAAATGTTTCATCCTTGTATATATTGTTCTTCTGTTGTTTGAACCTTGTCTTGTATTCGAAGATCTGAATGTTTATGTTGTCTATCTTCCCATATGATGTCTGATTCCTATGGTCCTTCGACTGCCCCTTCTACTTCGATTGTATGCACAACACCACAAATTACACTATTTCTAGCAATGTTGTTACCCGCATTGTGAATCCTCCATTGTATGCTGAAAAGATCCAACATATGAAACGATTGGAGGCTGATATCTAGGTGGTGCAAGCAATAGTTGATATTTCCTAGTCAAAGAAATGGAAAACCTTGGGCTGCAAAGCGTTTCTTCTGGAAGATATCTTTATGGAGAGCGAGAAGATGCTTTGTAAGTTCTCTCGCAGAGCCCCCGAATCTTTTTATATAGTCGAAAAGAAAGTGACCCTGAGTTTTGATTTTCTGAGGTATCTAACTAAATGTGGTGGAAGAGAGCCATCGACTGTGGGGGATGAACACGCTGATAGAAGCCTCTAGGGGTACCACTGCTGATTTTTGGACAGATCACAAACGTGCTTTCACAGTAACCCTTCTCCAAGATCGGGTATCCGAGGTGGAGGAATTTTTAAAGTGCTACCACCAAGATTTAGCTCGAGTATATAATGAGTTGTTTCCGCGGGAACCCCAACCTCAAGGCCTTGCCGCGTTGACGACAAAATTTTGTCAAGGTGAGAGGATTCATCATTTATCAGACTCCAACTTGTTGCAGGTGCTAAGCTAGCGTTTGCCTCGTTGAATGCTCACTACCCGACCGTCGATCTGGATGATATATCCCGACATATTTCTTCTCACCGGGCGGTGGCTTGACTATGGCGCCTCACTATGCGGATTCTCTTCGCCCTGCTATACAGATCATCTGTAGATGCTTGGATGAAGACAAATAATTTTTCCTTAATTTTGAGGTGTAAATTAACGCTTGTAGAAACTCCAGCATATAAGATGTAGAAAAGTGTATGTAAAGTCTATTCTGCTTTGTATATGATTTAGGCATGTTTTTCTGTGCGCTTTTATGAAAATTTCTAGGCATTTGCCTGTGTGAGACCCTTTCATTTGCCTGATGCCATAGGGCCGAGTCAGCTATTAAGGTCAAGGCTTTGAGATGGATGACGTAACTAATTATTTGCTGTGCTAGATAGTGAATCCCCCGAGTGTTGGGTGTGAATTTTGAAATGATTGTGCTATCATGAGCCCCTAACTATCGGGTAAGTGATAAAAGACAATAGCAAACTTTGAAGAATTGATACTGAGTTTTGGGAACTTAGCTTTATTGATCTTTGGGTCCAGAGGTAGATGTGGCGTCATCGTCTGGCCGTAGGCCTTATTGAACCTAAAATGTAAGTCTTTGGCAGAATAGCCTGGCCATATGCCTTATTGGATGTAAATTGCATAAAGTAAAGATCCTAATCATAGAAACGTTGCAGCTTCTCAACGATCCACGGGATGGAGTATTTAACCCCAGTCTTCTTGTCAGGTAGCCGATAAGCCCTGCCGGGGATTACTTCAGTGATGATGAAAGGTCCTTCCCATGGCGATTCAAATTTTCGGTGACCATCTTGTGTGAGGTGAAGGACCAGGTCCCCCATGACAACGGAACTAGGATGCAGTCGACGGCTGAGGTAGTTTTGCAGGTTTTGATGATATGTTGTTGCTCGTTGTAGAGCGATGTCTCTTGCTTTGTAGAGTGCATCGATGTTGTCTTCAAGTTCTTTTTGTGAAGCTTCTTCATTGTAGGCGAAAATGCAAGGAGAATTGTGGGTTATTTTGACAGGAAGCACATCCTCGGCGCCGTGGACCAGGAAGAATGGTGTCTCTTGCATAGCAGTGTTTGGGTTCTGCGTAAACCCCAGAGGACAGAGGGCAGTTCATCTTTCTAGGCGCCTTTTTCCATGTCGATAGGAGACAATAGCCTTTTATTGAGGCCACTAGTGATGAGGCCATTGGATTTCTTGACTTGCCCGTTTGTTTGTGAGTGGGCCACCGAAGCGTAGCTGACGTGTATGGCCATCTCTTTATAGTAGCCCTTGAATTCACTAGACGTAGAGTTTGTACCGTTATCGGTAATAATGCTATGAGGTACCTCGAAGCGGAAGACTATCGACTTGATGAAGTTTACTTATGAGGTTGCATCATGGCTGGTGATGGGTACTACCTCGATCCACTTTGTCAATTTGTTGACTACAACTAGCAGAAATACGTGGCCGCCAGGCAATGATTTGTGGAGTTTTCCCACCATGTCGAGGCCCCATTGAGCAAATGACCAAGCCAAGGGTATGGGGCCAGTTCCGCTGCTGGTCGGTTTGTGAAGTCCTGACATGATTCAACGTTCTCACAATATCCTTCACGTCCTGGACTGTTGTAAGCTAATAAAATCCTACCGAAAAGGCCTTTGCTGCGATTGCTCGGCTTCTGGCATGGTGTCCGCATATTCCTTTATGTATGTCCCTAAGGATGAGCTTCCCTTCTTCGAGCGTCATGCATTGTTGTAGTACTCCTGAGATGCTCCTTTTATAAAGTTCCCCGTTGACGATTCTAAAGGGTCTTGGAGCATCGAGTGATGCATCATGCTTTGATTATGTCCTTGGGGATTTCTCCCCGCATCATGTATGATACATAAGGTTGCATCCATGTGAATTCTATTATCATGACTTCCGCGGGATCCTCCTACTCTTCAGGGTTATCCTCTTCGGGATATGAATTTCTAGGGTTTCTGATGCATGAGAATTCGAATTTACATGTTGAAAGTTACTAACAAAAGTCGAAGCATGTAAGTTAATTTGCATCGTATTTTTCACATAGTAAATACTAGGGCTAGCCGATATAGTACACATATAAAAAGATCTAGAAACATCAACATAAGAGTAGTATTCATCTACCATAGGAAGATTGAGGATTCATGATACCGTTGTAGATTGCAACATCTTGATGACGCTCTGTTCATAGCAAGAACGGACTAGACACTGTTTGAAGCTCCGTCCCCAGCAGAGTCACAAAAAAGTGTCAGCCTGAGGGTAAGGTTGAAGAGGTATCAGAAGATCCGGTCCATCAATCTAAAGTGGATCTGACGGTTTCCCATCGTCTTCTCCATGGGAGGCAGGTGGCGTCGGAGGGAACGCTAGTAGGAGAGGGAATGAGAGGGGAGAGTACTTGGGGGGCTTATCTATGACTGGGGTATGGTGTAAGGAGCGGCGGTCCATGGCAAGCCGAACAAGGGGCGACAACTACAGTTTCGGCGCCAGGGAGAAGCTCACGTGAGAGGGGCCGAGAGGAGGCTTCAGGAGCTCGTCGGAGGAGATTACTGGGCCATCCTAAGAAGGGGAAAAGCATAGTTAGATACGGGGGAGTGAGGAGATCTCGGATATGTAACATGCAAAGGGAGGGGAGTAGCAGGGGGAGCTCTACGAGCAGATCTTGAAGGAGGCCGAAAGGTTGCTCGGCTGCTTCCTTCAGGCTACGCAGGGCACGGGAGAAGGGAGGGTGTTCTGTGGTGTGAGTGGGAGGGGATAGGAACGAAATGAGGGGCTGGAGAGGGTTTGGGTCAACAATGCACTGATCTTCTCAAGGGAGGCTGAGAGGAGAAAAATCTCCCATTCCATGGTGACAGAGAGCTAAGGGATGGGATATGGAGCTTGGGGGTGAGGTAGGTGAGGGTAAGGGAGTGAAATGGAGGCGCCGGAGGCACTAGGGTGGCCTCAGGACTATTTATCTAGAAGGGGTCATGTCCATGGTGGACCAATTCCAAGACAGGGAATAGGACAGGGTCCTGGATGCTGGTTGGGCAGAGGGGCAGTGGAGAGAGTGTGGCGGGGATCTGAGTCTACCACTGAGTGGAGAGGGAGGTGGTGGATGTTGCTTCCCTATTACTTTACAAGATTTGCAATAATTGGATTATCTCTCTTCCTCTCACTCTCTTCAAGCACATGGTACCAAGGAGGGCAGTGATACAGTGCATTTCGACTAGAGTGGAGGTGGTGTGCTGTGCAAACTTTCTTGACTAGGTTTGTGGAAGGTTTGGTGGGATTTGGGGAGGTGAATTTGAATGCTTTCAAAATTGATCAAACAAGTATTTATGAAGCAAGTCAAGAAATTTGGTCTTAACAAGGCGAAGCAAATGTGCTAGTAGATAAAGGAAGTCATGAAAGATCTCCATGAATTATTTTGGATTTATTTCATGAGTTTTATTCCACTTAAATCCATTTATTCAAATGGTGCAAAGATAGTTTTTAGAAACTATTTAGATATTTTTACATTGGGCAAGGTTGGTTTTTGATGTGAGATGGTCCTAATTACCATATCACACTTTGGAGAATTGTAATATCTCATCCAATAAGGTAGAGATCCCTGTGATTGCAGTGCAAGTCCCTGGATCGATTTGCTAGCACCCATAGTTTAAGATGAAGTACACAGAAACAAAGGTCATTATTACATCGAAATCCAGGAGTATAATAGTTCTTACAAATAACTTAGCCCAAGGCTAACTTATTTAGAGTTCTCAATACATAGCATAATAATAAAGTCTTCATCTTCATGCACCACAGGCAAACATGTCGAGTGTAGACCCGTAACCCTACTCACCATCAGAGTAACCTGCAACATGACAAGTTACAGCCATAAAAGGTCAATACAGTTGGAATTGTATTGGAAAGTGATACCATAGTTGTATAGTAGAACCTAACAACTACATGAATATGGCTAAGTTTAGATCAGGTTGGCTTTACTAAAAGCAAGTTGTATCCTATTAGTTTTGATTTTACAGAACACTAAGGTACCACCAATAGACATCAATGAACCTCTACCATTGTTCAACCACAATTTTAACTTTGAGAAATTGGGATGAGGATATTCTTGAACAGTTTCAATGTCTTGACTCTCAGACGTTGTCCATAACCGGGGACATGGCTAAGTACTTAGGTTTACCCTCTCAAGAAGTGGTGCACTTTCCCCACAAGACTCGACAAACATCGAGATGAGACTTTTCAGAAGCAATCCCTCAATCCACCACGGATGCGTTCCATCCTATCAACTCTACCACCCTCTGTCCGTCTGGCTGAGTTATCACGACTTAGTTGGTCAAGGCAGAGCCAATATGCCATGTGGTTGAACGGGAAGCTTCACGACACAAACGTCTCCAATCTCTTTGTTCCTGGGTGGCCATCCACAAGTGTGATACACGAGGGTAAACCATAGAATTGGCCCCTGAGTAACCACTCAACATAATCCATACAAGTCCCAATTCCACAAAGGTGTTTCATTAACAATGGTTGTTTTCTTAGTCAAAAATGATAAGTAAATAAACATACCATCATAATATGAATTTCCACCCATAAATTCTAATAGCAAGGCTAATTCTAGCATACGTGTATCCTATGTTAAGAAAATACTACCAAGGTATAATCTATAGGATTACCATAGCACAAAAATATAAATAAACTACCATGCAAACTCCTACTACAATAACACTAATTCAATAGATAAAATAATAGGACATATGATAAAATATCACTTGCCTTGGTAGCTAGGAGAGTAGGTACAATCCTCACAGCAACAAACTTCACAATCCACACAATGTACACATCATAATCAACAAAACATATACAAATCAATATATAGCACTCAAAAATATGGATGCATGCAATTATGCAATAATATGAATGCCACACTTTTAAAACCAAAGTCTACAGCGCAGAAGGTATAGTACACCTTCTAAATACAAAATATCACAAGATCCACCTAAAAATAATTTATACAATAATTTTTATAGTCAAAATAGCCCTAAAAATTTCTCTTCCTAAAACTCAAATTTTACAGAAGCTACTGAACAAAATAAGGCCACAACAATAAAGATCACATTTTTCTGAATCCATAGACACCAAGTTTGCATTTTTCTGAACTGTGGATCAAAAGTTATGGATTTTCTAAGTTCAAACATCTAATAAACAAAATTTTGGATTTTAACTGAAAAGCTTAGACACGTGGCGCAACACTACTGACCGGACAGCTTTGCTCGAATAAGCCACGCATGCCATTATATCTAAGTGGAATCGAACGGGCCAGATATGCCGATACCTCTTTGTTCCCTAATCTAATCCTAGCCCTAGGATGCAGATCCAGTGGACCTGAGCACTCAGCCAAGAACTACGGCGCTAGCTACTGCGCACTGAGGCGACGCGTCGGGTGACGGTGCTCTAATGGTTCTAGGGGGTAAGGGGAGGGGCGCTGAGTGTTACCGAGGTCGTGGGGTCGAGGTGGTTGCAGTGGTCGTCGCGGTCGGGGAAGGAGCGCAGGGGTTCGAACTGGATTCCTCGTCGGAGTCGCGCCTTCCGTTGGTGGCTTGCACATGAAGACGAAGCCAAGCCTATAGGGGGAAATAAGGCAAACAGAGGGAGTTAGTAGGTGTGCCCGAGGACGACGAACGCGATAGTGCAAGGCAGAGGGCGAGGGGTGGTCGGACCTCACTAGAATCATCGCCGGAGTGCGTCGAAGACGGCGACGGTTCGACTTGAAATTCGGAGAGCCCGGGGGCTCTCTGGTGGCATGGTGTGAGGGGAAATGTAGAGAGGTAAGCAGGGTTTAAGATTCAGGGGTTAGGGGAGAAATTACACCAAGAATCAAGCCTAATTACTCGAATTGTTTCAAGAGGAAACAACAGAGAAGGGGCGCGGGTCTTCTGGCGCGGGATTGAAGACGACGACAACATGGTTGTGGGGCCAGATCATCCGCAGGTGGGTGCACAGAGAGAGATGAGAGAAAAGATTCGGGGGGAGAGAGGGGGTTCCAGGTGGGCTTAGTGGGCTGGGTTGCTGGGCCGAATCATTTAGCTGGTAGGTTTTTTTTCTCTTTAGTCATTTTTCTTTTTCTGTTTCTTATTTCAATTAAAGATTTGAACTAGCAAATGGTTTCCTAATCAACTCAAATCTTCACCAAAATTTTAAGCGGTGAACCTAGTGTTCAAAATGGTTTTTAAACATCAAACCTGTAATAATTTTTTTTGGGTAAAAATAAAATAAAAACACAAGCTCCACACCTTTAATATAAAGGGGAGGTTTTTAAAAGGATTTTTCCTAGGTTTAAATTTTTGAAATTATTTGTGCAATGCACACATGCCATGATGATATGAATGCAATGATGATATTTAGTTTAATGAAAATTTGGGATGTTACAAATCTAACCCCCTTAAGATGAATCTCGCCCTTGAGATTCGGGCTGGCTAGCAAATAGGTGAGGGTGATCTTTCCAAAGCTCATCTTCCCTTTCCCAAGTTGCTTCCTCCTTAGTGTGATGGTTCCACTATACTTTGCAAAACTTGATTGTCTTAGTATGAGTGACTCTTTCTGCTGTCTCCAGAATCTTGATAGGTTTCTCTTCATAAATGACATCGTTCTCTAACTGAACTTCTTCCAATGTTATAGTGCTTTTAACGAAGTTTCTTCCATCTTTGGGTGACACTTTTTCAACTGGCTTATACATGAAACACATTATGAACTACTAACAGAGATTCTGGTAATTCTAGATCATATGCCACTTCTACTTTGCGGCTCAAAATCTTGAATGGTCCTACATAACGAGGTGTTAATTTCCCTTTGACTCCAAATCTCTTCACACCACGAAGTGGTGAGACTCTGAGACAAGCTCTATCACCTATCTCATAGGTGACCTATCTATATTTTGGATCTGCATAGCTCTTTTGTCGGGATTGGGCCATCTTTAGTCTATCCTTTACCATCCTGTCTTTCTCTTCGGCTTCCTTGATCAGGTCCGGTCCGAACAAGTTTCTTTCTCCTACTCCATTCAACAATAATGGTGTAGTACTCGATTGATAGCTATTATTGTAAGAAAACTCCGCATATGGCAGACTTTCATCCCAACTAGATCCATAGTCTGGCGCACAAGATCTCAACATATCTTCCAAAATCTGGTTGGTCCTTTTTATCTGTCCATCAGTCTGTAGGTGAAACACAGTGCTGAATTCTAGTCTACTTCCCAATGACTCATGCAGTTGTCGCCAAAAATGTGAAGTTAACCGAGTTCCTCTATCTGATACAATGCTCTTGAGTACTCCATGTAAACACACAATTATGTTCATGTCGATCTTGGCTAATTTAGCACTTGTATAGGTGGTCTTTACGGGTATGAAATTAGCCACTGTTGTCAAGCGATCCAAAAAAACCATATAGAATCATATCCAGATCTAGTCCTGGGCAGTCCTGTGATAAAATCCATACCGATTTTATCCCACTTCCAATCAGGTATTGGCAGTGGTTGTAATAACCCTGCTGGTTTCTGATTCTCTGGCTTTACTTTACTACACACGTCGCACAAAGCAATGTGCTCTGCGATATCTTTCTTTAAATTGTTCCACCAAAATCTTTCCTTCACATCCATGTACATCTTGGTGTTGCTGGGATGAATCGAATATGGCGAATATGTTCTTCTTGCAGGATCAATTTCCGAAGTTCAGGATCATGTGGAATGTAGATACGTTTCCCATACCATAAGGTTCCTTGATCATCTTCATGGAATCCCTTTACCTTTCCTTTACCAATTTTACTCTTAATTTCCTCTATTTCCTTGTCCAACTTTTGAGCTTCTATGATTTTATCCAATAGTGTTGGTTGTACTTCCAAAGACATAAGATATCCTTCAGTCACTATCTCTAATCTTAGCTCTTTAAATTGAGCACTTAATTCCTCTGGCAATTCTCCTTTGGTGAGGCCATTCACATAAACCTTGAAGCTTAATGCATCGGTTATGACATTTTCTTTCCCGGGATGGTATTGGAAACTTAAGTCATAATCCTTGATAAGTTGTATCCATCTTACTTGTCTCATGTTGAGTTCTTTCTGTGTGAAAATGTATTTCAGACTCTTGGGATCGGTGAACGTTTCACATCGCTTTCCCATATGATAATGTCTCCATATCTTTAGTGCATGTACAACAGAGGCCAACTCTAAGTGATGCGTAGGATAGTTTACTTCGTGATTCTTGAGTTGTCTCGAGGCATATGCTACCACTTTACCTTCCTGCATTAACACACCACCCAATCCTTGGTGAGATGCATCACAATAAACGTGAAAATCTTTTTCTAGATCTGGCAAGCATAACACCGGTGCTGACACTAATCTCTTCTTCAACTCTTGAAAAATCGTTTCACATGCTTCAGTCCAGTCAAACATCTTCTATTTCTTTAGTAGATCGGTCATCGACTCTTCTAATTTCGAGAAATTCTCGATGAACCTTCTATAGTATCCTGCCAATCCCAGGAAACTACTGACCTCTTTAACTATTTTAGGAGGTTCCCATTCTGGTACAGCTGGTACCTTTGCTGGATCGATAGATATAGAATTCCCAGACACAACATTTCCATGATATCCAACTTCATTCAGCCAAAATTTAGATTTACTGAACTTGGTATACAACTTGTGTTCTGTGGGTTTCTCTAGAATCAAGCGCAGATGTTCTTCATTGATCTTGGAATAAATCAATATGTCATCGATGAATAACACTACAAACGTGTCAAGAAACTCCATGAACACCTTCTTCATCATTTTCATGAAATAAGCTGGTGCATTAGTTAATCCAAACGGCATCACTGTATACTCATACAATCCATATCTAGTGGTAAAAGCAGTTTTTGGTATATCTTGTTCTCTAATCTTTAGTTGAAAGTAACCTGATCGAAGATCAATTTTTGAGAACACACGAGCTCCTTATAGCTAATCAAAGAGATCATTAATTCTGGGTAGGGGATATTTGTTCTTTATGGTCACTTCGTTAAGTGATCTATAATCTATGCATGGCCTCTGAATTCTGTCTTTCTTCTCGACAAACAAAACTAGTGCAGCCCAAGATGAAGAACTCGGTTGTATAAATCCCTTCTTCAACTGTTCTCCAAGCTGTTTCTTGAGCTATTTTAACTCATCCACTAACATTTTGTAAGGTATCTTTGCTATGGGTCCAGTTACTGGCAGTAAGTCTATCAAAAACTCCACATCCCTATCTGGTGGCATGCCAGGTAATTCTTCTAGAAACACATCAGGGTACTCCTTCACTACTGGTACACTGTCTAGGCTAACCCCCTTAAGAGAATTTAGCTTACTCCCTTTGGGTTCAAAGTTAGACTTGAACCTAATCCGTTTCTTTTCTGGGTTTGTGAGTGTAACAGTTCATCTGGCACAGTCTATCACTCCATCATAACGAGTCATCCAGTCCATGCCTAATATTACATCCAATCCTTGGGATTCTAGGATTATTAGACTAACTGGAAACTTGTTCTTTCCAATTTCTAGGACTAGTTGATGACATACAAAATTTACTATCATCTCTCCACCTGGGGATCTTACTTTAATAGGACATCTGATAGTTTCAGTTGGGAGTTTATTTTTGTCTACATATTCTCTTGAAATGTATGAATGCGATGCGTCGGTATCAAAAAGGATAAGTGCTGGAAAGGAATTAATCTTGAACTTACCAATAACAGCATCAGACTCTTCTTGGATTTCCTCCACATTGATGTGATTCACATGACCTCTTTGAAACGGATTTGGCTTGTTAGCCCCATCAGTCTTCTTTTCTGGGCATTCGTTGGCATAATGCTCTGTTTTCTTGCAATTGAAACATTTGACCTGACTTATGTCTCTCTTTGCTGGTTGATTCCCATTGCCATGTCCATTATGGTGATTCTTGTATCCACTTTTGTTGTTTCGGTATCCACCATTGTTGTGGCCATGATGATTGTTGCTATCATGGGGGTTATTGTTGCGGTGGTTGTTATGATTTCCATGCTTGTGGGATCCAGAACTTCCACTATACCTTCACCATAATAAAGGTTGTGAGATGATCCTGATCCATGCTTATCGAAATGGTGTTTCCTCTTTCTATTCTCAACTTGATTCATCTTGCTTTCTAAGATGGTAGCTTTGTCACACAAAGATTGATAGGTTGGAACATAAGCAACTGTTAGGTGCATGGACATTTCATCATTCTACCCTTCAAGGAATTTCTCCTTCCTCTTTGCGTCAGTGTCAACATCATCTAGTGCATAGCGTAACAGATTGTTGAACTCTTCAATATACTCGGAAATACTGCGATGGCATTGTTTAAGGTTGTGAAATTCCTTTTTCTTCAACCCCATTACTCCAGAAGAGATGTGAGTAGTGCGGAATCCATCCTCAAACATTTCCCAAGTCACTTCTTCAATAGGGTGTGTAACTTGAAAATTATCCCACCAAGAAGCTGCCGGTCCATCCAGTAAGTGTGCTGCAAATCTAACATTCTCGACATCATTGCAACCAACCGTGACCAATTCCTTGTTCACGGAATGTAGCCAATCATTTGCTACCATGGGATCTGTTGTACGAGAAAACTTAGTAGGTCTCAACCTTAGAAACCTTGTAAGCATATCAAGAGCTGGTGGGTTGTTCCGTTAGTTGTTATTATTATTGTTTTTGTTGTTGTTGTTTTGATTCTAGTTCTGGTTCGCCATGAACAGAGTCATCATCTACATCCTGTGTTTGTGCAGTCATCAACTATTGCATCTCATTGCCATTGTTGTTGTTATTGATGTTATTGGCTTGCCGAGGAGGCATCTGCAGTTTACAATATATAACAACAATCAACAAACAAGCAAGCACATGATAAACTTTAGGGTTCAAAATATCACGATCAACAAGTTTGCAAACATAAATAACATACTAGCATAGTCATCCACAAGTTGGCATGATCAATGCGACTCGATAATAAAACGATAAGATAGATAGACATCACTACTCCTCCATGTCAACTTCCTCCTCCACTAGCGCAAGTCCTACTGCGGCGAATCATGCCTTGTATTCCTCCAAGATTGTAGAAAAAGCATCGATCTTTGCCTGTGACTCTCTCTTCTGTGAGCGCATCCTGTCTATCACCTCGTGATCCGCGTCTAGCTCAATGTCCTCAAGCTCCAACTCAGTCTCCAAATATCTAATCTTCTTGTTCCTCTCTTGGATCCTCTTCTCTTGGCTCTTGAATTTCTTCTCTTGCCCTTCAAACTCCTTCTCCATCTCCTTGATTCGCTTCTCTTTCTCCTGAAAGGCCTTGTCCTTCTCCTTAAGTTGGACACGTAGCTCATCATTGCTAAGCATCACATTAGTCCTATCAATATCAAGGTTCCTAATGAGGCTCTCTAAGTCCTGGAGGTAGTGTCGCACAGGCTTGATGGCCTCCTTAGCGGCCTCGTCCAACACAATAGGCTCTCTTTCCTCGTTGTGTTTCCCAAATAAATGGAAGTAGTGATTCTTGATATCGGAAGAGTGACGTCCACATAGGCATCCTATCAGCTCCTGCATGGCGACTTCGAGGCCTCTCTCTAAGTCATGGTGGAGTATCTTGAAGGCAATTTCCTTAGTTGGAGGCTCTGTCTGGTGTCCTGGCTGAGTAATCCTGAATCCCCACAAGTCCTTGCTTGGAAACTTCTTGAGCTGAAGTCCCTTGATGGTAGATATTGGAAGAGCGAGCACATTGACGAGCTCCAAAATGTGAGTCCCAAAGCGAGTTCCCTTGAAATCGTAGGCAGTGCTGTAGATGAAACTCGGCATCTTTTGCATAGGATGGAGAAAAATTAGAGATAACACAAGTCTAGAGAAAAACATAAAGTTCCAATAGATGCAGAAGTTAAATAAAAGCCAATACATCCAACAAAACATCAATCCATAAAATTAGCGGCTTACATTATTCAACTCAAATAACAAGGTTCAACCACAACTTAGACATATTTTTCCATACCACATAGGTCGGTATGATCAATATACTATCGTGAGAAAACTCCAAGTGTGGTGGTCCTACTATAGGATATGTCGCGTCCTTCACTCACTTGTCAAGGTAGCTATCTAGGCATCCTTGGTAGCAATCTGTTTGTCTTGATCACATGACTCACATGCCAACTCTATAATGTCCTTCCTTAGCCATTTTATGGTGGTCTCTAAGTCTTGGGTATGTTGGCTCTTGTAAGGGTCCCAACCTTTAAATAAGGTAGAGATACCTGTGTTTACAATGCTAGTCCCTGGATCTATAGCTAGCATCCACAGTTAAGATGTAATATCAAGAAACAAAGGTCATAATACAACTTTATAACCAGGAATAAAATATTTCATTACATCTTACATAGCTCATTTGGCTATTACATTACATTGCAGCAGAATATCTATAAGCATGGGGTCCTTCATCTTTAAAGTGCCACAGGCAAACATGTTGGTTGTAGACTTTGTAAACCTAATCAATCAGTCTTCACTAAAATCAAATCAAACCTGCAACATTACAAGTTACAGCCACAAGGGTCAATACATTTGAATTGTATTGGAAATTTTCACTAATATGTAGAATATAAGTGGATCCTATCATTACATGCATATTTGGCTAAGTAGGGTTTAAGGCTCATTTGCAGAAAGCAATAGTTTATCCTATCTTTTCACAATGGTTTTGATCTTTTGTCAAATCACAGTGAACACCTTGGTAAATCCCCAAGTGTCTTTGTCAAAAATCTCTTGAGATCCTTGGTACACCCCAAGTACTTCAAGTTTTTATCAAATCCTCTTGAGCTCCTTGGTAAATCCCCAAGTGCTTCAAGTCTTTTGTTGTCACTTTAAAGTTTTTCTTTTAGAAATTGGAATGTCAAGATTTCCCATAGCTTCAAGCTTTAGTTGCTCAGTATTGTCCATAACCGGGGACACGGCTAAGTACTTAGATTTTATTATCTTCTGCAGAAGTTGTACACTTTACCCACATGACACACCCTCATCTTGTTTCCACCAGTGGCCGCTGGATTGGTACTCACCAAGATGGAGTACTGGCAGATTGAGAATGTGACGAAGTCTTTCTAGAGGGTCCTCCCATACACCATTGCTAGCTTGTCTTCAGGCACCCATGTAGGGTTTCGAGTTCCATCATTTTTAGTACCTAGGACAATGCATGGGTCTTCCCAATGTAGTTGACTAAGCCAGAGCCATAAGTAGCATGTGGCTGTACACGAAAGCCACAATTGGAGAAACATGTTCAATCTCTAAGTTTCCTGGGTGGTTTTCTTTTGGTGCACAGCACAAAGAGATTTCCATATACATGGTTCCTTTTTTTGCCACCTTATCAAAACTCAAAGTATCCTTGTCCACCCAGGTGGTTCATTGAGTCCTTGTTTTATTATATAAAACACAAGTCTTTTCTCAATTTCATAAAATCTCAACATGTATCTCTTCTCAAAAATATGTAGCATGGCTAAGCATTTTACAACTACATTGTTTTCACTAAGGAATATATAAGGGTATCCTATTAGGATTTAGCATAGCATAGAGTATAGAAATTCTTTTCATGCATGTTTCAAAATCCACTAAGTATAATGAAAATAGTAGGACTTTAGATGATAGTGTCACTTGCCTTTTTGGTAGGGAATGTTGGTTCACTTCTTGATCTTGCTAGTTTCACACTTTTATAACTTCACTGCAAATCAATCAAGCAAACACAATATCAACTAGCATTCCAACCAATATTCAAACAATCAAACACACATAAAATAATAGGAATTAAGTCATGCATGCAATCATGCAAAAGTTAGTTTTATTTGCAAAGGTGGTTTCCACTAGGCTCTAAACATTGCAAGGTTCAAAGTGGTCATTTTCTAAAGTGACAAAGTCATTTGCAAAAGGGTTTTATCTATAAACCATTTTTAAATCCAATCATTATTTTTATGTTGTGGAAAATGTTTTTATCAAAGCAAAAACTTTATGTTCTTCACCAAATAAGTTGTTAATTCCCAAAACTTGGTGTTTAGGGTCAGTAGGTTTGATCCAAATCATTTTCCCAAAGTTTTTTACTCCAAAGTCATTTCCTTAGCAAAATCAATATTTTTAATTGACTACAAATGGCTAATTCAAGTTTTTATTCCTAAACTTCACAAAATCCATTTTTAAATCCATGGGTTGTTTCCTAGGGTCAGTAAGTTCACAACAAACCAATTTGCAAAGATTTCAACCTTAAAAACATTTTGAAATTTTTTTTATAACCTAAACAAGCATACAAATGTTTCTGCAAAAACACACATTTTACCAGAGGATTTTTACTAAAAAAATTGCATGGTTGGATAGGGCTTGTTCCACTGATTCCATTGATATAAAGTTTGCAAATTTTGGACGTGTGGATCAAAAGTTACAAGGGTTTCAAATTTGCAAACAAATCTGATTCAAAATTCTGTTTTAAATCGTCTGGTGCCACGCGGCGTGATGCTACTGGTCGATACCGATTCGCGCGGATCGGCCTCTGCGGGGCGTTGGATCTAAATAGATCGCACGGCTCAGATTGCGTACCCTTTCGCTGTTTAAGTGATCTAATCACATCTCTTGGATTTATATCTAACGGTCACAGATGCCTAGCCAAAAGCTGGCGGCGCTGCGCGGCGGCAGACGGCAGCAACGGTCAGGCGGTGGTGCTACGGCAGCTACAGGAAGCAAGGAACGAAGTGGGGATGCTCACCGTGATCGCAGTGATGTGGGGATGCTCAAGGTACGGTCAGCTCGTCGAGGGGCGCTCTGGTTCTAGCGGGATTGCTCGCCGGAGTGGGGAACGGCATCGGGCGGCTCTGGTCGTGGTCGGGGTCGACGTTGCAGATCGCTCTAAGGCAAGATAAGAGCATGGTTAGATGCAGGAGAGTGTGGCGAGTGTGGGAGTATCATCGAGGAGTGCTGGGGCGAACGGGGTTTACCTGTGGAGTTCGCCGGAGTGGGAAGCAAACGCGGCGGCGCTCAGAAGTTGTTGAAGTCGATGCTCTAGGGCACCCGCGATTGAACGGAGGGCACAGACAGGTGCGCCTGGGAGTGGGGATCACGGTCATGTGCTCAGGGAGGCAAGGGGTGGCGAGGTTCGGCCGGAATCGAGGAGGAAGCTCGTCGGAGCAGTGAGGGGTCTCTGGTGAAATTAGCGTAGCCTGGTGGCGTGTTGGTTATGGCGACAGAGGGGAAATGGTGAGGAGAGGGAGACGTTTAAGGGGGCGTGGTCGCCGAGGGAGTAATGGCTGTTAATCACGCGAATTGATCGCCGGAGTATAGACAGGAATCGGCGAGGAGGAATCAGCGCGGTTGAAGACGATGAACAGTGCTGTGGGGCCTTGCTGTCAGTGGGGGAGTGAGAGGGAAGGAGGGTCCACCAATCAGTGTCTCTGCGGGTATGTGTTCAAGTGCGAAACGTTTTCTTCGGGAGAGAGGGAAGCTGGGCTGGTACTGGGCTTAGTAGGCTTGCTGGGTTGGGTCGGGTTTGTTTTCATTTTTTTCTTTCCGAATGTTTTATCTTTTTCCAATTCTATTTTCTGTTTTGGAATTCAAACAACAATCAAGCATTCAAATCAATTCAAACATTCACCACAATTGTATTGGGTTTTGGTTCTGTTTAACAACAATAAACCAAAGTCCCAAAATAAAATAATATTTTTATTTTAGGGTCCACTATTAATTAAATAAATAGACCTTGTTTATTAAATCAAAATAGGATTTGATTTATTTAAAATTCCATTTGAAATCTAAAATGGTGCCAAAACTATTCAGTAGGTTTTATTTCAAATTATAAAACACGTGGAAAACTTATTTAAAATAAATAGACAAGTTTTGATGTTTAATTAAAATAGTAAAACCTTTATTTTTAATAAACTTGGATATTAAATCCTTATTATTTTATTTAAATAAACCTTTACTATTTTTATCAAATAGAAATCTTTTATTTCAAAGGCTTGGCTAAGTTTTAATTTGGCTTATAAAATATTCCTTATTTACATTTCTACCTTTTCATTTGAAAATCAAATCTTTTTATTAAAAGGTTCAAAATAGTAATTCCAAATATTTTTATTTTCCTTTATTAAATGTTTATCTTTTTGAATCTCTTTAGGATTTATCTTGATCAAAATAGGTTTGAAGGTTCCCAATTGGAATCAAAAAGTTTCTTCTCACCCTGAAAATCAACAAAGTTTTATTTTATTCAATTATTTTTCACATTACAAGATTTGGAAAATCTTGGGATGTGACAGCTCTCCTCCCTAATATCCTTCTAAGTGTTTAGCATCCTATACTTAAGTCTTTCTCCAAGTTCTTTAGTGGCATTCCATGCTGCATTTCTTGTAGAGACAAAGAATGACATATGCATTTCAGAGTTGGTGATCATGCACAATCCTGTTTCATTGTGTTCATCCTCCTTATTTTTATATAAGTGGAGTTGCACCCACCAATACTCTTCTCCTTCATCCATCACCATAAATCCCTTGTACACGGCTTCACCATTTATCCCAAGATGATCATGAGGTTCTTGAGTGCCTTGGAAAATTCCGTCTCACATTCTAGTGTCATGGTCAACAGTGGTCCCTTCCAGACAGATTCATTGATGGTGGCCATCAACAAATAGAGATAAGAAAGATGATTAGGAGAGGTTTTACGAGATAAAGAAACAAAGTGCGAAATTCATAGTGGTGTTGTATTTTCCTAGTGGCTTTCTTAATCTAATCCATCTTAGGGTCACAAACCTACATGCACCACAATGCTATGATACCATCTGTAAGATCTCACCTAATAAGGTAGAGATCCATGTGATTGCAGTGCTAGTCCCTGTATCGATTTGCTAGCTCCCACAGTTTAACATGAAGTACATAGAAACAAAGGTCATTATTACATCGCAATCCAGGAGTATAATAGTTCTTACAACTCATTTAGCCCAAGGCTAACTTATTTAGAGTTCTCAATACATAGCATAATAATAAAGTCTTCATCTTCATGCACCACAGGCAAATATGTCGAGTGTAGACCCGTAACCCTACTCACCATCAGAGTAACCTGCAACATGACAAGTTACAACCACAAAGGTTCAATAAAGTTGGAATTTTATTGGCAAGTGAAACCATAGTTGTATAGTAGAACCTAACAACTACATGAATATGGCTAAGTGTAGATCTGGCTGGCTTTGCTAAAAGAAAGTTTTATCCTATTAGTTTGATAATACTAAGTTTTGTTTTGATAAAACACTAAGGTACCACCAATATACATCATTGAACCTCTACCCTTGTTCACCCACAATTTTAACTTAGAGAAATTGGGTGAGGAGATTCTTGAACTGTTTCAATGTCTTGACGCCCAGAAGTTGTCCATATCCGGGGACACGGCTAAGTACTTAGTTTTACCCTCTCGAGATGTGGTGCACTTTCCCCACAAGACTCGACAAACATCAAGATGAGAATTTTCAGAAGCAATCCATCAAGCAACCACAGACGCGTTCCATCATATAAACTCTACCACCCTTTGTCCGTCTGGCTGAGTCCTCACAACTTAGTTGGTCAAGGCAGAGCCCATATGCCATGTGGTTACACGGGAAGCTTCGCGACACGAACGTCTCCAATCTCTTTGTTCCTGGGTGGCCATCCACAGCTGTGATACACTAGGGTAAACCATAGACATGGGCCCTGAGTAACCACTCAACATAATCCATAGAAGTCCCAATTCCACCCAGGTGTTTCATTAACAATGGTTGTTTTCTTAGTCAAAAATGATAAGTCAATAAACTTTCCATACCATCATAATATGAATTTGCACCCACAAATTCTAATAGCAAGGCTAATATTTCTAGCATACGATGTGTCCTATCTTAAGAAAATACTACCAAGGTATAATCTATAGGATTACCATAGCATAGCAATATAAATAAACTACCATGCAAAGTCCTACTAAAATAACACTAATGCAATAGATAAAATAATAGGACATATGATGAAATATCACTTGCCTTGGTAGCTAGGAGAGTAGGTACAATCCTCACAGCAACAAACTTCACAATCCACACAATCTACACATCATAATCAACAAAAAAAATATACTAATCAATATATAGCACTCAAAAATATGGATGCATGCAATTATGCAATAATATGAATGCCACACTTTTAAAACCAAAGTATACAGTACAAAAGATATAGTACACCTTATAAAGACAAAATATCACAAGATCCACCTAAAAAATAATGTATACAATAATTTTTATTTTCAAAATAGCCCTAAAAATGTTTCTGCCTAATACTCAAATTTTACAGAAGTTACTGAACAAAATAAGGACACAGTAATAAATTTCACTTTTTTATGAATCCATAGACACCAATTTTGCATTTTTATGAATTGTGGATCAAAAATTATGGATTTTCAAAGTTCAAACATCTAATAAACAAATTTTTCGATTTTAACTGAAAAAGCCTAGCCACGTGGCGCAACACTACTGGTCGGTACCATTTCGCTCAGATCATGCACGCACACCGTTGGATCTAAGTGGAATCGAACGGGCCAGATCGGCCGATACCTCTTTCTTGCCTAATCTAATTCTAGCCATAGGATGCAGATACAGTGGACCTGAGCACTCAGCCAAGAACTGGCGGTGCTAGCTACTACGCGTGGCGGCAGCGCATCGGGTGATGGTGCTCCGGTGGTTCTAGGTGGTACGGGTAGGGGCGCTGAGTGTTACCGAGGTCGCGGGGTCGAGGTGGTTGTAGTGGTGGTCGCGGTCGGAGAAGGGGCGCACGAGTTCATCCTGGATTCCTCGTCGTAGTCGTGCCTACCGTCGGTGGCTTGCAGATGAAAATGAAGCCGAGCCTATAGGGCACAATAATGCAAAAGAGGGAGTTAGTGGGTGCGCCCGAAGACGACGAGCGCGACAGTGCAAGGCCGAGGGCCAGGGGCGGTCAGACCTCACCGGAATCGTTGCCGGAGAGCATCGGAGATGGCGGCAGTTCGAGTTGAAATTCGAAGAGCTTGGGGGCTCTCTGGTGGAGTGCTGTTAGGGTAAATGGATAGGGGCGAGCAGGGTTTAAGAGGAAGGAGTAAGGGGAGAAATTACGCCGAGAATCAAGCCTAATTACTCAAATTGATTCAAGAGGAAACGACAAAGAAGGGGCGCGGATCTTCTGGCGCGGGATTGAAGACGACGACGTGGCAGTGGGGTGATATGTCCAATTTGCATCACCATTCTATATCATAATTTGCTTCTATTCATTGATATATTTCTTATTAAGAGGTGTTACTTATGTCCTTTCATCTGTTTTTGCATGTTGGATGATTCTTGGAGGATGGACTGCCGGAGTCAGGATTCTGATGGAAAAAGAGGTGTTTTGATGCAATTTCGCGAAGATCAGAAAAATACCAGAAAAATTATGGAAAATCATATTTTCCTAGAAGACAAAGGAAGCCCGAGGGGAGGTGGAGTTAGGCCATAGGGGGCCCACACCCCCAAGTCACGGGCCACCCCTGGCCAGGCCTAGAGGGGGTGTGGCCCACATGGCCGGCCTCCAACTCCGCCCTCTCGACTATATATTCCTCTCGGAACCCTAAAACAGATGGGGCGACCACAGACAGATTTCGCCGCCTCTGCGGGGCGGAAAACACCAATAGAGAAAGAGCTCTCTGGCAGATAGATTTCTGCCGGGCAAATTCATTCCCAGAGAGGGGAGATCGTCGCCGTCAACACCATCATCAAGCTAGACTTCATCGGGATCATCATCATCATCATCCACACCATCATCTCCACCAGCACCATCATCACTACTCCATCCTACTGTAACAATTGTGTTGAATACTTGCATAGTTATCTCAGGAGAAACTTTCCCGGTGTTGATTACTATTGTAGTTGATGCTTATTAGTGGAACCATTGGATTATTGTTTATGTTCAGATTGTTATCCATCACCATATCATATTTGATCTTGATCCATATGATGTCTTGTGAGTAGTTCGTCTTGTTCTTGAGGACATGGGAGAAGTCATGTTGTTAGTAGTGGATTTGTGTTGAGATATTATTCAATGGTTTAGTATTTAAGTTATGGTGCTATTCTTCTAGTGGTGTCATGTGAACATCGACTAGATCTTACTTCACCATTTATGGGCCTAGGGGAATGCATTGTGTATTTGGCTACTAATTATGGGGTTGCCGGAGTGACAGAAACCTGAACCCCCGTTAGGACACCTTTGCACAAGGGAGCGTAGGATCTCAGAGTTTAAGGCCGTGGTTAGGTTTATATCATAATTACTTTCCCATAGTTGTGGATGATTGAAGGGGGTTTAATCACAAGTATGTATTAGTCCAAGTAAGGTCGGTACATTAGCACAGGTTCACCCACACAACACTTACAACACCAAAGAAGAGTACTTAGCTATTTGAAGCAAAAGCACTTGACAGAATTCCCAAGTGTCCTCAAGAACGTTTGGTCCTTATAAGTATTTCCACTGTCCTGTCCTTTGCTAAGAAAGGATTGGGCCAGTTGTTGTGTTTGTTCTTTGTCTTTATTACTTGCACTTTGTTTTGTTGCCTTATTAGAAAACCACTAAAAATCGGTTTGCTAAGTATTACAGAGAATTCCTGCTCCATACCACTAGTCAACACCTTCTGCTCCTCGTTGGGATCGACACTCCTATTTATCAAAAGTACTACGATACACCCCCTATACTTGTGAGTCATCAAGACTATTTTGTAGCGCCGTTTCCTAGGACTAAAGCGCTATTGAAGAGTGAAACTGGTAAAGGAAACTTCTACTATGAGTATCAATTTTTATTTCTGTTTGTTACTTTGTTTCCAATATGGATAACCCACTTGGTTATCTGTTTGGGAAAACTACTACCATTGTTAGGGTAGTAGATGAACCACCGCCTATTAAGATAGATCCTTTTAAGATACCTACAAGTATTGTTGACCGTGTTATGGATAATTATTATTTAGGGGATGGAACTGTCCACCCTGGTGATCACTTGATTTTTATCCATGAATTATGCGGGTTTTTAAGTGTGCAGGTATCATAACTGAACAGGTGAAGAAGAATTTACTCTCTATATCCTTGAAAGGGAGAGCTGAAGAATGGTATAAGCTGCTGAAGAATGGACAATCCATGGAATGGGAGGAACTATTACCTCTCTTTTATTCTAAATTCTATCCTCCCAGTGAAATTCATAAGGATAGAAATCTGATATATATCTTTTGTCCTCGTGATGGAGAGAGTACAAATCAAGCTTGGGGGAGATTGAAGTTACTAATGCTTAATTGTCCTATTCATGAACTCCCTAACAATATTATTATCAATAACTTTTATGCTAGGCTTTCTCTTCATGATAAATATTTACTAGATGCTTGTTGTGCTATATCATTCACATGTATGAAGGAAGAAGATTAATGGGATCTCCTAGACTGTATTCAAGAGAACACTGAAGCTTGGGAGAATGACAAAGGAAGAAAGTCAGGTATAAACTATGATTATGAATGCATAAAATCTTTTATGGGAACTGATGACTTCCATGATATTAGTAATGAGTTTGGTCTTGACTCCCAAAGGATTGCCAATTTTATTTTAAAGCCTTTGCCTCTTACATATAAATTCCTAAAAATAAGTGGAACAAGTACCATGCAACTTATAAAGATGTTTTTAATCATGTTCCTATTAGAAGCACTGAAGTTCGTACTATTGATCTTATTTTGCCTGAACCTTATGTTGAGAAAATACCTTTCCCAGCTAAGGTAAAGGATTATTCTATGATTATTAGTGCAAATAACAAAGGTACAAAGAAAACTGTGGAACCTGCTAAACCTGTGATAGCTATTGTGAAAGATCTTGGCGCTACAAATATAGAGGATGAGCACATTGTCTTCTATGAAGATGCTTCTAATATTATTTATCATCCTAGTAAAGCTATAAAAGCTAGTGTCCTTGTGCTTTATGTTAAAATTGGTGATCATTGCTATATGGTTTATGTGATATTGCTGCTAGTTCTAGTGCTATTCCGTATGAGCTTTACAGGGAAATTATGCATGAAATTTGTCCTTGTGAGCTTGAGGACATTGGTGTGGTTATTCACCTTGCTAATAAGGAAACCATTTTCCCTATTGGTATTGTAAGATATGTGGAAGTCCTCTGCTGTAAGATTAAGTATCCTGCTGATTTTCTAGTGCTTAATTTAGCAGCTAGCAAAACTTGTCCTATCATTTTTGGTAGGCCTTTCTTGAACACTTGTGGAGCTATTTTAGATTGTAAGAAGTAGAAAGTTTTAACTAAGTTTGCTGGATATTCTTATGAGTTTAACTTTTCCAAATTTTCTAAAGCTCCTTGTGAAAACAGCTTGCCTAATAAAGATTTCAAGATGGAACAACTTGCTTCTACTGATCCGGTTTATGACCTTGGACCTCTTTTTGGTGATTGTAAGTATGCTCATTATGATGATAAAGTTGTTGACAGTGACAGTTATATTGTCAACTTTATTCAAAGTGATACTGAAAGTTATTATGAGAGAGGGAAACATGGTTTTATGCATCTCAATAATGTTAAGTTTCCCTGTTTTATGTTGAAAGCTTTGAAGTTGCATTTGTTTTGTGTTCCTATGCTGTTGGGTTTTTGTTTCAACAATTTGTTTTCTCATGATACCCCCATGCATAGGAAGTGGGTTAGACTCAAATGTGTTGGTTATTTGCTTCTTGATTCTCTCTTTCACTCCAGATATTTATCTCCTATGTGAGCATCTTTGAAACTATCAAGCCTAACTTAAAGACATTAAAGAAAAGTACTTCTTGGGAGATAACCCAATAGTTTTGTTGAGGCTTGGAAGTTATTACCTCAGTAATAAGCACTCCTTATCCTTTTTGTTTTGGTTTTTTGTGTCAAGTTCAACTACTTTTGAGAAGTAGATGAGTTGTGAAAAGTGGCTGTCCTGGGACAGATTTTTGTGCTGCATTGTAAAAATTCGTGAAGGAGATCAGTACTTGGGATGGAGCTGTATTTTTATGTGCTTGTTATCCAAGTTGGTACCCAACTTTCATTAGTTTGCACTTTTTGATTTGAGAAACAGAAGGTTTTCGAAAAAATCAATCTTTACCTTCTGGTCAGTTTTGACAGATTTCTGTCATCATTTGCATTTGCCTCTTATATTGATTCCCTTCCAAATTATTTTGGGTTTTTGGAAAGGAGTTGCTACAGTAGCTTTTGTTTTGATGGATTTTAGTGGAAGTGCGAACCTAAAGGTTTATTGTTTTTTCTCACACTAATGTTGTCATTGAGGTTTTTGTAATGCCTTGTGAGTAAAGGAATTTCCAGGAGACGGAGAAAAGGAGTATGTAGAGTTCATCTTTGAATAGGTAAAAGTGGTGAAAACAGAAGTTTCGTGAAAGCCTAATATTATTATATTTTGATGTTTTTATTACATATGGAAGGTTACTAAACGAAATAGAGGAGGAAACAGAGGCCGGGGTGGCCACACCCACCCAGGCGCAGGCCCCAGCTGGCCACGCCTGGAGGGGGTGTGAGCCCCCCGAGGTCCGTCTCTGCCTCGCTTTCACACCAGTACCTTCCTTATGTTTTGAAAATTCGTAATATATAACCCCTGGACCCCCCGAGGTTCGTGCATCATGTTCTTGTTGTGTTTTCGTTTTCATCTGTTTCTGTCAGGAAATCTTCTCAAGTTTAGAGCACCATGGTCTCTGCCAACGACAAAGGCAAGAAGCCGGAGGAAGATGATCCTCAAAACCCCAAGGAGGAGGAGATTTTGGTAGGGGATGAGGAAGACATGGAGGAGGACGAGCATCCAGACACCCGCGCTACCGTCGCAAGCATTGGAGTGATGGCAAACCCTACCAAGATGAGGAGGAAAGCATGGATGTCTACATGAGGAAAAACCCCGCTCCATATCCTCGCTCCATGGTCACATCCTCCACGTACTAAGAATCCCTTCCATACTCTTATACATGAGCAACAATACCAACAGGTGCCCAAAGGTAACTTGCCCTCGGTTTGGGATTTGCCTTGCTCTAACCATGCAGGGAAGGAACACACTAAGAAGGAAGAGTGGGGAAAGAATAGTTGATTCGTACTCTAACCTTCGAGATTGGGGATTTGAGGAGACTGATTGAGGAGCTTATCAAGAGAACACCACCACCACCAAAGGTGTAATTCGTCATCAGGTTTGGCATCCCTTTGGCTTGTTCCAAGCGTGGGGGAGTGCCACGGTATCACATCATTATCTTTTATCTTTTCCCTTTTTAGTGGATTCATATCTTTGGTAGAAAAGTTATCTCATAGGTTGGTTTGCATTATGGAAGTATCTCTCCTTTAGTTTATTATCTATGTATCCCTTGGTGTGAGTGCCTTTATGGAATATTAATGAGGAGTTTCATCTTTTACTTTTTGCACTTCTTATTTTAGTTTGCTCTATTATATGACTGATCTTGTTGATCAGTATTGGCATCACTTTGGAAGCATCAAGTAGATCTAAATTGGTTTTGGCAAACCGAGCTATGGTCAGTGGCAACACTTTCGAGGTTTGAAAGGAAATGAGAAAAATCTTACAGGTATTTTGTATCATTTATTTTCTTTCTTGATTGGCTCATAAGTTTAGTATTCTTTATTTAAGATCTTTTGTGTCTTCAAGGAAGGTTGCATGTTTGGCTTTATCACTTGTAGGTTTGCTTGTTTCCTTAAACTCTTTTGCTTGCTAGCCAGCCTTGCTAGCCAAAACCTGGTTTGATAAGGCATACTTCTCATGCATCCAATCCCTTTGAACCCAAACCCGTGCCATTTGTGTCCATCATATCTACCTATTAGCACTATTGTTATTCCAAGCAAATTCTCAAGCTTCATCTATCTTTTGAATTAAAAAGTATTTTGTTATGTGAAAACTAGTTAGTAAATCTCTCACGAACTTGATGGCACACCCTATTTTCTTGCCCCAAATAAACTTGAACCATTGTGTCATTGAAGTTGTATATGCTTGCATCTGTACGTTGGGATTAGCAGAACCGTGCTGTCACGAGGAACACTTTCAACACTTATGGATACATATCCAATTGATATCATGCTCTTTTTTTTGCGGATGTCGTCGGTGTGAAATAAAAGGGGAGCTTGTAAGTCCATGGAGTTATGTATGTGTGTTAGAGAAACGCCTGGGACACTAGCCTAAGCCATACCTAATCATGGTGGAAACTTGCAGCATAACCACAGTGAGCAATATGTGAAGCATCCTCAATAAAAAACTATGAAAATATCAAATAAAAAGATCGCTGAGATGCTCACTATCTGCTTGCCTTATCATTTTGATTATGGGATAGCTCCTGTATCATGTGCAAGGGGTACCCCGTTGGCGGTTCTTTATGATACACATGTACTTACAATGACAAGAACTTATCGATAACTAAAGTTGAGTAGCATGAGGAGCGGCCCTCGTACTCAAGGGACATGAGATTGCCAACTTCTATTTCGTCAAGCATATACTCCATCCGTGTTCACTTTAACCTTAATCACCTCAAGATTATTATGATAGGGGCAATGAGGGCTTAAAGCTATTAAATACCATAATCTTTTGGAAGCTCTTTATGACTTGAAATCCCTGCTTCCCTCTATGAAAGGCCTTTCTCCTATTTCTAAGTTGAGTCAGTAAACCTACTTCCTCTCTATCTCTAGCAAGCAGTTGAGTTGTTGTGTTTCAAGCATTCATATGATGATTTATTCAATAATGTTCTTTATCTTCCTTGTTTGCGCAAGATTCTTATCTATTGAGTACTCTTGTTGTGAAAACTTCTACAATTTTTTTTTGTAAAACTGTTTGCCAGCTGTTCTCTGACCAATAACAAAGTTTGCCAATTCCAATTATGATTTATCTTTATGCATCTCTATTGTGACTCCTATACTTGTTGCAAGATAAGTTATATAATGGTGAGTTGCTTTCTTCTATGAGTTGTGTAATGGTAAGTGTGATGCTTCTTATCGTATTCTTTTATAGACACTTCACTCCATAAACCTGTGGACATGTTTACTGGAGCTCAGTTTACGTTTGGGGACAAGCGAAGGTCTACGCTTGGGGGGAGTTGATATGTCCAATTTGCATGTCACATCCCAAAATTTTCCAAATTTTGTAATGTGAAAAATAAATAATTGTTGAAATTTAGGATGAAAAGAAACTTTTTGATTCCCAATGGAAACTTAAAATCCCATCTTGAACAAACGTTGATTAATGTTTGAATCCAACTAAATTTAAATCAAGTGGAATGCATTCTTCATAAATGCATCTGGAAATTTAAACACTTGGAAAATAAACCCAAACCCTAAAACCCTAATGGAAGAAAATCATTTCAAAAGATATCTCTAAGACCATGGATTTGATCCATATAAAAATTTGTCAACAAACATTTACAAAGGATCAAGAATGACAAATAGAAATAATATAAAACCATATGAATTGGTTTCACTTAACTTGGAGCCATAGATAAAATCTTATGAATTTAATAAGATAAAAAAAATTGAATTTCCAAAGCCAATAAAGCACCTATCTAAAATCCATACAAAATGGTGAGCAAATAATCCTAAGGACATTTAAAAGGATAAAAAAATATTAAATAAGATTATACAAATTGGAAACACCAAGTTTGGATCTATAAATAAAAAAGACATGGATTTTATAAGATAAAGAAAGAAATATTAGATGAGGAATATTTAAAGACCAAATTAAATCTTGGCCAAGACCATAAACAAATGGAATAATCATAATCCAAATCCAAATAAAAGGATAGAGAATTTTTGAAATAAAATAATATGGCCTTAACCAAATTCTATTCCATTTGATTATTGCAAATCCCTAATAGAAATGATTAATTAAATCAGGGGAAAATAATTGGAATTTACCCAAGTGGAATAAAAGTTATTTAATTAACTCAAATGAAATAAAAGAATCATTTAAATAAAGTTATATGGAATTAAAACCATATTTGAATTTCATTGGAATAAAAACAATTGCCCCAAATTAAAATGATTAATAATCATATTAAAATACTATAAATAATTAAAAGTGAATTATTTAGCATCCCATTAAATAAATAACCCTACTGAAAAGGTTTTGTAAAAAGATTGGAATTTAAATAAGGTTTCAAAATATATTTAATCTTATTTGATTTAACACAAGGGCCTGTTTTAAATAAATAATACACCCTAAAAAGAATAAAGGAATTATTCTAAAATTGACTTTAGAATGTATTATTAATCAGTATTTGAATATACACAAATTTTGGTGGAGGTTTGAATTCAATTAGCGTTTGAATTATTTAAATGAAAATCAAAACAGAATAATAGAAATGGAAAAAGAAAAAGAAACAGATCAAAAAAATGAAACCAACCAGCCCAACCCAACCTGGCCCAACTAGCCCATCGTCCCCTTCCCGCGGAAAAACGTTTCGCACTCAGAAACCCACCGGCACAGTCGCTGACTAGCAGGCCCACACCCACTCTCTCTCTCTTGTAGACAACCAGGACCCACCTACTATTCATCGTCTCCACCCTGCGACCACTTCCTCACCCGTTTCTGCATTAATCTCGCGGGAGTAATTCACGTCAATACTGCGAGTAATTTCTGTCATCAGTCACACTCGATAACTCGCCTGCTCCTCCTCTCCATTTCTCTCTCTCGCCCTTCCCTTTCTGCCTTCAGGCCGTCCCAATTCGTCCTCACACCTTTGCTGCCTCCAACAAGGTCCCACTCAAATTCCGACGAAAACTACTAGGAAATCCTTCATCAGTGGCGCATCAATATTGGTCTTCTGTGGCGCATGGCTGGGATGCCACTGTTACGTCGCCACTGATGAAAACTTCAGTGGCGCATTCCGAAATGCGCCACAAAAGTCATGATACTTCTGTGGCGCATTTTGGTTTATGCGTCACAGGACTCTGTTCAGTGGAGCATTATGGACAATGCACCACTGAAACACTATGCGCCACAGAAGATTAAAACGATGCGCCACTGGTTTGAGTATCAGGTATTAAAAAAATTGAAACTTGTCCAAATATACAATATTATATAGGTATTATACAGTATGATACAGAAACAGTATATTTGACTTAGTATATGAAAATAAATATAATACAAACATGAATATAGTGCCATCACAATACTTAGATCCCGAACGAGATAGACAAGTGATCATCACATTACAATACAAGTCAAATGAAGTGGTTTGTTACAAAGTTCACCATCTCATCACATTACAAATGAAGTGTTCATCTCGCCTACACTAGAATCAAACAGAATATAACTATGACGACAGTGAGCAAGAGAAAGAGCACTAGCAATATCTTCATCCGGTTCTCCTTCCATAGGTGGTTCCTCCACTTGGCTACCGCCTCCTCTCGAGTCGCGTATCTTTTGTAGCTGTTGCCACTAAACTTGTTCACCTGTTTCTGACAGTCCTCCCACTCATCGTAGACTCCTGGAACCCAACCCTTGTACACCACATACCACTTCGTCATCTCTATAGATAAGGCATATTAGTAAATCATGCAACAGAAAGAACTAAATTGGTTCACATGCATATATATTCACATAAACTAAAGCAAAAGATCAGTAAACATAGAAGATAACACATCGATCATAATCATAGAACTTCGACGACAACGACCACAATAGTGAAGTTTACAACATACGACCACGGTAGTATATAGTTTCTGACACAACACTACACACAGACATCTATGATAATTCTAGGCGCACACATCGATCAATGTTGAGAACTGCTAACGCTCGGCTTTGGGAATGGTAGATAGCCATCCTTCGTCATCCACGTCCTGTTGTCACCCTGTTGACGAAGAATATTTTCAATCTCCCTCTTAGTCAACCCTCTGTTGTGTTTTAGGACCCCTCCCCTCGTGTTGACATCTTCCACGATGATTTCTGACAACTTAACCTGGATGCGATGGAAGTCTTCTCTAAGATCATCATCGTCCCTTCGCGGACAAACCCTTTAAGGTGATGCATGGCGTAGAAGGCCTCATTGGCACCGCCAGTAGCCGACTCCTTGACGCAGGGGAACTCGAGCACATGCTTGAACACGTGCTTGTCATCCTTGATGCATTCCCCCTTGTTGACGAAGGGGCATCCCTTTTTAGCGTAGCCCTCGAGAGCCTCATTTAAAACACCCCTTATTCTGGTGTAGTCCTTCTTCTTCTTACTCGCCGAGTCGAAATACGATGCTATCGAGTACTTTGTGCAAATGATGATGAGTGTGCAGTATTTGTCTCTGCACAACATGATTGAAATGGGATGTTGGAAAAGGGCAAAGGAAGAAAGCTATAAGAAAGCCTAAGTTAACAATGCTAGGGGGTGTGTGTACTTACTCGGGAAAAAAAGGCAAAAGAAGCGTGTTCGTCCTCTTGTGGTCCAGCATGAACTTCTCGAGATACGCCGTCGCCTTGGCACGTGTCTCAGATCCTTCCCTCAACTGGCTATCATGCATGTAGTAGGGATCCACTATCGCGATGTATGGGGCCTGCTCTCTCTTGGTCTTCATCGCCAGATTGAGCGCGAATAGGCGGACCATGTTATAGTCCAGCCGTTTCGAGAGAAACAGCTTGAAGACGTCCTCGTACGATATGAAGAACACGTCCGCGAGGGCTTCATGGACGAAGTCCACATCCGATGGCACCTTGAAAGTGAAAACCGTGTAATTTGGATCTTTGTCCTTAAGAAGAATGCCCTCTAGTGTCTTGATACTATCACTCAAAGCGAGCATATGTCCACTAGCTAGGCAAAGAAGATGCAGAGTCAGTTTCGCTTCACCGGCTATATGTATCCTGGGCAAGCCATCCTCGCTGGCTGGTACGACGTCATCCTTAGCCCGGATCCTCTTCGGAGGAGGTTGGCTCTCAGCTTTCTTACCTCTCTTCCTGTGCTTCTTCGTCTTCTGAGCAGGCTCCTCCACTAGGGATGCTAAGTGCTCAACGGCCACCTTTTGGAGTGTGTCAGGGCTAAAGACGAATCCAACTGGTGTCTCCTGTTGATCGGCGGCCGGAGGCGTCTCTTGAGATAAACCTCCGAAGACCAGGCGTTGCGTGCATGTAGTGGGACGCCCACCTTGACCCTCGCGAGCGATGAAGGGTTCTTCATCCACAGCAGGCATGTACAATCCTATGCCAGCGCCGGTGTTGATGTAGTCGTCGATGTTGACAAATTCTTCATCATCATCGTTGTTGCCACCATGTGGTGATGGTGGTGGTGGGGGCGACGGTGGTTGTGTTGCGACGGCGGCATCGCCTTGGGGCGGCCCACACGCTCCCAACAGTTGTTGGTGGCGACTGGTGCTGGCGACGACGACAGGTGGTTTCCTAGGTGGTGGCCGGACGATCGATGGGGCGCCGGTGACAGGTGGCATCCGAGGTGGTGGCCGGGCGATCGAGGTGGTGCTTAGGTGCCCCGTAAGACGAATCTCACTCTTCCGCCATGTCAAGGGCCAGCCGTGGCATTCTACAAGGGTCTTCTGTTCGTCGGCTCCCTGAGGTTGAAAGGGGGGGGGTCCATGTCGTCGCACCCTGGCAACACCCGAGCAATCCGGACCCTCATCACGGTATCGTCCATTGCATTGTTGTGCATCGTGCGGTTCGCCGGTTGTATGATATTGCCCTTGGCAACATCCTTCAACTCGTCGTCGGCAACTTTGTGGAGTAGTACGCAAGCAGCGTCCTGAATATCGACACATATGTGTTGGGCATCATGATCGAGGTGGCAATCACCAAAGGCACATAAAGAAGATGAAGCGGAGTATGATATTAGTTACCTTGGTGTGGGCGTTGACCTCGGCTAATGTCGACACACGGCAGATCCCGGCGGCAGGCCTATCATCAACATTCTCTCGCGGTACTGGTGCCACCGCCGGCTGTGCGATACTGGTATTTTTGGCGGGAGCAGCAGGGGGCAGCTGTGCGACAACAAGCTCTTGCGGCTGTGCCGCGGCGATGGTGGCCAGCGGGGTCACCAAGTCCCACGACGCATTAACGTTGATGCTCGAGTTGCTGCCGCTAAAGCTGGGCACGTTTATCGGCCCCTGTCGACCTCCCGCGTTCCAAACAGCTAGCCCCTCCATCAACCCAGGGGGGATGATCGTGCGAAGCTTCTCCTCCAATAAATTGTCCGTTGCTTTCTCGTCCAGTTTTGCCTCTAATGTCTTCACCTTCAACTTCAGCTCTTCAACCTCGACTTTATCTTTAGCCGCCAACTGGTTCTTCCTCTCCCTCCTCTTCTTTGCGTCCTCTTTGTAGTACTCGGTAAACTTCATGCTTGTACCGAAGCCGGACACACGGCCAGCTGATTTTGGCGGCAACTTCTTCTCCCTCTTCTTATAAGTGTTCGTTGCCCTGTTAAAAACAGTGTCCCATGGCTCCGCCGCCGAATCTTGGGACGACAAGTCCTCGCTAGCGTTCAATTCCTTCTCCTGCAGAGATACAAGGAGAGGTGAACCCATGCATGCATTTAGATTCTTGTCTTAATTATTTTAATGAGAGATCCACGGTAAATTCCTTACCAGCTCATGCTCAAAGGCCTTCATATCCGGGTCGTCGGTGACGAACTCCCCTGTAACAGGGTCTAGGTAGTAGCGGGCCCGGACAAATTGTCGGATCTGCAGGTTTGTAATTTTATGCCATGGGTTCTTTTTACCTAGGCGTTCAAGCTCGGCGTCCTCCTTGTCCCAAATGGGCTATTTCCCTCTATATCCGCCGCTTCCAAGCCGGTGGTTACCTATGTTCTTCTCTCGCATAGTCTTTCCCCACTCAGTCCATGCTTTAGAGGCAGCGGTATCTAAGTCCGCCTTCAATATCTTGAACTCTTCTTCGTCGAGCATCGGATTTTTCCTACTTATATTCTCCCAGCTTTCACCTTTGTCAATGATATTATTTACCCAGGTTTTCCAGCTGCTCAAGGCGTTGCTCATCTTTGTCAGTGCTAGTTTGTTCACCGGGTTCTTATTACTCTCCAGGTTTCTGAACTTCTCTGGGAATGTGTATCGCTTGTGAAGCTTCTTAAGGAGGTTCTCGACCAAAGCATGATTACGTCGGATGTACGACATGTTGATCGACATGCTTTCCCGGACGATGCACCCGAGTTGCATGCCGTACCCGCAGGCAATCGATGAAGGCGCAATGGGTTGGACACCTTCTGTGACCTCGGTGAACTCATCACAGACGTTGGCGAGCACTTGCGGCTTCCAATCCTTAATATCCTTCTTCTTCTTCTGTATGGTGGCCGGGTTGCCGCTACCACCATCTGTGCGCTCGCCACCATCCGTGGTGGTGTTACCCTCCTCCCCGCCTTCACTAGTTCCATCGTAGTCGTCGTCGTCCCCCTCGTAATCTAGATCTTCCTCGCCCCCAGCACCTCCGATGAAGGTCGTCGGTGGTGGTGTCATTCTCATCTCCTCCGCCTCCTCATGTTCTTGGGACGGCCCCAAGAACGATTTGTTGGCCTCTCAGGCTATATCCTCGACGCTCATTTGTTTAGAAGGACCGGCCTCGTCATTAGTCGACAAGTTTGTGCTCTATTTCTAAAAAAAGAGACAAAAGGTTAGCACAAATATCGACCGAAAAATTCGGCATGACCTTTGCTAATTTTTGGACCTACGAGTGCCCATTTCTCAACCAAAATGAAGTGAATCAACACTTCGGGAGAAACGGGCAACTCAATTGAAATCCCTGCAAGAAAAAACACCATAGCCCCATTGATAACCCCATTGACACCATCCATCATCATCCAACACCATCTCATTCACAAAATAAACAAACCTCTGCACCACCATCTCATTCACAGATTCAAATGAATATACATAATCAACAGCACCACAAATCATAACCAGATCATATTAAATGATTCAGTTAAACAGCAGCATCTCTACAACCAGTTCATAAACAGATCATAAACATATCATCATATAAACCAGATCATCATAACCAGATCATCATATAAACCAGATCATCATAACCAGATCATAAAGATTATTGCTTTCTTTTTATATCATATATAACTAGATCATATGTAACCAGATCATTTACAACTAGAGCATCTCTACAACCAGTTGTTTCAGTTTTAAAGGTGGTGTGTGTGTGTGTGCAGATATAGCCATCAGTCCTGATGCAGATATAGCCATCAGCCCTGATGCATTACTTATATGAATAGTTCTTTGCAAGAAAGTGATAGATTACACAATAGAGGTAAAGTACGAAAGCAGCTAGATTATACAACATCGATGTCTTGTTCTGAACGGACGTGGATACAACACTATATTTACATCACTCTCATTGACACCACGCAACGGCTTAGTAACTTGATAAAGTTAAAAAAATCACAGAACCATTTCAGCACCATTTCACAGAACTTGAACTAAAAAATTCAAACTTGAACTAAAAAATTCAAACTTTGCACGGAGTGAACTAACTGAGCTTTGCAAAAATTAGAACTGAACTTAAATGTTCAAATTTTCCACTGACTGAACTTTGGCAAACACTCTCAAAAGGCAAGCTCACTCTCAAAAGGCAAGCTCACTATCAGTTATTCCTTGCCAGGATCATCCTTCAAAAGGCAAGCTCACTCTCAAGTCTGATCATATCCTTACCCGCAAAAAAAACCACCAAGGTGCATGCATCAAACAAGAACCCTATCCCACTATTCAAATTGGCACATACTAATCAGATAAATCTTTACAAAGCACCTATAAATATATACACATCACCTCTAATTCTATACACAACACCTATAAATTAGACCAAATCAGATGCTCACCTAATCAAATGCTCACGTAATCTTTAAACAAGTCTAGACCTAATCAGATGCTCACCTGGCGTGGACGGCGAGGTGGAGCAGGATGGGGAGGTGGTCATCGATGGTGGTGTGAGCCGCCCTTCTCCTCCTCAGGGGCGGCTGGTGTGCGCTGCCCTTCTCCTCCTCGGGGGTGGCAGCAGGTGGCTCCTCCATGGTCTCCGGTGGGGCAGGTGGCGCCTCCTCCACGGGCTCCGGCGGCTGCAGGTGGCTCCTCCTCCACGGGCTCCAGCGGCGGTAGGTTTGTCGGGGGCGCGCGAGTAAGCTAGGGCTCGTCGGGGGTGTGCGAGTAAGCTAGGGTTCGTCAGGGGCGTAGCAGGTTGGGGAAAGAAAAGGGGAAGGGGGCGAACAGTTATTTGGCTAAGTGCCAATGTTCTGTGGCGCATATCGTTCTAATGTGCCACAGAAGTTTCAACTTCTGTGGCGCATTGAGCGATATGCGCCACAGAACATTGGCACTTAGTCAAAAGAGCCATGAGGCTGTAGTTGGACATCAAACACAGATTAGCCTAGTGGTTATGATGCTTAGATAAACCTTTCCTAGCCAGGTTCGAATCCTGGTTGGGTCACTTATTTTTCTTTGTTTCAAAATTATATGTTACTAATATATTTAAAACCAAGCACATACTAATGTATATTTATTAAAAAACACTCCCTGAATTATTGTATATATTGTGCTTGTCACAAACACATGTCAATTTGTATACCCACACGAATATCACGATATATTTTTAGTCTCTAACTAATACACAAAAAAGGTCACACATCGTCGTGTGATATTTCAAGCTAGCTAGCCTCTCTTTATGTAACATCCATAAAATCATGTTTTAAAACTCATGCATATCATCCATGCATCCATGATCATTTAGGGTTTTAATTCAAAATCATTTAAAAAACAGGAGCATATATTGCTCATTATTTTATGTATGAATACTCTAGCCTTTGGGATACTTGCTAATGAGTAAGGTACAAATATTCATTCAGTAGTGTTTTGAGTTAAAACATAAGTGATTTCAAAAGCTTGAATAAAGTTTACAAACAAAGTATGAAATAAAACCAAGTTTATGTCAATTAATATATCTCTTAATGCCTTGGTTCTATTTCATTTTTCAAATGACCCAAATTGGTGCTTGTAAACAGAAAGGTATGACACTTATTTAAATACAAAATTCACTTTGCAAAAGTCCAGAGAAGGTTTGGAATCAAAATGATTTGAAAAGGAGTTTGAAAATCATTTTAAAAAATCAAATAGAAAAAGAAAAGGAATAAAGAGAAAAAAATAACCAACCCAGCCCAACTTGACCCAGCAAGCCCAGCAAACCCTCCCGCGAACCGTTTTTATGTACTCGTAAAACCCACGGAGTGATTGACCGCCTGACCCCACTTCCCCTCTTTTTCTCTCGCTGACAACGCGGCCCGCGCAACGGTCTTCTTCACCCGGCGACGAGTTCCTCCCCAAAATCACTCGGCCGTTTCTGGTTTGATTTGCGGCTTCAATTATCGATCAATGCTCGAGTAAATCTCGCTCGCGACCTTGCTATTTAAACCCCCTCCGTCCCCTCTCCATTTTCCCCCAAACCCCAAACACAGACCGCCCCCAGGCTGCGAGAATTCCTCGCTGCAACCTCGCTGCTCCGACGACCTCGCCGACGAATTCCGGTGAGCACCGGACTCCCCTCTGCCTATGGTTCATGATGGCTTGCTCTGCATCTCTGTGCGTATCTACTGACAATTTCCGTATGCTCGCGCATGTCCTGTAGCCTCGGCCACGTCAACAACTGAGCTCCGCCGCTCTCTGCTCGAACTTCGGCGACCTTTTCCCCGTAAGTCCCAGCCTCCCCTCGCCCTCTGTTTGATACGCTTAAGATCCCCAGCGTCCTGCGCATCTAACGGTACCCTCCTCTTGTCTTAGCGCGGCCCAGAACATCGCCAACATCGACGAACAGAAGCCACAGCCGCCAGGGACTACTCCGACGAGCAATCCGCGACCACTCCGAGCGCCCCTTCGCCAACCAAGGACACGTCGAGCTTCTCCTCGTCACTGCGGTTCTGGTGAGCATCCTCCCACCTCCCCACGCAACCTAGTTCACCGGCTCCGCCACTGTTAGAGCGCGCCGCCGCCTGTCGCCGCCGCCAGAGCCGCCACTTGATGGTCAAGTGCTGAGCGCCGTTAGATTTAGATCTAGTGGTCACGATAGCTCTTAGACGAATCGGTATGTTTCAATCAGAGCCGCGCGATTAAGTTAGATCCAACGGCTCAGAAGCGTGATCCGGCGCGAAGCGGTACCAGCCAGTAAGATAGCGCCGCGTGGCATGTTCCTCGATTTAAATTTTTGATTTGAATCTATTAGATGTTTAAACTTGTTTTAATCATATATTTTGATTCCCACGTTCAAATTTGACAAATTTTATATCAATGGAATTAGGAGGGAAAGCCCTTTCCTTATATGCAATGTGCTTAATGTTTTGATTCTGTTAAAATGGTTATTTTTATAGAAACATGTGTAGGCCTATTATGTGTATATTAATTATTTGAGAAATATTTTAGTGTTCAAATAAAGGTTGTTTGGCAAGTTTTGAACTTGTTTATGAACCAGTATTGTGCACTTGTCTTGTTGAGTTTAGAAAATCATCACATATCATATTGCATGCATCCATATATTTTTGCTTGTAATTATTTTGTATGTGATTTGGTGCTATCATTTTATGTGTAGATTTTGGTGCAAATAGTGATTGTGATTGTGAGGATTGTAGCTACTCTCAAAACTACCAAGGCAAGTGGTGCTTCATGATTTTATCCCTATGTTTTTCAACTATGCATTAGAAATATTTTGCTAGTCTTGCATGGTTATATTTGGCTTATATGCTATGCTTGAGAAATCCTAGTAGTTGTAGAATTGCTAGAGATTTCTAAGTTAAGATGCTTATCTATGCCATGCTTAGCCTAGCTAGTAGCAACCAAGGGTGGCTATATGTTCATGCTATGAATAAATATTTCTAAGTCTTTGGACTATGTTTTTACTTAATAAAACAACTAAGTGAATGAATCACCTGGGTGGAATGGTTGTGAATGGGTTATGTTGAGTGGTTACACAAGGCCCATTTCTATGGTTTACCTTGTGTATCTCACTTGTGGAAAGCCACCCAGGAACAAAGGGATTTGAGAGGCCAAATGTTAAGAAGCTTCTAGTGCAGCCACTTGGCAATATGGGCTCTGCCTGGATCATATAGGTTGCAATAACTTAGCCATTTGGACAGTTGGTGGTAGTGGGTTTGATAGGTTGGAGCGCGTCCATTTGGTCTAAGGGAAGGCTTCTGAAAGGTCCTGTCTTGGTGAAAATAAAGTCTTGTGGGGAAAGTGCACAACCACTGCAGATGGAAGAATCTAAGTACTTAGCCATGTCCCTGGTATTGGACAATTTGAGCATCAAGACATGGAAGCTATCAAGAATCTCCTCATCCCAATTTCTAAGTAAAACTTGTGGTTGAACAAGGGTGAAGGACCCCAATGTCTATTGGTGGTTCCTTGGGGAAAGTTTTTTACAGAGAAAAACTTAGTGTTTTCAACAAATAGGCAAAGCCTATTTTGAGAAAAGCAAGCCTAAGCTATACTTAGCCAAATTGCTTGTAGTATCTAGTCCACCAATATTCTACTAAGGTATTACTTGCCAATACTATTCCAATGTATTGACCCACTGTGGATGTAACTTGTGATGTTGCAGGTTATTCTGATGATGATTAGGAGTCATCAGTCTACACTCAACATGCTTGCCTATGGCACATGAAGATGAAGACTTATTTATCTTATTACTTATTTAAACTCTTGTACTAGGCCTGTGGCCATGGAGTTGTAAAAGACTATGTTTGTCTCTGGAATGACTGTAATAATGACCTTTGTTTCTGTGTACTTCATCTTAAACTGTGGATGCTAGCATTGATCCAGGGACTAGCATTGCAATCACAGGGATCCTTTTCCTTTATAAAGGAGGGATCTTACAGATGGTATCAGAGCACTGTGTTGCCTGTAGGATTATGACCCTAGGAATTGGAAACCACTAAGGAATTTTTTTGACAAACTTCCACACTTGTCTTTTCTTCTCGTAAACTTTTCTAATCTTCTTTCTCATCTCTATTTGTAGATGAACTCCATCAACGAAGCCGTAAGGAAGGGACCACTCATGACTATGACTTTGGAATGTGAGACAGAATTCCCCAAGGCCCTCAAGGACCTCATGGTTGCCATGGGAATACATGGTGAAGCTGTGTACGAAGGTTTTCCTGTGATGGATGAAGGACTGGAGTACTGGTGGGTGCAACTTCACTTGTATAAAAACAAGGAAGAGAACCACAAGGACTCAGGATTCTGCATGGTCACCAACACAATGATGCACACCACATTCTTTGATTCAGCAAGGGATGCAGCTTGGAGGTCCATCAAAGAACTTGGTGATAGAATCAAGTGTAGAATGCTTAACACCCAGAATGATCTTAGGGAAGAAAAGAAACATACCCAAGAGCTAGAGGCTACCAATCAAAGTTTAAGGAAGGACATCATAGACTTAGCAATGGAGTCATGTGATCAAGATAAATAGATTGCCTCTAGGGATGCCTTGTTATCCAACTTGGCAAGCGAGATGGGATTGTAAGCGTACTTCGTTAGTTGGACCACCACACTTATCATTTTTATTTTCCAAAATGTTGTCTAAATAAGTTGAACCTTGGATGCTTGTAATGGATTTTATGTATGCTATTACTTGTGTGATTTGATTTCCAAAATTATGCATGTGATGCCTTGTCTTGTGATTTGTCTCAAAATTGTGTTGACTCTAACTTTTTCTATCTTATAAATAGATGCCTAATGATACCATCAGCACGGCTGAAGAGTTCCAGGAAACTCGTTTTGGCCCTCGTATTATTGAGCTCACTAGTTTTCTCAATCTCCCTCTTCTTACCATCATGGTGCTTCCCCTCACCAAGTTTGAGAGGAAAGACCTTTGGGGCTTCAAGGTCAATCAGCCCGGACGCCATACTGATCCTACCACGGAGGCTATCATCTTCAAGCTCATGCACGATGACAAGGAGAGAGGCCTAGAGGTAGTCATGCAGGACTTGATTGGATGTCTGTTAGGGAGACACTCTTGACAGGTTAGGGGTACTCATTTCCACGCCTTCGGTAGACGTGATGAGGATGGTGAGGCCATTGACTTCGAGGATACTTCGAGGGAGACAGCAGAGCCGATTCGTCTATACCTCCAGGACTTAGAGGTTCTTCTTAGGCACGTGGACACTGATAGGACCAATGTCATGATTAGCAATGACGAACTCCAGGTGCAGCTTCGTGAGAAGGACAAGCTCTTCGCGGAGCAAGATGAGATAGTCAAGGAGATGGAGGCCAAGTTTGAGAGTCAAGATAAAAAGTTCAAGATTCAAGAGAAGCGAGTCCAGGATAGGAACAAGAGGATTCGAGACATGACTGCAGAACTAGAGAACAAGGACTTAGAGCTCGAGCATCAGCAGACTGTGATCGAGAGGCTTCGTTCTCAGAAGAGGGCTCTCAAAGCCAAAGTAGAGACCTTGACCACCAATGTCGAGGAATACAAGACCGCTATGGAGAATGCAGGTCTTACCTTTGTTGAGGAGGAGGTTGATACCGAGGAGTAGTGATGACTACTCATTTATCATTTATTTATCATGCTTTTCATTGAGTTGCAATGACCATCCAACATGTGGATGGCTTGCTATTGGTGTGTTTTCTTTGCAAACTTGTCATTTATGTTGTTGAACTATTATTATTATGATGCATGTTTGGTGATTGTTATGTGATGTATTGTGCATGTTTGCATCTATGGGTATCTCATTCTTATCTCTATTGAACAAACCACAGATGCCTCCCCGTCGTGCCAATCCCAACCCCAACAACAACAACATCACCACTGAGATGCAGCAAATGATGACAACTCAGACTCAGCTGATGCAGATGATTACTACGTTCATCCAGATTCAGAACAACAACAAGAATAACAATAACAACAACAACAACAACAACAACAATCAAAACAACCCACCGGGTTTTGACATGCTTACCAGGTTCTTAAGATTGAGGCCAGCAAAGTTCTCAGGAACAACTGATCCTATGGTGGCCAATGATTGGCTATGCTCTGTGAATAAGGACTTGGTAACAGTTCGCTGTACTGATGAGGAGAAAGTCAGATTTGCAGCTCACTTGTTGGAAGGACCAGCATCTACTTGGTGGGATAACTTCCAGATCACCACTCCCATTGCAGATGTGACATGGGCTATCTTTGAAGACGCTTTCCGTACTGCTCACATCTCATCCGAAGTGATGAGTTTGAAGAAGAAAGAGTTCCATAACCTGAAGCAGCGCCACCGCAGATTGGCTGAATATATTGAAGAGTTCAACAATCTGGCGCGTTATGCACCAGATGAAGTTGACACGGATGCTAAGAGGAAGGAAAAATTCCTTGAAGGGTTGAATGATGAACTGAACCTGCAGTTAGCTGTGGCATATGTTCCCACATACCAGTCTCTTTGTTACAAGGCTGCTATTTTGGAGAACAAGATGAAGCAAGTTGAGAGTAGGAAGAGAAAGCACTCTGATAAGCACAGCTCGGGATCGTCTCACAAGCGTTCCCATTATGATGATAGTGGGAGTTCAGGATCCCACAAGCATGGGAAATTCAACAAGCACCACAACCACAACCATCATCATGACAACAAGCATCACTGTAGTCATGACAATGCCAAGTACAAGAATCACAAGGGTGGATACAAGAGCCACCACAGTGGTAGTGGAAGTGGTAGTGGAAGCCAGCCTGTCAAGAAGGATCTTAGTCAGGTTGAGTGTTTCAAGTGCAAGAAGATGGGGAATTATGCAAATGAATGCCCAGAAATGAAAGTTGAAGGACCCAACAAGCCCAACCCTTTTTAGAAGGGACAAGTGAACCACATCAATGTGGAGGAAATCTATGAGGAGCCAGATGTTGTTGCTGGTAAGTTCAAACTCAATTCTATTCCATCACTTGCTCTTTTTGATACTGGAGAATCGCATTCATTCATATCAAAAGCATTTTTTGATAGAAATGGGTTTCCAACTGAAAACATTGGGTGTCCAATAAAAGTTAGTTCTCCAGGTGGAGATATGATAGTAAGTCTTGGATGCCGGGATCTAGTGATAGAGTTTGGAAAGCATAAGTTTCCAGTGAGTCTGATAATCCTAGATTCTCAAGGACTAGATGTAATATTGGGAATGGATTGGATGGCTAAGTACGAAGGAGTACTAGATTGTGCTAATCGTACTGTTGCACTCACAGCCCCGAAAAAGAAACGGATTAGATTCAAGTCTAACTTTGAATCAAAAGGAAGTAAGCTAAATTCTCTTAAGGGGGTTAGCATAGACAGTGTGCCTATTGTGAGTGAATATCCGGATGTGTTTCCGGAAGAATTGCCGGGAATGCCACCAGATAGAGATGAGGAGTTTATTATTGATTTGCTACTAGGATCTAGACCAATAGCAAAAAGACCATACAAGATGTCAGTTGATGAGTTGAAAGAACACAAGAAGCAGCTTAGAGAACAGTTGCAGAAAGGTTTTATCCAACCAAGTTCCTCATCTTGGGGAGCACCAGTTTTGTTTGTAGAAAAGAAAGATAGAAGTCAAAGGTTATGCATAGATTACCGTTCACTCAATGAGGTGACTATCAAGAACAAATACCCTTTGCCCAGAATCAATGACTTGTTTGATCAGCTAGAAGGAGCTTGTGTGTTCTCAGAGATTGATCTCTGGTTAGGTTATTTCCAACTTAAGATAAGGGAACAAGACATACCTAAGACAGCTTTCACCACAAGGTATGGGTTGTATGAGTATACCGTGATGCCATTTGGTTTGACCAATGCACCAGCATATTTCATGAATATGATGAACAAGGTGTTCATGGAATTTCTTGATAAGTTTGCTGTAGTTTTCATTGATGACATTTTGATCTACTCCAAGAGCAAGGAAGAGCATGAAGGACATCTACGTTTGATACTAGAGAAGCTTAGAGAGCATAAGTTATATGCCAAATTCAGCAAGTGTGAATTTTGGTTAAATGAAGTTGGATTTCTTGGACACGTTGTGTCAGGAGATGGTGTAGCAGTTGATCCTACTAAAGTTTCAACTGTGACTGAATGGAAATCACCTAAATCAGTAAAAGAAGTTCGTAGTTTCCTTGGCTTAGCAGGTTACTACAGAAGGTTCATTGAGAATTTCTCCAAGGTAGCAAAACCTATGACAAAATTGCTAAAGAAAGACAAGAAATTTGCTTGGTCTGAAGGTTGTGAACTCAACTTTCAGGAATTAAAGAAGAGACGTGTGACAGCACCAGTCTTGTGTCTGCCAGATTTAGAGAAAGATTTCCAAGTGTATTGTGATGCATCTCATCATGGATTAGGTGCAGTACTTATGCAAGAAGGAAAAGTCGTGGCATATGCCTCGAGACAACTCAAAACTCATGAAGTAAACTACCCTACTCATGATTTAGAGTTAGCCTCTGTTGTCCATGCACTCAAAACATGGAGACATTATCTTTTGGGAAAGCGATGTGAAGTGCTCACATATCACAAAAGTTTGAAGTATATTTTCACCCAGAAGGAAATTAACATGAGACAAAGACGATGGCTAGAACTCATCAAGGACTATGACTTAAGTTTGCAATACCACCCCGGTAAAGCAAATGTTGTAGCGGATGCTCTAAGCCGTAAGGTTTTTGTGAATGGCCTTACTAAGGGAGAATTGCCAGTTGATCTGTGTGCCCAATTTAGAGATCTCAGATTGGATATTGTGCGTGAAGGACATCTCATGTCTTTGGATGTTCAACCTACTTTGTTGGACAAGATCAAAGAAGCCCAGAAGACTGATAAGGAAATTGAAGAGATTAAGGAAAAGATTGGCAAAGGAAAAACCAAAGGATTTCATGAAGACGAACAGGGTACTTTATGGCATGGAAAACGTATCTGTGTTCCACAAGATCCAGAGCTTCGGAAACTGATTTTACAAGAAGCACACAACTCACCGTATTCCATCCACCCGGGTAACACCAAAATGTACATGGATATGAAGGAAAGATTTTGGTGGAATAATCTCAATAAGGACATCGCCGAACATATTGCTTTGTGTGATGTATGTAGTAGAGTGAAGGCGGAACACCAGAAACCAGCAGGATTGCTTCAACCACTACCTATTCCTGATTGGAAGTGGGACAAGATTGGTATGGATTTCATTACCGGATTACCAAGGACCAGGTCAGGATATGATTCTATTTGGGTAGTAGTGGATCGCCTAACTAAAGTGGCTCATTTTATACCCGTGAAGACAACTTATACAAGTGCCAAGTTAGCCAAGATCTATATGAATAGAATTGTGTGTCTACATGGAGTACCCAAGAGTACTGTGTCTGATAGGGGAACTCAATTTACTTCTCATTTTTGGAGACAATTACATGAGTCATTGGGAACAAGGTTGGAATTCAGCACTTCATTTCATCCTCAAACTGATGGACAGACAGAAAGGACTAATCAGATTCTTAAAGATATGTTGAGGGCATGTGTCCTAGACTATGGAGCCATTTGGGATGACAGTCTACCTTACACAGAATTCTCTTATAATAATAGCTATCAAGCCAGTATTGAGATGGCACCATTCGAGTTTCTCTATGGGAGAAAGTGTACCACCCCATTGCTATGGAATGGTGTGGGAGAAAGAATTTTGTTCGGACCAGAAGTCATCAAAGAGGCTGAAGAGAAATTCAAGCTGGTTAAGGACAGATTGAAGATAACACAGTCCCGACAGAAGAGCTACGCAAATCCTAAGCGTAGAGAAGTCACCTATGAAGTAGGAGACAGAGCTTATCTTAGAGTGTCACCACTCCGTGGAGTGAAGAGATTTGGTGTCAAAGGTAAATTGGCCCAAAGATATGTTGGGCCATTCAAGATTCTGAGTAGTAAAGGAGAAGTTGCTTATGAGATTGAATTGCCAGAGTCTTTGTCAGCAGTTCATAATGCGTTTCATGTGAGTCAGCTTAAGAAATGTCATCCCGAAATGGAAGAAACTTCTTTGAAGGATAATATACCTTTGGAAGAGGTTCAATTGGAAAGTGATCTCACTTATGAAGAGAAACCTATCAAGATTCTTGAGACTGCAGAAAGAGTTACTCGGACTAAGACTATCAAGTTTTGCAAAGTTCAATGGAACCATCATTCCGAGGAAGAAGCAACATGGGAAAGAGAAGATGATCTTCGGAAAGACCACCCTCACCTATTTGCTAGCCAATCCGAATCTGGAGGGCGAGATTCACCTTAAGGGGGTTAGATTTGTAACATCCCTAAAATCATGTTTTAAAACTCATGCATATCATCCATGCATCCATGATCATTTAGGGTTTCAATTCAAAATCATTTCAAAAACAGGAGCATATATTTCTCATTATTTTATGTATGAATACTCTAGCCTTTGGGCTACTTGCTAATGAGTAAGGTACAAATATTCATTCAGTAGTGTTTTGAGTTCAAACATAAGTGATTTCAAAAGCTTGAATAAAGTTTCCAAACAAAGTATGAAATAAAACCAAGTTTATGTCAATTAATATATCTCTTAATGGCTTGGTTCTATTTTATTTTTCAAATGACCCAAACTGGTGTTTGTAAACAGAAAGGTTTGACACTTATTTAAATACAAAACTCACTTTGCAAAAGTCCAGAGAAGGTTTGGAATCAAAATGATTTGAAAAGGAGTTTGAAAATCATTTTAAAAAATCAAATAGAAAAAGGAAAGGAATAAAGAGAAAAAAAATAACCAACCTAGCCCAACTTGACCCAGCTAGCCCAGCAAACCCTCCCGCGAACCGTTTTTCTGTACTCGTAATCAATCCCACGGAGTGACTGACCGCCTGACCCCACTTCCCCTCTGTTTCTCTTGCTGACAATGCGGCCCACGCAACGGTCTTCTTCTCCACCCGGCGACGAGATCCTCCCCCAAATCACTCGGTCGTTTCTGGTTTGATTTGCGTCTTCAATTCTCGATCAATGCTCAAGTAAATCTCGCTCGCGACCTTGCTATTTAAACCCCCTCTGTCCCCTCTCCATTTTCCCCCAAACCCCAAACACAGAGCGCCCCCAGGCTGCGAGAATTCCTCGCCGCAACCTCGCTGCTCCAACGACCTCGCCGACGAATTCCGGTGAGCACCGCACTCCCCTCTGCCTATGGTTCATGCTGGCTTGCTCTGCATCTCTGTGCGCATCTACTAAGACTTTCCGTTTGCTCGCGCATGGCATGTAGCCTCGGCAAAGTCAACAACCGAGCTCCGCCGCTCTCTGCTCGAACTCCGGTGACCTTTTCCCCGTAAGTCCCAGCCTTCCCTCGCCCTCTGTTTGATACGCGTAAGATCCCCAGCGTCCTGCGCATCTAACGGTACCCTCCTCTTGTCTTAGCGCGGCCCAGAACGTCGCCAACATCGATGAACAGAAGCCACAGCCGCCAGGGACTACTCCGACGAGCAATCCGCGACGACTCCGAGCGCCCCTTCGCCAACCAAGGACACGTCGAGCTTCTCCTCGTCACTGCGGTTCTGGTGAGCATCCTCCCACCTCCCCACGCAACCTAGTTCACCGGCTCCGCCACTATTAGAGCGCGCCGCCGCCTGTCGCCGCTGCCAGAGCCGCCACTTGATGGTCAAGTGCTGAGCGCCGTTAGATTTAGATCTAGTGGTCACGATAGATCTTAGACGAAGCGGTATGTTTCAATCAGAGCCGCACGATTAAGTTAGATCCAACGGCTCAGAAGCGTGATCCGGCGTGAAGCGGGACCAGCCAGTAAGATAGCGCCGCGTGGCATGTTCCTCGATTTAAATTTTTGATTTGAATCTATTAGATTTTTAAACTTGTTTTAATCATAACTTTTGATTCCCACGTTCAAATTTGATAAATTTTATATCAATGGAATCAGGAGAGAAAGCCCTTTCCTTATATGCAATGTTTTTAATGTTTTGATTCTGTTAAAATGGTTATTTTTATAGAAACATGTGTAGGCATATTATGTGTATATTATTTATTTGAGAAATATTTTAGTGTTCAAATAAAGGTTGTTTGGCAAGTTTTGAACTTGTTTATGAACCAGTACTGTGCACTTGTCTTGTTGAGTTTAGAAAATCATCACATATCATATTGCATGCATCCATATATTTTTGCTTGTAATTATTTTGTATGTGATTTGGTGCTATCATTTTATGTGTAGATTTTGGTGCAAATAGTGATTGTGAGGATTGTAGCTACTCTCCAAACTACCAAGGCAAGTGGTGCTTCATGATTTTATCCCTATGTTTTTCAACTATGCATTAGAAATATTTTGCTAGTCTTGCATGGTTATATTTGGCTTATATGCTATGCTTGGGAAATCCTAGTAGTTGTAGAATTGCTAGAAATTTGTAAGTTAAGATGCTTATCTATGCCATGCTTAGACTAGCTAGTAGCAACCAAGGGTGGCTATATGTTCATGCTATGAATAAATATTTCTAAGTCTTTGGACTATGTTTTTACTTAATAAAACAACTAAGTGAATGAATCACCTGGGTGGAATGGTTGTGAATGGGTTATGTTGAGTGGTTACACAAGGCCCATTTCTATGGTTTACCTTGTGTATCTCACTTGTGGAAAGCCACCCAGGAACAATGGGATTTGAGAGGCCAATTGTTAAGAAGCTTCTAGTGTAGCCACTTGGCAATATGGGCTCTTCCTGGATCATATAGGTTGCAATAACTTAGCCATTTGGACAGTTGGTGGTAGTGGGATTGATAGGTTGGAGCGCATCCATTTGGTCTAAGGGAAGGCTTCTGAAAGGTCATGTCTTGGTGAAAATCAAGTCTTGTGGGGAAAGTGCACAACCACTGCAGATGGAAGAATCTAAGTACTTAGCCATGTCCCTGGTATTGGACAATTTGAGCATCAAGACATGGAAGCTATCAAGAATCTCCTCATCCCAATTTCTAAGTAAAACTTGTGGTTGAACAAGGGTGAAGGACCCCAATGTCTATTGGTGGTTCCTTGGGGAAAGTTTTTGACAAAGAAAAACTTAGTGTTTTCAACTAATAGGCAAAACCTATTTTGAGCAAAGCAAGCCTAAGCTACACTTAGCCAAATTGCATATAGTATCTAGTCCACCAATATTCGACTAAGGTATCACTTGCCAATACTATTCCAATGTATTGACTCACTGTGGCTGTAACTTGTGATGTTGCAGGTTATTCTGATGATGATTAGGAGTCATGAGTCTACACTCAACATGATTGCCTGTGGCACATGAAGATGAAGACTTATTTATCTTATTACTTATTTAAACTCTTGTACTAGGCCTGTGGCCATGGAGTTGTAAAAGACTATGTTTGTCTCTGGAATGACTGTAATAATGACCTTTGTTTCTGTGTACTTCAGATGCTAGCATTGATCCAGGGACTAGCATTGCAATCACAGGGATCCTTTTCCTTTATAAAGGAGGGATCTTACACTTTATAATCTTCTTGCCTTTTTTCTTCGCGGTTGAATACTTTAGCCCGGGCACTATGAGATTTCTTCTCGTGAACGGACAACCTTTAGTAGGTAGTGTGGTCTTTCTTCTTACTGTAGTAGTAGTAGGCATGTTGAAGTACTTGTCGAACTCCTCTTCGATCTTCGGATCGCCATTCTTGTCAAAGTCTTGCTCGTTGGCGGATCCTTCCATTCCGATGATGCTCCTCTTGCCCCTGCTCACTATAACACGATTGGGTTTTGACGGGTCGATAATAAAGAAACATTGATCAACTTGGCTAGCGAGTATCCATGGATAATTTTTCGTGGAGGCCTTCTTTGCCGACTTGGCATCTGGTATAATGCAGGTGGTGAAATATCGGACTTCTTTTTCGACGTTCTTGGCCCATCTAACACGGAACATCGGTACCGTCTCTCCACAGTAGTCGAGCTCCCATATCTCCTCGATCCTTCCGTAGAATCTTTCCATGACAGTAGTCTGTCATCGGTGAAAGACATCATAGTAACTCCCGAGTTTTGATATTCGCTATTCATGTCCTTTTCCTCGGTGTAGAATCTGTAACTGTTGATGTCATATTACTAATAGGTCTTTACGTTATGCGCTGAGCCCTGTGACAAGGAGAATATGAGTTGTTGATCTTCCGTAGAAGGCGTCTGTGGGGATTGTCCAGTAGCCTTTTCTTGAACCAACCCGTGAAGGTGGAGTTGTGTTCTCTTGTTACGTCTCCTTTCTTCCTCAGGCGGGCCCGGTCCACGTACTCCTGCTCGATCAAGCTTTTGTTCTCTTCCACCCAAGGGCTGACCAATTCAATGTGTTGTAGTGCGAGTCGGTGTGCCCTGGCAAAGTTGGCGCGTCGATTAGCAATGACAACATGCAGTGAGCGGTGGCCCTCGCGGTGATCATACCCAGTGAGCCTACCGAGGTGCTTCTTGGTGGGTATTCCAACATCCTCGTTCTCGGTGGTTAGATAGTTCTAGAAGAAAGAGATGCACTCGTAGATCAGAAAGTCCTTGGCTATGCTTCCATATGGACGGGACCTGTTGCGAACGAACCCTTTGATTACACCATTCAGCCTTTCAAACGGCATCATGTTATGCAGGAATGTCGGCCCGAGCTGGATGATGTCATCCACGACATGGACAAGTAGATGCACCATGATGTCGAAGAATGTGGGCGGAAAGTAAATCTCGAGCTCGCATAGTATCACCACGATCTCTTCCTGTAGCCTGTCGAGCTGCTTCGTGACGATCGACTTCCTAGAGATGACGTCGAAAAAGTTGCACAAGCCAAACAGCGTCTCACGGAGGCACCTGAAAAACTGCTCGATCTCCTCCTAACACAGAGTGAAGCAGGCAGCGCGAAGCACAACCACCTCATTCTTCTTAACCCTTTTGCGGCGACCCTAAGTCCCTTCTGTTTTATCGTCATCATCATCACTATCGGGGTACTGAAGCTCCTTCTTGATGCCAAGCAATTTCAGGTCATTTCTTGCTTTTGGCCCATCCTTGGTCCTCTCCGGCATGTTGAGGAGAGTGCCAAGCAGACTCTCGGTAACTTTCTTCGTGATGTGCATTACATCGAGGCTATGGGGCGTGTGGAGGACCTTCCAGTACGGCGGGTCCCAGAAAACAGACCTCGCTTTCCATACACCCAGAAGCGGCTTTGTCCTTGGTCGCTTCTTCCCTGGCGCTGGGCACTCATCCCAATTATTCAGAAGCTCCTCGATTTCTTCGCCGCTCCTCGTACGCGGGGCTCTTTCGAGCTCGCCTTTACCATTGAACAGGTCACCGCGTTTTCTCCATGGGTGATCCATGCGAAGCCACTTTCGAGTCCCTTGGAACACGGTTTTCGAAGACCCGGGATCCTTGCGTAGCTGGAGATGCGGGGTCTTATCCATGCACTTGACACATGCATTGTGTCCGTGGTTCACCTGGGCCGATACATATGCATAACCAGGATAGTCCTGCACCGTCGTGAGCAACGCGACTCTCAGAGGGAAATATTCTTTAGTGTAGGCGTCCCACGTATGGGCTGGCGTCTCCCATAGAACACTGAGGCACAGATCTGCACCAAATAAAGGTGGCAGATAGAGTTCTTTAATGACACCCCTCTATATATATGCCACACTCCCTATCCAAAGCAACATACCTTCCCTCATGTCTTCTTCCCACAACTCGTCGGAAGACTCGCTGGAGAGCACAGCTCGCTCGCGTTCCCTGTAGCCTACTCACAGTGGAGGGGCGAGGTCGAGGGGCAGTGCTCGGAGTCAGCCGCCGCGGGATTCAGAGGTCAACCTAATCGAAGAGGAGGCCAGACTGCAGCACGAGGCCCTGTACAACAAGGCCATGAGGTTGTACGCCGTGCTCGCGTCTCCGGATGAGAGGGCGCGCATGGCGGAACCAATCGGGTGGCGGGCGGTGCTCGACCCCAACGTGTCCATGGAGGACCACGTCCACAGGCTGCAGGCACGCGTGAACAGGGAGGTTTGGCATCTTCCACCGCCATCGCCCCCACCAGCTCTTTGAAGGGATTTGCAATGTTGTAGTTTGTGTATTTGCAATGATGTATGGCATTGTTGTTTTGCTGTTCAAGGTTATGCGCATGTGCATTTTACAACGATGTATGCCACTGCACATGTCTATCTACTAGATTTTCTAGTATATTCTACCTATTCCACTGGTACTTGTTTAGTTGAGAAAAGCACAAGAGGAAAATGTGTGTGCTAGGAAACAAATAATCTGAGAAGCACGAAGCTTTCTGTGGCGCATACTACACACATGCGCCACAGAAGTTTGTTCTTCTGTGGCGCATACGCAACAATGCGCCACAGAAGCTTGTACATAGGTGTCTAGATAGTGGGGCCCACATATATGCGCCACAGAAGTTTGGTCAGAGCATGGTCAGACCCCGCCTGCTGTGGGTCCCACCAAACTTCTGTGGCGCATACAGAGTAATGCGCCACAGAAGATTCATGTTCCAGCGGCTGGTGTGGGTCCCACCAAACTTCTGTGGCGCATGGTTCTGGAAGGTGCGCCATAGAAGTTTGGTGGTTCTGTGGCGCATTTCTCCGGATGCGCCACTGGCTAACTTTTGTGGCGCATGGTCAGGACCATGCGCCACAGAAGGTATGTCTATCAATAGCTAGTTTCCTAGTAGTGGAACCCAGGCCGCGCCTCGCCCCCTCGACTACACGAGCACACTCCCTGGCCTCTGGCGCATCTCCCAGTACTCCGAGCTCAGCCGCGCAAGCTCCCTAGCGTCGGCAACCTCAACGCCGCTCGCCACCGTCTTCGGCTTGGACTCCGGCGAACTCCCCAGGTATCCTCCGTCCGACCCTGTTTCCCATGTTGATGCTCCTGTGATCTACGCTCTCGCCCGCGTCTAACGACACCTCTCTCTTGCCTTCGGGTGGCCTGTAGCCTCGCCAACAACGACGACCAGAGCGTGCCCGACGCCGTGCGGACTCCGGTGAGCAATCCACGTCGAACCAGAGCGCCCCTCGACAAACTGACCATACCTTGAGCTTCGCCACACTCCTGCAAGGCTGGTGAGCAACCTCTCCCTCTCCCGCGCGACCTAGTTCGCCGGAAAGCTTGCAGCCCAAGAATCGCCGCCGCGCGCCACCGTCGAGCGCCGCCAGATTTTGGTCAAACACCTGAGAGCCGCTAGATCATCATCAAGTGGCTTAGATAGAACAACTTATCAAAGAGGTATGAGAGCATCTGTGCCGTGCGATTTGCATTAGATCCAGCAGCCCACGTTAGTTGATCCATGGGAAACGGTACTGGCGAATAGGAAACAGCCACGTGGCTCAATCTGTTTTATAAAAACTAGAAATGATCTATTAGATGTTCAAGATTGTAAAATTCATAACTTTTGATCCACACGTCCAAATTTTGCAAATTTTATATCAATGGAATAAGAAGACCAAGTACTATCCAACCATGCACTTTGTTTAAATAATTTGCTTCTGGTAAAATGGTTGTTTTTGCATAAACTTGTGTCGGCATAATTTGAATATAAAATTCATTCTAAAATTATTTTTGTGATAAAATCATTGGCAAATGGATTGTTTTGAACCTACTGACCATAGAAACCAACTTGTAGATTCAAAAACATATTTTGTGAAGCAAGATAATAAATCCTTGAATTAAAGCATTTCTAGTCAAATAAAAATGTTGTATATGTTAAAAATACTTTTTGGAGAAAAATCTTTGGGAAATGATTTGGATTAAAAAGGTTTAGAATTAAAAATGTATTTGGTGAACCCTATAAAGATTATTGCTTTGCTAAAGGCATTTTCAACCTAATAAAATAATGCTTTGGTTTAAAAAGGGTTTATAGGTAAAATCTTTTGCAAATGGTTTTGCCACTTTTATAAAATGACCATAGGTGTTTTCAAATGTTTAAAACCCCTGAGAAAACACTTTTCAAAATAAACAATCTTTTGCATGCTTGCAAGCATTGCTTTGTTTCTATTATTTTATGTGATGTTTGCTTGAATGGTAGATTGAAATTGTGCCTTTATTGATTGAATTGTAGTGGAATTTGAAGAGTGTGAATATTGCAAGATAAAGGAGTGAACTTATATTCTCTACCAAAAAGGCAAGTGATGCTTCATACTTTGTCCCATTATTTTCACTATGCATTAGTGATATTTCTAAGTAGGACTTGCATGGAATTTTTTCTAAGTATAAACTATGCCATGTGAAATCCTAGTAGATGAAACCTTAGTTGAAATTTCCTAAGTTAAGATTCCTACTACTATCATGCTTAGATTAGCTAGTAGAAGACAAGGGTGGAATATATTCATACAATGGAATATTTTTAAGTCAAGGACTTGTGTTTTGTTTAATAAAACAACTAAGTGAATGAATCACCTAGGTGGAATGGAAGGAATGGTTTGTGTTGAGTGGATACACAAGGCACATTTCTATGGTTTACCTTGTGTATCTCACTTGTATATGGCCACCCAGGAACAAAGAGATTTGTCAAATGTTCAGAAGCTTCAAGTGCAGCCACTTGGCATTATGGGCTCTGCCTAGATCATATAGGTAGCAATAACTTAGCCAAATGGACAGGTGGTGGTAGGGGATGATAGGTTGGAACGCGTCCATTCTAGTCTAAGGGAACTCTTCTGAAAAATCTAAGTACTTAGCCATGTCCCTGGTAAAGGACAATTTGAGCATCAAGACATGGAAGCTATCAAGAATCTCCTCATTCAAATTTCTAAGTTAAAGTTTTGTGGTTGAACAAGGGTTGAAGGATCACCAATTTCTATTGGGAGATGCCTTGGGTGATTTTGACAAGCAAAAGCTTAGTGTTTTCAAATAATAAGGAAAAATCTATTTTGAGCAAAGCAAGCCTAAGCTCCACTTAGCCAAATGCATATAGATGACAGACTCCACTATATTACCATAGTATCACTTGCCAATACAATTCAAATGTATTGACCCTTGTGGCTGTAACTTATTATGTTGCAGGTTTGTTTGATCTTAGTGAAGTGTGTTGATTAGGATTACAAGTCTACAACCAACATGTTTTCCTGTGGCACTTTGAATATGAAGGACTCCATGCTACGTTATTTCTGCTGTAGTGTAATGAGATAGCCAAATGAGCTATGTAAGATGTAATGAATTATTTTATTCCTGGTTATAAAGTTGTAATATGACCTTTGTTTCTTGATATTACATCTTAACTGTGGATGCTAGCTATAACACCCTCGGAATCGACCCTATGCAAGTTTCAGCGCTTCCCGCCAAACCCGCATAGAAACGATTCAAGGGTGCCCACCAGGCACTTTCGTGCGGGTGGAAAACGAAGTAATAACATTACACAACAGTCCTCGATGGGACCCACAGAACAGATATATATAACAGCGACTCATTGAGTCAAGAATACAGATATAACATACAAAGATCCAAATCACCTTAAAAATGATAGAGCATCCAACTACGGACAAGATGCAAATGGGGCTAAGAGCCCTGAAGAATAACCAATGGCGTCCATAACCCTGCCTAGGCCAAGCCGGAAGGGTAACCCTGCTAACGGCGTCGATCTCAAAACCTGCTTAAACAAAAGGGGTGCCGACAAAGGGCAAAGGAAAAAGAGGAGCGTCAGTACTGAGGCCAGTACACGGCGAGACTAGAATTCGGCGGTCCTCGCCTACATAGGTATGGTGGACTGAAGCGGCAGCGGCAGCATGCACTAAACAACCTATAGAGATTCGATGCAACAGGCGGCTAACAGAGAGGGGTAAGGAAGAGCTATTCGGATCCAACCTGAATCTTACACCAAACAATCCCATCCTGGTATTTCCCCCTCGAGACCAATCGAGGAAGTCCACCGAGGAACTCACACAGTTGGCAGTTTTATTCATTCGGTTATCGTTGCAGCAATTACTAGTCAAATATAGATAGACGTCCTGATATAATAAGCAGTGGGAAATTTTAGTTAACCATTCCGTTGTAGTTGCAACACTTACTAGTCAAGTACAATTAGCATGAGATATCCCCAAAACCCAGCAGTTGTTGGTACTTTTATTTAGCCATTCCGTTGCAGTGAAGCTGATTACTAATCATATCAGATACAAGTCAAATTATAACGGTAAACTTTAGTTATAGTTGTCTATGATCAAGCACTGTGCTCCAAGTCGTCCATAACCGCGGACACGGCTTCTCGAAAAGATTTTACCCTGCAGGGGTGCACCAAAGTATCCACACGCACTTCGACCCTTTTTGCCAGATCAATTAACATACACCCATCGGTATGTCGGCGGGGCCTAAGTCATGATGTTTCCCAGACCCAAAGCAAGCACGGGGGGCCACCCCACTAAGTACACCCGCAACGAAGTCGGCCGGTCTCCGAGACGGACTCAGGGTTTGCGACAGTGGCTATAAACGACAGCAAATCCCAAAACTAGGACTGTCGATACCGCGAAAACACTCCGCTTCCAAAACAGTACAGCGTGCTCCTCACACAATCGTAAATAAAGCAGTAAAACATGGCATAAGTACAGGATAGTAATAAAGCCCCAAACTACTTGTGGCCCCCAGTACAGTACTTTGAAATCAGGTACTAAATCGATGGGGGGCCCATATCTCCCCACATGTGGTTAGCGCGCTCGATCTCGGAACAGGTGTCAAGAACTCGGGGTCCTACGGGACACAAGTGGACGGGCAACAACCAAATAACATCTATTGCCCACCTGTGCCTCTGCTTACCTACTTCAATTTTAGTCGTTAAACAGTAATTAAAGTGAGCAATAATTAAAGCCGTGATCATCTCCAACATTAAACATGCGGAAATTCTCCAACAACTGTGGTACTTGACGACACGCAACAAAACTAGAGCAAGCGACTACGACGCGCGGGTCCAACTATCTACCAACAACAGGTAATAGGATGTGTCCAAGGCAATATACGGCTGCAAGGGATTTCACGGGTACGGAAACTAGAGCATCGCAACACAGATAGCAATAGATCAACAGGAGGGAATAAATACTATAAAAGTAAGATAGGTAGAAAGGGGGATATGCTCGCCTGAAAAACATTGTCGGAGGTTCAACCGAAGATCGGGTCGACACTCGCATCCACTCAACGGCCTTATCCGCGAAGAAGCAAAACACTAGAATAAACATCGGATGCAATATTTAATACTACGGTAAAAGATCGGGCATGATGCATGTATGATGTATGACATGGCGAAGATGCGATGCAATTAGGCAATATTAAGCGGAACCGGGGTCCCGACAATTATTCAGATGGTTCATGTTGTTTAGCTACCCTGCATTTTAAATGTTGTCTGAACATGGCAAAAGATAGTACCGGTTCGCTACACCAATTTAAATGAGGCCAATATAAGACTAGATTTGTCCGCATACGGGCCCCATATTTAATTATACGGTGAATCGGCGTAAGGCCCCCAAACCACACAAATATGCATGCGAGTATGACAATTTAATATGCAACAGGTTTTATGTTTAGCATTTATAAAATAGGGGTTCGGATAAGGGTCACACATTAGGGTTCAGAAGATCTTGGGGTTCCGGGGTTCGGGGTCGGTCTCAGGGTTCGGATCTGGGGTTCGGTCTCGGCGGAAGCATTCTCGGTCAACCGAGTAGATCTTGGCGCATCCGCGAAGGACTTGGTTGGCGTCGAGGCCGCATCGGTCTCGCCCTGGTCGGTGTCGATCTTGTCGGGCCCGCGTATCTGGTCGGTCTTGGCGTCCGGGATGAAGAGCTTCGCGGTCTCGAGGAAGTACTTGGCGTTTCCGTGTCGACGACCTTGGCGTCCGGGAAGAAGCACTTGTCGCATCTGTGGGCTTCGGTTCGAAGAACTTGGCACGCCAGGGTTCGGTCTTCCGACTCCGGGAGGATCGGTTTTCGGTTCAAAGAGCTTCAAGTACGGCGACATGACATCGCCTTATGATTTCCTGTCGAAGTACTTGAAGTTTCAGGTTTTGATGACGATGACGGACTGGAATTGGTCAGGCACCGGTGGTCTTCGGATTCTATGACGATGATCTTGTCGTTTCGATGTCGGGGTCTCGAAATCCGTGAAGAGAGCCTTGTCGCCCTTGGGTGAAGAACATGTCATCCCGTGGGTCCGTGTAGAAGTGCTCGATGATCCATGACGGAGGTCTCCGGGTTTGGCTTCGATTTCCATGAAGGAGATCTTGGGGTTTCCTATGTCGACGACCTTGGGTACCATCTTGTCCGCCGGTGGCGAGCTTGGGATCTGCGTCAGGGCCTTCGCTTTCCACCAAGTACATTCTTCTAATCCAACAGCATCGAGCCGATCTTGTCGACAAGGGGAACTTGACGCTTGTCAACCTTCTCCATGTTTGGTTGTTGGACTCCGCACGACATCGAGGATCTTGGCGTAGAGGCGTGACGGGAGCAGGGTAACGTGGCGGTGCAGCGTCTGGATAGCAGCACCATGCGCGCGTGCTCGAGCATGGAGAAGCTCCGGGTCCGTGATGCTGTAGAGGCGATAGGGGATGGCGAGGTCGAGGTTGTGGCAGGAGGAGGGTGAGGCGCGACGGCGCTTGGGCCCACGCGGAGGACGGCGGTGAGCTCAGGCGGCCGGGCGGCGGGGGGGGCTCATCGTCGGCCAGGGGGAGGAGCGGCCTCCGGCGAGCAGGGAGGAGGGGCCGGGCGAGCTCGGGCGGAGACACGGGGTTGGAGCGGGGCGAGGGAGGCGGCCTGGGTGACGGGCGACGGCGCTCCAGGCGGGGCGACGTGGTTGCCGGAGACGAGGAAGACGGCGAGCGGCGCGAGCACGGAGGAGAGGAGGTGCAGAGGTGGCCGGCGGGAGCAGGAGCGAGGCAGAGAGGAGCGGGCGGCGGAGCTCTGCTTGGCGGTGGAGGTGGGCGCCTGAGGGGAAGGAGAAGGGCCCGCGGGGCGAGGGCGGCTCGGGATCGCCGGCGAGGAGGCGGTCCGGTGCTGGGGAAGGCGAGCCGAGCGGAGACGGCCTCGGCCGGGCCGGCTAGCGCGGGGCGGAGGTCGGCGGGCGGGACCACGGCGGAGGAAGGAGGCCGGCGGGAGCGGTGGCCGGCGCCGGAGAGGAGAGGGAGGCGCGGGGAGAGAGGAGGTTGGGGAGAGAGGAGGGAGGAGGGAAGGAGGTGGGCCAGGGGGTGCGTTCGGTGCGGGGACAAGGGAGAGGGGTGGGGCCCGGGGAACAGGTGGCGCGGGGCCAGGGGTGGGGTTGGTGGCGCGGGCCAGGGGGTTTTGACCAGGGAGGGCAGGTGGGGAAGGAGAGGGACTGTGGGGTGGGACCAGGCGCGGTGGGACCAGGGTGTAAGTGAGAGGGGTAAGGTGGAACTGTGTGAGAAAGAGGGAGAGGGGGAAGTGGGGCTGGTGGATTGATGATGTGGCGGGGTGGGTAGGAATTGGGTGAGAGGGTGAGGTGGCACGCCGCGGTTGGTGGGTAGGATAGATTTGGGTAGTTTTAGGATTCGGGTGGGCTGGTTTAGGTGGACCGTTTTAATGCTGGGGGTGGTCGACTAGGTCGAATCGGCCCGTTCGACTGCCCCACTAAAAATAATTGAATATTTTATTTATTTCAAACAGGGCTTTTGCAAACCGATAGCAGACAAAACAAAATAATCCGGAGACCCGGGTTTTGCGTTTGAACAAAGACGGGGCATTTTAGAAAACACAAAATAGGTTTTCTGCAAATAGTTTTATGCAAGCAATTGCAAGATGATGACGATGCTCGAATGCAATGTGGCATGATGACATGAGCATGCGGTCATGATGATGCAATGCACAAAAACAACGCGATTTTCTAGTAGTGGTTTTGCGGGATGCCACAATTCGACACCACTAACAATGGATCTCGCCCTCGAGATCCGCCTCATGGTAACGGAAGGAAAGTTGGCGATCTGCATCTTCGCGCTTCGTGTAGATCCTCGCGACACCGCTAACAAGAGGTCGTTGTCCGTGACCGTCGAGAGAACACTCCGGGAACAAAAGGTCGAAGGTAGAGGTTTCATCAAATAAGCCACCCCTAACTTCCGTGGACGGAGTAAAACTGCTGGATCCACTGATTCGATGTACAAGAGCGAATGATAAGAGTAGTGGTATGGTAGATACTCCATCCCGCACTCAAACCATTACTCTGCACACGAATAGGCGGATTATGCAACCAACTCTCGGAATTAGACTGAAGATCTCGACAAGCGAGGTTCGGAAAACAAAGGAGGGATGCAGACTCTGCATCGGATCTGGCGTAGATGATGTCGTCGCGTCAGAAAACACCGGAAGGCACAGACAAGGAACAAAGAATGGTAACACCGTAGACGGATTCATCAGGCAGCTTGAACACCGGATGGTAGAACACCGTTATCAGAGAAGGAAGCGAAACCCTGAAGGTACGACGGAACCCAACCACGAGAAATCCTGGACTCGAAGAGAGAGAAGAGAGCGGATTCAAAACACGTAGAGGTAAGAGGGGAATAGCAGAGGGGTAAGGAATAAAACCAGACCTAATCAGAACTATCCAACCGATTTTTCAAAATAGTTTTGACACTCTACTTCGACCGTTAGCTAGGTTATCCTACAGGCTGGACTTGTGGGGTATCGCAACCGCTGAGCTCTGATACCACTCTGTAACACCCTCGGAATCGACCCTATGCAAGTTTCAGCGCTTCCCGTCAAACCCGCATAGAAACGATTCAAGGGTGACCACCAGGCACTTTCGTGCGGGTGGAAAACGAAGTAATAACATTACACAACAATCCTCGATGGGACCCACAGAACAGATATATATATAACAGCGACTCATTGAGTCAAGAATACAGATATAACATACAAAGATCCAAATCACCTTGAAAATGATAGAGCGTCCGACTACGGACAAGATGCAAATTGGGCTAAGATCCCTGAAGAATAACCAATGGCGTCCATAACCCTGCCCAGGCCAAGCCGGAAGGGTAACCCTGCTAACGGCGTCGATCTCAAAACCTGCTTAAACAAAAGGGGTGCCGACAAAGGGCAAAGGAAAAAGAGGAGCGTCAGTACTGAGGCCAGTACACGGCGAGACTAGAATTCGGCGGTCCTCGCCTACATAGGTATGGTGGACTGAAGCGGCAGGGGCAGCATGCACTAAACAACCTATAGAGACTCGATGCAACATGCGGCTAACAGAGAGGGGTAAGGAAGAGCTATTCGGATCCAACCTGAATCTTACACCAAACAATCCCATCCTGGTATTTCCCCCTCGAGACCAATCGAGGAAGTCCACCGAGGAACTCACACAGTTGGCAGTTTTATTCATTCGGTTATCGTTGCAGCAATTACTAGTCAAATATAGATAGACGTCCTGATATAATAAGCAGTGGGCAATTTTAGTTAACCATTCCGTTGTAGTTGCAACACTTACTAGTCAAGTACAATTAACATGAGATATCCCCAAAACCCAGCAGTTGTTGGTACTTTTATTTAGCCATTCCGTTGCAGTGAAGCTGATTACTAATCATATCAGATACAAGTCAAATTATAACGGTAAACTTTAGTTATAGTTGTCTATGATCAAGCACTGTGCTCCAAGTCGTCCATAACCGCGGACACGGCTTCTCGAAAAGATTTTACCCTGCAGTGCACCAAAGTATCCACACGCACTTCGACCCTTTTTGCCAGATCAATTAACATACACCCATCGGTATGTCGGCGGGGCCTAAGTCATGACGTTTCCCAGACCCAAAGCAAGCACGGGGGGCCACCCCACTAAGTACACCCGCAACGAAGTCGGCCGGTCTCCGAGACGGACTCAGGGTTTGCGACAGTGGCTGTAAACGACAGCAAATCCCAAAACTGGGACTGTCGATACCGCGAAAACACTCCGCTTCCAAAACAGTACAGCGTGCTCCTCACACAATCGTAAATAAAGCAGTAAAACATGGCATAAGTACAGGATAGTAATAAAGCCCCAAACTACTTGTGGCCCCCAGTACAGTACTTTGAAATCAGGTACTAAATCGATGGGGGGCCCATATCTCCCCACATGTGGTTAGCGCGCTCGATCTCGGAACATGTGTCAAGAACTCGGGGTCCTACGGGACACAAGTGGACGGGCAACAACCAAATAACATCTATTGCCCACCTGTGCCTCTGCTTACCTACTTCAATTTTAGTCGTTAAACAGTAATTAAAGTGAGCAATAATTAAAGTCGTGATCATCTCCAACATTAAACATGCGGCAATTCTCCAACAAATGTGGTACTTGACGACACGCAACAACACTAGAGCAAGCGACTACGACGCGCGGGTCCAACTATCTACCAACAACAGGTAATAGGATGTGTCCAAGGCAATATACGGCTGCAAGGGATTTCACGGGTATGGAAACTAGAGCATGGCAACACAAATAGCAATAGATCAACAGGAGGGAATAAATACTATAAAAGTAAGATAGGTAGAAAGGGGGAGATGCTCGCCTGAAAAACATTGTCGGAGGTTCAACCGAAGATCGGGTCGACACTCGCATCAACTCAACGGCCTTATCCGCGAAGAAGCAAAACACTAGAATAAACATCGTATGCCATATTTAATACTACGGTAAAAGATCGGGCATGATGCATGTATGATGTATGACATGGCGAAGATGCGATGCAATTAGGCAATATTAAGCGGAACCGGGGTCCCGACAATTATTCAGATGGTTCATGTTGTTTAGCTACCCTGCATTTTAAATGTTGTCTGAACATGGCAAAAGATAGTACCGGTTCGCTACACCAATTTAAATGAGGCCAATATAAGACTAGATTTGTCCGCATACAGGCCCCATATTTAATTATACGGTGAATCGGCGTAAGGCCCCCAAACCACACAAATATGCATGCAAGTATGACAATTTAATATGCAACAGGTTTTATGTTTAGCATTTATAAAATAGGGGTTCGGATAAGGGTCACACATTAGGGTTCGGAAGATCTTGGGGTTCCGGGGTTCGGGGTCGGTCTCAGGGTTCGGATCTGGGGTTCGGTCTCGGCGGAAGCGTTCTCGGTCAACCGAGTAGATCTTGGCGCATCCGCGAAGGACTTGGTTGGCGTCGAGGCCGCATCGGTCTCGCCCTGGTCGGTGTCGATCTTGTCGGGCCCGCGTATCTGGTCGGTCTTGGCGTCCGGGATGAAGAGCTTCGCGGTCTCGAGGAAGTACTTGGCGTTTCCGTGTCGACGACCTTGGCGTCCGGGAAGAATCACTTGTCGCATCTGTGGGCTTCGGTTCGAAGAACTTGGCACGCCAGGGTTCGGTCTTCCGACTTCGGGAGGATCGGTTTTCGGGTCAAAGAGCTTCAAGTACGGCGACATGACATCGCCTTATGATTTCCTGTCGAAGTACTTGACGTTTCCGGTTTTGATGACGACGACGGACTGGAATGGGTCAGGCACCGGTGGTCTTCGGATTCTATGACGATGATCTTGTCGTTTCAATGTCGGGGTCTCGAAATCCGTGAAGAGAGCCTTGTCTCCCTTGGGTGAAGAACATGTCATCCCGTGGGTCCGTGTAGAAGTGCTCGATGATCCATGACGGAGGTCTCCGGGTTCGGCTTCGATTTCCATGAAGGAGATCTTGGGGTTTCCTATGTCGACGACCTTGGGTACCATCTTGTCCGCCGGTGGCGAGCTTGGGATCTGCGTCAGGGCCTTCGCTTTCCACCAAGTACATTCTTCTAATCCAACAGCATCGAGCCGATCTTGTCGACAAGGGGAACTTGACGCTTGTCAACCTTCTCCGTGTTTGGTTGTTGGACTCCGCACGACATCGAGGATCTTGGCGTAGAGGCGTGACGGGAGCAGGGTAACGTGGCGGTGCAGCGTCTGGATAGCAGCACCATGCGCGCGTGCTCAAGCATGGAGAAGCTCCAGGTCCGTGACGCTGTAGAGGCGACAGGGGATGGCGAGGTCGAGGTTGCGGCAGGAGGAGGGTGAGGCGCGACGGCGCTTGGGCCCACGCGGAGGACGGCGGTGAGCTCAGGCGGCCGGGCGGCGGGGGGGCTCGTCGTCGGCCTGGGGGAGGAGCGGCCTCCGGCGAGCGGGGAGGAGGGGCCGGGCGAGCTCGGGCGGAGACGCGGGGTTGGAGCGGGGCGAGGGAGGCGGCCTGGGTGACGGGCGACAGCGCTCCAGGCGGGGCGACGTGGTTGCCGGAGACGAGGAAGACGGCGAGCGGCGTGAGCGCGGAGGAGAGGAGGTGCAGAGGTGGCCGGCGGGAGCGGGAGCGAGGCAGAGAGGAGCGGGTGGCGGAGCTCTGCTTGGCGGTGGAGGTGGGCGCCTGAGGGGAAGGAGAAGGGCCCGCGGGGCGAGGGCGGCTCGGGATCGCCGGCGAGGAGGCGGTCCGGTGCTGGGGAAGGCGAGCCGAGCGGAGACGGCCTCGGCCGGGCCGGCTAGCGTGGGGCGGAGGTCGGCGGGCGGGACCACGGCGGAGGAAGGAGGCCGGCGGGAGCGGTGGCCGGCGCCGGAGATGAGAGGGAGGCGCGGGGAGAGAGGAGGTTGGGGAGAGAGGAGGGAGGAGGGAAGGAGGTGGGCCAGGGGGTGCGTTCGGTGCGGGGACAGGGGAGAGGGGTGGGGCCTGGGGAACAGGTGGCGCGGGGCCAGGGGTGGGGTTGGTGGCGCGGGCCAGGGGGTTTTGACCAGGGAGGGCAGGTGGGGAAGGAGAGGGACTGTGGGGTGGGACCAGGCGCGGTGGGACCAGGGTGTAAGTGAGAGGGGTAAGGTGGAACTGTGTGAGAAAGAGGGAGAGGGGGAAGTGGGGCTGGTGGATTGATGATGTGGCGGGGTGGGTAGGAATTGGGTGAGAGGGTGAGGTGGCACGCCGCGGTTGGTGGGTAGGATAGATTTGGGTAGTTTTAGGATTCGGGTGGGCTGGTTTAGGTGGACCGTTTTAATGCTGGGGGTGGTCGACTGGGTCGAATCGGCCCGTTCGACTGCCCCACTAAAAATAATTGAATATTTTATTTATTTCAAACAGGGCTTTTGCAAACCGATAGCAGACAAAACAAAATAATCCGGAGACCTGGGTTTTGCGTTTGAACAAAGACGGGGCGTTTTAGAAAATACAAAATAGGTTTTCTGCAAATAGTTTTATGCAAGCAATTGCAAGATGATGACGATGCTAAAATGCAATGTGGCATGATGACATGAGCATGCGGTCATGATGATGCAATGCACAAAAACAACGCGATTTTCTAGTAGTGGTTTTGCGGGATGCCACACTAGCTATTGATCCAGGGACTAGCATTGTAAACACATGGATCTCTACCCTATTAAAGGTTGGGACCTCTACATTGCATCACCGTTCTATATCATAATTTGCCGCTATTCATTAATATATTTCTTATTAACAGGTGTTACTTATGTCTTTTCATCTGTTTTTGCATGTTGGATGATTCTTGGAGGATGGACTGCCGGAGTTAGGATTCTGATTGAAAAAGAGGTGTTTTGATGCAATTTCGCGAAGATCGGAAAAATACCAGAAAAATTATGGAAAATCATATTTTCCCAGAAGACGAAGCAAGTCAGAAGGGGACGCGGAGTTGGGCCACAGGGATCCCACACCCCCAGGCGCGCGCCACCCCTGGCCACGCCTAGAGGGGGTGTGGCCCACCTGGCCGGCCTCCGACTCTGCTCTCTCGTAGGGGTGCAGGTGTGGTGCCCGCTTAAGCTCGCAAAACGGAAAGATTAGTACAAACTGTACTGGATGTAGCAATAGAAATCAATCCTCAATTTGTACTGTGCGTATGTGATCTCAGGCAAAAAGGCTGCCCGCAAGCCCGCCCCGCTTGTAACCCTACCCTCTCACCTATATCTTCCTCTCAGAACTCTAAAACACAGGGGGCGACCACAAAAAGATTCCGCCGCCTCTACGGGGCGGAAAACACCGAGAGAGAAAGAGCATTCTGGCAGACAGATTTCCGCCGGGCAAATTCCTTCCTGGAGAGGGGAGATTGTCGCCATCAACTCCATCATCAAGCTAGACTTCATCGGGATCATCATCATCATACACACCATCATTTACACCAACACCATCATCCCCACTCCATCCCGCTGTAACAATTATGTTGAATACTTGCATAGTTCTTAGGGGAAACTTTCTCGGTGTTGATTACTATTGTAGTTGATGCTTGTGAGTGTAACCATTGGATTATTGTTTATGTTCACATTGTTATCCATCACCATATCATCTTTAATATTGATCCATATGATGTCTTGTGAGTAGTTTGTTCAGTTCTTGAGGACATGGGAGAAGTCATGTTGTTAGTAGTTGATTTGTGTTGAGATATTATTCAATGGTTTAGTATTTAAGTTGTGGTGCTATTCTTCTAGTGGTGTCATGTGAACGTCGACTACATGATACTTCACCATTTATGGGCCCAGGGGCATGCATTGTGTATTTGGCTACTAATTGTGCGGTTGCTGGAGTGACGGAAACCTAAACCCCCGTTAGGACACCTTTGCACAAGGGAGTGTAGGATCTCAGAGTTTAAGGCTGTGGTGAGGTTTATTTCTTAATTACTTTCCTATAGTTGCGGATGCTTGTAGGGGCTTTAATCACAAGTATGTATTAGTCCAAGTAAGGTCGGTACATTAGCACATGTTCACCCACACAACACTTACAACACCAAAGAAGGGTACTCGGCTATTTGAAGCAAAAGCACTTGATAGAATTCCCATGTGTCCTCGAAAACGTTTGGTCCTTATAAGTATTTCCATCGGCTTGTCCTTTGCTAAGAAAGGATTGGGCCACTTGCTGAAGTTGTTCGTTGTCTTTATTACTTGCACTTTGTTTCTTTGCTTTATCAGAAAACCCCTAAAGATCCATTTTCTAAGTATTTACAGATATTTCCTGCTCCATACCACTAGTTAACATCTTCTGCTCCTTGTTGGGACCGACACTCCTATTTATCGAAAGTACTACGATACACCCCCTATACTTGTGGGTCATCATGGGGCCGGCTTGTTAGCGGGTGGGTGCACAGAGATAGATGTGAGAAAATATTCAGGGGGAGAGAGGGGTGCTGGGTGGGATTAGTGGGCTAGGTTGCTGGGCCGAATCGGTTAGCTGGTAGGTTTTTTCGCTTTAGTCATTTTTCTTTTTCTGTTTCTTATTTCTATTAAAGATTTGAACTAGCAAATGGTTTCCAAATCAACTCAAATCTTCACTAAAATTTTAAGGGGTGAAGCTAGTGTTCAAAAAAGTTTTAAAACATCAAACCTCTAATAAAACATTTTGGGGAAAAATAAATTAAAAACACAAGATCCACACCTTTAATATAAAGGGGAGGTTTTTAAAAGGGTTTTTCCTAGGTTTAAATTTTTGAAATATTTGTGCAATGCACACATTCCATGATGATATGAATGCAATGATGATATTTGTTTTAATGAAAATTTGGGATGTTCCAGGAATTTTCTTGGGATTTATTTGGATGGAAAAGTATTTTTAAACAATTATTTATTGTTTCTATCATTTAAGAAAAAGGGCAAAAATAAACAAAAAAGAATCTCAAAAATATTTATTTTTGAGGTGGGAAGGTAGGGTATGATGTGTAGGCCTCAAATGTGCCTTTAGTTGTCAAAGTTGTTTGGAGAAGAGCAAACTTGCCTTTATGGGAAAGGTTTTAAGAATTTTACAAGGAATGGAATTTAAGTAGTTTTAGGTTCCAAATAATTATGGAAATTCTTTGGGAAATGATTATATCCAAGGTGGATGATTTAAAATTGAAGTATCCATCATTAGAAACCTTTGGTTTTGAAAAACAAGATGGATTTTAGAAGATACAAGGATTAGAGGATCTAGGGCATTAATATTTTTATACCACCTAAACAAGATTGGATTAGTGAGCTTAGAGCTCACATTGATGCAAGGTCTAGATGGATAGTTAGAACAAGTTATATAGATGATAATGGCATAAGTATTTTGGCTTGGTTGCATTTGAGGTGGTCTAAAAGTGATGGCAAACTTTGTTGAAAATAAGGGTGCCATTGTAGATAAGTCATGGTGCCTCATATACCAGGTGGGTTTAGGAACAACATAGCTCCATTGGAAACAATTGAAGGGTGGGTTGATAGACCATGGTTAGTAACCATGTAGAGGGTTGGTCAAGAGAGGGTAGAGGGTTGGTCAAGAGAAGATAGCATAAGGGTTGGTCAAAATAGGCAAGATGATAAGATTTGCAGAAAAGATTATTTCCTTAACTAAAAACCATCAAGGATGAGTGGGTTAGAGTAGAGTTTAGCCAGGGGGAAAGAGTGGGATTTGGTAGTACTAATGATGTACTACAATATACTTCAGGTACATTCTCAAGAATGCACACTGATTGGAGTAGGTGGGGTTCCAAAGATTGAATCTAGTAAAGGATTTCAGACCGGCAAATTTGGTAGATTAGTGTATTTGGAAAAGTACGAAGGAGGAAAAGATTTGGAGAGGATGTAGGGGTCCATACTCATCATCAAGTGGTTGATATTGAAGTATAGATTGAATGGACGGAATCCATGCTTATATTTGTTCTTTGATGAGTTGCATGCTAATACAAAGGATTAGCTCATGATTGACCCGGATAAATGGATTAGAGAGTCACTTGGATGACTTAGGATAGATGCAACTTAGGAGGCTTGGTTCATGATTAGGTGATTTTAACCATTGGTTTGATCCTACAGGATGAGCTCCTAGATATTCTCATGCTACTTCCTAAGCAGACAAGTCATCACTCATAGTAGATCAAAGAAATTCATCAAACAACAGATATGGGAAATTCATCTTATCAAACTCATCCAACCTAGCTTGAGGTAGGGAGGGAATATGTTGTGGTTTGAAGTAAGATAAGGATCCCTTGGTATTTCTACTAAAATTGGAATGAAAAGGTTTTATGAAAGGTTTTGGAAAACCTAGAGGTAATAGTAGTTGAAAGTTCTGTCTTGGAAATATAAGGAGATTATATATAGATCTCCATAGTTTTATTAATATAACTAGTAAAATATTTTGCTGTGGCAAAGTCATCTTGGCTCAGTTTGAGTTGTTAGAACATTTGAGAATATGGAAGATGAGCCAAGACATCTCTTCTGAAAAATAGTTTTGTCAACCGAGGTTGAGGTGAGAAGTGTATTATCTAATACACAATCATATGTATGAACACAAGAAAATAAGTAAGCAATCATTGCCACATTTAACAAGAAAAAGTTTTTGTTCCCCCTGATTTTTGCCATTTTGACATCAAATCAGGGTTGCTGAAATTAGGATGCTACAGACCTTTCCCCCTTAAAAGAATGTCGTCCTGAGATTCGGTAGAGGTAGGGTTGGGTGAGAACATTGTCTTAACAATTTTCGGCAGTGGATTTTTAGATGAAGGAGGTTTTTACAACAAACGTCTTGGTTAGTTATGGTCGGGGTTAAGTTCTTCGATTCAGTGTGCAGGTCAAACAAGTGGAAAAGACTCAGTCTTTTCCCCTTAGGACGATTTCTAGGTGGGTTTAGTGTCGGCATGGTCCTTTCTTATTGAGAAGAGATGAAAAGTCAAGCCTTCTTAAATCCTTTATCATTGAGGTCAGCTTTTCTGCCTTCTTGGTCTTGATACACCAAGGTGTGGGATTGACGGTCAACTTGGTGATGGAGGACTTTCCCGAAGTATCTTTTGATTCTGGAGAAGTGCCGATTATTTTCCTTCAGGCAAGGTCCACTATTATGATTTAGAGGGTGTTTATCACCTAACGATGACTAGGGTTCGACTCTAGGGTTGTTTCCGGTTTTGAGCGGGTAAGACGAATTATTTCTCCCTTAGAGCGACACTAGGGATGCTTGGTGGAGTTGCAGACTGATGCTGGAGGAGTGATGCGCCTTTCGTGTGGAGATGGTTATCTTCTGTCGACCTTGTAAATGCCGCTTTATGAGAGACGCCGATACCACTTCTCTAGGTAGTAGGTGTAGCGTGAAGGGAGTTTAACGAGCTTCCTAGTAGTTAGTTTTGGGCTAGTTAGGGGTCCGATAGGTTGGGGGATTCCGTTTGCGGTTGATGGGATAGGGAGGCGGTCTTATGGGATGAGGTCATTCCGGGTTGAGTCTGATGCAACGTCATGGGTAAAACATGTAAAAGTGAAACTCAGACTTGCATATTGCCAAGAAGAGTTCATACATAGTTTAGCCAGTCTGCGCAGCCCAGCGGTGATGGTACTTAAGCATTACAAACCAGGTCTTTGCTACCAGTCGTCTGAGCACTTAGGGTTTTACAAAATAGGTTCTAGGACGATACATAACTCTATCCTATGCGAGAAGGGTGAGTTTCTGGGTGAGGAGGACTACTCCATGGGTACTTCTTGAATCTTGTCATCGTTCTTGGGTTGGTGTACTAACTTTGGCTACTGCAATTCGTCGGGGTACGAGGGATATTCAGCTCTTCAGTAGTGAAAGTGAGGGTCGTGCCTTCTCTGGTGGCTGCTTCGACGGGTGGATCTTCCAGGGATGTTGACTGAAAAAGGGTTGATACTCGTAGAAAGATAGTTCTTTGTTTTCCGTCTCGGGGTTTGCAGATTCGTATGTCTTTTTAGGTGGGTCTTTAGCAGCGATATAACAGAAGGGGCTTCGCGACGTCTTTAGATAATATCGATTCTTTGGGTTGTTTTATACTCTTTGGAGAGTAGTATTGGCGGCGTCGGGTAGTCTTGTCTTTTTGATTCTAAGCTTTGCGGTAACTAGGAGGATCGAGTAGACTTCCAAGGATTGGTGATGGGGTCTATCTTCTGTTCCTCTAACGACTCTCGAGGTGGGGCTTGGGGATGATCCATGGATTGGACATATTCCTGGGTTATCTCCTGGTAGGCAGTCTTCTAGAATTGAGTGGAAAGGCACAATGTTTAAACCTTAAAGCTTTACTTAGGGTCGTCGACGCTGGGGTAGATCCTTCGTCTTGGAGCATTGGCGTGACACTTGAATTTAGGTCTTTGAGTGACGCCTTATTGCGACTGCCTTGCTATGGTGGCTACCTAATGAAGTCGTAAGGGTTAACTCGGGGTAGTTTTAGCGGTTAGAGACACTTCTTCTTAGTCCTTAGTCGGCATGGAGGCAATTTAGCTTCAGAGAGGTTGTCTTAGCTTGACTCTTTGTGTTTCTTTGGTTCGATTATGGATTGGAATTGTTGTCTTCGGGCCTCCTTATCTTTAGGATTCTTGGGGTGTTTGTATTATGGAGAGTACTTCCCGTTGATTCGATGGAGGGTTGAATATGATCGTTGATCCTTTAAGGGCGATTATAACTAGGCACAGATAGGGGTTGTTAGATATTTCTTTACGTGTCACATCCTCCACGTACTAAGAATCCCTTCCATACTCTTATACATGAGCAACAATACCAACAGGTGCCCAAAGGTAACTTGCCCTCGGTTTGGGATCTGCCTCGCTCTAACCATGCAGGGAAGGAACAGACTACGATGGAAGAGTGGGGAAAGAATAGTAAGGACTAGGACTCCCGGTCTGATATGATCATGAAGCGCATTGAGGAAAATTTAGAGTTGATTCGTACTCTAACCTTCGAGATTGGGGATTTGAGGAGACTGATTGAGGATCTTATCAAGAGAACACCACCACCACCAAAGGAGTAATTCGTCAACAGATTTGGCATCCCTTTGGCTTGTTCCAAGCATGGGAGAGTGACACGGTATCACATCATTATCTTTTATCTTTTCCCTTTTTAGTGGATTCATATCTTTGGTAGAGAAGTTATCTCATAGGTTGGTTTGCATTGTGGAAGTATCTCTCCTTTAGTTTATTATCTATGTATCCCTTGGTGTGAGTGCCTTTATGGAATATTAATGAGAAGTTTCATCTTTTACTTTTTGCACTTGTTATTTTAGTTTGCAATCTCTATTATATGACTGGTCTTGTTGATCAGTATTGGCATCACTTTAGAAGCATCAAGTAGATCTAAATTGGTTTTGGCAAACCGAGCTCTGGTCAGTGGCAACACTTTTCGAGGTTTGAAAGGAAAAGAGAAATTTTTACGGGTATTTTGTATCATTTATTTTCTTTCTTGATTGGCTCATAAGCTTAGTATTCTTTATTTAAGATCTTTTGTGTCTTCAAGGAAGGTTGCATGTTTGGCTTTATCACTTGTAGGTTTGCTTGTTTCCTTAAACTCTTTTGCTTGCTAGCCAGCCTTGCTAGCCAAAAACCTGTTTTGAGAAGGCATACTTCTCATGCATCCAATCCCTTTGAACTCAAACTCGTGCCATTTGTGTCCACCATATCTACCTATTAGCATTATTGCTATTCCAAGTAAATTCTCAAGCTTCATCTATCTTTTGAATTAAAAAGTATTTTATTATGTGAAAACTAGTTAGTAAAGCTCTCACGAACTTGATGGCACACCCTATTTTCTTGCCCCTAATAAACTTGAACCATTGTGTCATCAAAGTTGTATATGCTTGCATCTATACGTTGGGATTAGCAGAACCGTGTTGTCACGAGGAACGCTTTCAACACTTATGGATACATATCCAATCGATATCATGCTCTTTTTTTTGCGAATGTCGTCAGTGTGAAATAAAAGGGGAGCTTGTAAGTCCATGGAGTTATGTATGTGTGTTAGAAAAACGCCTGGGCCACTAGCCTAAGCCATACCTAATCATGGTGGAAACTTGTAGCATAACCATAGTGAGCAATTTGTGAAGCATCATCAATAAAAACCTATGAAAATATCAAATAAAAAGATCGCTGAGATGCTCACTGTCTGCTTGCCTTATCATTTTGATTATGGGATAGCTCCTGTATCATGTGCAAGGGGTACCCCGTTGGAGGTTCTTTATGATACACATGTACTTACAATGACAAGAACTTACCGATAACTAAAGTTGAGTAGCATGAGGAGCGGCCCTCGTACTCAAGGGACATGAGATTGCCAACTTATATTTCGTCAAGCATATACTCCATCCGTGTTCACTTTAACCTTAATCACCTCAAGATTCTTATGATAGGGGCAATGAGGGCTTAAAGCTATTAAATACCATAATCTTTTGGAAGCTCTTTATGACTTGAAATCCCTGCTTCCCTCTATGAAAGGCCTTTCTCCTATTTCTAAGTTGAGTCAGTAAACCTACTTCCTCTCTATCTCTAGCAAGCAGTTGAGTTGTTGTGTTTCAAGCATTCATATGATGATTTATTAAATAATGTTCTTTATCTTCCTTGTTTGCGCAAGACTCTTATCTATTGAGTATTACTTTGAAAGCCATTATTGTGAAAAAACCTTTATGTTTGAGCAAAGAGTACTCTTGTTGTCAAAACTTCTACAAATTTTTTTTGTGAAACTGTTTGCTAGCTGTTCTCTGACCAAGAACAAAGTTTGCCAATTCCAATTATGATTTATCTTTATGCATCTCTATTGTGACTCCTATACTTGTTGCAAGATAAGTTATATAATCGTGAGTTGCTTTCTTCTATGAGTTGTGTAATGTTAAGTGTGATGCTTCTTGTCATTTTATTTTATCGACACTTCACTCAATAAACCTGTGGACATGTTTACTAGAGCTCAGTTTACGTTTGGGGACAAGCGAAGGTCTACGCTTGGGGAGTTGATATGTCCAATTTGCAGCACCGTTCTATATCATAATCTGCCGCTATTCATTAATATATTTCTTATTAACAGGTGTTACTTATGTATTTTCATCTGTATTTGCATGTTGGCTGATTCTTGGAGGATGGACTGCCGGAGTCAGGATTCTGATGGAAAAAGAGGTGTTTTGGTGTAATTTCGCGAAGAGCAGAAAAATACCAGAAAAATTATGGAAAATCATATTTTCCCAGAAGACGAAGGATGCTAGAAGGGGATGCGGAGTTGGGCCACAGGAGGCCCACACCCCCCAGGCGCGCACCACCCCTGGCCACGCCTAGAGGGGGTGTGGCCCACGTGGCCGGCCTACGACTCTGCTCTCTCGTAGGGGTGCAGGTGTGGTGCCCGCTTAAGTACGCAAAACGGAAGGATTAGTACAAACTGTACTGGATGTAGCGATAGAAATCAATCCTCAATTTGTACTGTGCGTATGTGAGCTCAGGAAAAAAGGCTGCCCGCAAGCCCGCCCCACTTGCACTACAAGGAATCTGCTGATACATGACCCTTTATTTTTGTCAACACCCGGATTTTTAATCCCAGATGCCTGTTATGCCATACATCGCAATCCCAGGATTACCAATTTTGCGAGACATAACAGAATTGGATACCATAGTACATCATCCATTACAAACCGTACATAAGTTCTTACACAAATAGGGATCTCATGATCCAGTTCTTAATACAGAATACGTAATAATAACGGTAGCGTAGGCGAAGCTCCATCTTCGGGGTCACAGGCAATGCTGACAATGGGAGATGATCCTAGTTGTCGTAACCTTCCCGGGGTCCATCCTCCAGGTACTCCTCTTCATAGTCTGGCCATGGGAATAGCCAGGGACAAAGACATGAGTACTCTTTAAGTACTCGCAAACTAATACTAACAAGTGAGAGGGGTTTTTGATAATAGGACACTAAGCTCTAGGGTTGTTTTGCAAAAGCCAGATTTATCTCTACTTAAGTTCAGAAGCAACAAATGCTAGTTGACGTTTTATAACACCTAAATGGGAACTTGTAATTCAGATCATAACCCTGTTGTGGTCAAGTCAAAGTCTCAATTCATTTCACAAGTCATTTTGAAAAGTCTGACGGGGGAATAGTATGGCCACTCCAACTGTCCATAACCGCGGACGCGGCTATTAGAATAGTTTGACACTCTGCAGAGATTGTACACTTTCACCACAACATTCAATACATCCGTCAGGAACGAATCCTGAATTCACCATACTCAGTATGCGGATAATCAATCCTAACCTTTCAATTACACGCCCAAGTATAAGAACCTCTCCTGTGAGTTTGGCCTCCCAACCATGACCAACTGTCATCTTGGGTACTGCACAGGTGGACAATCTTCACAAGGTAGCCTCAGCTCAGACCTTGGCCGTGAGGGATCTAATACTAAGGTATATAAGTTTCCAGTCAAGCCCTACCCAATTCTCGGGTATTGTGGTTGTACGATAAAATTGGAATGGTATCGCATCCAGACGACCATCAGTTTTATAAAGGGCTAAGGCTCATGCCTCAACATTTTCATCACCAAAATCATCAGGTGTTCGGAAACACATGCCCAAAACATTTCAATAGAATGATCCATCATTCCAAGGTTTTCATAACCATTTTTCCACCAAGTATTCCCATCTAAAGATGATCAAGTTTTATGCTTAGCGCTAGCATCTACAAGTGGGGGTAAGCAATTAATGAGGGGTGGTAAACTGGTGGAGTTTTAACTAAGTTCAATCTCATGCCTTAGGATGACATCAAGATTATCTAGCTTAGGCCAAATTGTATGCTCTTTATGCAACCTTCACATATCTTTCTAGTATCTATCATTCATTTAGGTAAAATCTAAGTAAGAGCTTTGATAAATAAATAAAGTATAAAGCTGGTAGGTAAAACTAGGAATGATTTATCAAGTGGTTATGATCATATATTCTTTAAGGCATATAGTTGGCATGGTAACAAGCAAGTGTTTTCTTTCATAGGTCAACTTGATTAGTAAAGCTTGCTAAATTGCAAGGGTTAGCTTGCACGGTTAATAGCTTGCCTTGTGCAGAGTAGTGGTTGAAGTTCTCCTCGGCTTCTTCGTAGAATCCTCCTTCCTCCTCGTATCCTTGGTCGGTACTAGCGTCTATAAATAAATACGATGTACACAATCACCAAACAATACTTAACTACTTGCATTCACCACACACAAGGGTCCTATAGATGATCTGACATCATCACTCACATTACAAGATTAAGGCTTGGTTTAATTCCTTTTATTTTTAGAAAAGTAATTTCTACTCATTGAAAAACTACTTAAGATTTAATATTCTCCAAACCAAACATGGGATCATGTTGACACATGTCATCACCACATATTTGAGTCCATGGGAATATGATTTAAAGTGGTGTCACAATTTAATGCAGTTTTACCCTTTTATTTTAACTAAATAAAGTGACTAGAAATGCCTATGGGGCATTCTTTTATTACTTGAACATTATTTCTTCAAGTAAACCTAAATATTTTTATATATTCTGAAAGGTATGGTTAAATGTGATTTTTGAGAGTTGGAATCAACTCAAAAGCTATTCTGGTTTAAATTTGAAAAATGGTTGAATGCAGAAAAGCTTCTGCCTTGTTATTTTTACCATGGGTGATCTATAGATCCAAATGACTTGAATCCAATGGGCTTGGATTCAGCATTCCTAGACCTATCTAACAAAATTGGTTTCATTCAATTTGGTGCACTGAATCGATCTGGGTTGATTTTTGAAGTTGGGTACAGAAGTGAGTTTGAAATAAAATAGAAAAGGTTTAATTCAAATAACTGGGCTGCGCGGGAAAGGTTAACGGGCCGGCCTGCTAAGCGTAGCGCTTCCTCAGGCTGTTTAAGTGGGTGTCCCCAATCGTCAGTGAGACAGGGGGGTGCGAAGCGGTACGGGGCAACGTGGGACGTTCGATCTGGTTCTAAACCAACGGCTAGGAGTCATCGTCGACGTTGAGCAACGCCGGCGAGACAGAAACCTAGCGTGGCCAGTGGGGGTTGCTGGGGGCTCACCGGGGTGCTGGCGAGGGTCGACGAGGTGGGCGAACGACGAAGTCGACGACGGCGAATCTCGTGGTACCGGTGGCTCCGCCTGGGGCGGCTCCAATCGCTGGCTCCCTTCTTCTCTAGAGGCGGCGGGCTCCGGTGAAATTCTGGCGAAGTGTTGCTCGCCTTGCTCCGGGAATGGTGTGGCATGATCAGTGATGTGAGGAGAGTAGAATGGTGTAAAGAATTCGAGCGGGGGTGGCCTCTATTTATAGTCGAGCGAGGGGACCGACGGGGCGCACGGTGAGCTCGTCGGGGGCGATGGTCCGGGCGGCTAATGGCATGGGCGAAGGTAGGGTGCGGTGCGGTGTCCCTGGCGATGCTCAACGACATGGTTTCGAGGCGTGGGGCGGTGCGGCTTGGTCTAGAACACGCAACGCTCTGCGCGGCAGAGGCAGCGTCTTCGACGGCGAGCGGTGGCTATGAGGCATGGGGCGGCGAACGGGGATGTCTGGCGGTCTCCTGGGTCAGTGGTGATCGTATATGCACGCAGCGAGGGCGGCGCAGGGTCTGTGGGCTTCGGTCGAGGGTGGCGCTCTGGCGCACGCTCGACATGGTCGCTGGCGGTATGGGCGCGGTCCGTGCGTGTGGTCCAGGGTTGGCAAGGTTCGAGCGGTGGACAGGGAGTGGCGGTGGTCGGTGGGATGCCTCCCAGACATGCTGGCTAGGCTTGTTTCTCCTCCTAGCTTGCTGTCGACATGGGGGTGACAATGGTGCATTCGGCCTGCTCACCATTGATGGCATTGCCAAGCTTACAGTGGTGCTAGTGATTAGTTAAGGTTGTTAGATGATCTACAAAGGCTAGTGGTGCCCAGAGAGGGAACAAGTTAGGCTCAAAACACTTCACACTATAGTGTTTTGATTTTGTTTGATTTGTGTCTACAATTTTTTTGATGAAATGGCTGCATGAAATCAAGTTTTGAATTTTGAAAAGATTTTTGGTGGGTGTGCTAGATTGGTGCTGGTGAGTCTGCAGATGCTTGGGTTTTGAAAGTTGAGCTTGTTTGAGTGGTTTTTGAAAAAGTGGGATCTTCCCATATGATAAAGATTCAATTTTGAATTGTCATTTAAACTATGCATTTGTAAGTTTCTGGATGATCACAAAGTGGTCCTTGATACTTTGTTATGAGTACAATCAAGGGGTGCAAAGATCCAGAAAAGTTTCTGTTAGGTTCTAAATGTTTGAGACAGCCAAAGTAGACATGGGAGTTAAATTGGTCAAAATGACCATTCACTCATTTAGCTTTGTTTTGATTTTTTTGTCTTTGGGAAAAGTTTGGGAAATGTTTAGATGATGTTTATTTTACCTAAGAAACATTTCACAAGCAAAGAAACACACAAACAAGGTGGTACAAAAGAATTTCAAATTAAATGCATACACATATGCATGCTTTCATAATTTTATTTAGAAAAGTTTTTGTTAACCCTAATTTTGATGATTAGAGTTTGATGATTTAAGTTTAGTATTTTTTGGATGTTACAATTTTCGTCACCAAATCGTCATTGTCTGCAATATGTGACGATCTTATAACAAAAAACATATTGTCAAAAACTGAGTGTCAGTAATTGCATACAACGACGTTTTTTGTGAAATCGTCATAACCGTCTATGATGATATTGGATCGTCATAACTGTTATGACAATCCAATATCTTCACGGGGCATCTGGCCAGGCCAGGTCAGATCGTACGTGGCCAAGCCGACGTGGCAAAATTGTGACAAAATAAGATCATCGTAGTGCAAATTCAGCCCGATCCAATGCGGTCGCTTATTTGGGCTGAGCCCAATAACTGTGGCCTTTTTTTTTCTTGGTTCAGGCATTTTATAGTACATTTCATTTTGGGACTTGGCCTATTTACGATCCGGTTCTTTGGGCCTTGGCGTTCAAAGTCCAATTATTTTAGACCTGCCATCAGCCTTTTACCATTTACAATCAGATGCTTTGTTCCACAATTAGTCATTGGGCTGACCTTTTTAAAGCCCAACAGAATTCAGATTATATTCATTTAGGCTGTATGCAAGCAACGTTTGAAGTCCAGAAATATCTGGATAAATAATGAACCACTTTTCATTGCAAAATGATACAGACCGAATTTCAAAATGAACTAACCAAATTTTCAAATAAATAGACCAGAAATTCAAATGACCAAACAATCACTCCTCGTACATTACATCAAAACAAAAAATTGATGCATATAATCAATAAGCCCACTGCCCAACACCTCCAGGTCACCAATGATCCCTCGCAGCACCCAACACCTCCACGCGAGCCAGCCAACACCTCACTGGCTTCCTCCACTCCACCTGGGGTGTCACTGCTAGCCCAGCAACTCACCTAGGTGCCCACGGGCGATCTACAACAGCAGCAGGAACTAACGAATGATCAGTGATATTAGAAATCGCAGGAGGGAAAGAAATCACAGGAAAGCAGCCGCAGCAGGTTGGCTTCAACGTCCGACCATCACAGGAAAGTAGCAGCAGCAGGTTGGCTTAAAAAGAGTATACTGAAGACTTATCGAATCCTTCAGAGGAGAGCAGCAACAGTAGCAGGTTGGCTTCAACATCGCGGTGGTAGCGCATCTGGATGAACATGTCGTCCTTCTGATGCACCTCCCACCATCATCGGACACAGGCTTTCATGTGGCATGCTTCAATAACCTGTATAATGACATGAGCAACTTTTTTTACTAATTTTTTTGTCACACAACCAATATATCTGAGCATAACAAGGAGCTAAAAAGTTGCACAAATAAGCAATTGATAAAATCTAATAAGTTAAGATGTTATTATTCAAGTTCTCCATCAACTAGACAAAATCACAAACTATACTACTATGCTAATTTTTTCAATCACATGGGAGATAATGTGCGCATTTCAAGATAACCAAATGCAAGGAGACACAAATGGCACATGTAATATACAACATAATTCCAGAACTGAACCAAATTCTAGACTTTCATGTGCGCTTCATCTACGGCACAACCCTATTTTGCATACATAGTCATACAGATGAACCACACACATAATATAACCTACACAAAAATTATTGAGGCACCAGGACCTAGTGCTAATATAATCAGATCATGGCATTGTTTACTTGGAGATTGCAACACAATGACATGCGCGATACATTGAGCCATCTAGTGTTAATATAAACTAAGCTACAGAATACATTTATCAAGCTATAGAGCAGCATGAGATGGATATTCAGATAAAGCTGTTGCAAAATCTACTGACTAGCAAGCTGTTGCAACCAAGATTAAAAACAACTACAAGACATATCCATGCAAAGAACTTAAGAACATCTATTGTCATCTAGTTATCTCAAGAACAGGGTTACACCCTACCTCCTGCAATTATAAGACAAGTATGGAATGACTCGATCATGTGACAATTCACCAAACAATTGTCACAGGTTATAAATATGTCCAGGCAAACAAATCAAACAAGGGCTCCAAAACCAGTAACCTTGCTAGGATACATCATTCTACTCTTCCTTGCATAGCCATAGAAAACTTTCAGAGCTCAAAGAGAACAACTATTGCATCACCAGATATATAAGAGTTGACAAAAAACTACATAAGCACTATGTTTTCCATATAGTCAACAATTCTTGAGATCAACAAGATATAATAAGTGCACCCATTTAAACAATACTAAATTACTAATATGTCAGGTCGCATTGCAAAATTCTTATGATAAAGCAGTTCTGATGTTCTACAAGATACAAAATGTTCTGAACCCAACAATATCCATCTGATTAGATTGATGAAGTTAAGGGAGGGCTTAGTTGTGGTGGTTGTGGGTCTTGAGGAGGAGCGGAGGCGGAGGCTGGCCCGCTCGAAATCGAGGGACTGGAGCATGGCGTCCTCCTTGCGGGCGTACCTACTGGTGGCGCAGATCCTCTTGTCGCGTGCGGGCGTGGCCTACTGCTCCTTAGCCCTGCGGATGCAGTCCTCCAGGTCCACCTCCCCGCATCGGAACGGCTTCACCCTCTTGCAGCGCTCCAAGTTGCACCAGTCGCTACTCACGGCGCAGGCAGGGAAGAGGCAGAGTCAAAACACCGGAGCACTCGGTAGAGGAGGGAGGGAGGGAGGGAGGAGGGCATACGTACACGAAGACGGTGCCATCGTGGCGGCCGAGGAGCAGGATGGGGGTCGCGGGCGACCTGACCGGTGGAGGGCAGCTGTCGGGGACCTCGTGCAGCGACACCACCCGGCCCGGCCACCACGACCCGTTTGGGCGGCGCACCCACACCAGTGTCCCCACCGCCGAGGAGCAGGATGGGGCTCGCGGGTGGCGCAACGAGGACGAGGGGGAGCGCGCCGGCGGGAGCCATCATGCTCCAACCAACCAGTAACCTCCAGCTCTTGTCCGGCGTGGTGGCTCGCCGTGGCATCACGGTTCCTACGGCGGCGGCCGCATCTGTCGAGCGAGTGGCTAGGGTTTTCGGGGAGGTGGAGTTTGGCAAAAGAGGAGAAGTGGTGGCGGGGTATGAGAAGGGGATTAGGGTTTGGGGATCTATTCGATCTGGATGGGTGGAGTGGGGTTTACGGAAATACCCCTGACCTCTTCTGGTAAGTGCGTTGTAGCTGCAGGATGTTTTAGTCATTTTAGGTGCAAAGTGTGGAGGGGACGGGAGGCGAATTTTCCTTCATTGGATCGATTGTATATGGACGGTTGAGATCTTATTAAGTGGGTTGATCCGTGGGGAGTCTAATGCTCTATTCTGATTGGGTGGCTATATTATGCAAATAAAGACGTTTTCACCATAGTTTGAAACGAGCATAAAAAATTCAAAAATAGTCCAAACTATGTGAAACCTTCGTGTGGCATCATGTTATGTGACATATTTCAAAGTAAAAATATCAAAATTGGTAAATTTATTGCGTCTCGAAAAAACCTTCTCATAAATGACCTATCATGTCCGAGGTTTCATGGCTTTCGGGCCAAACGACCAGTGTTATGACTAGAATCATGGCATAGTTTGTGATAATGTGTCCATATTGTGCACCCATATGTATCATGGGATGGCGAACAATGTTGCAGGAGGAAGTTTTCCTTTTTGTCGCACAAAAAACCATTTTCTATTTTCCGAGCGCAAAAAAATGGCCCGTTTTGTGAAGCAGCCACCAAATAAAAGTTTTAGAATCGTGCCAACACATTTTGTAAAAATAATAGACCACCTTACATGTAAAATTTCCAACCGGGGCATCTCAAACCTTTCCGTTCATCCCTGGCGAAAAAGACAAATTCCTGCTGAATCGGCAGGAAGTGGGTCCGGTTTGAACTACAGGTACATGATCCGATGCTCATGATTTTTGGAAAAATTCATTTTTAGACTAACAATATGTTATTTATTCAGAGATCCAATGCAAGTTTAGCGAGGCTCATCCCCTAGCTAAGAACCTTCGTGTCCGCCGTTTTGACCATAGTTTGAAACGGGCATAAAAAATTCAAAAACGGTCCGATCAATGCAAATCCTTCGCATGGTATCTTATTATGTGACATAGTTGCAAGGAAAAATACCAACCTTGGTATATTGCAAGTGTCTCGAAAAAACCTTCGCATGAATGACCTATCATGTCCGAGGTTTCATGGCTTTTGGGCCAAACGACCAGTGTTATGGCTAGAATCATGGCATAGTTTGTGATAATGTGTCCATATTGTGCACCCATATGTATCATGTGGTGGCGAACAATGTTGCAGGAGGAAGTTTTCCTTTTTGTCGCATAAAAGAACCATTTTCTATTTTTCGAGCATAAAAAACGGGTCGTTTTGTGAAGCAGCCACCAAATAAAAGTTTTAGAATGGTGCCAACACATTTTGTAAAAATATTAGACCACCTAACATGGAAAATTTCCCAACAGGGGCATCTCAGACCTTTTCGTTCATCCCTGGCAAAAAAGACAAATTCCTGCCGAATCGGTAGGAAGTGGGTCCGGTTTGAACTACAGGTACATGATCCGATGCTCATGATTTTTGGAAAAATTCATTTTTAGACTAACAATATGCTATTTCTTCAGAGATCCAATGCAATTTTAGCGAGGCTCATCCCCTATCTAAGAACCTTTGTGTCCACCGTTTTGACCATAGTTTGAAACGGGCATAAAAATTTCAAAAACGGTCCGATCAATGCAAATCCTTCGCATGGTATCTTATTATGTGACCTATTTGCAAGGAAAAATACCAACCTTGGTATATTGCAAGTGTCTCTAAAAAACCTTCTCATAAAAGAACTATCATATCTGAGGTTTCATGGCTTTCGGACCAAACGACCAGTGTTATGGCTAGAATCATGGCATAGTTTGTGATAATGTGTCCATATTGTGCACCCATATGTATCATGGGATGGCGAATAATGTTGCAGGAGGAATTTTTCCTTTTTCTCGCATAAAAAAACCATTTTCCATTTTCCGAGCACAAAAAATGGGCTGTTTTGTGAAGCAGCCACCAAATAAAAGTTTTAGAGTGGTGCCAACACATTTTGTAAAAATATTAGACCACCTTACATGGAAAATGTCCCAACCGGGGCATCTCAACCTTTTTGTTCACCCCTGGCGAAAAAGACAAATTACTGCCGAATCGGCAGGAAGTGGGTCCGGTTTGAACTACAGGTACATGATCCGATGCTCATGATTTTTGGAAAAATTCATTTTTAGACTCACAATATGCTATTTCTTCAGAGATCCAATGCAAGTTTAGCGAGGCTCATCCCCTAGCTAAGAACGTTCGTGTCCGCCATTTTGACCATAGTTTGAAACGGGCATAAAAAATTCAAAAACGGTTCGATCAATGCAAAATCCTTCGCGTGGTATCTTATTATGTGACATAGTTGCAAGGAAAAATACCAACCTTGGTATATTGCAAGTGTCTCGAAAAAACCTTCTCATAAATGACCTATCATGTCCGAGGTTTCATGGCTTTCGGGCCAAACGACCAGTGTTATGGCTAGAATCATGGCATAGTTTGTGATAATGTATCCATATTGTGCACCCATATGTATCATGGGATGGCGAACAATGTTGCAGGAGGAAGTTTTCCTTTTTGTGGCACAAAAAAACCATTTTCCATTTTCCGAGCGCAAAAAACGGGTCATTTTGTGAAGCAACCACCAAATGACAGTTTTAGAATGGTGCCAAATGTCCCAACCGGGGCATCTCAAACCTTTCCGTTCACCCCTGGCGAAAAAGACAAATTTCTGCCGAATTGGAAGGAAGTGGGTCCAATTTGAATTACAGGTACATGATCCGATGCTCATGATTTTTGGAAAAAAATCATTTTTAGACTCACAATATGCTATTACTTTAGAGATCCATTAATATTTTTCCAAGACTAAAGTCCAAATTTTTTGAATTTAAAACACTAGTTTCAAAATCATATTTTTAGTTATGATATTATCCCTACCATAGACTAATGTGGGATTAATAAAGTCATTTGGAATTAAGAATTTATATGAATTTTATATGAATTTAGAGCCAGTTTCCAAGACTAATGTGGGATCTACTGAATTTTATATGAATTTAGAGCCAAAAATCAAGTCATTTGGAATTCTTATGAAAAAGATACAAAAGAATTAAGAAATAAAAAAAGAAAAAAAATCCTACATGGACCGGCCGACCTGGCTGGATCCTATATACGGGCGCTAAGGCCCAGTCCACCAAGAAAAAAAAGGAAAGGATGAGGACTCCTCCACCAAGGCCTAAGCGGCCTAGAAAAAAAGGATAGGAGGAGGACCGTTTGCAAGGCCCAGGCCCAACAAAATGTACATGTTTTTAAAGACGTAGCGCGGTATTGAGACAGAACTCAAGCATTGGTGTGATGGTTAGAGTCACTGGTTGCCAGTAGAGAGACCACGGTTCGACCCCCCGGTTCCATTGAATTTTTGCGCCATTTATTCGCGCGTTTCGGTAGAGCTTAACGAACTTATGGGACGTTAATTAAAACTGTGCCCGGAATAATAACAAAAAAAATGGTGTGTTGCGGTGGTTAGTATCACATTAGAGTCAGTTCGGTCGTGGGTTCGATCCCCATGTTCCCATAAACCGGCAATTTTTTGTGTATGGACAGATCGTCGGTGGTGGGTCTGTTCTATTAGCTAGTAGTCTTAGTAGACATATATTGACACATGGACATACACGTATACATATAGTAGGCATATATTGACACATGTACATACATGTGTACATACAGAGATGCCACGTAGATGTAATTACTGTTGTGCCCGACTGTCAATTTATATGACGATTTGAATTAGTCATAACCGGTTAAAATTAAGGCCATGTGCTGCATTAGGTAGTTTATGACGATTCCATCTGATGAAATTACGACGATCTGGACAAAAACGTCGTAATTTGGCATGGTTTTAGCCTCTCCAAACGGTCTATGACCATCTTGTGCGAAATCGTCATATATCTATGACGATTTCATTCCCCGTCACAATCAGAAGGTCACAAATCAACACATTTCTTGTAGTGTTGCAACCCTACCCTCTCACCTACATCTTCCTCTCAGAACTCTAAAACACAGGGGGCGACCACAGAAAGATTCTGACGCCTCTACGGGGCGGAAAACACCGAGAGAGAAAGAGTTTTCTGGCAGACAGATTTCTGCCGGGGAAATTCCTTCCCGGAGAGGGGAGATCGTCGCCATCAACACTATCATCAAACTAGACTTCATCGGGATCATCATCATCATCATACACACCATCATTTACACCAACACCATCATCACCACTCCATCCCGCTGTAACAATTATGTTGAATACTTGCATAGTTCTTAGGGGAAACTTTCCCGGTGTTGATTACTATTGTAGTTGATGCTTGTGAGTGGAACCATTGGATTATTGTTTATGTTCAGATTTTTATCCATCACCATATCATCTTTGATATTGATCCATATGATGTCTTGTGAGTAGTTCGTTTAGTTCTTGAGGACATGGGAGAAGTCATGTTGTTAGTAGTGGATTTGTGTTGAGATATTATTCAATGGTTTAGTATTTAAGTTGTGGTGCTATTCTTCTAGTGGTGTCATGTGAACGCCGACTACATGATACTTCACCATTTATGGGCCCAGGGGTATGCATTGTGTATTTGGCTACTAATTGTGGGGGTGCCGGAGTGACAGAAACCTGAACCCCCGTTAGGACACCTTTGCACAAGGGAGTGTAGGATCTCAGAGTTTAAGGCTATGGTGAGGTTTATTTCTTAATTACTTTCCTATAGTTGCGGATGCTTGCAGGGGGTTTAATCACAAGTATGTATTAGTCCAAGTAAGGTCGGTACATTAGCACATGTTCACCCACACTACACTTACAACACCAAAGAAGGGTACTCGGCTATTTGAAGCAAAAGCACTTGATAGAATTCCCATGTGTCCTCGAGAATGTTCGGTCCTTATAAGTATTTCCATCGGCTTGTCCTTTGCTAAGAAAGGATTGGGCCACTTGCTGCAGTTGTTCGTTGTCTTTATTACTTGCACTTTGTTTCTTTGCTTTATCAGAAAACCCCTAAAAATCCATTTGCTAAGTATTTACAGATATTTCCTGCTCCATACCACTAGTTAACACCTTCTGCTCCTTGTTGGGACCGACACTCCTATTTATCAAAAGTACTACGATACACCCCCTATACTTGTGGGTCATCATGGGGCCGGATTGTCAGCGGGTGGGTGCACAGAGATAGATGTGAGAAAATATTCGGGGGGAGAGAGGGGGTGCTGGGTGGGCTTAGTGGGCTAGGATGCTGGGCCGAATCGGTTAGCTTGTAGTTTTTTTCGCTTTAGTCATTTCTCTTTTTCTGTTTCTTATTTCTATTAAAGATTTGAACTAGCAAATGGTTTCCAAATCAACTCAAATCTTCACTAAAATTTTAAGGGGTGAACCTAGTGTTCAAAAAAGTTTTAAAACATCAAACCTCTAATAAAACATTTTGGGTAAAAATAAAATAAAAACACAAGATCCACACCTTTAATATAAAGGGGAGGTTTTTAAAAGGGTTTTTCCTAGGTTTAAATTTTAGAAATTTTTGTGCAATGCACACATTCCATGATGATATGAATGCAATGATGATATTTGGTTTAATGAAAATTTGGGATGTTCCAGGAATTTTCTTGGGATTTATTTGGATGGAGAAGTATTTTTAAACAATTATTTATTGTTTCTATCATTTAAGAAAAAGGGAAAAAAGAAATAATAAAGAATCTCAAAAATATTTATTTTTGAGGTGGGAAGGTAGGGTATGATGTGTAGGCCTCAAATGTGCCTTTAGTTGTCAAAGTTGTTTGGAGAAGAACAAACTTGCCTTTATGGGAAATGTTCTGAGAATTTTACAAGGAATGGAATTTAAGTATTTTTAGGTTCCAAATAATTATGGAAATTCTTTGGCAAATGATTATATCGAAGGTGGATGATTTAAAATTGAATTATTCATCATTATAAACCTTTGGTTTTGAAAAACAAGATGGATTTTAGAAGATATAAGGATTAGAGGATCTAGGGCATTAATATTTTTATACCACCTAAACAAGATTGGATTAGTGAGCTTAGAGCTCACATTGATGCAAGGTCTAGAAGGATAGTTAGACCAAGTTATATAGATGATAATGGCATAAGTATTTTGGCTTGGTTGCATTTGAGGTGGTCTAGAAGTGATGGCAAACTTTGTTGAAAATAAGGGTGCCATTGTAGATAAGTCATGGTGCCTCATATACCAGGTGGGTTTAGGAAGAACATAGCTCCATTGGAAACAAGTGAAGGGTGGGTTGATAGACCATGGTTAGTAGATCATAAGCATGTAGAGGGTTGGTCAAGATAAGATAGCATAAGGATGTGAGCTTCTGCCAAACTAGGCAAGATGATAAGGTTCGCAGAAAAGATTATTTTCTTGACTAAAAAACCATCAAGGATGAGTGGGTTCAATTAGAGTTTAGCCAGGGGGAAAGAGTGGGATTTGGTAGTACTAATGATGTACTACAATATGGTTCAGGTACATTCTCAAGAATGCACGCTGATTGGAGTAGGTGTATAACACCCTCGCCTGATAAGGCTGAGTTCATGTGTATAGTGCCAATCCCTGGATTGGTTCACTGGCACACACAGTACAAAATGATACCAAATATAACTGTGCATCATAAATACAACGAATATGATCCAGAATTTTACATTATTTATCCAAGTACACAGCGGAAAACGAATATAAGGTAGATCTCCATCCTTCAAATGTGCCACAGGCGAACAATTGTTGAGTGGAGTCTCGCGACCTATGAACGATCACTCAGATACGATATAACCTGCAACATGAAACGTTGCAGCCACGAATGGTCAGTACATTGAATGTATGCCAAGTAGGCTAAAGTGGTTAACAACAGATCTATCAACTACATGCTTATTTGGCCAAGTGGAGTTCAGGCTTATTTGCATAAAGCAATACAACTTTTCCCTACTTTCAAAATACTTTTCTTTCTTCAAAAACAATCTTCTAAGGACATACCAGCATAAACCCATGTAGATACAAGACAGTTCAGCTTTCGTATGCTCCTAAACCCATGTTCATCCATCAAGTTTTAGTAATTAAGAAATTGGGATGAGTGAGAAATATCATAGCATCAGTATCAGGTCGCTCAAATTGTCCATAACCGGGGACACGGCTAAGTACTTAGTTTATACACCCTGCAGGGGCTAGTACACTTTACCCATGTGACTTGGCCAGCCCAGCTCGTACCACCACTCTCATATTGGGTGATGATAGGGAGAAGTCCAAGAAGGAACCGTTCGGGAAGTAGCTCCTCAATCCCGACGCGCACCGGTCCAACCTACACTATCTACATCTCTGGATACGCGGGTTCGAGTTACCACAACCTACTGAGTTCAACCAACCGCCCATTTCATTATTGGCACATGGTTGCACACGAAAGCTTCCAAACAAAGAAACCAATCATTTCTCAGTGTCCTGGGCGGCATTCCCCACCATAAATACACTCGATGACCCAATCAATGCCATTCCGCCTAGGTGGTTCATTAAAACATATTGGTTTTTCATTTAGCAAAACATAAGCCTTTCAAAACATATAACTTTTCATGATGTGATTCCCTTCCTCGTCTAAATAGCATAGCTAAGCAATCTACCAATACGATGGCTCATAAACAAGGAATTCTAGGGAATAATATGGGATATAGCATAGCATATACACATCAATTCATACAGATGCAATTCTACAAAAACATCTGCAATGCATAGGAAAACAATAGGACATTTATGACCAAGATAGCACCACTTGCCTTTGTTGTAGATGTAGTCGATTAGATAATCCTCACAATTATAATGGCCTCTTTCATAATAACCACAATACTTGCAATCATAGTAGTTGCAATCACAGTAGTTGCACTCCTCGCAATCTAACGTTTGGAGCAAACACAACAAACACCATTCAAAACATTGCAAACATACAACAGTGCAACATTACAAGAAAACAATGATGAACAGATGCATGCATGACGATTTAATGAGTCACAATGGTTGCATTTAGTGTTCTGAACATAGTTAGATTACATGATGCATGTGGAAAGTCATTTATTGCACTAAAGATTTTATTACTAAAGTTGTATCGATTTAATATGGTGTATACCACTTTAATTGAACTAAATATGTTTATGTCGTATTAAATTGTGAACTAGATTCTACTGGATAGATAATGCAATTTAGAGACAGTGGCAATTTGAGTCACCTAAAAAGGAGTTATAGATATTTTCCTATGTTTAAAACACTATTTCAATGGGTTTAAATATTTCTGTATGAATTTCTGTTTTAACAGTACCAAATAATTTGTCATGCAATTTCTCTGTATAGATATTGTCAATACAAAACCTTAGCACTTGGATTCACCCTAATTGGAGTTATAGATCTTTTTGTATGATTTAAATAGTGTTTAATGGTTTTAAATGATTCCTATAGTTTCTGTTGTCTAAAAATCAAACTAAAATTATATCTGTAATCTCCACGGAATTTTGATTTCAGGGACATATTATTTGTAATTTTCTGAATAGTATTTATTTTCTTATGAATTTATTACTCTAAATAGGCCATTAAACTATTTAAATCTTCACGGAAAAACCTTACAGTCAAAGGCAGAACTAATTGCATATTGATGATCTACATGGAACCAGCTTTCCATCGGTATATCATTTATATTTTTGTGACAAGCAATTAATTTACTATGAATTTAATGATTTATAAATCCATTAAAACTAATTAAATTGCTACGGGTTAAATAATCTGCAAAGGCTATATCCAACCAGATATTATTAAATTACATTACAGTAGCTTCAATTTGATATATTATTCATATTTTTCGGAGTTACAGATAATTTCTTATGAATTTATTAACCTAAAAGACCATTAAAACTAATTAAATTACTGCAGTAACCACGTATAGTAAAAGTTGGATCTATTCTGATAAGATGATTCTACGTGAATTTATCTTCAATTTGATATATAATACGCAATTTTTGGACATGGTATGAATTTCTAATAAATTTTACAAGTTAGATCTATAATATGCAATTTTAAATTCGAATGGAATATTCCAGGGAATATTCCGCTGACTGGACAGGTTGACTTTGCATGCTGACTGGGACTAGATGTTGACCTTACGTTGACGTGGCGTTGATGAAGAAGATGACCGTAATGACGACATGGCACGCACCAGTTTGATTGGATCTCGACCGTCTGGATAGGATCCGGTGGCTAGAAGAAGAGATTGACCCGATTTTGGCTCAGAATAGACAAGAAATAGATTTGTGTTAGAGAGACAAATCCGTAGGTCAAATCGAAAAACTCAGAACATGAAAGTTGTGGGGAATCATTATTCCTACAAGGAATTTGGATTTGAAGAAACGAGCGCGAGTACATCTTGGATTTACACCGTAAGATCTGAAATATTGCGATACGAAATTCTCCGGCTGTGGTGGATGAAAAGAGGTGAGGTTTGTCGGGATTGAAAGATTTCGACGATCCCTACAACTTTCGTTTTTTGACCGAAGGCAAACGACGAAGTCTAGATGGGTTAAAAAGCGAAATAAGATTCGGGCATGTGTAGATTCGGGATTTCGAGAAAAAAAACTCGTACAGCTATGGCTCCACGGGTTTATATGGAGGTTTGAGACGGTGTAGAGATAGGCCTTGGAGTAGGGAACAAGTAGAAACAAACGGAAGTCAATTCGGAGTTGTAGATCAAAAGATATAAGAGTTTGAATAGAGATAGGTTTGTTAAAACAGATTTCGCACAGAAATTAAAGCAACCAGATCGATCCTCACGTACGTGCGGCCTGCCTCGGACGGGTCGGTCCGGCTGGGCCGGCCCGTTTCGTTTTTTTTTTTACTTTTGTTTCCCTCATATCTTTTGCATACGAACTCCAAATGACATGATTCTTGTTTCTAAATTTTTCTAAAATCGAATAGATCATTGTAGGATCAAAATTTTAATCTTTTTACTAGTTTGGAAGAATTGGGTTTACAAATTCTTGTATACTTCATTTTATTTATATCTTTATGTGTTTGTATTTATTCCATAACTTTTTCATACTAGCTCCAAATGAGCTCAATTTTGTTTCTAAAATTTTGTAATACTAATTGGATCTTTTTAGGCTATAATTTAGCAATAATCTCTGTCTTAGCAATAGTGGGTTTTATAAAGTCAATTTAATTCCTTTAGGAACATTTGGGCAAATCAACTATAGGATTTAGATACCAGGATTTGGATTTAGTTTGTGAGAACCTTGCATGGATGTAATGAAATGCTTATGAATGCTTCATGATTTTCATTTTGAAATCTTGCACAACAATTCTACAATCCATAATCAATCCATGCCCTTTTGCCTATATGGCTACTTAGGTCTTAACCAAAGAATATAGGATTTTGAATTCAAGGTTGAGAGGATTTTCTATTCAAAATTTTTCTTCTCTTTGAGAATTTTCAACATAGTCAAACAATCAATCAAACTTATTTATTTATTTCACATTCCAAAATTAGGAGAATTTTGGGATGTGACAAGGTGGGGTTCCAAAGATTGAATCTAGTAAAGGATTTCAGACCGGCAAATTTGGTAGATTAGTGTATTTGGACAAGTACGAAGGAGGAAAATATTTGGAGAGGATGTAGGGGTCCATACTCATCATCGAGTGGTTGATATTGAAGTATAGATTGAATGGAAGGAATCCATGCTTATATTTGTTCTTTGATGAGTTGCATGCTAATACAAATGATTAGCTCATGATTGACCTGGATAAATGGATTAGAGAGTCACTTGGGTGACTTAGGATAGATGCAGCTTAGGAGGCTTGGTTCATGATTAGGTGAAATTCATCAGGATGAGCTCCTAGATTTTCTCATGCTACTTCCTAAGCAGACAAGTCATCACTCATAGTAGATCAAAGCAATTCATCAAACAACAGATATGGGAAATTCATCTCATCAAACTCATCCAACCTAGCTTGAGGTAGGGAGGGAATATGTTGTGGTTTGAAGTAAGATAAGGATCCCTTGGTATTTCTACTAAAATTGGAATGAAAAGGTTTTATGAAAGGTTTTGGAAAACCTAGAGGTAATAGCAGTTGAATGTTCTGTCTTGAAAATATAAGGAGATTATATATAGATCTCCATAGTTTTATTAATAGAACTAGTAAAATATTTTGCTGTGGCAAAGTCATCTTGGCTCAGTTTGAATTGTTAGAACATTTGAGAATATGGAAGATGAGGCAAGACATCTCTTTTGAAAAATAGTTTTGTCAACTGAGGTTGAGGTGAGAAGTGTATTATCTAATACACAATCATATGTATGAACACAAGCAAATAAGTAAGCAATCATTGCCACATTTAACAAGAAAAAGTTTTTGTTCCACCTGATTTTTGCCTTTTTGACATCAAATCAGGGTTGCTGAAATTAGGATGCTACAGACCTTCCCCCCTTAAAAGAATGTCGTCCTGAGATTCGGTAGAGGTAGGGTTGGTGAGAACATTGGCTTAACAACTTTCGGCAGTGGAGTTTTAGATGAAGGAGGTTTTTACAAAAAACGTCTTGGTTAGTTACGGGTCGGGGTTAAGTGCTTCGATTCAGTGTGCAGGTCAAACAAGTGGAAAAGACTCAGTCTTTTCCTCGTAGGAAGATTTCTATGTGGGTTTAGTGTCGGCATGGTCCTTTATTATTGAGAAGAGATGAAAAGTTAAGCCTTCTTAAATCCTTTATCACTGAGGTCAGCTTTTCTGCCTTCTTGGTCTTGAAACACCAAGGTGTGGGCTTGACGGTCGACTTGGTGATGGAGGACTTTCCTGAAGTATCTTTTGATTCCGGAGAAGTGCCGATTATTTTCCTTTAGGCAAGGTCCACTATTATGATTTAGAGGGTGGTTATCACCTAACGATGACTAGGGTTCGACTCTAGGGTTGTTTCCGGTTTTGAGCGGGTAAGACGCATTATTTCCCCCTTAGAGCGACACTAGGGGTGCTTGGTGGAGTTGCAGACTGATATTGGAGGATTGATGCGCCTTTCGTCTGGAGATGGTTATCTTCTGTCGACCTTGTATAAGCCGCTTTATGAGAGACGCCGATACCACTTCTTGAGGTAGTAGGTGTAGCGTGAAGGGCGTTTAACGAGCTTCCTAGTAGTCAGTTCTGGGATAGTTAGGGGTATGATAGGTTGGGGGATTCCGTTTGCGGTTGATGGGCTAGGGAGGCGGTCTTATGGGATGAGGTCATTCCGGGTTGAGTCTGATGCAACATCATGGGTAAAACATGTAGAAGTGAAACTCAGACTGGCTTATTGCCAAGCAGAGTTCATACATAGTTTAGCCAGTCTGTGCAGCCCAGCGGTGATGGTACTTAACCATTACAAACCAGGTCTTTGCTACCAGTCGTCTGAGCACTTAGGGTTTTACAAAATAGGTTCTAGGACGATACATAACTCTATCCTATGCCAGAAGGGTGAGTTGCTGGGTGAGGAGGACTACTCCATGGGTACTTCTTGAATCTTGTCGTCGTTCTTGGGTTGGTGTACTAACTTTGGCTACTGCAGTTCGTCGGGGTATGAGGGATATTCAGCTCGTCAGTAGTGAAAGTGAGGGTCGTGCCTTCTCTGGTGGCTTCTTCGACGGGTGGATCTTCCAGGGATGGTGACTGAAAAAAGAGTTGATACTCGTAGAAAGATAGTTCTTCATTTTCCGTCTCGGGGTTTGCAGATTCGTATGTCTTTTTAGGTGGGTCTTTAGCAGCGATATAACAGAAGGGGCTTCGCGACGTCTTCAGATAATCTCGATTCTTTGGGTTGTTTTATACTCTTTGGAGAGTAGTATTGGCGGCGTCGGGTAGTCTTGTATTCTTGATTCTAAGCTTTGCGGTAACTAGGAGGATCGAGTAGACTTCCAAGGATTGGTGATGGGGTCTATCTTCCGTTCCTCTAACGACTCTCGAGGTGGGGCTTGGGGATGGTCCTTGGATTGGAGATCTTCCTGGGTTATCTCCTAGTAGGCGGTCTTCTAGAATTGAGTGGAAAGACACAATCTTTAAACCTTAAAGCTTTACTTAGGGTCGTCGACGCTGGGGTAGATTCTTCGTCTTGGAGCATTGGCGTGACACTTGAATTTAGGTCTTTGAGTGACGCCTTATTGCGACTGCCTTGCTATGGTGGCTACCTAATGAAGTCGTAAGGGTTAACTCGGGGTAGTTTTAGCGGTTAGAGATGCTTCTTCTTAGTCCTTAGTCGGCATGGAGGCAATTTAGCTTCAGAGAGGTTGTCTTAGCTTGACTCTTTGTGTTGCTTTGGTTCGATTTTGGATTGGAATTGTTTTCTTTGGGCCTCCTTATCTTCAGGATTCTTGGGGTGTTTGAGTACTTCCTGTTGATTCGATGGAGGGTTGAATATGATCGTTGCTCTTTTAAGGGCGATTATAACTAGGCACAGATAGGGGCTGTTAGATATTTCTTTATGTGTCCACCCTGCTGAGGAGAGGTCTCAACAGACGGGATTATGGGTGTTGTGTGGGGATACACAAACAACTGGTCTAAGCAATAGGGTCAAATGATCCTATGCGAACAAGAAACATGTTCAAAACATCATGCAAGCATATGTCAAGAATCACATAAACACATCACGAGCAAAAAAGGAGTACCATAGGTACTAAGGGGTGACTACATGCCATAAAGGGAATCCTATACTAGGGATATTGGGCCTAGGTACGGATGTCACGGGGGTCTTTACTTTGGTCTTGCCATTTGAAGGTAGAAAAGATATAGAGTAAGCCATTTAAAAATAGTTTATGTCAGAGAAGATGAGACACTAATAGGAAATCATTCATCAGTGGCGCATCTATATTGGTCTTCTGTGGCGCATGGCAGGGACGCCACTGATGAAAACTTCTGGGGCGCATTCCGAAATGTGCCACAGAAGTCATGATACTTCTGTGGCGCATTTTTGTTCATGCGCCAGAGGACTCTGTTCAGTGGCGCATTATGGACAATGCGCCACTGAATCTCTATGCGCCACAGAAGGTTACAACGATGCGCCACTGGTTTGAATATCAGGTATTAAAAAAATCAAAACTTGTCCAAATATACAGTATTATATAGGTATTATACAGATATTATACAATATTATACAATATTATACAGAAACAGTATATTTGACTTAGTATATGAAAACAAATATAATACAAACATGAATATAGTGCCATCACACTACTTAGAGCCCGAACGATATAGACAAGTGATCATCATATTACAATACAATTCAAATGAAGTGTTTGTTACAAGTGTTTGTTACAAAGTTCACCATCTCATCACATTACAAATTAAGTGTTCATCGCCTACACTAGAATCAAACAGAATACAACTATGATGACGGTGAGCAAGAGCAAGAGCACTAGCAATATCTTCATCCGGTTCTCCTTCCATAGGTGGTTCCTCCACTTGGCTACCGCCTCCTCTCGAGTCGCGTATCCTTTGTAGCTGTTGCCGCTAAACTTGTTCATCTGTTTCTGACAGTCCTCCCACTCATCGTAGACTCCTGGAACCCAACCCTTGTACACCACGTACCACTTAGTCATCTCTGTAGATAAGGCATATTATTAAATCATGCAACAGAAAGAACTAAATTGGTTCACATGCATATATATTCACATAAACTAAAGCAAAAGATCAGTAAACATAGAAGATAGCACATCGATCATAATCATAGAACTTTGACGACAACGACCACAATAGTGAAGTTTACAACATACGACCACTGTAGTATATAGTTTGTGACACAACACTACACACAAACATCTATGATAATTCTAGGCGCACACATCGATCAATGTTGAGAACTGCTAATGCTCGGCTTCGGGAATGGTAGATAGCCATCCTTCATCATCCACGTCCTGTTGTCACCCTGTTGACAAATAATATTTTCAATCTCCCTCTTAGTCAACCCTCTGTTGTGTTTTAGGACCCCTCCCCTCATGTTGACATCTTTCACGATGATTTCCAACAACTTAACCTGGATGCGATGGAAGTCTTCTCTAAGATCATCATCGTCTCTTCGCGCCAAATTTTCAGCCCATGCTGGGAAACTAGATGGCAGAGTTAGGTTCTGGCAATCCCCGACAAACCCTTTAAGGTGATGCATGGCGTATAAGGCCTCCTTGGCGCCGCCAGTAGCCGGCTCCTTGACGCAGGGGAACTCGAGCACGTGCTTGTCATCCTTGATACATTCCCCCTTGTTGACGAAGGGGCATCCCTTTTTAGCGTAGACCTCGAGAGCCTCATTCAAAACACCCCTTATTATGTTGTAGTCCTTCTTCTTCTTTTGACTCGCCGAGTCGACACACCCCTTATTATGGTGTGTAGTATTTGTCTCTTCACAACACGATTGAAACGGGATGTTGGAAAAGGGCAAAGGAATAAAGCTGTAAGAAAGCCTAAGTTAACAATGCTAGGAATATTTCAAAAAGCTTTTGAGAAAACAATTTTCGAAAGCCGGTGTTTTCAGAAATAGTGGTTTTTACTGTCTAACGTCCATGCTAACTAAGGTCTCATATAGTTAGGATGGCTCTGATACCAAGTCTGTGGGACCCCAGATTTACAGTCCGGAATCCTCGTTATTCATACAACTCACGTTCCCATGATCAGTGAGCCATGAGCATAACCGACGAGTATCATTACAACATCCAAAAAGTAACGAGTATAAAACATGCATCATTGCCATTATGGTGATTACAATCATCAATAGTGGAAGTCTTCATTCACAGAGTCCATGTCAAGCCTTAACCTATAGGCGACTGATTGGGAAGACAGCCTAGCTCGCATAGACATCAGCAATCTCCTTCGTTCCACGTGCTTCTGAAAGTCTAGCCAAGTAAATAGCCAGGGATAATGCGGGTGAGTACTTTGAATGTACTTGCAACCCACCTTAAAAGAACAAATAATAAAGGATATGCAATATGGTTGTGGTAGTAGGAGGGCTCCATAAGAGGTTCTTTTATAAACTAGTTTCTCTTGTAGATATAGCATGTCTATATATTTGCTGAAAACTTTTCTACAACATTTGAGAAGTATTTTTTTGAAATGTTTTTACAAAACACCAGCATTGGGTCACCCATTTGTTCTTCTTTCTGGTCATCCCATGAACAAACTCCTTTCCTTCCCCTCTGACCATCCCATGGTCAAAACATTTTCAAGCCTTTGATTTTCCGAAGTACTTTTTGAAATCAAAACCAGCGCCGATCTATAGCAACCTTCCCAACTGTCCATGACCAAGGACTCGGCTATTCGAATAGATTTACACTCCATAGAGTTTGTACACTTTACCCACAACATCCGGATACACTGTCCTGATGTACACCGATGGTGGGTCGAGTAACCGATCAAGACTCTCCGGATGCCCACTCCAATATAAGTTCCTAACCTATGAGTCTTGTTCCCCTCAACACCGGGACACCCTATATAGTTCACAAGCCAACGAGAGCGCTTTTTCCCACTGCACCAGTGAGCGCTTTCAATGAGGGGATCATAGTAACGCGTGGAGGCCCGTAGACCCTTAGTTCGTTATCCCGGTCAATGTTTTACCTGGACCGTTTTACCAGAGAAGGCCCACCCTCCAGGGATTTATACCCCCTGTAGTTGTTTTGAGGCAGCTTATACAAAATTAAACAAACAACAAATCCAGCACTGTCCCATTCCAGTGTAATGTGGTTGCACGACTAAGTTGTTCTAGAAAAACTGCAAGGAACCGGGTGCATTTTCATAAACATTTGTCCTCCATCATTTGTCCATCCGTTTTGTAAGACAAAACCTTTTTCATTTCTCGAACTTCTCTTTATAGGTCAAACCTCACCAATGTTTTTCCATAAAACATTTTTTTAAAACTTTTCCGGGGTTTTCCCATCCTATAGTTTTGTTTCGTCTAAAACGGGGTCTCCAAGGAGGTATGGTGTTATACACTATCTACCATACTAGGGACAAGTTGGTGTCATCAAGGGGTTTGCACTTAGTATTACAAAAAATTAATGGTTTGGACGAGCCAAGCCACTACCATATATTAATCATCGTATAATAAAACAATACAGTTTCGATAAATAGTAGGTAAAACATGCATAAGTACAACAGTAGGTGTCAACACCCAGATTTTTAATCACAGATGCATGTTATGCCATACATCGCAATCCTAGGATTACCATTTTCGCGAGACATAACGGATTGGATATCACATTACATCATCCATTACAAACCATACATAAGGTCTTACACAAATAAGGATCTCATGATCTAGTTCTTAATACAACTCAAGCAGCGGAATAACGTAAAGATAACAATAGCGTAGGCGAAGCTCCATCTTCGGGGTCACAGGCAATGCTGACGATGGTAGATGATCCTAGTTGTCGTAAACTTCCTGCGTTTCGTCATCCTGGTACTCCTCTTCATAGTCTGGCCACGGGAATAGCTAGGGACAAAGCCATGAGTACTCTTTAAGTACTTGCAAACTAATACTAATAAGTTAAGGGGGTTTTTGTAATAGGATACTAAGCTCTAGGGTTGTTTGCAAAAAGCCATATTTACCTCTAATAAGTTCAAGAGCAAAGAAAACTAATTGAAAGTTTTATAACACCTAAGTGGGAACTTGAATTCATATCACAACTCTGTTGTGGTCAAGTCAAAGTCACAATTCATTTCACAAGTCATTTTGAACACATCTGACGATAGAACATTATGGCCACTCCAACTATCCATAACCGCAGATGCGGCTATTAGAATAGTTTAACACTCTGCAGAGATTGTACACTTCCACCACAATGTTCGCTACATCCATCAGGAACAATCCTGAATTCACCATACTCAGTATGCGGATAATCAATCCTAACCTTTCAATTACACGCCCTAGTATAGGCACCTCTCCTGTGAGTTTGTCCTCCCAACCATGACCAACTGTCATCTTGGGTACTAGACAGGTGGACAATCTTCACAAGGTAGCCTCAGCTCAGACCTTGTCCGCAAGGGAACCCATACCAAGGTATATAAATTTCCAGTCAAGCCCTACCCAATTTTCGGGTATTGTGGTTGTACGGTAAAATTGGAATGGTATCGCATACAGACAACCATCAGTTTTATAAAGGGCTAAGGCTTCATGCCTCAACATTTTCATCATCAAAATCATCTGGTGTTCGTGAACACATGTCAAAACATTTCAGTAGAATGACTCATCATTCTAAGGTTTTCATAACCATTTTCACCAAGTATTCCCATCTAAAGTTGATCAAGTTTTATGCTTATCACTAGCATCTATAAGTGGGGGTAAATACTAATGGTGGGTAATAAACAAGGGTATCTTATCTAAGTAAATCTCATGCCTCAGGATGGCATCAAGATTATCTAACTTAGGCCAAATTTTATGCTCTTTATGCTACCTTCAGTTATCTTTCTAGAATCTACAAGTCACTAAGTAAACTCTAAGAGAAAGCTTTGATAAAGAAAATAAAGTATTAAGCTTGCAAGTAAAACTAGGATTGGGTATCAAGTGGTGTAAGCTTGCAAGTAACACTTGCATGGTTTAGCTTGCTAAGATAGTAGTATAAGCTTGCTAAGTTGCAAGTGTTAGCTTTCTCATTTAATAGCTTGCATAAGTAGGGTATCTTGAAAGTGCTAGCTTGCCTTGTGTAGAGCAGTGGTTGAAGTTCTCCTCGGCTTCTTCCTCGTAGTATCCTCCTTCCTCCTCGTATCCTTGGTCGGTACTAGCGTCTATAAATAAATACGAGGTACACACTCACCAAACAATACTGAACTATTTCCAATCATCACACAAAGGTTCATACTATATGATCTAGCATCATCACTAACATTACAAGATTAAAGCACTTGTCTTATTTATTTTATTTTTAGCAAAGTAATTTCTACTCATTGAAAAACTACTTAATATTTAATATTCTCCAACTCAAACATTTGGATCATGTTGACACATGTCATCACCACATATTTCAGTACATGGAAATGTGATTTAAAGTGGTGTCACAATTTAATAAGGTTTAACCTTTTTATTTTATTTAATTAAAGTGACTAGAAATGCCTATGTGGCATTCTTTTATTACTTGAATATTATTTCTACAAGTAAACCCATATGTTTTTATATATTCTAAACGGTATGATCAAATGTGATTTTCAAGAGTTGGAATCAACTCAAAAGCTCTTATGGTTGAATTTTGAAAAATGTTTGAATGCAGAAAAGCTTCTGCGTTGTTATTTTTACCATGGTTGATCTATAAATCCAAATGGTTTGAATCCAATGGTCTTGGATTAAGCTTTCCAGTACCTTTCTAAAAAATTGGTTTCATGCATTTTGGTTCAGTGAAGCGAGCTGGGTTGATTTTTGAATCTAGGTACAAAACTGTGTTTGAAAATACATGAATAAAAGTAAATTTGAATCGTTGGGTCGCGCGGGATGTTTTACTGGGCTGGGCCACTACGCACAGCGTACGCGCAGGATGGTTAAGTGGCTGTCCCCACGCGTCAGTGAGACGGTGAGGGGCGAAGCGGTACAGGGCAATGTGGACCGTGGGATCTAGTTCTAATCGAACGCCTCTAGTTCATCGTCCACGTAGGGCAGAGCCGGCGAGACAGAACCCTAGCGCGGAAGGTGGGGGTCTTGGGGGGATCACCGGGGCTCAGGCGAGGGTCGGCGACGGGGGCGAATGACGAAGTCGACGACGGCGGTTCTCCTGGTACCGGCATCTTCTCCTGGGCGGCTCCAATCGACGGCTCCCTTCTCCTCCAGCAGCGGCGGGCTCCGGCCAAATTCCGATGATGCACTACTCGCCTTGCTCCGGGAGTGAGGTGGGGTGGTTTTGAGGGAGAGGGGAGTAAACTGGTGTGAAGAAAACGAGTGGTGGAGGCCTCTATTTATAGTGGCTGAAGGGGACCGAAGGGCGCGGGTTGAGCTCGTCGTGGTTGAAGGCACAAAGTGCTACTGGCATGGGCGACGATAGGGGGCGGTGCTGTGCTCCCTGGCAAATCTCAACGGCATGGTGGCGAGGCGTGGGGCGGTGCTGATCGGTCGGAACGCGTCGATGCTCTGGGCGGATCCGACGGAAATTTTAATGCTGCACAGCGTGCATGGTCCGCACGGCGGCGAACGGGCATGTCTGCGGGTTTGATAGGGCGGTGGTGATCATGCACGCACACGGAGAGGGAGGCGCGCGGTCTGTGGGTGTTGGTCGAGCGTGGCGCACTGGCGCGCTCTCGGCTCGCACGCAGAGAGGTTTGGCATAGTCTTGTCGTGTAGTCCTGGGGCTGGCAGTGCTCAAGGCTGGGAGAGGGAGTGGCGGTGGACGGTGGAGTGCCTTCTTGTAACTACCTCGGTGAATTACGCTCCTAGTTACAAGCCTGGATGAGCGGAAATGGTTGAAATAGTATGGTGGGGCCCAAATGCCACTCACAGGTAGACCTTTCGGCCGTCCCAACCATTTCCAAACATCGGTACAAGAACGGGCGGCGTAATCGGCAGGCGAAGGGATCAACTACATACACAAATGGGTATGTATGCAAGCCACCATACAACAGTAGATCAGAGCCATTCCATCTAAAAGAAATAGAAATATTGCAACGCCATACGGCAAGATCCAAATATCCTAGATAGATATAATAGTTTAGGATATCTCCTCATACAACAAACATCAGAGTATTAGGCGGAAGCGGCAAACAAGATCCGAGTACGGATAAGAAGCAAATCGGCATAAGATGCCCATTAAATAAACACATCCCGCCCACAGATCTCACGGATCCCCGTTCTCGGAATCTCTACACCGAATGATCGTTGTCCACATCGTCCGTCTCCTCCACCCAGTATCCATCTTGCGAGTTTACCTGTCCATCTGAATCAAATAATTTATCGTGTGAGACCCTAGGGGTACTCAGCAAGTCTTTATGCCTCTAAAGGGGACACAACCTGGGGTGACGCAATTGCAGCAAAAGATAATACCTAACAGTTTTATAGATACTCGCTAACCATCCGCCTAACCAAAGATAGACGGATGTCTGTGAATTAATGACAGCAGTTATAACAGTAATATCAACAGATCCATCCTCCTCCTCGCTTACCAACGAGGAAGCGGACGAACACCCCCATCCGTTGGCAGTTTTATTATCCATTCCATGAGTGTTGCACTATTTACTAGTCAGTTACTTAGTCAAATTAAAGCGGTACTTTAGTTATGCTTGTCTATGATCGAGAAACTGTGCTCCAAGTCGTCCATAACCGCGGACACGGCTTTCAGAAAGTTTTACCCTGCAGGGGTGCACAAATAGCAACACACACTCGATCAACCTCGGAAAAACCAAATCAAAACCCAACGAGGCAGTCACGACAAAGCAATCACAAGATTCAGAAATATTTCAGGGGGCCACCCCATTAAGCTACCCGCAACGAAACTGGCCGGCTCCGAGACGGACTCAAGGTTTGCGCCAATGGCTGTAAACGACTGGGAACCCGAAAATGTGACTGGGCTTGTCGATACCGCGAAAACACTCCGCTTACCTAAACAGTACAGGTGCAGTACCTCGCACAATTTAAAATAAAGCAGTAAAGCATGGCATAAGTACAGGATAGTAATAAAGCCCCAAACTAATTGTGGCCCCAAGAAATAAGAATGAATCAAGCTCTGGCTCAGGGGGGTCCCATAAGCCTCCCGGATGTGGATAGCGCGAATATTCAAGGAACAGGAATCAAGTACTCGGGGTCCTACGGGACACAAGTGAGCATGAAAAACCAAATAGCAGATATTGCTCACCGGTGCCACTTTCATTAGTTATCCCATACTACTCAGGTTAAGTTGTTTAGGTACCTCGTTATCCATCAGACACTCACATACCCTACACATGCTGTTCTACGACTCGCATGGCTCAAACAACTCCTGTAGTAATGGCTCATGGGATGGAGGAACCAGCTTCGGTGAGGTTTAAAAGTAAAGGCTATGCAATACTTGGGATTCAGTTTAATGCAATCGCGACTCAATGATGCAAGAATAAGATAGAGGCAATAGGTACTAATGTATGCATGCATGTGGTAGTGCTTGCCTGGCAGCTCAGTTGAAGCGAGAGAAGGATTTGGGTAGTGCTCTTGGGTTTCTTGATATATCCCCTGCTCAGCGTCTATTCGAAGAAGAACCAAACAAACAAGGGCCAACATGAATAAAGTGCACAAGCATATGAATTAAATGCGACAAGCAAACAATCATGCCATGATGAATGATGCACAATTTGCATGGCAATAAAGTAGCATGGCATGGGTGAGATGTGGAATACAAGAATAAGTCATTTTATTGAGTTTTAATCATGTATTATACTCAATTAAGTTGCTGTTTACATTATATTTATATGATGCATGCTGCAAAACAGAACAAGGAATACACAAACAGAAAGGTCTCGTCGAGCTAATCATTTTAGACATATTATTTGTTAAATTTGGATTTATAAAACAAAAGTTATTAATTAATTAAGGCCAAGGGCATTTTGTTGTAATTTTAGTCAACTTGAAATTTAAAGTGTTCAAAATATATTTTGGATGGCATATTTGAAATCCTCACATTTTTCTGATTTGAAAACATCTATTATTTGTATTATTTGGAATTATGAATTTAAATTTATTTTAAAGTCAAAATTAGTCAAATGGAGTCAAAGTCAAAGGTTTGACTAGTTTGAATTAGTTCTGAAAATATTTGACTAAAGATTTGAATTAACATTCAAAAACAAAACATATTTCATATAGAGTTTGAATTCAAATTCCAAAACATTCGAAAGTTATGAAGAGATTTATATTTGATTGGATTTGGGAATTGGTTTGAATTTGAAAACTGGAGGGGTCCTAAACTTTTGCTACTTGGGATGGGTATACACGCAGTCAATGACGAGTGGGACCAGGGAGCCCATGGATCCACGCGTGCACGAGCAGGCGAGGAGGCGACACGTGTGCACGGAGGGGATTGCGGGTTAAGGGTGAAATTCCCTGGGTTCTTTTTGTAAAAGGTTCCAGGGGGTGGGCTGGTTATGGATCCAGACGAACTAATGTTTTACTCGCGAAAAACAGCTAGCTGATCCCAACTTCGATTGACTACGGAGAGAGAACCACTGCGAATCTCATGCTTCCGCAAGAATAAAAGTTGGAGAGGAAACTACAGGGAGTAAAATTTGTGTTTGGAGGTTCTCCGAAGAAGGTCCAGATCGACAGTAAAACGGAGTGGAACAAAGAGGCTGATAGAGGGTGGGAGAACTGAATTTTATCGACAGCAAAACCGCGAGTTTTCCTAAACTTTAGAGGACGACGGCGAAGAAACCTTTGCGAATCTGAGCAAACCACAAGAACTAAAGTTGAAGAGGGGTATACAGGCTACAAGTTCCACGTTCAGAGTTTCATCAAAGAAGCATGCAACTGCGGGATTTCACTGACGAAAAGAGGGGGAAACTGGCTGCGGCAGCTCTGCAGAGACGCCCGGCTGCTGCTACTGCTATGCGGCGTGCGCGACGAACGACAGCGAGGGGGGGGGGGGACTATGGCTACGGTGGCGAGCTGTCTGGCGACAGGGATGGTGCTGGAAGTAGGGGAATGGAGATAGGGACTCACCACGAAGCCGGCGGTGTCCTCGGAGGGTTCGAGGGACGCCGGAACGACGCTGACGCGGAGGATTGGCGGCGGTACTCCGACAGTCATGGACAGGGAAGGAGTCACGGCGCCGGCGCCGTGGGTGCTGCAACTCCTCCTCTTCACCTTGATAGAGTTGGGAGAGGCTTGCGGTTCTTCTCCGCTACCTGGCGGTGCTCGGCGACAGCGCAAGCGGTGACGTGAAACATGTCAAGGCGGCGGCCATGGCGTGGTTGGGGACAGAGGGGAATGGAGAGATGCTGGCGGCGCTAAGGGGAAGAAGGGAGGCTAGGGTTCGCTGGGGACCAGCCTGGGGTGGATAAGAAGGTGCAGGTGGTGACGCGGCTGACGGGAGGCGACGGCCACCTGCTTCCTTCCGTTAGCAAAGCAGAGATGAGAAGAACGGGGACAAAGACGATGAACAGAGACGGCGTCGGGGTGAAGGGGTACTGGGCCATGAAGAGGGAGAGAAGGACCCCGAGTGGGCCTATGCTGCGGCCAGGAAAGGCCCAGGTAAGGTTTACTCTTTTTTTTCTGTTAGATAGATTTTGCTGTTTTTGATTTATATTCAAAAGATGGAAAGATTTGTTTTCAAATTGAAACAGGTGTTGCTTGCAAGCCAAAATAAAAACACGGGGCAAGAAGGTTGAAAAGATGAGTTGAAGGAAAGAGAGAGAGAAAGATGGAGTAGACTAGGTTTGGATGGCCCATGCATGCAAGCATGATGAGGTTGTGAAAACAACTACAAACCCTTTAGAAGAAGAGTGGCATCCTATTTGAAATTCATTCAAACTCCACCATGGTTAAAGATAGTTGATGGTTATATTGGAATCGAGAAGACCAGGTATAGTGTGTATGTACCACTATGTTCTAATATGGCCCCTCAATTCTAATACCACCCCCAATAGAATAACCCCTGAAGTGAAATTAAATGGAATCTACCACTACTTGGCATGCAAAGATGGCCAAGTAGACTTCCATAAGAAATATTGTGAAAACAATATGATATCATATCTGGGAGCATGATAGAAGTAGAAGTGGATCCTCCCAAACACATACGATCTAGAGGTAATAACCAAAGATAAATGCAAGGCCCGTATTTAGTTGGATGGTGGAATTATAAGGTGGTGACAGAGAAAGGTGATGGAGTTGAATGAAAGATATGCCCCCAACTCAACTTGGGCATTTAAACAATATATCAAGAACCAAATACAATATCAAGAGGCAAATACAATTTACAATGCATATGAGAGAAGAACCAAAACAAAAGGGTTTTATATGATGCTCAAATGCAAGGTGGCATGATGACATGAGCATGATATAATGATGATGCAACAATTATATATAGGATGTAGCCATTATATTACTAGACCAAGTAGCATTACAACTGTTAGACGATTGGGATGCTACAACTCTCCCCCACTAAACAGGAATCTCGCCCCGAGATTCTAGGAAGAAGAAGAAGAGTCAAAGAGGGTAGGATAGTTGGCACGGAGCTCATCTTCACGTTTCCAAGTGGCTTCATCAACGGAATGGTGCGACCACTGCACCTTGCAGAACTTGATGGACTTGTTGCGAGTCCTTCTTTCTGCGATCTCAAGGATTTTTGTGGGGTGTTCTTGATAAGAAAGGTCTTCTTGGAGATTGATTAGCTCATGATCCACGGTCCTGCCGGGATCCCTGAAGCACTTCTTGAGTTGAGAGATGTGGAAAACATCATGAACCTTGAGTTTTTCCGGGAGCTCAAGAGCATAAGCAACTTCTCCTCTTCTTCCACGAATTTTGAAAGGACCGATGTATCTAGGGGCCAGCTTTCCTTTGATACCAAAACGGTGCGTGCCTTTCATGGGAGTGACACGAAGGTAAACGAGATCATACACCATGTCCGTGTGCTTTCTGTCATAAAATTGCTCTTCTGGCGACTTTGAGCAATCTTCAGATTTTCAAGAATGATGTGCACCTTCTCCTCCGCTTGAGTTACAATGTCAGGGCCAAACCATATTCTTTCTCCTGCACCCGACCAACCAATCGGAGTTCTGCATTTGTGGCCATAGAGAGCCTCAAATGGTGCCATCTTTAGACTTTTCTGGAAGCTGTTGTTGTAAGAGAATTCAGCATAAGGAAGACATTCCTCCCACTTCATGCCAAAAGAGATGACGCAAGCACGAAGCATATCCTCCAGAATCTGATTGATCCTTTCAACTTGTCCTTGCGACTGAGGATGGTAAGCTGTGCTGAAGTTCAATTTTGTTCCCAAAGCATTTTGGAAACTTTCCCAGAACTTGGAAGTGAAGATGCTCCCACGGTCTGAACTGATCTCAAGCGGAACCCCATACAGAGAGACAATTCTGTTGATATAGAGCTCAGCCCACTGAATTCCAGAAATTGTTTCCTTGACGGGGAAGAAGTGAGCCACTTTAGAAAGCCTGTCAATGACAACAAAGATTGCATTGTTGCCCTTCTGCGACCTTGGAAAACCAGTGATGAAGTCCATCTCTACTTTCTCCCATTTCCATTCCGGGGGTTTCAATGGCTGTAGAAGACCGTAAGGTTTCTGATGGACAGCTTTCACTCTACGGCAGACATCACACTCCGAGACATACTTGGCACAATATCGTTTCAAACCCGGCCACCAATATTGTGTTTTCATGTCCATGTACATCTTTGTGCTGCCAGGGTGGATAGAAAGAACAGATTCATGCGCCTCCTTGAGAACTTGCTCTCTCAAACCCGGGTAGTTCGGAACAAACATCCGGTGTTCAAAGAAAAGCGTGCCTTGATCATCGACGTGGAAGGACTCATACTTCGGAAGCTGAAGTTTTGAGATGATCTTTTTGGTGTGCGGATCACCACGCTGAAAGGAGCGAACCTTTTCTTCCAAGAGAGGAGTAGCCAGAAGGTTCAGGAGATGCCCTTGTTCCACAATTTCAAGGTTGAGCTGATAGAATTCCTCGCACAAGAGAGGCTGTTGTTCTTCCATCATGAGATTATTGACATAAGCTTTGCGGCTGAGAGCATCGGCCATGACATTAGCTTTTCCCGGAGTGTAGTCGATGGTCAAATCAAAATCATTGATTGCCTCAATCCACCTCCTCTGCCGAAGGTTGAGATCAGGCTGAGTGAAGATATACTTCAGACTTTTGTGATCAGAAAAGATTTCACAACGGTTGCCCAGCAAGTAATGCCTCCATAGTTTCAAAGCAAAGACAACTGCTGCGAGCTCGAGGTCATGTGTAGGATAGTTGATCTCATGTTTCTTCAACTGTCGAGAGGCATAAGCAACAACTTGTTTTTCTTGCATAAGGACCGCACCCAATCCTTGCAAAGAGGCGTCACAAAATATCTAGAAAGGCTTAGATGTGTCCGGAGGAACCAAGACTGGCGTGGAAGTGAGCTTCTCTTTGAGTGTCTCAAAGCTTACTTGACATGCAGGAGTCCAAAGGTATTTCTTGCCTTTCTTGAGGAGATCGGTAAGAGGCTTCGCTATCTTCGAAAAGTTCTGAACGAAGCGACGGCAATAACTAGCCAAACCAAGGAAACTCCGCACTTCTTTGACATTAACAGGAGGAAGCCATTCAACAATTGTCTTCACAGTTTCCGGGTTGACGGCAATGCCCTTGGCAGAGATGACGTGACCAAGATAGGTTACTTGAGGCAGCCACAACTCACACTTTGAGAACTTTGCATAGAAGCGGTTCTCATGAAGCTTGTTTAGGACACACCGAAGGTGTTCTTCATGTTCTTCCTTTGACTTAGAATAGACTAGGATGTCGTCCAGATAGACCACAATGAACTTATCAAGATACTCCATGAAAACCGAGTTCATGAGCCTCGATAAGGTGGCAGGTGCATTGGTGAGACCGAAAGACATGACCGTGTACTCATACAGGCCATAGCGGGTGGTGAAAGCTGTTTTAGGAACATCTTCCTTGCGAATCTTGATTTGGTGATAACTACTTCTCAAGTCAAGCTTAGAGAACACCACAGCTCCAGCTAGCTGATCGAAGAGATCATTAATCCGCGGAAGGGGATATTTATTCTTGATGGTTTTAGCATTGAGAGCCCGATAGTCAACACAAAGTCTATCAGTCCTGTCTCGCTTCTTCACAAAGATTGTTGGGCTACCCCAAGAAGAAGTACTGTGTTGAATGAAACCCAACTTCTCTTTTTCATCAAGTTGACGTTTGAGTTCAGCCAACTCAGCAGGACCCATTTTATAAGGCCGCTTGGAGATAGGAGCCGTTCCAGGTTCAAGCTCAATTACAAACTCAACCTCACGATCCGGACGCATACCTGGCAACTCTTCAGGAAAGACATCTGGGAACTCATAGACCATCGGAACACTCTGAATAGCTTCCATAGCATCATCATTCAGAGCCGCCAAAGAGAAAAGATGGATAGCAGGAGTCAGACTTGGAGAATAGACTATATGGCCTTCAGGAATCTTCAGAGAAACTGAGCGTTCAGCACAATCAATCACAGCTGCATTTGCTGTCAACCAATCCATGCCCAAGATGACATCAATGTCAGAATTGCCCAGAAAAATTAAGGACGCCGAGAACGAAGAGCCACCAATCTCAATTTGATTGCCATGGCTGATTTTTGAAGCTGCCATTGTTGCTCCAGGAGAAAGGACCAGTAACCACTTAAGGAGAGGATCCAACGCTAACCCATTCTCATTTGCAAACTTGTTAGAAACAAAAGAATGCGATGCACCAGAATCAAACAAAACTCATGCAGGGACGGAGTTAACGGGAAGCATACCCATCACAACTCCAGGTGCATGCTCAGCTTGAGCGGCGTTGACACAGTTGGCACGAGCAACAGTAGACCCGGGCTTGGGGTTGATGTTGAGAGCCCGAGGTGGTGGTGCACGAACCAAAGGAGAGCTTGCCGCAGATCTTGGAGGTGGTGGAGGAAGAGCTTTGTTTTTCATCGGACAGTTCCAGTACTGATGCCCAGTGTCTCCGCAAGTGAAACAAGCACCAGGTGGACGTGGAGCAACGTAGCCAGGGACTCCGCCAGGCGCTCCAGGGTAGTGGTCGTTGTAGCCCCTGCGAGCAGCAGTGAGGAAGTTTGGTGGCCTTGCCGTGAAGCTTGAAGGTCTTGGTGGAGCCGGGAGCGACGGTGGGGTGTTAGGAACCCAGACACGACGCTTAGAAGGAGTTGACATAGCTGAAGAGCTTGCTGCATCACGGTTGTGTTTCTTTGACTCCTCAAACACTTGCTTACTTGCTTCTTCCTGCAAAGCTGTATGCTGAAGTTCCAGAAAAGACACCGGCCTTGCATGTGTGATTGCATATTTAATCGATGCATTGAGCCCTTGCCGGAACCTCTTTTGCTTCTTCTTGTCATCAGAGATCTCATCACCACCATAACGAGAAAGGTTCATGAAGTTCCTGATGTTGGTATTGACATTGTCATTTCCCTGCTTGAGGTTGAGAAACACTTCCTTCATCCTCTCCATGACAATTTCTGACAGATACTGCTCTTTGAAGGCTCCAGTGAACTGTTCCCAAGTAGGCTGAAAACCAGTGCAGTTTGCCTTGAGGTAATTCTCCCACCAGAGAGCTGCATCTCCCTTCAGAAGGTGAGTGGCACAGTTTACCCATTCTTGCTCAGGAACATCAGCAGTCGTTAGTAGCCTTGACATCTCACGCAACCAATCATCAGCATCAAGTGGTTGATCAGAAACATCAAATTGGCGTGGGTTGAACTTCAGGAAGCTTTTGATGTCTCCTCGCTTGGGAGGTGGAGGTAGCGGAGAAAACTCATTCCTCCTGACACTTTCTTCGAAACGCTGCTGGTTCTGCTGCATTGCTGCCAAGGCATTGGCGATGCTTGACAACGCGGCCCCCAGTTCAGGTGGTATGTCCTCATCAGAACGGCGTGGTGGTGCCATCGTGTGATTGATATAAAACACAAGTCAGTACTATAATGGAGAATAATAATAATCCAAAATAGTACCAAGATGGAATTAACCAAGATTAAAGGATACAATTTACTAAGATGATATTAAAATATCAACAAAGTTCAAAGCACCTAGAAGATATTAAGCATATCGCACACGACTGAAAAGGAGTGTGGTACACAGATATATCAAAGAAAAATTTTCCACAAATTTCGGCATTAAAATACCAGTAGATGCGCAAAATCACTTAACGAATCAAGATTAGTGACTTAACCAATTCAATATACAAAAGCGAATGATAAGAGTAGTGGTATGGTCGTGACTCCATCCCGCACTCAAATCATTACTCCACACATGAATAAGTAGAACACATATCCTAACCCCTTCTTCTCACGATGAACCTAAAGATTGGTAACTACGGAACAAGCACCCCAAACAAGATAACGTCGGATAACAAAGAGTAAGACAGATCGCGGCGGTATACAACGAATCAGATAGATCGCGTCGGTTTGCAAAAGCCTGTCGGTATGGAATGTACCAACAGTTGATAACCGAAAGGCCGATTGTGATAACAACTTGGATGCAACAGATAGACAAGGAATTACACACACACACACACACACACACACACAACATATGGTACTATGGAAACCCAGAACACGTGAATCCTAGTTTGAATTTTAAGAAGAGGATTGAAAACGTTACACTTCCTTACCAGAAAAGGGTGGGTGGGTGGGTAAGAAGAAAAGTGGAAGCAGTCCTACTCTCGCGTTTTGTTTTTCCCTAGTATACATAGCTACCAAAATATTTGCTAGACTGACAACGACCATTTGGCTGAGACCTTGAAGGGCGGGATGGCTCTGATACCAAATGTAACTACCTCGGTGAATTACGCTCCTAGTTACAAGCCTGGATGAGCGGAAATGGTTGAAATAGTACGGTGGGGCCCAAATGCCACTCACAGGTAGACCTTTCGGCCGTCCCAACCATTTCCAAACATCGGGACAAGAACGGGCGGCGTAATCGGCAGGCGAAGGGATCAACTACATACACAAATGGGTATGTATGCAAGCCACCATACAACAGTACATCAGAGCCATTCCATCTAAAAGAAATAGAAATATTGCAACGCCATACGGCAAGATCCAAATATCCTAGATAGATATAATAGTTTAGGATATCTCCTCATACAACAAACATCAGAGTATCAGGCGGAAGCGGCAAACAAGATCCGAGTACGGATAAGAAGCAAATCGTCATAAGATGCCCATTAAATAAACACATCCCGCCCACAGATCTCACGGATCCCCGTTCCCGGAATCTCTACACCGAATGATCGTTGTCCACATCATCCGTCTCCTCCACCCAGTATCCATCTTGCGAGTTTACCTGTCCATCTGAATCAAATAATTTATCGTGTGAGACCCTAGGGGTACTCAACAAGTCTTTATGCCTCTAAAGGGGACACAACCTGGGGTGACGCAATTGCAGCAAAAGATAATACCTAACAGTTCTATAGATACTCGCTAACCATCCACCTAACCAAAGATAGACGGATGTCCGTGAATTAATGACAACAGTTATAACAGTAATATCAACAGATCCATCCTCCTCCTCGCTTACCAACGAGGAAGCGGACGAACACCCCCATCCGTTGGCAGTTTTATTATCCATTCCATGAGTGTTGCACTATTTATTAGTCAGTTACTTAGTCAAATTAAAGCGGTACTTTAGTTATGCTTGTCTATGATCGAGAAACTGTGCTCCAAGTCGTCCATAACCGCGGACACGGCTTTCAGAAAGTTGTACCCTGTAGGGGTGCACAAATAGCAACACACACTCGATCAACCTCGGAAAAACCAAATCAAAACCCAACGAGGCAGTCACGACAAAGCAATCACAAGATTCAGAAATATTTCAGGGGGCCACCCCATTAAGCTACCCGCAACGAAACTGGCCGGCTCCGAGACGGACTCAAGGTTTGCGCCAATGGCTGTAAACGACTGGGAACCCGAAAATGTGACTGGGCTTGTCGATACCGCGAAAACACTCCGCTTACCTAAACAGTACAGGTGCAGTACCTCGCACAATTTAAAATAAAGCAGTAAAGCATGGCATAAGTACAGGATAGTAATAAAGCCCCAAACTAATTGTGGCCCCAATAAATAAGAATGAATCAAGCTCTGGCTCAGGGGGGTCCCATAAGCCTCCCGGATGTGGATAGCGCGAATATTCAAGGAACAGGAATCAAGTACTCGGGGTCCTACGGGACACAAGTGAGCATGAAAAACCAAATAGCAGATATTGCTCACCGGTGCCACTTTCATTAGTTATCCCATACTACTCAGGTTAAGTTGTTTAGGTACCTCGTTATCCATCAGACACTCACATACCCTACACATGCTGTTCTACGACTCGCATGGCTCAAACAACTCCTGTAGTAATGGCTCATGGGATGGAGGAACCAGCTTCGGTGGGGTTTAAAAGTAAAGGCTATGCAATACTTGGGATTCAGTTTAATGCAATCGCGACTCAATTATGCAAGAATAAGATAGAGGCAATAGGTACTAATGTATGCAAGCATGTGGTAGTGCTTGCCTGGTAGCTCAGTTGAAGCGAGAGAAGGATCTAGGTAGTGCTCCTGGGTTTCTTGATATATCCCCTGCTCAGCGTCTATTCGAAGAAGAACCAAACAAACAAGGGCCAACATGAATAAAGTGCACAAGCATATGAATTAAATGCGACAAGCAAACAATCATGCCATGATGAATGATGCACAATTTGCATGGCAATAAAGTAGCATGGCATGGGTGAGATGTGGAATACAAGAATAAGTCATTTTATTGAGTTTTAATCATGTTTTATACTCAATTAAGTTGCTGTTTACATTATATTTATATGATGCATGCTTCAAAACATAATATGGAATGCATAAACAGAAAGGTCTCGTCGAGCTAATCATTTTAGACATATTATTTGTTAAATTTGGAGTTATAAAACAAAAGTTATTAATTAATTAAGGCCAAGGGCATTTTGTTGTAATTTTAGTCAACTTGAAATTTAAAGTGTTCAAAATATATTTTGGATGGCATATTTGAAATCCTCACATTTTTCTGATTAGAAAACATCTATTATTTGTATTATTTGGAATTATGAATTTAAATTTATTTTAAAGTCAAAATTAGTCAAATGGAGTCAAAGTCAAAGGTTTGACTAGTTTGAATTAGTTCTGAAAATATTTGACTAAAGATTTGAATTAACATTCAAAAACAAAACATATTTCATATAGAGTTTGAATTCAAATTCCAAAATATTTGAAACTGATGAAGAGATTTATATTTGATTGGATTTGGGAATTGGTTTGAATTTGAAAACTGGAGGGGTCCTAAACTTTTGCTACTTGGGATGGGTATACACGCAGTCAATGACGAGTGGGACCAGGGAGCCCACGGATCCACGCGTGCACGAGCAGGCGAGGAGGCGACACGTGTGCACGGAGGGGATTGCGGGTTAAGGGTGAAATTCCCGGGGCTCTTTTTGTAAAAGGTTCCAGGGGTTGGGCTGGTTATGGATCCAGACGAACTGATGTTTTACTCGCGAAAAACAGCTAGCTGATCCCAACTTTGATTGACTACGGAGAGAGAACCACTGCGAATCTCATGCTTCCGCAAGAATAAAAGTTGGAGAGGAAACTACAGGGAGTAAAATTTGTGTTTGGAGGTTCTCCGAAGAAGGTCCAGATCGACAGTAAAATGGAGTGGAACAGAGAGGCTGATAGAGGGCGGGAGAACTGAATTTTATCGACAGCAAAACCGCGAGTTTTCCTAAACTTTAGAGGACGATGGCGAAGAAACCTTTGCGAATCTGAGCAAACCACAAGAACTAAAGTTGAAGAGGGGTATACAGGCTACAAGTTCCGCGTTCAGAGTTTCATCAAAGAAGGCATGCAACTGCGGGATTTCACTGACGAAAAGAGGGGGAAACTGGCTGCGGCAGCTCTGCAGAGACGCCCGGCTGCTGCTACTGCTATGCGGCGTGCGCGACGAACGGCAGCGAGGGGGGGGCTATGGCTACGGTGGCGAGCTGTCTGGCGACAGGGATGGTGCTGGAAGTAGGGGAATGGAGATAGGGACTCACCACGAAGCCGGCGGTGTCCTCGGAGGGTTCGAGGGAGGCCGGAACGACACTGACGCTGAGGATTGGCGGCGGTACTCCGACAGTCGTGGACAGGGAAGGAGTCACGGCGCCGGCGCTGTGGGTGCTGCAACTCCTCCTCTTCGCCTTGATAGACTTGGGAGAGGCTTGCGGTTCTTCTCCGCTACCTGGCGGTGCTCGGCGACAGCGCAAGCGGTGACGTGAAACATGTCAAGGCGGCGGCCATGGCGTGGTTGGGGACAGAGGGGAATGGAGAGATGCTGGCGGCGCTAAGGGGAAGAAGGGAGGCTAGGGTTCGCTGGGGACCGGCCTGGGGTGGATAAGAAGGGGCAGGTGGTGACGCGGCTGACGGGAGGCGACGGCCACCTGCTTCCTTCCGTTAGCAAAGTAGAGAGGAGAAGAACGGGAACAGAGACGATGAACAGAGACGGCGTCGGGGTGAAGGGGTACTGGGCCATGAAGAGGGAGAGAAGGACCCCGAGTGGGCCTGTGCTGCGGCCAGGAAAGGCCCAGGTAAGGTTTACTCTCTTTTTTCTGTTAGATAGATTTTGCTGTTTTTGATTTATATTCAAAAGATGGAAAGATTTGTTTTCAAATTGAAACAGGTGTTGCTTGCAAGCCAAAATAGAAACACGAGGCAAGAAGGTTGAAAAGATGAGTTGAAGGAAAGAGAGAGAGAAATATGGGGTAGACTAGGTTTGGATGGCCCATGCATGCAAGCATGATGAGGTTATGAAAACAACTACAAACCCTTTAGAAGAAGAGTGGCATCCTATTTGAAATTCATTCAAACTCCACCATGGTTAAAGATAGTTGATGGTTATACTGGAATCGAGAAGACCAAGTATAGTGTGTATGTACCACTATGTTCTAATATGGCCCCTCAATTCTAATACCACCCCCAATAGAATAACCCCTGAAGTGAAATTAAATGGAATCTACCACTACTTGGCATGCAAAGATGGCCAAGTAGACTTCCATAAGAAATATTGTGAAAACAATATGATATCATATCTAGGAGCATGATAGAAGTAGAAGTGGATCCTCCCAAACACATACGATCTAGAGGTAATAACCAAAGATAAATGCAAGGCCCGTATTTAGTTGGATGGTGGAATTATAAGGTGGTGACAGAGAAAGGTGATGGAGTTGAATGAAAGATATGCCCCCAACTCAACTTGGGCATTTAAACAATATATCAAGAACCAAATACAATATCACGAGGCAAATACAATTTACAATGCATATGAGAGAAGAACCAAAACAAAAGGGTTTTATATGATGCTCAAATGCAAGGTGGCATGATGACATGAGCATGATATAATGATGATGCAACAATTATATATAGGAAGTAGCCATTATATTACTAGACCAAGTAGCATTACAATTGTTAGACGATTGGGATGCTACACTTCTAGACATGTTTGCTAGGCTTGGTGCTTCTCCTAGCTTGCTGTCGACAATGGGGTGGCAAGGTGAGGCTCGGCATGCTTGCCATTAATGGCATGGTCTAGTTTACAGTGAGCTAGAGGGGTTAAACAAGTTAGATGATCTACTGAGGCCCACCGGACAACAGGGAACACCGCTACCGCCGTGAGGATGACGAGGACGGTTACCCGCGGTAGGTGGGTAATTACCACATATTCCTGGCGGAGCCGGAAACAAAGCACGCCAAATGGAGATGCGAGGCAGAGGTGAACGCAATCGTCCCCCCATTCCCCAGTATCTACACTGGTCCGACCAGGCGATCACCTGGAGCAAGGAGGATCAGCCAACATTGTTGCCAAGCCCTGGTAGCTACGCATTGGTCATCGACCCCATCATCATCTCCAAGAAGCACTCATGCCGCTTCTCTTGGGTACTGATCGATGGAGGAAGCAACATCAACCTCCTCTACCGGAGCAGCCTCGAGAGGCTACGCATCAGCGAGTCCCAGCTGCAACCCTCGAGAACTTCGTTCCATGGAGCAGTACCAGGACCATCACACTCCCCAATCGGCAAGATCCGGCTGGACATCATCTTCAACAGCAAGAACAACTTCCACCGCGAGCCAATTTGGTTCAAGGTCATGAACCTCTCCGGTGCCTACCACGCCATACTAGGGCGCCCAGCTTTGACCAAGTTCATGGGAGTACCGCACTACGCATACTTCAAGATGAAGTTGTCGGGCCCAAAGAGAGTGATCGCTGTCGACGGATGCTACAAGCGTTCGATCCAGTGTGCTTCAGACGGCTCCAAGCTGGCCAAGGCGATGATCATCGCTGAAGAGAAGCGTGTCATAATGCAGAATGTGGCGGCTCTGCAGCAGGATATGCCGGCTGGAGAATCACAGTTCAAGCCCTCGCAAGGAACAAGAAAGATCTTGCTAAATGAGGAAGACCCAAGCAAGTTCGTCTTGGTCGAAGACGGCCTGGACAACAAATAGGAAAGCACGCTCGTCGATTTCCTCCGTGAGAATCGGCACATTTTTGCATGGTGCCCCAAACACATGCCAGGTGTCCCAAGGGAACTCGCCGAGCACTCCCTTCATGTTTGACCAGATGCGAAGCCGGTTAATCAGTCTTTACGCTGCTCCGTAGAAGAAAAAAAAAGAACCATTGGTGAGGAGATCACACGGCTGCTCGCAGCCGGCTTCATCATGGAAGTTTTCCACCCGGAATGGCTCGCCAACCCGGTGCTGGTCCTGAAGAAGAATAAGACATGGCGCATGTGCGTCGACTATACCAGTCTCAACAAGGCTTTCCCCAAATATCCTTTCGCTCTGCCGCGGATTGATCAAGTCATCGACTCCACCACCAGGTGCGATTTGTTGTCTTTTCTGGACGCTTACTCGGGCTATCATCAGATCAAGCTCAATGTAACCGATCAAATAAAGACATCATTCATAACCCCGTACGGAGCATACTTCTACACCACCATGCCATTCGGGTTGAAGAACGCAGGCGCAACCTATCAGCGCTGCATGCAGAAATGCCTGCAGATGCAGATCGGAAAAAACGTGCACGCCTACGTCGACGACATCGTCATCAAGACCAAGGAGCGGCACATACTCCTTGAGGATCTGAAGGAAACGTTCGACAACCTTCGTCGTTTCCAAATCAAGCTAAACCCGGAGAAGTGCGTGCTCGGCGTCCCAGCCGGCAAGCTCCCGGGCTTTCTCGTCTCCGAGCGAGGAATCGAGGCGAACCCGGAAAAGATCAGAGCCATCGAGCGCATGGAGTTGACACATAACCTGCGCGACGTGAAGAAATTCACCGGATGCCTCGCTTCCCTCAGCTGGTTCGTCAGTCGGCTGGGAGAGAAGTCCCTTCCCCTGTACCAGCTGATGAAGAAGACGGACAAATTCTTCTGGATAGCTCAGGCGGACGAAGCTTGCCGAGACTTCAAGCGCATGCTCGCCTCACCACCCATCCTGGCGGCGCCAGCGGCAAAGGATCCCATGCAAATGTATATAGCCGCCACAAATAGAACTGTTAGCGTGGTTTTGGTAGTAGAACGACTAGAGGAAGGGAAAGCTCAGGTGGTCCAGCGCCCCGTATACTACCTAAGCGAGGTGCTATCGCTCTCCAAGCAGAACTCCCCACTACCGGAAGCTGGTGTACGGCGTGTACATGGCCGCCAAGAAACTCAAGCACTACTTCCAAGAGCACTCCATCCGGGTAGTAGCATTGGCTCCACTCGCGGAAATCATTGGCAACAAAGACGCCACCGGCCGCGTGGCAAAATGGGCCATCGAACTCGCTGCGCACAACATCCAGTATGAGCCACGAACCACAATCCTGTCCCAAGCACTGGCCGATTACATCATCGATTGGGCGGAGACACAGTACATGCCTCCAGTGCCAGATTCCACTTACTGGAAGCTACATTTCGACGGATCGAAAATGCGAGGAGGACTCGGAGCCGGAATAGTGATAACCTCGCCCAAGGGCGACCGGCTGGAGTACGTCCTCCAGATCCACTTCAAGGCTTCTAACAACATCGCCGAGTACGAAGAACTCATCCATGGAATCAAGATGGCTAAGCAGATAGGCATCCAGAGGGTGCTATGCTTTCGAGATTCGGACTTGGTGGTACAACAGGTATCTGTCGAGTGGGACGCCAGGGATGTGAACATGGACCTCTACCGCATCTTTGTCCAGCTGTTGTGTGCCTGCTTTGAATGATTCAAGTTTCACCACGTTCCTAGAGCCAACAACGAGGCTGCTCATGCCTTGGCCAGGGTCGGGTCAACAAGACAAGCCATACCGCCTGGTGTCTCCCTCGAGCACTTGCGCAATCCCTCCATCACCCCCTCAGCAGAGTCCGACTCCATCGTGCTCAGCGCGGATCCAAGAACGGCTGGTGCCTCGCCGCACCCGGGGGCTGCCGCGCCGCACCCGGGGACTGCCTCTCCGCACCCTGGGAATGCTTGGCCGCACCCGGGTGCTACTGCAACGCGGCCCATGGTCGACATCAGCACGCTTCCACCCGGCAGGCCTCCCGACGTTCTAGAGCCGACCGCCCGTGAGGAGATCAAGCTCATCATACAGACGGTGCACACCATCCGGGAAGCGCCCGACTGGGCAAAGCCGTACATGGACTTCCTGGCCAAGGGCGAACTCACGACAAGTGCGGCGAAGGGCAAACGCCTACACCATCATCAACAACAAGCTGTATAAGCGCAGCGTTGGGGCCATCTATCAACGATGCGTCAGCTAGGAAGAAGGAACCAAGCTCCTAATGGACATACACAAGGGCGAGTGTGGCCACCACGCCTTGTCAAGGGAAATAGCAGCCAAGGCCCTTCGGCATGGTTTCTACTGGCCGACTACGCTAAAGGACGCCGAGGAGATAGTCAAGACATGCAACGGCTGCTAGCGATTCAGCCAACTAAAGCACACACCGTCTGCGGCACTCAAGACAATACCAATCACCTAGTCATTCGCGGTCTGGGGCTTGGACATGGTTGGGCAATTCAAGACAGCTCGATCCGGCATGACGCACCTGCTCATAGCCGTGGACAAGTTCACCAAGTGGATCGAGGCGAAACTGATCAAGAAGCTGGACGGAGCGACGGTGATCAAGTTCTTCACGGACATCATCATCCGGTTCGGCTACCCGCATAGCATCATCACTGACAATGGAACCAACTTCGCGAAAAGAGTTTTCGCTCGATTCTGCGGGGGAAAAGGGATCCGCCTAGACCTGGCGTTATTCGCACACCCACAGTCCAATGGATAGTGCGAGCGCGCTAACGGTTTGGTTCTAGCCGGAATCAAGCCAAGGCTCATCGAACCGCTCGCTAGATCACCTGGATGATGGATAGAGGAGCTGCCAACAGTACTTTGTAGACTGTGCACCACACCCAATCGCTCAAGCGGCTTCACACCGTTCTTCATCGTCTATGGGGAAGAGGCCATTCTCCCCACAGAAATCTAGTTCAACGCACCTCGCAAGCATCTATACATGGAGCAGGAAGCCAAGGAGGCAAGAGAGGACAACGTGGACTTGCTTGAGGAGGCACGCGAGTTGGATCTGTCCAGATCAACAATTTACCAGCAAGACCTACACCGATACCACGCCATCCGGATCCGGCCCACGTACTTCCGTGAGGGAGACCTGGTGCTGCGCCTGGTCCAGAGCACCAAAGGAATGCACAAACTGTCCCCACCATGGTAAGGCCCATTCATCGTCAGTCGGGCGCTCCACAACAATTCATAGTATCTGATCGACGCCCAGCAGCCGGTGAAGAACAAAGGCAGATCGCTCAGACGAGGGGACAGAACGCCCATGGAATGCAAGCCTACTCCGGCCATTTTACACTTAGGCAAATAAGTGTATGTATCTTCCCTTTTCATGTAACAAGTGAACAAGATTGAAAGCCTCGACACGACGCTAAGGACTTTGTCCCAATTCCGCACACCATCTACATTTTCGTACCGGCTAGCCTAGGCCCCATGATTTCTATAGGCGGCATAATATTGCACACGGCGCCTAGAGTAACCTCTTCGGTTCCGGCTTCAGACCGCACGCCGGATATCGGCCCGGCAAGAGCAAAAACTCAAAGATCACGCTGCAAGAAAATGCCAAGGCATAAAGCAAGGGCATATAGGCGAACCGGTCGCGCCCCGCATGAGTCAAGACAACAAAAACGAATCGAAGTATCGCGAGGCACGCCAGCGTAGCCACTCCTTCGGTTCCGGCTGTAGACCGCAACCTGGCTGCCAGCCGGCAAGGACAACGCTCGAAAGGCCAATACTCGCTGAGAAAAGGGGAGCTTCTAATGGCCTAACTCGAAGGGGCGCGCCTCTACTTTCTTTTTACAATCAGTACCAACTAGCGAATGAGCATATTCACAAGAAAACTAACCCAATGCAACGCTATGTCTCGCACGACCAGAGCCACAACTTGACAGGAAAAGAGGTGGTGAAAGAGCTTCGACCCGGCTGGATATCCCACCCTGCCCGAACCCTGGGGACTACACCCAGTGGACGCGCTCCCACGCACCCACAAACTCAAGTCAAGGTAGCGAAAAAGCTTTGACCTAGATGGCTACCCCAGCCGCCCCGAACCTCGGGGACTACACCCAGTGGACACGCTCCCACGCACCCACAAACTTAGTCCAAAGTAGCGAAAGAGCTTCGACCCGACTGGCTACCCTAGCCGGCCCGAACCTCGGGGACTACACCCATTGGTCGCGCTCCCGCGCACCCACAAACTCAAGTCAAGGTAGCGAAAGAGCTTCGACCCGGCTGGCTACCCCAGCCGGCCCGAACCTCGGGGACTACACCCAGTGGACGCTCTCCCGCGCACCCACAAACTCAAGTCAAAGTAGCGAAAGAGCTTCGACCCGGCTGGCTACCCCAGCCGGCCCGAACCTCGGGGACTACACCAAGTGGACGCGCTCCCGCGCACCCACAAACTCAAGTCGGGACGTCAAAAGAGCTTCGACCCGGCTGGCTATCCCAGCCGGCACGAACATCAAAGACCACAAATGACAGAGGTGTAAACACAGAAGCACCAAAGATAAGAAAAAAGGCACCAACCCATTAAGCGGAGCATGAAGGCTCCGCGCAGATTCGGAATTTGGCGACAAAAGTCAGCCAAAATGTAGCAACGACAAAACAATAAGTTTAACAAGTACACCTGGCATTGCGGGGATCAAGACTCTGGAACCGGAGCGGCGGAAGGAGCAGGAGCAGGAGACGGATCAGCAGGGGCGGCGCCAGCATCAGTTGAAGGAGGTTGGCTGCTGGAGGCGACATCAATGGGATTCCAAGGTGCCGGGGCCCAGTGGAACGGCCGTGGCTCTCCGGGGGCACTGAAGTCACGCTCCAAATCCACATAGGTGCCAATCTACGCCCCACAGGACTAGAGCGCCGGAGTGCTAGCACTAAGGCCCTCATAGCTCGTCCCAAGACGGAATCCACGAGTGAGCACGCTCAGGTCGGCACTCGGGTACCATGACTTCACCAGGGCCAGAGCCATTTCCACTCCACCTCGAGCAGCCCACTCCTTATGAATGTCCACCACGTCGATGCCTATGGACAGAGCGACCTCTAGGATGGCAATGTCGTGCACCTCGCCCGCGTCCGGCCAGATGTAGTGGAAGAGATCGTTGCCAACAGCGCCTTGAGCAGATCGAGGGCAATCAGGTCGTACCAACCTCATCCACGGGCAGCTTCTCCACGGCCATTTTGCTCGCCTTAGGATAATGAGCTACAACCAAGTACAAAGCAGAATAATCAGACAAGATCGAACAAGTCATGACACAATGGAAGAATGAAACTGAAGAACTTACTGATGACCATCTCCGAGATGTTCTGGAGGTGCTGAGTAAGCTCCCCCTCCCGGGCGCGAAGAATCTTGATCGTCTCCTCCTATTGGGTGGAGATCGTCTCAAAATTCTTCAGTGCCTCCGCCTGGATGTCAGTTGCCTTCTTTCCCCGCTCCACGCTAACCTCAAGCTGATGCTTAGCCGCGGCAAGTTGATCGAACTGCGCTTGTCGCGCCTTGTTTGATTCTTCCAGCCGGACAACCTCAGCTTTGAGGCGCTCCACCTCCCTCTCCTTGTCCTGGATCATGGCTATAGGAGGATACTCGATGGTCAACAAAAAACGGGAAAAGGTAGCCAATCACCAAGACAGATCTGAAGAAGCAATCTTATAGCCAAGATCCTGGGTGTTCTTCACAGACTCTGCAAAAACTCTCTGCAGCAAGAAAACAAATGAGCAACAGAGAAGCAAACCGGCTAGAAGAACATAAAGGTGTGAAGGGAAACGACCTACCTCCATCAAGACAGACAAATTTTTGGCCTCCCCAAGGCCTTTCTCCATTCCCTCAACCAGGTGGCGAACCTGGCTGAGTGCAACGGATGTTGCGCCCGAGAGCAGGGCAAGGATCGCACCCGGCGTCAGCACAGCCGGAGCTGGCCTCGAGCCGGTGACGATAACCTCGTCATCATCGGTGGCCGCACCCGAAGGCGCAGCCACCACCAACTCCCTCCTAGCCGGCGCAGAAGGACCCGGCTGGCCGCCATCCGCCGCAGCCGCCTGTGCAGCCCCAGCCTCCTCCGTCACCTCCGTAATCACGGGCCTGGCGGAGCTGCTTGGAGCATCGCTCCAGGCCGGGTTCACGCCAGCCCCAGGACGAAGGAGGGGGGTCTCCGGGTCCTGCGCAGCCGCAAACAGCTGCCCCAACTGCGAAGATGCAGGCGCCTAATGCAGCATCCCCGTGGTCGGGGAGCCTGGAGGGGCCATGGGAGGAGACGGCGCGGCTGGCGCAGCCGGTCTGGCCTCAGCCGGCGCGGGTGCATCCGGCGACCTCGCCATGTCCTCAACCAACGGAGGAGGGGGAGGAGCAACGACAGCGGCACCACCATCGCCAAGAAGCATCGCCTTGCTGCGCAGAGTGAAGAATCAAAAGGAGATACCAGCAGAACTGCAGAACGGCAAGGAAGGGCAAGGAAGATACTAACCTAGCGACGGACGGCGGAGCAACGACCTGATGCCCTCGGCTCATCTTTTTCGTTTCAACTGGAGCGGGAGCGGCAACAGGTGTCTTCCTCTTTCCCCGGTCTCTCGCCACGGGTTTTTCGCGGCCACCCTCCTCGTCGGTGACATCGACTATGACACAAGCAAAGAATCAAGACCACAACCTCAAGAACCAGGATGAAGGAAAGAGTTGCAGGCGGTAACTTACCATGAGGATCCGAGGGGCCGTCGTCCGCCCGGACAGGAAACCCTTCGGGCTCCGTCTGGGAGTACTTCTTTGACTTCCTGTCCTCCAAGAAGGAGGGAAGCGGGAAGTCACCCATACCGTCCGTGGCTAGCTGCACCGTGAACAACTAATCAAAAAGGGGAGCATAAGGCACCCAAGGAAATCTAGCAATGACAAGGAACAAGACGCAGGATAACCAGAGAAAAACTTACCCGAGGCAACAGGCGGCCGCGATGGTACGGAGGGAAGGAGAACGTCCAGGTGGCCTCCATGCGGAACTTGGAGATCATGGAGACCCAGTTCCACAGGTCCTGGTAGGGCACATCCTCGTTGGATCATTGGCGGTCGATATGTGGCACATCTTGTGTGACTGCTTCTGCAGCGGAAGCACACGACGCACCATCCACGACAAGGTGATGTCCCGGGCGGTGAGCATCTCCGTCTCCACCATCGTCTCCAGACGGGTGGCCATCCGGTCGAGGTATGTCGTTGCGCCCATGCCCTTCGTCACCCAGACCTTCTGCGTCGAGGTAAAGTTGGCGAAAGGCGGGAGGCAGAGCCAGTCAATCTCTGTGGCATTGCTCACATAAAAATATCAGTGCTACCACAGTTTGACGGTGTCGGGGAGCTCGAACCGCGACATCGGCGAGGAGGACCGTGGGTAGATGGCGCAGCAGCCCGTCTGCGTCAGCGAGCCACCCTTGGAGGTGTTCTGGTCCTTGAAGTGGAAGAACTTGAGAAAGTTCGCCACCTCGGGACACACCCCAAGATATGATTCAAAGTTAGCTCCCAAGTGATGAAGCTGGAGATCAAAGAAGAGAAAGAGCTGAAGGAGGAAGGGGCTGACGGGAAGACCGAAGCCAGGAGCGAAGTGCACGAGGAAGACAACGTGCTCCCCTGGCCGAGGATCCGGCACCCTCTCCCCCTCCAGTGCGAGCCGATGCTTCACGAGCATCGACGAGGGAAGAAACCTCCCCCGCCGCTACTTGTTGACAAGCTTGTCGGTCACGAAGGACCCGCACCAGCCGCCGCGCTGCTCCGATAGCATCTCGACAGAGGAGGTGGACGTGGTGGACGGGTAAGAAGTGGCCGGCAACGACAAGGAGAAGGCGTACATGAGCAAATGGCACTGGAGTACGAGAGGAAGATGAGCTGGAGGATGGAGAAGTGTGGGAACCGATCCCCCTCAGGGCTCTATTTATCCCCATGGATGGCACCGTCGCCTCTTCGGCTCCTACGCGATGCGTGGCATCACAGAGACACAGCCACACAACGCTTCGGCTCCAGATCCTTTGCGCCATCATAATCGCCATAGAAGATCCATGGGCGTTACCAGGAGACGAGGCGTGCATGCTCGCCCCGAGAAACTGCTGTGGCAAGTTGCGTGCGCAGTTGCCAAAAACTGACACAGCGACACGGAAGTCTAACTGACGCGACGTGTGCCAGAGCCGCAGTCGTGGGTGACGACATCAACTGCGTCATCGAGCGAAACGTTTCATCTTCAGCTACGCCAGCCGGTACCTGCCTTTGCTGTTTACACCCAGTGGACGACCATCGATTCCGCAGCCGGTTGAATCCAGCCGGAAAGCAAAAGAAAAGCCGCAGTCGGATGCAACAAAACAACTCTTTCAGGACAAGAAGGAGCACGGAATATCTTGCCCACCGGCCAAGCCCATACGTTCTCGGGGACTAGTGTCGGGGGGATAACCCCCGGGTGGGGAAAGCCAGGCACAAGTAGGCCGGCTCCAGAAGATGCAGGCCGCCTGGCCTTTAGGAAGGACAACTCTAGATAACTGGCGAACACGCCTGGCTGGGCTTGTAACCTTCCCGGCTGGCCTATCCAGCCGGTGGCTAGAAGAACCGACCGGGTTACCGCTTCTACCCGGCTCACCTTGGATTCGATGGAGGGCACGTGTGGCGCCCCGCTAAAACCACTACCAGAAAATCACGGTGTTTTTGTGCATTGCATCATCATGACCGCATGCACATGTCATCATGCCACATTGCATTTGAGCATCGTCATCATCCTGCATGGTTTTTGTCTAAACTATTTTCGAAACGCCTAGTTTTGTTTTCTAAATATTCCCGTCTTTAATTCAAAACCAAAACCCGGGTCTCCGGAATATTTTGTTTTGTCTGCCAACGGTTTTCAAAAGCCCCGTTTTAAATTAATAAAATATTTACTTTATTTTTAGGGGCAGCTGTACCGGGCCGATCCGACCCAGTCGGCCACCCCCAGTACAAATCAGCCTGTCTAATTCCTAATCCTACCTACACCTAATCTACCCAGCCTCCCTCCACCTCACCCTGACCAATCCCCTCCCTCCACCTCACCTCTCCCTTTCCCCCATCCATTCCCAGCCCGCCACCTCACCCGCTGGCCTCATCCACACCTCTCACACCCACCACCTTGCACGCACACAAGCCACCCTGCATCCTGTCTCTCTCTCTGCTGCGTGGCCCCACCACGCCACCACCCGACCACCCTGATCCCCAACTCCCGCGCCAGCCTGGCCTCTCCCCACCCCATCAACACGTGCCCGCCCGAGATGCGTGTCCCCACCAACCGCCAGCCCCAATCCCCATGCCACCGCCCGCTCCAGGCCCACCCCTGCACGCCACCTACCCCGCGCTCGTCCTCCCTCTCTCTCGCCCCGTATCCTCCGCCGCCATCTCCTCCACCAACCACCGCCCCCGCTCGGCATCGGTTCCCCGCCCAGGCGCGCCTCTCGGTCTTCCTCTCCTCCTCGCCGTCTGCCGCCGGCCTCGCCGAGATCTTCCCCACCGCCACCGACCTCGCCGCCTCTGGCCCCTGCAAGCTCTTCCCCGCCGCCGTCTACCTTGCCTCAACCACCACGCGACCCCTCCCCGCGAGCTCCTCTCTCGCGGCGCCCTGAGCACCTCGCCGCCCTGCGTCGGTCACCGTCGCCTGCGCGTGGCCGCGTAACCTCCTCCGGCCGCCAGCATCCGAGGACGACCCGCCTGCCTCGCCCTTGGTCTGCGCCCCGTCGACCCCGCCGACCCTCCTCTCCGGCCTCTCGTCGCCGCCCCACCATGGCCGTCCTCCGCCGAGCTCTGCCGCCGGCAGCACCTACCCTTCGCGCTGTCGTGAGCATCGCCCGGGTCCCCTTTGCGCCCCTCCGCCGTTCCCTCTGCCAGCGAGGGTCGCTGTGCCGCGCGCCTCTTTGACCAACGCCGGTCGTCACCTCTCAGGCGCACCCCCGCTGGCGCTCCTGCTGCCCGTCGTCATCGCGAGTTCCGCCGACACCTCCTGTGGCCTCTCTGCTCTGGCCCTTGTCCGCTGCCTGCGCGTGTCCCTGACCTGTAACTGACGTGCTGGCCTTACTCCGGGTTTCCACATCCTACAGATACCGTGAGTGGTTGTTCGATGTGGTGTATGTACGGATGTGGTGCCACCTGAAGGACATCGGTGAAGAGATGGGCTTCAATATCTTCTTCAAGGATTCAATGACCTGTAGATCGCCGAGAGGAAATACCAAGACAGGTTGGCGTCGGAACTGAGTTCGACACCAACCATCCAAGAACTCCATCATGGATCCGAAGACCGAACCCGATAACCGCCAAGGCCGCTGACACGGATACCCCGAGTTCTCCATCAAGGACACCAAGACCGTCAACATGGAACCGAATGACGTCAAGTTCTTCGTCCCGGCACGCCAAGTTCTTTCTCTCGAACCCGAAGACGCCGAAATCCGGGACGCCAGGATCTCCGCTGTGAAACGACAAGACCAACGACACAACCCGAGGACCGCGGATGCGACAAGATCGTCTCTCGGACGCCAAGTTCTTCGACCCCGGAGACCGATCCATCTGAACGTCAAGACCTCCTTCCGAACCCTAGATCCAGACCCTGAGACTAAGCCCCAGACCCCCGGAACCCAAGACCTTCGACCCTTATGTGTGACCCTTTTCTACGCCCCTATATTTTATAAATAATATTACTTGTTGCATATAAAATTGCCATGCTTGCATACCTGTATGTGGGTTGGGGGCATTATGCCGATTCACCGCATAATTAAATAGGGAGTCGATATGCGGAATAACTTTGTCTTATTCCGGACTCCCTTTAAATTTGTGTAGCGAACCGGTCATATGTTTTGCCATGTTAATACCACATTTAAAATGCGGGGTATCTAACAAACTAGAACCATATATTTAATTGTCGGGACCCCCGGTTCCGCTTAATATGACCTAATTGCATCGCAGCTTTGCCTTGTCATACATCATACATGCATCATGCCCGATCTTTTGCCGTAGTATTAAATATTGCATCCGGTGTTTATTCTAGTGTTTTGGTTCTTCGCGGATAAGGCCATTGAGTTGATGCGAGTGACGGCCCGATCTTCGGTTGAACCTTCGGCAATGTTTTTCAGGCGAGCACCTCCCCCTTTCTACCTATCTTACTTTTATAGTCTTTATTTCCTCCTGTTGATCTATTGCTATCTGTGTTGCGTTGCTCTAGTTTTCGTACCCGTGATATCCCTTGCAGCCTTATATTGCCTTGGACACCTCCTATTACCTGTTGTTTGGTAGATAGTTGGACCTGCGCGTCGTAGTCGCTTGCTCAAGTGCTGTTGCGTGTCGTCAAGTACCACAGTTGTTGGAATATTGCCGTGTGTTTATTGTTGGAGATGATCAAGACTTTAATTACTGTTTAATAACTAAAATTGAAGTAGGTAAATGCAGAGGCACAAGTGGGCAATAGATGTTATTTGGTTGTTAACCGTCCACTTGTGTCCCGTAGGACCCCGAGTACTTGATACCTGTTCCTTGAATATTCGCGCTATCCACATCCGGGAGGCTTATGGGACCCCCCTGAGCCAGAGCTTGATTCATACTTATTTCTTGGGGCCACAAACTAGTTTGAGGTTTTATTTACTATCCTGTACTTATGCCATGCTTTACTTCTTTATTTAAATTGTGCGATGTACTGCACCTGTACTGTTTAGGATCGGGACACGATTTCGCGGTATCGACAAGCCCAGTCACACTTTCGGGTTCCCAGTCGTTTACAGCCGTCCACCCAAACCTTGAGTCCGTTTCGGAGTCAGCTAACTTCGTTGCGGGTAGCTTAATGGGGTGGCCCCCTGAAATATTTCTGAATCCTGTGATTGCTTTGTCGTGAAAGCCTCGTTGGGTTTTGATTTGGTTTTTTCGAGGTTGATCGAGTGTGTGTTGCTATTTGTGCACCCCTGCAAGGTAAAACTTTCTGAAAGCCGTGTCCGCGGTTATGGACGACTTGGAGCACAGTATCTCGATCATAAACAACTATAACTAAAGTAGTGCTATAAATTTGACTTTATAATGACTAGTAATCAGCTTCACTATAATGGAATGGCTAAATAAAATTGCCAACAATTGCTTGTTTGGGTTGTTGCTTGATACCATTGTGCCTGACTAGTAAGTATTGCAACTATAACGGAATGGCTAAATAAAAGTACCAACAACTGCTGGGTTTGGGATATCTCATGGTAATTGTATTTGACTAGTAAGTGTTGCAACTACAATGGAATGGTTAACTAAAATTGCCCACTGCTTATTATATCAGGATGATTATCTATACTTGACTAGTAATTGCTGCAACGATAACTGAATAAATAAAACTGCCAACTGTGTGAGTTCTTCGGTTGACTTACTCGTTTGGTCTCGAGGGGGAAACACCAGGATGGGTTTGTCTGATGGTAGCATCAGGTTTGTTCCGAATAGGTCTTTCTTATCCCTCTCTGATAGCCGACAGTTATATCGAGTCTCTATAGGTTGTTTAGTGCATGCTGCGCTGCCGCTTCAGTCCACCATACCTGTGTAGGCGAGGACCGCCGAATTCTAGCCTCGCCGTGTACTGGCCTCAGTACTGACCGCTCTCTCTTTTTCCTTTGCCCTTTGCCGGCACCCCTTTTGTTTAAGCAGGTTTTGAGATCGACGTTGTTAGCAGGGTTACCCTTCCGGCTTGGCCTGGGTAGGGTTATGGACGCCATTGGTTATTCTTCAGGGCTCTTAGCCCCATTTGCATCTTGTCCGTACTCGGACGCTATATCGTTTTAAAGGTGATTTGGATGTTTGTATTGTACATCTGTATTCTTGACACTTTGAGTCGCCGTTGTATATATCTGTTCTGTGGGTCCCATCGTGGACTATTGTGTAATGATATTACTTCGTTTTCCACCCGCACGAAAGTGCCTGATGGGCACCTTTGAATCGTTTCTATGCGGGTTTGGCGGGTTTCGCTAAAACTTGCATAGGGCCGATTTTGAGGGTGTTACAGAGTGGTATCAGAGCTCAGCAGTTGCGATACCCCACAAGTCCAGCATGTAGGATAACCTAGCTAACGGCCGAAGTAGAGTGTCAAAACTATTTTTGTAAAATCGGTTGGATAGTTCTGATTAGGTCTGATTTTACTTCTTACCCCTCTGCTGCTCTCCTCTCACCTCTGCGTGTTTTGAATCCGCTCTCTTCTCCCTCTCCGAGTCCAGGATTTCTCGTGGTTGGGTTCCATCGTACCTTCAGGGTTTCGCTTCCTCCTTTGGTAACGGTGTTGCTACATCTGGTCTTCATGCTATCCGAGGAATCCTTCGTCTGGTGGACTTCTCTTTGTTCCTTCTCGTGCCTTCCGGTGTTTTCCGACGCGACGACATCATCTACGCCAGATCCGATGCAGAGTCTGCATCATTCTTTTGTTCCCGAACCTCGATTGTCAAGATCTTCAGTCTGATTCCGAGAATGGTTGCACGCTTTTCTACTGATTGTGCAGAGTAATAGTTTGGGTGCGTGATGGATTGGCCCCCATGCCTACTACTCACTCTATTCGCTTTTGTACATTGAAGTGGATGAGAATGCATCGGTTCTCTCTTTCTATCGAAGCTAGAGGTGGCTTTATTTGTTGATACCTCTACCTTCGACTTTTTGTTCCCGGAGTGTTCTCTCGACGATCACGGACAACGACCTCTTGCTAGTGGTGTCGCGAGGATCTACACGATGCGAGAAGATTCAGATCGCCGCCCTCCTTCCCGGTACCATGAGGCGGATCTCGAGGGCGAGATCCATTGTTAGTGGTGTCGAATTGTGGCGCCCTGCTAAAACCACTACCAGAAAATCGCGGTGTTTTTGTGCATTGCATCATCATGACCGCATGCACATGTCATCATGCCACATTGAATTTGAGCATCGTCATCATCCTGCATGGTTTTTGTCTAAACTATTTTCGAAACGCCTAGTTTTGTTTTCTAAATATTCCCGTCTTTAATTCAAAACCAAAACCCGGGTCTCCGGAATATTTTGTTTTGTCTGCCAACGGTTTTCAAAAGCCCCGTTTTAAATTAATAAAATATTTACTTTATTTTTAGGGACAGCTGTACCGGGCCGATCCGACCCAGTCGGCCACCCCCAGTACAAATCAGCCTGTCTAATTCCTAATCCTACCTACACCTAATCTACCCAGCCTCCCTCCACCTCACCCTGACCAATCCCCTCCCTCCACCTCACCTCTCCCTTTCCCCCATCCATTCCCAGCCCGCCACCTCACCCGCTGGCCCCATCCACACCTCTCACACCCACCACCTTGCACGCACACAAGCCACCCTGCATCCTGTCTCTCTCTCTGTTGCGTGGCCCCACCACGCCACCACCCGACCACACTGATCCCCAACTCCTGCGCCAGCCTGGCCTCTCCCCACCCCGTCAACACGCTCCCGCCCGAGCCACGTGTCCCCACCAACCGCCAGCCCCAATCCCCATGCCACCGCCCGCTCCAGGCCCACCCCTGCACGCCACCTACCCCGCGCTCGTCCTCCCTCTCTCTCGCCCCGTATCCTCCGCCGCCATCTCCTCCACCAACCACCGCCCCCGCTCGGCCTCGGTTCCCCGCCCAGGCGCGCCTCTCGGTCCTCCTCTCCTCCTTGCCGTCTGCCGCCGACCTCGCCGAGATCTTCCCCACCGCCACCGACCTCGCCACCTCTGGCCCCTACAAGCTCTTCCCCGCCGCCGTCTACCTCGCCTCAACCACCACGAGACCCCTCCCCGCGAGCTCCTCTCTGGCGGCGCCCTGAGCACCTCGCCGCCCTGCGTCGGTCACCGTCGCCTGCGCGTGGCCGCGTAACCTCCTCCGGCCGCCAGCATCCGAGGACGACCCGCCTGCCTCGCCCTTGGTCTGCGCCCCGTCGACCCCGCCGACCCTCCTCTCCGGCCTCTCGTCACCGCCCCACCATGGCCGTCCTCCGCCGAGCTCTGCCGCCGGCAGCACCTACCCTTCGCGCTGTCGTGAGCATCGCCCGGGTCCCCTTTGCGCCCCTCCGCCGTTCCCTCTGCCAGCGAGGGTCGCTGTGCCGCGCGCCTCTTTGACCAACGCCGGTCGTCACCTCTCAGGCGCACCCCCGCTGGCGCTCCTGCTACCCGTCGTCATCGCGAGTTCCGCCGACACCTCCTGTGGCCTCTCTGCTCTGGCCCTTGTCCGCTGCCTGCGCGTGTCCCTGACCTGTAACTGACGTGCTGGCCTTACTCCGGGTTTCCACATCCTACAGATACCGTGAGTGGTTGTTCGATGTGGTGTATGTACGGATGTGGTGCCACCTGAAGGACATCGGTGAAGAGATGGGCTTCAATATCTTCTTCAAGGATTCAATGACCTGTAGATCGCCGAGAGGAAATACCAAGACAGGTTGGCGTCGGAACTGAGTTCGACACCAACCATCCAAGAACTCCGTCATGGATCCGAAGACCGAACCCGATAACCGCCAAGGCCGCTGACACGGATACCCCGAGTTCTCCATCAAGGACACCAAGACCGTCAACATGGAACCGAATGACGTCAAGTTCTTCGTCCCGGCACGCCAAGTTCTTTCTCTCGAACCCGAAGACGCCGAAATCCGGGACGCCAGGATCTCCGCCGTGAAACGACAAGACCAACGACACAACCCGAGGACCGCGGATGCGACAAGATCGTCTCTCGGACGCCAAGTTCTTCGACCCCGGAGACCGATCCATCTGAACGTCAAGACCTCCTTCCGAACCCTAGATCCAGACCCTGAGACTAAGCCCCAGACCCCCGGAACCCAAGACCTTCGACCCTTATGTGTGACCCTTTTCTGCGCCCCTATATTTTATAAATAATATTACTTGTTGCATATAAAATTGCCATGCTTGCATACCTGTCTGTGGGTTGGGGGCATTATGCCGATTCACCGCATAATTAAATAGGGAGTCGATATGCGGAATAACTTTGTCTTATTCCGGACTCCCTTTAAATTTGTGTAGCAAACCGGTCATATGTTTTGCCATGTTAATACCACATTTAAAATGCGGGGTATCTAAACAACTAGAACCATATATTTAATTGTCGGGACCCCCGGTTCCGCTTAATATGACCTAATTGCATCGCAGCTTTGCCTTGTCATACACCATACATGCATCATGCCCGATCTTTTGCCGTAGTATTAAATATTGCATCCGGTGTTTTTTATAGTGTTTTGGTTCTTCGCGGATAAGGCCGTTGAGTTGATGCGAGTGACGACCCGATCTTCGGTTGAACCTTCGGCAATGTTTTTCATGCGAGCACCTCCCCCTTTCTACCTATCTTACTTTTATAGTCTTTATTTCCTCCTGTTGATCTATTGCTATCTGTGTTGCGTTGCTCTAGTTTTCGTACCCGTGATATCCCTTGCAGCCTTATATTGCCTTGGACACCTCCTATTACCTGTTGTTTGGTAGATAGTTGGACCTGCGCGTCGTAGTCGCTTGCTCAAGTGCTGCTGCGTGTCGTCAAGTACCACAGTTGTTGGAATATTGCCGTGTGTTTATTTTTGGAGATGATCAAGACTTTAATTACTGTTTAATAACTAAAATTGAAGTAGGTAAATGCAGAGGCACATGTGGGCAATAAATGTTATTTGGTTGTTAACCGTCCACTTGTGTCCCGTAGGACCCCGAGTACTTGATACCTGTTCCTTGAATATTCGCGCTATCCACATCCGGGAGGCTTATGGGACCCCCCTGAGCCAGAGCTTGATTCATTCTTATTTCTTGGGGCCACAAACTAGTTTGAGGTTTTATTTACTATCCTGTACTTATGCCATGCTTTACTGCTTTATTTAAATTGTGCGATGTACTGCACCTGTACTGTTTAGGATCGGGACACGATTTCGCGGTATCGACAAGCCCAGTCACACTTTCGGGTTCCCAGTCATTTACAGCCGTCCACCCAAACCTTGAGTCCATTTTGGAGTCACCTAACTTCGTTGCGGGTAGCTTAATGGGGTGGCCCCCTGAAATATTTCTGAATCATGTGATTGCTTTGTCGTGAAAGCCTCGTTGGGTTTTGATTTGGTTTTTCCGAGGTTGATCGAGTGTGTGTTGCTATTTGTGCACCCGTGCAGGGTAAAACTTTCTGAAAGCCGTGTCCGCGGTTATGGACGACTTGGAGCACAGTATCTCGATCATAGACAACTATAACTAAAGTAGTGCTATAAATTTGACTTTATAATGACTAGTAATCAGCTTCACTATAATGGAATGGCTAAAGAAAATTGCCAACAATTGCTTGTTTGGGTTGTCGCTTGCTACCATTGTGCCTGACTAGTAAGTATTGCAACTATAACGGAATGGCTAAATAAAAGTACCAACAACTGCTGGGTTTGGGATATCTCATGCTAATTGTATTTGACTAGTAAGTGTTGCAACTACAATGGAATGGTTAACTAAAATTGCCCACTGCTTATTATATCAGGATGATTATCTATAATTGACTAGTAATTGCTGCAACGATAACTGAATAAATAAAACTGCCAACTGTGTGAGTTCCTCGGTTGACTTCCTCGTTTGGTCTCGAGGGGGAAACACCAGGATGGGTTTGTCTGATGGTAGCATCAGGTTGGTTCCGAATAGGTCTTTCTTATCCCTCTCTGATAGCCGACAGTTATATCGAGTCTCTATAGGTTGTTTAGTGCATGCTGCGCTGCCGCTTCAGTCCACCATACCTGTGTAGGCGAGGACCGCCGAATTCTAGCCTCGCCGTGTACTGGCCTCAGTACTGACCGCTCTCTCTTTTTCCTTTGCCCTTTGCCGGCACCCCTTTTGTTTAAGCAGGTTTTGAGATCGACGTCGTTAGCAGGGTTACCCTTCCGGCTTGGCCTGGGCAGGGTTATGGACGCCATTGGTTGTTCTTTAGGGCTCTTAGCCCCATTTGCATCTTGTCCGTACTCGGACGCTATATCGTTTTAAACGTGATTTGGATCTTTGTATTGTACATCTGTATTCTTGACTCTTTGAGTCGCCGTTGTATATATCTGATCTGTGGGTCCCATCATGGACTATTGTGTAATGATATTACTTCGTTTTCCACCCGCACGAAAGTGCCTGGTGGGCACCTTTGAATCGTTTCTATGCGGGTTTGGCGTGTTTCGCTAAAACTTGCATAGGGCCGATTTTGAGGGTGTTACAGCACGGAAGGGTTAACGCTGTGTGCGGGGTACGCCTCTGGCTCTCCCTCGTCATCGGGCAAGCTGGCATTCCGTCATGGCCTGCACTACCCGACAAAGATAAATCAAGGTGGTCGGCTGGACTGATGAAAGCAGTCCAGGTGACTGTTAAAGCAAGGATGACGCCCCAAAGGAAGCCCGGGTGACCACTAAATAGAAGGATGACGCTAAAAGAAGGGCGTACTGGGTCCTATCCCACCGGCTAGGCCCTGCAGCTGGCCATGTCCTGTAAACCCATATCCAAACAGTAAACCCTAGGAAGCGATCTATAATCTGCCCCCTAGACTAGTATATAAGGGAGGGCAGGGCTAGGGTTCTAGGTAGGCAACCATAGAAAGATAGAAGTGTTAGTATCAAGTTCCCATCTTCCTCTAGCTCTCAATAGTCGCTAAGGAAACAGCTCAAGTAGTATTTGTACTGAGCATCAACTCCCACATATAGTTCATCTTGTAGGAGTAGGGGTGTTACCTCGCCAAGAGGGCCCCGAACCTAGGTACTTTGTTGTGTCTGCAGTTCACCATGCCCAAACCGTTGCGTGAGCCACCGAATGCATCCGTGTGTCCCTTATTTGACATCCCCGATGGCAATTCCGTGTTCCACACCACGAAAGCTATTAATACTATTCCTATCTTGAATTGATAAGTTGCCTCTTTGATGATGATTAATAGTTTTCCAAGTGGACCTTTCCGAGTGTCTGTCACCATTTGCCTTGATTAGCTACGAGCCCAAAATGAGTGCCAATAGTTTTCATTCTTGCGACTATCGCGATCCTCCTCGGGTCAGCGTCCGCATTTGTTGTGCACAACATCCTAGCCATCATCCCATTGGTTTTCCATGTCCATCAGTTGAGAAATTGTTTTCGGCTTCACATGTCATAAGTCTTCAATGAAATCCTTTTGCCTTAGACCATCGTTGAAATCATCAATTGCTCTTTCATCAAAGATATGCTCGGCTGAATTTTTTATGATTGGATATACACTCTGATAGAATCGCCAGGTTTATGCTTGCAAGCCCACAATTCCACGATAGATGCGAGTCGCTTGAATGTGGATTTAATGTTTCAGATGAACTTGTCTCCTAGATCGCTCCAGCTTCTGATTGATTATTTGGGTAACTACCTAAGACACGAGCGTGCTACACCACTTAAATGCAACTAGAGGCTCTGCATATCTTTGGCTTTTGATCCACCTTGAAGTTTCACAGTTTGCACATAATCGACGAGCCATGCCTCGGGTTCCTGGAGTCCATCATACTTGTGGCAGTCATGAGGGATCTTGAAGTGCTTGTGTATTGGGGTCTTGCAAACCCGACGGGTAAAGAAACTGGCGCCGCAAGGTTCACTCTCATCATTGCTTTCTGCATCAGAATATCTTCGGCTGATATGCTCCTCCCTATATCTATTAACCCTTCTCTGTGTTATGTCAATTCTGGCGTCGTCCCCATGCGAAGAATGTGTGAAGCACACGTGGTGGGGAGAGTTGGATCATCGGGTGTTCCCCGTGTGACTAGGGATACTGCGATAGCGGGGTGATTTTTCGGCTCGCTGCACAACTCCTTGTTCTCCTTGCGCAAGAGTTTCGCCTACCATGCCAATGAGGTTGTAGCAATGCAGAGCTGCCATCGTATCATCGGCTGCTGGTTGGGTTGTTAGGAGATAGGTCTAGGGTTCCTGTGTTGTTTTTTCTTTGATATTTCCCATGGAATCTTCTAACATAAATGATAGATCCAAATCTCTGGCCATCTCGCGCCTTTCGGCCTTAGGGATGTGTTGCAGCCATGAAGTGCCCCTCCTGGGCGGTGGTCCTCTAGTGATGCTGCTGGAATTTTGGGTGGAGTTGAGCTATGACCGACAGAGGCTGGATTCATCGGATAACCTTTTCCTCTCTTCTAGAGATCAATGTAGTTCGTAACACCCTCGAATCGTCCCTATGCAAGTTTTATCGATTCCTGCCAAACCCGCATAGAAATGATTCAAAGATGCCCACCGGGCATGTTTGTGCGGGTGGAAAACAAAGTAATACCATTACACAATAGTACATGATGGAAACCACAGAAACATATATACAACAGCGACTCAATGAGTCAAGAACACATGTATACTGTAAAAAGATCAACATCATCTTAAAACAATACAACATCAGACTACATACAAGATGAAAATGGGGCTAAGAGCCCTAGAGAATAACCAATGGTGTCCATAACCCTTCCCAGGCCAAGCCGGAAGGGTAACCATGCTAACGACATTGATCTAAAACCTGTTAAACAAAAAGCGGTGCTGACAAAGGGCAAAGTAAAAAATAGAGAGGTTAGTATTGAGGTCAGTGCACAGCAAGACTTAGAATTCGGTGGCTCTCGCCTACATAGGTATGGTGGACTGAAGCGGCAGCGAAGCATGCACTAAACAATCTATAGAAACTCGAAAACAACTGGCGGATATTAGAGAGGGATAAGAAAGATCTATTCGTAACCAACCTGATAATAACACCAAACATACCCATCCTGGCATTTCCCCTCGAGACCAAACGAGGAAGCCATCCTGAGGAAACTCACACGGTTGGCAGTTTTATTCATTATTTCCATGGTGGTTATCCAACTTAGTAGTCATATCATATACAAGTATAACACAATCAAATCAATTCCCTCCTCTTGTGGTGCAGCAAGTACTGATAGTGTGGGGCCCCCAGATTAATCTTCTGAGATCCCTGTTATGCATACACCACGATCCCATGATCAGTTTGTCGTGGAACATAACCGACAAGTATCAAAGTAAACATCCATTACTTAAGCGGATATGAGTCATATCTTAATTTCCATTATGGATACATCACTCAACATGAGCAGAACTTCATCAACTCTAGAGCCCGAGCTATGACTTAACCTACAGGCAACTGACTAGGGGAACATCCTAGCTCACCTTCTTCTTCCATTCTCCAATATCTGACCAAGTTAATAGCCAGGGACAATGCCAATGAGTACTTTAAATGTACTCACAAACCACCCTAAGAGAATAATAATAAAGCATATGAAGTATGGCTGTGATAGTAGGAGGGCTCCATGAGAGGTTCTTTTCTAAAATAGTTTCTCTTGTAGATATAGCATGTCTATATATTTTTTGAAAACTTCCGTAAAACATTTTGGAAACCTTTTTGAATTTTTTTGGAAAACACTAGGATTGGGTCACCCATTTCTTTTTCTTTCCAGTCATCTCATGACCAAACACCTTTCCTTCCTTTCCAAACATCCCATCGTCAAAACACTTCCAAAGCCTTTGCTTTTCTAAAATCCTTTTTGAAAACCAAAACCAGCACTTCTCTACAAACAACCTTCCCAACCATCCATCATCGAGGACTCGGGTATTAGAATAGATTTACACTCTACAGAGGTCATACACTTTACCCACACCATCCAGGTACCCTGCCCTGATCTACACTGATCATGAGTCGAATAACCGGCCGAGACCCTCTGGATGCCATTCCAGGATAAAATCCTACCTTATGAGAGTTGTTCCCTTCAACACCGGGACACCCTGTACAGTTCAAAAGCCAACTGGAACACTTTTTCCACTTCAAAAAGTTTGCGCTTTCAATGAGGGGCTCATAGTAACTCGTGGTGGCCTATAGACCATTTGTTTCTTCTCTTGGTAAATAATTTTCCTGGACCGTGTTACTAGAGAAGAACCACCCTCCACGACTTTGAAACCCCATGTAGTAGTTGTGAGGCATCTTATACCAGAGCAAACAAACTTCGAATCAAGCCCCTTCCCATATAGGAGTAATGTGGTTGCACGGGTTAATTATTCTAGCAAACTGCAAAGAAACGGGTGCATTTTCATAAGCATTTTTCCTCCATCCTCTTTTGTAAAACAAAACCTTTTTCTTTCTCAAACTTCTCTTGGGTGGTTAAACCTCACCAAGGTTTTATCATAAAACCTTTTGTAAATCTTGTTCGGGGTATTCTCGTCCTATACCTTTGTTTCGACTAAAATAGGGTCTCCAAAGGGGTATGGTGTTATACAACATCTACCATACTAGGGAAACTAGGTGTAATCAAGGGGGTTGTACTTAGTAGTACAAATGTGTAATGGTTTGGAGGAGCCAAGACACTACTAGGTATAGACCATCGTAATACAAAATGATGCATTTTTTATAAACAATAGGTAAAACATGCATAAATAAAATAGTAGGACAAGGCTTATGAGCAAGAAGGTGGCTTTCCTGTGATTAGTAATATGGCATATATGTCCCTAGACATCTTCTAAGATAAACATAATAAACATATGATCCCTTCCTCTCGTCATAAAGACAAATGCAACTATCGTTGTCACGAGGCATACACGTAGATAAGTAAAATACCACAATCAACACAAGGCAAGAAATCACTAGTACAATACAGCAACAACTGAGCAAGGCATCAACATACTTTTGTAGGTTTTGGTAATTGAGTTTATAACAATTGGAATTACTTTATTTCCATTTGTTGTAACAGCCAAGCTTGTAAGATATGTAATTAGGACTTAAGAATTGCATGCATCTGTTAACTCAATAAAATGTTTGCATGTGATCAAGTGTGTGAGCTAAAACACAATTACCAAAAAACCCTAAAACCCTAAACTTCCCGTCTTTTTTATATGCATTCGAAAAGGTTTTATATTTGGGTGTGGTCTTAAGAAAACTCCTGGTACTTTGAAAAGATTCAAAACAGTTTGAAAATTAAAAATACAAAGAGGAATTGCAAAACAGAAAAAGAAAACAGTTTCTGGAAAATAAAAACAGCAGCAGCCGCAGATGGGTCGTGGCCCATCTCCCTCTTTCCCTTCCCTATCGCTCGCGTGCACAAGCCAGCGGCCCAAGCCAGCCCATGCGGTTCGTACCCCTTCACTCCTCTTTCCCCTTTATTCTTCCCAGCGACAGAAGGATGACGACGCAGGAAGCCTGCTGCGTGTCACCGCCGACGCCGTTCCTGCCTCGCCGAGATGCCCTCCGCGCCAACATCCTCGCTACCGACGCCGGCGACGCCTATAAGACCCCCTGCCGCCTTCGGATGAACCTTATCCTCTCTCTCTTCCCCAATATCCACCTCCGGCCGAACCCTAGCTCACGGGAGCTCTGGCTCGCCGTCATTTCTCGCTTCCCCTCGTTGTTCCGAGCTCACAAGCATGACCGCCGAGGTCGACTCCGTCGATTTCCCCCAACCGCTTGAGCTGGCATGCTCTCTGAAGGTCCAATCGAGACCTCGGTCTCCGACGAACTCCGCCGCCGTCCCCGACGATTCTGGACACCCCAAGCCTCTCCGTCGAGTCCTGCTTGCTCCTGGTGAGCTAACAGTCCCAGTGGACCTCTCCAACCTCGTCTTCCCCTCTGGTTCGACCCAGTAACGTGCCTCGCCGTCTGCCGCCATCGGGCACCATCACCACCATGCCTCCGGTAACCATCTAGCAGCGGCGCCGCCGCTAATAGGTGGCCCGCGATGCACTTGTTCTCTCGCGCCTAGTCTCACAAGAAAGCGCGTCCTCCTACACCATCTATCGCCGCCATCCGGCCGTTCTCCGGTGAATCTGACGTGGCACCACGGTGGCAGCTGACCTGGAGCAGGCCCCACCTGGCAGCCGCAATGGCTAGAGCGAGCCCCAGTGAGAAATGCCATGTTTCCCCTTTGCGGGTGTGTCTGCTGATATGGCTCTGGGCCCCCCAGTTAGCCACTGTGGCTAGGTGTATCTGGGTATAAAAAGTATTTTCTATTTTTTTAAATATTTCTGAATTTGATATAAACTTTTAAATTCAATATCTTTTAATTTATAAGTCATAAAAATACAAATAATATATCAAAATGTTCAGAAAAATGAGTTCTATCTATTTAAGTTATAATCATGCATTGTTCAATAACTTTAATGACAAGTTTAATTATAGAACAAAATTAACCCCTCCCATGTATTTCCGGAGTTTTTCCGAGTTAGGGTTTGTAACCCTCGGAACCCCGTTTAAACTGTCAAGCATTCCTTAGGGTTTCAAATTCAATGTACTTTAAATTGTCATATCATCATCCTTGTTTGAGAATTGCATCGATGCCATGTCTTGATTGTCACCTTTGTTTCCTGTATTGGTTCTTCGCGATAGGATCCGAACCCGAAGCTGAAGTCAACAACACCAAAGATCCGTACCTGTCTACGACGGACAAGGCAAGCGTAGCCTCACATTCTGAACCTACTTTTACAAAGTATATTAGTTTCTCGCTATGATGCACATGATTCCAATGTGGTCTTTTCTCAGTAGTTAGTGTTACCTATCTACTGCATAGTTTCCTTGTTGTAGCCTTATACTCCTGCATAGTATCAATGTTTGATCTATCCGAACGATGAATTAGAGGTGCCGGAGAATCTAGAAAAGTAGGAGGTGGTGACATCATCGAAGGAGTTAACTAATCATGCTAAGTCTTGTATGGGAGGCCACGTTGGGTGTGGTTTTTTTAGTTCCATGCTCGCCACCATTAGGACCCGATTTCTTGCCTTTTGAACCAAGACGAGCGTACAACCACACGGGGCCTGGAAAACCCCACGAGCAACTAACTTGCCTAGTAGATTCCATGAGTCACATAGTTCGGGCTTTCCATTTGGCATGCGCATTGAAAACGTTTTTGAAAGAGGAGGTGATGGAGGTGCATCATAACATGTAGGGAAGCGTGGCCGCGGTTGCTTGGGGTCGATGGAGCCCCTGGTGGACCAACCTCGCCTCACATCTTTAGGGACTGGCTTCGGGACTTGACCCGTTACGGCGGAACCATCCCTAGGGCGTGACTCATGGTCTCGACGAAAGCAAGGTAAAGGTCGTGGTCAATAACCCTCTGCCGGTCTTCCAAGGAAGAGGGTTAATAATTTGGCATTAAGAGTCGGTTGGTATGTGTGGGTAAAGTTGTACACCCCTGCAGGGTATAATTCTCTATAGATATGCCTTCCCTATAAAGGACCCGAAATACCTTGCTTACGTATCATTGGAAAGTGCACTAACATAAATACGGCAGTATCATCCCGCAATAAATCAACAAAACCTAAAGTCATTTCGCGTTCCCCTTCTAGCTTACCTACTACCATTCTCTAACTAGAACTCTGAGTGAGCTTTTTAGGGCTATGACGAGGTGCGAAGCAAGGGAAAGGGGTCTTCTTTCCTTTCATGGACCTTACCTCTTTCTTAGTCCTATTTGGATTTATGTCGTGCCAATCCAACATAAGCCCCTATTTTATTTACTTTTTCTCTTCTTCTTCTACTCGCAGCATCTGTTCTATTAACTTGTAATTGCCTACTAATTATAGTATCGAGTGTCCTGGTTATGCAGATGCTATATATATAGTCTTCTCAAACTCTGAGTGCACTGATCTGTTAAGTTGTAACTAAACCTTCTAGTTTGTTAATCTGAGCAATCGTTGATCATCTCATCCATTTGATCGTTTGAACACTACGCTGGAATTAATATCTTTGCGGATTGACTGTGAAAAACCAATTTCCCCTGCCTATTGTTGATGAGTTGTTGGATGAGTTAGCTGGTACTAAATACTTCTCCAAGTTAGATCAAGGCCTTCATATGTACACCCCTGGCACAGGAAGCATTTGACCAATTGAAAACAGCAATGAGTCAAACTCCAGTATTGGTGCTTCCAGATTTTCACAAACCATTCTGCATCGAGAATGATGCTTGTGGCACAGGTATGGGTGTTGTGCTCCTACAAAGTGAACACCCACTTGCTTATTACAGAAAGGCCCTCAGCCTTTAAATCAAAAGTGATCTATCTATGAGCAAGTGTTTTTGGCAATCATTATGGAAATTGACAAGTGGAGAAGTTACTTACTTAGAGGCCCATTTACTAGCAAAACTGGGCAAGGTAACGAATGTTCTCAGCGCCGTCTATCTAGTAGTACTTCCGCGCATCCTCTTCTCCATAAAAGCTTGTGCCATCTCAATGATCAGTCCCTCACATCTGAACTTCAAAAGAAGGCATGCAGTTTCCGCAAGAAGGATAGGAGTTGGCTTACCGCATCTACCTTCTCATCGGGGGATAAGGGATGGGGCGTTCACTTAAGTACTAAAGCTGCTGGAGAAAAAACTTCGTTGATTCCCCACGAAGGAATCGGAATATCGCTACTTCCCCTTACTTCCCTAAGCGAGGGAGATGGATTAAAAACCTTGTGTGAAGGAAAGGCTGCCAAAGTCATTGACCATTAATCCGGTTGAAGGACAAATGGACAGTGAATCAACGAAATCGAGTTGTTTTAAGGATTCGGCAGTCGAGACATCTATATCTATGGAATTTCAAAAGAGAGAAAAGGATCCGACCCGAGGACGAGCTCAAACCTTAGGGTTTGAAAAGAAGAAGTAAAGCTCTCGTTTACTTCAATCAAAAAAGGTAGGTCATAACACAGATTGAATTAGACCTTACTCAATCACTCATCACTGGAAAAAGTAGAGCGATTTCCTCGCAAAAAAAGCACGAGCGAGATATTATTCCTTAACAGGGATCTCAATTGCGGGAAGAAGTACAAAGGGCAAAGGAAGAAGTGGAAGGGTCAAACTCCTCTATCGGGGAAAGAAAGGAAGGAGAAAAGTGTCAAATCACTTGTTTGAAACAAAAACTATTAGAAGTTGTATTTTCGGTGGTCAAAGGGAAGGAATCAGAAAAGAGGGAAGCGCTCTCAAGGTAGAATCAGTTCCAGGCAAGTATGTCCATTGAAAGGAAAGAGTCCCTAAACAGACAGGTTTTCAGCAAATATGCTTTCCAAGCTGATGAAGAACGAGTCGTAGGAATGCTATGAAAATTTCCAACCAACATCTCCAACCGAACATGAAATTTTATCCACGCACTCCCTTGAAATTATTGTTTCTATTCGTTGAACCAAGTTGGATCTGTGATACTAGGGTGGTGGCTTTAACAAATAAGCTCCAATTGATCCATTATTTTAGGTGGCCACCGGTGGTAGCCCTTAGGAAGTTCTTCACAGGGCTAATTCACCTCTTATTTCTCTTACAAACCCGCCTCCGTAGGGGCTTCAAGCGAGCGCGTTTCGATGTCAACGAAGGTACGCCCAATTAGGGATGGAATTCTCTTACAATTCAATCAAATGCTCAACGAATCTGTCGATAACCCCTCGAACGGATCTTCTTCTATAAATGGGATCTTACGACTCTCGTGCTTAATAAGTTGGCACCTCGGGTTATTTCTGTTCTCAACAAATGGATATCCATTCTATATAGCCAAGGGATATATCCAGAAGGTAGGAAGTTTATCCTTCCGGCGCGACAATGGCCTACTTCTTGATCACATTCACCATGCAATGCATGCAGTTATTGATAGACAGAAAAATCATGGTATGCATTTACGTGTATTAGCTAAAGCATTGCGTATGTCTGGGGGAGATCATATCCACTCCGGTACAGTAGTAGGTAAGCTAGAAGGGGAACGCGAAATGACTTTAGGTTTTGTTGATTTATTGCGCGATGATTTTATTGAAAAAGATCGTGCTCGCGGTATCTGTTTCACCCAGGACTAGATCAATGGAAAATGGAAGTTTCTAGAATTGCAGCTTTGTTCTGTTCAAGAAGTGTTTCTCCAGGCTTCGGTTCAGAAGGAGGGATGGAAGAGAGAGAATGGGCTCACTAAGACCGGATTCGTCGGTGCAAGAGTGCTCGATCAGTGACCTCCTACGCACTGCCGGCTTTGGGCATACTAGCTCGCTGCGGAAAAGAATGCAGATATATAAGGTGAATGTAACGTAGGGAATAACACATACAAAAGCCCTTAGAATGGAGTCACCGGGTCATAGTTATTTTAGAGCAAATAAGAGGTTGGTAGGCTTTTCAGAGTGAGCATACGGTGGGTATCCTATTGTGCATGGATTAAGAAAGAGAATGGTGGGATGGTTCTATTAGCCGCTGGGGCAGCGGGAGTCATTGGAGCATACATTGGCAGCTCCTCCAGCGGCGGCACCTCCTTGCATGCACATATTGATTGCTAGGTTATCCACTTACTGGCTGGAAGAAATAAGTATAAATTAATTTCTTTTTCTCAAACTTTCTCTAAATCATTTCTTGTCAAAGAATTCTCGCCAAGTGAGTGATGCGGGGAAAGAAAGTGGTTCGAGTTTCTAATAGTATACCATCAGCTTCCAAGTATAGGAATACAATGAGAAAGACAAATAAGAGAAACACATAGCATCGACCACTTGGCTACATCCGCCCCTTATACAGCTAAAGGATTTTTCTCTTTTTTCCATTCATCATTAGTCTATTTATTCTGACCTCTATACTTCGATCGAGATATTGGACATAGAATGCAACTCTTTAAAAAGGAAAAAAGGAGTAATCAGCTGTGACACGAAAAAAAAGAATACTTACCACACGGATCCACTAGGATGGATTTTTTTTATACCTAAAAATGCAAAAAAGAATTCTTGAAATTTTGTTGCAAGAATTCATTTATAATAAGCACTCTTATCAATATCAAAATAGAGTTAGGTATTGTGTAGGTACCTTCTCAACGTAAGTGCAGAACGGTAGAAAGGCTGATCCAAATTTATTGCTGCAGCTATCTATTCAATGTAGAAGAATTTTCATTTTAAAATCAAAGGTTCATAATAATCTTTTCAAAAAGTCGTGTTCACGGTTATGAACGACTTGGAAACGGACGTGATGATCATAGATAACTATAACCTAAGTAAAACTTGCTGATCCACGTGTGCTTAAGGATGCTTCCTCTGGGTTGAGGGGTGATCCTAGATAGGAGGTTCTGATGAAGCTGGTGGTTACCAAGAATGTGATGGACAAGCCGAAGAAGTCGCTATCTTATACCTTTCAAAATATTCTAAGTAGATGAGCCTCTTCTCTCTCTTGATTACAATAAAGCTGGCTTTCCGCAAAAAGAAAATCCAGAGAAAGCCTTTCTTGCCAGAGCATGTAGATACTATGTTATCTAAGTCTTATGGAGTACATTCTCGAACTCAGCCTTGCGCCATTATTGTTTTTCTACAGAGGACCTAGTTGCAACTGAAGGTGGCTTCTACGTTGACATCGACAAGTAGTTGGGGGTCCCAGGTAGCAGCCTAAGGACGATGTGATGGACGTCGCTTTTGTTTAAGGCCTCTTAGGCCCTTTGCTAAGTTGTTGTGTAGAACAACATAATTTGCTTTCGCTGTGTGATGTAATGTTGGGTCTATGACCTCTGGTTTGTAATAACTCTAATATCTTACTCTGTTAAGAGTTTAAACTTATGTTGTTGAATCCCTGTGTACCGAATCATACTATGATCTTCCGTGTTTGGAGTTGAACTTAACTTAGATGGTGATCTGAGGTTAGTTTAACCCTAATCCAGGGGGGGTGCTACAGGTTTTGTTATCAGAGCAGGACTGCCTGTAGGAAACCCTTTTATTGGTCGATGTTGAGTCTAGAAGTTGACAAAACTATTTGAAAGTTAAAACTATTTGTAGAAACTCTGACTAGGATTCTTTTTACTCCTTCTCTGGTGTGTTTATGATGCTGGAGTTTCTCTTACCTTATTTGGTTTGAAAAGGTTTTCATTCCTTATCTTATATCTCAAAACTTCTAGGATCGTGGTTTTGGGGTTTTTTTCTAAAGTACTCCGTACTTGGTTGCTACTCTCAGAGTTCCAAGATATCTCAGTTTTGCTTGGTATGTAACATCTTAGCATTCCATTATCATGGTTTGTAAGTCAGCTGGTTAGTGTATACTTTAGTATGCTTTGGTACTACCATGCTTGATAAGATGATACCTTTATATCAAGTACTCTTTGTTCACTTTTCCGTCTTGTTCCTTTGATTCCTTGTCTAACCCTTTTCTTGTTCTTTCAGGATGGGTGACACTTCTCGTGCCCGTACCCGTGCTCATGAACAAGGTGCTGCAAATGAGGGTGAATCTTCCAACCTTCCTCCACCGCGTCCATGGTTCAACTCATGGTCATGTACGAAACCAACCGTGCTGACAACATGAGGCTCCTTGAAAGGATTGAGCGCAACACTGCTCAACGCCAGAACAATCAAGTTGGTATCAAGGACTTTGCACATCTCACTCAGCCAGTTTTCAGCTATTCCACTGAGCCACTTGATGCGGACTACTGGCTTCGCACCATGGAGCGCAAACTTCAGGTTGGTCATGTTGCTCAAGCTGATTGGGTGACTTTTGCTTCCTGCATTCTGTAGGGAGAAGCTAATTCCTGGTGGGAAAATTTCTTGGCTATACAAGAAGCTCAACATGTTGTTACATGGCAAGAGTTCACTGAAGCCTTCTGAGCTTATCATATTCCGGAGGGCCTGATGGATCAAAAGAGGGAGGAGTTCCTCAAGCTTAAGCAGGGCACTGGTTCCGTGTGTGGTTACCAGCGCAACTTCAATCGTCTTGCCAGCTATGCTACTGAAGAGGTCTCCACTGATGTTAAAAAGCAAGCTCTGTTCTACAAGGGACTGGATCCTGAGGTTCACCGTGATATCCATCTCATGGACTTTGGTAACTTCCAAGGTCTTGTTAATAAGGCTATGAAAGTCAAGAGTGGAAATGTGGAGTATGAAGAAACTCGTAAGCATCCTCAGGAGGGGTACAACAAGGCTGGTTCTAGCAATAAGAAGAGACGTGTCTTCGTGCCTTACAGTGTTGTGCCACGTGCTCCTTATACTCCAATGTCGTCTGGATATGATCCTCGTCCGAATGCTACTTCAAGCAATGCTGGTGGATCAAACTACCCTTCTGCTGGCAATGCATCAGGTTTTATATGGTTCAATTGTCGCCAGCCTGGCCACTATGCAAAGGAGTGTCCTCAAAAGAATTCCACTGAGAAGGCACAACCACCAAAGAAGAATGATAAGTATCCAGGTGCTGGAAAAGGTCGCCTGAACCATATCTCTGCTGAGGAGGCTTAGGAAGATCCAAGCGTCATCATGGGTACACTTCTTATCAATCAAATTCTAGCTAAAGTTTTGTTTGATTCTAGAGCATCGCATTCATTCCTGTCACAAGCTTTTGCTCAAATGCATGGGATAAGTTTTGAGGGGTTGTCTGTTCCTTTGCTAGTTCAGTCCCCTGGTTCTAGTTGGCGTTCCACCATGGTTAGTCATGGGAATCTAATCGAAGTTGCATTTCAACTTTTCCCCACTTCTTTGATCGCCCTCAAGTCAACTAATATTGACATAATTTTGGGCATGGACTGGTTGATCCTTTATCAAGCTATTCTCGATTGTACAACCAAGTATGTGACTCTGACTAGTCTTGTTGGCATAATAGTCAAGTATTGGACCATAGGTTCACTATCTCCTTCAGTTGTTTCTATTCCTGAAGCAGAGTTGTATGCTCTTAAAGTCTTACCTCCATTAGAGATCCAAGATGTTTCCGTGGTCTGTGAGTTTCCGGATGTCTTTCCTGAGGAGTTGCCTGGCATGCCACCTAATCGAAGTGTGGTGTTTTTCATAGAGTTAGTTCCTGGAACTGCTCCTGTTTCTAAAAGACCCTATCGTATGCCTCCTCATGAGCTTGTGGAGTTGAAGAAGCAATTAGAGGAGTTAGAAGGAAAATAATACATTCAACCCAGAACATCTTCCTGGGGATGTCCTACCATCTTTGTCAAGAAGCGGGATACCAATATACGGCGTCTGGTTGTGGATTATCGCCCACTCAATGCCGTGACTATCAAGAACAAGTATCCTCTCCCTAGGATAAATGATCTCTTTGATCAGTTAAGTGGTGCCACTGTCTTTTCCAAAATGGATTTAAGGTCAGGGTATCACCAGATAAAGATCCGTAAGGAAGATATTGCAAAGACAGCTTTCACCACTCGTTATGGTCTTTACGAGTATACAATCATGTCCTTTGGTCTTACCAATGCTCCAGCCACTTTCATGCGGCTTATGAACTCTGTCTTCATGGAGTATCTTGACAAGTTCGTCGTGGTCTACATCGATGATATTCTGGTTTATTCCAAGACTGAATAAGAGCACGCTGAACATCTTCGGTTGGTGCTGACAAAACTTTGAGAACATCGTCTCTATGCCAAGTTTTCCAAATGTGAGTTTTGGTTGCAAGAGCTTGTATTCATTGGTCATGTTGTTTCCGCCCAAGGGGTTGTTGTTATCCCCGATAAGGTCCAAACTATCCTCGACTAGGAGTCTCCTAAATCCGTCAAGGATGTCCGAAGTTTTCTCGGGATGATTGGTTATTACCATCAATTCATCGAGAACTTCTCCAGGATTGCAAAGCCGATGACTGATCTTCTTAAGAAGGATAAGAAGTTTGAATGGTCTGATAAGGCTAAAGAAAGCTTCCAGATGTTGAAAACCAAGTTAACAACGGCTCCAGTGCTGGTTTTTCCAGACACTAGTAAAGACTTTGTTGTCTTCTGCGATGCTTCCCACCAAGGTCTCGGATGTGTGTTAATGCAAGATGGGCATGTGGTGGCTTATGCCTCTCGTCAGCTAAAACCACATGAGAACAACTACCCAACTCATGATCTTGAGCTTGAAGTTGTTGTTCATGCTCTTAAGCAATGGCGACATAACCTTCTCGGTAGTTGTTGCGAGTTATACTCGGATCATCAAAGTCTGAAGTATCTTTTCACACAACCTGATTTGAATCTCAGTCAAAGAAGATGGTTGGAACTCATCAAGGACTATGATTTGGGTCTCAACTATCAACCTGGAAAATCCAATGTTGTTGCTGATGCGCTAAGTCATAAGTCTAATTGCAACAATTTGGTAATCAAACAATCTCAACTTTATCTTCATGAGGAATTTGCTAGATTGATTCTTGAAGTAGTTCCTCGTGGATTCCTTTCTACTCTTGAAGTGAAATCTTCTATAGAGGATGAAATCAAGCTCGCTCAGAAGAATGACTTTGAAGTTGCTGAGATCAAAGGAATCATTGCTAGCGTAGTTGCTAAGTGTTTCTATGTTGATAATCAAGGTATTGTTTACTTTGGTAACCGTCTGGTAGTGTCGAAGAGAACAAAGCTGAGGAATATAATCCTTACTGAAGCTCATGAATCACCTTTTTCCATTCACCCCGGAGGTACCAAGATGTATCAGGACCTTCATCAAAGATTTTGGTGGTCTGCTTGAAGAAAGATATCGGTCGTTTTGTTGTTGAATGTGACGTTTGTCTTCGCGTCAAAGCTGAACATCAAAGGCCCGCTGGTCTTCTGCAACCACATCGTATTCCTGGGTGGAAATGGGATGAAATCGGTATGGACTTCATCACTGGTCTTCCTAAAACTCCAAAAGGAAATGATGCAATATGGGTGATGGTTGACTACCTATCCAAGGTCGCTCACTTTCTTCCCATCAAGGAAAGCCTTCGAGCGAGTGAACTGGCTGATCTTTACATCTCTCGGATTGTTATTCTTCATGGTATTCCTAAGAAGATAACATCTGACCATGGGAGTCTGTTCACCTCCAAGTTCTGGGAAAGTTTCCAAACTGCTATGGGAACTCACCTTTCCTCCAGCACAGCCTATCATCCTAGTACCGGTGGTCAAACCGAAAGAGTGAATCAAATCCTTGAATACATGCTTAGAGCGTGTGTCATATCATTTGGCAAGAACTGGGAGAAATGCCTTCCTTTTGCTAAATTATCCTACAACAACAATTTTTAGTCCAGTATTGGTATGGCACCTTTCCAGTTCTTATATGGAAGAACCTGTCGTACTCCTTTGAACTGGTCAGAAACTGGCGAAAGAAAGTTATTTGGTATGGATATGATTCAGGAAGGAGAAGATCAAGTTCGTATCATTCGAGATCATTTGAAAAATGCTCAGTCTCTCCAGAAAAGCTATTATGATCGTCACCATCAACATGTTGAATATGAAGTTGGTGATCAAGCTTATCTCCGGGTCACTCCTCTGAAGGGTGTCCATCGTTTCGGTATCAAAGGCAAACTGGCTCCTCGCTATGCTGGTCCTTTCCGTGTTCTATCCAGGTAAGGTAACCTCGCATACAAGTTGGAGTTGCCTGCAAACTTCCCTGAGGTGCATGACGTCTTTCATGTGTCTCAACTCAAGCGTTGCTTCAAAGACCCGGTCCATGGTGTTGATCACCAAACTCTTGATCTCCTGAAGGATCTGACTTATCATGAGTATCCTATCCGTATCCTTGATGAAACCGAGCGCAAGACTCGTCGTCAAAACATCAAGTTCTTGAAAGTTCAGTGGTCTCATCACTCTGAGGACGAAGCAACCTGGGAACGAGAAGATCGTCTTCGATCTGAGTACCCTGCCTTCCTTTCTAAAACTTAGGAATCTCGCGTCGAGATTCTTGTAAGAGGGGTAGAGCTGTAACAGCCAAGCTTGTAAGATATGTACTTAGTACTTAAGCATTGCATGCATCTGTTAACTCAATAAAATGTTTGCATGTGATCAAGTGTGTGAGCTAAAACACAATTACCAAAAAAACCTAAAACCCTAAACTTCCCGTGTTTTTGATATGCATTCAATAAGGTTTTATATTTCGAAAGTATCAAAATGTGAAACCCAATTGGTTATGAGGGCCCCACAATAGTTGGTATGTCTTATGAAAATTAAAATTACAAAGAGGAATTGCAAAACAGCAAAAGAAAATACTTTCTAGAAAATAAAAACAGCAGTAGCCGTAGATGGGCCGTGGCCCATCTCCCTCTTTCCCTTCCCTGCCGCTCGCATGCGCAAGACAGCGGCCCGTACCCCTTCACTCCTCTTTCCCCTTTCTTCTTCCCAGCGACAGAAGGACGACGACGCAGGCAACCTGCTGTGTGTTGCCCTTGACTCCGTTCCTGCCTCGCCGAGATGCCCTCCGCGCCAAGATCCTCGCTACCGACGCCGGCGATGCCTATAAGACCCCCTGCCGCCTTCGGATGAACCTTATCCTCTCTCTCTCTCTTATCCAATCTCCACCTCCGGCCGAACCCTAGATCACGGGAGCTCTGGCTCGCCGTCGTTTCTCGCCTCCCCTCGTTGTTCCGAGCTCACATGCGTGACCGCCGAGGTCGACTCCGTCGATTGCCCCCAACAGCTTGAGCCGGCATGCTCCCAAAAGGTCCAATCGAGACCTTGGTCTCCGACGAACTCTGCCGCCGTCCCCGACGATTCCGGCCACCCCAAGCCTCTCCGTCGAGTCTTGCTAGCTCCTGGTGAGATAATGGTCCCAGTGGACCTCTCCAACCTCTTCTTCCCCTCTGGTTCGACCCCGTAACGTGCCTCATCATCGGCCGCCGTCGGGCAGCGTCACCACCATGCCTCCGGTGACCATCTAGCAGCGGCGCCGCCGCTAATAGGTGGCCCGCGATGCACTTGTTCTAGCGTGCCTAGTCTCACAAGCAAGCGCGTCCTCCGACGCCGTCTATCATCGCCATCTGGCCGTTCTCCGGCAAATCTGATGTGGCGCCACGGTGGCAGCCGACCTGGACTAGGCCCAACCTGGCAGCCGTAGTGGCTAGAGCCAGCCCCAGTGAGTAATGCCCTGTTTCCCCTTTGCGGGTGTGTATGCTGATGTGGCTCTGGGTGCCCCTAGTCAGCCACTGTGGCTAGGTGTATCTGGGTATAAAAAGTATTTTCTATTTTGTTTAAATATTTTTGAATTTGATATAAACTTGTAAATTCAATATCTTTTAATTTATAAGTCAAAAAAATACAAATAATATATCAAAATGTTTAGAAAATTGAGTTCTATCTATTTAAGTCATAATCATGCATTGATCAACAACTTTAATGACAAGTTTAATTAGAGAACAAAATTAACCCCTCCCATGTGTTTCCGGATTTTTTTCAAGTTAGGGTTTGTAACGCTCGGAACCACGTTAAACTGTCAAGCATGACTTAGGGTTTCAATTTCAATGTACTTTAACTTGTCATATCATCATCCTTGTTTGAGCATTACATCGATGCCATGTCTTGATTTTCGCCTTTGTTTCCGGTATTGGTTCTTCGCGATAGGATCCGAACCCGAAGCTGAAGTCAACAACACCGAAGATCCGTACCTGTCTATTGACGGACAAGGCAAGCGTAGCCTCTCACTCTGAACCTACTTTTACAAAGTATATTACTTTCCCGCTATGATGCACATGATTCCAATGTGGTCTTTTGTTAGTAGTTAGTGTTACCTCTCTGCTGCATAGTTTCCCAGTTGTAGCCTTATACTCCTGATCCACTGCTACTAGCATACCTAGGTCTGGCATCTGAGCGTTGCTAGAGCTTCTGAGATCGACAGCTTAGCGTGCATAGTATCAATGTTTGATCTATCTGAACGATGAATCAGAGGTGCCGGAGAATCTAGAAAGGTAGGAGGTGGTGACATCATCGAAGGAGTTAACTAATCATGCTAAGGCTTGTATGGGAGGCCACATTGGGTGTGGTTTTTGTAGTCCCATGCTCGCCACCATTAGGACCCAAGTTCTTTCCTTTTGAACCAAGATGAGCGTACAACCACACGGGGCCTAGAAAACCCCACGAGTAACTAACTTCCCTAGTAGATTCCATGAGTCACATAGTTCAGGCTTTCCATTTGGAATACGCATTGAAAACATTTTCAAAAGAGGAGGTGATGGAGGTGCATCATAACAGGTAGTGAAGCGTGGCCGCGGTTGCTTGGGGTCGATGGAGCCCCTGGTGAACCAACCTCGCCTCACATCTTTAGGGACCGGGTTCGGTACTTGACCCGCTACGACGGAACCATCCCTAGGGTGTGACTCATGGTCTCGGTGAAAGCAAGGTAAAGGTCGTGGTCAACCACCCTCTGCCGGCCTTCCAAGGAAGAGGGCTAACAATTTATCATTAAGAGTCGGTTGGTATGTGTGGGTAAAGTTGTACACCCTTGCAGGGTATTAATCTTTTCGAAAATCCGTGTTCACGGTTATGAACGACTTGGGAACGGACGTGATTATCATAGAGAACTATAACCTAAGTAAAACTTGCCGATCCACATGTGCTTAAGGATGCTTCCTCTGGGTTGAGGGGGTGATCCTAGATAGGACGTTCTGATGAAGCTGGTGGTTACCAAGAATGTGATGGACAAGATGAATAAGTCGCTATCTTATCCCTTTTAAAATATTCTGAGTAGACGAGTCTCTTCTCTCTCTTGATTACAAATAAAGCTTGCTTTCCGCAAAAAGAAAATCCAGAGAAAGCCTTTCTAGCCAGAGCATGTAGATACTAGGTTATCTAAGTCTTGCGGAGTACATTCTCGTACTCAGCCTTGCTCCATTGTTGTTTTTCTACAAAGGATCTGGTTGCAACTGAAGGCGGCTTCTACATTGACATCGACGAGTAGTTGGTGTTCCCACATAGCAGCCTAAGGACGATGGGATGGACGTCGCTTTTGTTTAAGGTCTATTAGGCCCTTTGCTAAGTTGTTGTGTAGAACAACATAATTTTCTTTCGCTGTGTGATGTAATGTTGGGTCTATGACCTCTGGTTTGTAATAACTCTAATATCTTACTCTATTAAGAGTTTAAACTTATGATGTTGAACCCCTGTGTTCTGTAATGTTACCGAATCATACCGTGATCTTCCGTGTTTGGAGTTGAACTTATCTTAGATGGTGATCTGAGGTTAGTTTAACCCTAATCCCGGGGGGTTCTACATTTGTGGAGCTTCCTTTATGATTTAAGTGGCATATATCACTTAATTAAGGGTATTTAAGGACAAGGTCTGGTTCTGTATGATACCAATATGTAAAAAACAATATCATCTGATAGGGATTGACAAAATGAAACCAAAAAAAGTGTTTTCACTAATTTATCAATTTTCTTTGATTTACTATGAATTTCCTAGTGATACAAGCTCTAGTTTTAGGAAATAATTCACTAGTATTGATATGTGGTTCCAAAAATTATTTCCTCTTTTGTTTGTCTAGGGTTTGATGGAATGATCCACCGAGAGTTGGAATCACTTTAAAATAATTAACAGAATGCCCTTGGGAAAATCCCAAAGTCAGTTCTAGAAGATATTTGTCTTTTTTGTAGATTTATTTTACAAGGGATTTTGATATGATTCCAAAGAAACATGCTAGGTATTTCCAATACCTTTCTATATAAATTGGAGTTATAAAACTTGGAGTTACTAAAATACTGGAGTAATTTTATTAGTGCAACAACCATACATAGAATAGTTTAATTTATAGTCAATCAACCAATGCTTAAAAAATCTTGGACTACTTGGGTTTGAATGGTATTGTGGTTTATGAGCCCTGAGAGTTTGAATTAGGTTAATAACACTTTAGATTTCACCAGAAGAAATTTCTAAAGACTAAAATGGCTTGTTTATGTTATTTTTGGCACTGGCAAAATAGGAAGCAATATAAGGTGGGGCCAGGGTGACATGCAAGATATCTATGGTACATTTAATTTCCAAAAGGATCTAACCCAATTTGAGTTATATAATTCACAAAAAGATTTTATGAGGGAAAAGAATACATCTCGGCACTTGATTTATTATAAATATTCTGGACATTATCTTGGTGAATCTTGGGTACCGCATGTTAGGGAAAATTCCAAATACATGATAAAAATAATAACTAGCCTTTTTTGTTTATTTTCCATTTTTGATTTGATATAAAACAACAAGTAAATAGCAGATCTGGAATGAGTTTATTAAAAAGGAAAAGAAAAAATAGAGATCTAGGCCAGATCATGAACGAGATTGGGCCAGGCAGTGAATTCGGCCCACCCGGGCATCTCTGCATGCGGCGGGAGCCGGTCTGAAACGACCATGGTGGGGCCCTTTTGTCATCGATGGAGAACCACAAAGGGGTAAGGAGCCTCCAGGGCCACCCAATTAGAAGGGTATCAACGACCCTAGGGTCTTCTCCTTCCTCGTGTTCATGCAACAGAGAAGAAACCCTAACAGGGGCTAGGGAAGCTACGGGAGATTACCTGAGAGCACGCTAGCGGCTGGGGAGCGGCAGAGCAGAAGAGGTGCATGCCGGAGACTCCAATGAGGGGAGGCATGTATGGGTTCGATGACGATACATGTCTCACGTGAATACGCTCATGATGCTCTCCTCAGTGCGTTACGATGAGGTCACCTACAATGCATGCATGTAAAAGGGAGAAGAAGGGTTAGATAGAGGAGGTTGAGAGGATCTTAGTGGTGCGACATGCAGAGGAAGGGTAATAGAGGAGGTGGAGCTATTCTCAGTGTTTTGGAGGAGGCCAAGAGCTCCTTTTCTTCTTCTAAAGAGCATGGCAGGGCAGGGGAGAAGGAGTGGGGCTTTGGGTGAGGTAGGTGGGAGTGTGGGGAGGCAAATGAGGGGCGAGAGAGGCCCCTGGGTTGCCTATGGCCTATTTAATCCAAGTTGGTGAGGTCCATGGTGGACGTTGTCCATGGGAGCAAGGGAGGAGAGTGGAGATCGTTATTGGATGACAGGGGTAGTGAGGGAGGTGTGTGGGGCCAGTTACACGACCAGAGAGAGAGGTGGGGCATGATGCCGCTATTGTGGCTTTAAAGATCAATATTTTATAGTTCTCTCTCTCACTTCCAACCATAAGGGACAATGAGGAGAGGAATTCTATAGTTCTTATATAGTGGTGGTCGACCAGGTTGTGTACTGGTACTATGGAGAAGTAGTGGACATGTTTTGAGGAGAGTTCTAAGGTTTTAGTTAATGGTTTTGCAAGGTGGCCAGTTTTCAATATGATGATGATCATGAATCAAAGTCTAGTAATTTTTCATGGAAATTTGATATAGTGATATTCGTAGTTGGGTAACGTCATGATATGGTATAGAGAATTGTTTGAGAATTATCCAAGCATTTTTGGTCCATTCATTTTAAATTATGCTAAAAGTGCTAAAATGGTTTCTAGAGATAACTTGATATTTTTGTATTGGACAATTGTGGGTTTTGGTGTGATATGTTATTGAATACCAAGTTATACTTTGGAGAATTTTCCTAGGATTTATTGAGATATAAAGTATTTTTAGCTATTATTTCTTGTTTCTTCCATTTAAGAAAAAGGGTGTAAAGAAATAATAAAGCATCCCAAAAATATTTATTTTTTAGATGGTAAGATAAGATAAGATATTTAGGACTCATGTGTGCCTTGATTTAGCAAAGTAGTTTGGAGAAAAACAAACATGCCTCTATAACAGATGTTTTTAGGATTGTGCAATGGAGGGGATTTAAGTAGATTTACGACCCAAATAACTATCGAATTTTTGTGTGTAAATTGTTATACCCAAAATGGATAATTTAAACTTGATGTATTCATCATTAGCAACCCTGGGTTTTGAAGAAGTAACTTGGGTTTAGAAGAACGCAAGGATTGGAAGATCTAGGGCATCAATATGTTTATGCCACCTAAACCTAGTTGGATTAGTGAGATTATACCTCACCTTGATGCAAGGGATGGATGTATGTATATACCAAGTTATGTATATGATCAATGTACCAATAGTTGGTCTAGGTTGTATTTGAGGGTGTATAGGAGCAGAGGCAAACTTGGCTGAAAATGAGGCTTCAATCACAGATTATCATGAAGCCTTATATACCATGTTGGTTTGGAAAGCACAAAGATCCAATGGAAGCAAGTGAAGGGTGTATTTATATAACATGGTTATTAGGTCACAACCATGAAAATAGTTGGTCAAAATAAGATAGCATGGGGAAGTGAGCTTTTGTCAAAGTAGGCATGTTGACTAGTTTTGTAGAAAAGATTATTATCTTGCCTGGAAAACCATCAAGAACAAGTGGTTCAAAATATGATTTTGCCAAGTTAAATAGTGGAATTTGGTAGTCCTTATTATGTTATAAAATTTGGTTCAAGTGCATTTCCAAAGATGCAGAAGGGTTGAGAAAGGAAAGGACTAAAAAATGTGATGTTGACAGCTTTTCCAAACTTTTTGCAGATTTAGGGTTTTTGACTAGGATACAAGAGGAGATGATTTTGAGAGGATGCTATGTTTCAAACTCATTATCAAGTGGATAATGTTGAAATGTTGATTGAGAATAAGGGATCCATGATTAGATTTTGTCTTCATTGAGTTGGAAACTATCCCCAGCTTGATCTGGTTAAGAGATGAGATGGTCACTATAGTGACTCGATATCAGATCAAGCTTATGAGACTTGCTTAGGATTTATATCCTTAGTTTAGCTTGATCCTATATTATGATCTCCTAGGGTGGATCATGCTATTTCCTAAGAAATCAACACATCAGCAAATCAAGACTATTCATCACACAGTAGATCATGGCAATTCATCTTAACAACTACTCAAACTGCTACTGAGGTTACCATCAAGCCTAGCTTGAGGTAGGGATGGGTATTTTGAAAATTTTGTTCTTTTGAAGGTAGATGAGAGTCTCTTGGTATTTTTACAAAGATTATAGTTCAAACGGATTTATAAAAAGGTTTTGGGAAAACTAGAGTTAAGGGTAGTTGAACTTCTGTCTTGAAAACATAAGGAGATTATATCATATAGATCTCCATAGTTTTCTTAGATAGAAGCTAAGAAATAATTGTTGTAAAAACTGCATCTTGGCTCAGGTTTTGATATTCCAGAACCATTGAGAATATGTAAAATAAGCCAAGACATATCTTTTGTTAAAAGCTTTTGTAAAAAAGGGGTTGAGGTAAGAAGTATATCATCTACTACACAATGCGATGCATAAGCACAACTAACAAGCATGAAAACATGGCACCACTTAACAACAAAAAGTTTTTGTTCCCACTTATTTTTTGCACTCTGGAAAACTAATCAGGGTTGCTGAATTTGGTAGGTTACATAACTTTCCCCCTTAAAAGAATCTCGTCCCAAGATTCGGGGGAGTAGGGTTAGGAGATTTTGAGTAAGGGTAATATTATGTGCCTTAATGAACTAACTGGTGGGATTCATCTTTGAACAAGGTGACTATGTCGATGCAGTTGATCCTCGGTCTTTTGGGATGTACGGATAGTTGAGCAAGCTTAAGACCTGGTTTCTATGGATGATCTTATTTTCTTTTCGAAGTCCATATCTCGCGGGCTGAGGATGGACGAATTACCTCTAATTGTAACATAGCGAAGTAATCTTCTGAGGATATATTCTTCGTATTGATGTCTTATTTTCCAGGACCAATGGTGTTTTACTAAGCGGCTTATCGTATCTTATTCAACAACTAGGGTCAAAACTCCGAGGTGCTTCTGGCAGAGGGTTACTCTATTTTTGTGGAAAAGACACATTCTTTTCCCCTTAGGGTTTAACTAGGGTAGCTCGGGCTATCAAAGTGCTTTCTTCTTGAGTTGAGACGATGGTTTGGGCGGTTGTCCGATGCCGTTGACGGATCTTCGGTGATCTTGAAATTTATGAGTGCCTCTTTGTAAGACTTCATAGAGAGCTTTCTCTTCAGGGGTTGATTTGTGAGTTGCGTCGAGGTTTCGGGGGGGGGGGCTCTTTTGATGTAGAGTTATTCTGTTGGAGTGGGAAAGATGCAGTCTTTCCCCCTTAGAGTGATACTAACGATGGGTAGAGAAGACATAGATCTTCTTTCTTGGAGTTGAATGGTGAATACTGAAATCTTCCGCCTAAGGTTGAAATCTTCAGATGACGCCAGCCAACTTTATCCTACAGGCCTCATATACTAATTTTATTATTATTTAGCCTTTTAGAGTGGTTGAATCTGCAGATCTTCTAGACGGGTTAGATTTGACGGGGTTAGCAAACTCGGAGGTCTTTAGGTGGGTCTTCAGGTATTCTTGTCGTATTGATTCTGAGCTTTGTGGGTACTGGGAAGATCGAGTAGACTTTGGACGATTTGTTGATGAGGTCTATTTTATGTTCCTCTGACGACTCTCGATGTGATGTTTGGGGCAGGTCCTTGGATTAGAGACCTTCCTAAGGTATCACTACAAGAAAAATGTCCTTTTACAACGGACAATTTTCGTGGTTGAAGGCCCGTTTTTCGTGGCTGAAAAGCCCTCTACGATGGATGCCCTTCGTGGTATAAGCCCCGTCACAAATGATTTTACCATGTTTTTTTCCGACCTGGCAGATCACACCCTTCAACCACAAAAAGTCGTTCGGTCATAGATCTGTTCACCAGCCTCGCTGACTGCTGACGTCATGCAAACTGCCATGTGGCGAATGATGTTAATGGCTAGTTAGCACTATTAATTGTCAGTAAAACCGTGGGAGAAGTCAGGCCCAACCAAGGCCTGATAATTCTTTAGTGGGTCAGCCCATTAAGTGAATCCAATAATATCATAACCTGTTACTGTTTCGTCATGCACTGTTACAAATGGGCCCACAAGTGGTGCCATCGACGGCCTGTAAACTTTTTGGCATGTTACGGTTTGTACCTACACTATTTTATCCTGTTATTGTTCTGCCCTGCACTATTCGAGATAGGCCCGTTTAGCCAGCCCGCTTTGGCTCGTAACCTTTCTGGCCCGTTAATATATAGCTATGCACTGTTCGAAACGGGCCCATAAACAATTGGGCCCATTACTATTCAGGCCCATAAATGATCGTCTCATGTTTTGGCATATTACTGTTTTGACTTGGTATGTTTCTTGGCCTATTACTATTCTGGCATGGTGCAAATTCTGCCTGTTACTGTTCTGGTATTTTTTTGTCCTAGCCTACTACTATTCTGGCCCGTTACTGTTTTTGCCATTTAAGGTTTTGGCCCTTTACTTTTTTGGTCCGTTACTGTTTCCGTACTATTATTGTTTTCAGCTTGTTACTATTTCGGCCTGTTACTGTTTCGACCTACCACTGTTATGGCATGTTACTATTACCAATCACGCCTCCGGGTCGGCCACGTTACTTTTACGGTCTTTTATAGTTTCTGCATTTCTGGAGCGCATTCCGATATCATAAAAGGTGTACAACTTGTGAGCATTTTTAATGTTCATCGTCTGCGTAATACAAGATGGGCAAATACAAAGCACTATATTGTACCCCAATCAACCTCGCTAGCGCAGGTACCGCCTACCACTATGTGTGGAGGCGTCAACTAAGTTCCTACACGGCCTATGAAAATAATCCAGATATTACGTCAAATGCAAACTACTTAAAATTATTACATATTATCAACTCAAAGTAAAGAAAAATTGGCATTTTAGTTGACAATCAAGTTGATAGCAGTCCTCAGTTTGCTTTCTCCATCTATCACCCGCATCTCGTTCTTGAGTGTGACATCTATATTCGAAAAAACCTTGAGACATGATCTTGCAGCCCCCTCTTTCTTGGCGATAGAAATAATTGCAGTCTGAAACTAAGTAATAACAAGTTAATACATCAAACAGGAAAACTACTGATTTAAATGATATGACAGGAGCTACGAACTGGAGTTTACTACTAGTCAATGGTTCGAATATATTGACCATCAAATCAAACAAACAGGACAAACAAGCATTAAAGAAGTGTGCCCTCCGTGAAACGAGAAATATAACAATTTGTGTGGCTTAGAATTTCAGTAAATATAAACTAGCCAGGTCAATTCAACAAATATATATACAGAATAAACCAGACAATGGCATGCAGTTACTGTCGTAGCTAAGAATGAACGAGACATAAATTATAACCACATCATGCGAGAACTTGTAGAACACGAAGGGAAATCACAAATGAACCTGTAGAACATGACAAGCATGCATTAGACAAGTGTGACTACAATGAAATGAGCAATCAAACAAAGTGTTTCTTAGAATTTCAGCAAATCTAAACAAGCCAGGTTATTTCAACAAATATAAATGGAAGTAGTTGTATAACCTAGAAAGCAAGAGACGTTGGTTAACTAAAAATTTGCGGTCAGCTACACCATGGCATTCAGTAACTGTCGTACCTAAGAATGAACCATATATAAATTATAATGACATCATAACGGAACATGCAGAGTAGGAACACAAACCAAAAATGAACTACATAGTAGAGGATATTTATGTCGTTGCTTAGGATGAACCGGCACCAGATTAGAAATATAATGTCGTCTCTTGCGAACCTGTAGAACAGGACAATCAAGCATTAGATTGGAAGTGTGGCTACAACAAAATGAGCAATCAATCAAAATGTTTTTTTAGAATTTCAGCAAATATAAACTAGCCAGGTCATTTCAACAAATATATATATAAGCAGTCGTTCCTAGAATGGAAGAGACGTTGGGTGACCTAGAATTTGCGGTGAGCTACACAATGGGCATGTAGTTCCTGTCGTAGCTAGGAACCGAACAGAAATTATATTGGCATCATAAGAGAACTTGTAGATCAAGAATGCAAACCTCGAGTGATCATAGCTATAGAGATAGCTATGTCGCTGCTTAGGACAAACCATTAGATATGAAATATAATGGCATTGCTTGTGAACCTGTAGAACATGACAAGCAAGCATTACACAAGTGTGCCTACAAATGAATTAACCAATCGAACAGAGTGTTTCCTAGAATTTCAGCAAATATAAACTAGCCAGGTCATTTCAACAAATATATATGAAAGAAATAGTATATCCTGGAATGCAAGAGACGTTGGGTGACTCGGATTTTGTAGTGACTTACACAGTGTTCATGCAGTTGTTTTCGTAGCTAAGAATGAACGAAACAGAAATTATAATGGAATCTTGCGAGAACTTGTAGAGCCAGAACACAAACAACGAATGGACTACTCAATAGAGGATAGTTATGTTGTTGCTTAGGATGAACCAGCTCCAGATTAGAAATATAATGGCTTCTCTTGTGAACCCGTAGAAGAGGACAAGCAAGCCTAAGACAAGTGTGCCTACAATGAAATGAGCAATCAATCAAAGTGTTTCTTGTAATTTCAGCAAATATAAACTGGCTGGGTCATTTCAACAAATATATATGGAAGAAGTCATTTATCCTGGAATGCAAGACACGATAGGTGACCCCGAATTTGCAGTGAGCTACACAATGGGCATGCATTTACTGTCGTAGCTAGGAACCAAAATAGAAATTATGAAGGCATCATAAGAGAACTTGTAGAGCAAGAATGCAAACTACGAATGCACTATATATATAGTTAGGATAGTTATGTTGCTGATTAGGACAAACCATTAGATATGAAATATAATGGCATTCCTTGTGAACCTATAGAATAGGACAAGCAAGCATTGCACAAGTGTGCCTACAAATTAATTGAGCAATAAAACAGAGTGTTTCCTAGAATTTCAGCGAATATAAACTTGCCAGGTCATTGAAACAAATATATGTGGAAGCAGTAGTATATTCTGGAATGCAAGAGATGTTGGGTGACTCAGAATTTGCGGTGAGCTACACAATGGGCATGTAGTTACTTTCGTAGCTAAGAATGAACGAGACAGAAATAATAATGGCATCATGCGAGAACTTGCATAGGAGGAATGTAACATCCCAATTTTAGCAACCCTGAATTGCTGTCCAAATAGGCAAAATTAGGGGGAACAAAAACTTTTTCTTGTTAGCTGTTTCAATGATTGCTTACTTTTTTTCTTGTGTTCATGCAACTATTTGTGCATTAGGTGAAATACTTCTTCTCTCAACACTATCTGACAAAAGCTATTTCACAAAAGAGATGTCTTGGCTCATCTTTCATATTCTCAAATGTTCTGTCATTTCAAAGCCTGGCCCAAGATGGCTTTAACATAACAAAAGGTTTTTCTAGTTCTACTAACAAAACTATGGAGACCTATATACAATCTCCATATGTTTTCAAGACAGAACTTTCAACTACTCTTATCTCTAGGTTTTCGAAAACCTTTTTTCTAAAACCCCTCCACTCCAATCTTGGTAGAAATACCAAGAGGTATTCATCTCCCTTCAAAACACAACCTCTTCAAAATACCAATCCTTACCTCAAGATAGGCTTTATGGTAATCTTAGTAGTAGTTCATAAGTTTGAATAGATGAGTTGCCTTGATCTGCTGTCTGATGAATTTCCTTGATCTGTTGATTGCATTGTTTACTTCAGAACTAGAGTAAGCTAATATAGTTGCTCATCCCTTAGGACCCAATCTATGTTTGTGATCATCAATCTCAAACCAAGCATCCAAATGTGGATCTACCCTAAGCCACTTAAGTGACCAACTCATCTCCCAATCAGATCAATCTAGGGATAATCCCTTTTGATAGCTTCCTACTCAGTGAAGATCCAATCCAAGCATGGATCCCCTATATTCAATCTATACCTCAACATCAACCACTTGATGGGAAGGATAAACCTTTTCCACTCTCTCAATTTGTTTCCCACTTGTAATCTAGTCTAAAACTCTACATCTGCCAAAATGGCTGAGTCTGGATTTCATATCTAGATTCAATCTTTGGAGCTCTACCTTTTCCAACCTAGGTGCATTCTTGAGAATGTACTTGAACCATCTTGTAGTACATGTTTAGTACTACCAAAGCCCACTCTTTCACTTGGCTAAGCCATTCTGGTTCCCACTCTTCCATGATTGTTTTGTAGTCAAGATAATAATCATTTCTGCAAATCTTATCATCTTGCCTATTCTGGCAGAATCTCACATCTATATGCTACATCCCCTTGACCAAATATTTGCATGGTTATGATCTACTAACCATGTCTTATCAAACCCTACTTCACTCGTTTCCATTGGAATCTTGTGCATCTTAAACCCACCTAGTTTATATGGCATCATGACAATCCTGTTATGGCAGCCTTATTTTTCATCAATGTTTGCCATCACTCCTACAACACCTCAAATACAACCAAGCACAATTCTTACTTCCCAGATCATCTATATAAATTGGTATAGCTATCCATATATCCCTTTTACCAAGGCGAGCTATGAGCTCACCAATCTAAGCATGTTTTGGTGGCATGTAAATAAAAAAAACCTAGGTTCCCTAAATCCTAGTTTCTCCCCATTTCACCAAGATCCTCCAAATGGACAATGAAGTAGGAATCAAGTTTACATCATCTACCTTAGATACAATCTTTTTCCAAATAATTTCCATAATTATTGGAGCCTAAAACTATTTAAATCCTTTTTCTAGCAAAATCCTCCAAACCTTGTCCATAAAGGAAAGTTTGTTTTTCTCCAAAACACTTTGCCAACTAAATGCACATTTGATTTTTATATATCATAATCCACCTTCCCCTCTAAAAAATAAATATTTTTGAGATTCTTTATTATTTCTTTGCCCTATTTCTTAAATGGCGGAAACAAGAAATAATTTCTTAGAAATACTTTTTCATCTCAATAAATCCCAATAAAATTCTCAAATGTGTAATATGTTTTTCAGGACCATACCAAATCAAAAACCCACCTTGTACAATGTAAAAATCTCAAATGATCGTCTAGAATCTACTTCTGCCCCTTTGGATTAAATGATATAAAGTGGTCTAAAAATCTCAATTAATTCCCTAGGTTATATATTGACCTTACCCATCTACCAGTACCATATCCTCACTTTCCACAATATAAGTTTTCCAACTTCCTTCACCACCTTTGTTTGGGTCAATTTTGCCTATCAAGCATTTACCCCAAGCAAAACCCAATCAAACCACCATCAATGACCTTGTTGATCACCACCAGCACCAGACATCACTCCCTGGTCGCAGATCTGTAGCACCCTATGACTTTTGTCCTTTACCTCTTGGACAGAGAGACTAATAAGGTGAGAGAGAGAAGCCATTTTTTTGCATATCTTAGACAAATCTTTCTCCTTCCTAGCTGCAACAGCCACCTCCCCTACAACCAGGAGATGGGCGTGTACCTGAACCCACATCCTTGCCCTACTCCACCTGGCAGTAGCTCTGGCTAGCCCTAAGCCCCTCCCCTCTATATTTATTTCCCATAACCGATGCTAGAGAGAGTGTGGCCTATTCACTCCCCCGTCCCTCCCAACCTAGCAGGAGCCTCTCATGCATCCCCCAATCCCTCCTCTCGAGCTCCACCACCCCATTCGACCAATCCCTGGCTGCCTCCCTCTCCCCATCATCCCCATGGTATAGGTTCACCATTAACCAATCCACCTCGATTAAAAGGGCCAGATGCCACCCCGCACCCCCTTGCCCCTCATTTCCCCTCCTCTCCGTCGTCTCACTCATCCCCTAGCTCCCCTCCCTTCCCTCTGCAGTGGTCTAGCCAGAAGAATCAAAAGGCGCAGTGTCGGCCATGGTCCAGCTTAGGCTATAGATCTCCCTCTCGTTCTCCCCTCTCCGTGCATGCAACCGTAATGTGTCAACACCCGGATTTTTAATCCCAGATGCTTGTTATGCCATACATCGCAATCCTAGGATTATCATTTTTGCGAGACATAACAGATTGGATATCACAGTACATCATCCATTAAAAACCATACATAAGGTCTTACACAAATCAATATCTCATGATCTAGTCTTAATACAATTCAAGTAGCGGAATAACGTAATAATAACGATGGGAGATGATCCTAGTTGTCGTAACCTTCCTGCTGTCCGTCCTCCGGATAGTACTCTTCATAGTCTGGCCACGGGAATAGCCCTGGACAAAGCCATGAGTACTCTTTAAGTACTGGCAAACTAATCCTAACAAGTGAGGTGGTTTTGAGTAGGAAATACTAAGCTCTAGGTTGTTTTGCAAAAAGCCACATTTATCTCTACTGAGTTCAGAAGCAAAGAAAGCTAGTTGAAAGTTTTATAACACCTAAGTGGGAACTTGAATTTCATATCACAACCCTATTATGGTCAAGGAAAAGTCATTAATCATTTCACAAGTCATTTTGAAAACATCTGACGACGGAGCAGTATGGTCACTCCAACTGTCCATAACAGCGGACGCGGCTATTCGAATAGTTTGACACTCTGCATAGGTGGTACACTTTCACCACAATATTCGATACATCCGTCAGGAACAATCCTGAATTGACCATACTTAGTATGCGGATAATCAATCCTAACCTTTCAATTAAACGCCCTAGTATAGGCACCTCTCCTGTGAGTTTGGCCTGCCAACCATGACCAACTGTCATCTTGGGAACTGCACAGGTGGACAATCTTCACAAGGTAGCCTCAGCTCAAACCTTGGCCGCAAGGGAACCCATACTAAGGTATATAAATTTCCAGTCAAGCCCTAACCAAATTTCTGGTATTGTGGTTGTACTGTAAAATTGGAATGGTATCGCATCCAGACAACCATCAGTTTTATAAAGGGATAAGGCTCATACCTTAACATTTTCATCATCAAAATCATCTGGTGTTCAAGAACACATGTCAAAACATTTCAGTAGAATGTCTCATCATTCTAAGGTTTTCATAACCATTTTCACCAAGTATTCCCATATAAAGTTGATCAAGTTTTATGCTTAGCACTAGCATCTACAAGTGGGGGTAAACACTAATGAGGGGTGGTAATCAAGTGTGAATGATCTAAGTTTAGTCTCATGCCTCAGGATGACATCTATATTATCTAGCTTAGGTCAAGTTTTATGCTCTTTATCCTACCTTTAAATATCTTTCTAGACTCTACAAGTCCCTAAGCAAACTCTAATAGAAACCTTTGATAAAGAAATAAAATACTAAGCTTGCAAGTAAAACTAGGATTTGGTATCATCAAGGGGTATAATCACATATGCTTAAGGTATCTAGTTTGCATAGTTGTAATGCAAGGTTAACTTGCAAAGTCAATAGCTTGCATAATTGCAAGTATAAGCTTGCCTAGTGCAGAGCAGTGGTTGAAGTTCTCCTCGGCTTCTTCCTCGTAGTATCCTTCTTCCTCCTCGTATCCTTGGTCGGTACTAGCGTCTATAAATAAATACGAGGTACACAATCACCTCACAATACTTAACTAATTCTATTCATCACACCAAGGTTTTCACTAGATGATATAGGATCATCACAAACATTACAATCATTAAGGCAAATAGTTTTGTTTCCTTTATTTTAGAAGAGAAATTTCTACTCATTCAAAAACTACTTAAGATTTAATATTCTCCAACTAAAACATGGGATCATGTTGACACATGTCATCACAACATATTTTAGTACATGGGAATGTGATTTAAAGTGGTGTCACAATTTAATAAGGTTTAACCTTTATTTTAATTAAATAGAGTGACTAGAAATGCCTATGAGGCATTCTTTCATTACTTTATCATTATTTCTACAAGTAAACCTATATATTTTAATATGTTCTGAAAGGTATGGTCAATTGTGATTTTTGAGAGTTGGAATCAACTCAAAAGATTTTATGGTTGAATTTTGAAAAATGTTTGAATGCAGAAAAGCTTTTGCATTGTTATTTTTACTATAGGTGATCTACAAATCCAATTGGTTTGAATCCAACAAGCTTGGAATAAGCATTCCAGTACCTTTCTAACAAAATTGGTTTCATGCATTTTGGTTCAGTGAATCGAGCTGGGTTGAATTTTGAATCTAGATACATAACTAAGTTTGAAACTAAAAGAATAAATCTAGATTTGAATTACTGGGTCGCGCGGGAGGTTAACTGGGCCAGCCCACTACGCACAGCGCACGCGTGGGCTGGTTACGTGGCTGTCCCCACTCGTCAGTGCGACAAAGGGGTGCTAAGAAATATGGGGGGATGTGGACCGCATGATCAAGCTCTAATCCTACGGCTGCGATCCATCGTCCATGTCGGGCAACACCGGCGAGACAGAACCCTAGCACAGCCAGTGGGGGTCGTGGGAGGCTCACCGAGGCTCAGGAGATGGTCGGCAACAGGGGAGAACGATGAAGTCGACGACGGCGATCCTCCTGGTACCGGTAGCTCCTCCTGGGACGGCTCCAATCGACGACGCCCTTCTCCTCGAGTAGCGGCAGGCTCCGGCCAAATTCTGGCGATGCGCTGCTCGCCTTGCTCCGGGACTGAGGTGGGGTTATTCTGACAGAGAGGAGAGTGAGATGGTGTGAATAATTCGTGCTGGGGTGGCCTCTATTTATAGTGCCTGAAGGGGACAGACGGGCACGGGCTGAGCTCATCATGGTCGTCGGCACAGCGAGCTAAAGGAATGGGCAAAGGTAGGGGACAGTGGTGTGTTCCCTGGCGAAGCTCAACATACACGGCGTGGGGCGCTGCGAGATGTTCGGAATGTTGCTGCTCTTTGAACGGGTCCAAAGGTGGTTTTAATTGCGCACAGCGTCTAAGGTCCATGCGGCGGCGAACGGGCATGTCTGCGGTGTTGCTGGGGTGCTGGCGATCCTGCTTGGACGCGGTGAGGGTAGCACGCGGTATGTGGGCGTGTGTCACGGTTGGCGCTCTGGCGCGCTCTCGGCTCGCTCGCAGAGAGGCTTCGCATGCTCAGGCTATGTGGTCCAGGAGTTGGCTACGCTCGAGGCTTGGACAGGGGATGGCGGTGGACGGTGGATAGTGTCCCAGACATTCTTGCTAGGCTTGGTTCTTCTCCTAGCTTGCTGTCGACATCGGGGTCGTAAGTTAGGCTCGGCATGGTCACCATTAATGGCTATGGCATGCCCACAGTGAGCTAGATCATCTACTGAGAGTGTAGTGCGAGCTATAGAGGGAACAAGTTAGGCCAAATTTACTGCTCACAATAGTGTTTGTGGTTTTTTGTTTGGTGATTCCAAGGTGTTTAATGAAATGGCAGCAAGAGATTCAAACTTGGTGGGTGTCTTGGTTACATCCTAGGGAGTCTTTGGTTAGTGGGATTGGTCAAGTGGAATTGGTTTGGTTGGTTTTTGAAAAAGGGGTGATCTTCACATATGTATCAAATTCAATTTTGAACTGTGATTTGAATCAAGTTGCCAAGTGTTTCTGCAAGTTTGAAAGGTGGGCTTTGATTTACTTTTACTTGGTCTTTCCAGGGGTGAAAATAAATGGAAAAGTTTCTGTTTGAAATCTTGGACTAGAAACACTCAAAGTGGCCTAGTGAGCAAGATTGGCAAAAATGACCATATGCTTTATTTGTTTTGTTTTTGATTTTCTCTTGATTTGTTTCTACCTAGAAATATTTTAGATGATGTTGTTTTCACCTTTAAACCATTTATTGATATTTATATCAATTACACAAGTCCATTCATGCATTCATACAATCATCACATACACACATGCATTCCTATTGATTTGATTAACAAAAGTTTTTGTTAACCCTAATTTTGGTGATTGGAATTTGATAATCATTGTTCAACATTTTTGGGATGTTACAAACCTTCCCTCCTTAAATAAAATATCGTCCCGAGATTTGAGAAAGAAGAAAGAAGAAAACTAGGACTTAAAAACATCGGGAAACTCCGTCTTGATGTGATCTTCTCGCTCCCAGGTAGCTTCTTCTTCAGTGTGGTTACTCCACTGAATCTTGAGAAACTTGATGCTTCGGGTCCTGGTGGTCCTGAAAGCTTCCTCTAAAATACCGATGGGTACTTCGGGATATTTTAGGTCATCGCTGATCTCTATGGTCCAGTGATCAATGTTCTTGAAAACTTCAGTCTTCTCCGGGACTTCAAGGCATTTGCGAAGCAATGATATATGGTACCCCTTCACCCCCACCTCTCACCGCCGCGTGGACCCCGGCCGGCCTGGTTAACACCTCTCCCCCCGCTCTTGGTAGCGCCCCGGGTTGGCCTAATTCTGCAGCGCGGCCCAACTCTGTCGCAGATCAGGGCCGCTGCACACTTGCCCTATTCTTTTGTTAATTAAATTACAGATCTAGAATTTTTGCACTTTGTTTTAAATTAATATGAAAATGATAAATACCATATAAAATACATATATAAAAATCCTCATGTACCTGGGTCTTCCCTGAAACATGCACCAACCCTATTTAGCCCATAGGATGTCTAGAATAATTATAATAAATCAAAATCCTAGAGGTATACTTTTTACAAAATAAAACTTTCTGTGAGTATTATAAGGTATTCTATGTACCTTGCAACTCCCACTGGCCCCACCTTATTTTACTTCCTGGTTTGCCCACAACAAAATTAACATAATCTCAGGCCAATTATGCTATTAGAAAATTATCTAGGTCAAATAAAATGAGGTATTGGCCTAATTACAATTCTTTGTACATCTACATACCCATATATATCAAACCCCAGGTTCCCAAAATTTATTGAGATCCCTTTGAATTTTTGGTGAATTAAAACTTTCTTTACATAGTTTATTCACTAATAAATACACTACAGTAGTTCTATAAATCCAAAAAAGATTCCAATTTCTACAGAAATATATTTCCAATACATAACATATATCCTTGAAACCACATCAAAAGCTTCTATAGATTAAATATGATGAAAAAGACAAATCTCATCCAGGATTGCCTTTGGGAATTCCGTGAGGGCATTCTGTTAATTATTATAATTTCATTCCAACTACTCTTGAACCAATCCATCGAATCCTACATAATAACCCAAGTAAATAATTTTTGGAGCTATAGAATTTGTCTGGTGAATTATTTCCTAAAACTGGAGCTTTATCAATTATAAAAATCATTATAAATCAATGGAAATTGATAAAATAGTGAAACCACTTTTCTAGGATTCATTTTATCAATACCTCTCTGATGGTATCACTTTTGTACAGTGGTATCATACATAACACGTCCTTGGTCAAAAACCCCTCTCTTAGCTAGTTCCTAGACTATAAATCCAAAAGGATCTTCTCCTAATGCCTCCAAATCTTCTACTAATCTCATCAAAACAATCATCTAGCATCTTACTGCCTATTACATTGTATTTATATATTTCGTGTTGTATGTATTGATGCTTTTATGCAATGTATTGATTGTGGTGTCGTTTTTTTGCATGTATGCTCAATAACAACGATAGTTGCGATTGTGTGACGCCGAGAAGAAGGAAGCATCGGTTTACTCTTATTATTATTGTATTCGGTATTCTGGTATTATAAGGAAGTCAAGGGACATGTCGCTGGTCACAGTCAAGCCACCATTCCTGAACTCCTATATTGACCTACTCCTTTTTATCAATTGTTTTATATCTTGTTTATGAATTTCATGATTAAATGCATGGTTTGTTTCAAATAAAAGGCATGAGTAACTTGGATCCTCCATGTTATGGATGAGTGTCCATTAGGACACATACACTATTGACACCCATATTTACCCTTTAGATCGAGGCTAAGATTCTTAGCATCTTCCCTCTTGGAAACTACGGGTTTTTCAATGATAAAACCATTTCGGGTTTTACCCTACTCCAAAGTTTTCAAAATAAAACTCTTGGAAAGAGGCATTGTTTCTGAGTGGAGGTTTTACTAAATAAGATATGAGGAGGATAATGAGAAAGTTGAGAAAGAGAAAGAGAAGGGTTGTTCTACGCCTTTACCGGAACAATTTATCCATGCAACCACACTACCCCAGTCGGTGGGGCTTAGCTCGTAGTTTGTTGTCTTTAGCCGGGGCTGCTTGTACTTTCTTAAGGGGAGAAATACCTGGAAGCCTAGGTAGGCCCTAAAACAAATCTTCGGATTTGGGGTCTATTTCTTGCTTCGGCAAGAGTGTGCCTGTCTCGGTAGGAGTGCTGGTGCAACAATTTTGTCTCCCGCGGACGGTATGATTTAGGAGTGGAGAAGGAAGTGGAGTCACCGAGGTTATTGTATATTGCCAAGCTGCGGATTTGGGTATACGGAAGTGCAGAAGGGAGGACTATGGCTGAGGGCCACATACTCGTTGCTAGGGAGAACAAACCCTAAAGGAAAAGCCGTTGTTGCTAGGGATGACAAATGAAAGGTTATGTTTGATTATTCGAACTCTCGTCTACCGTGTGTAGCGGGCCAGTTGTTGTATCCCGGCGGATGTATTCATTCTTGTGGGTAAAGTGCACAAACTCTGCAGAGTCTAATCTATTCGAATAGCCGTGTCCACTTTCAAGGACGGTTGGAAAGGTGATTGCTAGGAGTACCCTTGGGATATGTTTAAGAGGAATAAAAAGGATGTGACTTGGTCACGAGGAAAGATAAGAACGAGTTTGGCATGTTTTAAAAATGGTTTTACTATAAAACTGTTTTCAACAAAGTTTTTTAACAGGGAGATGGGGATATCTAGACATTCAAAAAGGAGGCATAGTTTACAAAAACTCTTTTTCAACAAAGATATAGAGATTCCAATGTTAGGTTTTTCAGAACCAACTGTAGTATAGAGCTATCTCGCTACAGACCAACATGCATTATCCTGTTACCTTGTCTTGGTAGTTTGCGAGTACATTCAAAGTACTCACTGGTATTATCCCTTGCTATTTACTTGGCCAAATTGCAGATGTTAAGAAGTGACGAAGGTGCTGACGTCTATGCGAGCTAGGCCGTCTTCCTAGTCAGTCGCCTGTAGGTTAAGGCACGACACGGGCTCTGCACTTGAACATTTCCGCTACTTGTTCTTTGTGTGTTTTACCCACCTTATTAAATTCTGATATTCTTTTATTAAACAAAAAATGTTAATGGTTAATTCCTAAAATTCTATAAATATTATATCTAATATTTTTATGGTGTAATATAATAATATAAGATCTCAAACTTCATTTTTATTTAATTTTAACTCTTATTATTATTTTCTTAATATTCTTTTTAGGAATATTCATTTATATTTCTATGTTTTTTTTACCAAACAAATAGTAAGTTAGTATTTTTATAAAATACTTTACTCTTTTAGTATAATAAACATATTTTTATTTATTTCTGAGTATTTGATTTATTTTTATAAAATTCCCTTAAGGAATATATATTATAAAAATATTTAACTTAAATTTATTCTACTGAAAAATAATTTTCTTAATTTTGTTTGGTAGCTTATATTTTTTGTGAACTTATAGATATCTTATAATTTTCTTAATTTTGTTTTTTTTGGGTTGTGTGTTAGAACTTCTTTAGATCTATCTATCATTACTTATCCCTATTTAACCAACAGATGCCTCCTAGACGTGCCAACAACCGTGCCAACAATGGAAACAACAACAATGGAAATGACATACAACAGATGATGACATCATAGGCTCAGCTAATGCAGTGGATGACACAATTCATGGAAACCATCAACAATTAGAATCAGAATCTAAACAACAACAACAACAACAACAACAATAACAACCAGAACAACAACAATCCACCAACTCTGGATATGCTTACTAGATTACCAAGGTTGAGACCTGCAAAGTTCTCTGGTACTTCTGATCCAATGGTAGCCGATGACTATTTACGTTCAGTGAATAGAGATTTAGTGACTGTTGGATGCTCTGATGCCGAGAAAGTGAGATTTGCAGCACACTTGCTCGAAGGCCCTGCAGCTATATGGTGGGACAACTTTCAAGTCACTTACCCCATTCAAGAAGTGACTTGGGAAATATTTGAAGAAGTTTTTCGCACTAACCATATCTCTTTAGGCGTGATGAGTTTAAAGAAGAAGGAGTTTCACAACCTTAACAGCGTCACCGTAGCTTCGCTGAATACATTGAGGAATTCAAACAATCTTTCACGTTATGCTCCATATGATACTGACACAGATGCTAAGAGGAAGGAAAAGTTCCTAGATGGACTAAATGATGAAATGTTCATGCAGTTATCAGTTGCTTATGTTCGAACGTATCAATCACTATGTGACGAAGCTACAATTTTAGAGAGCAAGATGAAGCAAGTTGAGAACAAGAAGAGGAAGCATAGCTTTGACAAGTATCACTCAGGATCATCACAAAATATGCGTTCATTCAAAAAGAGCAATGGAGATTCTGGACCACATCAGCATGAAGGAAATGGACAAACTCATCATCATCACAAGAATCACCACAACAACAATGTAAGTGGTAATAATAATGGGAATGGTACTGACAATGGAGATAACCTTGGTCAGAACCAACATGGCAATTCCATGAAGAAGGACATTAGCCAGTTGCAGTGCTATAATTGTAAGCAACTTGGACACTATGCATCAGACTGTCCTAAGAATAAAAAGAATAAGGATGCTAGAAACTCTAATGGAAGCGATTCCAATGTGGCCCGGAAAGGACTTGTGAACCACATCAACATGTATGGAACCCTTGAAGAATTAGATGATGTGGACGGTAAGATTTATCTAACTCAGTTGAGTCATATAAGGATCCCATGTTTGGATGTCAATTATTGAACCATCAAATGGAACCCTACAAAATTTCCTTTTAAGGGTGGTAGCACCCAAGTTATTCTAAAACCCAACCTGTTATTTCTAACCTTCTCGAATCTCGGGACGAGATTCCTTTTAATGGGTAGTAGTCTGTCACATCCCAAAATTTTGCTAATTTTGAAATGTGGAAAAACTTAAACAAAATGAAAAACCAAGTCTTGGAAATTCAGAGGGAACAAAAACTTTTTGACTATTTAATATAACTCCTTCAAAACAAAAATTAAATAAAACAATTTTGTTCGTGCATGTTATCAAAACCTCAAAATCATGAAGCATGCATGGTTTCATTTTAAAGCTAAGAGAAATAACTTTCTTCTCAAAGTTAAAATAACCACTAAATAACATGAGAATTTGGATAAATTCCATATTTGAAATATAAAAAGAATTCCTAACTGAGCTAAAAAGATAAAGGGAAAAATTATAAAACCATAGAAATTATTTTGACTCTATTTGAAACTCCAGATAAAATAATATGAAATTTATAAAAATATAGGAAGAAAAATAAAGTCAGGTTAAGGCAATGACTAAAACAAATAAAAGTATTCTTAAATGAGTGATTATGATAAAGAATAAAAATATAAAGCTAAGGAAATTTGTTTGAACTTTTTGGAGTTCTAAGTCAGAAGATATGGTTTTTATAAGAAAAGGAAATACAAAATAATGAAACTAGGCGTACGTCCCATGCTCATTTTTTAAGTAAATTATACATTATTATAAAAATATATATTCCAAATATTCTAATAGAGTAAACTATTAACTTATATTTTATATAAATTTTCTAAAAAAGTTCAGTACAAATTTGAATCAAATTGAAGAGACAAAATTAGAATCTAGAAAATAAAACAGAAAAAGAAAAGAAGAAAACGTTGAAGGAAAAAAAGAGAAAGAGCATCCCAAGCCCAGCCAGCCCTCCGTCTCTATTTTTTTCTTCTCATTCATTTTCTTGTTGGGCCGGTTCAGCCAAGCCCATCTAGACCGACCCAACACAATTGATCCTCTTCCTCCTCTCTTCAAGTACATATACATAAGCTCAACGTTCATGGCTATAGATCTTCTTCTCTTTTCCCCATCAATTCCAATGACCGTTTCTTCTCGACTTTAAAACGAAAAATGTTTACAATCAAGTGAAGGTTTCATTCAGGCCATTAATTTTTCACTTTAGTGCCTTAATCTCTTATATCAATACCGTGAACGGAACGTACATACATCGACATATATATCTCGATCTCCCTCTCTAGAGCATTTCAAGATGAACCGAGAGAACCAGCGCGTATCTCTAGTCCTCCTCCTTCACTTTCGTTCATAAACTTTCTTGAGAGGAGCTCCATAGAACACACACCAACTATGCAAAGATCAGCCTAAAACCGGAGTTCATCGCTAGATTGCTTCATCCTCGGTGAGTCCCTTGTTGATTCATTCTATCATAAGACTACTCTTGATGTTGTCTACCTCCAGGACATCATTGTTCATCATATTGTTGTAGCTGGCCACGCCACCGACGTTGCACGTTGCTCCAGCCGTGGATTGCCGTCACCTTTGGGGACGAACGACCTAAAAATCACGTTCAGTAGCACCACCTCGATGTCCTCTACGCCGTCCATATCTTCTTCTACTCTGGATACATCCCAAGCAACGGGAACGGCAACGCCAAGCCCGTGCCCGCAAATCCGGCGAACTTCTCCTGCGAGCTTTTCCGGTGAGCCATCCTGGACCATTAGATCTTCATCTAAAGTTCATCACAGATCACTTAAACAAAGGGGTATCCTCCAATTAGAATCTGTCAAGTGTCATATCTATTCCTATTTTCGGATATTTAGACATAAGAACACACAAACTTGCAAAAATCATATCTTTAGTTCTGTATATCCAAATTTAGCAAATAATATTTCTATGGATTCACAAAAACGAGTAGAATACAGTGGAGCCATAATTCGGTATTTTTGAGTCTGTTAAAATCACATTTTATACAGAACTATTTGTGGAGTATTTTGAGTATAAAAATTGTTGTGTAAATTATTTTTAAGTGAATCCTTTTGCAAATGGTTGTATATTGAACCCTCTGTAAAGTAAGACCAAAATATAATTTTATTCTTATATAAATAAGACCGTGGCAATTATTTAGTGAGAACGGCCTTTCCAAGTGTTAGAAAATATTAATAATTGCTACAATTGCACAAATGGTTGAATTTGTAATGTTGAAAATATAAAATGTTCAGAAATTACTTAGTAATGTGCAGAACCTTGTTATAAATAATTGTACAATAAAAATTGCTTTCTTGCATGTTTGCATACTTTGCATGATTTTTGTGTTGCCATTAGTGTTGATCTTGTGTATGTTTTGTCTTGGTTGTTTTGCTTGATAGATTGTGTTGATTGTCAAGTGTGTTATTGCGAAGAGTGTACCAACACCGCCAACTACTAAGGCAAGTGGAACTATCATCCATGTCCTAATATTTTCATTATACTTAGTGGAATTTTTGTAGTATGCATGATAGGATTACTATGTTACTATGCTATGATATGTCCTATTAGGATATCCTTTATATCTTCCTTAGTGGAAATATCGTAGTTGTAGTATACTTAGCCCTGCTATAGATTCGGGGTGGAATACCATGTTATGATTATATGAAGTGTTGGAAAAAATATATGTTTTATATAATAAAACAAGTACTCAATGAATCACCTAGGTGGAATATGGATACTTAGTTGTGGATAAGGTGGAAACGAGGGGAACCATATATATATGGCTATCTTTTTCGTGTGTGCACTAGAAGAAAACCACCCAGGGACTTAGAGATTGAACATGTTTCTCGTACAGTGGCTTCCGTGTACAGCCACATGCTAAATGGGCTCTGGCTTAGTCAATTATATACTAGAAGACCCTTGCATTGGTACCTATTCAGGTTAACTAGAATTATGTATTGGAAGTATATCCTTACATTGGTGCCTGGTAGATGTGATAGCATAATGTATTGGGAGGAATTCTATGGAAAGACTTTGTCACATTCTCGATCTGCCGGTACTCCATTTGGTGTGTACTTATCCAGCAGCCACTGGTGGCGTCAAGACGAGATTGTGTCATGTGGGTAAAGTGTACAACTTCTGCAGAAGATCAAGTTATAAGTACTTAGTCGTGTCCCCGGTTATAGACAACTGTGAGCAACGAAGGCATGAAGCTATGGAAGATCTCGACATTCCAATTTCACAAAGTAAAACTTGATGGTGTCAACAAGGGATTAGGAGCACTTGGAGTTTGCCAAGGAGTTCAAAAGGATTGTTGAAAGATCAAAACTATTTTGAAAAGATAGGATAAAACCATACTTCTTTCTGCAAATGAGCCTAAACTCTGCTTAGCCAAATATGCATGTATTGATAGACTCCAACTTATTTCCACATAGTAGTGACAATTGCCAATACAATTCATTTGTATTGACCCTTGTGGCTGTAATTATCTTGTTGCAGGCTTACTTGATGATAGTGATATTTGATGAGTAGGGGTTACGAGTCTGCACCCAACATTTTACCTGTGGCACATGAAGATGAAGGAGTCCATGCTTTACTTTTATTCCGATGCTTTGTAATAAGATAGCCCATGGCTATGAGATTGTAATAAAGTATGTATATTCTAGATCATGCGATGTAATATGACCTTTGTATCTTGATATTACATCTTAAACTGTGGGTGCTAGCTATTCGATCCAGGGACTAGCACTGTAATCACAGGGATTTCGAGCCAAGCCGGGTTTGGGTCTGCTACAGATGGTATCAGAGCATTGTGTTTCATGTAGGATTGTAACCTTAGGATTGGACAAAACCCCTTAGAAAAATAGGAGTTGTATTTGTTCACACTTATTTACAAACAATCTTGTAAACTCTTTCCTCAACCTTTTTGGTTTTAATTCTACATCTCTTCCTTTTCAACTGGATGGACAAAACTTCAACATGAGCAAGGACTTCAACATCACCAATGACTTCAACTTCAATTTCACCAAGGACTTCAACTTGGACATCACTAAGGACTACAGGTGAGACAAGAAATATTACTCAAGACTTGGAGACTAAGGAAACACAACTTAGAAGGAACCATCATCACCTTTGAAGCTTTGTGACCAAGATGCAAGAATTCTTCCAATGAAACCATGATCTTGTTCATGAAGAAACAACCAAGAAGAATGAGATGACCTTAAGTGAAACCTATAGTTGGACCACCATACTAGAGTTTAGTTTAGATCGACTTAATGATCACACCAACTTATGTGGTGTAGAAAAAATATTTTGTTGTCAAAACTATGCTTGAATCTTGTTGTTTGAGTGGAATGCATGATTGTGATTGCTTGTGCATTGTTTTGTGTGAATTTTTGTGTGTGAATAGAACTCTTTCTCTAGAAATCTTTTGCCTAATCTAATCCCAATCCAACACAAACAGATGACTTCTCCAAGAGACTCCAACATCAAGGATGGTGACAACAACAACCAAGAGATGCACATGAGAGAACAACTGCTAGAAACCCAAGCCTAGTTGACTCAAGTGACAACTTAGTTTTTATCCAACAACAATGAGTTAGACAGAACCATGCAAAAATTCTTGGAAACCCAATCTCAATTGTGCCAAAGGATGACCAATCAAGTGATCATCATGAGAAACAACCTTTCCCAAAGTGATTGTGACAACAATGATATCAAGGATGATATTATAGAAGGAACTCAAGCTTGAAAAACATGTGGAGAATCAGGACACACCTCTAAGGAACATCAATATCAATGACCCTTTTGTGACGACAACCATCCAGTTGAAGAATGCCCCGTATCTCAAGTCACGTCTTTCATATGTGAAGGAACCAACCACATTCCTGCCAAGTGCCATCTCGATTTCATAGTGCAATAAGTGAAAGAACAAATAAAGGATGGAATGTATCATGTTCTAAATAAGATAGAAGAAAACCTTATCTGTATCACTTTCTCAAATTGCAAGAAGAAAGGACACAATATTAATGAATTTCTAGAGAAGAAACTTCAAGACAACCACAACAACACTTCGAAGAAAAGGACCTGAGACATTACAAAAGTGTTTTGCCATTGCTGCCGGAAGACAGGACACTTCACCGATGATTGCCCAACTCAAAAGAGAGCTCCCACTGATGTTATCATAGTGTGACCCAAGAGACATTAGATTGCCTACCAATTATTTAAGACTTTCGTACGGTGTTAGTGCATGGATCATGCTGTCCTATGTGGTATGACTATACTAGGTTGATTGTTTCAAGAAAACTTGTTGTTTTCTTCAACTCATGAGTTAAACTCATAAGTTGTTAAGTGATTAGTTGCTTGTTGATTGTTTGATTGAACAAATCAGGATGACATCAAGATTACCTAACTTAGGCCAAATTTTATGCTCTTTATGCTACCTTCAATTATCTTTCTAGAATATACAAGTCACTAAGTATACTCTAAGAGAAAGCTTTGATAAAGAAAACAAAGTATTAAGCTTGCAAGTAAAACTAGGATTGAGTATCAAGTAGTGTAAGCTTGCAAGTAAAACTTGCATGGTTTAGCTTGCTAAGATAGTAGTATAATCTTACTAAGTTGCAAGTGTTAGCTTGCTCATTTAATAGCTTGCATAAGTAGGGTATCTTGCAAGTGTTAGCTTGCCTTGTGCAGAGCAGTGGTTGAAGTTCTCCTCGGCTTCTTCCTCGTAGTATCCTCCTTCCTCCTGGTATCCTTGGTCGGTACTAGCGTCTATAAATAAATACGAGGTACACAATCACCAAACAATACTTAACTATTTCCAATCATCACACAAAGGTTCACACTATATGATCTAGCACCATCACTAACATTACAAGATTAAAGAAATGTCTTATTTATTTTATTTTTAGCAAAGTAATTTCTACTCATTGAAAAACTACTTAAGATTTAATATTATCCAACTCAAACATGGAATCATGTTGACACATGTCATCACCACATATTCCAGTAGATGGGAATGTGATTTAAAGTGGTGTCACAATTTAATAAGGTTTAACATTTTTATTTTATTTAATTAAAGTGACTAGAAATGCCTATGTGGCATTCTTTTATTACATGAGCATTATTTATGCAAGTAAACCCATATGTTTTTATATATTCTGAAAGGTATGATCAAACGTGATTTTTAAGAGTTGGAATCAACTCAAAAGCTCTTATGGTTGAATTTTGAAAAATGTTTGAATGCAGAAAAGCTTCTGCGTTGTTATTTTTACCATGGTTGATCTATAAATCCAAATGGTTTGAATCCAACAGGCTTGGATTAAGATTTCCAGTACCTTTCTAACAAAATTGGTTTCATGCATTTTGGTTTAGTGAATCGAGCTGGGTTGATTTTTGAATCTAGGTACAGAACTGTGTCTGAAAATACATGAATAAAAGTAAATTTGAATTGTTGGGTCGCGCGGGATGTTTTACTGGGCCGGCCCACTACGCACAGCGTACGCGCGGGATGGTTAAGTGGCTGTCCCCACACGTCAGTGAGACGGTGAGGGGCGAAGCGGTACGGGGCAATGTGGACCGTGGGATCTAGTTCTAATCGAACTGCTCTGGTTCATCGTCCATGCCGGGAAGCGTCGGCGAGACAGAACCCTAGCATGGCAGGTGGGGGTCATGGGGGGCTCACCGGGGCTCAGGCGAGGGTCGGCGACGGGGGTGAATGACAAAGTCGACAATGGCGGTTCTCCTGGTTCTGACAGCTTCTCCTGGGCGGGTCCAATCGACGACTCCCTTCTCCTCCAGCAGCGGTGGGCTCCGGCCAAATTCCGATGATGCGCTGCTCGCCTTTCTCCGGGAGTGAGGTGGGGTGGTTCTGAGGGAGAGGGGAGTGAACTGGTGTGAATAAAACAAGCGGTGGAGGCCTCTATTTATAGTGGATGAAGGGGACCGACGGGAGCGGGCTGAGCTCATCGTGGTCGACGTCACAGAGTGCTACTGGCATGGGCGACGGTAGGGGGCGGTGTTGTGCTCCCTGGCGAAGCTCAACAGTGTGCGTGGTCTGCGCGGAACACGTCGATGCTCTAGGTGGATCCGACGGCAATTTTAATGGCGCACAGTGTGCGTGGTTTGCGGCGGCGAACTGGCATGTCTGAGGGTTTGTTGGGGTGGTGGTGATCATGCATGCACGCAGCAAGGGCGGCGCGTGGTCTGTGGGTGCTGGTCAAGGGTGGCGCACTGGCACGCTCTCAGCTCGCACGCAGAGAGGTTTGGCATGGTCTTGTCGTGTGGTCCAAGGGCTGGCAGTGCTCAGGGCTAGGACAGGGAGTGGCGGTGGACGGTGGAGTGCCTTCTAGACATGTTTGCTAGGCTTGGTGCTGCTCCTAGCTTGCTGTCGACAATAGGGTGGCAAGGTGAGGCTCGGCATGGTTGCCATTAATGGCATGGTCTGGTTTATAGTGAGCTAGAGGGGTTAAACAAGTTAGATGATCTACTGAGGGTGTATAGTGAGCTAGATAGGGAACAAGTTAGGCCAAATTTACTGCACACTATAGTGTTTGATGTTTGTCTGATTTGTATCCGCAAGGTGTTTGATAAAATGGCCGCAAGAACTTTGAATTTGAATTTTGGATTCAAACTTGGTGGGTTTGCTAGGCACATACTAGGGAGTGTATGATTAGTTGGATTAGTCAAGGGGCACTGGTTGGTTGGGTTTTGAAAATGGGTGTTCTTCACATATGATAAAGATTCAATTTTGAATTGTCATTTGAATGAGGTTGCCAAATGTTTCTGTAAGTTTGAAAGGTGGGCTTTGATTCACTTTTACTTGTTCTAGCAGGGGGTGAAAAGAATTGGGAAAGTTTCTGTTTGAAATCTTGTACTAGAAACACTCAAATTGACCTAGTGAGCAAGATTGGCAAAAATGACCATTTGCTTTATTTGATTTGTTTCTGATTTTATCTTGATTTGTTTCTATATGGAAATGTTTTATATGATGTTATTTTCTTCTTTAAACCATTTATTGCTATATAGGTTAGTCACACAAGTTCATTCATGCATTTAACAAATCATCTCATTCACACATGCATTCATATGATTTTAATTAATCAAAGTTTTTGTTAACCCTAATTTTAGTGAATAGAGTTTGATGATCATTGTTTTATATTTTTGGGATGTTACAAACCTTCCTCCCTTAAACAAAATCTCGTCCCGAGATTTGAAAAAGTAAGAAAAAGATTACCTAGGATTTAAAGAGATCGGGAAACTCCGTCCTGATGTGATCTTCGCGCTCCGAGGTAGCTTCTTCTTCAGTGTGGTTGCTCCACTGAATCTTGTGAAACTTGATGCTTCGGGTCCTGGTAGTTCTGAAAGCTTCTTCCAAAATATGGATGGGTACTTTTGGATAGGTCAGGTCACCGTTGATCTCTATGGTCCGGTGATCAATGTTCTTGAAAACTTCGGTCTTCTCCGGAACTTCAAGGAATTTGCGAAGTAACGATATATGGAACACATTGTGCAATGCTGACATTTCCTTTGGCAGCTCCAATTGATATGATACCTCTCCTCGACGAGTCATAATCTTGAAGGGTTTGATATATCTGGGGGGCTAACTTTCCTTTGAGCTGGAAACGTTGCATTCCTTTCAAAGGCGACACTTTAAGGTACAAGAAATCTCCGATATTGAAAGCGAGGTCTCGGCGTAACTCTTCCGTCTTGACCGGGCGGTCTTGAGGTGCTCACGAATCTTGTGGACTTTCTCTTCTGCTTCTCGTAGGATGTCGGGTCCGAAAATCTGACTCTCTCCTACTTCTGACCAATTCAAAGGGGTGCGACACTTCCTTCCATACATGAATTCAAATGGGGACATTTGCAAATAATCTTGGTAACTGTTTTTGTATGAAAATTCTGTGAAAGGCAGATAGTCTTCCCATTTAGATCCATACTCTAGCACACATGCTCTCAACATATCTTCGAGTATTTGATTTACTCGCTCCGTTTGTCCATCGGTCTGAGGGTAATACGTTGTGCTGAAGTCCAGTCGGGTTCCTAAACCTTCTTGGACTTTCTTCCAAAACCTCGAGGTAAACTGGGTTCCTCGATCCGATACAATGTTCTCGGAGACTCCGTGCAAACTGACGATTCTAGCGATGTACAACTCTGCTAGCTTCGAACTTTGGTATGTGGTATTAACTGGTAAGAAATGGGATGCTTTGGACAATCTGTTCACTATGACCCAAATAGAGTCATTTCCCCTACTAGAGGTAGGAAATCTAGTGATAAAGTCCATTCCAACTGAATCCCTTTTCCATTCCGGAATCTGTAATGGTTGCAACAGTCCTGCAGGTCTTTGATGTCCCTCCTTGACTCTCTGACATATATCACACTTGGCGATATAGCTTCCGATTTCTCTCTTCATCTTATGCCACCAAAATTGTTCCTTCAAATCCTGATACAGCTTCGTTCCTCCGGGGTGGATAGAGTAAAGAGTAGTATGGGACACTTTCAAAATAACTTCTTTCAACTCTGAATCTGCTGGTACACAGAGACGTCCTTTGTACCACAGAATTCATTCTTCATCTTCAATGAATCCGGGTACTTTCCCTATACCGATACGACGTTTGATTTCGTCGATACTAGCATTTCCATTCTGCACCTCCTTGATCTGACTTATCAAAGTGGGTTGAAGTTCTATGCTAGACAAAAATCCTTCACTTAATAATTCCATTCGGAAATCTTCCATCTCTTTGTGCAAACTTGGTTGCTCCTTCAAAATCATGGAGTTCAAGCGGCACGGCAATCTGCTACCACATTGGCTTTACCGGGGTGATAGTGAATGTCCAGATCATAATCCTTGATTAGCTCAGTCCATCTTCTCTGTTTCATATTAATCTCCTTCTGAGTGAATATATACTTCAAGCTCTTGTGATCCGAATAAATCTCACAACGGTTTCCCATCAGGTAATGCCTATATGTCTTCAGGCCTAGAACTACGGTTGCTAGTTCAAGGTCATGGGTTGGATAATTTTGTTCATGTTGTTTCAGTTGTCGGGATAGATAAGATATAACTTTGCCTTCTTGCATTAGCACACATCCGAGACCGATCTTGGATGCGTCACAATACACATCAAAGGGCTTTGTGATATCCGGCATGATCAAGATTAGGGCTGAAATCAATCTTCTCATGAGTTCTTGAAAACTCGCTTCACATTTGTCCGTCCATTCAAACTTCTTGTCCTTCTTCAGCAATTGGGTCATGGGTCTGGCAATAATCGAGAATCCTTCTACGAACTTGCGGTAGTACCCCGCTAATCCGAGAAATGCACGAACTTGGGTTTGAGTGGTTGGGGCTTGCCAATCTTCAACATCTTTCACCTTTGCAGGGTCAACGGCATTTCCTCCGGCTGATACAATATGTCCGAGGAATCCTACCTCCTATAACCAGAATTCACATTTGCTAAACTTGGAATATAGCTGATGCTCTCTAAGGGTTCCAAGAATGGTCCTTAGGTGTAGCTCATGTTCTTCTTCTGATTTGGAATAAATCAGAATGTCATCGATGAAAACAACGACAAACTTATCCAGGAAGTCCATAAAATTTTTATTCATGAGGTTCATGAAATAAGCGGGGGCATTGGTTAATCCTAAAGACATGACCGTATACTCATATAATCCATATCGGGTGGTAAAGGCAGTCTTTGTAATATCCTCTGCGCGAATCTTGACTTGATGATAGCCAGTTCTAAGATCAATCTTAGAAAACACTTTGGCACCAGTCAACTGGTCAATCAGGTCTTCTATATTCGGCAATGGGTACTTGTTTTTTATAGTGACATCATTCAACTTTCGTTAATCCGTGCACAAACGGTTACCTCCATCTTTCTTGTCCACGAAAAAAAACAGGTGATCTCCATGGTGACGCACTTGGTTGAATCAGTCCAATTTCCAACATGGCATCCAGTTGCTTCTTCAGTTCTGCTAGTTCAGACGGGTTCATACTATATGGTCTCTAGGATATGGGTCCGGTTCCAGGTATTAGTTCAATGATAAACTCTACATCCCGATTTGGGGGCATACTGGGCAAAACATCTCGAAATACATCGGGGTATTCACAGACTATCCGGACTTGGTCAATGGTTGGTTGGGCTATACTCTTGTTGCACTTGAATTGACGAGGCAAGGTTTCATATAAATGCTCGACTGATACTCCAGCTGTACTGGTCATGGTTATGCCTTTCTTTGCACAGTCAATTAATCCTTTGTGTTTGGACATCAAATCCATTCCTAGTACTACTTCCAAACCTTTAGTTCTGAGTACTATTAGATTACCATAAAAATCTCCATAGATTCGGATAGGGACGGCTTTGCAAATTTTCCTAGCTTTGGTGGTTGAATCAGGTATTTGAACAATCATAACATGCTTCAATTTGGTTGGTTGAATCTTACTAGTGCATGAAAATTCTTTAGTGACAAATGAGTGCGATGCTCCAGAATCAAACAACACTCTTGCAAGTACTGAGTTAACAGAAAACATACCTAGCACGACATCTGGCGCTTCTTGGTCTTCTTCAGCATGCATGAGAAAGAGACGGACGTTGCGGTTGAGTGAATTTCCTGGGGCAAACCTTCTTCCGGCTGAACACGACGCTGTTCCTGAGCTGGGGCATTTGCATTGGGGGCTGTGGCAATCTTCTTGGGGCACTCATTGGAATAGTGACCCTTGGATCCACATTCATAACAAGTCACTTACGACTTGTCCTTCGCTGCAACAGGTACAACATTGCTTCTAGTCCTTGGGGCAGTGTTGGTATTGGTGGCGGCATTGTTGTTATTGAACTTGGGTGGTGCACGGTTGAAATTGCTGGAGTTGCCGGGGTTGTTGTGGTGTCCTCCGGCCCTTGGGTTTCCACGGTTGGGATAGGTCGGACGGTTCATCGGGGGTCTGTTGGTTCTCGGGGCAAATCCTGGAGATGGTTTGGGGCGATACTTTTGTGTATGGTGGGTTCCTGGTTGATGCATCATGCGGCGCTTGTGCTTCTCATTAGCTTGGTTGATCTTTCCTTCCATCTGAATGGCATAGTCAACTAAGGCTTCAATGTCAGCAAAGGGGATATTGACTAACACTGTCTGCATCTCATCGTGCAGACCATTCAAGAATCTCTCCTTCTTCTTGGCTTCGGTGTCGATCTCATCTGGTGCATACCTAGCTAATGACAAGAATTTGTCACGGTATTCCACTACTGTCATCCTTCCTTGCTTTAGTTCTCTGAATTCATCTCTCATCCTCTTGATCAAACCCGGTGGCACATGGGTTCTGCTGAAGTTGACCTTGAATTCATCCCAAGTCATCATCTGACCTCCTGTCATTGCACGAACGTTGTTCCACCATGCTCTTGCATCTCCGGCCAGGTAGTGGGTGGCGAACAGAACTTTCTCGTTATCTTCCACTCCTGATTATTCTCCATGGTTTGAAGCCAATCATCTGCATCAAGGGGCTCTTCTGACTTAGTGAAAACATGTGGATTGATGTTCTAGAAATTCTTGAGCTTAGATCCATGGTTGTTCTGATTTGCATGGCCTTGATTGTTGTTGGCCATCTGAGCTATCTGTTGAAGGGTGGCTAAGTTGGCTTGACGTTCGGCTCTTTCAACTTCGCGGTCAGAAACCAATATTTGCAAGATCTGCAACATCGGGTCCGGGGCTGAACCGCTCCTCCGCGAGGCATCTGAAGATGGAGATAGATTATGAGAAAAGAGGGAAATTTCTATGGTTTAGTAGTTTTTTGTAAAGTTGTTAAAGTTTGACTCAGATTTTTCTAGCAACTTGCTTTTCATTCATTCATTCATAGCACACAATACAAACACACACCACAACAAAGAAAAACAAATGGTTTTAAGAACCATTCTGTGAAACTACGATTCAGTGGGACCGACTACAACTCACTAACGCTAGTGATCAAGTGCTACTACTCCTAGGAGTCAGTGTACTCATCATACTCATCATCATCATGATGAAGGCGAAGTCATCCTCATCGGTGAAGAAGTCCATAGCCTGATCCTCCAGAAAGTCATCATCATCACTGAGATAGGAGTAGGGCTCTCCACGAAGGTCTTCCCCTGCATTCTCCCTCTCCTCCAACTGCATGTCTCTCTCGTGGATGGTCTCCTCCAAATCCGTGATCCGGTGGAGAAGATAGGCAATGATGCGCTCCTTCTTGTCGAGGTGACGGTGCAACACTTGCGATCCTTTATTAGCATGGCGAGGGTCTGATCCTTCTACTTGGCGATGGCGTTCTTGTGGTTGGCGTATGAACGGGTATTGTCCAACTCCTTCTGACGGTCGTACATCATGAAGCTGAGTTGGTCCAATTGACTCTTCAACTCGTGGTGATATGGGGCCTCCAGTGGTTGTCCCATAACATCATGCCTTGGGTAGAACTCAAAGCGGGTACCCTTGATTTGATTGATACTCTGACCACACATACGGGGAAGTGCTTCCTGCATTGCCCTGTCAAGTCCATCGAGCCAGTTGTTATCTCTTAAGGTGAACTGAGTTCCCTCTGCAGTGGGGGGTTCAATCTTTCCTTGGAGACTGGCAACAACTAGCCACTGCAAATCTTCTCCTTCCTGATCATTGAGCTAATCTCCGAAGAACTGGGTGTGTGGACGCTCCAGCATCTCCGACAGCTGGTCCAAGTCACGCTCAAAGATGAGGTCTCCTCCATTCCCCAACTAATAAAACGTGATGTACTTCACATCCATCTATAAGAATATAGGATGAGTAAGTTAGTAGAGTGATCAAGTGTGTCAAATTTTATGTACTTTTCAAGAATTTTTGAGGAACATGAATTTTCATGAAAGAATCCAAGTGATAAGAATGGGAATAAGTTTTTGTAAATACTCACTTCCTTTGGTTTTGAAAATAAGTTTTTGATTCAAACGTCCATTCTAACTAGGGTCTCCTATGGTCAGGATGGCTCTGATACCAACTTGTGAACACCCGGATTTTTAATCACAGATGCCTGTTATGGCATACATCGCAATCCTAGGATTACCATTTTTGCGAGACATAACAGATTGGATATCACAGTACATCAAACATTACAAACCATACATAAGGTCTTACACAAATAAGGATTATGATCCAGTTCTTAATACAACTCAAGCAACGGAATAACGTAAATATAAAGATAGCGTAGGCGAAGCTCCATCTATGGGTTCACAGGCAATGCTGATGATGGGAGATGATCCTAGTTGTCGTAACCTTCCTGCGGTCCGTCATCCTGGTACTCGTCTTCATAGTCTGGCCACGGGAATAGTCAGGGACAAAGCCATGAGTACTCTTTAAGTCTTGACAAACTAATACTAATAAGTTAAGGGGGTTTTTGTAATAGGATACTAAGCTCTAGGGTTGTTTTGCAAAAAGCCAGATTTACCTCTACTAAGTTCAGAAGCAAAGAAAACTAATTGAAAGTTTTATAACACCTAAGTGGGAACTTGAATTCATATCACAACTATGTTGTGGTCAAGTCAAAGTCACAATTCATTTCACAAGTCATTTTGAACACATCTGACAATAGAACAGTATGGCCACTCCAACTTTCCATAACCGCGGACGCGGCTATTCGAATAGTTTGACACTCTGCAGAGATTGTACACTTTCACCACAACATTCGATACATCCGTCAGGAACAATCCTGAATTCACGATACTCGGTATGCGGATAATCAATCCTAACCTTTCAATTACAAGCCCTAGTATAGGCACCTCTCCTATGAGTTTGGCCTCCCAACTATGACCAACTGTCATCTTGGGTACTGCACAGGTGGACAATCTTCACAAGGTAGCATCAGCTCAGACCTTGGCCGCAAGGGAACCCATACTAAGGTATATAAATTTCCAGTCAAGCCCTACCCAATTTTCGAGTATTATGGTTGTACGATAAAATTGGAATTGTATCTCATCCATACAATCATCAGTTTTATAAAGGGCTAAGGCTTCATGCCTCAATATTTTCATCATCAAAATCATCTGGTGTTCAAGAACACATGTCAAAACATTTCAGTAGAATGACTCATCATTCTAATATTTTCATAACCATTTTCACCAAGTATTCCCATCTAAAGTTGATCAAGTTTTATGCTTAGCACTAGCATCTACAAGTGGGGGTAAATACTAATGGTCGGTAATAAACAAGTGTATCTTATCTAAGTAAATCGCATGCCTCAGGATGACATCAAGTTATGTAAGTTAGGCCAAATTTTATGATCTTTATGCTACCTTCAGTTATCTTTCTAGAATCTACAAGTCACTAAGTAAACTCTAAGAGAAAGCTTTGATAAAGAAAATAAAGTATTAAGCTTGCAAGTAAAACTAGGATTGGGTATCAAGTGGTGTAAGCTTGCAAGTAAAACTTGCATGGTTTAGCTTTCTAAGATAGTAGTATAAGCTTGCTAAGTTGCAAGTGTTAGCTTGCTCAGTTTATAGCTTGCATAAGTAGGGTATCTTGCAAGTGTTAGCTTGCCTTGTGCAGAGCAGTGGTTGAAGTTCTCCTCGGCTTCTTCCTTGTAGTATCCTCCTTCCTCCTCGTATCCTTGGTCGGTACTAGCGTCTATAAATAAATACGAGGTACACAATCACCAAACAATACTTAACTATTTCCAATCATCACATAAAGGTTCATACTATATGATCTAGCATCATCACTAACATTACAAGGTTAAAGAACTTGTCTTATTTATTTTATTTTTAGCAAAGTAATTTCTACTCATTGAAAAACAAATTAAGATTTAATATTCTCTAACTCAAACATAGGATCATGTTCACACATGTCATCACCACATATTTCAGTACATGGGAATGTGATTTAAAGTGGTGTCACAATTTAATAAGGTTTAACCTTTTTATTTTATTTAATTAAAGTGACTAGAAATGCCTATGTGGCATTCTTTTATTACTTGAACATTATTTCTGCATGTAAACCCATATGTTTTTATATATTCTGAAAGGTATGATCAATGTGATTTTTAAGAGTTGGAATCAACTAAAAATCTCTTATGGTTGAATTTTGAAAAATGTTTGAATTCAGAAAAGCTTCTGCCTTGTTATTTTTACCATGGTTGATCTATAAATCCAAATGGTTTGAATCCAACGGACTTGGACTAAGTTTTCCAGTACCTTTCTAACAAAATTGGTTTCATGCATTTTGGTTCAGTGAATCGAGCTGGGTTGATTTTTGAATCTAGGTAGAGAACTGTGTTTGAAAATAAAGGAATAAAAGTAAATTTGAATTGTTGGGTCGCGCTGGATGTTTTACTGGGCCGGCCCACTACGCACAGCGTACGCTCGGCCTGGTTAAGTGGTTGTCCCCACGCGTCAGTGAGACGGTGAGGGGCGAAGCGGTACGGGGCAATGTGGACCGTGGGATCTAGTTCTAATCAAATGTCTCTGGTTTATCGTCCACGTCGGGCAGCGCCGGCGAGACAGAACCCTAGCGCGGCAGGTGGGGGTCGTGGGAGGCTCACCGTGGCTCAGGCGAGGGTCGGAGACGGGGGCGAATGACGAAGGCGACAATGCCGGTTCTCCTGGTACCGGCATCTTCTCCTGGGCGGCTCCAATCGACGGCTCCCTTCTCCTCCAGCAGCGGCGGGCTCCGGCCAAATTCCTATGATGCGCTGCTCGCCTTGCTCCGGGAGTGAGGTGGGGTGGTTCTGAGGGAGAGGGGAGTGAAATGGTGTGAAGAAAACGAGCGGTTGAGGCCTCTTTTTATAGTGGCTGAAGGGGACCGACGGGTGCGGGCTGAGCTCGTCGTGGTCGACGGCATAGAGTGCTACTAGCATGGGAGACGGTAGGGGCGGTGCTGTGCTCCCTGGCAAAGCTCAACAGCGTGGTGGAGAGGCGTGGGGCAGTGCTGATCGGTCGGAACGCGTCGATGCTCTGGCGGGTCCGACGATAATTTTAATGGCGCACAGCGTGCGTGGTCCGCGCGGCGGCGAACGGGCATGTCTACGGGGTTGCTGGGGCGGTGGTGATCACACACGAACGCGGCGAGGGCGGCGCGCGGTCTGTGGGTGTTGGTCGAGGGTGGCGCACTAGCGCACTCTCGGCTCGCACGCAGAGAGGTTTGGAATGGTCTTGTTGTGTGGTCCAGGGGATGGAAGTGCTCGGGGCTAGGAGAGGGAGTGGCGGTGGATGGTGGAGTGCCTGCTAGACATGTTTGCTAGGCTTGGTGCTGCTCCTAGCTTGCTGTCGACAGTGGGGTGGCAAGGTGAGGCTCGGCATGCTTGCCATTAATGGCATGGTCTGGTTTACAGTGAGCTAGAGGGGGTAAACAAGTTAGATGATCTACTGAGGGTGTAGAGTGAGCTAGATAGGGAACAAGTTAGGCCAAATTTACTGCACACTATAGTGTTTGATGTTTGTTTGATTTGTATCCGAAAGGTGCTTGATAAAATGGCCGCAAGAACGTTGAATTTGAATTTTGGATTCAAACTTGGTGGGTTTGCTAGGCACATACTAGGGAGTGTCTGATTAGTTGGATTAGTCAAGGGGCACTGGTTTGGTTGGGTTTTGAAAATGGGTGATCTTCACATATGATAAAGATTCAATTTTGAATTGTGATTTGAATGAGGTTGCGAAACGTTTCTGTAAGTTTGAAATGTGGGATTTGATTCACATTTACTTGTTCTAGCAAGGGGTGAAAAGAATTGGGAAAGTTTCTGTTTGAAATCTTGGACTTGAAACACTCAAAGTGACCTAGTGAGCAAGATTGGCAAAAATGACCATTTGCTTTATTTGATTTGTTTTTGATTTTCTCTTGATTTGTTTCTGTATGGAAATGTTTTATATGATGTTATTTTCTTCTTTAAACCAATTCTTGCTATTTAGGTTAGTCACACAAGTTCATTCATGCATTTATCAAATCATCTCATTCACACATGCAACATATGATTTTAATTAATCAAAGTTTTTGTTAACCCTAATTTTAGTGATTAGAGTTTGATGATCATTGTTTTATATTTTTGGGATGTTACAGTAGGACAAGGAATATGAGCAAGAAGGTGGATTTACTGTGACCAGAGATATGTCCCTTGACTTCTTTAGAATACCAGAGTACCAATAGCAAAAATAATAATAAGAATAATCCGATGCTTCCTTCTCGACATCACACAATTAGAACTATCGCCGTTATCGAGCATACATGCAAACACACAATACCACATTCAATACAATGCATACACGCATCAATACATTCATCAATAAATAAAGGGAAATACAAGTTTATAATTCAGTAGGTGTTGAGTGGTTGGATTTAAAGCAAGTGGAAATGCTTGATGGGCATGCGAGAATTTTCTTAAAGATTTAGGAGGCCAAAACTACTCATTTAAAGGGGGTTTTAAACCAAGGTCAAGTTATGTATGATATCAATATGTCATCGGATATGTATTGACAAAATGAAACCAACAAAGGTGGTTTTACTATTTTATCAATTTCCCTTGATTTACTATGAATTTTCTAGTGATAAAATCTCTATTTTTAGGAAATAATTCACCAGAAATGTTCTACAGGTCCAAAATTGATTTCCTTGGATGGTTAAGTAGGTTTTGATGGACTGAGAGTTGGAATCACATTAAAATATTTACCGGAATGCCCTCAGGAAAATCCCAACGGCAGTTCTAGAGGGTTTTTGTCTTTTTAACCAGAATTAAACTACATGAGCTTTTGAGTTGATTCCAAATAAGCTGGTGGGTATTTAGAAAAACTTTCTATAGAATTTGGAATCACTCTTTTTGGAGTTACATAATTATTATAGATAATTTATTGGTGAATTAACTATGCACATAACAGTTTAATTCACAATAAATCAAAGAGAGATCAATAAATACTGGGCTCCTAGGGAAATTAGATCAGTACCTATTTTTATTTTACCTAGAGAAATTCCAATTTGTAGACATGGGATGTTTCTATTACTTTTACCAGGGGAAAAATAGGAAACATAATATGATGGGGCTAATGGGATATGTAAGGTATCACCTATATCTTTCAGTACCCAAAGGTTTCAATCCGTTTGGAGTTGAAAAACTCTCTGGAGTAATTTATGATTGAAATGGATACATCATGGTGGTTGATTTATTATAAATAATTGGTATAATATTTGGGGTAACCAAGTCTACTACATGTTCAAACGAAAATTCAGAAACCCTAGAAATTTTAGGTATAGGAAAAAGGGATTACTTTTGTTTTTTTTCTTGAATTAAACCAATCAACCAGTTTAGAAGGGTTCTGGAAAAAAATCTGCTAGCCGCAGGCTGGTTCCAGGGGAGATGGGCCATGCGGTTCAGGGTTTCGACCCATCAAGGGGGGAGCCTGGTTCAAAACGCTTGCAAGTGGGTCCTATGTGTTAGCCTGCGGGGGAGGTTGAAGAGGTATCAGAAGATCCGGGCAGTCGATCTAAAGTGGATCCGAAGGTTTCCCGTCATCGGTTCTGTGGGAGGCAGGTGGCAATGGAGGGAACGCTAGGCGGAGTGGGAATGAGCGGGGAGAGAACCTAGGGGCTTACCAACAACCGGGGTATGACGGAGGAGGAGAGCGATCCACAACGAGCCGAATGAGGGGCGACATCGATGCTTTCGGCGCCAGGGAGAAGCTTGCGTGAGAGGGGCCGAGAGGAGGCTTTGGGATCTCACTAGAGGAGCTTCCCGAGCCATCCTGAGTAGGAAGAAAAGCACGGTTAGATATAGGGAGTGAGGAGATCTCGGATATGTAACATGAAGAGGGAGGGGACCAGCATGGGGAGCTCTACGGGCAGATCTTGAAGGAGGCCGAAATCTTGCTTCTTCCTTCGGGCCAGGTAGGGAACAAGAGAAGGGAGGGTGTTCTGTTGTGTGAGTGGAAGGGGAGAGGAACCCAATGAGGTGTTGGAGAGGGTCGGGGTCGACCATGCACTCATCTTCTCGAAGGAGGCCGAGAGGAAGAAAATCTCCTTTTCCATGGTGATGGAGAGCTAAGGGATGGGATTTGGAGCTTGGGGGTGAGGTAGGTGAGGGTAAAGGAGTAAAATGGAGGCGCCGGAGGCACTGGATGGTCTCAGGACTATTTATATCGAAGGGGTGATGTCCATGGTGGACCAAGTCTAGGAGAGGGCGTAGGATAGGGTCCTGGCTACTGGTTGGGAAGAGGGGCGATGCAGAGAGTGTGGTGGGGCACTGAGTCGACCACTGAAGAGAGATGGGGGTAGTGGCTTCTTATGCCCTATTACTTTACAATATTTGCAATAAGTTCCTTATCTCTCTCCCTCTCACTCTCTTAAAGAGCATGGGACCAAGGAGGGCAGTGATACAATGCATTTAGCCAGAGTGGAGGTGGTGTGCTATGCAAAGTTTCTTGACTAGGTTTGTGTAAGGTTTGGTCGGATTTGGAGAGGTGAATTTGAATGCTTTCCAAAATTGACAAAAATGGTGTTTATGAATAAAGTCAAGAAATTTGTTCTTAACAAGGTGAAGCAAATGTGCTGGTAGATAAAGGGAGTCATGAAAGATCTCCATGAATTATTTTGTATTTATTTTATGAGGTTTAGTCCACTTAAATCCATTTATTCAAAAGGTGTAGTAGTTTCTAGAAACTATTTTGATATTTTTACATTGGACAAGGTTGTTTTTTGTGAGATGGTCCTAATTACCATATCACACTTTGGGGAATTTTCTTGGGATTTATTTGGGTGGAAAAATATTTTTAAGCAATTATATCTTGTTTTTGACATTTAGGAAAAAGGGCAAAAAGAAATAATAAAAAATCTCAAAAATATTTATTTTTGAGATGGGAAGTTAGGGTATGATGTATAGGACTCAAATGTTCCTTTAGTTGTAAAAGTAGTTTGGATAAGAACAAACTCGCCTTTATGGGCAAGGTTCTGAGAATTTTGCAAGAAATGGGATTTAAGTAGTTTTAGTTTCCAAATAATTAAGGAAATTATTTGCAAAATGATTATATCCAAGGTGGATGATTTCAACTTGAAGTATCCATCATTGGAAACCTTGGTTTTGCAAAACAAGATGGTTTTAAGAAGACAAAAGGATTAGAGGATCCAGGGCAGTAATATTTTTATACCACCTAAACAAGCTTGGATTAGTGAGATCAGAGCTAACATTGATGCAAGGCGTAGATGGATAGTTAGACCAAGTTATATAGATGATCATGGCATAAGGAATTTGGCATGGTTGCATTTGAGGTGGTCTAGAGGTGATGGCAAACTTTGTTAAAAATAAGGCTGCCATTGCAGATGAGTCATGATGCCTCATATACCAGGTGGGTTTGGGAAGCACAGAGCTCCATTGGAAACAAGTGACAGGTGGGTTGATAGACCATGGTTAGTAGATCATAACCATGTGGAGAGTTGGTCAAGAGAATATAGCATAAGGATGTGAGCTTCCTACAAAGTAGGCAAGATGATAAGATTTGTAGAAAAGATTATTTTCTTGACTAAAAAACATCAAGGATGAGTGGTTTCAAGAAGAGTTTAGCCAGAGGAAAAGAGTGGGATTTTGTAGTACTAATTACAATATGGTTCAGGTACATTCTCAAGAATGCACACTAATTGGAGTCGCTGGGGTTCCAAAGATTGAATCTAGTAAAGGATTTCAGACAGCAAAATTTGGGAGATTGGTGTATTTGGACAAATATGAAGGAGGGAAACATTTGGAGAGGATGTAGGGCTCCATACTCATCATCAAGTGGTTGATATTTAACTATAGATTGAATGAAGGGAATCCATGCTTATATTTGGTCTTCGAAGAGAATATGCCCGAGAGGCAATAATAAAGTGGTTATTATCTTATTCCTTGTTTATGATAAATGTTTATTTTGCATGCTATAATTGTATTAATACGGAAACGTTAATACATGTGTGTTTAATAAACAAATACGAATTTCCTAGTTATGCCTCTCTTACAAACTAGCTCGTTGATTAACAAAAGATCAAAGGTTTCCTGATCATGGACATTGGATGTTGTTAATAACGAGGTCACAACATTATTGGAATGGTGTGATGAACATTCATCCGAAGTATAGAATTACAATAAAAGTCATTGTGTTTATATTGCTATAACATCATACGAAGTAATACCAATCATTAGACCATGAGATCATGTCAATCACTAACACACCATAACAGGGTGACTATAAACATTGGTTCAGTGCTACAAATGTGTAATGTTGAGGCTCATGGATCAAGAGTGAAATTTGTCCATCCCAATGATGGAGACATATACTCTGGGCTCTCTCGGTGATATCACATTAGTTAGCTTGCAAGCAAGTGATTTGATCACTAGAATGATATATCACGGGAACGTGAAAAGTGTACATCTCGGTAACGAGATCAAACTAGGTATGAACCGTAGGGTGATACACTTAAGTGATAACAACACCATTCTTAGCAAATAATATGCCATAGAAATAAAAAGAAAGAACATGAATTTATTTCACTAGACACATGAATTATTTCGGGTGAAATATCTGAAATAGTTTTTGCATGTGAAATAGAGTACTAGCAAGGGGTTTTATTTCAATGTTTGTTAATTAATGTAATTAACAAAATTCTAAATAAACAAATAAAAGAGTTTTATTTAAATGAGAGATTGCATTAAATTTGGTGGAAATTTAATGCATGTGAGTGGATTTTTGAGTGGAGGCATGTTTATGTGAGTGGAGGCTTTTTATTTTGAGTGGGAGCTCCACCCACATGAATGTGGAAGAGGTGGGGGAAGCCACCATGGCTATGGATCCATGCCTCTTGGGTCCCCCCTCACCCTATAGAAGGCCCCCCTCTCCTCCTCTCACAACACACCTCCTCAAGAAGGATCTCTCTTCCCCCTTTAGAATTCTCCCATGGTCTCGGATCAGCGAGATACATGTTCCCGGTGGCTTTTTATGGAAGGATTTGTTACTTCCGCTGCTTCTCTAGAGCGAGGGCGCGAAGGTTTTCAGGATACCCGAATGTGTGTGGGATCACGGATGCACTACTGCTTTAAGGTGCTGGACTTGATGGTGCTGCACCTGCTGGAACGGATGGACTTCTTCTCGATCTTGAGATCGACAAGAGTTCAACTAGATTATCCACGAGTACAACCTCGTTAGCACTTTTTGGTCTTCGAGGTTATGTATTATATGGATATATATCCACTTGTTGCTTGTTTCTAGTAGATCTTGGTACTTAGTTGTTCCCATCGTAGGAATTTTTTTGTCTTCTATGTTGCGAACCCGACAGTGGTATTAGAGCCAGATCTATGTGTAGATGCTTTGCACGGGTAGTACACATATGAGTATGTGGGCGCTGATGGTCATGTTATTGCTTCTTGCTTGTATTTTGGATATTTGTGGCATAGTGGGATGAAGCGGCCCGGACAAACTCGATGTCTATGCACTTCTATTCTTGTAGACAATTGTTGGGCCTACAAGTGCAGAGGTTTGTAGAACAGCAGCAAGTTTCCCTTAAGTGGATTACCCAAGGTTTATCGAACTCAGGGAGGAAGTGGTCAAAGGTATTCCCTCTCAAGCAAGCCTGCAATCGAGATACAAGAAGTCTCTTGTGTCCCCAACACACCCAATATAGGTGCACTAGTTTGGCGAAGAGATAGTGAAATACAAGTGGTAACGATGCAGAAAAGAGCTTGACGGTGAGGTAAAGACTAAAGGAAACAAGAAGGAAGCAAGCAAACATGCAATAGATCTAGAAACAAGGCCTAGGGATCATACTTTCACTAGTGAACACTCTCTCATATAAATATCCTCTCTTCATGATACTACTCTTATCTACTCTCTGGTTGGACACTCTAATCCATGGTAGGGCCTTCCCCAATCTAGATAACCCCACACTGTCACCTTGAGCGCTAGATGGTTCCAACAAACACCACAATTTCATAGAGACATCCAACTCCAAATATAACTCATAAAAATATTCAATCTAGCCAAAGTTCCACACACGGTATGCACGTTGTCACTTTCACACACGTGGGGAAAAGCATAGATCTATTAAAGCACAAAGAGTATTTATGTAGACTCAAAGTTGTCACTTTCACACACATGGGGAGAGCAGAGATCTATAAAAGCACTTGAGTAGAAAGGTAGATCACACATAGCTACCGGTAGAGCTCTTAGCCTCGAGGAAGAACTACTCCCTCCTCATCATGGGAATCAGCAACGGTGATGGAGATGGTGGTGGAGATCGATGGAGATGGCTCCGGGGGCACTTCCCTATCCTGGCAATGTGCCGGAAAGAAGACTTTCTGTCCCCCGAATCTCCCCTTCGTTAGAGGCGGACCTATAGAGGTTTTCATGGATTTCTTCTAGATTGTTTAGGGTTTTCCCATCGGAGGCTTCTTATAGGCGCAGGAATAAACGTCAGTGGGGGTCCAGGGGGCCCACACCCCCTCCAGGCGCCTCCAGGGCTTGCCCGCGCCTAGGGGGGTTGGCCACCCTGTGGCCCCCCTCCGGCTCTGCTTCGTGGTTCCGTGTTTCTCTCGGAAAAATAATAACTTTGGATTTTGTCCCGTCAATTATGAGAATATTGATTTTCTGCCTTTCTGGAACCAAAAACAGAAGAAAACACGCAACTAGCACTGTGGCAACTTGTTAATAGGTTAGTTCCAGAAAAGATATAAGAACACCTCAAAGTATAGACAAAGCAAAGAAAAGTAGATACAAAACAAGCATGGAGCATCAAAAATTATAGATACGTTTCCGATGTATCAAAACTTTACATGTCCTCGGACATGAGACCTGTTCCAGGCTTGACATACAACTAGTTTTGCATAAGTGGCTTGCGAGTGTCTGTCTCTCCTACTATAGTCAATATCAGATTTACAAACAGTTGTAAATAATTTCATTATCATCGTTGTGGTTCCATCTTCGTTGGTAAGAAAGGTTCTATCTCCGAAATCTCCCAGCCACATAAAACATGCAAAAGATAAATTAGAGGCGTCTAGTTTTTGGTTATACCGGGAAAGTACTATGATATGGTAGTGTTTTAATTTGTAGTATGGACTGATACTATTGAAAATTATAATATGACAAAGTGTAAGTTCCATAGACCTTTTCCTTACACATATAGGAATGATAAAGATTATTCCACGATGTACAAGATAGATATCAAGTGCAAGAACCATATCATATCACTTTAGCATATGATGTTTGTTTGCATCTTATATTGCCTTTTTGGCGTTCTGTTAGCATTATAATATGATCCCTCATTTAGATATAAAGATAAAAATGTGTTCTTCCTTAAGTATGCACCGACTATGTTTCGCCGCTTCAAGACATCACGTGATGATCGGGTATTTGAATCCACGATCATATCTCGGGTGTAAGATAATTTTACACAAGCGAATACTAAGGTTCTTACTTGGCAAGCCTAGCATGTAAATATATGGCCTCAGAACATGGAATGAAAGGTTAAGCATGAGTCATATGTTGGATATGATGACCATATAGATGCTCTCCTTTGAAGCTACACCGACTCATGTGATGATCGGACTTGGTGTAGTGGATTTGGTTCATGTAATCACTGAAAAGGCATGAGGGATGTCGTTTTTGATTGGGAGTTCATATCTAATTTGGATTAGTAGAACTCAATTGATCACAAATTAAATCAAAGTGAATTTTCATAATTTGTTGTAGTCATTGGCATTCGTTCACCACCTTATGATTACTTGTAATTGAGATAATATAACTATAGAATTCTATATATATACTTTACGAACTGGTATCATATTGTGTTGAGTGTCAATCTAAAGTTTAAAGTCCTATTGCAAACTTTCAAACAACTATGTTTACTCCGTGAAATTTAATAATTAGTATTAAATTGAGAGTAACAATTCCAGTGTTAGAGTCTAAAATATCATGTTTGGCTCCATGATTCTTGATTGTTTTTAAATATCAAGGTTATCTAGGAGCTGAAAGAATTGTTTTAGAAACTATCATGTGTGGTAGATATAACGATATCTAAAACAATGTTTTTGGTTGCAATATGATAGAGTATAATATATGTTCTCATAATGGATGAGAATTTGCAAAGGTTGGAGATGCTAGACATCCTAATCATCCAAAAAGGTTTTGGAAAGTAACATTATACTCACGATTCGCCTTTATAAGCTACATTACCTTGATCATAAAAGTTGTCATGATAAGGATGAATAGAAGATGTAGAAAGTGTTTACTACACTAAAATATTACTAAATAATGGTTTTTTGAAAGAACTCTAAACATTTGATGATGGTGATCTACTTTAAAGTGCAAGTCCAAAGGTATTAGTATTTTACTAGACACGCGTTGGACTATGTGTCATGTATATGGCACCACTGTTGATGTTGATAGATACTTTTAAACGGAAAAGGAAATGCTGAAAGAGAATCTATAAAATATATTTGGCAGAAAAGAAAAGACTGGAAATCCCAACTAAGGTATATAGATGATATACATGTTATGGTTGTATTATTTGCTTGTTAAACAATGTGGTTCTTGGTTATTGGATACCGAATTGGTTGGTATGAAATATCATACAGAACAAAAAAGTTCATGAACTACAGTGGCCTATGGAAATCAGGTATTATGAGAAAAAAGTTTGTTCAAATAATTACCGTATTCCATATAAGATGGATGATTTACAAATATAGTTGGAGAAATCAAATTCATAAAACCTAATGCTAAAATGTCGCAAGACAAATGATTGAAAGATCACTTACAAAGTGACATTGCCGTTTAAATTATATTTGAAAGAAAAACATGAAGAAACTCCATATTAATGGATTTTTGGATTCTTTGATTTCATCAAATGACGGTTGTGAGACTTTCCTCAGGATAATTAAAACTTCGTTGAAAAGCCAAAGAAGAATGAACGACTAAATTATTGGAATTTATACATGTGGATGCATGTAGTCCATTATGTGTAGTCGTAAGCGATGGATTTCAACTTCATGTGCTTTCTCCGGAAATTTGAGTGAATATCACTTAATGAGAAAGAAGTATGAAATATTTGAAAATGTTCAAAGACTTTCAAGATGAAGTGGAAAATAATTGTAACAAGAAAATAAATAAAATATGATTTGGTCATCAAGCGATTTATTTGAGTTTCAAGTTTAGCAAAACACCTAGATTTGCATCTTCCGAAAGACCATAGGAATATGGAGTATTTGAGACTTGTAATTAAACCTTGTTTGACATGGTTGGATCAAAGATGTTATTGATAAAACTTCCATTATGTTTTAAAATATTAAACCTTTAGAGACTACCGCTTTTACACTAAAAAGAGCTCCATCATGATCCGTTGAAATGACAACATGTAAGGTATGGTTTGGGGTAAAACCCAAGTTGTCCTTTCTTAAATTTTGGTATGCTAAGCATAAGTAAGATGTTTACAACCAAATTCGGATGAGCATGTCTTTGTAGGTTATTTCGAATAACCATTGGGTATTCCTCCATAACGCCGAGGACAAAAGAGTTTGTCTCTTGAAACATGAAGTTTCTTGAAAAAGGAATTTTTTGCAAAAGTTACGTGGGAGGACAATAGAACTTTAATAAGGTTAATGAACCTTAGCTATATGTGTTGAGTTACGTAGCGCTGGAAAATGTTCCGGAGGCAGCCACAATGCTCATGGATCACGTGCCTCAAAGGTTGCGGCCATGGAGGTCTAAGTTCCTATTGAACCAAGTAGGTCAGATAAACAATCAAATGTTGAGATTTGAGACTAAATCATTGTTGTTTGACAATAATGAACCGACTATATGCAAAGAAGCAATGATGGGACCTGACTCCGTCAAATGGCTTGAAGCCATAAAATCCGTGATAGTTCCATACACGAGAAATCATGTTTTTAAACTTGGAAGACCCTTCGGAAAGGTGTAAAAACCTATCGGTCGTATTTCGATCTATAAAGAAACAGAAATGGATTTTCCACATCTATGAAATAGTCGACATGTTGGTAAAGATTTTACGACAATGTTCAAGGAGTTGACTATGACAAGATTTGATCTTTCATAGCGATATTTAGTCTTGACGGATTAATGTAGCAACCACTACATATAATTTGGTATATGGTAGTTGAATAAATAAAACAAAGTTCTTCTAATAGAATGGTTACCTAGGACATGTACATGACATGGTCTAAAGGGCTTTGATAATTCAAAGGATGCTTAAAAAGGCTTGCAAACTTCAATGGTTGAAGTAAGCATCGCAAAGTTGGAATCTTCGCCATGATGAAACTATTAAAGGAGTTTAATTTCATCAGAGACGATGAATATGCTTGCATTTGCATGAAATTAAGTGGGAGCAGTGAGACATATTTCTAATACATTATGTGGATGACATATTGTTGATTGGAAATGATGTATCTTTTATTGACAAAGGTTAAGAATTTCATTTCGATGAAAGACTTAGAAAAACCCGAATATTAGGCATGAATGTCTATATGGATAAAGTGTGATGCTAATATGGTTGTGTCAAACGTACATATATGAGATATTGAAAGAGTCCAATATGGAAACAACAAGAAAAGGTTCTTGTTGCATTGAAAAGAATTGAATCAAGATTCAAGTGTATCGACACTTGATAAGTGAAACAAGATTCAAGTTCTTTGACACTTGGTGAGTGAAATCACAAGAATATTTTGATCAATCATACCGTGATATGTACACCATATATGTCCTATGCTCTGAATGTTATGAGCATATACCATAATAAATCACAAGATGATCATTGGACGATAGTAAGAATATTCTTATGATCTTTTGGAAGAACTAATAATATATTTGTGTAGAGGTGACAAACAATTACAAATAATTCATTGTAAAGTGTTACATTGATACTAGTTTTGTCACAATATACAAATTAAGTTTATCTCAATTTAAACTATGGGTTGCACAATGTAATGGAAAGAATTTTGCATGATGGATTTGGATGAATTCCAAAGATAAGACATTGTGATAGATACTACAACAAAAGGCTAAGTATATGACTGCTATACTAGCAGCAAAGGAGGGCATTTGTGTCAAGTAGTTTGTTATCAAAGTAAGGTGTGGTTCACAATGGGCTAACACTAAAGATATATTGTACGACAATAGTATCGACATGATTTAACCCCATGAAACTAAAGGTCTCACCAAAAGACCAAATTTATACAATGCCATCTCATTAGAGAATGAGTGATGCGTGAAGACGCAAATACATGCAAATAAACATGGACCTGAAACTGTCAGATCCGTAGATTATGTTAACCTCTTGCAATCGCGTATATGGAACACCAGAAATCCATAGGTGTTCAATACGCAAAAGTTCTCAAACTAGATTTTTGACTCTAGTGCAAGTGGGAGATTGAAGGGAATATGCCCGAGAGGCAATAATAAAGTGGTTATTATCTTATTCCTTGTTTATGATAAATTTTTATTTGCATGCAATAATTGTTTTAATACGGAAACGTTAATACATGTGTGTTTAATAAACAAATAGAAATTTCCTAGTTATGCCTCTCTTATAAACTAGCTCGTTGATTAACAAGATGATCAAAGGTTTCCTGATCAAGGTCATTGGATGTTGTTAATAACGAGGTCACAACATTATTGGAATGGTGTGATGAACATTCATCTGAAGTATAGCATTACGATCAAAGTCATTGTGTTTATATTGCTATAGTATCATACGAAGTAATACCAATCTTTAGACCATGAGATCATGTCAATCACTAACACTAGAAGAGTATCTTGATAACATCAAATGTCACACCGTAACAGGGTGACTATAAAGATGGGTTCAGTGCTAAAAAGGTGTTATGTTGAGGCTCATGGATCAAGAGTGAAATTTGTCCATCCCGATGATGGAGATATATAATCTGGGCCCTCTCGATGATATCACATTAGTTAGCTTCCAAGCAAGTGATTTGATCACTAGAATGATATATCATGGGAACGGGAAAAGAGTACATGTCGGTAACAAGATCAAACTAGGTATGAAGATACCGATGATCTAATATCGGACATGTAATATATCGCGACACGAAGGTATTGAGTTACATGCGTATAAGGTTCACACGATCACATAAGTCATCGTTGAATGTGTGGGAGTCAGTACGGATCTCGAGGTCCCGCTGCTGATTATTAATCGGAGAGGGGTCTCGATCATTTCTGCATTATTCACGAACCGTAGGGTGACACACTTAAGGGATACCGACACCATTCGGAGCAAATAATATGCCAGAGAAAGAAAAAGAAACCACTTAAATTTATTTCACTAGACACCGGAATTGTTTCAGGTGAAATTGCTGAAATTGTTTCTGCATGTGAAATAGAGTACTAGAAAGGGGTTTTATGTGAATGTTTGTTAATTAATGTGATTAAAAAAATTCTGCATAAATAAATAAAAGAGTTTTATTTAAATGAGAGATTGCATTAAATTTGGTGGAAATTTAATCCACGTGAGTGGATTTTTGTGTGGAGGCATGTTTATGTGAGTGGAGGCTTTTCATTTTGAGTGGGAGCTCCACCCACATGAATGTGTAAGAGGTGGGGGTAGCCACCATGGCCGTGGAGCCATTCCCCTTGGGTTCCCCCTCTCCCTATAAAATGCCCCCCTCTCCTCCTCTCACAACACACCTCCTCGCGAAGGATCTCTCTCCCCCTTTAGAATCCCCACATGGTCTCGGATCAGCGAGATACATGTTCCCGGTGGATTTTCTAGAAGGATTTGTTGCTTCCACTGCTTCGCTGGAGCGAGGGCATGGAGGTTGTCGTGATACCCGAACGTGTGTGCAATCACGGATGCACCACTGCTTTGCGGTGCTAGACTTGATGGTGCTGGACCTGCTGGACCGGATGGACTTCTTCTCGATCTGGAGATCGACAAGAGTTCTATTACATCATCCACGAGTATAACCCCGTTAAAACTTTTTGGTCTTCGCGGGTATGTATTCTATGGATGTATATCCACCAGTTGCTTGTATCTAGTAGATAGATCTTGGTACTTAGTTGTTCCCATCGTAGGATTTTTTTTGTTTTCTATGTTGCGAACCCTATAGCTAATACAAAGGATTAGCTCATGATTGATCTGGATAAGTGGATTAGAGAGTGACTTGGGTGACTTAGGATAGATCCAGCTTAGGAGGCTTGGTTCAAGATTAGGTGATTTTAACCATTGGTTTATCCTACAGGATGAGCTCCTAGATTGTCTCATGATATTTCCCAAGTAGACAAGTCATCACTCATAGCTGATCAGAGCAATTTATCAAACATCAGATCAAGGAAATTCATCTTATCAAACTTATCCAACATATTCTAAGGTTACCATCAAGTCTAGCTTGAGGTAGGGAGGGGTATTTTGAATAGGTTGTGTTTTGAAGTAAGATAAGGATCCCTTGGTAGTTCTACCAAGATTGGAATTAAAAGGTTTTAGGAAAGGTTTTGGAAAACCTAGAGGTAAGAGTTGTTGAAAGTTCTGTCTTAAAAATATAAGGAGATTATATATAGGTCTCCATAGTTTTGCTAATAGAACTAGTAAAATATTATGCTGTGGCAAAGTCATCTTGGCTCAAGTTTGAATTGTCACAACATTTGAGAATATGGAAGATGAGCCAAGACATCTCTTTTGAAAAATAGTTTTTTCAACTAAGGTTGAGGTGAGAAGTGTATGATCTAATACACAATCATATGTATGAACACAAGAAAACAAGTAAGCAATCATTTCAACACTTAAGAAGAAAAAGTTTTTGTTCCCCGTGTTTTTTCCTTTTTGACATCAAATAAGGGTTGTTGAAATTGGGATGTTACAATTTGTGGCTATAGATAGTGCATCATACACTCCTTTTTAGTGAACTTGTTGAGTATGCTCGTACTCAACTGTACCTTCTTAACCCTTGCTTGATTGTAATTCCAATAAATACGACATCTACATCAACTACTGTTCAAGGGAATCATCACCAAAATCTCAAGTTCTTAAACAAACTCAAGGAAGTAAACATATACATCAACTAAAGTGAAGACGAAGTTCCTGATTACATAGGAGTATAATATCTAGCCATAGAACCTACTTCTATATAGCAATGCAATAGCAGCATTTGCAAGCCAAATAGTTTAGATACTAGTCTATTAGTATGATAGTTATAAGTTGTTATTTCTGGTTCTTCTTTGTAAGAAGTTTTTTCTCTCTCTGTAACCTAGAGTGTTCTCTAGATCTTTTTTAAAGAGTTGAGTTGTAACCTATAGTCATGTCTTGGACCTGCTATGTTTCTGTTGTACCACTCTGAGGGATGTAATACTGGTGGAACGGTGTTTCATTGGTGTTATGTCAACTACTATAGTGTACTACATCATGTAATGGTATGCTGGGTCACCGCAAAGGGAAAGGATAAAAAGTAGATGAGCACGAAAGAGTAGTAGATGTGTTTGTTCGATTGGTGTTCAATCGCTCTGCACCCCTCACGTACATAAGCAGCGGCTTGACTTTCCATGCAAGAAAGAGGCTTGGAATCACGTCCAAAAGCCTAGTTGGGGTCAAATTCGAATGGTATGGTCCGAGCTTTCTGTAACTGTTCGGCCAAAAACTTTCCTGTACCTTCCCAACCACTTTCGAGGTAATTTACCTCGGATCAAAATCTCGTAAAAACATAGTTGTTCTTCTCGAAAAGATGAAGAACTTTGATTTTGGCTACTTTTCCATTTGAACTGATCATGATGGTATTTTCGCCTTATTTTCTTATCAATCTCGTATTTTGGTCAAACAAATTTAACTCTGTTCGACTTTATTTTGAATTTTGTGGTCGTATACTTGCTCAAATGTCGACGGCTCTAAATGCTTGTTGTTCGCCTGGAAAAAACGAAGAACTTTCATGTTTTGCACTTTTTCATATGTGTTTCGATCTGGACTGCTGAATTTAAGTCGTGATGAGTTAGATATATCCAGCTCACAGGAGATTCTTTATCAAATTTATCTACACACATGATTAGACATTAGCATCATCTATGTCTGATAAAAAGCGTAAGACAATATTTTTGCACCAAAATCTTCATACTCTCTCGGATCGTGATGACTCAAAAATCAAAGTTGCTTGTATCAACGAGACACACAACTTTCATGTTCGGCAATTTTCCATTGGAGGTCATCTTAATGGAGTCATAATTGAAGCCTCCATATATTAGTCTCCGAGTGTTCTCTAAACATTAGCATAATCGGATATTGTCAGGGGGGTAACTCCCGGGTGGGGAAAGCCAGGCACAAGTAGGCCGGCTCCAGAAGATGTAGGCCGCCTGGACTTCAAGAAGGACAAATCTAGCTAACTGGCGAACACGCCCGGCTGGGCTTGTAACCTTCCTGGCTGGCCCGTCTAGCCGGTGGCCAGAAGAACCGGCCGGGTGGCCGCTTCCACCCGGCTCACCTCGAATTCGATGGAGGTCACGGAAGGGCTGACGCTTCATGCGGGGTATGCCTCTGGCTCTCCCTCGTCATCGGGCAAGCTGGCATGCCATCATGGCTAGAGTTACCTAACAAAGATAAAGCAAGGTGGTCGGCTGGACTGGCGAAAGCAGTCCGGGTGACCGTTAAAGCAAGGATGATGCCCCAAAGGAAGCCCGGGTGACCACTAAAGATAAGGATGACGCTAAAAGAAGGGCGGACTGGGTCCTGGCCCACCGGCTGGGCCCTGCAGCCAACCCTGTCCTGTAAACCCATATCCAAACAGTAAATCCTAGGACCCGATCTATAATCTGCCCCCCAGACCAGTATATAAGGGAGGGCAGAGCTAGGGTTCTAGGTAGGAAACCATAGAATGATAGAAGTGTTAGCATAAAGTTCCCATCTTCCTCTAGCTCTCAATAGTCGCCAAGGAAACAGCTCAAGGAGCATATGTACTGAGCATCAGCTCCCACCTATAGTTCATCTTGCAGGAGTAGGGGTGTTACCTCGCCAAGAGGGCCCCGAACCTGGGTACGTCGATTTGTCTGCAGTTCACCATGCCCAACCCGTTGCGTGAGCCACCAAATGCATTCGTGTGTCCCTTCTTTGCCATCCCCGATGGCACTGCCGTGTTCCACACCATGATAGTTGGCGCCCACTGTGGGGCACAATGCTTCGGCTGGGATCATCTTCCGCAGGGAGTTCCGCTCGTCACCGGCAAGCGTGTGGCCTCTGGCCTTATTCTCACGTTTGGTGCCTTCGACTGCGTCATCGACAATGTAGCGTGCTTCACCGGTAACACCTTCCCCGCCGACGGCTCCATCATGCATTTTGGAGACGTCCGCGTCTACATCGCCATTGTTGCTGAGGTTTTCCCCAGCGTGGTCACCCCCGTCCTCTATGTTCCCCTCACCCGCGGCCCTGCCATAGGGAGTGGATGCGTCGAAGTCATGGTGGTAAACGCTCGCGAGAACCACCGACCACCTCAAGAACGATGGGTGGGAGGAGAGAACTCCACGCCCGAGCAAGAGAAAGACCCGCTCACCGCCTCCATCCAGCACTTGCGAGCTCCGGTCGTCATCGAGAAGGATCCAGCGACTGCAGCGGTAGCGCTCGAAGCTACGCGCCAAAAACTACTGGAGGAAACCAAAAAGGTCGCGGCTAACCAGCGTCGTCTAAACGCCACCGTGCATGAATACAATGCGGCTCACGGCTTCGCCAGGAAAATCCAGCACTGAGGGCGCGACCTGGCGTCATAACTGGACCGCGCCGCCGATTCGGATGCACATGTGGCGCAGCCCGTCTACAACACTCCATCCAAGAACACGAGGGCATCCGAGGAGGCAGCTGCGGAGATGAAACACTTTGAGGGCGAGGAACTTCGTCGCCAGCAGGAGCGCGTGCAGCTCCTCGTGGCCACTGTGAACAAGCAGTAAGCCGAGGGCACCCCTAGCCAGGTGGGCAACTCCCGCGACATCGTCGTCTGCAAAGGCGCGGGCCAGACGGTGCACAGAGGAAGCAAGCATCAACATGCATCTTCTCCAGGAGGGGTTGGGCAAAATAGCCGCCCACGTGGCGAATCCGGCAATCGCGGTCGCCACAATCGGGACGCCGCCGCCTCCAGCGTAAGCCGCGCCCCGGCAGCTCGAGCTTCTTAGGGGAAAAGACGCGAGCACCGGAGGAGGGAGCAGACGCGAACAAGGACCGGCCTGCGTCACGCCTGAAGGGCCGACTCGGTCCCTAAGAACCGGCTGACGCGCGGGAGCGCATCGACCTCCTGGTATAGTCACGCACTCTGGAGGAGGAAAGTCCGGCTGGCCCGAAGTGTTTTGGCCCGCGCATCCCAAGGGACACGCCAAAGTACAACAGAACCGTCAAGCCTGAGGATTGGTTGGTCGATTACACCACCACAGTGGGAATCGCTAATGGCAACCTCCGCATGGCCGTCCGCTACATCCCCCTCATGCTCGTCGACTCGGCAAAGACATGGCTCAATAGCCTCCCCGACAACAGCATCAACGCCTGTCTGGACTTCGAAGAAGTGTTCATCCATAACTTCACCGGAACATACAAGCGACCGGGTCGGCCTCGCGAGCTTGCCCTCTGCGTATAGGGCAAGGACGAGTCGGATCGTGCCTACCTTACTCGGTAGACCATCATGCACAATTCAGACGAAGGGGTGCGTGAGCAGCAAGTGATAGACTTCTTCACCAACGGCTGCCGAGACGGCACCATGCTGAAACATAAGCTCAGCCGAGCAGACCCGCAAACCATGGCCCAGGTCATGGCCATCGCGGACAAGTACGCCACCGCTGACGTAGCAATGAAGAAACCCATCGTGGTGGACGACCAAGGCCAAATCGTCATGGAAGAGCAGTCGGAGCGACACCAGCCGGGTGGCCTTCATCCCAGGTGGCACGGTCATGACAACCGCCACGACAAGAGGAAAGACGACCAGCCGGATAGCTGGTATGGCACCAACCAAGCAGCCGGAGGCAGAGGCCGGACGATAGCCCGCCTCGGACTAAGTACACCATGAAGTCCATGCTCGACGGGCCATGCAAGTTCCACAGTGGCGGCAATAAGCCCGCGAATCACATGACGCGCCAATGCAGCTTGACAAAGAAAATGGCTGAAGCCGGTGGGCTCCCACCATCACCCTCCACTTCCAGCCGGAGGCCCACCGGACAACAGGGAACACCGCAACCGCCACGAGGATGACGAGGACGGTTACCCGCGGCAGGTGGGTAATTACCACATATTCCTGGCGGAGCCAGAAACAAAGAACGCCAAGCGGAGATGCGAGGCGGAGGTGAACGCAATCGTCCCCCCATTCCCCAGTATCTACACTGGTCCAACCAGGCGATCACCTGGAGCAAGGAGGATCAGCCGGCCTTGTCCGCGTTGGTCCTCGACCCCATCATCATCTCCAAGAAGCACTCGTGCCGCTTCTCTCGGGTACTGATCGGTGGAGGAAGCAACATCAACCTCCTCTACCGGAGCAGCCTCTAGAGGCTAGGCATCAGCGAGTCCCAGCTGCAGTCTTCGAGAACTTCGTTCCATGGAGCAGTACAAGGACCATCACACTGCCCAGTCGGCAACATCCGGCTGGACGTCATCTTCGGCAGCGAGAACAACTTCCGCCGGGAGCCAATTTGGTTCAAGGTCGTGAACCTCTCCGGTGCCTACCACACCATACTAGGGCGCCCATCTTTGACCAAGTTCATGGGAGTACCGCACTACGCATATCTCAAGATGAAGCTGCTGGGCCCAAAGGGAGTGATCACTGTCGATGGATGCTACAAGCGTTCGATCGAGTGTGCATCAGACGGCTCCAAGCTGGCCGAGGCGATGATCATCGCTGAAGAGAAGTGTGTCATAATGTAAATGTGGCTGCTCTGCAGAAGGATATGCCGGCTGGAGAGCCCAAGCCGGCTGGAGAATCACAGTTCAAGCCCTCACAAGGAACAAGGAAGACCCTGCTGAATGAGGAAGACCCAAGCAAGTTCGTCTTGGTCGAAGACGACCTGGACAGCAAATAGGAAAGCGCGCTCGTCGATTTCCTTCATGAGAATCGGGACATTTTTGTATGGTGCCCCAAAGACATGCCAGGTGTCCCGAGGGAACTCGCCGAGCACTCCCTTCATGTTTGACCAGACGCGAAGCCGGTTAAGCAGTCTTTACGCTGCTCCGTAGAAGAAAAAAGAAGAACCATTGGTGAGGAGATCACACGGCTGCTCGCAGCCGGCTTCATCATGGAAGTTTTCCACGCGAAATGGCTCACCAACCCGGTGCTAGTCCTGAAGAAGAACAAGACATGGCGCATGTGCGTCGACTATACCAGTCTCAACAAGGCTTTCCCCAAAGATCCTTTCGCTCTGCCGCGGATTGATCCAGTCATCGACTCGACCACCAGGTGCGATTTGTTGTCTTTTCTGGACGCTTACTCGGGCTATCATCAGATCAAGCTCAATGTAACCTATCAAATAAAGACATCATTCATAACCCCGTATGGAGCATACTCCTACACCACCATGCCCTTCGGGTTGAAGAACGCAGGCGCAACCTATCAGCGCTGCATGCAGAAATGCCTGCAGACGCAGATCGAAAAAAACTTGCACGCCTATGTCGACGACGTCGTCATCAAGACCAAGGAGCGGCACATACTCCTTGATGATCTAAAGGAAACGTTCGACAATCTTCGCCGTTTCCAAATCAAGCTGAACCCGGAGAAGTGCGTGTTCGGCGTCCCAGCCGGCAAGGTCCTGGGCTTTCTCGTCTCCGAGCAAGGAATTGAGGCGAACCCAGAGAAGATTGGAGCCATCGAGCGCATGTAGTTGCCACGGAACCTGCGCGACATGCAGAAGTTCACCAGATGCCTCGTTTCCCTCAGCCGGTTCGTCAGCCGGCTGGGAGAGAAGGCCCTTCTCCTATACCAGCTAATGAAGAAGACAGACAAATTCGTCTAGAGAGCTCAGCGGACGAAGCTTGCCGAGACCTCAAGCGCATGCTCACCTCACCACCCATCCTGGTGGCGCCAGCGGAAAAGGATACCAAGATAATGTATATCGCCGCCACAAACAGAGTGGTTAGCATGGTATTGGTAGTAGAACGACCAGAGGAAGGGAAAGCTCAGATGGTCCAGCGCCCCGTATACCTCCTAAGCGAGGTGCTGTCGCTCTCCAAGTAGAACTACCCCACTACCAGAAGCTGGTGTACGGCATGTACATGGCCGCCAAGAAACTCAAGCACTACTTCCAAGAGAACTCCATCCGGGTAGTAGCATTGGCTCCACTTGCAGAAATTATTGGCAACAAAGACGCCATCGGCCGCGTGGCAAAATGGGCCATTGAACTCGCTGCGCACAACATCCAGTACGAGCCACGAACCACGAACCACAATCAAGTCCCAAGAACTGGATGATTACATAGTCGATTGGGAGGAGACACAGTACATGCCTCCAGTGCTAGATTCAACTTACTGGAAGCTACATTTCGACAGATCGAAAATGCGAGGAGGACTCGGAGCCAGAATAGTGATAACCTTGCCCAAGGGCGACCGGCTGGAGTACGCCCTCCAGATCCATTTCAAGGCTTCCAACAACATCGCCAAGTACGAAGCACTCATCCATCGAATCAAGATGGCTAAGCAGATAGGCATCTAGAGGGTGCTATCCTTTGGAGATTCGGACTTGGTGGTACAACATGTATCTGGCGAGTGGGACGCCAGGGACGCGAATATGGCCCTCTACCGCATCTTTGTCCAGCTGTTGTGTGCCTGCTTTGAAGGATGCGAGTTTTACCACGTGCCTAGAACCAACAACGAGGCTGCCGACGCCTTGGCCAGGGTCAGGTCAACAAGACAAGCCATACCGCCTGGTCTCTCCCTCGAGCACTTGTGCAATCCCTCCATAACCCCCTCACCAGAGTCCAACTCCATTGTGCTCAGCGCGGATCCAGGAACGGCTGGTGCCTCGCCGCACCCGGGGACTGCCGCGCCGCACCCGGGGACTGCCTCGCCACACCCGGGGACTGCTGCGCCACACCCGGGGACTGCTTCGCCGCACCCGGGTGCCACTACAACGCGGCCATGGTCGACATCAGCACGCTTCCACCCGGCAGGCCTCCCGACGTTCCGGAGCCGGCCGCCCGTGAGGAGATCAAGCTCATCATACAGACGGTGCACACCATCCGGGAAGCGCCCGACTGGGCAAAGCCGTACATGGACTTCCTGGCCAAGGGCGAACTCCCGACATAAGAGGTGGCAGCACGACAAGTGCGGCGAAGGGCAAACACCTACACCATCATCAACAACGAGCTGTATAAGCGCAGCGTTAGGGGCATCTATCAACGATGCGTTATCTAGGAAGAAGGAACCATGCTCCTAATGGACATACATCAGGGCGAGTGTGGCCACCACGCCTCGTCAAGGGCAATAGCAGCCATGGCCCTTCGGCATTGTTTCTACTGGCCGACTGCGCTAAAGGACATCGGGGAGATAGTCAAGACATGCAACAGCTGCCAGCGATTCAGCCAACTGAAGAACACACCGTCTGCGGCACTCAAGACAATACCAATCACCTGGTCATTCGTGGTCTGGGGCTTGGACATGGTTGGGCCATTCAAGACAGCTCGATCCGGCATGACGCACCTGCTCATAGCCGTGGACAAGTTCACCAAGTGGATCGAGGCGAAACCGATCAAGAAGCTGGACGGGGCGACGGTGATCAAGTTCTTCACGGACATCATCATCCGGTTCGGCTACCCGCATAGCATCATCACTAACAATGGAACCAACTTCGCGAAAGGAGTTTTCTCTCGCTTCTGCGGGGAAAAAGGGATCCGCCTGGACCTGGCGTTAGTCGCACACCCACAGTCCAATGGACAATGCGAGCGCGCTAACGGTTTGGTTCTAGCCGGAATCAAGCCAAGGCTCATCGAACCGCTCGTCAGATCACCCAGATGCTGGATAGAGGAGCTGCCAGCAGTACTTTGTAGACTGTGCACCACACCCAATCGCTCAACCGGCTTCACACCGTTCTTTCTCGTCTATGGGGAAGAGGCCATTCTCCCCACAGAAATCCAGTTCGACGCACCTCGCAAGCATCTCTACATGGAGTAGGAAGCCAAGGAGGCAAGAGAGGACAACGTGGACTTTCTTGAGGAGGCACGCGAGTTGGCTCTGTCCAGATCAACAATTTACAAGAAAGACCTGCACTGATACCACGCCATCCGGATTCGGCCCATCTCCTTCCGCGAGGGAGACCTGGTGCTGCGCCTGGTCCAGAGCACCAAAGGAATGCACAAACTGTCCCCACCATGGGAAGGCCCATTCATCGTCAGCCGGGCACTCCACAACAATTGATACTATCTGATCGACGCCCAACAGCCAGTGAAGAAAAAGGCAGATCGCTCAGACGAGGAGACAAAAAGCCCATGGAACGCAAGCCTACTCCGGCCATTTTACACTTAGGCAAAGAAGTGTATGTATATCCCCTTTTCATGTAACAAGTGAACAAGATTGAAAGCCTCGGCACGACGCTGAGGACTTTGTCCCAATTCCGCACACCATCTGCATTTTCGTAGCGGCTAGCCTAGGCCCCATGATTTCTATAGGCGGCATAATATTGCACACGACGCCTAGAGTAACCTCTTCGGTTCCGGCTTCAGACCGCACGCCGACTGTTGGCCCGGCAAGAGCAAAAACTCAAAGCGCACGCTGCAAGAAAATGCCAAGGCAGAAAGAAAGGGCGTCCTGGCGAACCGGTCGCGCCCCGCATGAGTTAATCCAACAACAACGAACCAAAGTATCGCGAGGAACGCCAGCGTAGCCACTTCTTCGGTTCTGGCTGGAGACCGCAACCCGGCTGCCAGCCGGCAAGGACAACGCTCGAAGGGCCAATACTCGCTGAGAAAAGGGGAGCTGCTAACGCCGTAACTCAAAGGGGAGCGCCTCTACTTTCTTTTTACGATCAGTACCAACGAACGAATGAGCATATGCACAAGAAAACTAACCCAAAGCAACGCTATGTCTCGCACGACCCGAGCCACAACTTGATAGGAAAGGAGGTGGTGAAAGAGCTTCGACCCGGCTGGCTACCCCACCCGGCCGGAACCACGGGGACTACACCCAGTGGACGCGCTCCCACGCACCCACAAACTCAATTCAAGGTAGCGAAATAGCTTTGACCCAGCTGGCTACCCCAGCTGGCCCGAACCTCGGGGACTACACCCAGTGGACGTGCTCCCGCGCACCCACAAACTCAAGTCAAGGTAGCGAAGGAGCTTAGACCCGCCTGGCTACCCCAGCCGGCCCGATCCTCGGGGACTACACCTAGTGGACGCGCTCCCGCGCACCCACAAACTCAAGTCGGGACGACAAAAGAGCTTCGACCCGGCTGGCTATCCCAGCCGACCCGAACATCAAAGACCGCAAATGACAGAGTTGTAAACACAGAAGCACCAAAGATAAGCAAAAAAGGCACCAGGCCATTAAGCGGAGCACGAAGGCTCCGCGCAGATTTAGAATTTGGCGACAAAAGTTAGCCAAAATGTAGCAACGACAAAACAATAAGTTTAACAAGTACACCCGGCATTCCGGGGATCGGGACTCTGGAACCGGAGCGGCAGAAGGAGAAGGAGCAGGAGACGGATCAGCAGGGGCGGCGCCAACATTAGTTGAAGGAGGTTGGCTGCTGGAGGCGACATCAATGGGATTCCAAGGCGCCGGGGCCCAGTGGAACGGCCGTGGCTCTCCGGGGGCACTGAAGTCACGCCCCAAATACACATAGTGCCAATCTTCACACCACAGGAATGGAGTGCCGGAGTGCTAGCATGAAGGCCCTCGTAGCTCGTCCCAAGATGGAATCCACAAGTGAGCATGCTTAGGTCGGCACCCGGGTACCACGACTTCACCAGGGCCAGAGCCATTTCCACTCCGCCTCGAGCAGCCCACTCCTTATGAATGTCCAACACGTCGATGCCTCTGGACAGAGCGACATCTAGGCGGGCAAAGTCGTGCACCTCGCCCGTGTCCGGCCATATGTAGTGGAAGAGATTGTTGCCAACAGCGCGCAGGCCATTGCTCTCCTCCTCCAGCACCTTGACCAGATCGAGGGCAATAAGGTCTCGTCCAACCTCATCCACGGGCAGCTTCTCCACGGCCATTTTGGTCGCCTTAGGATAATGAGCTGGAGCCAAGCACAAAGCAGAATAATCAGACAAGATCGAACAAGTCATGACACAACGGAAGAATGAAACTGAAGAACTTACTGATGAACATCTTCGAGATGTTCTGGAGGTGCTGAGTAAGCTCCCCCTCCCGGGCGCGAAGAATCTTGATCGTCTCCTCCTGTTGGGTGGAGATCGTCTCAAAATTCTTCAGCGCCTCCACCCGGATGTCAGCTGCCTTCTTGCCCTGCTCCACGCTAACCTCAAGCTGATGCTTGTCCGCGGCAAGTTGATCAAACTGTGCCTGTCGCGCCTTGTTCGATTCTTCCAGCCGGGCGACCTCAGCTTTGAGGCGCTCCACCTCCCTCTCCTTGTCCTGGATCATGGCTGTAGGAGGATACCCGATGGTCAACAAAAAACGGGAAAAGGTAGCCAATCACAAAGATAGATCTGAAGAAGAAATCTTACAGCCAAGATCCTGGGTGTTCTTCACAGACTCAGCAAAATCTCTCTGCAGCAAGAAAACAAATGAGCAACAGAGAAGCAAACCGGCTGGAAGAAAAGAAAGGTGTGAAGTGAAACGACCTACCTCCATCAAGATAGACATTTTTTTGCCTCGCCAAGGCCTTTCTCCATTCCCTCAACCAGGTGGCGAACCTGGCTGAGTGCGACGGATGTCGCGCCCGAGAGTTGGGCAAGGATCACATCCGGCGTCAGCACAGCCGGAGCTGGCCTCGAGCCGGTGATGATAACCTCGTCATCATCGGTGGCCGACCCCGAAGGCGCAGCCACCACCAACTCCCTCCCAGCCGGCACAGAAGGACCCGGCTGGCCGCCATCCACCGCAGCCGCCTGCGCAGCCCCAGCCTCCTCCGTCACCTCCGTAATCACGGGCCTGGCGAAGCTGCTTGGAGCATCGCTCCAGGCCGGGTTCACCAACAGCGAAGATGCAGGCGCCTAGTGCAGCATCCCGGTGGTCAGGGAGCCCGGAGGGGCCCTGGGCGGGGAGGACGCGGCCGGCGCAGCCAGTCTGGCCGCAGCCGGTGCGAGCGTAGCCGTCGCGGGTGCATCCGACGACCTCGCCACCTCCTCAACCGGTGGAGGAGGGGGAGGAGCAACGATGGCGGAACCACCATCGCCAAGAAGCATCGCCTCGTTGCGCAGAGTGAAGAATCAAAAGGAGATACCAGAAGAACTGTAGAACGACAAGGAAGGGCATGGAAGATACTAACCCAGCGACGGACGGCGGAGCAATGACCTTACGCCCTCGGCGCGTCTTTTTCGTTTCAACTAGAGCGGGAGCGGCAACAGGTGCCTCCCTCTTTCCCCGGGCTCTCGCTGCGGGTTTTTCGCGGCCAACCTCCTTGTCGGTGACATCGACTATGACACAAGCAAAGAATCAAGACCACAACCTCAAGAACCAAGATGAAGGAAAGAGTTGCAGGCGGTAACTTACCATGAGGATCCGAGGGGCAATAGGTGTCTTCCTCTTTCCCCGGTCTCTCGCCACGGGTTTTTCGCGGCCACCCTCCTCGTCGGTGACATCGACTATGACACAAGCAAAGAATCAAGACCACAACCTCAAGAACCAGGATGAAGGAAAGAGTTGCAGGCGGTAACTTACCATGAGGATCCGAGGGGCCGTCGTCCGCCCGGACAGGAAACCCTTCGGGCTCCGTTCGGGAGTACTTCTTCGGCTTCCCGTCCTCCAAGAAGGAGGGAAGCGGGAAGTCACCCATACCTTCCTCGGCTAGCTTCACCGTGAACAACTAATCAAAAACGGGAGCATAAGGCACCCAAGGAAAGCTAGAAACGACAAGGAACAAGACGCAAGATAACAAGAGAAAAACTTACCCGAGGCGGCAGGCGGCCGCGATGGTACGGAGGGCAGGAGTACGTCCAGGTGGCCTCCATGCGGAACTTGGAGATCATGGAGATCCAGTTCGGCTGGTCCTGGTAGGGCACATCCTTCCGCGACGTCCTCGTCGGATCATTGGCGGTCGATATGTGGCACATCTTGTACGACTGCTTCTGCAGCGGAAGCACGCGACGCACCATCCACGACAAGGTGATGTCCCAGGCGGTGAGCCTCTCCGTCTCCACCATCGTCTCCAGACAGGTGGCCATCCGGTCGAGATCTGTCGTCGCGCACATGCCCTTCATCGCCCAGCCCTTCTGCATCGAGGGCAAGTTGGCGAAAGGCGGGAGGCAGATCCAGTCCATGTCTGTGGCATTGCTCACATAAAAATATCAGTGCTGCCACAACTTGACGGTGTCGGGGAGATCGAACCGCAGCATCGGCGAGGAGGACCGCGGGTAGATGGCGCAGCAGCCCGTCTGCGTCAGTGAGCCACCCTTGGAGGTGTTCTGGGCCTTGAAGTGGAAGAACTTGAGAAAGTTCGCCACATCCGGCCACACCCCAAGATATGATTCAAAGTTGGCGCCCAAGTGATGAAGCTGGAGATCAAAGAAGAGAAAGAGCTGAAGGAGGAAGGGGCTGACGGGAAGACCGAAGCCACGAGCGAACTGCACGAGGAATACAACGTGCTCCCCCGGCCGAGGATGCGGCACCCGCTCCCCCTCCGGCGCGGGAAGAAACCTCCCCCACCGATACTTGTTGACAAGCTTGTCAGTCACGAAGGACCCGCACTAGCCGCCGCGCTGCTCCGACAGCATCTCGACAGAGGAGGTGGCCGTGGTGGACGGGTAAGAAGTGGCCGGCGACGACAAGGAGAAGGCGTACAGGAGCAAAGGGCACTGGAGTACGAGAGCAAGATGAGTCGGAGGATGGAGAAGTGTGGGAACCGATCCCCCTCAGGGCTCTATTTATCCCCATGGACGGCACTGTCGCCTCTTCGGCTCCTACGCGATGCGTGGCATCATAGAACCACAACCACACAACGCTTCGGCTCCAGATCCTTTGCGCCGTCATAATCGCCACAGAAGATCTATGGGCATTACCAGGAGACGAGGCGTGCATGCTCGCCCCGAGAAACTGCTGTGGCAAGTTGCGTGCGCAGATGCCAAAAACTGACACAGCGACGCGGAGGTCCAACTAATGCGACGCGTGCCAGAGCTGCAGTCGTGGGTGACGACGTCAACTGCGTTATCGAGCTAAACGTTTCATCTTCAGCTACGCCAGCCGGTACCTGCCTTCGCTGTTTACACCCAGTGGACGGCCATCAATTCCGCCGCCGGTTGAATCCAGCCGGAATGCAAAAGCAAAAGCCGCAGTCGGATGCAACAAAACAAATCTTTCGGGACAAGAAGGAGCATGGAATATCTTGCCCACCAGCCAAGCCCATATGTGCTCGGGGACTAGTGTCGGGGGGATAACCCCCGGGTGGGGAAAGCCAGGCACAAGTAGGCCGGCTCGAGAAGATGCAGGCCGCCTGGCCTTCAGGAAGGACAACTCTAGCTAACAGGCGAACACGCCCGGCTGGGCTTGTAACCTTACCGGCTGGCCCATCCAGCCGGTGGCCAGAAGAACCGGCCGGGTGGCCGCTTCCACCCGGCTCACCTCGGATTCGATGGAGGGCACGGAAGGGCTGACACTCTGTGCGGGGTACTCCTCTGGCTCCCCCTCGTCATCGGGAAAGCTGGCATGCTGTCATGGCCTGCGCTACCCGACGAAGATAAATCAAGGCAGTCGGCTGGACTGGTCAAAGCAGTCCATGTGACAGTTAAAGCAAGGATGACGCCCCAAAGGAAGCCCGGGTGACCACTAAAGAGAAGTATGACGCTAAAAGAAGGGCGGACTGGGTCCTATCCCACCGGCTAGGTCTTGCAGCCGGCCCTGTCCTGTAAACCCATATCCAAACAGTAACCCTAGGATGTGATCTGTAATCTGCCCCTAGACCAGTATATAAGGGAGGGTAGAGCTAGGGTTCTAGGTAGGCAACCATAGAAGGGATAGAAGTGTTAGTATCAAGTTCCCATCTTCCTCTAGCTCTCAATAGTCGCTATGGAAACAGCTCAAGGAGCATTTGTACTAAGCATCAGCTCCCACATATAGTTCATCTTACAGGAGTAGGGGTGTTACCTCGCCAAGAGGGCCCCGAACCTAGGTAATTCGTTGTGTCTGCAGTTCACCATGCCCAAACCGTTGCGTGAGCCACCGAATGCATCCGTGTGTCCCTTCTTTGACATCCCCGATGGCAATGCCGTGTTCCACACCACGACAGCTATTAATACTATTCAGAACTTGAATTGATAAGTTACCTCTTTGATGATGATTAATAGTTTTCCAAGTGGACCTTTCCGAGTGTCTATCACCATTTGCCTTGATTAGCTACGAGCCCAAAATGAGTGCCAATAGTTTTCATTGTTGCGACTATAGCGATCCTCCTCGGGTCAGCGTCCGCATTTGTTGTGCACAACATCCTTGCCATCATCCCAGTGGTTTTCCATGTCCATCAGTTGAGAAATTGTTTTCAGCTTCGCATGCCATAAGTCTTCAATGAAATCCTTTTGCCTTAGACCATCGTTGAAGTCATCAATTGCTCTTTTGTCAAAGATATGCTTGGCTGAATTTTTTATGATTTGATATACAGTCTGATAGACTTGCCAGGTTTATGCTTGCAAGTCCACAATTCCTCGATAGATGCGAGTCGCTTGAATGTGGATTTAAAGTTTCAGATGAACTTGTCTCCTAAATCGCTCCAGCTTCTGATTGATTATTTGGGTAACTACCTAAGACACGAGCGTGCTACACCACTTAAATGCAACTAGAGGCTCTGCATATCTTTGTCTTTTGATCCACCTTGAAGTTTCACAGTTTGCACATAATCGACGAGCCATGCCTCGGGTTCCTGGAGTCCATCATACTTGTGGCAGTCATGAGGTAGCTTGAAGTGCTTGTGTATTGGGGTCTTGCAAACCCGACGGGTAAAGATACTGGCGCCGCAGGGTTCACTCTCGTCATTGCTTTCTGCATCAGAATATCTACGGCTGATATGCTCCTCCCTAGATCTATCAACCCTTCTCTATGTTATGTCAATTCTGGCATCGTCCCCATGCGAAGAACGTGTAAAGAACACGTGGTGGGAAGAGTTTGATCATCGGGTGTTCCCCATGTGACTAGGGATACTGCGACAGCGGGGTGAGTTTTCGGCTCGCTACACAACTCCTTGTTCTCCTTGTGCAAGAGTTTCGCCTACCATGCCAATGAGGTTGGAGCAATGCATAGCTGCCATCGTATCATCGGCTGCTGGTTGGGTTGTTAGGAGATAGGTCTAGGCTTCTTGTGCTGTTTTTTCTTTGATATTTCCCGTGGAATCTACTAACATAAATGATAGATCCAAATCTCTGGCCAGCTCGTGCCTTTTGCATCCATGAAGTGCCCCTCCTAGGCGGTGGTCCTCTAGTAACACCCTCAAATCGTCCCTATGCAAGTTTTAGCGATTCCTACAAACCCGCATAGAAATGATTCAAAGATGCCCACCAGGCATGTTTGTGCGGGTGGAAAACAAAGTAATACCATTACACAATAGTCCATGATGGAACCTACGGAAAGATATATACAACAGCGACTTAATGAGTCAAGAACACATGTATACTGTACAAAGATCCACATCATCTTGAAAACAATACAACATCGGACTACATACAAGATGAAAATGGGGCTAAGAGCCCTAGAGAATAACCAATGGCGTCCATAAACCTTCCCAGGCCAAGACGGAAGGGTAACCATGCTAACGACATTGATCTAAAACCTGTTAAACAAAAAGGGGTGCTGACAAAGGGCAAAGGAAAAAATAGAGCGGTTAGTATTGAGACCAGTACACAGCGAGACTTAGAATTCAGTGGCTCTCGCCTACATAGGTATGGTGGACTGAAGCGGCAGCGAAGCATGCACTAAACAATCTATAGAGACTCGAAAACAACTAGAGGCTATTAGAGAGGGATAAGAAATATCTATTCATAACCAACCTGATAATAACACCAAACATACCCATCCTGGCATTTCCCCTCGAGACCAAACGAGGAAGCCATCCTGAGGAAACTCACACGGTTGGCAGTTTTATTCATTCTTTCCATGGTGGTTATCCAACTTAGTAGTCATATCATATACAAGTATAACACAATCAAAGCAATTCCCTCCTCTTGTGGTGCAGCAAGTACTGATAGTATGGGGCCCCCGGATTAATCTTCTGAGATCCCTGTTATGCATACACCACGATCCCATGATCAGTTTGTCGTGGAACATAACCAACAAGTATCAAAGTAAACATCCATTACTTAAGCGGATACGAGTCATACCTTAATTTACATTACGGCTACATCACTCAACATCAGCAAAACTTCATCAACTCTACAGCCCGAGCCATGACTTAACTTACAGTCAACTGATTAGGGAACATCCTAGCTCACCTTCTTCTTCCATTTTCTCATATCTGACCAAGTTAATAGCCAGGGACAATGCTAGTGAGTACTTTAAATGTACTCACAAACCACCCTAAGAGAATAATAATAAAGCATATGAAGTATGGTTGTGATAGTAGGAGGGCTCCATTAGAGCTTCTTTTCTAAAATAGTTTCTCTTGTATATATAGCATGTCTATATATTTTTTGAAAACTTTTGTAAAACATTTTGGAAACCTTTTTGAATTTTTTTGGAAAACACTAGGATTGGGTCACCCATTTCTTTTTCTTTCCGGTCATCTCATGACCAAACACCTTTTCTTCCTTTCCGAACATCCCATCGTCAAAAAACTTCCAAAGCCTTTGCTTTTCCAAAATCCTTTTTGAAAACCAAAACCAACACTGCTCTACAACAACCTTCCCAACCATCGATCATCGAGGACTCATCTATTAGAATAGATTTACACTCTATAGAGGTCGTACGCTTTACCCACACCATCCGGGTACCCTACCCTGATCTATAGTGATCATGAGTCGAATAACCGGTCGACACCCTCTGGATGCCATTCCAGGATAAGATCCTACCTTATGAGAGTTGTTCCCCTCAACACCGGGACACCCTGTACAGTTCAAAAGCCAACTGGAACACCTTTTCCACTTCACAAAGTGTGCTCTTTCAATGAGGGGCTCATAGTAACGCGTGGTGGCCTATAGACCATTTGTTTCTTCTCTCGGTCAATAATTTTCATGGACCGTGTTACTAGAGAAGAACCACCCTCCACGACTTTTAAACCCCATGTAGTAGTTGTGAGGCATCTTATACCAGAGTAAACAAACTTTGAATCAAGCCCCTTCCAATATAGGAGTAATGTGGTTGCACGGGTTTATTATTCTAGCAAACTGCAAAGAAACGGGTGCATTTTCATAAGCATGTTTCCTCCATCCTCTTTTGCAAAACAAAACCTTTTTCTTTCTCAAACTTCTCTTGGGTGGTTAAACCTCACCAAGGTTTCATCATAAAACCTTTTGTAAATCTTGTCGGGGTATTCTCGTCCTATACCTTTGTTTCGACTAAAATAGGTTATCCAAAGGGGTATGGTGTTATACAACATGTACCATACTAGGGAAACTAGGTGTAATCAAGGGGGTTGTACTTAGTAGTACAAATGTGTAATGGTTTGGAGGAGCCAAGACACTACTAGGTATAGACCATCGTAATACAAAATGATGCAGTTTTTATAAACAATAGGTAAAACATGCATAAATAAAATAGTAGGACAAGGATTATGAGCAAGAAGGTGGCTTTCCTATGATCAGTAATATGGAATATATGTCCCTAGACATCTTCTTAGATAAACATAATAAAAATATGATCCCTTCTTCTCGTCGTCAAGACAAATGCAACTATCGTTTCCACGAGGCATACATGTAGATAAGTAAAATACCACAATCAACACAAGTCAAGAAATCACTAATACAATACAGCAACAACTGAGCAAGGCATCAACATACTTTTGTAGGTTTTGGTAATTGAGTTTATAACAATTGGAATTACTTTATTTCCATTTGTTGTAACATCCAAGCTTGTAAGATATGTACTTAGTACTTAAGCATTGCATGCATCTGTTAACTCAATAAAATGTTTGCATGTGATCAAGTGTGTGAGCTAAAACACAATTACCAAAAAAACCTAAAACCCTAAACTTCCCCTCTTTTTGATATGCATTCAAAAAGGTTTTATATTTGGAAAGTATCAAAATGTGAAGCCCAATTGGTTACGAGGGCCCCACAATAGTTCGTATGTCTTATGAAAGCTCCTTGTACTTTGAAAAGATTCAAAATAGTTTGAAAATTAAAATTACAAAGAGGAATTGCAAAACAGAAAAAGAAAACAGTTTCTGGAAAATAAAAACAGCAGCAGCCACAAATGGGTCGTGGCCCATCTCCCTCTTTCCCTTCCCTGTCGGTCGCTTGCGCAAGCCTGTGGCCCAAGCCAGCCCATGCGTCCCGTACCCCTTCACTCCTCTTTCCCCTTTCTTCTTCCCAACGACAGAAGGACGACGACACAGGCAGGCTGCTGCGTGTCGCCACCGACGCCGTTCCTGCCTCGCCGAGATGCCCGCCGCGCCAATATCCTCGCTACCGATTCCGGCGACGCCTATAAGACCCCATGCCACCTTCGGATGAACCTTATCCACTATCTCTTCCCCAATTTCCACCTCCGGCCGAACCCTAGCTCACGGGAGCTCTGGCTTGCCGTCGTTTATTGCCTTCCCTCGTTGTTCCGAGCTCACAGGCGTGACCGCCGAGGTCTACTCCGTTCGATTTCCCCCAACCGCTTGAGCAGGCGTGCTCCCTGAAGGTCCAATCGAGACCTCGGTCTCCGACGAACTACGCCGCCGTCCCGGACGATTCCGGCCACCCCAAGCCTCTTCGTCGAGTCCTGCTTGCTCCTGGTGAGCTAACGGTCCTAGTGGACCTCTCCAACCTCTTCTTCCCCCTCTGGTTCGACCCTGCATCGTGCCTTGCCGTCCGCCGCCGTCGGGCACCGTCACCACCATGCCTCCGGTGACCATTTAGCAGCGGCGCCGCCGCTAATAGGTGGCCCGTGATGCACTTGTTCTAGAGCGCCTAGTATCACAAGCAAGCATGTCCTCCTATGCCGTCTATTGCCACCGTCTAGCCGTTCTCCGGCGAATCTGACGTGGCGCCACGGTGGCAGCTGACCTAGACCAGGCCCCACCTGGCAGCCGTAGTGGCTAGAGCCAGCCCCAGTGAGAAATGCCCTATTTCCCCTTTGCGGGTGTGTCTGCTGATGTGGCTCTGGGGCCCCCCAGTCAGCCACTGTGGCTAGGTGTGTCTGGGTATAAAATGTATTTTCTATTTTGTTTAAATATTTATGAATTTGATATAAACTTGTAAATTCAATATCTTTTAATTTATAAGTCAGAAAAATACAAATAATATATCAAAATGTTCAGAAAAATGAGTTATATCTATTTAAGTTATAATCATGCATTGATCAACAACTTTAATGAAAATTTTAATTAGAGAACAAAATTAACCCCTTCCATGTGTTTCCAGAGTTTTTCCGAGTTAGGGTTTGTAACCCTCGGAACCTCGTTTAAACTGTCAAGCATGCCTTAGGGTTTCAATTTCAATGTACTTTAACTTGTCATATCATCATCCTTGTTTGAGCATTGCATCGATTCCACGTCCTGATTGTCGCCACCCTCTGCCGACCTTCCAAGGAAGAGGGCTAATAATTTGGCATTAAGAGTCGGTTGGTACGTGTGGGTAAAGTTGTACACCCCTGCAGGGTATTAATCTTTTCGAAAAGCTGTGTTCACGGTTATGAACGACTTGGGAACGTACGTGATGATCATAGAGAACTATAACCTAAGTAAAACTTGCTGATCCACGTGTGCTTAAGGATGCTTCCTCTGGGTTGAGGGGGTGATCCTAGATAGGAGGTTCTGATGAAGCTGGTGGTTACCAAGAATGTGATGGACAAGAGGAAGAAGTCGTTATCTTATCCCTTTTAAAATATTCTGAGTAGACGAGCATCTTCTCTCTCTTGATTACAAATAAAGCTTGCTTTCCACAAAAAGAAAATCTAGAGAAAGCATTTCTAACCAGAGCATGTAGATACTAGGTTATCTAAGTCTTGCGGAGTACATTCTCGTACTCAGCCTTGCGCCATTGTTGTTTTTCTATAGAGGATCTGGTTGCAACTGAAGGTGGCTTCTACGTTGACATCGACGAGTATTTGGGGGTCCCAGGTAGCAGCTTGAGGACGATGGGATGGACGTCGCTTTTGTTTAAGGCCTCTTAGGCCCTTTGCTAAGTTGTTGTGTAGAACAACATAATTTTCTTTCGCTGTGTGATGTAATGTTGGGTCTATGACCTCTGGTTTGTAATAACTCTAATATCTTACTCTGTCAAGAGTTTAAACTTATGCTGTTGAATCCCTGTGTCATACTATGATCTTCCGTGTTTGGAGTTGAACTTATCTTATATGGTGATCTGAGGTTAGTTTAACCCTAATCCCGGGGGTTCTACATTTGTGGAGCTTCCTTTATGATTTAAGTGGCATATATCACTTAATTAAGGGTTTTTAAGGACAAGGCCTGGTTCTGTATGATACCAATATGTAAAAATAATATCATACGATAGGGATTGACAAAATGAAACCAACAAAAGTGTTTTCACTAATTTATCAATTTTCTTTGATTTACTATGAATTTCCTAGTGATAAAAGCTCTAGTTTTAGGAAATAATTCACCAGTATTGATATGTGGTTCCAAAAATTATTTCCTCTTGGGTTCGATGGAATGATCCACCGTGAGTTGGAATCACTTTAAAGTAATTAACATAATGCCCTTGGGAAAATCCCAAAGTCAGTTTTGGAAGATATTTGTCTTTTTTGTAGATTTATTTTACAAGGGATTTTGATATGATTCCAAAGAAACATGCTAGGTATTTCCAATACCTTTCTATATAAATTGGAGTTATAAAATTTGGAGTTACTAAAATACTGGAATAATTTTATTAGTGAAACAACCATACATAGAATAGTTTAATTTATAGTAAATCAACCAATGCTTAAAAAATCTTGGACTACTTGGGTTTGAATGGTATTGTGGTTTATGAGCCCTGAGAGTTTTAATTAGGTTAATACCACTTTAGATTTGACCTGAAGAAATTTCGAAATACTAAAATGGCTTGTTTTTGTTATTTTTGGCACTGGCAAAATAGGAAGCAATATAAGGTGGGGCAAGGGTGACATGCAAGATATCTAGGGTACATTTAATTTCCAAAAGGATCTAATCCAATTTGAGTTATATAATTCACAAAAAGATTTTATGATGGAAAAGAATACATCTAGGCACTTGATTTATTAGAAATATTCTGGATATTATCTTGGTGAATCTTGGGTATAGCATGTTAGGGAAAATTCCAGATATATGATAAAAATAATAACTAGCCTTTTTTGTTTATTTTCCATTTTTGATTTGATATAAAACAACAAGTACATAGCAGATTTGGAATGAGATAATTAAAAAGGAAAAGAAAAATAGAGATCTAGGCCAAATCCTGAACGAGATTGGGCCAGACAGTGAATTCGGCCCACCTGGGAATCTCCGCATGCGGCGGGAGCCGGTTTGAAACGACCATGGTGGGGCCCTTTTGTCATCGATGGAGAACCACAAAGGGGTAAGGAGCCTCCAGGGCCACCCGATTAGAAGGGTATCAACGACCCTAGGGTCGTCTCCTTCCTCGTGTTCACGCAACAGAGAAGAAACCCTAACAGGGGATAGGGAAGCTACGGGGGCTTACCTAAGAGCACGCTAGCGGCTGGGGAGCGGCAGAGCAGAAGAGGTGCACGTCGAAGACTCCAATGAGGGGAGGCATGTACGGGTTCAATGACGAGACATGTCTGATGTGAATACGCTCACGATGCTCACCTCAGTGTGTTACGATGAGGTCACCTACAATGCATGCATGTAAAAGGGAGAAGAAGGGTTAGATAGAGTAGGTTGAGAGGAGCTCAGTGGTGCGACATGTAGAGGAACGGTAATAGAGGAGGTGGAGATATTCTTAGAGTTTTGGAGGAGGCCAAGAGCTCCTTTTCTTCTTCTAAAGAGCATGGAAGGACAGGGGAGAAGGAGTGGGGCTTTGGGTGAGGTAGGTGGGAGTGTGAGGAGGCAAATGAGGGGCGAGAGACGCCCCTGGGTTGCCTATGGCCTATTTAATCCAAGTTGGTGAGGTCCATGGTGGACGTTGTCCATGGGAGCAAGGGAGGAGAGTGGAGATCGTTATTGGATGACAGGTGTAGTGAGGGAGGTGTGTGGGGCCAGTTACACGACCAAAGAGAGAGGTGGGGCATGATGCAGCTGTGGTGGCTTTAAAGATCAAAATTTTATTGCTAGCCTTTGTCTCTCTCTCTCTCACTTCCAACCATAAGGGACAAGCAGGAGAGGAATGCTATAGTACTGCTATAGTGGTGGTCGACCAGGTTGTGTACTGGTACTAAGGAGAAGTAGTGGACATGTTTTGAGGAGAGTTCTAAGGTTTTAGTTAATGGTTTTGCAAGGTGGCCAGTTTTCAATATGATGATGATCATGAATCAAAGTCTAGTAATTTTTCATGGAAATTTGATATAGTGATACTAGTAGTTGGGTAACGTCATGATATGGTATAGAGAATTGTTTGAGAATTATCCAAGCATTTTTGGTCCATTCATTTTCAATTATGCTAAAAGTGCTAAAATGGTTTCTAGAGCTAACTTGATATTTTTGTATTGGACAAGTGTGGGTTTTGGTGTGAGATGTTTTTGAATAAGAAGTTATACTTTGGAGAATTTTCCAAGGATTTATTGAGATATAAAAGTATTTTTAAGCTATTATTTCTTGTTTCTGCCATTTAAGAAAAAGCGCGTAAAGAAATAATAAAGCATCCCAAAAATATTTATTTTTGATATGGTAAGATAAGATATGATATTTAGGCCTCAAGTGTGCCTTGATTTAGGAAAGTAGTTTGGATAAAAACAAACATGCCTCTATAACAGAGGTTTTTAGGATTGTGCAATGGAGGGGATTTAAGTAGATTTACGGCCCAACTAACTATGGAAATTATTTGGTAAATTGTTATACCCAAAATGGATGATTTAAACTTGATGTATTCATCATTAGCAACCCTGGGTTTTGAAGAAGTAACTTGGTTTTAGAAGAACGCAAGGATTGGAGGATCTAGGGCATTAATATGTTTATGCCACCTAAACCTAGTTGGATTAGTGAGATCATACCTCACCTTGATGCAAGGGATGGATGTATGTATATACCAAGTTATGTATATGATCAATGTACAAATATTTGGGCTAGGTTGTATTTGAGGGGGTATAGGAGCAGAGGCAAACTTGGCTGAAAATGAGGCTTCAATCACAGATTATCATGAAGCCTTATATACCATGTGGGTTTGGAAAGCACAAAGATCCAATGGAAGCAAGTGAAGGGTGGATTTATATAACATGGTTATTAGGTCACAACCATGAAAATAGTTGGTCCAGATAATATAGCATGGGGAAGTGAGCTTTTGTCAAAGTTGGCATGTTGACTAGTTTTGTAGAAAAGATTATTATCTTGCCTAGAAAACCATCAAGAACAAGTGGTTCAAAATATGATTTTGCCAAGGGAAATAGTGGAATTTCGTAGTCCTTATTATTTTATAAAATTTGGTTCAAGTGCCTTTACAAAGATGCAGAAGGGTTGAGAAAGGAAAGGACTGAAAAATGTGATGTTGACAGCTTTTCCAAACTTTTTGCAGATTTAGGGTTTTTGACTAGGATGCAAGAGGAGATGATTTTGAGAGGATTCTATGTTTCAAACTCATTATCAAGTGGATGATGTTGAAATGTTGCTTGAGTATAAGGGATCCATGCTTAGATTTGGTCTTCATTGAGTTGGAAACTATCCCCAGCTTGATCTGGTTAAGAGATGAGATGGTCACTGTAGTGACTAGATATCAGATCAATCTTATGAGACTTGCTTAGGATTTGTATCCTTAGTTTAGCTTGATCCTATATTATGATCTCCTAGGGTGGATCATGCTATTTCCTAAGAAATCAACACATCAGAAAATCAAGACAATTCATCAAACATTAGATCATGGCAATTCATCTTAACAACTACTCAAACTGCTACTGAGGTTACCATCAAGCCTAGCTTGAGGTAGGGATGGGTATTTTGAAAGTTTTGTGATTTTGAAGGTATATGAGAGTCTCTTGGTATTTTTACAAAGATTATAGTTCAAACTGATTTATAAAAAGGTTTTGGGAAAACTAGAGTTAAGGGTAGTTGAAAGTTCTGTCTTGAAAACATAAGGAGATTATATCATATAGATCTCCATAGTTTTGTTAGATAGAAGCTAAGAAATAATGGTTGTAAAAACTGCATCTTGGCTCAGGTTTTGAAATTCCAGAACCTTTGAGAATATGTAAAATAAGCCAAGACATATCTTTTGTTAAATAGCTTTTGTCAGAAAGGGGTTGAGGTAAGAAGTATATCATCTACTACACAATGAGATGCATAAGCACAACTAACAAGCATGTAAACATTGCACCACTTAACAACAAAAAGTTTTTGTTCCCATTGATTTTTTGCATTCTGGAAAACTAATCAGGGTTGCTGAATTTGGTAGGTTACATAACTTTCCCCCTTAAAATAATCTCGTCCCGAGATTCGGGGGAGTAGGGTTAGGAGGTTTTGAGTAAGGGTAATATTATGTGCCTTAAATGAACTAACTGGTGGGATTCATCTTTGAACAAGGTGACTATGTCGATGCAGTTGATCCTCGGTCTTCTGGGATGTATGGAGAGTTGAGCAAGCTTAAGACCTGGTTGCTATGGATGATCTTCTTTTCTTTTCGAATACCATATCTCGTGGGCTGAGGATGGACGAATTACCTCTAATTGGAACATAGGAAACTACTCTTCTGAGGATATATTCTTCGTATTGATGTCTTATTTTTCAGGACACATGGTGTTTTATTTAGGGGTTATCGTATTTTATTCAACAACTAGGGTCAAAACTCTGAGGTGCTTCTGGCAGAGGGTTACTCTATTTTTGTGGAAAGACGGATTCTTTTCCCCTTAGGGTTTAACTAGGGTAGCTCGGGCTTTTAAAGGCTTTCTTCTTGAGTTGAGACAATGGTCTTGAAATTTATGAGTGCCTCTTTGTAAGACTTCATCGAGAACTTTCTCTTCAGGGGTTGATTTGTGATTTGCGTCGAGGTTTCGGGGGGGGGGGGGTCTTTTGATGTAGAGTTATTCTGTTGGAGTGGGAAAGATGCAGTATTTCCCCCTTAGAGTGATACTAACGATGGGTAGAAAAGACATAGATCTTCTTTCTTGGAGTTGCATGGTGAATACCGAAATCTTCCGCCTGAGGTTGAAATCTTCAGATGACGTCAGCCAACTTTATCCTACAGGCCTCATATACTACTTTTATTTTTATTTAGCCTTTTAGAGTGGTTGAATCTGCAGATCTTCTAGACGGGTTAGATTTGACAGTGTTAGCAAACTCGGAGGTCCTTTAGGTGGGTCTTCAGGTTTTCTTGTTGTCTTCATTCTGAGATTTGTGGGTACTGGGAAGATCGAGTAGACTTTGGACGATTTGTTGATGAGGTCTATTTTATGTTCCTCTGACGACTCTCGATGTGATGTTTGGGGCAGGTCCTTGGATTAGAGACCTTCCTAAGGTATCACTACAAGAAAAATGTCCTTTTACAACGGACAATTTTCGTGGTTGAAGGCCCGTTTTTCGTGGCTGATAAGCCCCGTCACAAATGATTCTACCACGGTTTTTTCCGACCGTGGCAGATCACACCCTTCAACGACGAAAAGTCGTTCCATCATAGATCTATTCGCCAGCCACGCTGACTGCTGACGTCATGCAAACTGCCATGTGGCAAATGACGTTAATGGCTAGTTAGCACTATTAACTATCAGTAAAACCGTGGGAGAAGTCAGGCCCAACCAAGGCCTGATAATTCTTTAGTGTGTCAGCCCATTAAGAGAATCCAATAATATCATAACCTGTTACTGTTTCGTCATGCACTATTACAAATGGGCCCACAAGTGCTGCCATCAACGGTATGTAAACTTTCTGGCACGTTTCTGTTTCTACCTACACTATTTTAAATTGTCCCATTTGCACGACTCGTAAATTTTCGGGCCTGTTATTGTTCTGCCCTGCACTATTCAAGATAGGCCCGTTTAGCCAGCCTGCTTTGGCTCATAACCTTTCTGGCCCGTTACTATATAGCTATGCACTATTCGAAACGGGCCCATAAACATTTGGGCCCATTACTATTTAGACCCATAAATGACCATCTCATGTTTTGGCCTATTACTGTTCTGACTTGGCATGTTTCTTGGCCTGTTACTATTCTGGCATGGTGCAAATTCTGCCTGTTACTGTTCTGGTCTTTTTTTGTCCTAGCCTACTACTATTCTGGCCCGTTACTGTTTTTCCCATTTAAGGTTTTGGCCCTTTACTTTTTTGGTCCGTTACTGTTTCCGTACTATTATTTTTTTCAGCTTGTTAATATTTCAGCCTGTTACTGTTTCGACCTACCACTGTTATGGCATGTTACTGTTACCAATCATGCCTCCGGGTCGTCAACGTTACTTTTACGGTATTTTATAGTTTCTGCATTTCTGAAGCGCATTCCGATATCATAAAAGGTGTACAACTTGCGAGCATTTTTAATGGTCATCGTCGGCGTAATACAAGATGGGCAAATACAAAGCACGATATTGTACCCCAATCAACCTCGCTAGCGCAGGTACGGTACCGCCTACCACTATGTGTGGAGGCGTCAACTAAGTTCCTACACGGCCTATGCAAATAATCCAGATATTACGTCAAATGCAAACTACTTAAAATTATTACATATTATCAACTCAAGGGAAAGAAAAATTGGCATTTTAGTTGACAATCAAGTTGATAGCAGTCCTCAATTTTCTTTCTGCATCTATCACCTGCATCTCCCTTTTGAGTGTGACATCTACATTCGGAAAAAACCTTGAGACATGATCTTGCAGCCCCCTCTTTCTTGGCGATAGCAATAATTGTAGTGTGAAACTAAGTAATAACAAGTTAATACATCAAACATGAAAACTACTCATTTAACTGATATCACAGGAGCTACGAACTGGACTTTACTACTGGTCAATGGTTCGAATATATTGGCCATCACATCAAACAAATAGGACAAACAAGCATTAAACAAGTGTGCCCTCCGTGAAACGATAAATATAACAATTTGTGTGTCTTAGAATTTCAGTAAATATAAACTAGCCAGGTCATTTCAACAAATATATACAGAATAAACCAGACAATGGCATGCAGTTACTGTCGTAGCTCAGAATGAACGAGACATAAATTATAACCACATCATGCGGGAACTTGTAGAACACGAAGGCAAATCACAAATGAACCTGTAGAACATGACAAGCATGAATTAGACAAGTGTGACTACAATCAAATGAGCAATCAAACAATAGAATTTTAGCAAATCTAAACAAGCTAGGTTATTTCAACAAATCTAAATGAAAGCAAGAGACGTTGGTTGACTAAAAATTTGCGGTCACCTACACCATGGTATTCAGTAACTGTCGTACCTAAGAATGAACCATATAGAAATTATAATGTCATCATAACGGAACATGCAGAGTAGGAACATAAACCAAAAATGAACTACATAGTAGAGGATATTTATGTCGTTACTTAAGATGAACCAGCACCAGATTATAAATATAATGCCGTCTCTTGCGAACCTGTAGAACAGGACAATCAAGCATTAGATTGGAAGTGTGCCTACAACAAAATGAGCAATCAATCAAAGTGTTTTTTTAGAATTTCAGCAAATATAAACTAGCCAGGTCATTCCAACAAATATATATATAAGCAGTCGTTTATCCTGGAATGCAAGAGACGTTGGGTGACCTAGAATTTGCGGTGAGCTACACAATGGGCATGTAGTTCCTGTCGTAGCTAGGAACCGAACATAAATTATAATGGCATCATAAGAGAACTTGTAGAGCAAGAATGCAAACCTCGAATGATCATAGCTATAGAGGATAGCTATGTCGCTGCTTAGGACAAACCATTAGATATGAAATATAGTGGCATTGCTTGTGAACCTGTAGAACATGACAAGCAAGCATTACACAAGTGTGCCTACAAATGAATTGACCAATTGAACAGAGTGTTTCCTAGAATTTTAGCAAATATAAACTAGCCAGGTCATTTGAACAAATATATATGAAAGCAATAATATATCCTGGAATGCAAGAGACGTTGGGTGACTCAGATTTTGCAGTGACTTACACAGTGGTCATGCAGTTACTTTCGTAGCTAAGAATGAACGAAACAGAAATTATAATGGAATCATGCGAGAACTTGCAGAGCCAGAACACAAACAACGAATGAACTACACAATAGAGGATAGTTATGTTGTTGCTTAGGATGCACCAGCTCCAGATTAGAAATATAATGGCTTCTCTTGCGAACCCGTAGAAGAGGACAAGCAAGCATTAGACAAGTGTGCCTATAATGAAATGAGCAATTAATCAAAGTGTTTCTTGTAATTTCAGCAAATATAAACTGTCCAGGTCATTTCAACAAATATATATGGATGAAGTCGTTTATCCTGGAATGCAAGACACGATGGGTGACCCAGAATTTGCAGTGAGCTACACAATGGGCATGCATTTACTGTCGTAGCTAGGAACCAAAATAGAAATTATGAAGGCGTCATAAGAGAACTTGTAGAGCAAGAATGCAAACTACGAATGAACTATATATATAGTTAGGATAGTTATGTTGCTGATTAGGACGAACCATTAGATATGAAATATAATGGCATTTCTTGTGAACCTGTAGAACAGGACAAGCAAGCATTGCACAAGTGTGCCTACAAATTAATTGATCAATAAAAAAGAGTGTTTCTTAGAATTTTAGCGAATATAAACTATCCAGGTCATTGAAACAAATATATATGGAAGTAGTAGTATATTCTGGAATGGAAGAGATGTTGGGTGACTCAGAATTTGCGGTGAGCTACACAATGGGCATGTAGTTACTTTTGTAACTAAGAATGAACGAGACAGAAATAATAATGGCATCATGCAAGAACTTGCATAGCAGGAATGTAACATCCCAATTTCAGCAACCCTGAATTGCTGTCCAAATAGGCAAAATTAGGGGGAACAAAAACTTTTTTGTTGTTACCTGTTGCAATGCTTGCTTAGTTGTTTTCTTGCGTTCATGCAACTGTTTGTGCATTAGGTGAAATAGTTCTTCTCTCAACACTATCTGACAAAATCTATTTCACAAAAGAGATGTCTTGGCTCATCTTTCATATTCTCAAATGTTCTGTCATTTGAAAGCCTGGCCCAAGATGACTTTAACACAACAAAAGGTTTTTCTAGTTCTAATAACAAAACTATGGAGACCTATATACAATCTCCCTATGTTTTCAAGACAGAACTTTCAACTACTCTTATCTCTAGGTTTTCGAAAACCTTTTTTCTAAAACCCCTCCACTCCAATCTTGGTAGAAGTAACAAGAGGTATTCATCTCCCTTCAAAACACAACCTCTTCAAAATACCAATCCTTACCTCAAGATAGGCTTTATGGTAATCTTAGTAGTAGTTGATAAGTTTGAATAGATGAATTGCCTTGATCTGCTGTCTGATGAATTGCCTTTATCTGTTGATTGCATTGTTTGCTTAGGAACTAGAGTAAGCTAATATAGTAGCTCATCCCTTAGGACCCAATATATTTTTGTGATCATCAATCTCAAACCAAGCATCCAAATCTGGATCTACCCTAAGCCACTTAAGTGACCAACTCATCTCCCAATCAGATCAATCTCGGCATAATCCCCTTTGATAGCTTCCTACTCAATGAAGATCAAATCCAAGCATGGATCCCATCTATTAAATCTATACCTCAACATCAACCACTTTATGGGAAGGATAAACCTTTGCCACTCTCTCAATTTGTTTCCCACTTGTAATCTAGTCTAAAACTCTACATCTGCCAAAATGGCTAAGTCTGGATTTCTTATCTAGATTCAATCTTTGGAGCTCTACCTTTTCCAACCTAGGTGCATTCTTGAGAATGTACTTGAACCATCTTGTAGTACATCTTTAGTACTACCAAAGCCCACTCTTTCAATTGGCTAAGCCATTGTGGTTCCCACTCTTCCATGATGGTTTTGTAGTCAAGATAATAATCATTTCTGCAAATCTTATCATCTTGCCTATTCTGGCAGAAGCTCACATCTATATGCTACCTCCCCTTGACCAAATATTTGCATGGTTATGATCTACTAACCATGGCTTATCAAACCCTACTTCACTCGTTTCCATTGGAATCTTGTGCATCTTAAACCCACCTAGTTTATATGGCATCATGACAATCCTGTTATGGCAGCCTTATTTTTCATCAATGTTTGCCATCACTCCTACAAGACCTAAAATACAACCAAGCACAATTCTTACTTCCCATATCATCTATATAACTTGGTATAGCTATCCATATATCCCTTGTACCAAGGCAAGCTATGAGCTCACCAATCTAACCATGTTTTGGTGGCATGAAAATAAAAAAATCCTAGGTTCCCTAAATCCTAGTTTCTCCCCATTTCACGAAGATCCTCCAAGTGGAAAATGAAGTAGGAATCAAGTTTACATCATCTACCTGAGATACAATCTTTTGCCAAATAATTTCCATAATTATTGGAGCCTAAAACTATTTAAATCCTTTTTCTGGCAAAATCCTCCAAACCTTGTCCATAAAGGAAAGTTTGTTTTTATCCAAACCACTTTGCAAACTAAATGAACATTTGAGTTTTATATATCATAATCCACCTTCCCCTCTAAAAAATAAATATTTTTGAGATTCTTTATTATTTATTTTTGCCCTTTTTCTTAAATGGCAGAAACAAGAAATAATTCCTTAGAAATACTTTTTCATCTCAATAAATCCCAATAAAATTCTCCAATGTGTAATATGTTTTTCAGGACCATACCAAATCAAAAACCCACCTTTACAATGTAAAAATCTCAAATGATCTTCTAGAATATACTTCTGCCCCTTTGGATAAAATGATATAAAGTGGTCTAAAAATCTTTTGAAAATCTCAATTAATTCCCTAGGTTATATATTAACCTTACCCATCTACCAGTGCCATATCCTCACTTTCCACAATATAAGTTTTCCAACTTCCTTCACCACCTTTGTTTGGGTTAATTTTGCCTATCAAGCATTTACCCCAAGCAAAACCCAATCAAACCACCATCAATGACCTTCTTGATCACCACCAGCACCAAACATCACTCCCTGGTCGCAGATCTGTAGCACCCTATGATCTTTGTCCTTTACCTCTTGGAAAGAGAGACTAATAAGGTGAGAGAGAGAAGCCGTTTTTTTGCATATCTTAGACAAATTTTTCTCCTTCCTAGATGCAACAGCCACCTCCCCTACAACCAGTAGATGGGCGTGTACCTGAACCCACATACATCCGCTACCCCACCTGGCAGTAGCTCTGGATAGCCCTAAGCCCCATAACCGATGCTAGAGAGCGAGTGGCCTATTCACTTCCCCGTCCCTCCCAACCTGGCAGGAGCCTCTCATGCATCCCCCAATCCCTCCTCTCGAGCTCCACCGCCCCATTCGACCAATCCCTGGCTGCCTCCCTCTCCCCATCATCCCCATGGTCTAGGTTCACCATGAACCAATCCACCTCGATTAAAAGGGCCAGATGCCACCCCCGCACACCCTTGCCCCTCATTTTCCCTCCTCTCCGTCATCTTACTCATCCCCTAGCTCCCCTCCCTTCCCTCTGTCGTGCTCTAGCCAGAATAATCAAAACACGCAGTGTCGGCCATGGTCCAGCTCAGGCTATAGCTCTCCCTCTCGTTCTCCCCTCTCCGTGCATGCAACCCTAATGTGTCAACACCCGGATTTTTAATCCCAGATGCCTGTTATGCCATACATCGCAATCCTAGGATTACCATTTTTGCGAGACATAACATATTGGATATCACAGTACATCAACCATTAAAAACAATACATAAGTTCTTACACAAATAAGTATCTCATGATCCAGTCACAATACAATTCATAGTCTGGCCACGGGAATAGCCAGGGAGTAATAATAACAATGGGAGATGATCCTAGTTGTCGTAACCTTCCTGCTATCCGTCCTCCTGATAGTCCTCTTCATAGTCTGGCCATGGGAATAGCCAGGGACAAAGCCATGAGTACTCTTTAAGTACTCGCAAACTAATACTAACAAGTGAGGTGGTTTTGAGTAGGAAATACTAAGCTCTAGGTTGTTTTGCAAAAAGCCACATTTATCTCTACTGAGTTCAGAAGCAAAGAAAGCTAGTTGAAAGTTTTATAACACCTAACTGGGAACTTGAATTTCATATCACAACCCTGTTGTGGTCAAGTCAAAGTCATGAATCATTTCACAAGTCATTTTGAAAACATCTGACGACGGAACAGTATGGTCACTCCAACTGTCCATAACCACAGACGCGGCTATTCGAATAGTTTGACACTCTACAGGTGTGGTACACTTTCACCACAATATTCGATACATCCGTCAGGAACAATCCTGAATTCACCATACTTAGTATGAGGATAATAAATCCTAACCTTTCAATTACATGCCCTAGTATAGGAACCTCTCCTGTGAGTTTGGCCTCCCAACCATGACCAACTATCATCTTTGGAACTGCACAGGTGGACAATCTTCACAAGGTAGCCTCATCTCAAACCTTGGCCGCAAGGGAACCCATACTAAGGTATATAAATTTCTAGTCAAGCCCTACCCAAATTTCGGGTATTGTGGTTGTACTGTAAAATTGGAATGGTATCGCATCTAGACAACCATCAGTTTTATAAAGGGATAAGGCTCATACCTTAACATTTTCATCATCAAAATCATCTGGTGTTCAAGACCACATGTCAAAACATTTTAGTAAAATGACTCATCATTCTAAGGTTTTCATAACCATTTTCACCAAGTATTCCCATCTAAATTTGATCAAGTTTTATGCTTAGCACTAGCATATACAAGTGGGGGTAAACACTAATGAGGGGTGGTAATCAAGTGTGAATGATCTAAGTTCAGTCTCATGCCTCAGGATGAGATCAATATTATCTAACTTAGGTCAAGTTTTATGATCTTTATGCTACCTTTAAATATCTTTCTAGACTCTACAAGTCCCTAAGAAAACTCTAATAGAAAGCTTTGATAAAGAAATAAAATACTAAGCTTTCAAGTAAAACTAAGATTTGGTATCATCAAGGGGTATAATAACATAATCTTAAGGTATCTAGTTGCATAGTTGTCATGCAAGGGTTAACTTGCAAAGTCAATAGCTTGCATAATTGCAAGTATAAGCTTGCCTAGTGCAGAGCAGTGGTTGAAGTTCTCCTTGGCTTCTTCCTCGTAGTATCCTTCTTCCTCCTCGTATCCTTTGGTCGGTACTAGCGTCTATAAATAAATACGAGGTACACAATCACCACACAATACTTAACTAATTCTATTCATCACACCAAGGTTTTCACTAGATGATATATGATCATCACAAACATTACAATCATTAAGGCAAATAGTTTTATTTCCTTTATTTTAGAAGAGTAATTTCTACTCATTCAAAAACTACTTAAGATTTAATATTCTCCAACTAAAATATGGGATCATGCTGACACATGTCATCACAACATATTTAGTACATGGGAATGTGATTTAAAGTGGTGTCACAATTTAATAAGGTTTAACCTTTATTTTAATTAAATAGAGTGACTAGAAATGCCTATGAGGCATTCTTTCATTACTTTATCATTATTTCTGCAAGTAAACCTATATTTTTTTATATATTCTGAAAGGTATGGTCAAATGTGATTTTTGAGAGTTGGAATCAACTCAACAGATTTTATGGTTGAATTTGGAAAAATGTTTGAATGCAGAAAAGCTTCTGCCTTGTTATTTTTACTATAGGTGATCTACAAATCCAATTGGTTTGAATCCAATAGGCTTGGATTAAGCATTTCAGTACCTTTCGAACAAAATTAGTTTCATGCATTTTGGTTCAGTGAATCGAGCTGGGTTGAATTTTGAATCTAGATACATAACTGAGTTTGAAACTAAAAGAATAAATCTATTTTTGAATTACTAGGTCGCGTGGGAGGTTAAATAGGCCAGCCCCCTACGCACAGCGCACGCGTGGGCTGGTTAAGTGGCTGTCCCCACTCGTCAGTGCGACAGATGGGTGCTAAGAAATATGGGGGGATGTGGACTGCATGATCAAGCTCTAATCCTACGGCTGCAGTCCATCGTCCATGTCGGGCAACGCCGGCGAGATAGAACCCTAGCGCAGCCAGTGGGGGTCGTGGGAGGATCACCGGGGCTCAGGAGATAGTCGGCAACAGGGGCGAACGACGAAGTCGACAACGGCGATCCTCCTGGTACCGGTAGCTCCTCCTGGGGCGGCTCCAATCGAGGGCGCCCTTCTCCTCCAGCAGCGGCAGACTCCGGCCAAATTCCGGCGATGCGCTGCTCACCTTGCTCCGGGAGTGAGGTGGGGTTCTTCTGAGAGAGAGGGGAGTGAGATGGTGTGAAGTATTCGTGCTAGGGTGGCCTCTATTTATAGTGTCTGAAGGGGACAGACGGGCACGGGCTGAGGTCATCGTGGTTGTTGGAACAACGAGCTAAAGGAATGGGAAAATGTAGGAGACGGTGGTATGTTCCTTGGTGAAGCTCAACGGCATGGTTACACGGCATGTCTGCGGTGTTGCTGGGTGCTGGCGATCTTGCTTGGACGTGGCGAGGGTAGCACGCGGTATGTGGGCGTGTGTCACGGTTGGCGCTCTGGCGCGCTTTCGTCTCGCTCGCAGAGAGGCTTGGCATGCTCGGGCTGTGTGTTCTAGGGTCTAGCTACGCTCGGGGCTTGGACAGGTGGTGGCGGTGGACGGTGGAGAGTGTCCCAGACATTCTTGCTAGGCTTGGTTCTTCTCCTAGCTTTCTGTCGACATCGGGGTGGCAAGTTAGGCTCGACATGGTCACCATTGATGGCTATGGCATGCCTACAGTGGTGCTAAAGCTTGTTAATTGAGCTAGATCATCTACTGAGACTGTAGTGTGAGCTATAGAGGGAACACTTAGGCCAAATTTACTGCTCACAATAGTGTTTGTGGTTTGTTTGTTTGGTGATTTACAAGGTGTTTGATGAAATGGCCACAAGAGATTCAAATTTGAATTTTGGATTCAAACTTGGTGGGTGTGATGGTTACATCTGTAGGGGTCCCAATCTTTAATAAGATAGAGCCCCCTGTGTTTACAATGCTAGTCCCTGGATCAATAGCTAGCATCCAGAGTTAAGATGTAATATCAAGAAACAAAGGTCATAATATAACTTTATAACCAGGAATAACATAAGTTTATTACATCAAACATAGCTCATTTGGCTATTACATTACATTGCAGCGGAATAACTATAAGTATGGGTCCTTCATCTTCAAAGTGCCACAGGCAGATGTTGGTTGTAGACTTTGTAATCCTAATCAATCAATCTTCTCTAAAACAATCAAACCTGCAACATACAAGTTACAGCCACAAAGGGTCAATACATTTGAATTGTATTGGCAAGTGATACTATGGTAGTATAGTGGAGTCTATCATTTATATGCATTTGGCTAAGTGGAGTTGAGGCTTGCATTGCTCAAAATAGATTTTTCCTTAACATTTGAAAATACTAAGTTTTGCTTGACAAAAACATTTTTCTCAATCAAAGATTGAAGATCCTTTCCAAGGCATCTCTCAATCAAAGATTGAAGATTTCAAACAACCCTTGTTCAAACCACAAGATTTTAACTTAGAAATTGGAATGATGAGATCCTTGATTGCTTCCATGTCTTGATGCTCAAATTGTCCTTTACCAGGGACATGGCTAAGTACTTAGGTTTTACACTCTGCAGAGGTGGTGCACTTTCCCCACAAGACTTGGTTTCCCAAGACAAGATCTTTTAGAAGCTTTCCCTTAGACCAAAATGGACGCGTTCCAACCTATCAAACACTACCAACCACTGTCCATATGGCTAAGTTCTTGCAACCTATATGATCATGGCAGAGCCCATATTGCCAAGTGGTTGCACTTGAAGCTTCTCAACATTTGACATCTCAAATCTCTTTGTTCCTGGGTGGCCATCCACAAGTGAGATACACAAGCCAAGTCCATGGCCTTGTGTAACCACTCAACATAAACCAATCCTTCCATTCCACCCAGGTGATTTATTAACTTAGTTGTTTTATTAAACAACACATAAGTCCTCAGACTTAGAATATTTTTCCATAGTGTGAATATATTTTCCACCCATGTTTTCTATTAGCTAGGTTAAGCTTGATAGTAGTAGGAATCTTTAACTTAGGAAAATCCTACTAAGGATTCATCTACTAGGTTTTCTTATAGCAAGGTCTATACTTAGCAAAATTCATGCAAGTTTTACTTAGAGAAAAATCACTAATGCATAGAGAAAGTAATGGGACAAAAAGTATGAAGCATCACTTGCCTTTTTGGTAGGGAATGGTGGTTCACTCCTTGATCTTTCTAGTCTCACACTTCACTACAAATCAATCAAGCAAACACAAATTCAATTCACATTCTAAACCAAAGTCAAACAAACAATTTTTCACACACAAAGTAATGGAATCTAAGTCATGCATAAGTATGCAAAGGTTGGTTCTATTGCAAGGATGGTCTCCACTAGGCTTCTAAACTTTGTAAGATCCAAATTGGCCATTTACCAAAGTGGCAAAGTTATTAGAAAGTGGGTTTTATCCATAAACCATTTTCAAATCCATTCATCATTTTATGTGGTGGAAAATGTTTTTATCAAAACAAAACTTTTGAGTTTTTCACCAAATGAGTTGCTATTGCAAAACTTGGTGTTTTTGGGTCAGTGGGTTTGATCAAACCATTTTCTTAAAGTTTTCTTTCCATAAATATTTTTATAACAAAAACCATTCTTTTTATTTGGCTAGAAAATGGCTAAGTCAAGTAATCCAACCTAAATCTTTCCAAAATCATTTTTAACACCCAGGGTTGGTTCCTAGGGTCAGTAAGGTCACAACAAACCATTTTGCAAAAGTTTTAACCCTAAAATCAATTTTAAACAATTTTTATACTCTAAACAAGCATACAAATGTTTCTGCAAATTCAAACAAGCTAACAGATACTATTTGTTAAACTAAGGGCATGGTTTTCTAGGGCTTGTTCCACTGAATCCATTGATATAAAATTTGTAATTTTTGGACATGTGGTTTGAAAGTTACAAAGGTTTGAAGTTTGTAAATAAGTCTGTTTTCAAATTTGTTTTTAAACCGATTAGGTGACACGCGGCGTTATTTTACTGGTTGATACCGGTTCGGCCGGATCGGCATCGTGGTGCGTTGGATCAAGTCAAATCGCGCGGTCCAGAGAACGTACCTATTCGTGACTAAGTGATCTAATCCTGCTCGTTCAAACTAGATCGAACGGCTCTCAGTGCTTTGCCAAAAGCTGGCGGCGCGACGACGGTGGCTAGCGGCGGAGCGGCCAGTCGATGACGGCGCCGGCGGTACAGGAAGCAAAGGAGGGTGGGGAGATGCTCACCGGAATCGTTAACGCTCGCTGATGCTCAACGTGGTACTGGTTGGTGAAGGGGCGCACGGGGCTGTCCTTGATTGCTCGCCGGAGACGAGCTGGGCTTCAGGCGGTTCAGGAGGTCGTCGAGGGCGAGGATAGGGGGCGTCCTAGGACAAACGGAAAATGTTGTGAGGTTCGCACGAGCCTGTAGATCATCATCGTGTCCACGGGGAAAGGAGGGGAGGTCAGGTTCTACCTGGGGACGTCGTCGGAGAAGAGGGCAGACGGCGGTGCTGCAGGTCGTCGACGTTGCCGACGCTGTAGGGTACCCGCGGATGAATGAATGGCACAGAAAGATGCGCCAGGGTGTGGTGAGCGTGCTCGTGTGCTCGGGGAGGCAGGAGGTGGTGTCGAGTCGCTGGAATCGGCTCTGGACTTCGTCGGAACAGAGGGTGCTCGGGGAGAAATTGGGACGGCCTGGGGGCGTGATTGGGGAAGGAGTCAGAGGGGAAATGAAGAAGGGACGCTGGCGATTTATCCTGTGTGGTCAAGGAGAGGTAAAGACGCGGCATTAAGACGAATTGATTCCGCGGAATCACAGCAGGTAACGGCGTCGAGGAAGGAAGAAGGGGTCGTGCGGGTGGGAAAGAAGAACAGTGACAAGTGGGGTCGGTCAGTCAGTGGGAAAGAAGCGAGGAGGAGGTCCACTAGTCAGTTGCTCCGCGGGTTCAAAAAGGAGTGCGAAACGTTTTCTTTCTGGAGGGGAGCTGGGCTGCCTTGCTGGGCTTATTGGGCTGCTGGGTTGGGTCGACAAAACTCTATTTTTTTTCTTAATCTGAACCCTTTTCTTTTTCTAAATTTATTTTCTGTTTTCAATTTTCAAACAAACAAACAATGTTCAAATCAATTAAAACAACACCCAAACTTTGTAATATTGAAATTAGTTCTGTTCTGTAACATGAACCAAAATCCAAAATAAAATAAATAATGTTTTAAATCTTTTTAGGTTCCATTTATTAATTAAGTAAAATGGTCCATGGTTCATTAATAAAATAGGGTTTGGTTTATTTAATAAAATCTTCATTTGAACTCCAAATACTTTCAAAACCAATCAGTAGATTTTATTTGGAAATAAAGAATATTTGGAAAACTTGTTTAAAACAAAATAACCTTTTATTCTAGGGTCCATTAATAATTAAATAAAATGGGCCTTAGTTATTAGATCAAATAGAGTTTGATTTTTATTAATAAAATCTTTATTTGAAACCTAAATATTTTCAAAACCAAATCAGTAGGTTTTATTTGGGAAATATAGAATACTTGGAAATTTGTTTAAAACAAAATAACCTTTTATTTTAGAGTCCATTATTAATTAAATATAATAGACTTTCATTATTAAATCAAATAGGATTTGTTTTATTGAGATATTTATTTTGAAATCTAAAATAGTACCAAAACCATTCAGTAGGTTTTATTTGTGAATATCAAATATTTGGAAAACTTATTTTAAATAATTTAATAAGTTTTGATGTTTCAATTAAATTGGTAAAACCTTTTATTTAAATAAAGTTGGATATTAATTCTTTATTATTTTATTCAAATAAACCTTTACTATTTTTAATCAAAACAAAACATTTTATTTTAAATACTTGGCCAAGGTTTAATTCCTTATTATTTTAATTTGGCTCTGTAAAATAATCTTTATTTATAAATCCACTTTTTCTTTTGAAAGCCAAAACCTTTTATTTAAAAGATCCAAAATAGTAATTCAAAAACATTTTAATTTCCTTTAATAAATGTTTATCCTTTTTAAATCCCTTTAGGATTTATTTAATCCAAATAGGTTTGAAGTTCCATTTAAATTCAATAAGTTTCTTCTGGCCCTGAAAATCAAACAAAGTTTTATTTTATTCATTTATTTTCACATTCCAAGATTTGGAAAATATTGGGATGTGACAACATCCTAGGGAGTCTTTGGATAGTGGGATTGGTCAAGTGGAATTGGTTTGGTTGGTTTTTGAAAAAGGGGTGATCTTCACATATGTATTAGATTCAATTTTGAACTGTGATTTGAATCAAGTTGCCAAGTGTTTCTGTAAGTTTGAAAGGTGGGCTTTGATTCACTCTTACTTGGTCTTGCAAGGGGTGAAAAGAAATGGAAAAGTTTCTGTTTGAAATCTTGGACTAGAAACACTCAAAGTGGCCTAGTGAGCAAGATTGGCAAAAATGACCATATGCTTTATTTGTTTTGTTTTTGATTTTCTCTTGATTTGTTTCTGCTTGGAAATATTTTAGATGATGTTGTTTTCACCTTTAAACCATTTCTTGATATTTATATCAATTACACAAGTCCATTCATGCATTCATACAATCATCACATACACACATGCATTCATATTGATTTGATTAACAAATGTTTTTGTTAACCCTAATTTTGGCGATTGGAATTTGATAATCATTGTTCAACATTTTTGGGATGTTACAAACCTTCCCTCCTTAAACAAAATCTCATCCCGAGATTTGAGAAAGAAGAAATAAGAAAACTAGGACTTAAAAAGATTGGGAAACTCCGTCTTGATGTGATCTTCTCGCTCCCAGGTAGCTTCTTCTTCAGTGTGGTTACTCCACTGAATCTTGAGAAACTTGATGCTTCGGGTCCTGGTGGTCCTGAAAGCATCCTCTAAAGTACGGATGGGTACTTCGGGATATGTTAGTTCATCGTTGATCTCTATGGTCTAGTGATCAATGTTCTTGAAAACTTCAGTCTTCTCCGGGACTTCAAGGCATTTGCGAAGCAATGATATATGGTACCCCTTCACCCCCACCTCTCACCGCCACGCGGACCCCGGCCGGCCTGGTTAACACCTCTCGCCACGCTCTTGGTAGCGCCACGGGTGGGCCTAATTCTGTAGCGCGGCCCAACTCTGTCGCAGATCAGGCCCGCTGCACCCTTTCCCTATTCTTTTGTTAATTTAATTACAGATACAGAATTTTTGCACTTTGGTTTAAATCAATATGAAAATGATAAATACCATATAAAATACATATATAAAAATCCTCATGTACCTGGGTGTTCCCTGAAACATGCAGCAACCCTATTTAGCCCATAGGATGTCTAGAATAATTATAAGAAATCAAAATCCTAGAGGTATACTTTTTACAAAATAAAACTTTCTGTGAGTTTTACAACTCCAATATGGTAAAACTAAATTTGTACTGTAAGGTATTCTATGTACCTTGCAACTCCCACTGGCCCCACCTTATTTTACTTCCTGGTTTTCCCACAACAAAATTAACAAAATCAGGCCAATTATGCTATTTATCTAGGTCAAACAAAATGAGGTATTGGCCTCATTCCAACTCCTTGTACATCTACATACCCATATATAACAAACCCCAGGTTCCCAAAGTTTATTGAGCTCCCTTTGAATTTTTGGTGAATTAAAACTTTTTGTACATAGTCTATTCACTAATAAATACACTATAGTAGTTCTATAAATCCAAAAAAGAGAGATTCCAATTTCTACAGAAATGTATTTCCAATACATAACATATATCCTTGAAACCACATCAAAAGCTTCTATATATTAAATATGATGAAAAAGACAAATCTCATCCAGAATTGCTTTTGGGAATTCTGTGAGGGCATTCTGTTAATTATTTTAATTTGATTCCAACTCCTCTTGAACCAGTCCATCGAATCCTACATAATAACCCAAGGAAATAATTTTTTGAGCCATAGAATTTTTCTGGTGAATTATTTCCTAAAACTTGAGTTTTATCCATTATAAAAATCATTATAAATCAATTGAAATTGATAAAATAGTGAAACCACTTTTCTAGGATTCATTTTATCAATAACTCTCTGATGGTATCACTTTTGTACAGTGGTATCATATAGAACAAGCCCTTGGTCAAAAACCCCTCTCTTAGGTAGTTCCTAGACTATAACTCCAAAAGGATCTTCTCCTAATGCCTCCAAATCTTCTACTAATCTCATCAAACCAATCATCTAGCATCTTACTGCCTATTACACTTGTGTGTTGTATGTATTGATGCTTGTATGCAATGTATTGATTGTTGTGTTGTTTGTTTGCATGTATGCTCAATAACAACGATAGTTGCGATTGTGTGACGCCAAGAAGAAGGAAGCATTGGTTTACTCTTATTATTATTGTATTCGGTATTCTGGTATTATAAGGAAGTCAAGGTACATCTCGCTGGTCATAGTCAAGCCACCATTCCTGAACTCTTATATTGACCTACTCCTTTTTATCAATTGTTTTATATCTCGTTTATGAATTTCATGATTAAATGCATGGTTTGTTTCAAATAAAAGGCATGAGTAACTTGGATCTTCCATGTTATGGATGAGTGTCCATTAGGACACATACATTATTGACACTCATATTTACCCTTTAGATCGAGGCTAAGATTCTTAGCATCTTCCCTCTTGGAAACTAAGGGTTTTTCAATGATAAAACTATTTTGGGTTTTACCCTACTCCAAAGTTTTCAAAATAAAACCCTTGGAAAGAGGCATCGTTTCTGAGTGGAGGTTTTTCCAAGCTGTGGGTTTGGGTATACGGAAGTGCAGAAGGGAGGACTATGGCCGGGGGCCACATACTCATTGTCGGGGAGAACAAACCCTAAAGGAAAATCCACTGTTGCTAGGGATGACAAATGAAAGGTTATGTTTGATTATTCGAACTCCCGTCTACCATGTGTAGCGGGCCATGGTTGTATCCCGGCGGATGTATTCATTATTGTGGGTAAAGTGCACAAACTCTGCAGAGTCTAATCTATTCGAATAGCCGTGTCCATGGTCAAGGACAGTTGGAAAGGTGATTGCTAGGAGTACCCTTGGGATATGTTTAAGAGGAATAAAAAGGATATGACTTGGTCACGAGGAAAGATAAGTACGAGTTTGGTTTTGACTAGAAATGGTCAAAGGTGTTTTATAAATGGTTTTACTATAAAACTGTTTTCAACAATGTTTTTAACAGGGATATGGGGATATCTGGACTTTCAAAAAGGAGGCATAGTTTTTAAAAAATCTTTTTCAACAAAGATATAGAGATGCCAATGTTAGGTTTTTCAGAAACAATAGTAGTATAGAGCTATCTCGCTACAGCCCAACATGCATTAGCCTGTTACCTTGTCTTGGTAGTTTGCGAGTACATTCAAAGTACTCACCGACATTGTCCCTTGCTATTTACTTGGCCAAATTGCAGATGTTAAGAAGTGACGAAGGTGCTGACGTCTATGCGAGCTAGGCCGTCTTCCTAGTCAGTCGCCTGTAGGTTAAGGCACGACACGGGCTCTGCACTTGAAGATTTCCGCTACTTGTTCTTTGTGTGTTTTACCCACCTTATTAAATTCTGATATTCTTTTCTTAAACAAAAATTGTTAATGGTTAATTCCTAAAATTCTATAAATATTATATCTAATATTTTTATGGGGTAATATAATAATATAAGAGCTCAAAATTCATTTTTATTTAATTTTAACTCTAATTATTATTTTCTTAATATTCTTTTTAGGAATATTCATTTATATTTCTATGTTTTTTACCGATCAAATAGTAAGTTAGTATTTTTTATAAAATACTTTACTCATTTAGTATGATAAACATATTTTTATTTATTTCTAAGTATTTTATTTATTTTTACAAAATTCCCTTATGGAATATATATTATAAAAATATTTAACTTAAATTTATTCTACTGAAAAATAATTTTCTTAATTTTGTTTGGTAGCTTATATTTTTTGTGAACTTATAGATATCTTATTTGTATTTTTAGGATTTTTTATTTTATTTCTTAGTACTTGTCCTAGGTGTATTTTGGTCTTTTATAAAATTATTTAGATTTCTATTTAGAAATCCGGACTGTCACATCCCAAAATTTTGCAAATTTTGAAATGTGGAAAAATTTAAACAAAATGAAAAACCAAGTCTTTGAAATTTAGAGGGAACAAAAACTTTTTGACTATTTAATATAACTCCTTCAAAAAAAATTAAATGAAACAATTTTGTTTGTGCATGTTTTCAAAACCTCAAAATTATGAAGCATGCATGGTTGCATTTTAAAGCTAAGAGAAATAACTTTCTTCTCAAAGTTAAAATAACCACTAAATAAAATGAGACTTTGGATATATTCCATATTTGAAATATACAAAAGAATTCCTAAGTGAGCTAAAAACATAAAGGGCAAAATTATAAAACCATAGAAATTAGTTTGACTCTATTTGAAGCTCCGGATAAAATAATATAAAATTTATAAAAATATAGGAAGAAAAAATAATGTCAGGTTAAGGCAATGACTAAAACAAATAAAAGTGTTCTTAAATGAGTGATTATGATAAAGAATAAAATTATAAAGCTAAGGAAATTTGGTTGAACTTTTTGGAGTTCTAAGTGAGAAGATATGGTTTTTATAAGAAAAGGAAATACAAAATAATGAAACTAGGCATACGTACCATGCTTATTTTTTTAAGTAAATTATACTTTATTATAAAAATATATATTCCAAATATTTTAATTAGAGTAAACTATCAACTTATATTTTATATAAATTTTCTAAAAAAGTTCGGTACAAATTTGAATCAAATTGAAGAGACAAATTAGAAACTATAAAATAAAACAGAAAAAAGAAAATAAAAAACATTGAAGGAAAAAAAAGAGAAAGAGCAGCCCAAGCTCAGCCAGTCCTCCATCCCTATTTTTTTCTCATTCATTTTCTTTTTGGGTCGGTTCAGCCAAGCCCATCTAGACCGACCCAACACGATTGATCCTCTTCCTCCTCTCTTCAAGTACACATATAGTAGCTCAACGTTCATAGCTATAGATCTTTCCCTCTTTTCCCATCAATTCCAATGACCGTTTCTTCTCGACTTCAAAACGAAAAATGTTTACAATCAAGTGGAGGTTTCATTCAGGCCATTAATTTTTCACTTTAGTGCCTTAATCTCTTAGATCAATACCATGAACCGAACGTACGTACATCGGCATACATCTCTCGATCTCCCTCTCTAGCATAACAAGACGAACCGAGAGAACCAGCGCCTACCTCTAGTCCTCCTCCTGCACTTTTATTCCTAAACTTTCTTGAGAGGAGCTCCGTAGAACACACACCAACGATGCCAAGATCAGCCTAAAACCGGAGTTCATCGCTAGATTGCTTCATCCTCGGCGAGTCCCTTGTCAATTCGTTCTACCATAAGACTACTCTTGATGTTGTTTACCTCCAGGACATGATTGTTCCTCATATTGTTGTAGTTGTCCGCGCCGCCGACATCGCACGTTGCTCCAGCCGTGGATTGCCGTCACCTTTGGGGATGAACGACCTCAAAATCACGTCCAGTAGCACCGCCTCGACGTCCTCTACGGCGTCCATATCTTCTTTTACTCCGGATACGTCTCAAGAAACGGGAACGGCAACGCCAAGCCCGTGCCCGCAAATCCGTCGAACATCTCCGGCGAGCTTTTCCGTTGAGCCATCCTGGACCATTAGATCTTCATCTAAAGGTCTTCATAGATCACTTAAACGAAGGGGTATCCTCCAATTAGAATCTGCCAAGTGTCATATCTATTCCTATTTTCTGATTTTTAGACATAAGAACACACAAACTTGCAAAAATCATATCTTTATTTATGTATATCCAAATTTAGAAAATAATATGTTTTTGGATTCACAAAAACGATTAGAATACAGTGGAGCCATAATTCGGTATTTTTGACTCAGTTAAAATCACGTCTTATACAGAACTATTTGTGGAGTACTTTGAGTATAAAACTTGTTGTGTAAATTATTTTTAAGTCAATCCTATTTCAAATGGTTGTATATTGAACCCTATGTACAGTAAGACCAAAATATAATTTTATTCTTTTATAAATAAGACCATGGAAATTATTTAGTGAGAACGGCCTTTCCAAGTGTTAGAAAATATTACTAATTGCTACAATTGCACAAATGGTTGAATTTGTAATCTTGAAAATATAAAATGTTCAGAAATTACTTAGTAATATTCAGAACCTTGTTATAAAAATTTGTACAATAAAAATTGCTTTCTTGCATGTTTGCATACTTTGCATGATTTTTGTGTTTCCATTAGTGTTGATATTGTATATGTTTTGTCTTGGTTGTTTTGCTTGATAGATTGTGTTGATTGTCAAGTGTGTTATTGCGAAGAGTGTACCAACACCGTCAACTACTAAGGCAAGTGGAACTATCATCCATGTCCTAATATTTTCATTATACTTAGTGGAATTTTTGTAGTATGCATGATAGGATTACTATGTTACTATGCTATGATATGTCCTATTAGGATATCCTTTATATCTTCCTTAGTGGAAATATCGTAGTTGTAGTATGTTTAGCCCTGCTATATATTCGGGGTGGAATACCATGTTATGATTATATTAAGTGTTGGAAAAATATATATTTTATATAATAAAACAAGTACTCAATGAATCACCTAGGTGGAATGTCGATACTTAGTTGTGGATAAGGTGGCAACAAAGGGAACCATATATATATGGCTATCTTTTTCATGTGTGCACTAGAAGAAAACCACCCAGGGACTTAGAGATTGAACATGTTTCTCGTACAGTGTCTTCCGTGTATAGCCAAATGCTAAATGGGCTCTGGCTTAGTCAATTATATACTGGAAGACCCTTGAATTGGTACCTATTCAGGTTAACTAGAATTATGTATTTGAAGTATATCCTTAAATTGGTGCCTAGTAGATGTGCTAGCATAATGTATTGGGAGGACTTCTATGGAAAGACTTTGTCACATTCTCGATCTGCCGGTACTCCATTTGGTGTGTACTTATCCAGCAGCAACTGGTGGCGTCAAGAAGAGATTGTGTCAAGTGGGTAAAGTGTACAACTTCTGCAGAAGATCAAATTCTAAGTACTTAGCCGTGTCCCCGATTACGGACAACTCTGAGCAACTAAGGCATGAAGTTATGGAAGATCTCGACATTCCAATTTCACAAAGTAAAACTTGATGGTGTCAACAAGGGATTAGGAGCACTTGGAGTTTGCCAAGGAGTTCAAAAAGATTGTTGAAAGATCAAAACTATTTTTAAAAGATAGGATAAAACCATATTGCTTTCTGCAAATGAGCCTAAACTCTACTTAGCCAAATATGCATGTATTGATAGACTCCAACTTATTTCCACATAGTAGTGACAATTGCCAATACAATTCAAATGTATTGACCCTTGTGGTTGTAACTTATCATGTTGCAGGATTACTTGATGATAGCGATGTTTGATGAGTAGGGGTTAGGAGTCTGCACCCAACATGGTTGCCTGTGGCACATGAAGATGACGGTCTCCATGCTTTACTTTTATTCCGCTGCTTTGTAATAAGATAGCCCATGGCTACGAGATTGTAATAAAGTATTTATATTCTGGATCATGCGATGTAATATGACCTTTGTATCTTGTTATTACATCTTAAACTGTCCTTGCTAGCTATTCGATCCAGGGACTAGCACTGTAATCACTAGGATTTCGAACCAAGCCGGGTTTGGGTACGCTACAGATGGTCTCACAGCATTGTGTTGCCTGTAGGATTGTAACCCTAGGATTGGACAAAACCCCTTACAAAAATAGGAGTTGTATTTGTTCAAACTTATTTACAAACAATCTTGTAAACTCTTTCCTCAACATTTTTGGTTTTAATTCTACATCTCTTCCTTTTCAACTTGATGGACAAAACTTCAACATGAGCAAAGACTTCAACATCACCAATGACTTCAACTTCAATTTCACCAAGGACTTCAACTTGGACATCACTAAGGACTATAGGTGAGACAAGAAATATTACTCAAGACTTGGAGACTAAGGAAACACAACTTAGAAGGAACCATCATCACCTTTGAACCTTTGTGACCAAGATGCAAGAATTCTTCCAAGGAAACCATGATCTTGTTCATGAAGAAACAACCAAGAAGAATGAGATGACCTCAAGTGAAACCTATAGTTGGACCACCATACTAGAGTTTAGTTTAGATCGACTTAATGATCACACCAACTTATGTGGTGTAGCAAAAATATTTTGTTGTCAAAACTATTCTTGAATCTTGTGGTTTGAGTGGAATGCATGATTGTGATTGCTTGTGCATTGTTTGTGTGAATTGTTGTGTGTGAATAGAACTCTTTCTCTAGAAATCTTTTGCCTAATCTAATCTCAATGCAACCCAAATAGATGAATTCTCCAAGATACTCCAACATCAAGGATGGTGACAACAACAACCAAGAGATGCACATGAGAGAACAACTGCTAGCAACCCAAGCCTAGTTGAATCAAGTGACAACTCAGTTTTTATCCAACAACGATGAGTTAGACACAACCATGCAAAAATTCTTGGAAACCCAATCTCAATTGTTCCAAAGGATGACCAATCAAGTGATCAACATGAGAAACAACCTTCCCCAAAGTGATTGTGACAACAATGATATCAAGGATGATATTATAGAAGGAACTCAAGCTTGCAAAACATGTGGAGAAGTAGGACACACCTCTAAGGAACATCAATATCAATGCCCCTTTTGTGACGACAACCATCCAGTTGAAGAATGCCCCGTATCTCAAGTCACGTGTTTCCTATGTGAAGGAACCAACCACATTCCTGCCAAGTGCCATCTCGAATTTTTAGTGCAACAAGTGAAAGAAAAAATCAAGGATGGAATGTATCATGCTCTAAATAAGATAGAAGAAAACCTTATCTGTATCACTTGCTCAAAATGCAAGAAGAAAGGACACAGTATTAATGAATGTCTAGAGAAGCAACTTCAAGACAACCATAACAACACTTCAAGGAAAAGGACCTGAGACATTAAAAAAGTGTTTTGCCATCGCTGACGGAAGACAGGACAATTCACCGATGATTGCCCAACTCAAAAGACAGCTCTCACTGATGTTATCATAGTGTGACCCAAGAGACATTATATTGCCTACCAATTATTTAAGACTTTCGTATTGTGTTAGTGTATGGATCATGCTGTCCTATCTGGTATGACTGTACTAGGTTGATTGTTTCAAGAAAACTTGTTATTTTCTTCAACTCATGAGTTAAACTCATAAGTTGTTAAGTGATTAGTTGATGTTTATTGTTTGACTGAACAAATCAGGATGACATCAAGATTATCTAACTTAGGCCAAATTTTATGCTCTTTATGCTACCTTCAGTTATCTTTCTAGAATCTACAAGTCACTAAGTAAACTCTAAGAGAAAGCTTTTATAAAGAAAATAAAGTATTAAGCTTGCAAGTAAAACTAGTATATGGTATCAAGTGGTGTAAGCTTGCAAGTAAAACTTGCATGGTTTAGCTTGCTAAGATAGTAGTATAAGCTTGCTAAGTTGCAAGTGTTAGCTTGCTCATTGAATAGCTTGCATAAGTAGGGTATCTTGCAAGTGTTAGCTTTCCTTGTGCAGAACAGTGGTTTAAGTTCTCCTCGGCTTATTTCTCGTAGTATCCTCCTTCCTCCTCGTATCCTTGGTTGGTACTAGCGTCTATAAATAAATACGAGGTACACAATCACCAAACAATACTTAACTATTTCCAATCATCACACAAGGGTTCATACTATATGATATAGCATCATCACTAACATTACAAGATTAAAGCACTTGTCTTATTTATTTTATTTTTAGCAAAGTAATTTCTACTAATTGAAAAACTACTTAAGATTTAATATTCTCCAACTCAAACATGGGATCATGTTGACACATGTCATCACCACATATTTCAGTACATGGGAATGTGATTTAAAGTGGTGTCACAATTTAATAAGGTTTAACCTTTTTATTTTATTTAATTAAAGTGACAAGAAATGCCTATGTGGCATTCTTTTATTACTTGAACATCATTTCTGCAAGTAAACCCATATGTTTTTATATATTCTGAAAGGTATGATCAAATGTGATTTTTAAGAGTTGGAATCAACTAAAAATCTCTTATGGTTGAATTTTGAAAAAATTTGAATGCAGAAAAGCTTCTGTGTTGTTATTTTTACCATGGTTGTGTAGGGTTCGCAGCATAGAAAACAAAAAATTTCCTACGATGTGAACTATATACCAAGATCTATATATACTAGATACAAACAACGGGCGGATGTATATCCGTAGAGAACATACCCTTGAAGACCGACAAAGCTTAACGAGTTCAACTCGTGGTTGATGTAGACGATCTCTTGCCGATCTCAAGATTGAGAGGAAGTCCTAGCGCCGCAAATCAGCAGCGCATCCGTGCTAGCACACACGTTCGAGGCACCGAGCAACCTCCGCCTCCTCGCTCCAGCGATGCAGCGGAAGCACAACTCTTTCTTGCCGAATAGCCACCGGTAACATGTATCTCGCTAGTCCGAGACCATGGGGGATAAATTCTAGAGGGGGAGAGAGATCCTTCACGAGGAGGTGTGAGAGACAAGTGAGGAGGAGGGGCTCCTTTTATAGGAGGAGGGGGGGGACCCCAAGGGGGTGGCCGGCGCATGGGGGCTGCCCCCTTGCCCTCCCCTCTTCATGTGGGTGGACACTCCACTCACAAAACTCCTCTAAATTCCCTCCACTCAAAAGTCCACTCAAAAATCCCATTAAATTTCCACCAAATTTAATGCAAACTCTCATTAAATAAAACTCTTTTATTTTATTCAGAATTTTGTCAATTACTTTAATGACAAACATTCACAAATAACCCCTTGCTAGAATTCTATTTCACATGCATAACCACTTTATGCAATTTCACCCGAAAACCTGTTTCGGTATCTAGTGAAATAAATTCCTGCGCTTGTTCATTCTTTCGGCATGAAACATTTGCTCCAATTGGATGTCGGTGTCTCTTAAGTGTGTCACCCTACGGTTCATGAATAATGCGGACATGATCGAGACCCCTCTCAGATCAATAATCAGAAGCGGGATCTGGAGACCCATACTGACTCCCACACATTCAACGATGACTTTCTTGTGATCGTCGGAACCTTTTACGCTAGTATCTTAATCCCTTTGTTTCACGATATATTACATGTCCGAGATTCGATCATTGGTATCTCCATACCTAGTTTGATCTCGTTACCGACATGCACTCTTTTCTCGTTCCTGTGATATAACATTCTAGTGATCAAATCACTTGCTTGCAAGCTAATCAATGTGATATCACCGAGAGGGCCCAGAGTATATCTATCCGTCATCGGGATGAACAAATTCCACTCTTGATCCATGAGCCTCAACATAACACTTTATTAGTTCTGAATCCATCTTTATAATCACCCTGTTACGGTGTGACGTTTGATGTTATCAAGAAACTCTTCCGGTGTTAGTGATTGACATGATCTCATGGTCTAAGGATTAGGATCACTTCGTAAGTTGTTATAGCAATATAAACTCAATGACTTTGATCGTAATGCTATACTTCGGATGAGTGTTCATCACATCATTACACTAATGTTGTGATCCCGTTATTAACAACATCCAATGTCCATGATCAGGAAACCTTGATCATCTTGTTAATCAACGAGCTAGTTTATGAGAGAGGCATAACTAGGAACTTTCTGTTTGTTTATTAAACACACATGTATTAACGTTTCCGTATTAATACAATTATAGCATGCAAAATAAACATCTATCATATACTTGGAATATACATAATAAACACTTTATTATTGCCTCTCAGGGCATATTCCCTTCAGTCTCCCACTTGCACTAGAGACAATAATCTAGTTACATAGTGATAAATCTAACACCCATTGAGTTCTGGTGTTGATCATGTTTTGCTCTAGGGAGAGTTTTAGTCAACGGATCTGCTACATTGAGATCCGTATGTACTTTACAAATCTTTATATCTCCATCCTTGACATGCTCGCGGATGGAGTGAAACCGGCGCTTAATATGCTTGGAATGCTTGTGAGACCTTGGCTCTTTGGCATTGGCAATGGCACCATTGTTGTCACAATAGATCACCATTGGGTGCAACGCGTTTGCCACAACTCCTAGTTCGGATATGAACTCCTTCATCCAAACTGCTTCCTGAGCTGCTTCTGAAGCAGCAACATATTCGGCGTCCGTTGTTGATCCCGCTACCACAGGTTGTTTGGAACTCCTCCAACTAACCGCTCCGCCATTCATGAGAAATACGTATCCGGATTGAGACTTAGAGTCATCCGGATCGGTGTCAAAGCTAGCATCGACATAACACTTAGCGACGAGCTCTTCTTCACCTCCGTATACAAGAAACATATCCTTAGTTCTTCGTAAGTACTTAAGGATATTCTTGACCGCTATCCCGTGTTCCGAACCTGGATCCGATTGGTACCTACTAGTCAAACTAATAGCATGTGCCACATCCGGTCTTGTACATAGCATGGCGTACATTATAGAGCCTATGGCTGAAGCATAGGGGACTTTGTCCATTATCTCTCTTTCTTCCGCCGAAGCCGGACTTTGAGTCTTACTCAATGTCTTGCCTTGCAACATAGGTAAGAACCCCTTCTTACTTCCGTCCATTTTAAACTTCTTTGAAATCTTATCAAGGTATGTACTTTGCGATAGCCCTATTAGGCGCCTAGATCTATCTCTATAGATCTTTATGCCTAATATGTATGACGCTTCACCTAGGTCCTTCATTGAAAATTTGCTGTTTAGATAACTTTTAACACTGTTTAAAAGTTCTATATCATTTCCGATCAATAATATGTCATCCACATATAATATCAGAAATGCCACATTGCTCCCACTCACTTTCTTGTAAATACAAGCCTCTCCATAAGTTTGGACAAATCCAAACTCTTTGATCACCTCATCAAAGCGGAGATTCCAACTTCGCGATGCTTGCTTCAATCCATAGATGGATCGCTGAAGCTTGCACACCTTGTTAGCATCCTTAGGATCGACAAAACCCTTTGGTTGTATCATATACAACTCTTCTTCAATATTACCATTGAGAAACGCGGTTTTGACATCCATCTGCCATATTTCATAATCGAAATATGAAGCAATTGCTAACATAATCCTAACTGACTTTAGCATCGCTACGGGAGAGAAAGTCTCATCGTAGTCAACTCCTTGAATTTGTCGAAACCCCTTTGCGACAAGTCGAGCTTTATAGATGGTCACATTACCATCAGCATCAGTTTTCCTTTTGAAAATCCATTTGTTCTCCACGGCCTTTCGGTCGTGAGGTAATTCCACCAAGTTCCAAACTTGATTTTCATACATGGATTCCATCTCGGATTTCATGGCTTCTAACCATTTGTTGGAATCCGGGCTCATCATCGCTTCTTCATACGTCGCAGGGTCATTATTTTCATCAACCATGAAATTTATGACAGGATTTCCGTACAGCTCGGGAGCTGCACGCGTCCTGTTTGACCTGCGAGGTTCGGTAGTACTCTCTTTCGGAGTTTCATGATCATTATCATTAGTTCCCTCTTCAACAGGTGGAGCCAACTCCGGAACAACTTCCGGCGCTGCGCTACTCGCCATACTTTGAAGAGAAGGTTCCACAACCTCTTCGAGTTCTACCTTCCGACTATTCACACCTTTCGCGAGAAACTCTTTCTCTAGAAAGGATCCATTCTTGGCAACAAAAACCTTGCCCTCGGATCTGTGATAGAAGGAATACCCAATAGTTTCTTTAGGGTATCCTATGAAGATGCATTTTTCGGCTTTGGGTTCGAGTTTATCCGGTTGAAGTTTCTTCACATAAACATCGCAACCCCAAACTTTAAGAAATGACAGCTTAGGTTTGTTTCCAAACCACAATTCATACGGTGTCTTTTCAACGGATTTAGATGGTGCCCGATTTAAAGTGAATGCAGCAGTTTCTAGTGCATAACCCCAAAATGACAACGGCAAGTCTGTCAGAGACATCATAGATCGAACCATATCTAATAAAGTACGATTACGACGTTCCGACACACCATTTCGCTGTGGTGTTCCGGCAGGTGTGAGTTGTGAAACAATTCCACACTCTTTCATGTGAGTGCTAAACTCGTAACTTAGATACTCACCTCCACGGTCGGACCGTAGAAATTTGATCTTTCTATTACGATGATTTTCCACTTCATTCTGAAATTCCTTGAACTTTTCAAAGGTTTCAGACTTGTGTTTCATCAAGTAGATATAACCGTATCTACTCAAATCATCCGTGAAAGTAACAAAATAACGATATCCACCTCGCGCCGACACACTCATTGGACCACATACATCAGAATGTATGATTTCCAATAAATCTGTCGCCCGTTCCATTGAACCGGAAAACGGCGTTCTAGTCATCTTGCCCATAAGGCATGGCTCACATGTATCAAATGATTCATAATCAAGTGATTCCAAAAGTCCATCCGAATGGAGCTTCTTCATGCGTTTAATGCCAATATGACCTAGACGGCAGTGCCACATATATGCGGATATATCATCATTAAGTTTAATCCTTTTAGCATCAACATTATGAATATGTGTAACATTATCATTGAGATCTAACAGAAATAAACCATTCATCATTGGTGCATGACCATAAAAGATTTCATTCATATAAATGGAACAACCATTGTTCTCAGATTTAAATGAATAACCACTTTGCATCAAACATGATCCAGATACAATGTTCATGCTCAGTGCAGGCACCAGATAACATTTATTCAAGTTTATGACTAATCCCGACGGTAAGTGGAGAGGCAGCGTTCCGACGGCGATTACATCAACGTTTGATCCATTGCCGACACGCATCTTGACCTCACCCCTTGCTAGCGGTCGCCTGTTCCGCAGCCCCTGATTCGAGTTACAAATATTAGCAACTGAACCGGTATCAAATACCCAGGTGCTACTGCGAGCACTAGTCAAGTACACATCAATAACATGTATATCATATATACCTTTGTTTGCCTTGCCGGCCTTCTTGTCTGCCAAATACTTGGGGCAGTTGCGCTTCCAGTGGCCAGTCCCCTTACAATAGTAGCACTCGGTATCAGACTTAGGTCCAACTCGGGGTTTCTTTTCAGGCGCGGCAACAGGCTTGCCGCCCTTACTTCCCTTCCGTTTTCCCTTCTTGTCTTTCTTGAAACCAGTGTTCCTATTGATCATCAACACTTGATGTTCCTTTTTGATCTCCACTTCTGCAGTTTTAAGCATTGACAGAAGCTCGGGGAGAGACTTCTTCATGCCTTGCATATTATAGTTCATCACGAAGCTCTTATAGCTAGGTGGCAGAGACTGCAGAACACGATGGATGCCTAAGTCAATGGGAATCGATATTCCCAAGGACACAAGCTTATCGGCGTAACCCGACATCTTGAGTACATGCTCACTAACGGAGCTGTGCTCTTCCATCATGCAGCTAAAGAACTTTTCTGAAGCATTGTAGCTCTCTACAGCAGCATGTGTGTCGAAAATCATTTTCAACTCACCCATTGTATCAAATGCATTGCCGTTTTCGAAACGCTTTCGAAGTACTGGCTCTAGCCCATACAATATGCCGCAATGAACTAAGTTGTGGTCCTCCTGACGAGTCTGATAGACATTCTTCTCCTCGTCAGGGGCATCATCTAAAGGTGGGGGGCCTAACGGCGCTTCTAGCACATATTGCTTTTGTGCAGCAGAGAGGAGAATCCTCAAATTCATGGACCATTCAGTAAAGTTGCTACCGTTCGTTGCTAGTTTCTCTTTCTCCATGAACGCATTGAAATTAAAAGCAGGTGGTGCCATCTACAACAGAATTTGTAAAGTTTAGACTAAGTGTATGATAGATCGAGTTCAACTAATCTATATTACGAATGAACTCCCACTCAAAAGCGACATCCCTCGTGTCCTTTTGGTGATTACATGAACCAAATCCACTACACCAAGTCCGATCATCACGTGAGTCGGTATAGCTTCAAAGGCGAGCATCAAATGGGCATCATATCAACTATATGACTCATGCTTAACCTTTCGGTCTGTGTTCCGAGGCCATGTCTGTACATGCTAGGCTCGCCAAGTTAGAACCTTAGTATTTGCGTGTGTAACTGTTTTACACCCGAAATATGGTCGTGGATCCAAGAACACCCGATCATCACGTGATGTCTTGGAGCGACGAAAACATAATCGGTGCATACTAAAGGAAGAACACATTCTTATCTTGATATTTAAATGAGGGATCATCTTATTATGCTTAACAAAGCGCTAAACAAGCAATATAAGATGTAATCAAACATCATATGTTTATTAGTGAAATTATATGGTTCCCGCAGATGATCTCTATCATGTGCATCGTGGTATGATCACTATCATACCTATATGTGTAAATCCAAGGTCTATGGATTTTACACGCTATGTGTGTTGTAAGAGTATCATCTCATACTTCTACTTACAACACTACCATATCATAACACTAGCCCAGCAACAATCTAAACTAGACGCCTCTAATTTATCCATTGCAAGTTTTATGTGGCTTAGGGCTTTCGAGATAGAACCGTTCTTACCTACGAACATGAACCACAACGAGGATAATCAAATTGTTGACAACTCGCTTGCAAAATAGATATTGACTATAGTAGGAGAGACAGACACCCGCTAGCCACTTATGCAAACTAGTTGCATGTCAAGCGTGGAACAGGTCTCATGTGCGAGGACATGTAAAGTTTGTCCGGGCCGCTTCATCCCACTATGCCACCAATATCCAAAATCACAACAAAGGAGCAACAACATGATCATCATCGCCCACATACTCATATGTGTACTACCCGTGTAAAGTATCTACGCATAGATCCGGCTCTGATACCACTGTAGGGTTCGCAGCATAGAAAACAAAAATTTTCCTACGATGTGAACTATATACCAAGATCTATATATACTAGATACAAACAACGGGCGGATGTATATCCGTAGAGAACATACCCTTGAAGACCGACAAAGCTTAACGAGTTAAACTCGTGGTTGATGTAGACGATCTCTTGCCGATCTCAAGATCGAGAGGAAGTCCTAGCGCCGCAAATCAGCAGCGCATCCGTGCTCGCACACACGTTCGAGGCACCGAGCAACCTCCGCCTCCTCGCTCCAGCGATGCAGCGGAAGCACAACTCTTTCTTGCCGAATAGCCACCGGGAACATGTATCTCGCTAGTCCGAGACCATGGGGGATAAATTCTAGAGGGGGAGAGAGATCCTTCACGAGGAGGTGTGAGAGACAAGTGAGGAGGAGGGGCTCCTTTTATAGGAGGAGGGGGGAACCCCAAGGGGGTGGCCGGCGCATGGGGGCTGCCCCCTTGCCCTCCCCTCTTCATGTGGGTGGACACTCCACTCACAAAACTCCTCTAAATTCCCTCCACTCAAAAGTCCACTCAAAAATCCCATTAAATTTCCACCAAATTTAATGCAAACTCTCATTAAATAAAACTCTTTTATTTTATTCAGAATTTTGTCAATTACTTTAATGACAAACATTCACAAATAACCCCTTGCTAGAATTCTATTTCACATGCATAACCACTTTATGCAATTTCACCCGAAAACCTGTTTCGGTATCTAGTGAAATAAATTCCTGCGCTTGTTCATTCTTTCGGCATGAAACATTTGCTCCAATTGGATGTCGGTGTCTCTTAAGTGTGTCACCCTACGGTTCGTGAATAATGCGGACATGATCGAGACCCCTCTCAGATCAATAATCAGAAGCGGGATCTGGAGACCCATACTGACTCCCACACATTCAACGATGACTTTCTTGTGATCGTCGGAACCTTTTACGCTAGTATCTTAATCCCTTTGTTTCACGATATATTACATGTCCGAGATTCGATCATTGGTATCTCCATACCTAGTTTGATCTCGTTACCGACATGCACTCTTTTCTCGTTCCTGTGATATAACATTCTAGTGATCAAATCACTTGCTTGCAAGCTAATCAATGTGATATCACCGAGAGGGCCCAGAGTATATCTATCCGTCATCGGGATGAACAAATTCCACTCTTGATCCATGAGCCTCAACATAACACTTTATTAGTTCTGAATCCATCTTTATAATCACCCTGTTACGGTGTGACGTTTGATGTTATCAAGAAACTCTTCCGGTGTTAGTGATTGACATGATCTCATGGTCTAAGGATTAGGATCACTTCGTAAGTTGTTATAGCAATATAAACTCAATGACTTTGATCGTAATGCTATACTTCGGATGAGTGTTCATCACATCATTACACTAATGTTGTGATCCCGTTATTAACAACATCCAATGTCCATGATCAGGAAACCTTGATCATCTTGTTAATCAACGAGCTAGTTTATGAGAGAGGCATAACTAGGAACTTTCTGTTTGTTTATTAAACACACATGTATTAACGTTTCCGTATTAATACAATTATAGCATGCAAAATAAACATCTATCATATACTTGGAATATACATAATAAACACTTTATTATTGCCTCTCAGGGCATATTCCCTTCAGGTTGAACTATAAATGCAAATGGTTTCAATCCAACGGGCTTGGATTAAGATTTCCAGTACCTTTTTAAAAAAATTGGTTTCATGCATTTTGGTTCAGTGAACCGAGCTTGGTTGATTTTTGAATCTAGGTATAGAACTGTGTTTGAAAATACATGAATAAAAGTAAATTTGAATTGTTGGGTCGTGCGGGATGTTTTACTGGGCCGGCCCACTACGCACAGCGGACGTGCGGGATGGTTAAGTGGATGTCCCCATGCGTCAGTGAGACGGTGAGGGGCGAAGCGGTACGGGGCAATGTGGACCGTGGGATCTAGTTCTAATCGAACGGCTCTGGTTTATCGTCCATGTCGGGCAGCGCCGGCGAGACAGAACCCTAGAGCGGCAGGTAGGGGTCGTGGGAGGCTCACTGGGGCTCAGGCGAGGGTCGGCGACGGGGACGAATGACGAAGTCGACGATGGTGGTTACGCTGGTACCGGCAGCTTCTCCTGGGGCAGCTCCAATCGACGGCTCCCTTCTCCTCCAGCAGCGGCGGGCTCCGTCCAAATTCCGATGATGCGCTGCTCGCCTTGCTCCGGGAGTGAGGTGGGGTGGTTCTGAGGGAGAGGGGAGTGAACTGGTGTGAAGAAAACAAGCGGTGGAGGCCTCTATTTATAGTGGCTGAAGGGGACCGACGGGCGCGGGCTGAGCTCGTCGTGGTCGACGGCACAGAGTGCTACTGGCATGGGCGACGGTAGGGGGCAGTTATGTGCTCCCTGGCGAAGCTCGACGACGTGGTGGCGAGGCGTGGGGCAGTGCTGATCGGTCGGAACGCGTCGATGCTCTAGGCGGGTCCGACGGCAATTTTAATGGCGCACATCGTGCGTGGTCCGTGCGGCGGCGAACGGGCATGTCTGCGGGGTTGCTAGGGAAGTGGTGATCACGCACGAACGCGGCGAGGGCGGCGCGCGGTCTGTGGGTGCTGGTCGAGGGTGGTGCACTGGCGCACTCTCGGCTCACATGCGGAGATGTTTGGCATGGTCTTGTTGTGTGGTACAGGGGATGGAAGTGCTCGGGGCTGGGACAGGGAGTGGAGGTGGACGGTGGAGTGCCTGCTAGACATTTTTGCTAGGCTTGGTGCTGCTCCTAGCTTGCTGTTGTCAATGGGGTGGCAAGGTGAGGCTCGGCATGCTTTCCATTAATGGCATGGTCTGGTTTACAGTGAGCTAGAGGGGTTAAACAAATTAGATGATCTAGTCAGGGTGTAGAGTGAGCTAGATAGGAAACAAGTTAGGCCAAATTTACTGCACACTATAGTGTTTGATGTTTGTTTGATTTGTATCCGAAAGGTGTTTGATAAAATGGCCGCAAGAACGTTGAATTTGAATTTTGGATTCAAACTTGGTGGGTTTGCTAGGAACATACTAGGGAGTGTCTGATTAGTTGGATTAGTAAAGGGGCACTGGTTTGGTTGGGTTTTGAAAATGTGTGATCTTCACATATGATAAAGATGCAATTTTGAATTGTGATTTGAATGAGGTTGCCAAATGTTTCTGTAAGTTTGAAAGGTGGGCTTTGATTCACTTTTAATTGTTCTAGCAAGGGGTGAAAAGAATTGGGAAAGTTTATATTTGAAATCTTGGACTAGAAACACTCAAAGTGACCTAGTGAGCAAGATTGGCAAAAGTGACCATTTGCTTTATTTGATTTGTTTTTGATTTTCTCTTGATTTGTTTCTGTATGGAAATGTTTTATATGATGTTATTTTCTTCTTTAAACTAATTCTTTATATTTAGGTTAGTCACTCAAGTTCATTCATGCATTTATCAAATCATCTCATTCACACATGCATTCATATGATTTTAATTAATCAGAGTTTTTGTTAACCCTAATTTTAGTGATTAGAGTTTGATGATCATTGTTCTATATTTTTGGAATGTTACAGTAGGACAAGGACTATGAGCAAGAAGGTGGATTTACTTTGACCAGAGATATATCCCTTGACTTCTTTAGAATACCAGAGTACCAATAACAAAAATAATAATAAGAATAATCCGATGCTTCCTTCTTCTCGACATCACACAATCAGAACTATCGCCGTTATCGAGCATACATGCGAACACACAATACCACATTCAATACAAGGCATACAAGCAATACATTTATCAAGAAATAAAGGGCAATACAAGTTTATAATTCAGTACGAGTTGAGTGGTTTGATTTAAAGCATGTGGAAATGCTTGATGGGCATGCGAGAATTTTCTTAAAGATTTAGGAGGCGAAAACTACTCATTTAAAGAGGGTTTTAAACCAAGGTCAAGTTATGTATGATATCAATATGCCAAAATGATATCATCGGATATGTATTGACAAAATGAAACCAACAAAGGTGGTTTTACTATTTTATCAATTTCCCTTGATTTACTATGAATTTTCTAGTGATAAAATATCTAGTTTTAGGAAATAATTCACTATAAATGTTCTACAGGTCGAAAATTGATTTCCTTGGATGGTTAAGTAGGTTTTGATGGACTGAGAGTTGGAATCACATTAAAATATTTACCAGAATGCCCTTAGGAAAATCCCAACGGCAGTTCTAGAGGGTTTTTGTCTTTTTAACCAGAATTAAACTACATGTGATGTGATTCCAAATAAAATTGGTGGGTATTTAGAAAAACTTTCTGTAGAATTTGGAATCACTCTTTTTGGAGTTACATAATTACTGTAGTCAATTTATTGGTGAATTAGCTATGCACATAACAGTTTAATTCACAATAAATCAAAGAGAGATCAATAAATACTGGGCTCCTAGGGAAATTAGATTAGTACCTATTTTTATTTTACCTAGAGAAATTCCAAATTGTAGAAATGGGCTGTTTCTATTACTTTTACCAGGGGAAAAATAGGAAACATAATATGATGGGGCTAATGGGATATGTAAGGTATCACTTATAACTTTCAGTACCCAAAGGTTTCACTCCGTTTGGAGTTGAAAAACTCTCTGGAGTAATTTATGATTGAAATGGATACATCATGGTGGTTGATTTATTATAAATAATTGGTATAATGTTTGGGGTAACCAAGTCTACTACATGTTCAAACGAACATTCAGAAACCCTAGAAATTTCAGGTCTAGGAAAATGGGATTACTTTCGATTTTTTTTCTTCAATTAAACCAATCAACCAGTTTAGAAGGGTTCTGGAAAAAAAATCTGCTGGCTGCGGGCTGGTTCCAAGGGAGATGGGCCATGAGGTGGAGGTTTTCGGCCCATCAAGGGGGGGGGCTGATTCAACACGCTTGCTAGTGGGTCCTATGTGTCAGTCTGCGGGGGAGGTTGGAGAGGTATCAGAAGATCCGGGCAGTCGATCTAAAGTGGATCCGAAGGTTTCCCGTCATCGGTTCTACGGGAGGCAGGTGGCAGTGGAGGGAACGCTAGGCGGAGTGGGAATGAGCGGGGAGAGAACCTAGGGGCTTACTGACAACCGGGGTATGACGGATGAGGAGAGAGATCCACGATGAGCCGAATGAGGGGCGACATCGATGCTTTCGACGCCAGGGAGAAGCTCGTGTGAGAGGGGCCGAGAGGAGGCTTTGGGATCTCAATAGAGGAGCTTCCCGGGCCATCCTGAGTAGGAAGAAAAGCACTGTTAGATATAGGGGAGTGAGGAGATCTCGGATATGTAACATGCAGAGGGAGGGGACCAGCATGGGGAGCTCTACGAGTAGATCTTGAAGGAGGCCGAAATCTTGCTTCTTCCTTCGGGCTAGGTAGGCAACAAGAGAAGGGAGGGTGTTATATTGTGTGAGTGGAAGAGGAGAGGAACCAAATGAGGGGCTGGAGAGGGTCGGGGTCGACCATGCACTCATCTTCTTGAAGGAGGCCAAGAGGAAAAAAATCTCCCTATCCATGGTGATGGAGAGCTAAGGGATGGGATCTAGAGCTTGGGGGTGAGGTAGGTGAGGGTAAAGGAGTAAAATGGAGGCGTCGGAGGCACTAGATGGTCTTAGGACTATTTATATCGAAGGGGTGATATCCATGGTGGACCAAGTCCAAGAGAGGGCATAGGACAGGGTCCTGGTTGCTGGTTGGGAAGAGGGGCGATGGAGAGAGTGTGGTGGGGCACAGAGTCGACCACTGAAAAGAGATGGGGGTGGTGGCTTCTTATGCCCTATTACTTTACAATATTTGCAATAAGTGCCTTATCTCTCTCCCTCTCACTTTCTTAAAGAGCATGGAACCAAGGAGGGCAGTGATACAATGCATTTAGCCAGAGTGGAGGTGGTGTGCTATGCAAAGTTTCTTGACTAGGTTTGTGTAAGGTTTGGTCGGATTTGGAGAGGTGAATTTGAATGCTTTCCAAAATTGACGAAAATGTTGTTTATGAATAAAGTCAAGAAATTTGGTCTTAACAAGGTGAAGGAAATGTGCTGGTAGATAAAGGGAGTCATGAATTATTTTGTATTTATTTCATGAGGTTTAGTCCACTTAAATCCATTTATTCAAAAGGTGTAGAAGTAGTTTATATAAACTATTTTGATATTTTTACATTGGACAAGGTTGTTTTTTGATGTGAGATGGTCCTAATTACCATATCACACTTTGGGGAATTTTCTTGGGATTTATTTGGGTGGAAAAATATTTTTAAGCAATTATATCTTGTTTTTGACATTTAGGAAAAAGGGCAAAAAGAAATAATAAAGAATCTGAAAAATATTTATTTTTGAGATGGGAAGTTAGGGTATGATGTATAGGCCTCAAATGTTCCTTTAGTTGTCAAAGTAGTTTGGAGAAGAACAAACTCGCCTTTATGGGCATGGTTTTGAGAATTTTGCAAGGAATGGGATTTAAGTAGTTTTAGGTTCCAAATAATTATGGAAATTATTTGGAAAATAATTATATCCAAGCTGGATGATTTCAACTTGAAGTATCCATCATTGGAAACCTTGGGTTTTGCAAAACAAGATGGTTTTTAGAAGACAAAAGGATTAGAGGATCCAGGGCACTAATATTTTTATACCACCTAAAGAAGCTTGGATTAGTGAGCTCAGAGCTCACATTGATGCAAGGTTTAGATGGATAGTTAGACCAAGTTATATAGATGATCATGGCATAAGGAATTTGTCTTGGTTGCATTTGAGGTGGTCCAGAAGTGATGGCAAACTTTGTTGAAAATAAGGCTGCCATTGCAGATGAGTCATGATGCCTCATATACCAGGTGGGTTTGGGAAGCACAGAGCTCCATTGGAAACAAGTGACAAGTGGGTTGATAGACCATGGTTAGTAGATCATAACCATGTGGAGAGTTGGTCAAGAGAAGATAGCATAAGGATGTGAGCTTCCTACAAAGTAGGCAAGATGATAAGATTTGCAGAAAAGATTATTTTCTTGACTAAAAAACATCAAGGATGAGTGGTTTCAAGAAGAGTTTAGCCAGAGGAAAATACTGGGATTTGTTAGTACTAATTACAAGATGGTTGAGGTACATTCTCAAGAATGCACACTGATTGGAGTCGGTGGGGTTCCAAATATTGAGTCTAGTAATGGATTTCAGACAGCCAAATTTGGGAGATTGGTGTATTTAGAAAAATATGAAGGAGGGAAACATTTGGAGAGGATGTAGGAGTCCATACTCAACATCAAGTGGTTGATATTTAAGTATAGATTGAACGAAGGGAATCCATGTTTATATTTGGTCTTTGAAGAGAATATGCCCGAGAGGAAATAATAAAGTGGTTATTATCTTATTCCTTGTTTATGATAAATGCTTATTTTGCATGCTATAATTGTATTAATACGGAAACGTTAATACATGTGTGGTTAACAAACAAATATGAATTTCCTAGTTACGCCTCTCTTATAAACTAGCTCGTTGATTAACAAGATGATCAAAGGTTTCTTGATCATGGACATTGGATGTTGTTAATAACGAGGTCACAACATTATTGGAATGGTGTGATGAACATTCATCCCAAGTATATCATTACAATAAAAGTCATTGTGTTTATATTTCTATAACATCATACGAAGTAATACCAATCATTATACCATGAGATCATGTCAATCACTAACACTATAAGAGTATCTTGATAACATCAAACGTCACACCATAACAGGGTGACTCTAAACATGGGTTCAGTGCTACAAAGGTGTAATGTTGAGGTTCATGGATCAAGAGTGAAATTTGTCCATCCCAATGATGGAGACATATACTCTGGGCTCTCTCGGTGATATCACATTAGTTAGCTTGCAAGCAAGTGATTTGATCACTAGAATGATATATAACGGGAACGAGAAAAGTGTACATGTCGGTAAAGAGATCAAACTAGGTATGAAGATACCGATGATAGAATCTCAGACATGTAATATATCGCGAGAGAAAGGGATTGAGTTACATGCATATAAGGTTCACACGATCACAGAAGTCATCGTTGAATGCGTGGGAGTTAGTACAGATCTCCACGTCCCACTACTGATTATTAATTGGAAAGGGGTCTAGATTATTTCCGCATTATTCGTGAACCGTAGGGTGATACACTTAATTGTTAATGACACCATTCGGAGCAAATAATATGCCAGAGAAAGAAAAAGAAAGAACATGAATTTATTTCACTAGACACATGAATTATTTTGGGTGAAATTGCTGAAATAGTTTCTGCATGTGAAATAGAGTACTAGCAAGGGGTTTTATTTCAGTGTTTGTTAATTAATGTAATTAAAAAATTCTAAATAAAGAAATAAAAGAGTTTTATTTAAATGAGAGATTGCATTAAATTTGGTGGAAATTTAATGCATGCGAGTGGATTTTTTAGTGGAGGCATGTTTATGTGAGTGGAGGCTTTTCATTTTGAGTGGGAGCTCCACCCACATGAATGTGGAAGAGGTGGGGGAAGCCACCATGGCTATGGATCCATGCCCCTTGGGTCCCTCCTCTCCCTATAAAAGGCCCCCCTCTCCTCCTCTCACAACACACTTCCTTGCGAAGGATCTCTCTCCCCCCTTTAGAATTCCCCCATGGTCTCGGATCAGCGAGATACATGTTCCCGGTGGCTTTTTATGGAAGGATTTGTTGCTTCCGCTGCTTCGCTGGAGCGAGGGCGCGAAGGTTTTCAGGATACCCGAACGTGTGTGGGATCACGGATGCACTACTTCTTTGCGGTGCTGGACTTGATGGTGCTGGACCTGCTGGAACGGATGGACTTCTTCTCGATATTGAGATCGGCAAGCGTTCAACTACATTATCCACGAGTAAAACCTCGTTAGCCCTTTTTAGTCTTCGAGGTTATGTATTCTAGTGATTTGATATGGAGTGTTTGAGATTTCTAATTAAACCTTGTTTGACATGGTTGGATCAAAGGTGTTATTATAAAACTGCCATTATGTTTTAAAATATTAAAGCTTTAGAGACTACCGCTTTTACACTGAAAAGAGCTCCATCATGATCCGTTAAAATGACACCATGTAAGGTATGGTTTGGGGTAAAACCCAAGTTGTCCTTTCTTAAATTTTGGTATGCTAAGCATAAGTAAGATGTTTAAAACCAAATTCGGATGAGCATGTCTTTGTAGCTTATTTCAAATAACCATTGGGTATTCCTTCATAACACCGAGGAAAAAAGAGTTTGTCTCTTGAAACGTGAAGTTTCTTGACAAAGGATTTTTTCGAAAAATTTACATGGGAGGGCAATAGAACTTTAATAAGGTTAATGAACCTTAGCTATATGTATTGAGTTGCGTAGCACCGGAAAATGTTCCAGAGGTAGCCACAATGCTCATGGATCACGTGCCTCAAAGGTTGCGGTCATGGAGGTCTAAGTTCCTATTGAACCAAGTAGGTTAGATAAACAATCAAATGTTGAGATTTGAGAGTAAATCATTGTTGTTTGACAATGATGAACCGACTACATGCAAAGAAGCGATGATGGGAACTGACTCCGTCAAATGGCTTGAAGCCATAAAATCCGTGATAGTTCCATACACGAGAAATCATGTTTTTAAACTTCGAAGACCCTTCGGAAAGGTGTAAAAACCTATCGATCGTATTTCGATCTATAAAGAAACAGACATGGATGTTTCACATCTATGAAATAGTTGACATGTTGTTAAAGATTTTATGACAATGTTCAAGGAGTTGACTATGACAAGATTTGATCTTTCATAGCTATATTTAGTCTGGACGGATTAATGTAGCAACCACTACATATAATTTGGTATATGGTAGTTGAATAAACAAAACAAAGTTCTTCTAATAGAATGGTTACCTAGGACATGTACATGCCATGGTCTAAAGGGCTTTGATAATTCAAAGGATGCTTAAAAAGGCTTGCAAACTTGAATGGTTGAAGTAAGCATCGCGAAGTTGGAATCTTCGCCATGATGAAACTATTAAAGGAGTTTAATTTCATCGGAGACGATGAAGATGCTTGCATTTGCATGAAATTAAGTGGGAGCAGTGAGACATATTTCTAATACATTATGTGGATGACATATTGTTGATTGGAAATGATATATCTTCTATTGACAAAGGTTAAGAATTTCATTTCGATGAAAGACTTAGGAAAAACCCGAATATTAGGCATGAATGTCTATATGGATAAAGTGTGATGCTAATATGGTTGTGTCAAACGTACATATATGAGATATTGAAAGAGTCCAATATGGAAACAACGAGAAAAGGTTCTTGTTGCATTTAAAAGAATTGAATCAAGATTCAAGTGTATCGACACTTGATAAGTGAAACAAGATTCAAGTGCTTCGACACTTGGTGAGTGAAATCACAAGAATATTTTGATCAATCATACCGTGATATGTACACATCGAGATATGTCCTATGCTCTGAATGTTATGAGCATATACCATAATGAATCACAAGATGATCATTGGACGATAGTAAGAATATTCTTATGATCTTTTGGAAGAACTAATAATATATTTGTGTAGAGGTGACAAACAGTTACAAATAATTCATTGTAAAGTGTTACATTGATACTAGTTTTGTCACAAGATACAAATTAATTTTATATCAATTTAAACTATGGGTTGCACAATGTAATGGAAAGAAGTTTGCATGATGAATTTGGATGAATTCCAGAGTTAAGACATTATGACAGATACTACAACGAAAAGCTAAGTATATGACTGCTATACTAGCATCAAAGGAGGGAATTTGTGTCAAGTAGTTTATTATCAAAGTAAGGTGTGGTTCACAACGGGATAACACTAAAGATATATTGTACGACAATAGTATCGACATGATTTAACCCCATGGAATTAAAGGTCCCACCAAAAGACCAAATTTATACAATGCCATCTCATTAGAAATGAGTGATGCGTGAAGACGCAAAGACATGCAAATAAACATGGACCTGAAAGTGTCAGATCCATAGATTATGTTAACCACTTGCAATCGCGTATATGGAACACCAGAAATCCATAGGTGTTCAATACGCAAAAGTTCTCAAACTAGATTATTGACTCTACTGCAAGTGGGAGATTGAAGGGAATATGCCCGAGAGGCAATGATAAAGTGGTTATTATCTTATTCCTTGTTTATGATAAATGTTTATTTGCATGCTATCATTGTTTCAATACGGAAACGTTAATACATGTGTGTTTAATAAACAAACAAAAATTTCCTAGTCATGCCTCTCTTATAAACTAGCTCGTTGATTAACAAGATGATCAAAGGTTTCCTGATCAAGGTCATTGGATGTTGTTAATAATGAGGTCACAACATTATTGGAATGGTGTGATGAACATTCATCCAAAGTATAGCATTATGATCAAAGTCATTGTGTTTATATTGCTATAGTATCATGCGAAGTAATACCAATACTTAGACCATGAGATCATGTCAATCACTAACACTAGAAGAGTATCTTGATAACATCAAATGTCACACTATAACAGGGTGACTATAAAGATGGGTTCAGTGCTACAAAGGTGTTATGTTGAGGCTCATGGATCAAGAGTGAAATTTTTCCATCCCTATGACGGAGATATATAATCTAGGCCCTCTCGGTGATATCACATTAGTTAGCTTGCAAGCAAGTGATTTGATCACTAGAATGATATATCATGGGAACGGGAAAAGAGTACATGTCGGTAACAAGATCAAACTAGGTATGAAGATACCGATGATCTAATGTCGGACATCTAATATATCGCGACACGAAGGTATTGAGTTACATGCGTATAAGGTTCACACAATCACATAAGTCATCATTGAATGTGTGGGAGTCAGTACGGATCTCCAGGTCCCGCTACTGATTATTAATCGGAGAGGGGTCTCGATCATTTCTGCATTATTCACGAACCGTAGGGTGACACACTTAAGGGATACCGACACCATTTGGAGCAAATAATATGCCAGAGAAATAAAAAGAAACCACTTAAATTTATTTCACTAGACACCGGAATTGTTTCGGGTGAAATTGCTGAAATTGCTTCTCCATGTGAAATAGAGTACTAGAAAGGGGTTTTATGTGAATGTTTGTTAATTAATGTAATTAACAAAATTCTGAATAAATAAATAAAAGAGTTTTATTTAAATGAGAGATTGCATTAAATTTGGTGGAAATTTAATGCATGTGAGTGGATTTTTGTGTGGAGGCATGTTTATGTGAGTGGAGGCTTTTCATTTTGAGTGGGCGCTCCACCCACATGAATGTGGAAGAGGTGGGGGTATCCACCATGGCTGTGGAGGCATTCCCCTTGGGTTCCCCCTCTCCCTATAAAATGCCCCCCTCTCCTCCTCTCATAACACATCTCCTCGCGAAGGATCTCTCTCCCCCCTTTAGAATTCCCACATGGTCTCGGATCAACGAGATACATGTTCCCGGTGGATTTTTCTAGAAGGATTTGTAGCTTCCGCTGCTTCGCTAGAGCGAGGGCGTGGAGGTTGTCGTGATACCCGAACGTGTGTGCAATCACGGATGCACCACTTCTTTCCGGTGCTAGACTTGATAGTGTTGGACCTGCTGGACCGGATGGACTTCTTCTCGATCTGGAGATCGACAAGCGTTCTATTAACTCATCCATGAGTACAACCCCGTTAAAACTTTTTGGTCTTCGAGGGTATGTATTCTATGGATGTATATCCACCCGTTGCTTGTATCTAGTAGATAGATCTTGGTACTTAGTTGTTCCCATCGTAGGAATTTTTTTGTTTTCTATGCTGCGAACCCTATAGCTAATACAAAGGATTAACTCATGATTGATCTGGATAAGTGGATTAGAGAGTCACTTGGGTGACTTGGGATAGATCCAGCTTAGGAGGCTTGGTTCAAGATTAGGTGATTTTAACCATTGGTTTGATCCTACAGGATGAGCTCCTAGATTGTCTCATGATATTTCCCAAGTAGACAAGTCATCACTCATAGCTAATCAGAGCAATTTATCAAACATCAGATCAAGGCAATTCATCTTATCAAACTTATCCAACATATTCTAAGGTTACCATCAAGCCTAGCTTGAGGTAGGGAGGGGTATTTTGAATAGGTTGTGTTTTGAAGTAAGATAAGGATCCCTTGGTAGTTCTACCAAGATTGGAATTAAAAGCTTTTAGGAAAGGTTTTGGAAAACCTAGAGGTAAGAGTAGTTTAAAGTTCTGTCTTGAAAATATAAGGAGATTATATATAGGTCTCCATAGTTTTGCTAATAGAACTAGTAAAATATTATGCTGTGGCAAAGTCATCTTGGCTGAAGTTTATATTGTCACAACATTTGAGAATATGGCAGATGAGCCAAGACATCTCTTTTGAAAAATAGTTTTGTTAACTAAGGTTGAGGTGAGAAGTGTATTACCTAATACACAATCATATGTATGAACACAAGAAAACAAGTAAGCAATCATTTCAACACTTAAGAAGAAAAAGTTTTTGTTCCCCCTGATTTTTTCCTTTTTGACAGCAAATAAGGGTTGCTGAAATTGGGATGTTACAATTTGTGGCTATAGATAGTGCATCATACGCTCCTTTTTAGTGAACTTGCTGAGTATGCTCGTACTCAACTGTACCTTCTTAACCCTTGCTAGATTGTAAATCCAATAAATACGACATCTACATCAACTACTGTTCAAGGGAATCGTCACCAAAATCTCAAGTTCTTAAACAAACTCAAGTAAGTAAACATATACATCAACTAAAGTGAAGACGAAGTTCCTGATTAGATAGGAGTATAATATCTAGCCATAGAACCTACTTCTATATAGCAATGCAATAGCAGCATTTGCAAGCCAAATAGTTCAGACACTAGTCTATTAGTATGATAGTTATAAGTTATTATTTCTGGTTCTTCTTTGTAAGAAGTTTTTTCTCCCTCTTTAACCTAGAGTGTTCTCTAGATCTTTTTTAAAGAGTTGAGTTGTAACCTATAGTCATGTCTTGGACCTGCTATGTTTCTGTTGTACCACTCTGAGGGATGTAATACTGGTGGAACGGTGTTCCATTGGTGTTATGTCAACTACTATAGTGTACTACATCATGTAATGGTATGCTGGGTCACCGCAAAAGGAAAGGATAAAAAGTAGATGAACACGAAAGAGTAGTATATGTGTTTGTTCGATTGGTGTAGGTTCAATCGCACTGCACCCCTCACGTACATAAGGAGCGGCTTGACTTTCCGTCCAAGAAAGAGGCTTGGAATCACATCCAAAAGCCTAGTTGGTGTCAAATTCGGATGGTCTGGTCCGAGCTTTCCGTAACTGATCGGCCAAAAACGTTCCTGTACCTTCACAACCACTTTCGAGGTCATTTACCTCGGATCAAAATCTCGTAAAAACATAGTTGTTCTTCTCGAAAAGACGAAGAACTTTGATTTTGGCTACTTTTCCATCTGAACTAATCATGATGGTATTTTCTCCTTATTTTCTTATCAATCTCGTATTTTGGTCAAACAAATTTAACTCTGTTTGACTTTATTTTGAATTTTTTGGTCGTATACTTGCTCAAATGTCGACGGCTCTAAATGCTTGTTGTTCGCCTCGAAAAAACGAAGAACTTTCATGTTTTGCACTTTTTCATATGTGTTTCGACCTGGACTGCTAAATTTAAGTCGTAATGAGTTAGATATATCCAGCTCACAGGATATTCTACACACATGATCAGACATTAGCATCATCTATGTCTCATAAAAAGCGTAAGACAATATTTTTGCACCAAAAATCTGCATACTCTCTCGGATTGTGATGACTCAAAAATCAAAGTTGCTTGTATCAACGAGACACACAACTTTCATGTTCGGCAATTTTCCATTGGAGGTCATCTTAATGGAGTCATAATTGAAGCCTCCATATATTAGTCTCCGAGTCTTCTCTAAACATTAGCATAATCGGCTATTGTCAGGGAGATAACCCCCGGGTGGGGAAAGCCAGGCACATGTAGGCCGGCTCCAGAAGATGCAGGCCGCCTGGCCTTCAGGAAGGACAACTCTAGCTAACTGGCGAACATGCCCGGATGGGCTTGTAACCTTCCTGGCTGGCCCGTCCAGCCGGTGGCCAGAAGAAACGGCCGGGTGTCCGCTTCCACCCGGCTCACCTCGGATTCGATGGAGGGTAAAGAAGGGCTGACGCTTCGTGCGGGGTACGCCTCTGGCTTTCCCTCGTCATCGGGCAAGCTGGCATGCCATCATGGCCAGCGCTACCCGACGAAGATAAAGCAAGGTGGTCAGCTGCACTGGCGAAAGCAGTCCGGGTGACCGTTAAAGCAAGGATGACGCCCCAAAGGAAGCCCGAGTGACCACTAAAGAGAAGGATGACGCTAAAAGAAGGGCGGACTGGGTCTTGACCCACCGGCTGGGCCCTGCAGCCGGCCCTGTCCTTTAAACCCATATCCAAACAGTAAACCCTAGGACCCGATCTGTAATCTGCCCCCTAGACCAGTATATAAGGGAGGGCAGAGCTAGGGTTCTAGGTAGGCAACCATAGAAGGATAGAAGTGTTAGCATCAACTTCCCATCTTCCTCTAGCTCTCAATAGTCGCTAAGGAAACAGCTCAAGGAGCATATGTACTGAGCATCAGCTCCCACATATAGTTCATCTTGCAGGAGTAGGGGTGTTACCTCGCCAAGAGGGCCCCGAACCTGGGTACGTCGATTTGTCTGCAGTTCACCATGCCCAACCCGTTGCATGATCCATCGAATGCATCGTATGTCCCTTCTTTGCCATCCCCGATGGCACTACCGTGTTCCACACCACGACAGTTGGCGCCCACCGTGGGGCACAATGCTTCGGCTGGGATCATCTTCCGCATGGACTTCCGCTCGTCACCGGCGAACGCGTGGCGTCTGGCCTCATTCTCACGCTGGGTGCCTTCGACTGCGTCATCGACAATGCAGCGTGCTTCGCCGGTAACACCTTCCCCGCCGACGGCTCCATCATGCATTTTGGAGACGTCCGCGTCTAAATCGCCACTGTTGCTGAGGTTTTCCCCAGCGTGGTCACCCCCGTCCTCGACGTGCCCCTCACCCGCGGCCCTTCCATAGGGAGTGGATGCGTCGAAGTCATGGTGGTAAACGCTCGCGAGAACCACCGACCACCTCAAGAACGTCGGGTGGGAGGAGAGAACTCCGCGCCCGAGCAAGAGCAAGACTCGCTCACCGCCTCCATCCAGCACTTGCGTGCTCCGATCGTCATCGAGATGGATCCAACGACTGTAGCGGCAGCGCTCGAAGCTACGCGCCAAAAACTCCTGGAGGAAGCCACCAAGGTCGCTGCTAACCAGCGTCGACTGAACGCCACCGTTCACGAATACAATGCGGCTCACGGCTTTTCCAGGAAAATCCAGCACCGAGGGCGTGACCTGGCGTCAGAACTAGACCGCGCCGCCGATTCGCATGCAGGTGTGGCATAGCCCGTCTACAACACTCCAGCCAAGAACATGAGGGCAGCCGAGGCGGCAGCTGCGGAGATGAAACACTTTGAGGGCGAGGAACTTCGTCGCCAGCAGGGGCGCATGCAGCTCCTCATGGCTACTACGAACAAGCAGGAAGCCGAGGGCACCCCTAGCCAGGTGGGCAACTCCCGTGACATCGTCATCCGCAAAGGCACGGACCAGACGGTGCACGGAGGAAGCAAGAATCAACATGCATCTTCTCCAGGAGGGGTTGGGCAAAACAGCCGCCCACGTGGCGAATCCGGCAATCGCGGTCGCCACAACCGGGATGCCGCCGCCTCCAGCGTAAGCCGCGCCCTGGCAGCTGGAGCTTCTCAGGGGAAAAAGACGCAAGCACCGAAGGAGGGAGCAGACGTGAACAAGGACCCGCTTGCGTCACGCCTGAAGGACCGGCTCGGTTCCCGAGAACCGGCTGACGCGCGGGAGCGCATCGACCTCCTGGTGCAGCCACGCACTCTGGAGGAGGAAAGTCCGGCTGGCCCCAAGTGTTTCGGCCCGCGCATCCCAAGGTACACGCCAAAGTACAACAGAACCGTCAAGCCTGAGGATTGGTTGGTCGATTACACCACCACGGTGGGAATCGCCAATGGCAAACTCCGCTTGGCCGTCCGCTACGTCCCCCTCATGCTCGTTGACTCGGCAAACACATGGCTGAATAGCCTCCCCGACAACAGCATCAATGCCTGGCTGGACTTCGAAGAAGCGTTCATCTGTAACTTCACCGGAACATACAAGCGACCAGGTCGGCCTCGCGAGCTTGCCCTCTGCGTACAGGGCAAGGACGAGTCGGATCGTGCCTACCTTACCCAGTAGACCAGCATGCACAATTTGTGCGAAGGGGTGTGTGAGCAGCAAGCAATAGACTTCTTCACCAACGGCTGCCGAGACGGCACCATGCTGAAGCATAAGCTCAGCCGGGCAGACCCGCAAACCATGGCCCAGGTCATGGCCATCGCGGACAAGTACGCCACCGCTGACGCAGCAATGAAGAAACCCATCATGGTGGACAACCAAGGACAAATCATCACGGACGAGCAGGAGGAGCGACACCATCCGGGTGAACGTCATCCTAGGAGGCATGGTCACGACAACCGCCACAGCAAGAGGAAAGACGACCAGCCGGATAACCGGTACGACACCAACCAAGTAGCCACTGTGCATGAAGAGGCCGGACGATAGGCCGCCTCGGCCTATGTACACCATGGAGTCCATGCTAGACGGGACATGCAAGTTCCACAGTGGCTGCAACAAGCCCGCGAATCACACGACGCGCCAATGCAGCTGGACAAAGAAAATGGCCGAAGCCGGTGGGCTCCCACCATCACCTCCACCGCCAGCCGGAGGCCCACCGGACAACAGTGAACGCCGCAACCGCCGCGAGGATGACGAGGACGGTTACCCGCGGCAGGTGGGTAATTACCACATATTCCTGGCGGAGCCGGAAATAAAGAACACCAAGCGGAGATGCGAGGCGGAGGTGAACGCAATCGTCCCCCCATTCCCTAGTATCTACACTGGTCCGACCAGGCGATCACCTGGAGCATGGAGGATCAGCCGGCCTTGTTGCCAAGCCCTGGTAGCTACGCGTTGGTCCTCGACCCCATCATCATCTCCAAGAAGCACTCGTTCTGCTTCTCTCGGGTACTGATCGATGGAGGAAGCAACATCAACCTCCTCTACCGGAGCATCCTCGAGAGGCTAGGCATCAGCGAGTCCCAGCTGCAACCCTCGAGAACTTCATTCCATGGAGTAGTACCAGGACCATCACACGCCCCAATCGGCAAGATCCGGCTGGACGTCATCTTTGGCAGCGAGAACAACTTCCGCCGCGAGCCAATTTGGTTCAAGGTCGTGAACCTCTCCGGTGCCTACCACGCCATACTAGGGCGCCCAGCTTTTACCAAGTTCATGGGAGTACCGCACTACGCATACCTCAAGATGAAGCTGCCGGGCCCAAAGGGAGTGATCACTGTCGACAGATGCTACAAGCGTTCCATCGAGTGTGCTTTAGACGGCTCCAAGATGGCCGAGGCGATGATCATCGCTGAAGAGAAGCGTGTCATAATGCAGAATGTGGCGGCTCTACAGAAGGATATGCCGGCTGGATAGACCAAGCCGGCTAGAGAGTTAAAGCCCTCGCAAGGAACAAGGAGGGTCCTGCTGAATGAGGAAGACCCACGGAAGTTCGTCTTGGTCGAAGACGGTCTGGACAGCAAATAGGAAAGAGCGCTCGTCGATTTCCTCCGTGAGAATCGGGACATTTTTGCATGGTGCCCCAATGACATGTCAGGTGTCCCAAGGGAACTCGCCGAGAAATCCCTTCATGTTTGACCAGACGCGAAGCCAGTTAAGCAGTCTTTACGCTGCTCCGTAGAAGAAAAAAGAAGAACCATTGGTGAGGAGATCACACGGCTGCTCGCAGCCGGCTTCATCATGGAAGTTTTCCACCCAGAATGGCTCGCCAACCCGGTGCTGGTCCTGAAGAAGAACAAGACATGGCGCATGTGCATCGACTATACCAGTCTCAACAAGGCTTGCCCCGAAGATCCTTTTGCTCTGCCGCGGATTGATCAAGTCATCGACTCCACCACCAGGTGCGATTTGTTGTCTTTTCTAGATGCTTACTTGGACTATCATCAGATCAAGATCAATGTAACCGATCAAATAAAGACATCATTCATAACCCCATATGGAGCATACTTCTACACCACCATGCCCTTCGGGTTGAAGAACGCAGGCGCAACCTATCAGCGCTGCATGCAGAAATGCCTGCAGACGTAGATCGGAAAAAATGTGCACGCCTACGTCGACGAAGTCGTCATCAAGACCAAGGAGCAGCACATACTCCTTTTGAGAATCTGAAGGAAACGTTCGACAACCTTCGCCGTTTCCAAATCAAGCTGAACCCGGAGAAGTGCGTGTTCAGCGTCCCAGCCGGCAAGCTCCCGGGCTTTCTCGTCTCCGAGCGAGGAATTGAGGCGAACCCGGAGAAGATCGGAGCCATCGAGCGCATGGAGTTGCCACAGAACCTGCGCAACATGCAGAAATTCACCGGATGCCTCGCTTCCCTCAGCCGGTTCGTCAGCCGGCTGGGAGAGAAGGCCATTCCCCTGTACCAGCTGATGAAGAAGACGGACAAATTCGTCTGGACAGCTCAGGCGGACGAAGCTTACCGAGACCTCAAGCGCATGCTCACCTCACCACCCATCCTGGCGGCGCCAGCAGAAAAGGATCCCATGCTAATGTATATCGCCGCCACAAATAGAGTGGTTAGCATGGTATTGGTAGTAGAACGACCAGAGGAAGGGAAAGCTCAGATGGTCCAGCACCCCGTATACTACCTAAGCGAGGTGCTGTCGCTCTCCAAGCAGAACTACCCCACTACCAGAGGCTGGTGTATGGCGTGTACATGGCCGCCAAGAAACTCAAGCACTACTTCCAAGAGCACTCCATCCGGGTAGTAGCATTGGCTCCACTCGCTGAAATCATTGGCAACAAAGACGCCACCGGCCGTGTGGCAAAATGGGCCATCGAACTCGCTGGGCACAACATCCAGTATGAGCCACGAACCACAATCAAGTCCCAAGCACTGGCTGATTACATCGTCGATTGGGCAGAGACACAGTACATGCCTCCAGTGCCAGATTCAACTTACTAGAAGCTACATTTCGACGGATAAAAAATGCGAGGAGGACTCGGAGCCAGAATAGTGATAACCTTGCCCAAGGGCGACCGGCTGGAGTACGCCCTCCAGATCCATTTCAAGGCTTCCAACAACATCGCCAAGTACGAAGCACTCATCCATCGAATCAAGATGGCTAAGCAGATAGGCATCCAAAGGGTGCTATGCTTTGGAGATTCGGACTTGGTGGTACAACAGGTATCTGGCGACTGGGACGCCAGGGACGCGAACATGGCCCTCTACCGCATCTTTGTCCAGCTGTTGTGTGCCTGCTTTGAAGGATGCGAGTTTCACCACGTGCCTAGAGCCAACAACGAGGCTGCCGACGCCTTGGCCAGGGTCAGGTCAACAAGACAAGCCATATCGCCTGGTCTCTCCCTCGAGCACTTGTGCAATCCCTCCATAACCCCCTCACCAGAGTCCAACTCCATCGTGCTCGGCGCGGATCCTGGAACGGCTGGTGCCTCGCCGCACCCGGGGACTGCCTCGCCACACCCGGGGACTGCTTCGCCGCACCCGGGCGCTACTGCAATGCAGCCCATGGTCGACATCAGCACGCTTCCACCCGGCAGGCCTCCCGATGTTCCGGAGCCGGCCGCCCGTGAGGAGATCAAGCTCATCATACAGACGGTGCACACCATCCGGGAAGCGCCCGACTGGGCAAAGCCGTACATGGACTTGCTGGCCAAGGGCGAACTCCCAAAATAAGAGGTGGCAGCACGACAAGTGCGGCGAAGGGAAAACGCCTACACCATCATCAACAACGAGCTATATAAGCGCAGCGTTAGGGGCATCTATCAACGATGCGTCATCTAGGAAGAAGGAACCAAGCTCCTAATGGACATACACCAGGGCGAGTGTGGCCACCACGCCTCGTCAAGGGCAATAGCAGCCAAGGCCGACTACGCTAAAGGACGCAGAAGAGATAGTCAAGACATGCAACGGCTGCCAGCGATTCAGCCAACTGAAGCACACACCGTCTGCGGCACTCAAGATAATACCAATCACCTGGTCGTTCGCGGTTTGGGGCTTGGACATGGTTGGGCCATTCAAGACAGCTCGATCCGGCATGACGCACCTGCACATAGCCGTGGACAAGTTCACCAAGTGGATCGAGGCAAAACCGATCAAGAGGCTGGACGGAGCGATGGTGATCAAGTTCTTCACGGACATCATCATCCGGTTCGGCTACCCGCATAGCATCATCACTGACAATGGAACCAACTTCGCGAAAGGAGTTTTCGCTCGCTTCTGCGGGGAAAAAGGGATTCGCCTGGACCTGGCGTTAGTTGCACACCCACAGTCCAATGGATAGTGCGAGCGTGCTAACGGTTTGGTTCTAGCCGGAATCAAGCCAAGCCTCATCGAACCGCTCGTCAGATCACCCGGATGCTGGATAGAGGAGCTATCAGCAGTACTTTGTAGACTGTGCACCACACCAAATCGCTCAACCGGCTTCACACCGTTCTTCCTTGTCTATGGGGAAGAGGCCATTCTACCCACAGAAATCCAGTTCGACGCACCTCAGAAGCATCTCTACATGGAGCAGGAAGCCAAGGAGGCAAGAGTGGACAACGTGGACTTGCTTGAGGAGGCACGCGAGTTGGCTCTGTCCAGATCAACAATTTACCAGCAAGACCTGCACCAATACCACGCCATCCGGATCCGGCCCACCTCCTTCCGCAAGGGAGGCCTGGTGCTGCGCCTGGTCCAGAGGACCAAAGGAATGCACAAACCGTCCCCACCATGGGAAGGCCCATTCATCGTCAGCCGGGCGCTCCACAACAATTCATACTATCTGATCGACGCCCAGCAGCCGGTGAAGAACAAGGCAGATCACTCAGACGAGGAGACAGAACTCCCATGGAATGCAAGCCTACTCCGGCCATTTTACACTTAGGCAAAGAAGTGTATGTATCTTCCCTTTTCATGTAACAAGTGAACAAGATTGAAAGCCTCGGCACAACACTGAGGACTTTGTCCCAATTCCACACACCATCTGCATTTTCGTACCGGCTAGCCTAGGCCCCATGATTTCTATAGGAGGCATAATATTGCACACGGCGCCTAGAGTAACCTCTCCGGTTCCGGCTTCAGAACGCACACCGGCCGTCGGCCCGGCAAGAGAAAAAAATCAAAGCGCACGCTGCAAGAAAATGCCAAGGTAGAAAGCAAGGGCGTCCAGGCGAACCGGTCACGCCCCGCATGAGTTAAGACAACAATAAGAAATCGAAGTATCGCGAGGCACGCCAGCGTAGCCACTCTTTCGGTTCCGGCTGCAGACCGCAACCCGGCTGACAGCCGGCAAGGACAACGCTCGAAGGGCCAGTACTCGCTGAGAAGAGGGGAGCTGCTAACGGCCTAACTCGAAGGGGTGCGCCTCTACTTTCTTTTTACGATCAGTACCAACTAATCAATGAGCATATGCACAAGAAAACTAACCCAAAGCAATGTTATGTCTCGCACGACCCGAGCCACAACTTGACAGGAAAGGAGGCGGTGAAAGAGCTTCGACCCGGCTGGCTACCCCACCTGGCCCGAACCACGGGGACTGCACCCAGTGGACGCTCTCCCACGCACCCACAAACTCAAGTCAAGGTAGCGAAATAGCTTTGACCCAGCTGGCTACCCCAGCCGGCCCGAACCTCGGGGACTACACCCAGTGGACACGCTCCCGCGCACCCACAAACTCAATTCAATGTAGAGAAAGATCTTCGACCCGACTGGCTACCCCAGCCGGCCCGAACCTCGGGGACTACACCTAGTGGTCGCGCTCCCGCGCACCCACAAACTCAAGTCAAGGTAGCGAAAGAGCTTCGACCCGGCTGGCTACCCCAGCCGGCCCGAACCTCGGGGACTACACCAAGTGGACGCGCTCCCGCGCACCCACAAACTCAAGTCGGGACGGCAAAAGAGCTTCGACCCGGCTGGCGATCCCAGCCGGCCCGAACATCAAACACCGCAAATGACAGAGGTGTAAACATAGAAGCACCAAAGATAAGCAAAAAGGCACCAAGCCATTAAGCGGAGCACGAAGGCTCCGCGTAGATTCAGAATTTGGAGACAAAAGTCAGCCAAAATATAGCAACGACAAAACAATAAGTTTAACAAGTACACCTGGCATTCCGGGGATTAGGACTCTAGAACCGGAGCGACAGAAGGAGCAGGAGCAGGAGACGGATTAGCAGGGGCGGCGCCAGCATCAATTGAAGGAGGTTGGATGCTGGAGGCGACATCAATGGGATTCCAAGGCGCCGGGGCCCAGTGGAACGACCGTGGATCTCCGGGGGCACTGAAGTCACGCTCCAAGTCCACATAGGTGCCAATCTTCACCCCACAGGACTGGAGTGCCGGAGGCTAGCACGAAGTCCCTCGCAGCTCGTCCCAAGACGGAATCCACGAGTGAGCATGCTCAGGTCGGCACCCGGGTACCACGACTTCACCAGGGCCAGAGCCATTTCCACTCTGCCTCGAGCAGCCCACTCCTTATGGATGTCCAACACGTCGATGCCTCTGGACAGAGTGACATCTAGGCTGGCAATGTCATGCACCTCGCCCGCGTCCGACCAGATGTAGTGGAAGAGATCGTTGCCAACAGCACGCAGGCCATTGCTCTCCTCCACCAGCACCTTGACCAGATCGAGGGCAATCAGGTCGTGTCCAACCTCATCCACGGGCAGCTTCTCCACGGCCATTTTGGTTGCCTCAGGATAATGAGCTGCAGCCAAGCACAAAGCAGAATAATCAGACAAGATCGAACAAGTCATGACACAACGGAAGAAGGAAACTGAAGAACTTACTGATGACCATCTCCGAGATGTTCTGGAGGTGCTGCGTAAGCTCCCCCTCCTGGGCGCGAAGAATCTTGATCGTCTCCTCCTGTTGGGTGGAGATCGTCTCAAAATTCTTCAGCTCCTCTGCCTGGATGTCAGCTGCCTTCTTGCCCCGCTCCACACTAACCTCAAGCTGATGCTTGGCCGCGGCAAGTTGATCGAACTGCGCCTGTCGCGCCTTGTTCGATTCTTCCAGCCGGGCGACCTTAGCTTTGAGGCGCTCCACCTCCCTCTCCTTGTCCTGGGTCATGGCTATAGGAGGATACCCGATGGTCAACAAAAAACGGGATAAGGTAGCCAATCACCAAGACAGATCTGAAGAAGCAATCTTACAGCCAAGATCCTAGGTGTTCTTCACAGACTCTGCAAAATCTCTCTGCAGCAAGAAAACAAATGAGCAACAGAGAAGCAAAACGGCTGGAAGAACAGAAAGGTGTGAAGGGAAAGGACCTACCTCCATCAAGACAAACAAATTTTTGGCCTCGCCAAGGACTTCCTCCATTCCCTCAACGAGGTGGCGAACCTGGCTGAGTGTGACGGGTGTCGCGCCCGAGAGCTGGGCAAGGATCGCACCCGGCGTTAGCACAGCCGGAGCTGGCCTCGAGCCGGTGACGATAACCTCGTCATCATCGATGGCCGCACCCAAAGGCGCAGCCACCACCAACTCCCTCCCAGCCGGCGCAAAAGGACCCGGCTAGCCGCCATCCGCCGCAGCCGCCTGCGCAGCCCCAGCCTCCTCCGTCACCTCCGTAATCCCGGGCCTGGCGGAGCTGCTTGGAGCATCGCTCTAGGCCGGGTTCACGCCAGCTCGGGACGAAGGAGGGGGGTCTCCGGGTCCTGCGCAGCCCGCAAACAGCTGCCCCAACTGTGAAGATGCAGGCGCCTAGTGCAGCATCCCCATGGTCGGGGAGCCCGGAGGGGCCTGGGCGGAGACGACGCGGCTGGTGCAGCCGGTCTGGCCGCAACCGGCGCGGGTGCATCCGGCGACCTCGCCACCTCCTCAACCGGCGGAGGAGGGGGAGGAGCAACGACGGCGGGACCACCATCGCCAAGAAGCATTGCCTCGCTGTGCATAGTGAAGAATCAAAAGGAGATACCAGCAGAACCGCATAACGGCAAGGAAGGGAAAGGAAAATACTAACCCAGCGACGGACTGCGCAGCAACGACCTGACACCCTCAGTGCGTCTTTTTCGTTTCAACTGGAGCAGGAGCGGCAACAGGTGCCTCCCTATTTCCTCGGGCTCTCGCCGCGGGTTTTTCTCGACCATCCTCCTTGTCGGTGACATCGAATGTGACACAAGCAAAGAATCAAGACCACAACCTCAAGAACCAGGATGAAGGAAAGAGTTTCAGGCGGTAACTTACCATGAGGATCCGAAGGGCCATCGTTCGCCCGGACAGGAAACCCTTCGGGCTCCGTCTGGGAGTACTTCTTAGGCTTCCTGTCCTCCAAGAAGGAGGGAAGCGGGAAGTCACCCATACCGTCCTCGGCTAGCTGCACCGTGAACAACTAATCAAAAAGGGGAGCATAAGGCACCCAAGGAAAGCTAGCGACGACAAGGAACAAGACGCAGGATAACCAGAGAAAAACTTACCCGAGGCGGTAGGCGGCCGCGATGGTACGGAGGGCAGGAGTACGTCCAGGTGGCCTCCATGCGGAACTTAGAGATCATGGAGACCCAGTTCTGCAGGTCCTGGTAGGGCACATCCTTCCGCGACGTCCTCGTCGGATCATTGGCGGTCGATATGTGGCACATCTTGTGCGACTGCTTCTGTAGCGGAAGCACGGGACACACCATCCACGACAACATGATGTCCCGGGCGGTGAGCCTCTCCGTCTCCACCATCGTCTCTAGACGGGTGGCCATCTGGTCGAGGTCTACTGTCGCGCCCATGCCCTTCGGCGCCCAGACCTTCTGCATCGAGGGCAAGTTGGCGAAAGGCGGGACGCAGATCCAGTTAATCTCTATGGCATTGCTCACATAAAAATATCAGCGCTGCCACAGTTTGACGGTGTCGAGGAGCTCGAACCACGGCATCGGCGAGGAGGAGCGCTGGTAGATGGCGCAACAGCCCGTCTACGACAGTGATCCACCCTTGGAGGTGTTCTGGGCCTTGAAGTGGAAGAAGTTGAGAAAGTTCGCCACCTCGGGCCACACCCCAAGATATGATTCAAAGTTGGCGCCAAAGTGATGAAGATGGAGATCGAAGAAGAGAAAGAGATGAAGGAGGAAGGGGCTGACGGGAAGACCGAAGCCACGGTGAAGTGCACGAGGAAGACAACGTGCTCCCCCGGCCGAGGATCCGACACCCGCTCCCCCTCCGGCGCGAGCCGATGCTTCACGAGAATCGATGAGGGAAGAAACCTCCCCTGCCGGTACTTGTTGACAAGCTCGTCGGTCATGAAGGACCCGCACCAGCCGCCACGCTGCTTCGACAGCATCTCGACAGAGGAGGTGACCGTGGTGGACGGCTAAGAAGTGGCCGCCGACGACAAGGAGAAGGAGTACATGAGCAAAGGGCACTAGAGTACGAGAGGAAGATGAGCCGTAGGATGGAGAAGTGTGGGAACCGATCCCCCTCAGGGCTCTATTTATCCCCATGGACGGCACCGTCGCCTCTTCGGCTCCTACACGACGCGTGGCATCACAGAACCACAGCCACACAACGCTTCGGCTCTAGATCCTTTGTGCCATCATAATGGCCACAGAAGATCCGCGGGCGTTACCAGGAGACGAGGCGTGCATGCTCGCCGCGAGAAACTATTGCGGCAAGTTGCGTGCGCAGTTGCCAAAAACTGACATATCGACACGGAAGTCCAACTGACGCGACGTGTGCCAGAGCTGCAGTCATTGGTGACGACATCAACTACGTCATCGAGCTAAACGTTTCATCTTCAGCTACGCCAGCCGGTACCTGCCTTCACTGTTTACACCCAGTGGACGGCCATCGATTCCGCAGCCGGTTGAATCCAGCCGGAAAGCAAAAGCAAAAGCCGCAGCCGGATGCAACAAAACAACTCTTTCAGGACAAGAAGGCGCATGGAATATCTTGCCTACCGGCCAAGCCCATATGTGCTCGGGGACTAGTGTCGGGGGGATAACCCCCGGGTGGGGAAAGCCAGGCACAAGTAGGCCGGCTCTAGAAGATGCAGGCCGCCTGGCCTTCAGGAAGGACAACTCTAGCTAACTGGCGAACACGCCCGGCTGGGCTTGTAACCTTCCCGGCTGGCCCGTCCAGCCGGTGGCCAGAAGAACCGGCCGGGTGGCCGCTTCCACCCGGCTCACCTCGGATTTGATGGAGGGCACGGAAGGGCTGACGCTCTGTGCGGGGTACACCTCTGGCTCTCCCTCGTCATCGGGCAAGCTGGAATGCCATCATGGCCTGTGCTACCCGACGAAGATAAATCAAGGTGGTCGGTTGGACTAGCGAAAGCAGTCCAGGTTACCGTTAAAGCAAGGATGACGCCCCAAAGGAAGCCCGGGTGACCACTAAAGAGAAGGATGACGCTAAAAGAAGGGCGGACTGGGTCCTAGCCCACCGGCTAGACCCTGCAGCCGGTCCTGTCCTGTAAACCCATATCCAAACAGTAAACCCTAGGACGCGATATGTAATCTGCCCCCTAGACCAGTATATAAGGGAGGGCAGAGCTAGGGTTCTAGGTAGGCAACCATAGAAGGATAGAAGTGTTAGTATCAAGTTCCCATCTTCCTATAGCTCTCAATAGTCGCTAAGTAAACAACTCAAGGAGCATTTGTACTGAGCATCAGCTCCCACATATAGTTCCTCTTGCAGGAGTAGGGGTGTTACCTCGCCAAGAGGGCCCCGAACCTGGGTACTTCGGTGTGTCTACAGTTCACCGTGCCCAAAGCATTGCGTCAGCCACCGAATGCATCCGTGTGTCCCTTCTTTGACATCCCCGATGGCAATGCCGTGTTCCACACCACGATAACTATTAATACTATTCATATCTTGAATTGATAAGTTTCCTCTTTGATGATGATTAATAGTTTTCCAAGAGGACCTTTCCGAGTGTCTGTCACCATTTGCTTTGATTAGCTACGAGCCCAAAATGAGTGCCAATAGTTTTTGTTGTTACGACTATCGCGATCCTCCTCGGGTCAGCATCCGCATTTGTTGTGCATAACATCCTTGCCATCATCCCAGCGGTTTTCCATGTCCATCAGTTGAGAAATTGTTTTCTCCTTCACATGTCATAAGTCTTCAATGAAATCCTTTTGCCTTAGACCATCGTTGAAATCTTCAATTTCTCTTTCGTCAAAGATTTTCTCGGCTGAATTTTTTATGATTTGATATAAACTCTGATAGACTCGCCAGGTTTATGCTTGCAAGCCCACAATTCCTCGATAGATGATAGTCGCTTGAATGTGGATTTAAAGTTTCAGATGAACTTGTCTCCTAGATCGCTCCAACTTCTGATTGATTATTTGGGTAACTACCTAAGACACGAGTGTGCTACACCACTTAAATGCAACTAGAGGCTCTGCATATCTTTGGCTTTTGATCCACCTTGAAGTTTGATAGGTTGCAAATAATCGAAGAGCCATGCCTCGGGTTCCTGGAGTCCAACATACTTGTGGCAGTCATGAGGGAGCTTGAAGTGCTTGTGTATTGGGGTCTTGCAAACCCAACGGGTAAAGAAACTGGCGCCGCAAGGTTCTCTCTCGTCATTGCTTTCTGCATCAGAATATCTTCAGCTGATATGCTCCTCCCTAGATCTATCAACCCTTCTCTATGTTATGTCAATTATGGCGTCGTCCCCATGCGAAGAATGTGTGAAGCACACGTGGTGGGGAGAGTTTGATCATCGGGTGTTCCCCGTGTGACTAGGGATACTGCGATAGGGGGTGATTTTTCGGCTCGCTTCACAACTCCTTGTTCTCCTTGCGCAAGAGTTTCGCCTACCATGCCAATGAGGTTGGAGCAATGCATAGCTGCCATCGTATCATCGGCTGCTGGTTGGGTTGTTAGGAGATAGGTCTAGGCTTTCTGTGCTGTTTTGTCTTTGATATTTCCCGTGGAATCTACTAACATAAATGATAGATCCAAATCTCTGGCCAGCTCGCGCCTTTCGGCCTTAGGGATGTGTTGCAGCCATGAAGTGCCCCTCCTGGGCGGTGGTCCTTTAGTGATGCTGCTGGAATTTTGGGTGGAGTTGAGCTATGCCCGTTGGAGGCTGGATTCATCGGATAACTTTTTCCTCTCATCTAGAGATAAATGCAGTTTGTAACACCCTCGAATCGTCCCTATGCAAGTTTTAGCGATTCCTGCCAAACCCGCATACAAATGATTCAAAGATGCGCACCAGGCATGTTTGTGCGGGTGGAAAACAAAGTAATACCATTACACAATAGTCCATGATGGAACCCACGGAAAGATATATACAACAGTGACAAAATGAGTCAAGAACACATGTATACTATACAAAGATCCACATCATCTTGAAAACAATACAACATCGGACTACATACAAGATGAAAATAGGGCTAAGAGCCCTAGAGAATAACCAATGGCGTCCATAACCCTGCCCAGGCCAAGCCGGAAGGGTAACCATGCTAACGACATTGATCTAAAACCTGTTAAACAAAAAGGGGTGCTGACAAAGGGCAGAGTAAAAATAGAGCGGTTAGTATTGAGGCCAGTACACAGCGAGAAATAGAATTCGGTGGCTCTCGCCTACATAGGTATGGTGGACTGAAGCGGCAGCGAAGCATGCACTAAACAATCTATAGAGACTCGAAAACAACTGGTGGCTATTAGGGAGGGATAAGAAAGATCTATTCGTAACCAACCTGATAATAACACCACACATACCCATCCTGGCATTTCCCCTCGAGACCAAACGAGGAAGCCATCCTGAGGAAACTCACATGGTTGGCAGTTTTATTAATTCTTTCCATGGTGGTTATCCAACTTAGTAGTCATATTATATACAAGTATAACACAATCAAAGCAATTCCCTCCTCTTGTGGTGCAGTAAGCACTGATAGTGTGGGGCCCCTGGATTAATCTTTTGAGATCCTTGTTATGCATACACCACGATCCCATGATCAGTTTGTCGTGGAACATAACCGACAAGTTTCACAGTAAACATCCATTACTTAAGCGGATACGAGTCATACCTTAATTTCCAATATGGCTACATCACTCAACATCAGCAGAACTTCATCAACTCTAGAGCCTGAGCCATGACTTAACCTACAGGCAACTGACTAGGTGAGCATCCTAGCTCACCTTCTTCTTCCATTCTCTCATATCTGACCAAGTTAATAGCCAGGGACAATGCCAGTGAGTACTTTAAATGTACTGACAAACCACCGTAAGAGAATAATAATAAAGCATATGAAGTATTGCTGTAATAGTAGGAGGGCTCCATGAGAGGTTCTTTTCTAAAAATAATTTCTCTTGTAGATATAGCATGTCTATATATTTTTTGAAAACTTCTGTAAACCATTTTGGAAACCTTTTTGAAATTTTTTGGAAAACACTAGGATTGGGTCACCCATTTCTTTTTCTTTTCGGTCATCTCATGACCAAACACCTTTCCTTCCTTTCCGAACATCCCATCGTCAAAACACTTCCAAAGCCTTTGCTTTTCTAAAATCCTTTTTGAAAACCAAAACCAGCACTGCTCTACAACAACCTTCCCAATGATCCATCATCGAGGACTCGGCTATTAGAATAGATTTACACTCTGTAGAGGTCGTACGCTTTACCCACACCATCTGGGTACCCTACCCTGATCTACTCTAATCATGAGTCGAATAACCGGTCGAGACCCTCTGGATGCCATTCCAGGATAAGATCCTACCTTATGAGAGTTGTTCCCCTCAACACCGTGACACCCTGTATAGTTCAAAAGCCAACTGGAACACTTTTTCCACTTCACAAAGTGTGCGCGTTCAATGAGGGGCTCATAGTAACGTGTGGTGGCCTATAGACCATTTGTTTCTACTCTCGGTCGATAATTTGCATGGACCGTGTTACTAGAGAAGAACCACCCTCCACGACTTTGAAACCCCAGGTAGTAGTTGTGAGGCATCTTATACTAGAGTAAAAAAACTTCGAATCAAGTCCCATTCCATATAGGAGTAATGTGGTTGCACGGGTTAATTATTCTAGCAAACTGCAAAGAAACGGGTGCATTTTCATAAGAATTTTTCCTCCATCCTGTTTTGTAAAAAAACCTTTTTCTTTCTCAAACTTCTCTTGGGTGGTTAAACCTCACCAAGGTTTTATCAGAAAACCTTTTGTAAATCTTGTTCGGGGTATTCTCATCCTATACCTTTGTTTCGACTAAAATAGGGTCTCCAAAGGGGTATGGTGTTATACAACATCTACCATACTAGGGAAACTAGGTATAAACAAGGGGGTTGTACTTAGTAGTACAAATGTGTAATGGTTTGGAGGAGCCAAGACACTACTAGGTATAGGCCATCGCAATACAAAATGATGCATTTTTATAAACAATAGGTAAAACATGCATAAATAAAATAGTAGGACAGGCTTATGAGCAAGAAGGTGGCTTTCCTGTGATTAGTAATATGGCATATATGTCCCTAGACATCTTCTTAGATAAACATAATAAAAATATGATCCCTTCTTCTCGTCGTCAAGACAAATGCAATTATCGTTGTCACGAGGCATACATGTAGATAAGTAAAATACCACAATCAACACAAGGCAATAAATCACTAGTATAATACAGCAACAACTGAGCAAGGCATCAACACACTTTTGTAGGTTTTGGTAATTGAGTTTATAACAATTGGAATTACTTTATTTCCATATGTTGTAATAGCCAAGCTTGTAAGATATGTACTTAGTACTTAAGCATTGCATGCATCTGTTAACTCAATAAAATGTTTGCATGTGATCAAGTGTGTGAGCTCAAACACAATTACCAAAAAACTCTAAAACCCTAAACTTCCCCTCTTTTTGATATGCATTCAAAAAGGTTTTATATTTGGAAAGTATCAAAATGTGAAGCCCAATTGGTTATGAGGGCCCCACAATAGTTTGTATGTTTTATGAAAGCTCCTGGTACTTTTAGAAGATTCAAAACAGTTTGAAAATTAAAATTACAAAGAGGAATTGCATAACAGAAAAAGAAAACAGTTTCTGGAAATAAAAATAGCAGCTGCCGCAGATGGGCCGTGGCCTATCTCCCTCTTTCCCTTCCCTACCGCTCGCGTGTGCAAACTAGCGGCCCAAGCCAGCCCATGCGGCCCGTACCCCTTCACTCCTCTTACCCCTTTCTTCTTACCAGCGACAGAAGGACGACGATGCAGTCAGGCTACTGTGTGTCGCCGCCGACGCCGTTCCTGCCTCGCCGAGATGCCCGTCGCGCCAAGATCCTTGCTACCGATGCCGGCGACGCCTATAAGACCCCCTGCCACCTTCGGATGAACCTTATCCTCTCTCTCTTCCCCAATTTCCACCTCCGGCCGAACCCTAGCTCACGGGATCTCCGGCTCGCCGTCGTTTCTTGCGTCCCCTCATTGTTCCGAGCTCACAGGCGTGACCGCCGAGGTCGACTCCGTCGATTGCCCCTAACCACTTGAGTCGGCGTCCTCCCTGAAGGTCAAATCGAGACCTCGGTCTCCGACGAACTCCGCCGCCGTCCCCGACGATTCCGGCCACCCAAGCCTTTCCGTCGAGTCCTGCTTGCTCCTGGTGAGCTAACGGTCCCAGTGGACCTCTCCAACCTCTTCTTCCCCTTTGGTTCGACCCCGCAACGTGCATCACCGTCCCCGCCGTCGGGCACCGTCACCACCATGCCTCCGGTGACCATCTAGCAGCGCTGCTGCCGCTAATAGGTGGCCCGCGATGCACTTGTTCTAGCGCGCCTAGTCTCACAAGAAAGCGCGTCCTCCTACACCGTCTATCGCCGCCATCTGGTCGTTCTCCGGTGAATCTGACGTGGCGCCACCTGGCAGCCGCAGTGGCTAGAGCGAGTCCAATTGTGAAATGCCCTGTTTCCCCTTTGCAGGTGTGTTTGCTGATGTGGATCTGGGGCCCCCCAGTCAACCACTTTGGCTAGGAGTGTCTAGATATAAAAAGTATTTTCTATTTTGTTTAATATTTCTGAATTTGATATAAACTTGTAAATTCAATATCATTTACTTTATAAGTCAGAAAAATACAAATAATATATAAAAATGTTCAGAAAAATGAGTTCTATCTATTTAAGTTATAATAATGCATTGATCAATAACTTTAATGACAAGTTTAATTAGAGAACAAAATTCACCCCTCGCATGTGTTTCCGGAGTTTTTCCGAGTTTGGGTTTGTAACCCTCGGAACCCTGTTTAAACTGTCAAACATGCCTTAGGGTTTCAGTTTCAATGTACTTTAACTTGTCATATCATCATCCTTGTTTTTGAGCATTGCATCGATGCCATGTCTTGATTGTCGCCTTTGTTTCCGGTATTGGTTCTTCGCGATAGGATCCGAACCCGAAGCTGAAGTCAACAACATCGAAGATCCGTACCTGTCTACTGACGGACAAGGCAAGTGTAGCCTCTCATTCTGAACCTACTTTTACAAAGTATATTACTTTCTCGCTATAATGCACATGATTCCAACGTGGTCTTTTGTTAGTAGTTAGTTTTACCCATCTGCTGTATAGTTTCCCTATTGTAGCCTTATACTCCTGATCCACTGCTCCTAGCATACCTAGGTCTGGCATCTGAGTGTTGCTAGAGCTTCTGAGATTGACAGCTTAGACGTGCATAGTATCAATGTTTGATCTATCCGAATGATGAATCAGAGGTGCCGGAGAATCTAGAAAGGTAGGAGGTGGTGACATCATCGAAGGAGTTAACTAATCATGCTAAGGCTTGTATGGGAGGCCACGTTGGGTGTGTTTTTTGTAGTCCCATGCTCGCCACCATTAGGACCCGAGTTCTTGCCTTTTGAACCAAGACGAGCGTATAACCACACGGGGCCTGGAAAACCCCACGAGCAACTAACTTTCCTAGTATATTCCATGAGTCACACAATTCGGGCTTGCCATTTGGCATACACATTGAAAACGTTTTCAAAAGAGGAGGTGATGGAGGTGCATCATAATAGGTAGGTTAGCGTGGCCGCGGTTGCTTGGGGTCGACGGAGCCCCTAGTGAACCAACCTCGCCTCACATCTTTAGGGACCAGCTTCGGGACTTGACCCGCTACGACGGAACCATCCCTAGGGCGTGACTCATGGTCTCGGTGAAAGCAAGGTAAAGGTCATGGTCAACCACCCTCTGCCGGCCTTCCAAGGAAGAGGGCTAATAATTTGGCATTAAGAGTCGGTTGGTACATGTGGGTAAAGTTGTACACCCCTACAGGGTATTAACCTTTTCGAAAAGCCGTGTTCATGGTTATGAACGACTTGGGAACGGACGTGATGATCATAGAGAACTATAACCTAAGTAAAACTTGCTGATCCACGTGTGCTTAAGGATGCTTCCTCTGGGTTGAGGGGGTGATCCTAGATAGGAGGTTCTGATGAAGCTGGTGGTTACCAAGAATGTGATGGACAGGATGAAGAAGTCACTATCTGATCCCTTTTAAAATATTCTGAGTAGACGAGCCTCTTCTCTCTCTTGATTACAAATAAAGCTTGCTTTCCGCAAAAGAAAATCCGGAGAAAGCCTTTCTAGCCAGAGCATGTAGATACTAGGTTATCTAAGTCTCGCGGAGTACATTCTCGTACTCAGCCTTGCACCATTGTTGTTTTCTACAGAGGATCTGGTTGCAACTGAAGGTGGCTTCTACGTTGACATCGACGAGTAGTTGGGGGTCCCAGGTAGCAGCCTGAGGACGATGGGATGGTTGTCGCTTTTGTTTAAGGCCTCTTAGGCCCTTTGCTAAGTTGTTGTGTAGAACAACATAATTTGCTTTCGATGTGTGATGTAATGTTGGGTCTATGACCTCTGGTTTGTAATAACTCTAATATCTTACTCTGTTAAGAGTTTAAACTTATGATGTTGAATCCCTGTGTTCTATAATGTTACCGAATCATTCTATGATCTCCCGTGTTTGGAGTTGAACTTATCTTAGATGGTGATCTGAGGTTAGTTTACCCTAATCCCGGGGGTTCTACATTTGTGGAGCTTCCTTTATGATTTAAGTGGCATATATCACTTAATTAAGGGTTTTTAAGGACAAGGCCTGGTTCTGTATGATACCAATATGTAAAAATAATATCATCCGATAGGGATTGACAAAATGAAACCAACAAAAGTGTTTTCACTAATTTATCAATTTTCTTTGATTTACTATGAATTTCCTAGTGATAAAAGCTCTAGTTTTAGGAAATAATTCACCAGTATTGATATGTGGTTCCAAAAATTATTTCCTCTTGTTTTTGTCTAGGGTTTGATGGAATGATCCACCAAAAGTTGGAATCACTTTAAAATAATTAACAGAATGCCCTTGGGAAAATCCCAAAGTCAGTTTTGGAAGATATTTGTCTTTTTTGTATATTTATTTTACAAGGGATTTTGATATGATTCCAAAGAAACATGCTAGGTATTTCCAATTCCTTTCTATATAAATTGGAGTTATAAAATTTGGCGTTACTAAAATACAGGAGTAATTTTATTAGTGAAACAACCATACATAGAATAGTTTAATTTACAGTAAATCAACCAATGCTTAATAAATCTTGGACTACTTGGGTTTGAATGGCATTGTGGTTTATGAGCCCTGAGAGTTTGAATTAGGTTAATAACACTTTAAGTTTGACCTGAAGAAATTTATAAAGACTAAAATGGCTTGTTTTTGTTATTTTTGGCACTCGCAAAATAGGAAGCAATATAAGGTGGGGCCAGGGTGACATGCAAGATATCTAGGGTAGATTTAATTTCCAAAAGGATCTAATACAATTTTACTTATATAATTCACAAAAAGATTTTATGAGGGAAAAGAATACATCTAGGCACTTGATTTATTAGAAATATTCTGGACATTATCTTGGTGAATCTTAGGTACCGCATGTTAGGAAAAATTCTAGATACATGATAAAAATAATAACTAGCCTTTTTTGTTTTTTTTACATTTTTGATTGGATATAAAACAACAAGTACATAGTAGATCTCGAATGAGATAATTAAAAAGGAAAAGAAAAAATAGAGATCTAGGCCAAATCCTGAACGAGATTGGGCCAGGCAGTGAATTCGGGCCACCCGGGCATCTCTGCATGCGGCGGGAGCCGGTTTGAAATGACCATGGTGGGGCCCTTTTTTCATCGATGGAGAACCACAAAGGGGTAAGGAGCCTCCAGGGCCACCCGATTAGAAGGGTATCAACGACCCTAGGGTCGTCTCCTTCCTCGTGTTCACGCAACAGAGAAGAAACCCTAACAGGGGCTAGGGAAGCTACGAGAGCTTTCCTGAGAGAACGCTAGCGGCTGGGGAGCGACAGTGTAGAAGAGGTGCATGCCGGAGACTCCAATGAGGGGATGCATGTACGGGTTCGATGACAAGACATGTCTCACATGAATACGCTCACGATGCTCGCCTTAGTGCGTTACGATGAGGTCACCTACAATGCATGCATGTAAAAGGGAGAAGAAGGGTTAGATAGAGGAGGTTGAGAGGAGCTCAGTGGTGCGACATGCAGAGGAAGGGTAATAGAGGAGGTGGAGCTATTCTCAGAGTTTTGGAGGTGGCCAAGATCTCCTTTTCTTGTTATAAAGAGCATGGCAGGGAAGGGGAGAAGGAGGAGTGGGGCTTTGGGTGAGGTAGGTGGGAGTGTGGGGAGGCAAATGAGGGGAGAGAGGCCCCTGGGTTGCCTATGGCCTATTTAATCCAAGTTGGTGAGGTCCATGGTGGACGTTGTCCATGGGAGCAAGGGAGGAGAGTGGAGATCATTATTGGATGACAGGGGTAGTGAGGTAGGTGTGTGGGGCCAGTTACACGACCAGAGAGAGGTGGGGCATGATGCAGCTGTTGTGGCTTTAAAGAACAATATTTTATTGCTAGCCTTTGTCTCTCTCTCTCACTTCCAACCATAAGGGACAAGGAGGAGAGGAATGCTATAGTTCTGCTATAGTGGTGGTCGACCAGGTTGTGTACTTGTACTAAGGAGAAGTAGTGGACATGTTTTGAGGAGAGTTCTAAGGTTTTAGTTAATGGTATTGCAAGGTGGACAGTTTTCAATATGATGATGATCATGAATCAAAGTCTAGTAATTTGTTCATGGAAATTTGATATAGTGATACTAGTAGTTGGGTAACGTCATGATATGGTATAGAGAATTGTTTGAGAATTATCTAAGCATTTTTGGTCCATTCATTTTCAATTATGTTAAAAGTGCTAAAATGGTTTCTATAGCTAACTTGAAATTTTTGTATTGGACAAGTGTGGGTTTTGGTGTGAGATGTTCTTGAATACCAAGTTATACTTTGGAGAATTTTCCTAGGATTTATTGAGATATAAAAGTATTTTTAAGCTATTATTTCTTGTTTCTGCCATTTCAGAAAAAGGGCGTAAAGAAATAACAAAGCATCCCAAAAATATTTATTTTTGAGATGGTAAGATAAGATATGATATTTAGGCCTCAAGTGTGCCTTGATTTAGGAAACTAGTTTGGAGAAAAACAAACATGCCTCTATAACAGAGGTTTTTAGGATTGTGCAATGGAGGGGATTTAAGTAGATTTACGGCCCAAATAACTATGGAAATTATTTGCTAAATTGTTATTCCCAAAATGGATGAATTAAACTTGATGTATTCATCATTAGCAACCCTGGGTTTTATTTCCCATAACCGATGCTAGAGAGAGAGTGGCTTATTCACTCCGCCGTCTATATTTATTTCCCATAACCGATGCTAGAGAGAGAGTGGCCTATTCACTCCCCCGTCCCTCCCAACCTTGCAGGAGCCTCTCATGCATCCCCCAATCCCTCCTCTCGAGCTCCACCGCCCCCTTCGACCAATCCCTGGCTGCCTCCCTCTCCCCATCATCCCCATGGTCTAGGTTCACCATGAACCAATCCACCTCGATTAAAAGAGCCAGATGCCACCACCGCGCCCCCTTGCCCCTCATTTCCCCTCCTCTCCGCCGTCTCACTCATCCCCTAGCTCTCCTCCCTTCCCTCTGCCGTGCTCTAGCCAGAAGAATCAAAAGACGCAGTGTTGGCCATGGTCCAGCTCAGGCTATAGCTCTCCCTCTCGTTCTCCCCTATTCGTGCATGCAACCCTAATGTGTCAACACCCGGATTTTTAATCTCAGATGCCTGTTACTGTTATGCCATACATCTCAATCCTAGGATTATCATTTTTGTGAGACATAACAGATTGGATATCATAGTACATCATCCATTAAAAACCATACATAAGGTCTTACACAAATAAGTATCTCATGATCCAGTCTTATTACAATTAAAGTAGCGGAATAACGTAATAATAATGATGGGAGATGATCCTAGTTGTCGTAACCTTCCTACTGTCCGTCCTCCTGATAGTCCTCTTCATAGTCTAGCCACGGGAATAGCCAGGGACAAAGCCATGAGTACTCTTTAAGTAATCGCAAACTAATACTAACAAGTGAGGTGGATTTGAGTAGGAAATACTAAGATCTAGGTTGTTTTGCAAAAAGCCATATTTATCTCTACTGAGTTCAGAAGCAAAGAAAGCTAGTTGAAAGTTTTATAACACCTAAGTGGGAACTTGAATTTCATATCACAACCCTGTTGTGGTCAAGTCAAAGTCATGAATCATTTCACAAGTCATTTTGAAAACATCTAACGACGGAACAGTATGGTCACTCCAACTGTCCATAACCGCGAACGCGGCTATTCGAATAGTTTGACACTCTACAGAGGTGGTACACTTTCACCACAATATTCTATACATCTGTCAGGAACAATCCTGAATTCACCATACTTAGTATGCGGATAATCAATCCTAACCTTTCAATTACATGCCCTAGTATAGGCACCTCTCCTATGAGTTTGGCCTCCCAACCATGACCAATTGTCATCTTGGGAACTGCACGGGTGGATAATCTTCACATGGTAGCCTCAGCTCAAACATTGGCCGCAAGGGAACCCATACTAAGGTATATAAATTTCCAGTCAAACGCTACCCAAATTTCGGGTATTGTGGTTGTACTGTAAAATTGGAATGGTATCGCATCCAGACAACCATCAGTTTTATAAAGGGATAAGGCTCATGCCTTAACATTTTCATCATCAAAATCATCTGGTGTTCAAGAACACATGTCAAAAAAATTTAGTAGAATGACGCATCATTCTAAGGTTTTCATAACCATTTTCACCAAGTATTCCCATCTAAAGTTGATCAAGTTTTATGATTAGCACTAGCATCTACAAGTGGGGGTAAATACTAATGAGGGGTGGTAATCAAGTGTGAATGATCTAAGTTCAGTCTCATGCCTCAGGATGACATCAATATTATCTAACTTAGGTCAAGTTTTATGCTCTTTATGCTACCTTTAAATATCTTTCTAGGCTCTACAAGTCCCTAAGCAAACTCTAATAAAAAGCTTTGATAAAGAAATAAAATACTAAGCTTGCAAGTAAAACTAGGATTTGGTATCATCAAGGGGTATAATCACATATGTTTAAGGTATCTAGTTTGCATAGTTTTCATGCAAGGGTTAACTTGCAAAGTCAATAGCTTGCATAATTGCAAGTATAAGCTTGCCTAGTGCAGAGCAGTGGTTGAAGTTCTCCTCGGCTTCTTCCTCGTAGTATCCTTCTTCCTCCTTGTATCCTTGGTCGGTACTAGAGTCTATAAATAAATACGAGTTACACAATCACCACACAATACTTAACTAATTCTATTCATCACACCAAGGTTTTCACTAGATGATATAGGATCATCACAAACATTACAATCATTAAGGCAAATAGTTTTATTTCCTTTATTTTAGAAGAGTAATTTCTACTCATTCAAAAACTACTTAAGATTTAATATTCTCCAACTAAAACATGGGATCATGTTGACACATGTCATCACAACATATTTTAGTACATGGGAATGTGATTTAAAGTGGTGTCACAATTTAATAAGGTTTAACCTTTATTTTAATTAAATAGAGTGACTAGAAATTCCTATGAGGCATTCTTTCATTAATTTATCATTATTTCTGCAAGTAAACCTATATATTTTTATATATTCTGAAAGGTATGGTCAAATGTGATTTTTGAGAGTTGGAATCAACTCAAAAGATTTTATGGTTGAATTTTGAAAAAAAATTGAATGCAGAAAAGCTTCTGCCTTGTTATTTTTACTTAGGTGATCTACAAATCCAATTGGTTTGAATCCAACAGGCTTGGATTAAGCATTCTAGTACCTTTCTAACAAAATTGGTTTTATGAATTTTTGTTCAGTGAATCGAGCTGGGTTGAATTTTGAATCTAGATACATAACTGAGTTTGAAACTAAAAGAATAAATCTAGATTTTAATTACTGGGTCGCGCGGGAGATTAACTGGGCCAGCCCACTACGCATAGCGCGTGCGTGGGCTGGTTAAGTGGTTGTCCCCACTCGTCAGTGCGATAGAGGGGGGCTAAGCAATATGGGTATGTGGACCGCATGATCAAGCTCTAATCCTACGGCTACGGTCCATCGTCCATGTCGGGCAACCTCGGCGAGACAGAACCCTAGCACGGCCAGTGGGGGGTCATGGGAGGCTCACTGGGGCTCAGGAGATGGTCGGCAATAGGGGCGAACGACAAAGTCAACGACGGCGATCCTCCTGGTACCGGTAGCTCCTCCTAGGGCGGCTCCAATCGACAGCGCCCTTCTCCTCCTGCAGCAGCAGACTCCGGCCAAATTCCGGCAATGCGCTGCTCGCCTTGCTCCGGGAGTGAGGTGGAGTTCTTCTGAGAGAGAGGGGAGTGAGATGGTGTGAAGAATTCGTGCTAGGGTGGCCTCTATTTATAGTGCCTGAAGGGGACAGACAGGCACGGTCTGAGCTCATCGTGGTCGTCGTCATAGCGAGCTAAAGGAATGGGCAAAGGTAGGGGACGGTGGTGTGTTCCCTGGCGAAGCTCAACGTCATGGCTCCACGGCGTCGGGCGCTGTGAGATGGTCGGACAGCGTCTATGGTCCGCGCGACGGAGAACGGGCATGTCTGCGGTGTGGCTGGGTTGCTGGCGATCCTGCTTGGACGCGGCGAGGGTAGCACGTGGTCTGTGGGTGTGTGTCACGGTTGGCGCTCTGGCGCACTCTCGGCTCGCTCGCAGAGAGGCTTGGCATTCTCGGGCTGTGTGCTCCAGGGGATGGCTGCGCTCGAGCTTGGACAAGGGGTGGCGGTGGATGGTGGAGAGTGTCCTAGACATTCTTGCTAGGCTTGGTTCTTCTCCTAGCTTGCTGTCGACATCGGGGTGGCAACTTAGGCTCGGCATGGTCACCATTGATGGCTATGGCATGCCCACCGTGGTGCTAAAGCTTGTTAATTCAGCTAGATCATCTACTAAGAGTGTAGTGTGAGCTATAGAGGGAACAAGTTAGGCCAAATTTACTGCTCACAATAGTGTTTGTGTTTTGTTTGTTTGGTGATTACAAGGTGTTTGATGAAATGGCCGCAAGATATTCAAATTTGAATTTTGGATTCAAACTTGGTGGGTGTGCTGAGGAGTCTTTGGTTAGTGGGATTGGTCAAGTGGAATTGGTTTGGTTGGTTTTTGAAAAATGGGTGATCTTCACATATGTATCAGATTCAATTTTGAACTATGATTTGAATCAAGTTGCCAAGTGTTTCTACAAGTTTGAAAGGTGGGCTTTGATTCATTTTTACTTGGTCTTGCAAGGGGTGAAAAGAAATGGAAAAGTTTCTGTTTGAAATCTTGGACTAGAAACACTCAAAGTGGCCTAGTGAGCAAGATTGGCAAAAATGACCATATGATATATTTGTTTTGTTTTTGACTTTCTCTTGATTTTTTTCTGCTTGGAAATATTTTAGATGATGTTTTTTTCACCTTTAAACCATTTCTTGATATTTAGATCAATTACACAAGTCCATGCATGCATTCATACAATCATCACATACACACATGCATTCATATTGATTTGATTAACAAAAGTTTTTGTTAACCCTAATTTTGGTAATTGGAATTTGATAATCATTGTTCAACATTTTTGGGATGTTACAAACCTTCCCTCCTTAAAAAAAATCTCTTCCCGAGATTTGAGAAAGAAGAAATAAGAAAACTAGGACTTTAAAAGATCGGGAAACTCCGTCTTGATGTGATCTTCTCGCTCCCAGGTAGTTTCTTCTTCGGTGTGGTTACTCCACTAAATCTTGAGAAACTTGATGCTTCGGGTCCGGGTGGTCCTGAAAGCTTCCTCTAAAATACGGATGGGTACTTCGGGATATGTCAGGTCATCGTTTATCTCTATGGTCCAGTGATCAATGTTCTTGAAAACTTTAGTCTTCTCCGGGACTTCAAGGCATTTGCGAAGCAACGATATATGGTACCCCTTCACCCCCACCTCTCACCGCCACGCGGACCCCGGTCGGCCTGGTTAACACCTATCCCCCCGCTCTTGGTAGCGCCCCGGGTGGGCCTAATTTTGCAGCGCGGCCCAACTCTGTCGCAGATCAGGCCCGCTGCACCCTTGCCCTATTCTTTTGTTAATTAAATTACAGATCCAGAATTTTTGCACTTTGGTTTAAATCAATATGAAAATGATAAATACCATATAAAATACATATATATAAATCCTCATGTACCTGGGTGTTCCCTGAAACATGCAGCAACCCTATTTAGCCCATAGGATGTCTAGAATAAATATAAGAAATCAAAATACTAGAGGTATACTTTTTACAAAATAAAACTTTCTATGAGTTTTAAAACTCCAATAGGGGAAAACTAATTTTGTACTATAAGGTATTCTATGTACCTTGCTACTCCCACTGGCCCCACCTTATTTTACTTCCTGGTTTGCCCACAACAAAATTAACAAAATCAGGCCAATTATGTTATTAGAAAATTATCTAGGTCAAATAAAATGAGGTATTGGCCTAATTCCAACTCTTTGTACATCAACATACCCATATATATCAAACCTCATGTTCCCAAAATTTATTGAGCTCCCTTTGAATTTTTGGTGAATTAAAACTTTCTATACATAGTTTATTCACTAATAAATATACTACAGTTGTTCTATAAATCCAAAAAAGAGATATTCCAATTTCTACAGAAATGTATTTCCAATACATAACATATATCCTTGAAACCACATCAAAATCTTCTATAGATTAAATATGATGAAAAAGACAAATCTCATCCAAAATTGCCTCTGGGAATTCCGTGAGGGCATTCTGTTAATTATTTTAATTTGATTCCAACTCCTCTTGAACCAGTCCATCGAATCCTACATAATAACCCAAGGAAATAATTTTTGGAGCTATAGAATTTGTCTGGTGAATTATTTCCTAAAACTAGAGTTTTATCCATTATAAAAATCAATATAAATCAATGGAAATTGATAAAATAGTGAAACCACATTTCTAGGATTCATTTTATCAATACCTCTCTGATGGTATCACTTTTGTACAGTGGTATCATACAGAACAAACCCTTGGTCAAAAACCCCTCTCTTAGGTAGTTCCTAGACTATAAATCCAGAAGGATTTTCTCCTAATGCCTCCAAATCTTCTACTAATCTCATCAAACCAATCATCTAGCATCTTACTACCTATTACATTGTATTTTATCTTGTGTGTTGTATGTATTGATGCTTGTATGCAATGTATTGATTGTGGTGTTGTTTGTTTGCATGTATGCTCAATAACAACGATAGTTGCGATTGTGTGACGCTGAGAAGAAGGAAGCATCGGTTTACTCTTATTATTATTGTATTCGGTATTCTGGTATTATAAGGAAGTCAAGGGACATCTCGTTGGTCACAGTCAAGCCACCATTCCTGAACTCCTATATTGACCTACTCCTTTTTATCAATTGTTTTATATCTCGTTTATGAATTTCATGATTAAATGCATGGTTTGTTTCAAATAAAAGGCATGAGTAACTTGGATCCTCCATGTTATGGATGAGTGTCCATTAGGACACATACACTAGTGACACCCATATTTACCCTTTAGATCGAGGCTAAGATTCTTAGCATCTTCCCTCTTGGAAACTACGGGTTTTTCAATGATAAAACTATTTTGGGTTTTACCCTACTCCAAAGTTTTCAAAATAAAACCCTTGGAAAGAGGCATCGTTTCTGAGTGGAGGTTTTACTAAAGAAGATATGAGGAGGGTAATGAGAAAGTTGAGAAAGAGAAAGAGAAGGGATGTTCTACGCCTTTACCGGAACAATTTATCCGTGCAACCACACTACCCCAGTCGGTGGGGCTTAGCTCGTAGTTTGTTGTCTTTAGCCAGGGCTGCTTGTACTTGCTTAAGGGGAGAAATCCCTCGAAGCCTAGGTAGGCTCTATAACAAATCTTCGGATTTGGGGTCTATTGCTTGCTTCAGCAAGAGTGTGCATGTCTCGGTAGGAGTGCTGGTGCAACAATTGTGTCTCCCGCGGACGGTATGCTTTAGGAGTGGAGTCACCGAGGTTATTGTATATTGCCAAGCTGCAGGTTTGGGTATACGGATGTGCAGAAGGGAAGACTATGGCCGGGGGCCACATAGTCGTTGCCGGGTAGAACAAACCCTAAAGGAAAAGCCGTTGTTGCTAGGGATGATAAATGAAAGGTTATGTTTGATTATTCGAACTCCCGTCTACCGTGTGTAGCGGGCCATGGTTGTATCCCGGCGGATGTATTCATTATTGTGGGTAAAGTGCCTTAATCTCTTAGATCAATACCGTGAACCGATTGCTAGGAGTACCCTTGGGATATGTTTAAGAGGAGTAAAAATGATGTGACTTGGTCACGAGGAAAGATAAGAACGAGTTTGGTTTTGACCAGAAATGGTTAAAGATGTTTTAAAAATGGTTTTACTATAAAACTGTTTTCAATAATGTTTTTAACAGGGATATGGGGATATTTGGACTTTCAAAAAGGAGGCATAGTTTACAAAAACTCTTTTTCAACAAAGATATAGAGATGCCAATGTTAGGTTTTTCAGAAACAACTGTAATATAGAGCTATCTCGCTATAGCCCAACATGCATTATCCTGTTACCTTGTCTTGGTAGTTTGCGAGTACATTCAAAGTACTCACCGGCATTGTCCCTTGATATTTACTTGGCCAAATTGTAGATGTTAAAAAGTGACGAAGGTGCTGACGTCTATGCGAGCTAGGGCGTCTTCCTAGTCAGTCGCCTATAGGTTAAGGCACGACACGGGCTCTGCACTTGAATATTTCCGCTACTTGTTCTTTGTGTGTTTTACCCACCTTATTAAATTCTGATATTCTTTTATTAAACAAAAATTGTTAATGGTTAATTCCTAAAATTCTATAAATAGTATATCTAATATTTTTATGGTGTAATATAATAATATAAGAGCTCAAAATTCATTTTTATTTAATTTTAACTCTTATTATTATTTTCTTAATATTCTTTTTAGGAATATTCATTTATATTTCTATTTTTTACCAATCAAATAGTAAGTTAGTATTTTTTATAAAATTCCCTTAAGGAATATATATTATAAAAATATTTAACTTAAATTTAGTCTACTAAAAAAACTCCCTTAAGGAATATATATTATAAAAATATTTAACTTAAATTTAATCTACTAAAAAATAATTTTCTTAATTTTGTTTGGTAGCTTATATTTTTTGTGAACTTATAGATATCTTATTTGTATTTTTAGGATTTTTATTTTATTTCTTAGTACTTGTCCTAGGTGTATTTTGGTCTTTTAGAAAATTATTTAGATTTCTATTTAGAAATCCGGACTGTCACATCCCAAAATTTTGCAAATTTTGAAATGTGGAAAACTTAAACAAAATTAAAAACCAAGTCTTGGAAATTCAGAGGGAACAAAAACTTTTTAACTATTTAATATAACTCATTCAAAACAAAAATTAAATAAAACAATTTTGTTTGTGCATGTTTTCAAAACCTCAAAATCATGAAGCATGCATGGTTGCATTTTAAAGCTAAGAGAAATAACTTTCCTCTCAAAGTTAAAATAACCACTAAATAAAATGAGACTTTGGATATATTCCATATTTGAAATATACAAAATAATTTCTAAGTGAGCTAAAAAGATAAAGGGCAAAATTATAAAACCATAGAAATTAGTTTGACTCTATTTGAAGCTCCGGATAAAATGATATAATTTATAAAAATATAGGAAGGTAAATAAAGTCAGGTTAAGGCAATGACTAAGACAAATAAAAGTATTCTTAAATGAGTGATTATGATAAAGAATAAAATTATAAAGCTAAGGAAATTTGGTTGAACTTTTTGGAGTTCTAAGTCAGAAGATATGGTTTTTATAAGAAAAGGAAATACAAAATAATGAAACTAGGCATACGTACCATGCACATTTTTTTAAGAAAATTATACTTTATTATAAAAATATATATTCCAAATATTTTAATTAGAGTAAACTATCAACTTATATTTTATATAAATTTTCTGAAAAAATTCGGTATAAATTTGAATCAAATTGAAGAGACAAATTAGAAACTAGAAAATAAAACAGAAAAAGAAAAGAAGAAAACGTTGAAGGAAAAAAAGAGAAAGAGCAGCTCAAGCTCAGCCAGCCCTCCATCCTTATTTTTTTCTTATCATTCATTTTCTTGTTGGGTCGGTTTAGCCAAGCCCACCTAGACCGACCCAACACGATCGATCATGTTCCTTCTCTCTTCAAAGTTCATGGCTATAGATCTTCCCCTCATTTTCCCATCAATTCCAATGACCGTTTCTTCTCGACTTCAAAACGAAAAATGTTTACAATCAAGTGGAGGTTTCATTTAGGCCATTAATTTCTCACTTTAGTGCTTTAATCTCTTAGATCAATACCGTGAACCGAACGTACGTACATCGGCATACATCTCTCGACATCCCTCTGTAGAGCATATCAATACGAACTGAGAGAACCAGCGCGTACCTCTAGTCCTCTTCCTTCACTTTTATTCCTAAACTTTCTTGAGTGGAGCTCCGTAGAACACACACCAACCAATGCCAAGATCAGCCTAAAACCGGAGTTCATCGCTAGATTGCTTCATCCTCGGCGAGTCCCTTGTCAATTCCTTCTACCATAAGATTACTCTTGATGTTGTTTACCTCCAGGACATGATTTTTATTCATATTGTTGTAGTTGGCCACGCCGACGACATCGAACGTTGCTCCAGCCGTGGATTTTCGTCACCTTTGGGGACGAACAACCTCAAAATCACGTTCAGTAGAACCGCCTCGACGTCCTCTACGCCGTCCATATCTTCTTTTACTGCGGATACGTCCCAAGCAACAGGAACGGCAACGTCAAGCCCGTGCCCGCAAATCTGGCGAACTTCTCCGGCGAGCTTTTCCGGTGAGCCATCCTGGACCATTAGATCTTCATCTAAAGGTCATCATAGATCACTTAAACGAAGGGGTATCTTGCAATTAGAATCTGCCAAGTGTCATATCTATTCCTATTTTCGGATTTTTAGACATAAGAACACACAAACTTGTAAAAATCATGTCTTTAGCAAATAATATGTCTTTGGATTCACAAAAACGAGTAGAATACAGTGGAGCCATAATTCAGTATTTTTGGCTCTGCTAAAATCATGTTTTATACAGAACTATTTGTGGAATATTTTGAGTATAAAAATTGTCGTGTAAATTATTTTTAAGTGAATCCTTTTGCAAATAGTTTTATATTGAACCCTCTATACAGTAAGACCAAAATATAATTTTATTCTTGTATAAATAAGACCATGGCAATTATTTAGTGAGAACGGTCTTTCCAAGTGTTAGAAAATATTACTAATTGCTACAATTTCACAAATGGTTGAATTTGTAATATTGAAAATATAAAATGTTCAGAAATCACTTAGTAATATTCAAAACCTTGTTATAAAAAGTTGTACAATAAAAATTGCTTTCTTGCATGTTTGCATACTTTGCATGATTTTTGTGTTGCCATTAGTGTTGATCTTGTGTATGTTTTGTCTTGGTTGTTTTGCTTGATAGATTGTGTTGATTGTCAAGTGTGATATTGCGAAGAGTGTACCAACACCGCCAACTACTAAGGCAAGTGGAACTATCATCCATGTCCTACAATTTTCATTATACTTAGTGGAATTTTTGTAGTATGCATGATAGGATTACTATGTTACTATGCTATGATATGTCCTATTAGGATATCCTTTATATCTTCCTTAGTGGAAACATCGTAGTTGTAGTATGCTTAGCCCTGCTATAGATTCAGGGTGGGATACCATGTTATGATTATATGAAGTGTTGGAAAAAATATGTTTTATATAATAAAACAAGTACTCAATGAATCACCTAGGTGGAATGTGGATACTCAGTTGTGGATAAGGTGGCAACAAAGGGAACCATATATATATGGCTATATTTTTCGTGTGTGCACTAGAAGAAAACCACCCACGGACTTAGAGATTGAATATGTTTCTCGTACAATGGCTTCCGTGTACAGCCACATGCTAAATGGGCTCTGGCTTAGTCAATTACATAGTGGAAGACCCTTGCATTGGTACCTATTCAGGTTAACTAGAATTATGTATTGGAAGTATATCCTTACATTGGTGTCCGGTAGATGTGCTAGCATAATGTATTGGGAGGACTTCTATGGAAATACGTTGTCACATTCTCGATCTGCCGATACTCCATTTGGTGTGTACTTATCCAACAGCCACTGGTGCTATCAATACGAGATTGTGTCATGTGGGTAAAGTGTACAACTTCTGCAGAAGATCAAATTCTAAGTACATAGCCATGTCCCCGGTTATGGACAACTTTGAGCAACTAAGGCCTGAAGCTATGGAAGATCTCGACATTCCAATTTCACAAAGTAAAACTTGATGGTGTCAACAAGGGATTAGGAGCACTTGGAATTTGCCAAGGAGTTCAAAAAGATTGTTGAAAGATCAAAACTATTTTGAAAAGATAGGATAAAACCATATTGCTTTATACAAATTAGCCTAAAATCTACTTAACCAAATATGCATGTATTGATAGACTCCAACTTATTTTCACATAGTAGTGACACTTGCCAATACAATTCAAATGTATTGACCCTTGTGGCTGTAACTTATCATGTTACAGGATTACTTGATGATAGTGATGTTTGATGAGTAGGGGTTACGAGTCTGCACCCAACATGGTTGCCTATGGCACATGAAGATGAAGGACAACATGCTTTACTTTTATTCCGCTGCTTTGTAATAAGATAGCCCATGGCTATGAGATTGTAATAAAGTATTTATATTCTGGATCATGCGATGTAATATGACCTTTGTATCTTGATATTACATCTTAAACTGTGGGTTCTAGCTATTCGATCCAGGGACTAGCACTGTAATCACAGGGATTTCGAACTAAGCCGGGTTTGGGTCTGCTACAGATGGTATCAGATCATTGTGTTGCCTGTAGGATTGTAACCCTAGGATTGGACAAAGCCCCTTAGAAAAATAGGAGTTGTATTTGTTCAAACTTATTTACAAACAATCTTGTAAACTCTTTCCTCAACCTTTTTGGTTTTAATTCTACATCTCTTCCTTTTCAACTTGATGGACAAAACTTCAACATGAGCAAAGACTTCAACATCACCAATGACTTCAACTTCAATTTCACCAAGGACTTCAACTTGGACATTACTAAGGACTATAGGTGAGACAAGAAATATTACTCAAGACTTGGAGACTAAGGAAACACAACTTAGAAGGAACCATCATCACCTTTGAAGCTTTGTGACCAAGATGCAAGAATTCTTCCAAGGAAACCATGATCTTGTTAATGAAGAAACAACCAAGAAGAATGGGATGACCTCAAGTGAAACCTATAGCTGGACCACCATACTAGTGTTTAGTTTAGATCGACTTAATGATCACACCAACTTAAGTGTTGTAGCAAAAATATTTTGTTGTCAAAACTATGCTTGAAATCTTGTTGTTTGAGTGGAATTCATGATTGTGATTGCTTGTGCATTGTTCTGTGTGAATTGTTGTGTGTGAATATAACTCCTTCTCTAGAAATCTTTTCCCTAATCTAATCCCAATCCAACCCAAACAAATGACTTCTCCAAGAGACTCCAACATCAAGGATGGTGATAACAACAACCAAGAGATGCACATGAGAGGACAACTGCTAGCAACCCAAGCCTAGTTGAATCAAGTGACAAATAAGTTTTTAGCCAACAACAATGAGTTAGACCCAACAATGCAAAAATTCTTGGAAACCCAATCTAAATTGTTCCAAAGGATGACCAATCAAATTATCAACATGAGAAACAACCTTTCCCAACGTGATTGTGACAACAATGATATCAAGGATGATATTATAGAAGGAACTCATTGCAAATCATGTGGAGAAGTAGGACACGCCTCTAAGGAACATCAAGATCAATGCCCCTTTTGTGATGACAACCGTCTAGTTGAAGAATGCCCCGTATCTCAAGTCACGTGTTTCCTATGTGAAGGAACCAACCACATTCCTGCCAAGTGCCATCTCGACTTCATAGTGCAACAAGTGATAGAACAAATCAAGGATGGAATGTATCATGCTCTAAAGAAGATAGAAGAAAACCTTATCCGTATCACTTGTTCCAAATGCAAGAAGAAAGGACACAATATTAATGAATGTCTAGAGAAGGGACTTCAAGACAACCACAACAACACTTCAAGGAAAAGGACCCGAGACATTACAAAAGTGTTTTTCCATCGCTGCCGGAAGACAGGACACTTCACCGATGATTGCCCAACTCAAAAGAGAGCTCCCACTGATGTTATCATAGTGTGACCCAAGACACATTAGATTGCCTACCAATTATTGAAGACTTTCGTATCGTGTTAGTGTATGGATCATGCTGTCCTATGTGGTATGACTGTACTAGGTTGATTGTTTCAAGAAAACTTTTTGTTTTCTTCAACTCATGAGTTAAACTCATAAGTTGTGAAGTGATTAGTTGCTTGTTGATTGTTTAATTGAACTTGTTTGTTTTGGGTTGTGTGTTAGAACTTCTTTAGATCTATCTATCATTACTTATCCCTATTAAACCAACAGATGCCTCCAAGACGTGCCAACAACCGTGCCAACAATGGAAACAACAACAATGGAAATGACATACAACAGATGATGACATCACAGGCTCATCTAATGCAGTGGATGACACAATTCATGGAAACCATCAACAATCAGAATCAGAATATAAACAACAACAACAAGAAGAAGAAGAAGAAGAAGAAGAAGAAGAAGAAGAACAACAACAACAACAAGAACAACAACAATCCACCAAATCTGGATATGCTTACTAGATTTCCAAGGTTGAGACCTACAAAGTTCTCTGGTACTTCTGATCCAATGGTAGCCGATGACTGTTTACGTTCAGTGGATAGAGATTTAGTGACTGTTGGATGCTCTGATGTCGAGAAAGTGAGATTTGCATCACACTTGCTCGAAGGCCCTGGAGCTATATGGTGGGAGAACTTTCAAGTCACTTACCCCATTGAAGAAGTGACTTGGGAAATATTTGAAGAAGGTTTTCACACTAACCATATCTCTTTAGGCGTGATGAGTTTAAAGAAGAAGGAGTTTCACAACCTTAAACAGCGTCACCGCAGCGTCGCTGAATACATTGAGGAATTCAACAATCTTTCATGTTATGCTCCAGATGATATTGACACAGATGCTAAGAGGAAGGAAAAGTTCCTAGATGGACTAAATGATGAAATGTTCATGCAGTTATCAGTTTCTTATGTTCCAACTTATCAATCACTATGTGGCAAAGCTACAATTTTAGAGAGCAAGATGAAGCAAGTTGAGAACAGGAAGAGGAAGCATAGCTTTGACAAGTATCACTCAGGACCATCACAAAAGATGTGTTCATTCAAAAGGGCAATGGAGATTCTGGACCACATCAACATGAAGGAAATGGACACACTCATCATCATCACAAGAATCACCACAACAACAACGGAAGTGGTAATAATAATGGGAATGGTATTGACAATGGAGATAACCTTGGTCAGAACCAACATGGAAATTCCATGAAGAAGGACATTAGCCAGTTGTAGTGCTATAATTGTAAGCGACTTGGACACTATGCATCAGACTGTCTTGAGAAGAAAAATAATAAGGATGCTAGAAACTCTAATGGAAGCGATTCCAATGTGGCCGGGAAAGGACATGTGAACCACATCAATATGTATGGAACCCTTGAAGAATTAGATGATGTGGATGGTAAGATTTAGCTAACTCAGTTGAGTCATATAAGGATCCCATGTTTGGATGTCAATTATTGAACCCATAGCCATGTGAACCATCAAATGGAACCCTACAAAATTTCCTTTTATGGGTGGTAGCACCCAAGTTATTCTAAAACCCAACCTGTTATTTCTAGCCTTCTCGAATCTCGGGACGAGATTCCTTTTAAGGGTGGTAGTCTGTCACATCCAAAAATTTTGCAAATTTTGAAATGTGGAAAAACTTAAACAAAATGAAAAATCAAGTCTTGGAAATTCAAAGGGAACAAAAACTTTTTGACTATTTAATATAACTCTTTCAACACAAAAATTAAATAAAATAATTTTGTTCGTGCATGTTTTCAAAACCTCAAAATCATGAAGTATCCATGGTTGCATTTTAAAGCTAAGAGAAATAACTTTCTTCCCAAAGTTAAAATAACCACTAAATAACATGAGAGTTTGGATATATTCCATATTTGAAATATACAAAAGAATTTCTAAGTGAGCTAAAAAGATAAAGGGAAAAACTATAAAACCATAGAAATTATTTTGACTCTATTTGAAGCTCTGGATAAAATAATATGAAATTTATAAAAATATAGGAAGAAAAATAAAGTAAGGTTAAGGCAACGACTAAAACGAATAAAAGTATTCTTAAATAAGTGATTATGATAAAGAATAAAATTATAAAGCTAAGGAAATTTGTTTGAACTTTTTGGAGTTCTAAGTCAGAAGATATGGTTTCTATAAGAAAAGGAAATACAAAATAATGAAACTAGGCATACATACCATGCTTATTTTTTAAGTGAATTATACTTTATTATAAAAATATATATTCCAAATATTCTAATTAGAGTAAACTATCAACTTATATTTTATATAAATTTTCTAAAAAAGTTCGGTACAAATTTGCATCAAATTGAAGAGACAAAATTAGAAACTAGAAAATAAAACAGAAAAAGAATGAAGAAAACGTTGAAGGAAAAAAAGAGAAAGAGCAGCCCAAGCCCAGCGAGCCCTCCGTATCTAATTTTTTTCTTCTCATTCATTTTCTTGTTGGGCCGGTTCAGCCAAGCCCATCTAGACTGACCCAACACGATCGATCCTCTTCCTCCTCTCTTCAAGTACATATACAGAAGCTCAACGTTCATGGCTATAGATCTTCACCTCTTTTCCCCATCAATTCCAATGACCGTTTCTTCTCGACTTCAAAACGAAAAATGTTTACAATCAAGTGGAGGTTTCATTCAGGCTATTAATTTTTCACTTTAGTGCCTTAATCTCTTAGATCAATACCGTGAACCGAACATACATCCATCGGCATACATATCTCGATCTCCCTCTCTAGAGCATATCAAGATGAACCGAGAGAACCAGCGCGTACCTCTAGTCCTCCTCCTGCACTTTCGTTCCTAAACTTTCTTGAGAGGAGCTCCGTAGAACACACACCAACCATGCCAAGATCAACCTAAAACCGGAGTTCATCGCTAGATTGCTTCATCCTCGATGAGTCCCTTGTCAATTCCTTCTACCATAAGACTACTCTTAATGTTGTGTACTTCCAGGCCATCATTGTTCATCATATTGTTGTAGTTGGCCACGCCGCCAACATCGCACGTTGCTCCAGCCGTGGATTGCCGTACCTTTGTGGACGAACGACCTCAAAATCACATTCAGTAGCACCGCCTCGATGTCCTCTACGTCATCCATATCTTCTTCTACTCTGGATACGTCCCAAGCAACGGGAACGGCAACGCCAAGCCCGTGCCAGCAAATCCGGCGAACTTCTCCGGCGAGCTTTTCCGGTGAGCCATCCTGGACCATTAGATCTTCATCTAAAGGTCATCATAGATCACTTAAGTAAAGGGGTATCCTCCAATTAGAATCTGCCAAGTGTCATATCTATTCCTATTTTCGGATTTTTAGACATAAGAACACACAAACTTGCAAAAATTATATCTTTAGTTTTGTATATCCAAATTTAGCAAATAATATGTCTATGGATTCACAAAAACAAGTAGAATATAGTGGAGCCATAATTCGGTATTTTTGAGTCTGTTAAAATCACGTTTTATACAGAACTATTTGTGGTGTATTTTGAGTATAAAAATTGTTGTGTAAATTATTTTTAAGTGAATCCTTTTGCAAATGGTTGTATATTGAACCCTCTGTAGAGTAAGACCAAAATATAATTTTATTCTTGTATAAATAATAACATGGAAATTATTTAGTGAGAACGGCCTTTCCAAGTGTTAGAAAATATTACTAATTGCTACAATATCACAAATGGTTGAATTTGTAATCTAGAAAATATAAAATGTTCAAAAATCACTTAGTAATGTTCGGAACCTTGTTATAAAAAATTGTACAAGAAAAATTGCTTTCTTGCATGTTTGCATACTTTGCATGATTTTTGTGTTGCCATTAGTGTTGATCTTGTGTATGTTTTGTCTTGTTTGTTTTGCTTGATAGATTGTGTTGATTGTCAAGTGTGTTATTGAAAAGAGTGTACCAACACTGCCAACTACTAAGGCAAGTGGAACTATCATCCATGTCCTAATATTTTCATTATAGTTAGTGGAATTTTTGTAGTATGCATGATAGGATTACTATGTTACTATGATATGCTATGTCCTATTAGGATATCCTTTATATCTTCCTTAGTGGAAATATCGTAGTTGTAGTATGCTTAGCCCTGCTATAGATTCGCGGTGGAATACCATGTTATGATTATATGAAGTCTTGGAAAAAATATGTTTTATATAATAAAACAAGTACTCAATGAATCACCTAGGTGGAATGTGGATACTCAGTTGTGGATAAGGTGGCAACGAAGGGAACCATATATATATGGCTATCTTTTTCGTGTGTGCACTAGAAGAAAACCACCCAGGGACTTAGAGATTGAACATGTTTCTAGTACAGTGGCTTCCGTGTACAGCCACATGCTAAATGGGCTCTGGCTTAGTCAATTATATACTGGAAGACCCTTGCATTGGTACCTGTTCAGGTTAACTAGAATTATGTATTGGAAGTATATCCTTACATTGGTGCCTGGTAGATGTGCTAGCATAATGTATTGGGAGGACTTCTATGGAAAGACTTTGTCACATTCTCGATCTGCCGGTACTCCATTTGGTGTGTACTTATCCAGCAGCCACTGGTGGCGTCAAAACGAGATTGTGTCATGTGGGTAAAGTGTACAACTTCTTCAGAAGATCAAATTCTAAGAACTTAGCCGTGTCCCCGGTTACGGACAACTCTGAGCAACAAACGCATAAAGCTATGGAAGATCTCGACATTCCAATTTCACAAAGTAAAACTTGATGGTGTCAACAAGGGATTAGGAGCACTTGGAGTTTGCCAAGGAGTTAAAAAAGATTGTTGAAAGATCAAAACTATTTTGAAAAGATAGGATAAAACCATATTGCTTTCTGCAAATGAGCCTAAACTCTACTTAGCCAAATATGCATGTATTGATTGACTCCAACTTATTTCCACATAGTAGTGACAATTGTTAATACAATTCAAATGTATTGACCCTTGTGGCTGTAACTTATAATGTTGCAGGATTACTTGATGATAGTGATGTTTGATGAGTAGGGGTTACGAGTCTGCACCCAACATGGTTGCCTATGGCACATGAAGATGAAGGACAACATGATTTACTTTTATTCCGCTGCTTTGTAATAAGATAGCCCATGGCTATGAGATTGTAATAAAGTATTTATATTCTGGATCATGCGATGTAATATGACCTTTGTATCTTGATATTACATCTTAAACTGTGGGTGCTAGCTATTCGATCCAGGGACTAGCACTGTAATCACAGGGATTTCGAACTAAGCCGGGTTTGGGTCTGCTACAGATGGTATCAGAGCATTGTGTTGCCTGTAGGATTGTAACCCTAGGATTGGACAAAGCCCCTTAGAAAAATAGGAGTTGTATTTGTTCAAACTTATTTACAAACAATCTTGTAAAATCTTTCCTCAACCTTTTTTGTTTTAATTCTACATCTCTTCCTTTTCAACTTGATGGACAAAACTTCAACATGAGCAAATACTTCAACATCACCAATGACTTCAACTTCAATTTCACCAAGGACTTCAACTTGGACATCACTAAGGACTACAGGTGAGACAAGAAATATTACTCAAGACTTGGAGACTAAGGAACCACAACTTAGAAGGAACCAGCATCACCTTTGAAGCTTTGTGACCAAGATGCAAGAATTCTTCCAAGGAAACCATGATCTTGTTCATGAAGAAACAACCAAGAAGACTGAGATGACCTCAAGTGAAACCTATAGTTGGACCACCATACTAGAGTTTAGTTTAGATCGACTTAATGATCACACCAAATTATGTGGTGTAGCAAAAATATTTTTTTGTCAAAACTATGCTTGAATCTTGTTGTTTGAGTGGAATGCATGATTGTGATTGCTTGTGCATTGTTTTGTGTCAATTGGTGTGTGTCAATAGAAATCTTTCTCTAGAAATCTTTTGCCTAATCTAATCCCAATCCAACCCAAACAGATGACTTCTCCAATAGACTCCAACATCAAGGATGGTGACAACAACAACCAAGAGATGCACATGAGAGAACAACTGCTAGCAACCCAAGTCTAGTTGAATCAAGTGACAACTCAGTTTTTATCCAACAATAATGAGTAAGACACAACCATGCAAAAATTCTTGGAAACCCAATCTAAATTGTTCCAAAGGATGACCAATCAAATGATCAACATGAGAAACAACCTTTCCCAAAGTGATTGTGATAACAATGATATCAAGGATGATATTATAGAAGGAACTCAAGCTTGCAAAACATGTGGAGAAGTAGGACACACCTCTAAGTAGCATCAAGATCAATGCCCCTTTTGTGACGACAACCATCCAGTTGAAAAATTCCCCGTATATCAAGTCATGTGTTTCCTATGTGACGGAACCAACCACATTCCTGCCAAGTGCCATCTCGACTTCATAGTGCAACAAGTGAAAGAACAAATCAAGGATGGAATGTATCATGCTCTAAATAATATAGAAGAAAACATTATCATGCAACAAGTGATTAGTTGCTTGTTGATTGTTTGATTTAACTTGTTTGTTTTGGGTTGTGTGTTTGAACTTCTTTAGATCTATCTATCCTTACTTATCCCTATTAAACCAACAGATGCCTCTGAGACGTGCCAGCAACCGTTCCAATAATGGAAATAACAATAATGCAAATGAGATACAACAGATGATGACATCACATGCTCAGCTAATGCAGAGGATGACACAATTCATGGAAACCATCAACAATCAAAATCAGAATCTAAACAACAACAACAACAATAACAACTAGAACAACAACAATCCACCAAATCTGGATATGCTTACTAGATTTCCAAGGTTGAGACCTGCAAAGTTCTCTGGTACTTCTGATCCAATGGTAGCCGATGATTGTTTACGTTCAGTGAATAGAGATTTAGTGACTGTTGGATGCTCTGATGCCGAGAAAGTGAGATTTGCAGCACACTTGCTCGAAGGCCCTGCAGCTATATGGTGGGACAACTTTCAAGTCACTTACCCCATTGAAGAAGTGACTTGGGAAATATTTGAAGAAGGTTTTTGTAACATCCCAAAAATACTAAACTTGGATCATCAAACTCTAATCATCAAAATTAGGGTTAACAAAAAACTTTTCTAAAATAAAAATATGAAAGCATGCATGGTCGCCACCGTCAAGTCACTTACCGCCGGCCATGCCCCTAGCCGCCCGTAGCCATGTCGCCACCGTCGCCTTCCCATCCCGTTCGGTCTCGTCGTAGCGACTATAAATAGAGGCCACCCCCAGCAGAATTGAGCACACCATCTCACTCCCCTCTCCTCATTGATCATTCCACCCCGTTCCCGAAGCAAGGCGAGCAGCACTTCGCCGGAATTTCACCGGAGCCCGCTGCCTCTGGAGAAGAAGGGAGCCAGCGATTGGAGCCGCCCTAGGAGAAGCTACCGGTACCAGGAGGTTCGCCGTCGTCGACTTCGTCGTTCGCCCGCCTCGCCGACCCTCTCCTGAGCCTTGGTGAGCCCCCAATGACCCTCACTTGCCGCGCTAGGTTTCTGTCTCGCCGGTGTTGCCCAACGTCGACGATGACCCCCAGCCGTTGGATTAGAACCAGATCGACCGCACCACATCGCACCATACCGCTTCGCACCCCACTGTCTCACTGACGCGCGGGGACAACGACTTAACCAGCCCGCATAAGCGCTGTGCTTAGCAGGCCGGCCCAGTATCGCCCCGCGCAGCCCAGTTATTTGAATTTAACATTTTTCATTTTATTTCAAACACACTTCTATACCCAGTTTCAAAAATCAACCCAGGTCGATTCAGTGAACCAAATTGAATGAAACCAATTTTGTTAGAAAGTTCTGGGAATGCTGAATCCAAGACCGTTGGATTCAAGTCATTTGGACCTGTAGATCATCCATGGTGAAAATAACAAGGAAGAAGCTTTTCTACATTCAAACATTTTTCAAATTTAAACCATAATAGCTTTTGAGTTGATTCCAACTCTCAAAAATTACATTTAACCATACCTTTCAGAATATATAAAAATATATAGGTTTACTTACAGAAATAATGACCAAGTAATAAAAGAATGCCACATAGGCATTTCTAGCCACTTTAATTAATTAAAATAAAAGAGAAAAACCTTAGTAAATTGTGACACCACTTTAAATCACATTCCCATGGACTAAAATATGTGGTGATGACATGTGTCAACATTATCCCATGTTTGGTTTGGAGAATATTAAATCTTAATTAGTTTTTCAATGAGTAAAAATTACTTTTCTAAAAATAAAAGGGATTAAACCAAGCTTTAATATTGTAATGTTAGTGATGATGCTAGATCATCTATAGGACCCTTGTGTGTGATGAATGCAAGTAGTTAAGTATTGTTTGGTGATTGTGTACCTTGTATTTATTCATATACGCTAGTACCGACCAAGGATACGAGGAGGAAGGAGGATACTACGAAGAAGAAGCCGAGGAGAATTTCAACCACTGCTCTGCACAAGGCAAGCTAACACTTGCAAGATACTCCTTTAGCAAGCCTTACTATACAAGTTAACCTTGCAAGCCTAATATTACTAGCTGAATGTGCAAGCTTATACTTGCAATTGGGAAAGCTAATACTTACTTGCTACTATGTCAACTATATGCCTTAAGCATATGTGAACATATCCACTTGATAAACCAATCCTAGTTTTATTTGCAAGCCCTCTACTTTATTTCTTTATCAAAGCTTTAACTTAGAGTTGACTTAAGTGACTTGTAGATTCTAGAAATATATATTGAAGGTTGCATAAAGAGCATAAAATTTGGCCTAAGGTAGAAAATCTTGATGTCATCCTAAGGCATAAGATTGAACTTAGTTGAAACTCCAATAGTTTACTATCCCCCATTAGTACTTACCCCCACTTGTAGATACTAGTGCTCAGCATAAAACTTGATCAACATTAGATGGGAATACTTGGTGAAAATGGTTATGAAAACCTTAGAATGATGGATCATTCTACTGAAATGTTTTGACATGTGTTTCCGAACACCTGATGATTTTGGTGATGAAAATGTTGAGGCATGAGCCTTAGCCCTTTTATAAAACTGATGGTTGTCTGGATGCGATACCATTCCAATTTTATCGTACAACCACAATACCCGAAGATTGGGTAGGGCTTGACTGGAAACTTATATACCTTAGTATTAGTTCCCTCACGGCCAAGGTCTGAGCTGAGGCTACCTTGTGAAGATTGTCCACCTGTGCAGTACCCAAGATGACAGTTGGTCGTGGTTGGGAGGCCAAACTAACAGGAGAGGTGCTTATACTAGGGCATGTAATTGAAAGGTTAGGATTGATTATCTGCATACTGAGTATGGTGAATTCAGGATTTGTTCCTGACGGATGTATCGAATGTTGTGGTGAAAGTGTACAATCTCTGCAGAGTGTCAAACTATTCGAATAGCCGCGTCCGCGGTTATGGACAGTTGGAGTGGCCATACTGTTACCCCGTCAGATGTTTTCAAAAGACTTGTGAAATGAATTGATACTTTGACTTGACCACAACAGGGTTGTGATATGAGATACAAGTTCCTACTTAGGAGTTATAAAATTGTGACTAGCTTCTCTTGCTTCTCAGCTTAGTAGAGATAAATCTGGATTTTGCAAAACAACCCTAGAGCCTAGTGTCCTATTATCAAAAACCCCTTTCACTTGTTAGTATTAGTTTGCGAGTACTTAAAGAGTACTCATGGCTTTGTCCCTGGCTATTCCCGTGGCCAGACTATGAAGAGGAGTACCTGGAGGATGGACCCCAGGAAGGTTACGACAACTAGGATCATCTCCCATCGTCAGCATTGCCTGTGACCCCGAAGATGGAGCTTCGCCTACGCTACCGTTATTATTACGTATTCCGCTGCTTGAAGTTGTATTAAGAACTGGATCATGAGATCCCTATTTGTGTAAGACCTTATGTATGGTTTGTAATGGATGATGTACTGTGGTATCCAATTCTGTTATGTCTCGCAAAAATGGTAATCTTGGGATTGCGATGTATGGCATAACAGGCATCTTGGATTAAAAATCCGGGTGTTGACAAGTTGGTATCAGAGCCATCCTGACCATAGGAGACCCTAGTTAGACTGGACGTTTGAATCAAAAACTTATTTTCAAACCAAAGAAAGAAAATATTTACAAAAACTTATTCTCATTCTTATCCCTTTGATTCTTTCATGAAAATTCATGTTCCTCAAAAACTCTTGCAAAATACATAAAATTTTGACACACTTGATCACTCTACTAACTTACTCATCCTATATTCTTATAGATAGACGTGAAGTACTGCAAGTTTTATCAGTTGGGGAATGGAGGAGACCTTATCTTTGAGAGGGATTTGGACCAGCTTTCGGAACTTCTGGAGCGTCCGCACCCCGAGTTCTTCGGAGCTCAACTCAATGATCAAGGAGGAGAAGATCCGCTGTGGCATAATTTTTGCAAGTCTCCGAGGAAAGATTGAACCTCCCACCGCTGAGGGAATTCAGTTTACCTTAAGAGAGAACAACTGGCTCGATGGACTTGCCAGGGCCATGCAGGAAGCTATTTCTCGTCTGTGTGGGCATAGCGTCAATCAGATCAAGGGAACACTCTTTGAGTTTTGCCCAAGGCGTGATGCAAATGGAAAACCACTGGAAGCCCCATACCACCCCGAGCTAAAGACCCAATTGGTCCACCTTAGCTTCATGATGTACGATCGTCAGCAGGAGTTGGATAACTGCCGTGACTACTCCAACCACAAGTCTGCCATCATCAAGACGAAGGATCAAACCATCGCCATGCTAGCAAAGGATTGCAATTATCACCGCCATCAGCTCGACAAGAAGGAGCACATCATTGCCCGTCTTCGCCACCGTATCTCATCTTTGGCGGAGACCATCCACGAGAGAGACATGGAGTTGGAAGAAAGGTAGAATGCCGGAGAGGATCTTCGTGGAGACACCTAATCCTATCTCAGCGATGATGATGATTTTCTGGAGGATCATGCTATGGACTTCTTCACCGAGGAGGATGATTTCGCCTTCATCGATGACGATGAAGATGACGAAGCCACCGATTCCGAGGAGTAGTAGCACTTGAGCACTAGCGTAGTGAGTAGTATTCGGTCCCACTGTATCGTAGTTTCTAGAATGGTTCTCAAAACCATCTGTTTTTTTGTGGTGGTGTGTGTTCTATCGTGTGCTATGAATGAATGAATGAATGAAAAGCAAGTTGCTAGAAAAATCTGAGTCAAACTTTAAAAACTTTTCAAAATCCCAGAACCTTAGAAATTTCCCTCTTTTCTCATGATCCATCTCAATCTTCAGATGCCACGCGGAGGAAGTGGTTCATCCCCGGACCCGATGTTGCAGATTCTACAAATGTTGACTTCTGACCACGAAGCTGAAAGAGCGGAACGTCAAGCCAACCTAGCCACTCTGCAACAGATAGCTCAGCTAGCCCACAACAACCAAGGCCACGGAAATCAGGACAACCATGGATCTAAGCTCAAGAATTTCCAGAATACCAACCCACCTGTTTTCACTAAGTCAGAAGAACCCCTGACGCCGATGATTGGCTGCAAACCATGGAAAATAACCTAGAAGTCGCTGGAGTGGAAGCCAACGAGAAAGTTCTGTTCGCCACCCACTAACTAGCCGGAGATGCCAGGGCATGGTGGAACAGTGTTCGCGCAATGACCGGAGGCCAGATGATGACCTGGGAGGAATTCAAGGTCAAGTTTAGCAGAACCCATGTGACACCGGGTTTGATCAATAGAATGAGAGACGAGTTCAGAGAACTGAAGCAAGGAAGGATGACCGTAGTGGAATACCGTGACAAATTCTTGTCATTAGCTAGGTATGCCCCGGATGAGATCGACACTGAAGCCAAGAGGAAAGAAAGATTCCTGAATGGTCTGTATGATGAGATGCAGACAGTGTTAGTCAATATCCCCTTTGTTGATATTGAAGCCCTTGCCGACTCTGCCATCCAAATGGAAGGAAATATCAACCAAGCCAATGAGAACCGCAAGCGGCGCATGATGCACCAGCCAGGAACCCATCAGACCCCAAAGTATCGCCCTAACCCATCTCCTGGATTTGCCCCAAGAACCCACAGACCCCCGATGAACCGTCCGACCTATCCCAACGGTGGAAACCCTAGGCCCGGAGGAAATAACAACAACCCTGGCAAATCTAGCAATTTCAACGTGCCCCACCCAAATTCAACAACAACAATGCTGCCACCAACACCAACACTGCCCCGAGGACTGGAAGCAATGTTGTGCATGTAGCAGCAAAGGACAAGTCGCAAGTGACTTGTTATGACTGTAGAAATAAGGGTCACTACTCCAATGAGTGCCCCAACAATAAGAATGCCGCAGCACCCAATGCCAATGCCCCAGCTCAGCAGCAGCGTCGTGTTCAGCCCGGAAGAAGGTTTGCCCCAGGGAATTGGTTCAACCGCAATGGCCGTCTTTTTCTCATGCATGCTGAAGAATTTCAGGAAGCGCCAGACGTCGTGCTGGGTATGTTTTCTGTTAATTCAGTACTTGCAAGAGTGTTGTTTGATTCTGGTGCATCGCATTCATTTGTCACCGAAGAATTTGCATGCACAACTAAAATTCAACCCACCAAACTAAAGCATGTCATGATTGTTCAAATTCCCGGATCAACCACCAAGGCTAGGCAAATTTGCAAAGCCGTCCCTATCCGAATCCATGGCATAGATTTTTATGCTAATCTGATAGTACTCGAAACTAAAGGTTTGGAAGTAGTACTAGGAATGGATAGGATGTCCAAACATAAAGGATTGATTGACTGTGCCAAGAAAGCCATCACCATGACCGGTACCGCCGGAATATCAGTCGAGCATATATCTGAAACCTTACCTCGCCAATTCAAGTGCAACAAGAGTATAGCCCAACCTACCATTGACCAAGTCCGGATAGTCTGTGAATACCCCGATGTATTTCCAGATGTTTTTCCCGGTATGCCCCCAGATCGGGATATCGAGTTTATCATTGAAATAATCCCCGGAACTGGAGCCATAGCCTAGAGACCATATAGTATGAACCCGTCGGAACTAGAGGAACTGAAGAAGCAACTGGATGCCATGTTGGAAATTGGATTGATTCAACCAAGTGCGTCACCATGGAGGTCACCTGTCTTGTTTGTGGACAAGAAAGATGGAGGTAACCGTTTGTGTACGGATTATCGGAAGTTGAATGATGTCACCATCAAGAACAAATACCCCTTGCCCAAGATAGAAGATTTGTTTGATCAGTTGACCGGTGCCAAAGTGTTTTCTAAGATTGATCGTAGAACTGGGTATCATCAACTCAAAATTCATGCAGAGGATATTCCAAAGACTGCCTTCACCACCAGGTATGGATTGTACGAGTATACAGTCATGTCTTTTGGATTAACCAATGCCCCTGCTTATTTCATGAATCTCATGAATAAGATTTTTATGGACTTCCTGGATAAGTTTGTCGTTGTTTTCATCGATGACATTCTGATTTATTCCAAATCAGAAGAAGAACATGAGCTACACCTAAGGACCATTCTTGGAACCCTTAGAGAGCATCAGCTATATGCAAAGTTTAGCAAATGTGAAATCTGGTTACAGGAGGTAGGATTCCTCGGTCACATTGTATCAGCCGGAGGAATTGCCGTTGACCCTGCAAAGGTGAAAGATGTCGAAGATTGGCAAGCCCCAACCACTCAAACCCAAGTTCGTGCATTTCTCAGATTGGCGGGATATTACCGCAAGTTCGTAGAAGGATTCTCGAGTATCGCTAGACCCATGACCCAATTGCTGAAGAAGGACAAGAAGTTTGAATGGACTGACAAATGTGAAGCGAGTTTTCAAGAACTCAAGAGGAGATTGATTTCAGCCCCAATCTTGATCATGCCGGATATCACGAAGCCCTTCGATGTGTATTGTGATGCATCCAAGATCGGTCTCGGATGTGTGCTAATGCAAGAAGGCAAAGTTATATCTTATCTATCTCGACAACTGAAGCAAAATGAGAAAAATTACCCAACCCATGACCTCGAACTCGCAGCCGTAGTTCTAGCCCTGAAGACATGGAGACATTACCTGATGGGAAATTGTTGTGAGATCTATACGGATCACAAGAGTTTGAAGTATATATTCACTCAGAAGGAGCTGAATATGAGACAGAGAAGATGGATTGAGCTAATCAAGGATTACGATCTGGACATTCACTATCACCCTGGTAAAGCCAATGTGGTAGCAGATGCCCTTAGCAGATTGCCGTGCCGCTTGAACTCCATGATCTTGAAGGAGCAACCAAGCTTGCACAAAGAGATGGAAGATTTTCGAATGGAATTAGTGAGTGAAGGGTTTTTGGCTAGCATAGAACTCCAGCCCACTTTGATCAGTCAGATTAAAGAGGCGCAGAAGGGAAATGCTAGTATCGACGGAATCAAGCGTCATATCGGTACAGGCAAAGTACCCAGATTCACCGAAGACGAAGAAGGAGTTTTGTGGTACAAAGGACGCCTTTGTGTACCAGCAGATTCTGAGTTGAAAGGAATGATTCTCAAGGAAGCTCATGATACTCTTTATTCTATCCATCCCGGAGGAACTAAGATGTATCAAGATTTAAAAGAGCAATTTTGGTGGCATAAGATAAAGAGAGAAATCGGAAGCTATATCGCCAAGTGTGATATATGTCAGCGAGTCAAGGCAGGACATCAAAGACCCGATGGATTGTTGCAACCATTGCAGATTCCGGAATGGAAATGGGATTCCGTTGGAATGGACTTTATCACTGGACTGCCTAATTATAGTAGGGGAAATGACTCTATCTGGGTCATAGTGGACCGATTGTCCAAAGTCGCCCATTTCTTACCCGTCAAGACCACATATAAGAGTTCGAAGCTAGCGGAGTTGTACATCGCTAGAATAGTTAGTTTGCATGGAGTACCCAAGAACATCGTATCAGATCGAGGAACTCAGTTTACCTCGAGATGCTGGAAGAAAGTCCAAGAAGGTGTAGGAACCCTCCTAGATTTCAGCACCGCATATCACCCTCAGACCGATGGACAAACGGAGCGAGTAAATCAAATACTCGAAGATATGCTGAGAGCATGTGTGTTAGAATATGGATCTAAGTGGGAAGATTGTCTGCCATTTGCAGAATTTTCATACAACAACAGTTACGAAGCTAGTTTGCAAATGGCCCCATTTGAATTTATGTACGGAAGGAAATGTCGCACCCCTTTGAACTGGTCGGAAGTAGGAGAGAGTCAGATTTTTGGACCCGACATCCTACGAGAAGCAGAAGAGAAGGTTCACAAGATTCGTGAGCACATCAAGACTGCCCAGTCAAGATGGAAGAGTTACGCCGACAAGAGACGTCGAGACCTCGCCTTCAACATAGGATATTTTGTGTATCTAAAAGTGTCACCATTGAAGGGAATGCAACGTTTCCAACTCAAAGGAAAGTTAGCCCCTAGATATATCGGACCTTTCAAGATTCTGAACCGTCGAGGAGAAGTGTCGTACCAATTGGAACTACCCGAAGAAATGCCAGCCGTGCACAATGTGTTCCATATCTCGTTACTTCGCAAGTGTCTCGAAGTCCTAGAGAAGACCGAAGTGTTCAAAAACATCGATCACCGGACCATAGAGATCAACGATGACCTGACCTATCCCGAAGTACCCATCCGTATTTTGGAAGAAGCTTTCAGAACTACCTGAACCCGAAGCATCAAGTTTCTAAAGATTCAGTGGAGCAACCACACAGAAGAGGAAGCTACCTGGGAGCGCGAAGATCACATCAGAACAGAGTTTCCCGATCTCTTTAAATCCTAGGTAATCTTTTTCGTCCTTTTTCGAATGTCGGGACGAGATTTTTTTTAAGGGGGGAAGGTTTGTAACATCCCAAAAATACTAAACTTGGATCATCAAACTCTAATCATCAAAATTAGGGTTAACAAAAAACTTTTCTAAAATAAAAATATGAAAGCATGCATGGTATATGCATTTCATTTGGAATTCTTTTGAACCACCTTGTTTGTGTGTTCCTTTGCTTGTAAATGGATTCTTAGGTGAAATAAACATCATCTAAACAATTCCAAACTTTTCTCAGAGACAAGTAAATCAAAACAAATAAAATAAGGGAATGGTCATTTTGACCAATTTAACTCCCATGCCTACTTTGGCTGTCCCAAACTTTCAGAACTAAACAGAAACTTTTCTGGATCTTTGCACCCCTTGATTGTACTCATAACAAGGTATCAAGGCCCACTTTGTGATCATCCAGAAACTTTCAAATGCATAGTTTAAATGACAGTTCAAAATTGAATCTTTATCATATGAGAAGATCCCACTTTTTCAAAAACCACTCAAACAAGCTCAACTTTCAAAACCCAAGTATCTGCAGACTCACCAGCACTAACCTAGCACACCCACCAAAAATCTTTTCAAAATTAAAAACTTGAATTCTTGTGGCCATTTCATCAAATACTTTGTAGACACAAATCATCAAAATCTTAAACACTATTGTGAGCAGTGATTGAAGCCTAACTTGTCCCCTCTCTAGCTCACAACCATCTCAGTAGATCACCTAGCAAGTTAAACCAAGCACTATCCTCACTGTAAGATGGGCAATGACATCAATGGTGAACAGCCGAAGCTCACCATGCCACCCCAGTGGAGACAACAGCTAGAAGGAGATTTAGCCGTGCCAACCTTGTCTGGGAGGCAGCCCACCGTCCACCTCCACTCCCTGTCCCAGCCGCGAGCGTTGCCAAACCCTGGACCACACGCACGGACCGTGCCCAGCTCGCCAGCAACCATGCCGAGCATGCGCCAGAGCGCCACGCTCGACCGACGCCCACAGACCGCGCGCCGCGTGCATACATGATCGCCACCAACCTAGGAGACCGCCGGCCATGCCCCTAGCCGCCCGTAGCCATGTCGCCACCGTCGCCTGCCCATCCCGTTCGGTCTCGTCGTCGCGACTATAAATAGAGGCCACCCCCAGCCGAATTGAGCACACCATCAAACTCCCCTCTCCTCACTGATCGTTCCACCCTGTTCCCGAAGTAAGGCGAGCAGCACTTCGCCGGAATTTCACCGGAGCCCGCCGCCTCTGGAGAAGAAGGGAGCTAGTGATTGGAGCCGCCCCAGGAGAAGCTACCGGTACCAGGATGTTCGCCGTCGTCGACTTCGTCGTTCGCCCGCCTCGCCGACCCTCGCCTGAGCCCCGGTGATCCCCCAACGACCCTCACCCGCCGCGCTAGGTTTCTGTCTCGCCGGCGTTGCCCAACATCGACGATAACCCTCAGCCGTTGGATTAGAACCAGATCGAACGCACCACATCACCCCATACTGCTTCGCACCCCCTGTCTCACTGACGCATGGGGGAAGCGACTTAACCAGCCCGCGTAAGCGCTGTGCTTAGCAGGCCGGCCCAGTATCGCTTCCCGCGCAGCCCAGTTATTTGAATTTAACCTTTTTCATTTTATTTCCAACAGACTTCTGTACCCAGTTTCAAAAATCAACCCAGGTCGATTCAGTGAACCAAATTGAATGAAACCAATTTGGTTAGAGAGGTCTGGTAATGCTGAATCCAAGCCCGTTGGATTCAAGTCATTTGGACATGTAGATCATCCATGGTAAAAATAACAAGGCAAAAGCTTTTCTGCATTCAAATATTTTTCAAATTTAAACCATAATAGCTTTTGAGTTGATTCCAACTCTCAAAAATCACATTTAACCATACCTTTCAGAATATATAAAAATATATAGGTTTACTTACATAAATAATGACCAAGTAATAAAAGAATGCCACATAGGCATTTCTAGCCACTTTAACTAATTAAAATAAAAGAGAAAAACCTTAGTAAATTGTGACACCACTTTAAATCACATTCCCATGGACTGAAATATGTGGTGATGACATGTGTCAACATGATCCCATGTTTGGTTTGGAGAATATTAAATTTTAAGTAGTTTTTCAATGAGTAGAAATTACTTTTCTAAAAATAAAAGGGATTAAACCAAGCTTTAATCTTGTAATGTTAGTGATGATGCTAGATCATCTATAGGACCCTTGTGTGTGATGAATGCAAGTAGTTAAGTATTGTTTGGTGATTATGTACCTCGTATTTATTCATAGACGCTAGTACCGACCAAGGATATGAGGAGGAAGGAGGATACTACGAAGAAGAAGCCGAGGAGAACTTCAACCACTGCTCTGCACAAGGCAAGCTAACACTTGCAAGATACTATACTTTAGCAAGCCTTACTATACAATTTAACCTGGCAAGCCTAATATTACTAGCTGAATGTGCTAGCTTATACTTGCAATTGGGAAAGCTAATACTTACTTGCTACTATGTCAACTATATGCCTTAAGCATATGTGATCATATACACTTGATAAACCAATCCTAGTTTTATTTGCAAGCCCTCTACTTTATTTCTTTATCAAATATTTAACTTAGAGTTCACTTAAGTGACTTGTAGATTCTAGAAAGATATATTGAAGGTTGCATAAAGAGCATAAAATTTGGCCTAAGCTAGAAAATCTTGATGTCATCCTAAGGCATAAGATTGAACTTAGTTGAAACTCCACTAGTTTACTATCCCCCATTCGTACTTACCCCCACTTGTAGATGCTAGTGCTAAGCATCAAACTTGATCAACATTAGATGGGAATACTTGGTGAAAATGGTTATGAAAACCTTAGAATGATGGATCATTCTACTGAAATGTTTTGACATGTGTTTTCGAACACCTTATGATTTTGGTGATGAAAATGTTGAGGCATGAGCCTTAGCCCTTTTATAAAACTGATGGTTGTCTGGATGCGATACCATTCAGATTTTATCGTACAACCACAATACCCGAAGATTGGGTAGGGCTTGACTGGAAACTTATATACCTTAGTATTAGTTCCCTCACGGCCAAGGTCTGAGCTGAGGCTACCTTGTGAAGATTGTCCACCTGTGCAGTACCCAAGATGACAGTTGGTCATGGTTGGGAGGCCAAACTCATAGGAGAGGTGCTTATACTAGGGAGTGTAATTGAAAGGTTAGGATTGATTATCCACATACTGAGTATGGTGAATTCAGGATTTGTTCCTGACGGATGTATCGAATGTTGTGGTGAAAGTGTACAATCTCTGCAGAGTGTCAAACTATTCGAATAGTCGCGTCCGCGGTTATGGACAGTTGGAGTGGCCACACTGTTCCCCCGTCAGATGTTTTCAAAAGACTTGTGAAATGAATTGAGACTTTGACTTGACCACAACAGGGTTGTGATATGAGATACAAGTTCCTACTTAGGAGTTATAAAATTGTGACTAGCTTCTCTTGCTTCTCCTCTTAGTAGAGATAAATCTGGATTTTGCAAAACAACCCTAGAGCCTAGTGTCCTATTATCAAAAACCCCTTTCACTTGTTAGTATTAGTTTGCGAGTACTTAAAGAGTACTCATGGCTTTGTCCCTGGCTATTCCCGTGGCCAGACTATGAAGAGGAGTACCTGGAGGATGGACCCCAGGAAGGTTACGCCAACTAGGATCATCTCCCATCGTCAGCATTGCCTGTGACCCCGAAGATGGAGCTTCGCCTATGCTACCGCTATTATTACGTATTCCGCTGCTTGAAGTTGTATTAAGAACTGGATCATGAGATCCCTATTTGTGTAAGACCTTATGTATGGTTTGTAATGGATGATGTACTGTGGTATCCAATTCTGTTATGTCTCGCAAAAATGGAAATCCTGGGATTGCGATGTATGGCATAACAGGCATATGGGATTAAAAATCCGGGTGTTGACAGTTTTCTCACTAACCATATCTCTTCAGGCATGATGAGTTTAAAGAAGGAGTTTCACAACCTTAAACAACGTCACCGCAGAGTTGCTGAATACATTGAGGAATTCAACAATCTTTCACGTTATGCTCCGGATGATACTGACACAGATGCTAAGAGGAAGGAAAAGTTCCTAGATGGACTAAATGATGAAATGTTCATGTAGTTATCAGTTGATTATGTTCCAACTTAACAATCACTATGTGACAAATCTACAATTTTAGAGAGCAAGATGAAGCAAGTTGAGAACATGAAGAGGAAACATAGCTTTGCAAGTATCACTCATGATCATCACAAAAGATGTGTTCATTCAAAAAGAGCAATGGAGATTCTAGACCACATTAGCATGAAGGAAATGGACACACTCATCATCATCACAAGAATCACCACAACAACAATGGAAGTGGTACTAATAATGGGAATGGTACTGACAATGGAGATAACCTTGGTCAGAACCAACATGCCAATTCCATGAAGAAGGACATTAGCCAGTTGAAGTGCTATAATTGTAAGCAACTTGGACACTATGCATTAGACTATCCTGAGAAGAAAAAGAATAAGGATGCTAGAAAATCTAATGGAAGTGATTCCAATGTGGCCCGGAAAGGAAATGTGAACCACATCAACATGTATGGGACCCTCGAAGAATTAGATGATGTGAACTCTAATGGAGGTAATTCCAATGCATTCATATTGATTTGATTAACAAAAGTTTTTGTTAACCCTACTTTTGGTGATTGGAATTTGATAATCATTGTTCAACATTTTGGGTGTGTTACAAACCTTCCCTCCTTAAACAAAATCTCGTCCTGAGATTTGAGAAAGAAGAAAGAGGAAAACTAGGACTTAAAAAGATCGGGAAACTCCGTCTTGATGTGATCTTCTCGCTCACAGGTAGCTTCTTCTTCAGTGTGGTTACTCCACTGAATCTTGAGAAACTTGATGCTTCGGGTCCTGGTGCTCCTGAAAGCTTCCTCTAAAATATGGATGGGTACTTCGGGATATGTCAGGTCATCGTTGATCTCTATGGTCTGGTGATCAATGTTCTTGAAAACTTCAGTCTTCTCTGGGACTTCAAGGCATTTTCGAAGCAATGATATATGGTACCCCTTCACCCCCACCTCTCACCGCCACGCGGACCCCAGCCAGCCTAGTTAGCACCTCTCCCCCCACTCTTGGTAGCGCCCCGGGTGGGCCTAATTCTGCAGCGTGGCCAAACTCTATCGCAGGTCAGGCCTGCTGCACCCTTGCCCTATTCTTTTGTTAATTAAATTACAGATCCAGAATTTTTGCACTTTGGTTTAAATCAATATGAAAATGATAAATACCATATAAAATCCATATATAAAAATCCTCATGTACCTGGGTGTTCCCTGAAACATGCAGCAACCCTATTTAGCCCATAGGATGTCTAGAATAATATTAAGAAATCAAAATCCTAGAGGTATACTTTATAGAAAATAAAACTTTCTATGAGTTTTACAACTCCAATAGGGGAAAACTAAATTTGTACTATAAGGTATTCTTTGTACCTTGCAACTCCCACTGGCTCCACCTTATTTTATTTCCTGGTTTGCCCACAAAAAAATTAACAAAATCAGTCCAATTATGCCATTAGAAAATTATGTAGGTCAAAAAAATGAGGTATTGGCCTAATTCCAACTCTTTGTACATCTACATGCCCATATATATCAAACCCCAGGTTCCCAAAATTTATTGAGCTCCCTTTGAATTTTTGGTGAACTAAAACTTTCTGTACATAGTTTATTCACTAATAAATAAACTACAGTAGTTCTATAAATCCAAAAAAGAGAGATTCCAATTTCTACAGAAAGGTATTTCTAATACATAACATATATCCTTGAAACCACATCAAAAGATTCTATAGATTAAATATGATGAAAAAGACAAATCTCATCCAGAATTGCCTTTGGGAATTCCCTAAGGGCATTCTGGTAATTATTTTAATTTGATTCCAACTCCTCTTGAACCAGTACATCAAATCCTACAGAATCACCCAAGGAAAAAAAATTTGGAGCTATAGAATTTTTCTGGTGAATTATTTCCTAAAACTAGAGTTTTATCGATTATAAAAATCATTATACATCAATGGAAATTGATAAAATAGTGAAACCACTTTTCTTGGATTCATTTTATCAATACCTATCTGATGGTATCACTTTTGTACAGTGGTATCATACAGAACAAGACCTTGGTCAAAAACCCCTCTCTTAGGTAGTTCCTAGACTATAAATCCAAAAGGATCTTCTCCTAATGCCTCCAAATCTTCTACTAATCTCATCAAACCAATCATCTTGCATCTTACTGCCTATTACATTGTATTTATATCTCGCGTGTTGTATGTATTGATGCTTGTATGCAATGTATTGATTATGGTGTTGTTTGTTTGCATGTATGCTCAATAACGACGATAGTTGCGATTGTGTGACACCGAGAAGAAGGAAGCATCGGTTTTCTCTTATTATTATTGTATTTGGTATTCTGGTATTATAAGGAAGTCAAGGGACATCTCGCCGGTCACAGTCAAGCCACCATTCCTGAACTCCTATATTGACCTACTCCTTTTTATCAATTGTTTTATATCTCATTTATGAATTTCATGATTAAATGCATGGTTTGTTTCAAATAAAAGGCGTGAGTAACTTGGATCCTCCAAGTTATGGATGAGTGTCCATTAGGACACATACACTATTGACACCCATATTTACCCTTAAGATCTAGGCTAAGATTCTTAGCATCTTCCCTCTTGGAAACTACGGGTTTTTCAATGATAAAACTATTTTGGGTTTTACCCTACTCCAAAGTTTTCAAAATAAAACCATTGGAAAGAGGCCTCGTTTCCGAGTGGAGGTTTTACTGAAGAAGATATGAGGAGGATAATGATAAAGTTGAGAAAGAGAAATAGAAGGGATGTTCTACGCGTTTACCGGAACAATTTATCCGTGCAACCACACTACCCCAGTCGGTGGGGCTTAGCTCGTAGTTTGTTATCTTTAGCCGGGGATGCTTGTACTTACTTAAGGGGAGAAATCCCTGGAAGCCTAGGTAGGCTCAACAACAAATCTTCGGATTTGGGGTCTATTGCTTGCTTCGGCAAGAGTGTGGCTGTCTAGGTAGGAGTGCTGGTGCAACAATTGGGTCTCCCGCGGACGATATGCTTTAGGAGTGGAGAAGGAAGTGGAGTCACCGAGGTTATTATATATTACCAAGCTGCATGTTTGGGTATACGGAAGTGCAGAAGGGAGGACTATGGCCAGGGGCCACATACTCGTTGTCGGGGAGAACAGATCCTAAAGGAAAAGCCGATGTTGCTAGGGATGACAAATGAAAGGTTGTGTTTGATTATTCGAACTCCCATCTACCTTGTGTAGCGGCCATGGTTGTATCCCGGTGGATGTATTCATTCTTGTGGGTAAAGTGCACAAATTCTGCAGAGTCTAATCTATTCGAATAGCCGTGTCCACGGTCAAGGACGGTTGGAATGGTGACTGCTAGGAGTAACCTTGGGATATGTTTAAGAGGAATAAAAAGGATGTGACTTGGTAACGAGGAAAGATAATAACGAGTTTGGATTTGACCAGAAATTGTCAAAGGTGTTTTAAAAATGGTTTTACTATAAAACTGTTTTCAGCAATTTTTTAACAGGGATATGGGTATATCTGGATTTTCAAAAAGGAGGCATAGTTTACAAAAACTCTTTTTCAACAAAGATATAGAGATGCCAATGTTAGGTTTTTTAGAAACAATTATAGTATAGAGCTATCTTGCTACAGCCCAACATGCATTATCCTGTTACCTTGTCTTGGTAGTTTGCGAGTACATTTAAAGTACTCACTGGCATTGTCCCTTTCTATTTACTTGGCCAAATTGCAGATGTTAAGAAGTAACGAAGGTGCTGACGTCTATGCGAGCTAGGCCGTCTTGCTAGTCAGTCGCCTGTAGGTTAAGGCACGACATGGGGTCTGCACTTGAAGATTTCCGCTACTTGTTCTTTGTGTGTTTTACCCACCTTATCAAATTTTGATATTCTTTTATTAAACAAAAATTGTTAATGGTTAATTCCTAAAATTCTATAAATATTATATCTAATATTTTTATGGTGTAATATAATAATATAAGAGCTCAAAATTCATTTTTATTTAATTTTAACTCTTATTATTATTTTGTTAATATTCTTTTTAGGAATATTCATTTATATTTCTATGTTTTTTTACTAATCCAAATAGTAAGTTAGTATTTTTATAAAATACTTTACTCATTTAGTATGATAAAACTATTTTTATTTATTTTTGAGTATTTGATTTATTTTTATAAAATTCCCTAAAGGAATATCTATTATAAAAATATTTAACTTAAATTTATTCTACTGAAAATAATTTTCTTAATTTTATTTGGTTGCTTATATTTTTTGTGAACTTATAGATATCTTATTTGTATTTTTAGGATTTTTATTTTATTTCTTAGTACTTGTCCTAGGGGTATTTTGTTCTTTTAGAAAATTATTTAGATTTCTATATAGAAATCCGGACCTAGCCCATTGGGTTGGCCCAGCCCTGAACCAGCTAAGCTGGGCTGGTCATACCTACTCATATCGAGTGGTACTCGCATGTATCGGCCCAGTACACTCGTTCCCTTCCTCCCTCCCACGTGTTCTCCCTTTTCTCTCGCCCCTGATGTGGAGTGGTGCTGCCGCCGTGGTGCATGACGATGTAGTCGATGCCTCTCCACCGATTGGTCGTGCTCAATTTGTTTCTAGGCTTCTCTCCCAACTAGGTTGGCTGTACCTCGAACCCTAGGGTTTGGTGCTCGCCAACGATATGTACTCTGCCGCTCCTTGTGGTCTTTTGTAGTGACCCTGGTGGCTCTATGGTGCTTTTAGGGCCGCTAGTGTGGCTGTGTCTGCGTGCTTGCGGCTTGGCGCGGGTTGCAGCGCCTTCGGTGCTCCCCGTGCCTTCTCGTGCACCTCGTCGGCCATTCTACTTCCTCTTCTAAACTTTAGCGAGGCTTTCAGGTGAGTTTCCCCCTCTCTCCCTCTCTGGTTCTCTGTCCTACCCCACTGGTTCTAGTGTGCTCGCAGCATATGAACCCTAATTGTGACTCACCATTGTTTTAGGGTTCATTCCTCAGTGCTAAGGTTCATCCCTTGATAATATGTTGTTTTGATATGGTTACTTATTGATTCCTAGTAGTATGGACTTCACTACTGCTTAGTGTTCTCAGCATTATCTGTGGCTCTGTCATTAGTTGTTAACTGAACTTTTAGGTACTAGCCTGTACTTATGTGATCACCTACAGAGTTATACATGATAGATATTTTAGTCTATGATGCTGGTATGAGACTTTGCTGGGTAAAACAATGATTTCACCTGTTGCCTCCCCTTTCAACTATATTATGATGGATAGTTGATAAGTATGATTCCTATATTATTTTAGGAAAATGATTGCATAAACTTGGTAAGAATAGTATGGTTGATTCTTACTGTATAAGATAAAGTGGTAAGATGGATTCATTTCTGAGGTGCTACTTTCCAAAGAATGTGCCTAGTAATGGTTCTTCCATGAATTCCTTTGTATCTAGTTGCAATACTAGAAAGTTCCATCCAAGATCAATGATGCAAAGGCTGAGATCTTGGTGATGGTTTGTAAAGATTTATCATTGGATTTTTAGTCTTTCTTCTAGGATGAATATACAACTCACTTGGGTGTTTTTCTGAGAAGAACAAGTATAGAACAACTCATGTTCCTCTGATATATATAAGATCAATAGAGTTACGGTATTTTATAAAACTCACCACACAGCTGCTATTGATGATGTTGCTGTGATGATTGTTCTTGCTGGCTTGCTTCTGGAGTTGGGATTATTCCGTGGACCTTGTCCTGCACTTCCTGGTACTTGTCCTGATCCTCCTAGCTCCTGTGAATTGCTGCTTGGACTTGCTATCCTCCTAGACCACCCCTCCATTAGGTCACCATCCTGTGGATGATCTAGTTGGGTTTCTAGGTAGATGGTTTGGTTGATTTAGCAAAAACTGTTATGGTTTTGGATATGTTCTTGAGAGATAAAGTTGTAATTGTGGTGTGGAAGTGTTTGAAGGAAATATTCCCTAGAGGCAATCATAGAGATGATTATATTTCTTATGTATCAATGAGTTATTGTAATGTTCCTTGAAAAAACTATATCAGGCAACTTGTGTTGATTGGCAATTATGTGAATTGTTTGTGAAACTCTATACTTGTATGGTTATCGAATAGTTGTCCCTAGTCGGAGTTCATGTGAGGACACACATGAATATTAGACTAGCACATCGATTGGTTGATGACTATGTTTCGCAAGTCATAGACATGGAGATGTCAAACCAATGATGTGGACACATGTTATGAACATGGGGTTGGACTGACCCAACTTGAGACTAGAAATTAGACTTGCAGCTCACTCTACACATCGTGTACGTTTTTCCTTAGACTTGAGATTGTCGCATGTACTTGAGATGTGGATCGACCTACTTTGGGGCTATCAGACGCTACTTCGTAACTGGGTAGTTATAAAGGTAGTTTTTGGGTTTGTTCTGAAGCATGCTGCAAGGCATGGTCAATCAAGATGGGATTTGCCCCTCTCTACTTGAGAGAGATATCTCTGGCCCCCTCGAGTGATCGGATCCAGAAATCCATGGTTGTGCTACATATGGTTAAGAGTTAACCTAGTAAAGGGATTCCGAATCACAGTATCGAGAAAGGGAGGCCAGCTTGAAGCTAAACAAAATATCATGAGGCAAAAGGAAAGACATGTACTATACCTTGTGATGGTTCGTCCAATATGATCTTTGTATGCATTTAGGAGTTGGCACGTCTTGGTATAGGCCGCTACCAACTATTGACAACATAAGTGTATTCGTGCCATGTCTATACGTATATGAACCTATAGGGTCACACACTTAAGAGGTTGGAAGCCTAATGAGGATTGGATCCAAATTAGACCAGGCTTAGGATAGTAATGGGCTGCTAATGTAGAAGCCCACTAGGGACGCCTATATAAGGGAGGGTGGGGCGAGCTGACCAGGGTTAGACCATTCTCTCCCATCCGCCACTCCTCACGCCTGTGTTGCATGCGCGGACCTAGCAGTCCGGCGTCTGACCTTCCATCCCGCACGTGTGGATACCTCGGAGGTGCTGCAGCTATAGCACTTGGACGAGCCACGCAAGGGGATCTGCTCATGGGACGAGGACAAGGAGGAGACGTAGAACGTCTACACTGCCTCGACGCACTTCATCAATTCCGCAAGTGCGTGTTTAGTAGTAATCCCGTGATCTATGACAACAGTAATCCTGGTATACGCGGTAGAATTTTTTTGATTTGGGCTAGTGTATCCTACCCATATCCCTTCAGTGTTGTTGAGAGATGTTGTTTTGTGTGCGAGTGTGATACTAATACTTCTCTTCTCCTTCTTCTGGTCGACAACACACATCATGCATTTAGGTGAATGTGATGCTTCACTATTCTCCTATCTTCGGATCATCTCAAATGATTTTTCTTCACCGTTTCACCTTTTACTATCTACTGATATGGTGAAACTTTCCCCTTTACTTTGGCTGATGATGTTATTCTGAGGCTTCTTTGATATAAAAGAACAAATATTGCACATTGGTGAACATGCCCCTTTTTTTAATTAATCAATGATGTAAAGATGAATAGTGCACTTTACTTTTCCCTACTCAGAGTAAAACTAACAAAATAATATCTTTGTTTCTCTTTTATTTTATTTTTGTTTTGCATGTATGGAGACTTTGAAGATCAAGATTTAGTTTAGGAATAGATAGTTAGTCTAGGTTTTTTATTGTAATCTTTGTTTTATTCTTTTGTAAAGAATCTTATAATAATACACTTATAATTTAATAAAGTTTCATTTCATTGTAGTCTATTTCATGTAATATCTTCATTGGATATGTTTATCTCATTTTGTAATATGGTCATGGAATCTTATAATAATACACTTATAATTTAATAAAGTTTCATTTCATTGTAATCTATTTCCTGTAATATCTTTATTGGATGTTTTTATCTCATTTTGTAATATTTCATGGAATAAAGAAAATAAATAAGAATTCATTCTTATTTAAATTTCCTTGTTCTTATTATTGTTTAATATATCTTTAATAATCAAACAATATTATTAAATCATTTTGGAAAACAACTTAATATAACTAACTTCTAATTTTCAAATATTTTCCAAATGATTTAAAATTCAAATTTGAATTGAAAATATTTCCCCCCACAACTCATTGATTCCTAAAGATCATGTAAAAGTTTATAGCAGTCACTATAAAGAGCTATTCCTACCTCTAGATAGTGAAAGAAACTCTGATCTCTTTAGGTTTTTTGTTTGTCAAAAATTTATCTAGATGTTTTTACAAAGGAATGCATGCACATGCTCAGATTCCTATTTCTACCCTTCGTTGATTCCTAAATACTAGGATGTTACAATATTCAGCAACACTTGACAAATTCTACAGCATTTCAAAATTACTGATTTAGCAATAAAGACACTAAAATTCAATAGAAGTACAGAGGGAACCAGTTCTTGCTTCAGCTCTAAAAACCATGCCAACAATAAGTTTTCCCTTTTCTCCAAACACGCTCAAATCATTGGAGCAAGAAAAACTGACGATCAATTCTGCATTTGTGTGCAATGTCCTCCTCACATATTAAGATGAAACATAACCATTGTCATAATAGTTGGTCTTGGTCATATAGGGAACCGTCATATGGATACAAATATACCATACCAATACGTACTACTCATAGATCCAATCCAGCAAAGGGTTATCACAATTTTACCACCCATATATGATTAGTGGAGATAAGGCAACCATATAATTAATTACGATAGCATGCGACCAGAGAGCTAGACAGCTAGGAACTACATGAGCAGACTAGTGCATTCAGGGCAGCGAGATACATCGACCTCGACCATTCTTCCAATGGTATGTTTGGCTGCTTTCCAGAACTTCGTCCATCGAGAAGTAGCTGCCAAGTGCCCATCAGTCTAGTTAATGGCGTAGCGTCCCTAGACTTGCACTCCTTCGCTCTGTATCATGAAGAATATTGTGCCCTTTCTTCTAGCCTCGAGTTGCTTTGTGACACTCTTAGGCAATTTCTGAGTCAAAGCAAGAGATAGACGCATAATTAATAAGAGAAATAAACTGAATCATGTGAAACTTGAGAAGACATTGAGAGCATTTTATCTGCCGCCACTCACAAATATAATTTGGTGCGACCTTGAGATGACACATGTGTAGGATATGATCTGACAAGGATCTTACGTTGGTGTCTGTTCTCGGGCTGGTGCAGTAGCTGGTGCTAGTGCAGGAATAGGGACTGGTGCAAGAGATGGTGCCGCTGCCTGTGTTGGGGCTGGTGCTGGTGCGAGAGTTGGTGCCTATGCAGTTAATTGGAGAGGGGCTGGTGCAAGAGCCAGAACCGGTGCCAGCGCTGAAGCCATCAGCTTGATGCTAGATTTCTTCTTACGGGTAGGTAAGCTGACTACAGGGATGGTAGAGGAATATGAGTTGTGTGCAAGCAAAATAGCTCTTATACTCCAACAATTACTCACAATAAAGTGATCAGAGGATGTCATGAGTATACAAGAAAATTAAGTTACTACTACCTTTAATCTTTCTCCTTTGGTCAACAGGTGTCAGAGCAGGAACTAGGTCCAATGCTGGTGAGGGTGTCGGTGCCGGTTCCAGTAGCTTGATGTTGGTTACCTACTGGAGGGAGGTAAGGGGACTACAGGAGTGGTCAGAGAGTCATATGAGATGTGTACAAGAAAAATGGTTTCTTACACTCCTAGATAATGATCAGAGTATATAAGCAAATTAAGTTACTACCTCTATGATTTCTCCTACTTAGGTCAACAGGTGTTGTTGCAAGAACTGGGCTGGTGCCGGTGCCAGCAGTGGCACCCTTCTAGAAGAGGACTACACAAGTGGTAAGAGTCATACGATTAGTGAAGATAATAGTGCATAACATTTAGTCGCAAGAAAGTCATCAGAGGTTGTGATGAGTACATAAGCAAATTAATTAGTAGTACCTCTGTTCTTGGCCCTTAGGTCAAAAGGTGTTCGATGGCTTGCAAGTATCTACCCAGGCTTGCTAAAATCGAGTGCTACCTCGGCCCCTACTTCAGACCATTCTCATGGACATACTTGGACCAACCTCGGCCACCCAAATAGGTGGTGGACATCGTCAGGGAGACATCCACATCATATAGTTGCCTCTAGCCTTTTGGGTCCTTGGTATACAGAGTTAGAAACTTGTCGTTTCTGAATAGCTTGTTTATAACGGGGCAAGCAACACAAAAGACAACCTTCATGAGAAAATTGATAGAGAAGTAAGACAACAACAAGAAAAGTGAGATACATGGGTACCCTTTGCGAAAGGTGGCCATGTACCATTTTTCTTCCATCTGCCTTTGGAAGGGCATACAGGGACCCCTTTTCAATCCACAAGCTTGACAACATGACGGTAGAAGAAAGGGTTGAGCAGTTGGTGCATGGTACTGACTGAAATTAAGTGGAAAGGTTAAATTATGTAAATATCATATAAATCTAATAATATCAGACAAAATCATTGCCTGAAAAAGCAAACTTTGATGTTTGTGAACTTCTGATCAGTGTAAAGATAAGTATAGATGATAAAAATAACATGGAAAATCATAACATGTGAATTTGTGGATGTACAAATTATACCCACTTCTTAGAGAGGTCAGTGCCAACCTGGGTACTGTGTTTCCGATTCCTTGTGGGGTAGACAATGTCCGCTTTTCGTGGGGGAATGAGCAATCTACTAGACTCTACAGCTGCCTCAGCCTCCGTAGCAGCACCTTCAATCTGAGTACATAGCAATAGAGCTCAACGGTTCAATACAGTATGTAGTAGTCATATATATGACTCTGTATGAGATAGTCAAAAAGATCCAGATTTGGATTCAGATAAACACAGTGCTAGACTTAATAAAATCACACATGTTTCTGAACATCAGATAAGAATGCATGACACCAAGCAGATAATAATTAAATCATACCGCACCATGGTAAGTGGATTCATAAAAAATACCCTTCTCTTTAAGATGGTCCCTCCCAACTGGACAGTGGCCTTGCTCTTGTTTGATGAGTAGTGGTACTAGCCAGATTCTCCGACATGTAGGGTATGATGCTATTTGTCGCACCTAGAGCACCGCAAGTTCGCAGGTATGTACCACCAAGCTACAGTAAATAAAGAACAAGATGGTGTCACAGAGGCTTCCACAAAAATAGGATGCATACAGAGACAACTTTTAGCACAGGGATACATCCAGGTTGTAGACAACCACTTTCAACATGGGAAAGAATGGAAGAACACAATGAATATGCTGCTCCATTACCTCTTTAGGAAAATTTTAAGGGAACTGACGGGACCATAAATTTCTGTAGTGGCTGTGCGCTCCACTGACCCATAATTCTCCATACAGAATCTGACGCAAATCCATTGCACATTAGTAGAAATTAAAGGTTACAAAGTGAAGAACATCGACTTGGAACCCGACCAAATGCCCCAATCAGAACTGATGGGGATATGCCGAGTGGGGTATACCCAGCAGGACGTTCCCTACTAGATCATACTCTCAGCGAGTTAGTATACCCAGAAGGACGGCGACTGGACCACGACCCAAGAGGGAGCCAGGCGATTGGAAGTTGAAGGCCCAAAAGCGTAGCTACGCCCAGTCGGATTATGTTAAAACCCTCCAAGTCCTTTATAACTCGGTTGTAGATCTATAAACCCTAGCGAGGTGACTGTATATAAACCTCCTTAGGGCACGCATAACACTTATATTCCATCATACACCCCATCGACTCGCAACCTAGTCGCCGAGCTCGCCCACTGTAATCTCTCGATAATACAATCTAGCAGGAGTAGGTCTTTACCCTCCTGGATAAAATCTTGTATCTCCGCCCTCATCTCGCACCATAGATGGATGGCCGCCCTTGCCCTTCGTTCTACTACTCGCTGCCACTTGTAGCATCTGCCGTGGCCATTCCCACGACAGTGGAGCCCACCGTGGGGCCTGTCTGGTCAGGCATGTGTTCTGTGGCGAAACCTTACTTGGCCATCAACCGGACGATCGCCACCGGCAGCATGATCGCCATCGGCGAGATCCTCTAGATCTTGCCCAGCAGCTACGTCCCGGCGTCGCGCCCGGTCACGCAAAACGTCATCATGCAGGTTGGAACGATCAGCCTCTTCGTCGGCTTCACCGACATCATCATCTCAGAGGACTCAGCGCTCATCGGCGAGTCACCACCAAGCGATTGGCTCTCTGAGAGCCAGGTCCGCACTATCTACCGCCTTGCCTCCGAGTATGACTCGGCCAACAATAACGTGGCCGAGACCAACGCGGCCACGGACGATGCGGCTCTCCACGATGACGACGACTCGGCGACTCCGGCTTCAATCGTCGGATCCATTGTCGCCGCGTCACCGGCAGGCTCCATCACCCAAGTCTCCAACATTGGGGATTTCGAGGATCCATCCATCCTCGGGATCTTTGACTCTGACTCCGGATCAGAGAACTCCGACAACCTCTATGTCGGATCTGGTCGCTTCATCGCGACCTACATAGCGAGCGGCCCGAGTGCCCCGCCAAACCCCTTCTCAACGCCGATCCCGCCAACCGCGATGGTGGGGGAAGTCGAGGAAGACCGCATGCGCCTAGAGGAGGCGATGCACAAGGAACAAGACGAGAGCGATTTTTTTGCCTCGAGCAAGCCAAGGCACATGAGCTATCGCTCTACCACCAGCGCCGCATCAGGACGTGCCTGAACCCCACCATTCAGGGACGTGCCCTGAACTTCGACGACGACAACAACCCTGCTCGCATGGCCAATCGCGCGATCTGCGAGAATGTGCCGCCAGGCTTCAGCGCCCGGCCACCACCAGGCGCACCAGCGAGTGGAGCTCCCCCACCACGACCAGGCCGCACGCCCCCTCCCAACCAGCCGATAGTCCTCATCTCTCTGCAAGAGCGGCACGCGAACTGCCTCCCGCTATACTCCACCCCGATGGACAATTTCATCACGGGACAAGCAGTAGTCGCCAACTTCAACATCACAAGAGAGGGCACGCTGCAAATCCAGTATGCCAAGGCCCTACTCGCCAAGGCCGTCGAGAAGCAATTCGCAGGAGCCTACTCGCGGGGGCGCATGTACTCTCGCTCCTCCGCATGCAGGACAGCCTCGAGCGGCCTCCCATCAATGGCAAACACCCTCAACTGCCCGCCCCCCCGATCCCCTACAGCACCAGCCATGGATCGCACATCCAGCTCTATCCACCAATGACCCGTGGCCGCTGAACAACATGGTCGCTGCCAAGGGGCAGCTTATTGACGCGCGGACCCACATCATCAAAAACTACAGCTGGTGTGCACGCCAGCCGAATGACCTGAGGCACACCCTCACCAACCGCAAAAACGGCGAGCCAAGGGGATCGCTCAGCCGAGTCGGCCCCAGTGCTTCAGACCGATGATCCTAGGCTTAAAGTACCCGGCAAACTTCAAAGCGCCGAAGGAGATCGAAAAATGCGATCCCACGAATGATCTGGTCATATGGTTGGACACATACATCGTGGCAATGGGAATCGCCGGCCATACCGACCTCCTTGCTGCTCGCTACCTCCGCCTGATGATGGAGGGAGCGACTCGGCAATGGATCAACACCCTCCCCGTGGATAGCATCGATTCCTAGGAGGACATGCGCGAGGCCTTCATGAGGTACTTCAAGGGATCCTACAACCGCGCCACCACCATCGAGGACCTGGAGCGATGCGTCCAGGGACCCCGCAAGACGATCCGCAATTGGGTCTGTAACATCCCTAAAATCACATTTCAAACTTATGCATATCATCCATGCATCCATAATCATTTAGAGCTTCATTTCAGAAAACCATTTCAAAACAGGAGCATATGAGCACATTATTTTATGTGATCAGCATTTGAAACAAATTCTACTCTCTAATGAGAGATTATTGTTCATGAAACCAAACTTTGTTGTCTTATTACTCTTAGGATTATTTTGCTAAGATTCTAGGGTTTAAACCAAAAATTTCAAAGCAAATACAATTTGAAAACCAATTTCAAAACCAATATCAAACAAGTGCTATGTCACTGTTTATTCTATTTTATTTAAAATGACCAAACCAATTCAAAGTGACCACTTGGTTTTATGCCCAGATTTGTGACTATTGCACACTGCAAAAATCCTGAAAAGATTTGAATTCAAATAGAGTTTGAAATCATTTGAAATTCATTCTAGAAAATCAAATCAGAAATAGAAAAGGAAAAAGGCCAGCGCCAGGGTTTGAGCCCATCAACAGATCCAGCCCAGCTAGCCCACCCGGGTTCCCTCTCTCTCTCTCTTTCACTCACAGACGCACCCGCGGAGAGACTGACGCTAGGACCCCACCCCCACTCTGTTTCTCTCGCAGACAACTGGGCCCCGTCAACGTCACCGTCGTCTTCCCCAAAATCTCGCGAAGAACACGTCGCACTAGCCGTTGCTGGCGTTGATTCCACGGCGTAATTGCCATTGATTCTGCAGGCGTTTCTTGTCGAGCCCTTGCCTACTTAAACTCCTCTACACCACGGCAATTTCCCCTCACTCAATTTTCTCTCCACGCCACCAGGTTGTTCGCAACTCGCCAAACACCGCCGTAGCTCCGACGACCTCCGGGCGTGCGATTCCGGTAAGACCCTGTCGCCCCTTGCTGTCTAAGTTGGCCAGAATGATCACAACATCCATGCGCATCTTCTCAACCTATTGGTGCATGCTAGGACCATCTGGAGACTCGCCAACGACGACGACTGCAAGCACCCGACGCCTTCTTCTTCTCCGGCGATAGATTGCGGTAAGCACTGAGCGCCCCTTGACCTCTCTCGCATACGACTAGGTTCGCCTTGTCCTTGCGCAGCTACTGATGCCTCTGGTTGGTGCTAGGAAGGCCCAGAGCGTCGGCAACAACTTCGTCTGCAACCACCCGACGCCGTGCACAACTCCGACGAGCTCCCTCAGCCACTACAGTGCGCCCCTTGACCAGCCATCACCACCTTGAGCATCAGCATCACACGGCGAGCTCGGTAAGCCCCTTCCCCCTCTCCCGCGCGACCTAGAACGCCAGCTCCGCCACTGACAGAGGCTCCGCCGCCTGTCGCCGCCGCTAGCGCCGCCACTAGACGGTCAGGCTGCTCAGGAACGTTGGATCCAGATCGTGCGGATAGGATAGAACGCGAGCGAAGCGGTAAGATTAGATCTGAGCCGCACAATTAAGTTAGATCTAGCGGCTCAGAAACGTGATCCGACGCGAAACGGTACGCGCCAATCAGAGCGTGACGCGTGGCTAGGGTTTAGGTTTAAAACAGAATTTGAATCAGATTATTGTTTGAATTTGATTTAGCTATAACTTTTGATCCCCACGTTAGAATTTGACAAATTTTATACCGTTGGAATCAGGAGAGCAAGCTCTTTCTGGTTATGCAATGTGTATAAAGTTTAGCTTCTGTTAAAAAGGTTTTATTTGCAGAAACATGTATAGGGCTTATTTGAGTATATGAAATGATTAGGAATTGTTTTAAGGGTTAAGTAATTATTGTTTGGCAAGTTTTTGACTTGTTTAGAACTCAGTACTATGCACTTGCTTGGTTCAGTTTTGAAAATCATCACTTAGCATTTTGCATGCATGCATATATTTTTGATTGTATATGTTTGGTGTGTAATTTGTGGCTACCATTTCTTGTGTAGATTTTGGTGCTAGTGATTGTGATTGTGAGGAGTGCTACTCTCCCAACTACCAAGGCAAGTGGTACTTCATGAATATTATCATTCCTATGTTTTATACTAAGCATTAGAAATATTTTGCTAAGTCGTGCATGATACTATTTTTTCTTATATTCCATGTTGGGAAATCCTAAGTAGTTGTAGAATTGCTAGGGAATTTCTAAGTTAAGTTACTATCTATGCCATGCTTAGCCTAGCTAGTAGCAAACAAGGGTGGTGAAATATACATGCTATGATGAAAATATTTCTAAGTCTTTGGACTTGTGTTTTACCTAATAAAACAACTAAGTTAATGAAACACCTGGATGGAATGGAAGGTTTGGTTTATGTTGAGTGGTTACACAAGGCCCATTTTTATGGTTTACCTTGTGTATCTCACTTGTGGTAAGCCACCCAGGAACAAAGAGATTTTAAAGGCCAAGTGTTAAGAAGCTTCTAGTGCAGCCACTTGGCAATATGGGCTCTGCCTGGACCATATAGGTTGTTAGAACTTAGCCATTTGGACAGTTGGTGGTAGTGGGAATGATAGGTTGGAGCGCGTCCATTTGGTCTAAGGAAAGGCTTCTGAAAGGTCCTGTATTGGTGAAACCAAGTCTGGTGGGGAAAGTGCACAACCTCTGCAGATGGAAAAATCTAAGTACTTAGCCAAGTCCATGGCAATGGACAACTTGAGCATCAAGGCATGGAAGCTATCAAGAATCTCCTCATCCCAATTTCTAAGTAAAAACTTGTGGGTGAACAAGGGTGAAGGACCTCAATGTCTATTGGTGGTTCCTTGGGAAAAGTTTTGACAAAGAAAAACTTAGTGATTTCAACTAATAGGCAAAATATATTTTAAGCAAAGCAAGCCAAGCTACACTTAGCCAAATTGCGTATAGTATCTAGTCCACTTAAAATTATACTAAGGTATCACTTGCCAATACTATTCCAAAGTATTGACCCACTGTGGCTGTAACTTGTGATGTTGCAGGTTACTCTGATGAGGATTAGGTGTCATGAGTCTACACTCAACATGTTTGCCTGTGGCACATGAAGATGAAGAATTTTATTTATTTACCTATTCAAACTCTTGTATTAGGCCCGTGGCCTTGGAGTTGTAAAGACTATGTTTATCTCTGGAATGGATGTAATAAATGACCTTTGTATCTGTGTACTTCATCTTAAACTGTGGATGCTACCAATGATCCAGGGACTAGCATTGCAATCATAGGGATCCTTTTCCTTTATAAAGGAGGGATCTTACAGATGGTATCAGAGCACTATGTTTCCTGTAGGATTATGACCCTAGGATTGGAAACCACTAAGGAAAAAAAAATTCAACAGCTTCTACACTTGTCTATTCTTCTCGTAAAACTTTTCTAATCTTCTCTCTCATCTCTATTTGTAGATGAACTCCATCAACGAAGCCGTGAGGAAAGGACCACTCATGACAATGACTTTGGAGTGTGAGACAGAATTCCCCAAGGCTCTCAAGGACCTCATGGTTGCATTAGAAATACAAGGTGCAGCTGTGTAGTTTTCCTATGATGGATGAAGGAGTGGAATACTGGTGGGTGCAACTTCACTTGTATAAAAACAAGGAAGACAACCACCAGGAAAAAGGTTTCTGCATGTTCACCAATTCAGTGGTGCACACTACATTCTTTGAATCAGCAAAGGATGCAGCTTGGAAGACCATCAAAGAACTTGGTGATAGAGTCAAGTGCAGAATGCTCAACCTCCAGAATGATCTAAAGAAAGAGAAGGAACATACCCAAGAGTTGGAAGCTACCAACCAAACCTTAAGAGGAGACATTATAGACTTAGTGATGGAGTCATGTGAGCAAGATAGGTTGATTGCTTCTAGAAACATTGTGTTATCCAACAGATCCAGTGAGACAGGATTGTAAACGTACTTCGTTAGTTGGACCACCACTTATCACCTTATTTTCCAAAATGTTGCTTTAAAATAAGTTGAACCTTGGTTGTTGTAATGGATCCATGTATGCTATGACTTGCGTGATTTGATTTCCAAGGATATGTATGTGATATTTTGTCTTTTGTTTTATCTTGAATTGTGTTGTTCTAACTTTTCTATCTTATAAATAGATGCCTACTGTTACCATCAGCACTGTTGAGGAGTTCCAGGTTACTCGCTTTGGTCCTCGTATTGTTGAGCTTACTACTTTGCTCAATCTCCCTCTTCCCACCATCATGGTGCTTCCCCTCACCAAGTTTGAGAGGAAGGACCTCTGGGGCTTCAAGGTCAACCAGCCCGGACGCCAGACAGAGCCTACCACGGAGGCCATTGTCTTCAAGCTCATGCACGATGACAAGGAGAAAGGCCTTGAGGTAGTTATGCAGGATCTGATAGGACGTCTGCTGGGGAGACACTCCCGACAGGTTAGAGGTACTCACTTCCACGTCTTCGGTAGACGTGATGAGGATGGAGAGTCCATCGACTTCGAGGACGATTCGAGGGACGCAGCAGAGCCGATTCGCTTGTACCTCCAGGACTTAGAGTCTCTCATTAGGCACGTGGACACTGACAGGACCAACGTCATGCTCAACAATGACGAGCTCCAGGTGCAGCTTCGCGAGAAGGACAAGCTCTTCGCGGAGCAAGACGAGATAGTCAAGAAAATGGAGGCGAAGTTCGAGAGCCAGGACAGGAAGTTCAAGAGTCAGGAGAAGCGTGTCCAGGATAGGAACAAGAAGATCCGGGACATGGCTAAAGAACTGCAGTCCAAGGACTTTGAGCTCGAGCAGCAGCAGACGGTGATTGAGAGGCTTCGTTCCCAGAAGAGGGCTCTCAAGGCCAAGATAGAGACCTTGACCACTAGTGTCGAGGAATACAAGACCGCGATGGAGAACGCAGGTCTTACCTTTGTCGAGGAGGAGATTGATGCCGAGGAGTAGATTTGACTACTCGTTTATCATTTATTATCATACTTGTTGTTTGAGAACTTGTTATTTGACCATCCGACATGTGGATGGCTTGCTACTTGTGTGTTTTACTTTGCGAACTTGTTATTTTGTTGTTGAACCTTTATCATTGTGTTGCATGCTTTGTGTTTTCTTATGTGATGTAATGTGCATGAAAGCATCTATGGGTATCTCATTCTTATCTCTATTGAACAAACCACAGATGCGTCCCCGTCGTGCAAACCCCAACCCCAACAACAACAACAACAACATCACTCCAGAAATGCAACAAATGATGACCGCTCAAACTCAGCTAATGCAGATGATGACGACGTTCATCCAGAACCAAAACAACAACAAAAACAACAATAACAACAACAACAATAACAACAACAACAACCCACCGGGTTTTGATATGCTTACCAGGTTCTTGAGATTGAGGCCAGCAAAGTTCTCAGGAACGACTGATCCCATGGTAGCCAATGATTGGCTACGCTTAGTGAACAAGGACTTGGTAACCGTGGGCTGTACGGATGCTGAAAAGGTCAGATTTGCAGCACATCTGCTGCAAGGACCAGCCGCCACTTGGTGGGACAACTTCCAGATCACCACTCCCATAGAAGATGTGACATGGGCTATCTTTGAGGATGGATTTCGCACTGCTCATATCTCATCTAGAGTGATGAGTCTGAAAAAGAAAGAGTTCCATAATCTGAAGCAGCGCCACCGCAGCGTGGCTGAATATATTGAGGAGTTCAACAATCTGGCGTGTTATGCACCGGATGAAGTTGACACCGATGCTAAGAGAAAGGAAAAATTTCTTGAAGGCTTGAATGATGAGCTGAACCTGCAGCTGGCTGTAGCATATGTTCCCACTTATCAGTCTCTCTGTGACAAGGCTGTTATTTTGGAGAACAAAATGAAACAAGTTGAGAGCAGGAAGAGAAAGCACTCGGACAAGCACAGCTCGGGATCGTCTCACAAATGTTCCCATCATGATGCCAGTGGAAGATCAGGATCCCACAAGCATGGGAAGTTCAACAAGCACCACAACCACAACCGTCATGGCAACAAGCACCACCGTAGTCATGACAATGACAAGTACAAGAATCACAAGGGTGGATACAAGAGCCACCACAGTGGTAATGGAAGTGGAAGTGGAAGTCAGCCTGTCAAGAAAGACATAAGTCAGGTTGAATGTTTCAAGTGCAAGAAGATGGGGCATTATGCAAATGAATGCCCAGAAAAGAAAATTGAAGGACCCAATAAGCCCAACCCTTTTTAGAAGGGACAGGTGAACCACAACAGTGTGGAGGAGGTCTATGAGGAGCCTGATGCTGTTGCTGGTAAGTTCAGACTCAATTCTATTCCAACATTTGTTCTTTTTTATACTGGAGCATCGCATTCATTCATATCAAAAGAATTTGTTGATAGAAATGGGTTTCCAACTTAAAACATTGGGTCTCCAATAAAATTTAGTTCTCCGGGTGGAGATATGATAGTAAGTCTTGGATGCCGGGATCTAGTAATAGAGTTTGGGAAGCATAAATTTCCAGTGAGTCTGATAATACTAGATTCCCAAGGACTGGATGTAATCTTGGGAATGGATTGGATGGCTAATTATGAAGGAGTACTAGATTGTGATAATCGTACTGTTGCAAAACGGATTAAATTCAAGTCCAACTTTGAATCAAAAGGAAGTAAGCTTAATTCTCTTAAGGGGGTTAGCATGGACAATGTGCCAATTGTGAGTGAGTATCCGGATGTGTTTCCGGAAGAATTGCCAGGAATGCCACCAGATAGAGATGTGGAGTTTCTTATAGATTTGGTACCAGGGTCTGGACCAATAGCAAAGAGACCATATAAAATGTCAGTTGATGAACTGAAAGAACTCAAGAAACAACTTGGAGAACAGTTGCAGAAAGGATTTATTCAACCAAGTTCTTCATCTTGGGGAGCCCCAGTTTTGTTCGTGGAGAAGAAAGATAGAAGTCAAAGGTTATGCATAGATTACCGTTCACTCAACGAGGTGACTATCAAGAACAAATACCCTTTGCCTAGAATCAATGACTTGTTTGATCAGCTAGAAGGAGCATCTGTGTTCTCAAAGATTGATCTCCGGTCAGGCTATTTTCAACTCAAGATAAGAGAACAAGACATACCTAAGACAGCTTTCACTACAAGGTATGGATTGTATGAGTATACCGTAATGCCTTTTGGTTTGACCAATGCTCCAGCATACTTCATGAATATGATGAACAAGGTTTTCATGGAATTCCTTGACAAATTTATTGTCGTCTTCATCGATGACATCTTAGTCTACTCCAAGAGCAAAGAAGAGCATGAAGGACATTTGCGTTTGATACTTGAGAAGTTAAGAGAACATAAACTTTATGCCAAATTCAGCAAGTGTGAATTCTGGTTGAATGAAGTTGGTTTTCTAGGACATGTTATGACAAAGGATGGTGTAGCAGTTGATCCTGCTAAAGTTTCAGCTGTAACTGAATGGGAATCTCCCAAGTCAGTGAAAGAGGTTCGTAGTTTCCTTGGCTTAGCAGGTTACTACAGAAGGTTCATTGAAAATTTCTCCAAGGTAGCTAAGCCTATGACTGAATTGCTAAAGAAAGACAAGAAGTTTGCTTGGTCTGAAGGTTGTGAACTCAGCTTTCAGGAATTGAAGAAGAGACTTGTGACAGCACTAGTCTTGTGTCTGCCAGATTTGGAAAAAGATTTCCAAGTATATTGTGATGCATCTCATCAGGGTTTGGGTGCAGTACTTATGCAAGACGGTAAAGTTGTGCCGTATGCTTCGAGACAACTCAAAACTCATGAAGTGAACTATCCTACTCATGATTTAGAGTTAGCCTCTGTTGTCCATGCACTCAAAACATGGAGACAATATCTTTTAGGAAAGCGTTGTGAAGTGTTCACATATCACAAAAGTTTGAAGTATATCTTCACCCAGAAGGAAATTAATATGAGACAAAGAAGATGGCTAGAACTTATCAAGGACTATGACATAAGTTTGCAATACCACCCCGGTAAAGCAAATGTTGTAGCAGATGCTCTAAGTCGTCAGGTTTTTGTGAATGGCCTTACCAAAGGAGAATTGCCAGATGATTTGTGTGCCCAATTCAGAAAACTCAGATTGGAGATTGTGCCTGAAGAACATCTCATGACTTTGGATGTTCAGCCCACTCTGTTGGACAAGATCAAAGAAGCTCAGAAGATTGATAAAGAAATCGAAGAGATTAAAGAAAAGATTGGCAAAGGAAAAGCCAAAGGGTTCCATGAAGACGAACAGGGTACATTATGGCATGGGAAACGTATCTGTGTTCCACAAGATCCAGATCTTTGGAAACTAATTTTGCAAGAAGCACACAACTCACCGTATTCCATTCATCCGGGTAACACCAAAATGTACATGGACATGAAAGAAAGATTTTGGTGGAATAACTCAAGAAGGACATCGCCGAACATATTGCTTTGTGTGATGTGTGTAGTAGAGTGAAAGCGGAACATCAGAAACCAGCAGGTTTGCTTCAACCACTACCTATTCCTGATTGGAAGTGGGACAAGATTGGTATGGATTTCATTACCGGATTACCAAGGACCAGATCAGGATATGATTCTATTTGGGTAGTAGTGGATCGCCTAACTAAAGTGGCTCATTTCATACCCGTGAAGACAACCTATACAAGTGCTAAGTTAGCAAGAATTTACATGAGTAGAATTGTATGCCTACATGGAGTGCCGAAGAGTATTGTGTCTGATAGGGGAACTCAATTCACTTCCCATTTTTGGAGACAGTTACATGAGTCATTGGGAACGAGGTTGGAATTCAGTACTGCTTTTCATCCTCAAACCAATGGACAAACAGAAAGGACTAATCAGATTCTTGAAGACATGTTGAGGGCATGTGCCTTAGACTATGGATCCAGTTGGGATGAAAGTCTGCCTTACGCAGAATTTTCTTAGAACAACAGCTATCAAGCCAGTATTGAGATGGCACCATTTGAGTTTCTCTACGGAAGAAAGTGTACCACCCCATTGTTATGGAATGGTGTGGGAGAAAGAAGTTTATTCGGACCAGATCTTATCAAGGAAGCCAAAGAGAAGGTCAAGTTGGTTAAGGACAGATTGAAGATAGCACAGTCCCGACAGAAAAGTTACGCAGATCCTACGCGTAGAGAAGTCACCTACAAAGTTGGTGATAGAGCCTATCTTAGGGTGTCACCACTTCGTGGAGTGAAGAGATTCGGAGTCAAAGGAAAATTGGCACCAAGATATGTTGGACCATTCAAGATTCTGAGTCGTAAAGGAGAAGTTGCCTATGAAATAGAACTGCCAGAATCTCTGTCAGCTGTCCATAATGTGTTTCATGTGAGTCAACTTAAGAAATGTCATCCAGAAATGGAAGAAACTTCTTTGAAGGATACCATACCTTTGGAGGAGGTTCAACTGGAAAGTGATCTCACTTATGAAGAGAAACCTATCAAGATTCTTGAGACTGCAGAAAGAGTCACACGGACTAAGACTATCAAGTTCTGCAAAGTGCAGTGGAATCATCATTCCGAAGAGGAAGCAACATGGGAAAGAGAAGATGATCTTCGAAAAGACCACCCTCACCTATTTGCTAGCCAATCCGAATCTCGAGGGCGAGATTCACCTTAAGGGGGTTAGATTTGTAACATCCCTAAAATCACATTTCAAACCTATGCATATCATCCATGCATCCATAATAATTTAGAGCTTCATTTCAGAAAACCATTTCAAAACAGGAGCATATGAGCTCATTATTTTATGTGATCAGCATTTGAAACAAATGCTACTCTCTAATGAGATATTGTTGTTCATGAAACCAAACTTTGTTGTCTTATTACTCTCAGGATTGTTTTGCTAAGATTTCTAGGGTTTAAACCAAAAATTTCAAAGCAAATACAATTTGAAAACCAATTTCAAAACCAATATCAAACAAGTGCTATGTCACTGTTTATTCTATTTTATTTCAAATGACCAAACCAATTCAAAGTGACCACTTTGTTTTATGCCCAGATTTGTGACTATTGCACACTGCAAAAATCCTGAAAAGATTTGAATTCAAATAGAGTTTGAAATCATTTGAAATTCATTCTAGAAAATCAAATCAGAAATAGAAAAGGAAAAAGGCCAGCGCCAGGGTTTGAGCCCATCAACAGATCCAGCCCAGCTAGCCCATCCGGGTTCCCTCTCTCTCTCTTTCACTCACAGACGCACCCGCGGAGAGACTGACGCTAGGACCCCACCCCCACTCTGTTTCTCTCGCAGACAACTGGGCCCCGTCAACGTCACCGTCGTCTTCCCCAAAATCTCGCGAAGAACACGTCGCACTAGCCGTTGCTGGCGTTGATTCCACGGCGTAATTGCCATTGTTTCTGCAGGCGTTTCTTGTCGAGCCCTTGCCTACTTAAACTCCTCTACACCACGGCAATTTCCCCTCACTCAATTTTCTCTCCACGCCACCAGGTTGTTCGCAACTCGCCAAACACCGTCGTAGCTCCGACGACCTTCGGGCGTGCGATTCCGGTAAGACCCTGTCGCCCCTTGCTGTCTAAGTTGGCCAGAATGATCACAACATCCATGCGCATCTTCTCAACCTATTGGTGCATGCTAGGACCATCTGGAGACTCGCCAACGACGACGAATGCAAGCACCCGACGTCTTCTTCTTCTCCGGCGATAGATTGCGGTAAGCACTGAGCGCCCCTTGACCTCTCTCGCATACGACTAGGTTCGCCTTGTCCTTGCGCAGCTACTGATGCCTCTGGTTGGTGCTAGGAAGGCCCAGAGCGTCGGCAACAACTTCGTCTGCAACCACCCGACGCCGTGCACAACTCCGACGAGCTCCCTCAGCCACTACAGCGCGCCCCTTGACCAGCCATCACCACCTTGAGCATCAGCATCACACGGCGAGCTCGGTAAGCCCCTTCCCCCTCTCCCGCGCGACCTAGAACGCCAGCTCCGCCACTGACAGAGGCTCCGCCGCCTGTCGCCGCCGCTAGCGCCACCACTAGACGGTCAGGCTGCTCAGGAACGTTGGATCCAGATCGTGCGGATAGGATAGAACGCGAGCGAAGCGGTAAGATTAGATCTGAGCCGCACAATTAAGTTAGATCTAGCGTCTCAGAAACGTGATCCGACGCGAAACGGTACGCGCCAATCAGAGCGTGACGCGTGGCTAGGGTTTAGGTTTAAAACAGAATTTGAATCAGATTATTGTTTGAATTTGATTTAGCTATAACTTTTGATCCCCACGTTAGAATTTGACAAATTTTATACCGTTGGAATCAGGAGAGCAAGCTCTTTCTGGTTATGCAATGTGTATAAAGTTTAGCTTCTGTTAAAAAGGTTTTATTTGCAGAAACATGTATAGGGATTATTTGAGTATATGAAATGATTAGGAATTGTTTTAAGGGTTAAGTAATTATTGTTTGGCAAGTTTTTGACTTGTTTAGGACTCAGTACTATGCACTTGCTTGGTTGAGTTTTGAAAATCATCACTTAGCATTTTGCATGCATGCATATATTTTTGATTGTATATGTTTGGTGTGTAATTTGTGGCTACCATTTCTTGTGTAGATTTTGGTGCTAGTGATTGTGATTGTGAGGAGTGCTACTCTCCCAACTACCAAGGCAAGTGGTACTTCATGAATATTATCATTCCTATGTTTTATACTAAGCATTAGAAATATTTTGCTAAGTCATGCATGATACTATTTTTGCTTATATGCCATGTTGGGAAATCCTAAGTAGTTGTAGAATTGCTAGGGAATTTCTAAGTTAAGTTACTATCTATGCCATGCTTAGCCTAGCTAGTAGCAAACAAGGGTGGTGAAATATACATGCTTTGATGAAAATATTTCTAAGTATTTGGACTGGTGTTTTACCTAATAAAACAACTAAGTTAATGAAACACCTGGGTGGAATGGAAGGTTTGGTTTATGTTGAGTTGTTACACAAGGCCCATTTTTATGGTTTACCTTGTGTATCTCACTTGTGGTAAGCCACCCAGGAACAAAGAGATTTTAGAGGCCAAGTGTTAAGAAGCTTCTAGTGCAGCCACTTGGCAATATGGGATCTGCCTGGACCATATAGGTTGCTAGAACTTAGCCATTTGGACAGTTGGTGGTAGTGGGAATGATAGGTTGGAGCGCGTCCATTTGGTCTAAGGAAAGGCTTCTGAAAGGTCCTGTCTTGGTGAAACCAAGTCTGGTGGGGAAAGTGCACAACCTCTGCAGATGGAAAAATATAAGTACTTAGCCAAGTCCATGGCAATGGACAACTTGAGCATCAAGGCATGGAAACTATCAAGAATCTCCTCATCCCAATTTCTAAGTAAAAACTTGTGGGTGAACAAGGGTGAAGGACCTCAATGTCTATTGGCGGTTCCTTGGGAAAAGTTTTGACAAAGAAAAACTTAGTGATTTCAACTAATAGGCAAAATATATTTTAAGCAAAGCAAGCCAAGCTACACTTAGCCAAATTGCATATAGTATCTAGTCCACTTAAAATTATACTATGGTATCACTTGCCAATACTATTCCAAAGTATTGACCCACTGTGGCTGTAACTTGTGATGTTGCAGGTTACTCTGATGAGGATTAGGTGTCATGAGTCTACACTCAACATGTTTGCCTGTGGCACATGAAGATGAAGACTTTTATTTATTTACCTATTCAAACTCTTGTATTAGGCCTGTGGCCTTGGAGTTGTAAAGACTATGTTTATCTCTGGAATGGATGTAATAAATGACCTTTGTATCTGTGTACTTCATCTTAAACTATGGATGCTAACAATGATCCAGGGACTAGCATTGCAATCATAGGGATCCTTTTCCTTTATAAAGGAGGGATATTACAGGGTCCAATGGTGGCAAGACCTGTGGATCAACACGGCTGGCATCCACCCGGACACGTCGATCCACTGCTTCAAAAACTCGGGCCGTTACGAGCCCCTGGTCACCAAGATCAAGCGTGTGTACAAGATGCTCGATAACATACCAGACCTCCTCGAGATCGCCAAGGGGTACGCGGAGGAAGATCCGAACCAACAAACCAACGATGAGTCGAGTGGAAATTGCCGCCCAAGCGTCCACGACAATGGCAGGCAAAGCAAGCTGCGCTACAACAACACTCGCCTCACCAGGAAGCGCCACGGTGATGGGCGAGTCGACTCTGTTGCCAACGCCTGCTACGCGCCACGCGACCCCAAGTTCTTCTGCCGCGACGGAGGCCAACACCGCGATGGTGGAAACTACCGAGCGAGGCGGAAATTTGACCCCATAGCTCTCCTCAACCAACCCTGTGTGTTCCACAGTAGGGAGGGGATGCCCACCATGCACACGACCGCTGACTGCCACTCCCTAAAGAATAGCGGTGACCATGCCCCGATCCCCAATTCAAAGGAAATCAGTCACCCCCGCCCCCACCCCACCTACCCCCACCTCCACCCCTACCCCAATGGACCAATCGATCAGAGCAGAGGAGGGAAAATACGCTTATTAGGTGAACAGATCCCTATTAGGTGACACTTGCTTGCTTGCCTGATGATGGGAGCTAGCGATTGGAGATTGCTGGTCGGAGAAAAAGAAGGGAAGAAGGGGCAATGTACTTCTGAGTTTCGACAATGAGCTCTAACAAACTCAATAAATCGTACAACATCAAAGATATGTTTAGGGCTTCCTAATGGAGCAACCTGCATCCCAAATATCTCCATATATTTAATTATGACTTACAACATTGGTTCTTAATTACTAAAATTAAAGCAGGAAACAAATAGATGGAGTAAATAAACTATATATGACCATGCATTTCAGCAAACATATTGCTAGCAATAATCGGCGAAGGTACTTAAGTACATAGATCAACCCTAGAATCAACTATGACCATGTAGATCGAGGACAAATTAAACTATGTATTCGAGGAGGAGGATCGTGTGAAATGGAAATAAATTGCCAACCAATCGAGCTAGATATAGAAGGACTGCCGTGGGATCCACGTGACCACCAGTGCATCTCAAGAACACCGATGGGTAGGGAAAGCTTCTTCGGGCGCACGGTGGTGAGATGAGGAGCGGCAGTGAGTGCGTCTGTTTCATGGGATTCCAAGGGGGTGAGGGTCTAGGGACGGAGTGTGGATGTTAACACAACGCGAAGGGGTGGGGAGGGATAACTTTGAAAATTCCAACCTACCCTGCTTTGGGCACCACCATATACTTGCCCCCCCCCCCCCCGTCAGTGACCATAGATCAAAATTGACCAATTTTGGCTAAACCGAGATGAACTACTTAAAGTGGCAAAATCAGCACGGAAACTTGAATATTCATGAAACTCATGCATTTTCGTTAAATATATATATTAATTTGTGTGACATTATGGAAGGTGGAATTTTGAGCCATATCTTATCTTATCTTACCACTTTGAATATTGATCATTTGATCAAGACTAGTGAATCCCAACATTGCTAGCCGTCGGATCTTCATTTCCATTCTATTAGCATATAATGCTAGAAGATACTATTGATAGTCTTTAGCACAATAAACACTAGGCACAAACCTCAAAACACACTTCTCCATAATTTTAGAGTCTTCTCCATCATTTCCCTAGACCATGTTACCAAAATTGACATGTTTTTAGTAAACTTCCATATTGTCAATTTATTACAAGAATTTAGCCAGTAAGATTGATAGGGTTTATACATTAAACAGGTTACTATGTGTGACAATTGATATGATGCCATATTGAGCCATAATCTTTGAAGTTGTTTCAGAACCAAAAATAATGTTGTCACTCGGAAAAATAATAAAAATTAAAAATTGGATTTCCCTTTGTAAGCAAAACTTGATTGGCCAAGATGCATCCAATGTACGGAGTAAAAAACATGGACATGGTATGAGCAACTATGGTTGTGTAGGTCAAAAAAAGAAAATATGGTTATGACCTTGGTCATCTTGTTTGAAAGATAGCAGATGTCTATCAACTCATTAAATGCTGGAAGAGTACATGCGTCTGGGTCTATCTGACAGGGACCGCATCCCCCAAGTGGGAATGGGAGCAGCATAGCTTAGAAGATTCATCTTCAAAATATCGAGAGAGTGCCGAAATATCCCTCCCATCCATTCAAACACTCTGCCCATTCATTCAAACATCTAGCCCCAAACATACTTCGCCTTTTTTAGAATGCAAAATTCCTCTTCTATCCTTGCTCCGGAAACAAGAAGTCGAGTAGCAATGCAATAATAAAGGAATATAGGTGGTAATTTTGCATTATCCCACATGCATGACCCCATCAACGTGGTTCCCTGACCTTCTTAAATTAGTGTATTTACCTGCCCTCCCCTCTGGCCTTACACTAACTTTGTGGACCCACAATGCATATGACCCACATGTCAGTGACCGAGAATTACGAGAAGTAGACATTCCCAATGTTTGTAGTAAATAATTCGAACATTTTTCATTAAGCCGAGATAAACTCATTAAAGTCGGCTAAACTGGCTCGAGAACTTGAAAATTTTAAGAAACTTGGGCATTATTCGTCAAATAATTCATACTTGGTGATAAAATTGGTGCGGTGAAACTTTGAACCATAAAATTGGTGCGGTGATAAAATTGGTTATGCCATTGTATTCCACAAATATAACCACAAAGTTTGAACATTATTGAAAATTCTCGAAACACTAAACCCCTAAACCCTATAACCCTAAACACTAATAAACCCCTAAACCCTGACCAAGCAGTTACCATGCACTTGTAGATCAAATTTGAGATACTTCCATTGAATTGGGCAACGCCATTCTATGCGACAAATATATGCATAGATCTTGAACATTATTGAAAATTTGAGATACTTCCATTAAATTGCAGTAACGCCATTGTATTCCACAAATATAAGCATAAATATTGAATATTATTGAAAATTCCCGAAACCCCTAAACGACCTTGAATAAGCAGGTATATCATCGACTTATAGATCAACATTTGAGATATACTTTCATTAAATTACGCTAAAGCCATTCTATTCCATGAATCTAAGCATAAATCTTGAACATTATTGAACATACCCTAAAACCTAAACCTTAAACCACTAAACGACCCTGATCAAGTAGGTAAATATCATCCACTTATAGATCAACATTTGAGATATTCTTTCATTAAATTATGCTAAAGCCATTCCATTCCACGAATCTAGGCATAAAGCTTGAACATTATTGAAAAAACCCTAAAACCCAAACCGTAAACCCCTAAACCCTTTGACCATAAACCCGAACCAAGAAGGCATCATGCGCTTATATATCAAAATTTGAGATACTTCCATTAAATTGCGCTAACGCCTTTCTATTTCACGAATATAGGCATATAGCTGGAACATTATTAAAAATTCACTAAACCCTAACCCCCTAAAACCTAAACACTAAGCCCTATCTCCCTAAACCCTAAAAACCATAAACCCTCAGCACCTAACCCTGACCAAGAAGGTATCATGCACTATAGACCAAAATTTGAGAGGCTTTAATTGTTAAATTGTTGCTAAGTCACTCTATTCCATGAATATAAGCATAAAGTTCGAACTTTATTGAAAATTCCTGAAACCCTAAACCTAAATCCCTAAATAAACCTATTTAAGCCCTAAAACCCTAAACACAAAACCCTAAACCCTAAACCGTAAACACTAAACCCTTAAACCCTAACAAAGAAGCTATCATATGCACACTTAAAGATGAAATTTTCACATAATTTTATCAATTTGTGTAACGCCATTCTATTCGACGAACATAAGCGTAAAGCTTGAAAATTATTGAATATTCCCCAAACCCTCAACCCTAAAGAACCCCTAAAACTTAAACCCTTAACCCACATACACCTAACCAAGCAGGTATCATGCACTTATAAATCCAAATTTGAGATACTTTCATTAAATTGTGGTAGCGCTATTCTATTCCCTGAATATAAGCATAAAAGATTGAACATTGTTGAAAATTCCCTAAACCCTAAACCCCTAAAATCTAAAACATAATCCCCTATCTTATCTTATCTTATCTTATCTTATATTACCACTATATAGTGTACAAATAACTTTGAATATTGACTATTGGATGAAGACTCGTGAATCCCAACATTGCCAACCGTCAGATCTTTTTTTCCATTCAATAAGCATTTAATGCTAGAAGATACTATTATATTGTCTTTAGCATAATAAATGCTATGCACAAACCTCAAAACACATTTCTCCATCTTTCTAGACTCTTCTCCATCATCTATCTAAACTATGTTACCAAAATTGACATGTTTTTAGTAAACTGACATATTGTAAATTTATTGCAAGAATTTAACAAGTAAGATTGATAGGGTTTATCCATTAAATAGGTCAATTTTTCTGACAATTGCCACGATGTCATATTGAGCCATAATCTTTGAAGTTGCTTTAGAACCAAAAACAATGTTGTCACACAGAAAAATAATAAAAAAATTAAATTTGGATTTCCCTTGATAAGCAAAGCTTGATTAGCCAAGATGCATCCAATGTACAGAGTACAAAACATGGACACGGTATTATCAACTATGGTTGTGCAGGTCAAAAAAGCAAATATGGTTACGACGTTGGTCATCTTGTTTGAAACACGTCAGATGTCTATCAACTCATTAAATGCTAGAAGAGTACAGGCGTCTTGGTCTATCTAACAGGGACAGCATCCCCCAAGTGGGAGTGGGAGTAGCATACCTTAAAAGCTTCAGCTTCAAAATTTCGAAAGAGCGCCAAAATATCCTTACCATCCATTCAAACACCCCTCCCATTCATTCAAACATCCATCCCCAAACATACTTCACCTTTTTTTAGAATGCCAAATGCCTCTTCTATCCATGCTATAGAAACAAGAACCCGAGGAGCAATGCAATAATAGAGGGATATAGGTGGTAATTTTGCATTCTCCCACATGCATCACCCCATCGATGTGGTTCCCTACCCTTCTTCAATAAGTGTATTTACCTGCCTGCCCCCTCCAGCCTTACACTGACTTTGTGGACCCACAATGCAAGTGACCCACATGTCAGTGACCCAGAATTAGGGCAAGTAGAGATTCCCATCATTTGCAGTTCAAAATTCAAACATTTTTCCCTAAACCAAGATAAACTCGTTAAACTCGGAGAAACTTGATCGGAAACTTAAAAAATTGAAGAAACTTGGGCATTATTTTAACCCAAATAATTCATATTTTTTAATAATATTGGTGCGGTGAGACTTTGAACCATAAAATTGTTGTAGTAATAAAATTGGTTACGCCATTGTTTTCCACAAATGTAACCATAAAGTGTGAAAAGTCCCAAAACGCTAAACCCCTAAAATCCTAATCACTAATAAACCCCTAAACCCTGACCAAGCAGGTATCATGCACTTGTATATCAAATCTGAGATACTTTCATTAAATTTGGCAACACCATTCTATTAGACGAATATATGCATAAAGCTTGAACATTGTAGAAAATTCCCGAAACCCTAAAACCCCCTAAAACCTAAACCCTAAACCCCTCAACCCATAATCAAATCCTAACCAAGTAGGTATCATGCATTTTTATATCAAAATTTGAGATATGTTCATTAATTAAGCTAACACCTTTCTATTTCACGAATATCGGCATATAGTTGGAACATGATTGAAAATTCACTAAACCCTAACCCCCTAAAACCTAAACACTAAGCATTATACCCCTAAACACTAAAACCCTAAACTCTCAACCCCTAACCGTGACTAAGTAGGTATCATGCACTTATAGATAAAATTTGAGATACTTTCATTATTAAATTGTTGCTAGGTCATTATATTCCACGAATATAAGCTTAAACCTCGAACTTCGTTGAAAATTCCCGAAACACAAAACAACCCCGAAAAACTAAAACCTCAACCCCGACATTCCCTAAACCCCAAACAACCCCCAACCTAAACCCTTGACTCCTAAATACTAAAAACATAAAACCTAAACCCCTCAACACATAATTAACCCTAACCAAGTAGGTATCTTGCACTTGTAGATACAAATTCGAGATACTTTCATTAAATTGTGGTAAAACCATTATGTTGCACAACTATAAGCATAAAGCTTGAACATTATTCAAAAATTCCCTAAACCCTACACCCCTAACCCCCTTATTAAATGATCCTGACTAATTAAGCAGGTATATCATCCACTTAAATATCAACATTTGAGATATACTTTCATTAAATTACGCTATCGCCATTCCATTCCAGGAATCTAAGCAAAAAGCTTGAACAGTATTATTGAAAATGCCCTTAAACCAAAACCTTAAGGGATTTCTATTTTCGTGCCCATGGTTCGTTAGATATACTCAATTTTCCCTAGCCGCTTAAATTTTCCTCCCTTTTCCCCTTGCCATGTTAAGAAACCCTCGTGGGCGCTCGAAGGCACTCAGACGGAGGGATGCAGTCAGGTCAAAGGCTTGACCATTACATGATGACTGGTGGGACCATGTTGGGGCAGGTCAGGCATTCAGCATTATGTTACGAGGCTTTAACTGTTACATGCTGACGGATGGGGCCGTGTGTGGGTCAGGTCTTGCATACGTGGTGAGGAGTGGGGCTGCGTTGGAATGGGTCTTGCATACGTGGTGAAGGGTGGGGCCGCATAGAGACACGTCGGACTGGCCATTCTCGCTCACCCAAAGAATTCGCTTCCCCCGATCCTGGAATAGCTCCCACACCGCCCCTCTGCTGCCCCGCCGTCGTACCCTCCTAGCTTATGTCGTCCTAGGCTCCAGAGGCGCCCCTCCCCCTAGCCACGGACCCACTCCACCTTCGGCTCCGCTCCGCCCCCGCTAGATCTACCCCTTTCGCGGAATAGTATGCAACGCCGACTGGTGCACTATCCATCCGCGTCAAGCAAGGAGAAGATTGGGTGGAATCGCAGGGATCTAAAGTATGGATTCCATTTGGGTAAGCATCGTTTCCCTTTTGTGGGTTGATTATTGGTAGTATTTGAGCGCGAATCGCTGGTGCTCAACTAACTGCCTTGCTTTTCGAATAGGATTGATCCAGTACTGGCATTTCGGCTGGCGATTAGATTACATACTAGCGTAATTTGTGGTTGTGAACAAAATCTCTCTGGATTTTACTTCCCAGCGATGGTTGCAACCTCCATAACTCACAGAGATTTGATAGATAAAATATATTGTAAATTCCCTCGGAGTAGTGGCGATTTAGTTGATTTGCAATATTTCAACATTAGCGAGCAAATATTTCTCCCACTAACTAGCGAAGATGATCTGGTAATGCTTTTCTCTTTGAATTCTACTAAACGTTTTGGTAGAATTTGTCTCGATGTGCAGCCTAAAGTAGAGCACAGGGGAAAGAGTATTAAATCACCATCTGGTGGTCACGCATAATCAGGTGGTCGGGCATCATGTGTCTCTGCTAATAGTGTGCGCGTCGGCGATCCTTGTAGGTCCACAACAGTACCATCTGTTCGCACTGCGAGTGTAAGCCAAACCGCTCATGTGGAGGACGAGGCAGACCCTGATGAGGGAGTACCTCCACTAGATGATGAGGATGAGTGTATGTGTCACATCCCAAGATTTTCCAAATCTTGTAATGTGAAAAATAAATGAATAAAATAAAACTTTGTTAATTTTCAAGGTGAGAAGAAACTTTTTGAATCCAATTGGAAACTTTCAAAACCTATTTGGATCAAATAAAATATTAAAGGGATTTAAAAAGTTAAATAAACAATAAAGTTAAAAATATTTGGAATTAATATTTTGGATCTTTTAATAAAAGATTTGGTTTTCAAAAGAAAAGGTAGATTTATAAATAAGGATTATTTTATAGAGACAAATTAAACCTTGGCCAAGCTTTTGAAATAAAATGTTTTGCTTTGATTAAAAGAGCAAAGGTTTATTTAAATAAAACAATGAGTGTTTATTAATAAACCAAATTTATTAAAGTAAAGGCTTTTCCCATTTTAAATAAACATTAAAACTTATTAAATTATTTTAAATAAGTTTTCCAAGTGTTTATTATTTTCAAATAAAACCTACTGAATGGTTTTGGTACTATTTTTGGATTTCAAATAGAGTTTTAAAAATAAATAAATAAAACCCTATTTGATTTAATAACTAAGGTCCATTTTATTTAATTAATAAATGGATCCTAAAAATACTAAAAATATTATTTTGTTTTGGACTTTGATTTGTGTTGATAAACAGAGCTAAACTCAATATAAAGTTTAGTGGAAGTTTATTTGATTTGAGTGTTTGAATTGTTGTTTGAATTTCAAAACAGAAATTGAGTTGGAAAAAGGAAAAAGATTCAGAACAAAAAAAAATATGAAATGGACTTGACCCAACCCAGCAAGCCCACTAGGCCCAGTTAGCCCAGCTCCTCTCCTCCCCGCAGAAAACGGTTCACACCCGCATTTTAACCCGCAGAGACGCCGACCGGTGGACCCAACTCTCCTCTCCTCTCTCACGCTGACAAAGGACCCCACCGCCAGCCCACCTTCTTCCTCACCCGCCGCTGACCACGCCGGCTGTTTCCGCCGATGAATGCTCGCGTTAATTCGCGGCATTGATGCTGCCTTTACCCTCTGCGACCACACACGTTAAAGCGTCTCCCCCTCCTCTCTCGTTCCCCTCTGTCGCCCCACCTCAACACGCCCCCAGGCCGCCCTAATTCCTCTCCGAGCACCTCTGTCTCCGACGACTCTCCTTGCCGATTCCGGCCAGTATTCGCCACCTCTTACCTCCCCGAGCACACGGGCAAGTTCCCCAGACCCAGGTGCACCTCCCCGTAGCGCCAGCTCGCTCGCAGCGCCCCTGAGCCTCGACAGCGACGACTCCAAGCGCCGCCACCGTCTGTTTCAACTCCGGCGAGTGCCCAGGTAGCTTCCGTCCGCCCCTTCCCCTCTCGTTGATGCACGCAAGTTCTACTCTCCCTCGCGCGTCTAACGGACCCCTTGTCTCGTTCTCCTATGCCTTGTAGCCCCGCCCCCAACGTCGACCAGAGCGTGCCCGACGCCGAGCGAACTCCGGTGAGCAATCCAGGGCAATCACGAGCGCCCCTCGACCCAAGAAGACTACGTTGAGCATCAGCACGAACTTGCGAACACGGTGAGCATACTCCCTTCCTTCCTCGCTTCCTGCATCGCCAGTTTCGCCGTCGTCTGACCGCGCCGCCAGTCGCCGCCGCGTCAGCGCCGCAGGCAAATGGTCAAAACAATAGGGTCCATTGGATCTCGATCTGACGAATAAGATTAGAAATAAGCGAAGAGGTAAGTAGCCTCTGCGCGCCGTGCGATATGACTTAATCCAACGGCCTGCGTCGCTTGATCCACGCGAAACGTTTTCGGCGAATAGGAATAGGACGCGTGTCCCATACTGTTTGATTTAAATAGAATTTGATCTATTAGATTTCCAATTTTTTAAATTGCATAACTTTAGTTCCACACGTCCAAAATTTGCAAATTTTATATCAATGGATTCCGAAAAACAAGCCCTAGCCAACCATGCAATGTGTTTAGTAAAAAGCTTCTGGTAAAATGTTTGTTTTTGCAGAAACTTGTGTATGCTTGCTTAGGTCATAAAAATTATTCAAAAATGATTTTAGGGATAAAATATTTACAAATGGTGTATTTTGAACCTACTGACCATAGGAAACACTTTGTGGTTTCAAAAATATATTAGGTGAAGGAAAAGAATGATTCTTTGATTTAAAAGCAATTCTAGTCAAATAAAAGTATGGTTTATTTATTAAAAATGGTTTTGGAAGAAAACCTTTGGGAAATGTTTTGTTTTAAACTCTCTGACCCCAAACACCAAGTTTTATGATTTGAAAATGAATTTTGTGAACCCTATATATTAATGCCTTAGTAAAAACATTTCTACACCACATAAAATGATACCTTGTTTTGAAAATGGTGTATGAAGTGAAATCTTTGGCAAATGACTTTGCCACTTTATAAAATGACCATTAGGTGTATCCAAATGTTTATAACCCATTAGAAACCACTTTTACAAATAAAACAACCCTTTTGCATGCTTGCATGTGTTGTTTTGTTTTATTATTTTATGTGATGAAATGCTTGAATGGTAGATTGAAATATTGTTTGCTTGATTGAATTGTAGTGACTTGAAGTGTGTGAACATTGAAAAAGATCAAGGAGTGAACTTATACCCTCTACCAAAAAGGCAAGTGATGCTTCATAGTTTTGTTCCAATTACTTTCACTATGCATTAGTGATTTTTCTAAGCAAAACTTGCATGGAATTTTGCTAAGTATAAACCTTGCTATGGGAAATCCTAGTAGATGAAACCTTAGTAAAATTTCCTAAGTTAAGACTCCTACTACTATCATGCTTAGCTTAGCTAGTAGAAAACAAGGGTGGAATATATATTCACACTATGGAAAAATTTCTAAGTCTGAGGACTTGTGTTTTTGTTTAATAAAACAACTAAGTTAATGAATCACCTGGGTGGAATGGTAATTGCTTGGTGGTTTTTGGTTGAGTGGTTACACAAGGCCCATGGCTATGGTTTACCTTGTGTATCACACTTGCGGATGGCCACCCAGGAACAAAGATATTTGAGATGTCAAATGTTGAGAAGCTTCAAGTGCAACCACTTGGCATTATGGGCTCTGCCTGGATCATATAGGTTGCAAGAACTTAGCCATATGGACAGTTGGTGGTAGGGTTTTGATAGGTTGGAGCGCGTCCATTTTGGTCTAAGGGAAGGCTTCTGAAATATCTTGTCTTGGTGAAACCAAGTCTTGTGGGGAAGGTGCACCACCTCTACAGAGTGTAAAATCTAAGTACTTAGCCATGTCCCTGGTAAAGGACAATTTGAGCATCAAGACATGGAAGCTATCAAGAATCTCATCATCCAAATTTCTAAGTTAAAAACTTGTGGTTGAACAAGGGTGAAAGGATCTTCAATCTTTGATTGGGAGATGCCTTGGGAAAGATTAATTTGTCAAGCAAAAACTTAGTGATTTCAAATGATAAGGACAAATCTATTTTGAGCAAAGCAAGCCTAAGCTCCACTTAGCCAAATGCATATAGATGATAGACTCCACTATACTACCATAGTATCACTTGCAAATACAATTCAAATGTATTGACCCTTGTGGCTGTAACTTGTATGTTGCAGGTTTGATTGATGTTAGTAAAGTTTGATGATTAGGATTACAAAGTCTACAACCAACAAGTCTGCATGTGGCACATTGAAGATGAAGGACCCCATGCTTATAGATATTCTGCTGCAATGGAATGTAATAGCCAAATGAGCTATGTAAGATGTAATAAATTATGTTATTCCTGGTTATAAAGTTGTATTATGACCTTTGTTTCTTGATATTACATCTTAACTGTGGATGCTAGCTATTGATCTAGGGACTAGCATTGTAAACACAGGGGACTCTACCTTATTAAAGGTTGGGAACCTGACAGATGGTATCAGAGCATTGTGTTGCCTGTAGGATTTGTAACCCTAGGATTGGACAAAAACCCTTAGAAAAATAGGAGTTGTGTTTGTTCCAAAACTTATTTACAAACAATCTTGTAAACTCTTTCCTCAACCATTTTGGTTTTGATTCTACATCTCTTCTATTTCAAACTTGATGGAAAAGCCTACCCCATGGCCAAAGACTTCACCATGTGCAAAGGACTTCTTCAACTCTAATGACTTCAACATCTTCAACTCTAATGACTTCAACATCTTCAGCATTTTCACCAAGGACTACAACCTTGGATATCACTAAGGACAAGTGAGACAAGAAATCTTGCTCAAGATTTGGAGACTAAGGAAACACAACTTAGAAAGAGCCATCATCAACTTTGAAGTTTTTGTGACCAAAATTTTTTCCTAAGGAAACCATGATCTCATGCAAGAAGAATCAACCAAGAAAGATGGAAAGATCACAAGTGAACCATATAGATGGACCACCATATTTTGTTTAAGTCAAACACACCAACTTATGTGGTGTAACAAAAATATTTTTGGTTGCCTAAAAATATGCTTGAAACTTGTTGTTTGAGTGGAATGTTTGTTTGTGATTGCTTGCACATTGCTTGTGTGAATTGTGATGTGTGTGATTAGAATTATTCCCTTAGAAATATCTTGCCTATTCTAATCTCAATTCAACCCAAACAGATGACTACTCCAAGAGACTCCAACATCAAGGTTAATGATGACAACCATAACCAAGAGGACAACATGAGAGAACTTATAGCAACCCAAAACCAGTTGAGCCAAATGACAACTCAGCTTTTAGCCAACAACAATGGACTAGACCCAGCCATACAAAGGATTTTGAAACTTCAATCCCAATTGTTGCAAGGATTGGTTACTCAAATGATCAACATGGGAGAAAACTTTTCCCAAAGAGCTAATGACAACAAGGATGACAAAGATATTATTATAGAAGGAACCCAAGCATGCAATATTTGTAGAGACAAGGATCATGCATCCAAGGGGCATGAAGATCAATTCCCTAATTATGAAGAAGAAGGTCATATCTTTAGTAACTGCCCCAAGAAGAGAGAAAGATTTCCCACCTTTGAGGAGCATGAACTAAAAGAACTCCTAGCTTTGGAGAGACCCAAAAAGAAGAAGAAGGACATAATCTAGTTGCAATGTTACAATTGCAAAGAGATGGGACACTATGCCAGTGAATGCCCAGAAAAGAAGAAGAGCCAAGAAGACAAACAAAAGCTAGTGAAACCCAAGATGAGGAAGGATATGAGTCAAGTGATGTGCAACCACTGCAAAGAGTTGGGACATTATGCATCATATTGTCCAGAGAAGCCACCTCAAGACCTCAGCCTTGTCACATGTTTCAAATGCAAAGAGCTAGGCCACTATGCAAACTTCTGTCCAGGAAAGTTACATCAAGATCCCAAGCAAGCCAAGATGTAAACTAGTTGGAAAATATTTTAAGGGTGGTAGTACCCTAGTTCTTTTGAGTCTACTTGTAACCCCTAGCCTTCCCAAATCTTGGGACGAGATTTATTTTAAGGGTGGTAGCCTGTCACATCCCAAGATTTTCCAAATCTTGTAATGTGAAAAATAAATGAATAAAATAAAACTTTGTTGATTTCCAGGGTGAGAAGAAACTTTTTGAATCCAATTGGAAACTTTCAAAACCTATTTGGATCAAATAAAATATTAAAGGGATTTAAAAAGTTAAATAAACAATAAAGTTAAAAATATTTGGAATTAATATTTTGGATCTTTTTAATAAAAGATTTGGTTTTCCAAAGAAAAGGTAGATTTATAAATAAGGATTATTTTATAGAGCCAAATTAAACCTTGGCCAAGCTTTTGAAATAAAATGTTTTGCTTTGATTAAAAGAGCAATGGTTTATTTAAATAAAACAATGAGTGTTTATTAATAAACCAAATTTATTAAAGTAAAGGCTTTTCCCATTTTAAATAAACATTAAAACTTATTAAATTATTTTAAATAAGTTTTCCAAGTGGTTATTATTTTCAAATAAAACCTACTGAATGGTTTTGGTACTATTTTTGGATTTCAAATAGAGTTTTAAAAATAAATAAAACAAACCCTATTTGATTTAATAACTAAGGTCCCTTTTATTTAATTAATAAATGGATCCTAAAAAGATTAAAAATATTATTTTGTTTTGGACTTTGATTTGTGTTGATAAACAGAGCTAAACTCAATATAAAGTTTAGTGGAAGTTTATTTGATTTGAGTGTTTGAATTGTTGTTTGAATTTCAAAACAGAAATTGAGTTGGAAAAAGGAAAAAGATTCAGAACAGAAAAAAATATGAAATGGACTTGACCCAACCCAGCAAGCCCACTAGACCCAGTTAGCCCAGCTCCTCTCCTCCCCGTAGAAAATGGTTCACACCCGCATTTTAACCCGCAGAGACGCCGACCGGTGGACCCAACTCTCATGTCCTCTCTCACGCTGACAAAGGACCCCACCACCAGCCCACCTTCTTCCTCACCCGCCGCTGACCACGCCGGCTATTTCCGCCGATGAATGCTTGCGTTAATTCGCGGCATTGATGCTGCCTTTACCCTCTGCGACCATGCACGTTAAAGCTTCTCCCCCTCCTCTCTCATTCCCCTCTGTCGCCCCACCTCAACACGCCCCCAGGCCGCCCTAATTCCTCTCCGAGCACCTCTGTCTCCGACGACTCTCCTTGCCGATTCTGGCCAGTATTCGCCACCTCTTACCTCCCCAAGCACACGGGCAAGTTCCCCAGACCCAGGCGCACCTCCCCGTAGCGCCAGCTCGCTCGCGCTCGCCCCTGAGCCTCGACAGCGACGACTCCAAGCGTCGCCACCGTCTGTTTCAACTCCGGCGAGTGCCCAGGTAGCTTCCGTCCGCCCCTTCCCCTCTCGTTGACGCATGCAAGTTCTACTCTCCCTCGCGCGTCTAATGGACCCCTTGTCTCGTTCTCCTGTGCCTTGTAGCCCCGTCCCCAACGTCGACCAGAGCGTGCCCGACGCCGAGCAAACTCCGGTGAGCAATCCAGGGCAACCACGAGCGCCCCTCGACCCAAGAAGACTACGTTGAGCATCAGCACGAACCTGCAAACACGGTGAGCATACTCCCTTCCTTCCTCGCTTCCTGCATCGCCAGTTTCGCCGTCGTCTGACCGCGCCGCCAGTCGCCGCCGCGTCAGCGCCGCTGCCAAATGGTCAAAACAATAGGGTCCATTGGATCTCGATCTGACGGATAAGATTAGAAATAAACGAAGAGGTAAGTAGCCTCTGCGCGCCGTGCGATATGAATTAATCCAACGGCCTGCGTCGCTTGATCCACACGAAACTTTTTCGGCGAATAGGAATAGGACGCGTGTCCCAGACTGTTTGATTTAAACAGAATTTGATCTATTAGATTTCCAATTTTGTAAATTGCATAACTTTAGTTCCACACGTCCAAAATTTGCAAATTTTATATCAATGGATTCATAAAAACAAGCCCTAGCCAACCATGCAATGTGTTTAGTAAAAAGCTTCTGGTAAAATGTTTGTTTTTGCAGAAACTTGTGTATGCTTGCTTAGGTTATAAAAATTATTCAAAAATGATTTTGGGGATAAAATCTTTGGCAAATGGTGTTTTTTGAACCTACTGACCATAGGAAACACTTTGTGGTTTCAAAAATATATTAGGTGAAGGAAAAGAATGATTCTTTGATTTAAAAGCAATTCTAGTCAAATAAAAGTATGGTTTATTTATTAAAAATGGTTTTGGAAGAAAACCTTTGGGAAATGTTTTGTTTTAAACTCTCTGACCCCAAACACCAAGTTTTATGATTTGAAAATGAATTTTGTGAACCCTATAGATTAATGCCTTAGTAAAACATTTCTACACCACATAAAATGATACCTTGTTTTGAAAATGGTGTATGAAGTGAAATCTTTGGCAAATGACTTTGCCACTTTATAAAATGACTATTAGGTGTATCCAAATGTTTATGACCCATTAGAAACCACTTTTACAAATAAAACAACCCTTTTGCATGCTTGCATGTGTTGTTTTGTTTTATTATTTTATGTGATGAAATGCTTGAATGGTAGATTGAAATATTGTTTGCTTGATTGAATTGTAGTGACTTGAAGTGTGTGAACATTGAAAAAGATCAAGGAGTGAACTTATACCCTCTACCAAAAAGGCAAGTGATGCTTCATAGTTTTGTCCCAATTACTTTCACTATGCATTAGTGATTTTTCTAAGTAAAACTTGCATGGAATTTTGCTAAGTATAAACCTTGCTATGGGAAATCCTAGTAGATGAAAATTTAGTAAAATTTCCTAAGTTAAGACTCCTAATAATATCATGCTTAGCTTAGCTAGCAGAAAACACGGGTGGAATATATATTCACACTATGAAAAAATTTCTAAGTCTGAGGACTTGTGTTTTTGTTTAATAAAACAACTAAGTTAATGAATCACCTGGGTGGAATGGTAATTGCTTGGTGGTTTTTGGTTGAGTGGTTACACAAGGCCCATGGCTATGGTTTACCTTGTGTATCACACTTGTGGATGGCCACCCAGGAACAAAGAGATTTGAGATGTCAAATGTTGAGAAGCTTCAAGTGCAACCACTTGGCATTATGGGCTCTACCTGGATCATATAGGTTGCAAGAACTTAGCCATATGGACAGATGGTGGTAGGGTTTGATAGGTTGGAGCGCGTCCATTTTGGTCTAAGGGAAGGCTTCTGAAAGATCTTGTCTTGGTGAAACCAAGTCTTGTGGGGAAAGTGCACCACCTCTGCAGAGTGTAAAATCTAAGTACTTAGCCATCTCCCTGGTAAAGGACAATTTTAGCATCAAGACATGGAAGCTATCAAGAATCTCATCATCCAAATTTCTAAGTTAAAAACTTGTGGTTGAACAAGGGTTAAAGGATCTTCAATCTTTGATTGGGAGATGCCTTGGGAAAGATTAATTTGTTAAGCAAAAAATTAGTGATTTCAAATGATAAGGACAAATCTATTTTGAGAAAAAGAAAGCCTAAGCTCCACTTAGCCAAATGCATATAGATGATAGACTCCACTATACTACCATAGTATCACTTGCCAATACAATTCAAATGTATTGACCCTTGTGGCTGTAACTTGTATGTTGCAGGTTTGATTGATGTTAGTAAAGTCTACAACCAACAAGTCTGCCTGTGGCACTTTGAAGATGAAGGACCCCATGCTTATAGATATTCTGCTGCAATGTAATGTAATAGCCAAATGAGCTATGTAAGATGTAATAAATTATGTTATTCCGGGTTATAAAGTTGTATTATGACCTTTGTTTCTTGATATTACATCTTAACTTTGGATGCTAGCTATTGATCCAGGGACTAGCATTGTAAACACAGGGGCCTCTACCTTATTAAAGGTTGGGAACCTGACATGATGTTTCCTGAATTTGTAGATAGATAGTCCAGGGTGCCAGATTTGATGACACGGATGACGAAGAGAATAAGGAGAACAATGACAACCTCGTTTTAGCCGATTAGGATGGTGAGGACTTGCCAGTAATTCAGTGGGATAGGGACGATCCTAAGATTTCAGAAGGAACCATATTTGAAACGATGCGATACTGTCGTAATCCCCTTACTACATATTGCATTCGCACCAATAATGATTATGATGTTATTAAGAGTGAGCCAGCAAGGTTCATAGTGAAGTGCCCATACAATAGGTGTAGGTGGAGGATGAATGCATCCACTATGCTTACGAGAAGTTTGGTTTAGGTATTACAACCACTTGTGTATTTTAGATCACTATGTAGAGTTTGTTAGCTATAGCTGACATTTTAATTATGGTTTAGATAAAAATTAACCGGCTCAAACATTCTTGTCCACCTCAAGGGGGACATCCAAAGGACAAAACAAAACTAGCAAATAATAGGTGGTTGACAGATGCAATCACGGATTGGATGAGAGTGGACCCATCACATGGGGCAACAACACTCATAAAAGAAGTTCCTAAAAAGTTTAATCTTACAGTACCCTACATGAGGATGTTCTATGCAAAGGAAATGGCTCTTGAGAGGATCAATGGTCCATGGAATGAAAGTATTCAGTTGCGTTACAACTTCAAAGCTTAAGTGGACATGGCTAGTCCAGGTAGTGTTATATAGATAGACATGCATAAAGTTCAGTACAAAATAAGAGTTAAGACAATGGAGGAGTGCTTAAGAAGGGCTTTTGTTTGTTTCAAAGCTTGTTGGCAAGGGTTTCTGGATGGTTGTAGGCCTTATTTGGCCGTGCATGCAACATCTCTTCATGGCAAATTTAAAGGACAATTAGTAGCTGCTACTGAAGTGTATGTACACAATTGGATGTTCCATGTTGCTTATGGAGTTTTGGAGATTGAGTCAGAGGAAAGTTGGACTTGGTTTCTAGAGAATTTGCGCGACCTTATAGGTCACCCACCAGGACTTACTATCCACACAGACGCATGCAAAGGTTTGGAGAAAGCTGTAGAAGAAGTATTCCCCGGAGTGGAGCATAGGGAATGTATGCAACACTTAGTGCAGAATTTTACAAAGAAATTCAAGGGTAAAGTTTATACTGGCAACCTATGGCTAGCTTCATACACATGCAGTTTGAGGAAGCAGCTGTATCATTTGGAAGTGTTGTATAACAAAAACCTGCGGACAAGGAGTACTTGGATGCACATCATGGAATGGGGTGGTCAAGAAGCCGATTCAATTAAAATTTCAACATATACTATGTATCAAGTAACCTTACCGAGAGTTTCGATGCAAAGGTCAAGTCATTGAAAGGGCTTATGCTGTGGCAAATATTTGATAAGATTTGGTAGATGATCATGATAAAAATCGATTTGCGTTAAAGAATTGCATCAACAGTATATGCTGGCCATCTCATCCTCCCATCTTTGATTAAGGCTTTGCATGCCAGGGAAAACAATTGAAGATGAAATGCATTAAAAGAGGAATGGAGGCTGAGGTAATGTACACTGATAGTAAAGATAGGCAATGGAGGTATCAAGTGAGTTTGGTTGGTAGGACATGCCATTGCAGGCAATGGCAACTCCGTGGGAAACCCTCCATACATGCATTGTTTTTCAAGGATGTTCTAGGAGGTGAAGAGGGTGAAGTTGATCAGTACGTGTCGGAGTATTTCTCCGTTGCCAAATTTAGGGTAGCATGTGCTCAGATTGTTCCAGCATTGTTGCGAAAAGACCAACGGATGGAAATGGATCCAGGCTTCAAGCTATACCCTCTAGTTTTTACTAGACCAGCAGGTAGGCCAAGGAAAAATAGGATAAGAGATAGTGCAGAGAGTGGTGCACCACCTCGATGACGTAAGTGCAAACGTTGTGCAATCCTAGGGCGCATTTCTAGGATTTGTAAAAATGAAGTGGACCCAACTTATGGAATGGATGACCAGGCGGGAGCAGCAAATGCAGATGAGAATGAAGCATTTGAATGAGAGGAGAATGAAGCAATGGATACATTGCAGATTGAACCAATGGATCGAGAGGAGATTAAACGAAATGTAGGGGAGATTGAACCAATGGATAATAGGTTATTGAACCAAATGCAGAGGAGATTGAACCAAATGCAGGGGAGATTGAACCAGTCGATCGAGAGAAGATTGAAACAAATGCAGAGGAGATTGAACCAAATGTAGGACAGATTGAACCAGTCGATCAAGAGGAGATTGAACCAAATGCAGGGGATTTTGAACCAGTCGATTGCGAGGAGATTGAACCAAATGCAGGTGAGATTGAACCAGTTTATCCAGATGATATTACATCAACTGCGTGGGAGATTGAAGAAGAGTTCAAGCGTAAAGGAATTACACCAGCGGATATGGCAGAAATGGGGACAATGCTTTTTGAACCGTATGAACCAATGGATCGAAACATGATTGAACCAATTGTACAACAGACTGAAGGACTTGATTCATTGGATGCAGAGAAAAAGAAAAAAAGGAAAAAACGGAAGAAGCTGATGGTGGACTCCGAGAATATTCCAGCTAGGATCACTAGGAGCAAGGTGGTGAACCCAACAAAAAACACTAGGAGCAAGAAAAAATGGATTTGAATTATTAATTTGAATTTTGTGTGATAAATATGAAGTACTGTCAATGTTTGTATTTAATTCGACCTAGTGTGATGCTCCCAAGTTTGTATGTTGGATAATCCCATAATGTATGTGTTATTGCAAGTTTCTATGGTCATGCACCTAGTTGCTTAGCACTGCTCAATTTTTCCCTTGACATGGGGTCAACACATGGGGTTTAGCTAGTTCATGGCTTAAACGTTGACCAATTGATCCAAAATTTGGCACACTTGTGTATCTTGGATTGATTTACCATATGAAATTGGAAATTTTAGATTAACTTGTAATCAGCCACATTTTTATTTTTCTAAGTGATTAAATTCAAAAAATGGTTTTAGGGCTAGTTTAATTCAAAAAAAGTCAAAACATAGTGCAACCTTCAAATGGAGTCTTGTTATGTTGCCTACAACCTAGCATGAATAATGGACTTATCCCCTAAACCACTTCTTAAACCCTTGTTGGAATGAGCTACTATCTATGAAGATGCATGGCTTTGTACTCGATCAACCTCCAAAATAACTCATCCCATAACATACTTTGTCTAAATGAGTCCAAATTTGTAACACTTGTGTATATTTGAGTTGCAAACAATATAATGTCGGCCAAGACGAATTATTTTGTTCAAATAACACATTTTCCATTTTTTAATGCCAAAAGCTTGAATTTCCCTTACTCATTTTTTATCTGAGTGCCCTTGTTTTCGTTAGCTCTACTCAGTTTTCCCCTCCCTCTAAAGTTTTCCTCACTTTTCCCCTCCCGCTAAAGTTTTCCTCACTTTTCCCCTCTCTCTAGACTCAAACCCTCACAACAGCTCAACTTTCTCAGTTTGGCTGTTGCGCTCTGATTGGTCGAGATGTATGTCACATGGATCTTGGCCACCCACCGCTGGATACATCATGATCCGACAGGCTGGAGGTCTCTCTCGTCCGATGGGCGCACCTACCCTATACGGATAGGAGAGCCCGACAGGCTGGAGGTCTCTCTCTCGATGGGCACACCAACCTTGTACGGAGAGGAGAGCCTGACGGGCTGGATGTCTCTCCAACCTTTCCATATAGCACGTGTACCAGCCGCATCTTCCTCCCCTCTTATCAACGTACGGTGGTGCGGTTCGAAATGTGGAGGTACGAACGGCGTGTGCCGGCGCGGACCAAAACGTGGGGGGTCGGAATGGCGTGCGGTGGCGCGGATCAAAGCCTCGCGGCCGGAATGGCTTGCGGCGGCGCGAACCTAAGCGTGCGGGTCGGAACGGCTTGCGGCGGTGCAGATCCAAGCGTGGAGGCTGGAACGACATGCGGAGATGAGGATCTAAGCGTCTAAAATTTCTGTTTCTATCCGTCTCACTCCTGTTCACCTCCTCAGATCTGTTGCTCATGAAAGACACCGAGGCGGCGGTGCCGGCAGTGGTCATCGGTGCAACGACGATTGAAGCCATCACCCGCAACATCACCATGACGGCGCAGATCAAGCCCCCATGAACCGATTTAAATAAATTTGATACTCCCTCCGACCCATATTAGTTGACTTGGATTCCTCTAGATACGAAACGTATCTAGTCAAGTTTTACAGCTAATATGGGTCAGAGGGAGTATGTATTTGATCCGTGAGACCGGTGGATATGGTCTAAAGCTGATTCATAAGTAGCATTACTTGCTTTGACAATCTCCGGTGGGCTTGTATTAGTTCATTTAGATTTTTCTTGATTTGATTGTACCTAGACAAGAATTAGTATTAGATTCATCCGTATCTTGACGAATTTGAGTCAACTAAATTGTATCGGAGGAAGTAGTACTTTCTTTGACAGATCGCCTCTCTAGAGAAGAAGAATGGGCGTCAGGAAGAACGGGGAATGGATGCTTCTATCAAGGCTGAAAAGTCTACATGGCATTTGGCACGCCAACTATGGGAAGTTAGATCCAATGGCAAGCAACTCGGGCCCCGCAATGCATTCTCATGACAACTTTGGGACCACAAAGTGACTAAATTAGCAGGAACTCACAACCATCCATCGAATAACAATTCTACTCTCTAAATTAGCTATCAATTCAACTAATCATTACATGTGCCACCTTCACCGCAACCCCATAGTGTAACTGTTAGGAAAGGGATGACAACTACTAAAACTGCCCACATGAATCTACTATTCTCCGCCCCTTCAATTGAACTTCATGTTTTAGATTTTCTACCACTTGATCAGATACGGCAAGATCAGCCTCAAGTGTCAACTTCTCTCTACGAATAATCTCTGAGTTCTTGTTTTCTTCCTCGACGGTATGCTTCAGCTCTAATATCAACAGGTTTTTATGGGCCAATTCATCACCTAAATTGGCAACCATCTCCTCCAAATCCATCCTCTGGCTAGACCACTGGGTTGATTCATCTTGGTATGCAATGCACCATGGATCATCGGCCTGCATAACACACTAAAACAATCTCAAAACAAACCCAATTAAATCAGTCCAACAAGCCATGGCGGCATTTCAAATTCAATGGTAGTACAAAAATAAGGAGCTACCTGCACTTCTGACATGGTAGGAGAAGGAGAACATGGCCACGACATGATCAAATCCCCACCCTCGCCGGTCTACCCGCTACGAACAGACAATGAAGACTAATTTACCCCTGCATTATCAAGGAAATTACGGGAACCGAATCGATTAGGGTGCGCAGAGCAGGACCGAAGGTCTTACCAAGTACTACTATCAATTGCTACGACCGTGCGTTGAGCTATGGTGGCGGAAACAAGTGTCGGAGCCATTTTTGAGGTGAAGTGCAGCAGTCCGTCCGACGCCACCATAGGACGGAGCCGCCGACGCGCCAACGATGGCTGCTCTCACCGCTGATGGTGTTGGAGCTGCTCGGGGCTAGGGGCTGGGAGCGGATGAGAGAGAGAGATCCGACCTCACGTGTGTCATACACGGCCCTACCTGTCAATGTTTGGGGGAGTAGCTGCTCTGGAATTTTTGCATATTTGCCAATTTTGCATATCTGCCAAACTTTTTATTTGAAATTTTCCACATGACTACCACAATGTCAACGACACACAAAATGGAAAATATGCAAGTTGCAATCTAAACCATGGCAAATATGCAAATACCCCCTCCATCCACACATCACAGGCCCATCGATCATTGGCTTCGCCGACCCCACATGACGACCCCATCGTTCATTGGCTTCGATGGCCCCATAGGACGAACCTTTTCTTTGAACTTTGCAAATTTTCCACATGACCACCACATGTCAACGACACACAAAATGGAAAATATGCAAGTTGCAATCTAAAACATGGAACATATGCAAATCCCCCCTCCAGCCACACATCATGGCCCCATTGGTCATTGGCTTCGATGACCCCACATGACGGCCCCATCGTTCATTTGCTTCGATGGCCCCACAAGACGAAACTTTTTTTTTGAAATTTGCATATTTTTGACATGACCACCACATGTCAGCGACACACAAAATGGCAAATATGCAAGTTGCAATCTAAAATATGGCAAATATGCAAATCTACCTCCAGCCCCACATCACGGCCCCATCGGATATTGGCTTCGACGGACCCACATGACGGCCCCATCATTCATTGGCTTCGATGACCCTACATGACGAATCTTTTCTTTGAAATTTGCATATTTTCCACATGACCACCATATGTCAGTGATACACAAAATGGAAAATATGCAAGTTGCAATCTAAAACATGGCAAATATGCAAATACCCCCACCAGCCTCACATCACGGCCCTGGTCATTAGCTTTGACGGCCCCACATGACGGCCCCATCGTTCATTGGCTTCGATGGCCCCACAGAACAAACCTTTTCTTTGAAATTTGCATATTTTCCACATGACCACCACATGTCAGCGACACACAAAATGGAAAATATGCAAGTTGCAATGTAAAACATGGCGAATATGAAAATCCCCCTCCATCTCCACATCATGGCCCCATCAGTCATTAGCTTCGATGGCCCCATCGTTCATTGGCTTCGATGGCCCCACGGAACGGCCCCATTTGTCGTTGCCTGCACCGGACACCCAATTAGTAAAAAAGCGGCCCACAAGGCAGCGACAGATGGATGGTGGGTCCGACATGTATCCTGGCCCCCACCCATCAACACGTATTGGCCACAGCAGGACCCGTCCCAACATGGCCCCACCGGTCGGCATGTAACGGCCGAGGCCACATAATGTAACGCTCAACACCCGACCCGCCCGAACGCGGTCCCACTAGTCAGCATGTAACGGTCAATCCTTTGACCTGGCGACATCCCTTCGTCCGAGCGCCTGCGAGCACCCGCGAGGGTTTCTTAACATGGCAAGGGGAAAAGTGAGGAAAAGTTTAGTGGCTGGGGAAAACTGAGTACAACTAACGAACCAGGGGCATGAAAATATAAATCCCAAACCTTAAATCCTATAACACTAAACCCTAAACCCCAAAATGACCCTGACCAAGCCGGTATATATCATCCACTTATAGATCAACATTTCAGATATACTTTTATTAAATTATGATTAAGCAATTAATTTCCATGAATCTAATCATAAAGCCAAGATAAACATTATTGAAAATGCCATAAAACCTAAACCTTAAACCCCTAAACCCTTTAACCCTAAACCCTGACAAAGCAGGCTAGGTATCATGCATTTATAGATCAAAATTTGATATACTTTCATTAAATTGCGCTAACGCCTTTCTATTTCATGAATATCGGCATATAGCTCGAACATTATTGAAAATTTACTAAACCCTACCCCTAAAACCTAAACACTAAACCCTACATGCAATAAGTTATATTGCATGTATGCATATTATTTTAATAAGACATTCTACCTAAAAACCTGCCATGACATTTCCATTCATGTTTTGTTGTTTCTATCTGCGGATGCTTTATTCAGAAAATGTCCATATTTTCATTTTTAATTCTATCTTTTTGGTGTTTACAGCTGCTTTCATCCTTCCAAACCAGCTAGCTAGTTTGAATCATACATCTAGTCATTTTGAATAATATCTTTTTGGTCTTTTCCAAGTGCTTTCATCCTTCCAAACTAGCTAACTCGGTTTTAAATGTTATAAATTAATGCACAAAAAGGACAATGCAGTACAAGAACAGAGTTCTAGCTGCTCGACTCAGATACTACTAGCATATTAACTAGGAGTCGAACCCGCATGAGAAGAATCAATAATTAGCCTGAGCGAGATACTCTAAGTTCATGCTTACCTAAAATTTATGCGTCAGCCTTAAGATTTTTGGCTTATATATAGATATTAGCTCTTAAGTTGAAATTTTTGGCTTATGGTGTGGTTTATTCATACATAGTGGATGTCTAGCATGTGCGGCGTTGGAGATTAGTGGTGTCTAGACAGTCTTTTTCACTGGTGAGGGTGAGTCTATCAAGTTTTTGTGGACCCTGGGTCTAGTACAAGACTCATGACTTTATTGTTTCTTTCTACTCGGATGAGTGGGTCCCCTATCTGGTGTAAATGGTGGAGCAGATTTTATTTTATTAGATGCGAGCCTAGTAAATTTGTTAGCCACGTATAGTATGCTCTCTTAAATGATCTCTAATTTATATAATACTACTTTTTACCCTTATTCTTTGTTTTAACCCCTTTCACCTTATTGTACATGCTATAGTTAAAATGAATCAGGAGTCTTCGGAAGGCGGGACTAAAAGTTGTAATCCCTCTTCTCATTCATCTTCCCATTGTATTTCTAAAGAAAACAACTTACTTACAGTCCACCTAGTACAACTCATGTAGGTGATATATATACGAAGGTTGTGTTGCTTGTAGAAACAAAGGGTGTAGCTTCTCTTAGATTAATAGCTGAAGAGGACATATGATACATTGAAGTAAATTCCCATGTACCGATCTCTTATTGCGGATACCAACACTCTGTAATTTTTAGAATGCAGATCTTGTTTAATGATGTGTTGTAATAAACTTTTATTGTTGTAATAAGTAGTTTAAATTTTCACATGTGTATTAATTGGCGTCTTTGCATTCGTGTGTTCTTCTGCAAAATAAGTTGGTGGTTCCAAAAAGGACAAAAAGTAACAGGCTGAAACAGAACGATCAATGAAATGATGCATGGACGTGAACATGAACAGTAATGGCAGTAACAGTTAAAGGACGGAACAGTGACATGCCCGATCAATACGGGACAAAATACCTGACGGGCTGCAACAATAATAGTCCTAAATACTAATAGTACCAAACAATAAAAGGCTACATTGTCAGTAGGCTAGAACAGTAAAAGGCTAGATTTCTAGTACGCCGGAATAGTAAATGGCCAGATTTAGAACAGGCCGAACAGTAAATGGCCAAATTTATAGCGGGCCTGGACAGTAATAGGCCAGATACACATCAGGACATAACAGTGAAAGGCTAGATTGTCAGCAGGCCGGAACAGTAAATGGCTAGATTGTCAGCAAGCTAGAACAGTAAATGGCTAGATTGTAGACAGACCAGAATAGTAAATGGCTAGATTGTCAGAAGGCTGGAACAATAATGGATAGATTCACAACATGCCGAAATAGTAGAAGTCTAGATTGTCAGCAGGCCAGAATAGTAAATGGCCAGATATACAATAGGCCGGTAATAGTAAAAGGCCGGATTCGCAGCAGGCCGGTACAGTAGAAGGCCGGATAAATAGTAGGACGGAACTGTAAAAGGACATATACAGATCAGGCCGAAACAGTGGAAGGCCAGAATAACAACGGGCCGAAATAGTAAAATGCCTGAATATATAATGGCCCAACTTGTGGGCCCATTTCAAATAGTGCTCCGCAAAACAGTAATGAGCCAACTTACTATTGGGATGTCATAATGAGCTGGCCTACTTAATAATTAGCAGGACTTGACTAGGCATGGCTTTCTACCATCGTTTCCATGACAGTTAACAGCTGGAACTGGTTGTTAATGATGTTTGCATGACGTTAGCAGTCAACAAGGCTAGCAAACAGATCTATGGCAGAACAACTTTTCATGACTAAAGGGTGCGATCTGCCATGGTCGAAAAAAACAGTGATATATTCATTTATGACGAGGCTTTTACCACGAAGGGCATCCGTCGTAGAAGAATCTTCAGCCACGAAAAATGGGCCTTCAACCACAAAAATTACCCGTTGTAGAAGGACATTTTTCTTGTTGTGTAGCATTTTAAAGATCGATAGTATAACCCTGGATTTCAGCAATGAGTTGATGACATGGGTGGCATACATGTCACAATATGGGCAAAAATATTGGTACTCTCAATGGTTGTGAAAACCATTGTTTAAAAGCATCACTCAATGATCCTTATTGAGAAATATCCTTGCAAGAATGAAGAAAGAAATAGAAAAAGAAAAGAGAAAAGATATGATGATCCACATAACAAGTCTTTGGCACGATCTCGTTACTATTTTATGAATTTGATTGAGAAGCAATGATTGGAATAGTTGTTTTTAGATAGTCTTGATTTACCGATGTGGGTGTCAATAAGACACTTCACCGTTATGCTACTTGGGACATGATCTCTCTTACTCAATATTGCTATAATAAAATCCTAGTGTTCCTTGGCAAGCTGAGAATTAATTAGAGGAATTGGATTGATTGTTACACTTCTAGTTATTTATACTTATATTAAACTCTACTTTGATTGTCTTGAGTTATCAAATGTTGTATTGTGTTCTTAGCATCTCTCTAACTTTGATGAGGTTTTCAATATGGAAAAAGTGTTGTACCCATATGGTTACCGACTGTAAGTGAATTCATATTCACATTGTTTCAAGTTTAAATGCTGAATACCTTATAGTTCTTTTGTTTCTTCTTGCTTGAGGGCGATCAAGGTTTGAGCTTTGGGGAAGTTGATGGCTCCAAAAAGCGCCATCTTTCTCCGCATGTAAACATTGTTTTTCATCAAGCAATTGACATTATTCTCTCTTGATTTGCCACTGATGACTAATTATTGCAAAGATATGCAAATCATTCCTTTGAATTATTTTATGCAGGAAACCACACTTTTATTGCAAAATCTGGAGTCAGGAATGATGATTTTGAGGAAGTTTTGATGACCAAGTAATTATGGAGTTTTTACGACCAAGCGAATATGATGAACACTGTTACGGGCACGCACCTCTCGTACTGTCCGACCGTACGGGGTGGCGGAGGATTTGTCTCTTCAAACCCTACAATACTCGTGAAGGCGCCTATATATTTTGAGGTCCCTGCCGCCACGCAGAGGGCCTCCTTTCTCAGAATAGATCACAACACCACCAAAGGAGATCCACACCATAGCTCGTCGGACGGCCAGGGGAAGGCGGCGGGGATCGACGGCGGCGCCGGCGACACCCAGCTGCTTGCAGCGACGGGGAAGACGATGAACATAAGGGCAAAGGGGTATCGGGCCGCACTGGGCTGGCTTGGGCCGATGCTGGGCCGCAGGAGGTTGCTGGCTGGTGACAGGGAAGGAAAGAGAGAAGTGGGCCGGCTGGGCTGCTGCTGCTCTTTTTTATTTCTAGAAACTTTTTCCTTAATTCTGTTTTCATTTCTCCTTTTACAAAACCATTTCAAATCTTTTTTGAATTATTTCGAAAATACTAGAAGGTTTACCAAATGTATAACAAATGAGGGTCCCTTTTATTCAATTTGGGTTCCAACTATTTTGATACTTTTCAAAATATTCAAAACCTTTTAAATGCTTTTCAAAGAGAGGGAAGAATGAGGGTTTTAGGGTTTTGATTTATTTTCTTTGCATGCATTTTTATTAGATGATGATCATGATGCACAATCAAACCCTAAATAATGTTTATCTAAAATTGGGGTGTTACATCTCTATCCCCCTTACGAGAATCTCGACCCGAGATTCCAAAGGTAGGAACAGAGACAGAGAGAGAAAGAAACAGGGTCACTCTAAAGATAAGAGGGAAACATATTAAACAACACACAGAGTATCTGATGGTTAAATCATGGATGGAGTGTTCGTAAATAACTCTGAGATGACAAACATGACACACGTCAAGGTAACGGGGGAAACAAGAGGAGAAGGTTTCAAGTTGCTAGACATATGGTCTTCATAAGGATTGAGACCATAGAGCTTCAGAAGAATTTAAGCTTCTGATAAGGAAGGTTCCAACAAAAAGAACATAACACAAACTTCGATGTGGAACCTTAATAAACGGCTTAAGTAGAGATTTCAGGTTGTAGAGATATGGATTAACAAAACCAAGCTATTGAACTACTTTTGACACATAAGAGTCACTTTTTCTTTCAACAGAAGGCTCAGACAGAGATGTGTTTGGTGGAGAGCACTCACAAGAGTCGCAAGGAACATGTAGCAAGAGGAACTTCTGATTACCAAAATCATAGTCACTCTTAAAACATGGTTGATTAGAGGAAGGAAACTCTTTATTTATCTAGATTTACCAAAATCTTTGCCAAGATCATGATATTACTTTACACCACTAGGATGAATAGTTAAGAAGATTCCTGATGACACGAGAAGAAAGAAACTTCATTCTCAGACTTCAATTACTTGGCACAACAAGATGCTTGCCAACATAAAGGGTCTGGAGGATTGACCGAGAGACATTTAGCAACACTACTTTAAATGTTCTCCTTGATGTTCGAGAAATCAGACATCAAGTAAAGGTCAGACTTTAGAGACAAAGGAAACCATAAGCACAACTCCTATAATGAATTATAGAAGAAGCCTCATGAAGAGTGGTTGTTACTGCTGATTTAAGAGAATATGACAATAGGTCTTTCCGGCTATGTGTGTCAACCATTACATCAATCTTTCCAGATTTACAAAGATACCTATGTCAAAACCTTGAGGAGCACCAACCATCATATGTGCTTGAGATTCAGATTTTGTTAGGTGGTATGATATTTTAGACTCAGCATGTCCGAATAGAAAATTTGTAACATTTACACAGAGGTAAAGTCACTAGATTCTCAAGATAGGAACTACAGTGTAAATCTCCAAAAGACCGAGCTAGATTGCTATACCCATGTATTAAAATCTTGTCGAAAGACGACTACATAGATATAAAGTACTAGCAATAAACCACACATATATCCTTGAAGAACGAATATAACTCTACTCGGATCCACGGCGACATCTTTCAACAGTTGCACATGAACCAGAGAAAGTTACTTCTAACATCCAGATCACATACTTCGACATGACTCGAAGACGGATCTCAAAAGTTTCCAACATTAATGCTGAATGTTCCATATGAATCTAATCTAGCATGGAGTAGATGAGGATGTCATTGATGGGATCAACAACAAGCTTATCGAGACACTCCGAGAAGATGGACTCATATGTTGCTTGAACCAGGCAAAAATACTGGTTAGATCAAAGGACATGGAGATGTACTTAAGTGAAACGTCATGAGTTAACATCATCAAGATAGTCCTTGGAACTGAGTTTGATTTGATGATAACCCAAATCAAATCAACACGAACAAAACTAGACATACCTTTATGAAGGAACTGGGTCTGATAACACTTTTGTCTTACAACTCTCCAAGTTGTTGTTTAAGCTCAACCAACTAGTTCAGGGGTATCCAGTAGAGATCCTTTGAGAAAGGAGCAGTTCAGAGAATTTGCTTGCTCAAGAACTTGACAATACGGTCATGTGGCAACATGGCAATACTTCTAAAGATATTTCTAATATCACGAACCACCGATATGTCACTTAGTTCGAGAGGAAACTTGCTTGGTAAGGCAAGCAGACATAGTCTCAGAGCTTCGGCACAAGCCTGACTCTTTTTACTGAAGAGAGTGCACCACAATAACGGACTTGGTAACACAATCGAACTTCGCTTAGTGATAGGATTAACCAATCACGCTAAGTATGACTCAAATGTCCTTAGATTTCATAACAATGATAATTTGCTAAGAATCTCAGATGATCACATTATTACGCACACGCATCACTCACGATCACGAAAGCTCGAGGAAGGGTGGGTAAAGATGTGTAAAAGAATCACTTCATTAAGAGGGTCATGAATCTCGGCACGACCTCTTAGTATAAAAGAGTGTGATACTTCAAGATAGAATAGAAAGAAGCTAATCAATGCCTCTTGATCTGCGGATTACAACATTTTGACCTGGTCCTAGATATGACAAGGTACTGGAGTTTGTTTCTCCTAGACATTCCAAAATGGTGTTTCTTGACGAACCACAAGAGTATCTTACATCGAAAGACACCGATGCACATTTACTACTTGGCTACCAACTGGTAGACAAAGGTCGGAAAACAACAAGGGGAAAGGAACATGCTCAGGATAGAATCCCAAGATGTGGATGCATAAGTCAATAATCTTCTGAAAACCAATGCAGAGAAGGGTAAGGTGTAGCAGAGTCACGTGTATAGATACAAGACTCTCGAGGAGTACTCTTGTCGTGATCTATTTGGTTCCATTAAAGAACATCTGCCATAGCTACTGGTAGGGGAAGTCCTTGGTTGTCAACATTCAATCGTGAAAAAGACCACAAGCTTGAAGGCTAGAATCGTAATACCAGCCATCCTGAGGTAATGTATGAACTTTAACAAAAGGGGCCAAAGGGATGGATCTTGGGTTAAAGATCAGCTTCATGTACAAGATTCACAACACCAAAATCCAGCACAATCGGGAATCTTAGGTTCAAGTCCAAGGGTTAAAACCCGAGAAAGAAGTAACTACTACTTGAGTGACATAGCATACACTACAAGATAGTAACCACAGGCAAAAAGGAGGCATAAGAGGCGAAAGGAAACCTCGAAGCCTAGAACAGAACACTTCAGATCCAACAATATAATATTGTGGGTCTAAAAGATAGAGAGATCATGATAGAAAGGAATCTCTCATATGAACAAGAGCATGGGGAACAAGGAATTCACAACACACACAACTCTAGAGAACTCAATACTAGGTCAACTGGCTTAGAAACGACATGCCCAGAAGGCACCTAGGATTTGAATGACTAGAAGAGATATCAAAACTTTTCCAAAATCAACACCAGATAAGATAACCCAGACTTAGAGCGAAACTGGATAAGAAGAAAAACAAGCATACTAGAGTTTTCTCAAATACTTTTCAGCTTTCAAAATAGTTTTCACAAGTACTAGACTCAACATCGACCAATAGCAAGGTTTTCCTACGGTTGGTACTGCTCTGATACCAAGAACTATGACACCCTCGGGATCAGGGACAAACAAATCCCAGACCTCCGTCTGACATAAGATTAACCTTGAGCTCGAGAATATCCAGTGAAGAATCGATAACACAGTAGGGACCCTACGACACAAAAATTATTACAGCAAGCTCATAATTGAGCGAAGATCCAAAATATTACAAGCAGAGGTCACTGACCACGAACATCAAACAACTGAAAGCAAATTATGCTATTAAGTATAGAAAACTTAACAAATGGCCTAAGAGGCATGAAGCATAACGATGACGACCCAGCCCATAGATTCCAAGCTGCCAGCCGGGAACCCCAAGCTACTCGTCGATGTCGATGTAGTAACAAACTGATCTTCAGGGAACACTTACTCTGCCAAAAGTATCAACAAAGCAAGTGTGAGTACAGGGTGTACTCCGCCAGACTTATGGCTGGTGGAGTTGTTTTGCATAAAGCCATATTTGTTTATAAAACAAGAGAGCGAAGTAGCTCGTCTAGTCAGAGTATTTTTAAAGGGGATAAGAGAGCGGCATCTCCAAATTATTGATCATCATCTTTTGATATCCACCAAATCATCATCATCACCTGAACTAGGATCACCCCCTCGTACCCATGAGGAAGCATCCTTAAGCACATGTTGACCTGTCAAGTTTTATGATTAGGTTATAGTTCTCTATGATCTTAGAATCTGGTCACCAAGCGTTCATAACCGTGAACACGGCTTTTCAAAAAGATTATTACCCTGCAGGGGTGTACAACTTTACCCACACGTACTCACCTTCTCTTAATGCCACAATGATTAGCCCTCTTCCTTGGAAGGCCGGCAGAGAGTGGTTAGACACGACCTTTCCTTGCTTTTGCCGAGACCATGAGTCACGAAATAATTATAGTTTCGCCGTAACGGGTCAAATCCCGAAGCCGGTACTTAAAGATGTGAGGCGAGGTTGGTTCACCAGGGGCTCCATCGACCCCAAGCAACCCGGTCCACGCTTCCCTACCTGTTATAATGCACCTCCTTCTTTAGAAAATGTTTTCAATGCGTATGTCGAATGGAACGCCCAAACTATGTGACTCATGGAATCTACTAGGCAAGTTAGTTGCTCATGAGTTTGTCCAGGCCCCGTGTGGTTGTACGCTCGTCTTGGTTCCAAAGGCAAGAACTCGGGTCCTAGTGGTGGCGAGCATGGGACTAGAAAAACCACATCCCACCGTGGCCTCCCATACAAGCCTTAGATTGTTTAACTTATATCACCTCTGATATCATCTCATCACATTTTCCTGTCATACTAGATCCCCTGCATCTCATACATCATCTGGATGGACCAGACTCAACAGCTATGCATGGCTAAGCAGGACACAGATATAAGCTCTAGCATTGCACATAAGCCAAACCTAGTTATGCTAGGAGCAGTGGATCAGGTAATATAAGCTCAAAGGGAGTAATGCAATAGATAGGATACTTTATCTATCGATAAAAGACCATAGTAGAATCATATGCATCATGGCAGGAATTGAAATGCTTTCGAAATCGTAGGATTATATCATGGTGGGGCTATGCTTGCCTTTGCCAGTTGATAACCGATAAGCAGATCTTTGGGGAGCCTTGAACTTGACTTGGTTATAGTTGGTCAAGTATTGTTCGTCGATCTTCGATCTTTGATGGTGTTGACCTCAGGTTTCGATCTCGATATCGTATTCTACCGCAAAGAACCAAACACCAGAAAGAGAGCGAAACAATCAACACATGGCATCGATGCAATTCTCAAGCAAGGATAATGATATGACAAGTTAAATTGTATCGAAATGTAACCCTAAGACATTCTCGGCAATTTAATCGGGGTTCGAGGGGTATAGACCCTAACTCGGGGAACTCCGAAAACACATGAGAGGGGTTGATTTTGTTCTCTAATTAAACTTGTCATTCTAGTTGTTGATCAATGCATGATGATAGCTTAAATAGCTAGAGCTCATTTTTCTGAACATTTTGATATATTATTTGTATTTTTCTGATAAACAGATAATTAGTTATTGATTTTATAACTTTATTACATTTTCTAGAATTATTTAAACCAATTTAATTGATTTACTGCGTCAATATGATGTCAGCATAGGCGTCTAAACTTTTTACACCGCAGGCATACCTAGCCATAGTGACTGACAGAGGGGCCTGGAGCCACCTCAGCAGCCACACAAGCAAAAGGGGATCAGGGGAATTTGTCACCGGGGCAGAGCCTAGCCCTAGAGCCTGACTGGTGGGACCAGGGCCACGCAGACACCACGTGGACGCCACACGGGCGCCACGTTGTCTCGCCGACCAACGAGCCAGACAGCGACGACAGACGGCGGAGGAGGGCGCGCGCGCTTGCGAGACTAGGCGCGCTAGACGCGATCGACCGAGTGAGCCTAAAGAGGGTGGCGCCACTGCTAAACAGTCACCGGAGCATGGCCGGCAACAGCGAACGGAGGCGGCAGCAGGTGCATGACGCGGGAGTGACTGAGAGCGGGAGGGAGAGAAAGGAGGGGTCCAGGAGGACCAGGGGCTCACTGTGGTGCCGAAGAAGGGATCAAGGAGTCATGGGGAGGTCGGACGGCGTCGGAAATGTCGACGGAAGCGGCTGCCGGAGCTCGGATAGATGATCATGATGGCGTTGATTGTGGCTTCCCCAGCTCGATTCCTTTGCCAGATAAGATCAACACGGTGGGGCGGTTCTACCAGCGTGCTCACCGGAACTCGGGGACATTCAGAGCGCCGGCAAACGATGGGGTCCGATGGGGTTAGGGTTCGATCTCGCACGGGGAAGAAGAGAGAGGTCGCTGGAGAGGGGGAAAAGAGATAGGGTCGAGGCCAGGGCGGCGTGGCGATCTTATCCCTACTTCGGAGATCGTCGGATGGCCAGGGGAAGTCGGCGAACATAAGGGCAAAGGGGTATCGGGCCGCACTGGGCTGGCTTGGGCCGGTGCTGGGCCGCAGGAGGCTGCTGGCTGGCTATAAGGAAGGAAAGAGAGAAGTGGGCTGGCTGGACTGCTGCTGCTGCTCTTTTTTATTTCTAGAAACTTTTTCCTTAATTCTGTTTTCATTTCTCCTTTTACAAAACCATTTCAAATCTGTTTTGAACTATTTCGAACGTACTAGAAGGTTTACCAAATGTATAACAAATGAGGGTCCCTTTTATTCAATTTGGGTTCCAACTATTTTGATACTTTTCAAAATATTCAAAACCTTTTGAATGCTTTTCAAAGAGAGGGAAGAATGAGGGTTTTAGGGTTTTGATTTATTTTCTTTGCATGCATTTTTATTAGATGATGATCATGATGCACAATAAAACCCTGAATAATGTTTATCTAAAATTTGGGTGTTACAACCGGGGTCGCCGAGTCGGCGTCATCGTTGAGGGCCGCGTCGTCCACAGCTGTGGCGGTTTTGGCCACGTTGATGTTGGCCGAGCCGTACTCGGAGGCGAGGCGGTGGATGGTGCGGACCTGGATCTCAGAGAGCCGGTCGCGTGGTGGTGACTCGCGGATGCGAGCCGAGTCCTCCGAGGTTATGACTTCGGTGAAGCCGACGAAGAGGCTGATCGTGCCGACCGGAGTGATCATGCTGTGCGTGACGGGGCGTGCCACCGGGACATAGCTGCTCGGCAAGATCTGGAGGATCTCGCCGATCGCAGTCATGCGGCCGGTGGCGATCGTCTCGTTGATGGACAGATTGGATCTCGCCACAGAACACCGGCCTGACCAGCCAGGCCCCACGGTGGTCGCCACTATCGTGGGAATGGCCATGGTAGATGCTGCAATCGGCAGCGAGTAGTAGAACGAAGGGCAAGGACGGCCAGCCATCTGCGGTGCGAGATAAGGGCGGAGACACAAGGTTTTACCCAGGTTCGGCCCCCCGAAGGGTAAAGACCTACTCCTGCTAGATTGTATTATGGAGAGAGTATAAGGGCGAGCTCGACGACTAGGCGGCGAGTAGCTAGGGTGTATGATGGAACGTGTCCTCTATGCGTACCCTAGGGAGGTTTATATAGGCTCACCTCGCTAGGGTTTACAGATCTACAACTGAATTAGTTAAGGATTCGAAGGGTTCTTGACCTAATCCGACTGGGCCTAGCTAAGCTTCCGGGCCTCCAGCTTCCAGTCGCCTGAGTCCTCGCCAAGTCTCGATCCAATCGCCGTCCTGCACGCCCAATCGCTGGCAGCTTGGGCCAATAGGAAACGTCCTGCTAGGTATACCCCGGTAGGCATATCCCCATCACGTACTACAATCGAGGTTGTACGAAAACCCACACGCGGGCCAAGAGGGGGATTGACAGGGCACGGTACCGACCAACCATCCCACCCACTTCTATGAACATAGTATTAGGTACGAGCGGCATAGTCGGCAGCTATGCAAACAAGACATACACTCATCAGAGTCAGACTATCTAAAAGAATTAGAAATATTCAACACCATACGACAAGATCAAGAGATAATAGTTTAGGATACATCCTCATACATCACATGTCAGAGTATCAAGCGGAAGCGAGAAAAAAGATCCGGGTATGGATAAGAAGCAAACTGGCATAAGATACCCTGAAAATAAGCACATCCCACCCACATGATTTCAAGGATCTCCATCCACGGATCTCTACACCTGACGGTCTTTGCCAGCATCATCGATCTCCTCGACCCAGTAGCCTTCCTATGGATACACCTGGCCATATGTACAATATTTATCGTGTGATAATCTAAGGGACTCAACAAGTCTTTATGCATCTAAAGGGAACAGCCCGAGGGTGTTGCAATTGTAGAAAAAATAAAGCCTAGCAGTTCTACAGAGACACGCTACAACATCCGCCTAACCAAAGATATAAGGACGTTCGTTAAGTAAACATCAGTTAATTATCCAACAGATACATATCAACATAAATAAACATCACTCACCTCCTTCCCATTTCTGGAACAAGAAGGCGGAAGAACATCCCAACCATAGGCAATTTTTTTATCATTCCATGAGAATTGCACTATTTACAAGTCATATTTATTAAAATTAAAGGAAGTACTTTAATTATAGTTGTCTATGATCGAGAAACTATTCTTGAGGTAGTCCATAACCGCGGACACAGCTTTTAGAAATATTTACCCTGTAGGGGTGCATAAATAGCAACTGACGACATGCGCTACCTCTGAAAGAACCAAATAAAAAGCAACAAGGCAATACGACAAATCATTCGCAAGATTCACAGATGATTTCAGGGGCCACCCCCTGAGCTACCCGCTAAGAAGTCGACGGGGCTCCGACGGAGCAAGGGGATTGCGATGATGGATGTACACGACTAGGATGAAAGTGTGACTGGGCTGATCGATACCGCGTAAACATGGCGAGGGGTTCCAAAAAGTACAGTAGTAAATGCTCCTCGAGCAACAGTAGTAAATATAGAAGTAAAGCTTGGTATAATTGCAGGATAGTAATAACGCCCCAAAAAAGTTGTGACCCCAAGAAATTAAAACTGACTCAAGCTAAGACTAAGGGGATTGAAGTTCCCACATATGGATAGTGCGATAGTCAAGGAACAAGAATCAAGTACTCGGGGTCCTACCGGACACAAGTGTGTATAAAGAACCAAATAGCAGATATAGCCCACCGATGCCTCTTTCTTTAGTTATCACATTACTACTCAATTCAGTTTTTTAGGTACCTCATTATTCAAAGACTCTCAAAAACCCTACACATGCAATTCTACAACTCGCATGGCTGAAAAAACTCTTGTGGTAATGGCTCATAGGATGGAGGAAGAAGCTTCGGTGGGGTTTAAAAGGAAAGTCTATGCAGTACTTGGGATTGCAATTTAATTTGCGACACGATTATGAGGAAAGAAAAAGACAGATGCAATAGGTACTATATGTAGTGCAAGCATGTGAAATTGCTTGCCTAGAAGTTCAGTTACAGAATAGGTGGGATCCGGGTAATACTCCTGGGGCAACTAATAGTTCCCTTGCTCGGCGTCTGTCTGGATAAAAATCAAACACACAACGAGCCAAAAATAAATACATTGCACAATCATATAAATCACATGCAACAAACAAACTGTCGGAGATTTGTCCATTGAAGGAAACTAGGGTCCAACAATCCCTTGGTTCGAGAGGGGGCTGAACGCGCAGTTCCAAGGAGCCTCAGCGATGGTGGCGATGTCGGAGCAAGAACACGAAAAATAGATGACACATTGGTTTTTTACCCAGGTTCGGGACCCTCGTGAGGAGATAAAGCCCCTACTCCTTTGTTGTATTGCTCACTTGCTTCATGAGGGTACAATGGAGATTGATGTCTAGGGTTTAGATCACATGGGATCGATCCATTCTAAGGTAGGAGAAGGGTCCCTTATATAGGGCGGCGTCGGGCCTCTTCCCCCAGCCTTTGGGCGGGAAGGGCGTCCATAGTTCTACTCCTTGATATCCTGGTCTAGGAGAATACTTTGTGTGGATCGAGTTTATTCCGCCTTTAGGGCTATTGCCCTGCTCCATGCCTCGGTCATCGGTGACGCCCTGGAGCACCTCCCTTTGTCTTTGTGCGCCAAAGCGGTTGGGAGCCGTCCTTTCGGCTAGACTCCGCCTGCCCCGCCTTTGACCAGGATCCTTCGTCGGGACTACTTCGGGGTGGCATCCAATGCCACCGTTCAAATTTTTGTATTTCCTTGCAGGGCAGCCTGACATTCCTAGGAGATATTTCCAACCCGGACCCTCCTAAAGGGGATGGCCCGTGACGGCTCTATTTTAATCCCCTAGACCCTACTATCTAAATCACAAAACAGTATAACCCAAAAGTTCATAAGGTGTCCTACCGAGGAGGCCCAAGGATCACCCACGTGTAGGTCCCGTCTGAGCGGAGCTGGGCACGATACCGGCCAACCACCCTATCCACTTCTCGTGGTGATATCTTCATGTGCGAGAGACTTATACAACTATACTACGAGTCAAGCATACAAAAATGAGTATGTATGCCAACGACATACAAGAGTATATCAGAGCCAAACCATCTAAAAGAAACAGAAATATCGCAACACCATACAGCAAGATTCAAATATCCTAGATAGAGATAATAGTTTAGGATATATCCTCATACATCACACATTAGAGTATCAAGCGGAAGTGGAAAATAAGATCCGAGTACATATAAGAAGCAAATTGGCATAAGATGCCCTAAAAATAAGCACATCCCGCCGACAGATCTCAAGGATCTCCATCACCGGAAACTCTATAGCAGACGGTCGTTGCCACCATCATCGGTCTCCTCAACCTAGTATCCATCTGAACTAATATTTTATCATGTGAGACCCTAAGGGACTCAGCAAGTATTTCTGCATCTAAAGGGAACGACCTAAGGGTGACGAAATTACAGCGAAAATAAAGCCTAGGAGTTCTATAGAGACACGCTAAAACATCTACCTAACCAATGATAGGAGAACGCTTGTTAATTAACAATAGTTAAGTACCCAATAAATATATATCAACATAAATAAACATCGCTCGCCCATCTCCCTGTTTCCCGAACGAGAAGGAGGAAGAACGTCCCATCCGTAGGCAAATTAAATTAATCTTTCCATCAAGGTTTCACTATTACTAGACAATTTTTAGTCAAATTGAAAGCGGTACTTTAGTTATGATTTTCTTTGATCGAGAAACTGTGCTCCAAGTTGTCGACAACCATGGACACGGCTTTCAAAAAGATTTACCCTGCAGGGGTGCATAAATAGCAACACATATACGATCAACCTCGGAAAAAACAAATAAAAATCCAACAAGGCATCACGACAAAGCATTCTCAAGATTCATAGATGATTTCAGGGGACCACCCCACTAAGAACCCCGCAACAAAGTTGGCTGGCTCCGAGACGGACCCAGGATTTGCGTCAATGGCTGTAAACAACTAGGAATCCGAAACTGTGACTGGGCTTGTCGATACCACGAAAACACTCCATAATCCAAAACAGTACATTAGTAACTACTCCTCGAGCGACAGTAATAAATAAAGCAGTAAAGCATGGCATAAGTATATGATAGTAATAACATCCCAAACTAATTATGGCCCCAAGAAATTAAATGTGACCGATGCTAAGACTAAGGGGATTCATGGTCCCACATGAGGTTAATGCGATAGTCAAGGAACAAGTATCAAGTTACCAGGGTCCTACGGGACACGAGTGAGCATAAAGAACTAAATAGCAGATATTGTCCATCGGTGCCTCTTTGTTTAGTTATCCCATTACTACTCAATTTAGTTGTTTAGGTACCTCATTATTCAAAGACACTCGTAGACCCTACACATGCAATTCTAAGACTCGCATGGCTCAAACAAATCATGTAATAATGGCTCATAGGACTGAGGGAACAAGCTTCGGTGGGGTTTAAAAGTAAATTCTATGCAATATTTGGGATTCAAATTTATTCGTGACGCGATTCATGATGCAAGAATTAGACAGATGCAATACGTACTACATGTAGTGCAAACATGGGGAATTTCTTGCCTAAAATCTCAGCTGCAGAATAAGAAGGATCTGGCAAATACTCCTGTGGCTTTTGATATTCTCCTTTCTCGGCGTTTATCTGGATAAAAACCAAACATACATGGCGCCAAAGTAAGTACATTGCGCAATCAAATAAATCATATGCAACAAGCAAAAAAAGAATTATATGATGGAATGATCCACATACATGCTATAACATAGCATGACATGGGTGAGGTGTGGGGGGTCCAAGAATAAAGCATTTTATTAAGTTTTTAGTCATGTTTTACTTGCATAAACTTTTCTGGCCCGTAATTTTTATATGATGCATGTTTTAATTCATATCATGAAATGCATGGTTAGAACGGGCTCGTCGAGCTAATCGATTTCGACATATCATTTGTCGAATTCGGAATTACGGAATTTAAGTTATTCAATTATTAAGAAAATGACATTTATTCGCATTTAATAATTCGAAAATTTTAATTGCTCAAATGATATTTTAAATAGCATATCCATAATCCTCACACTTTCATGATTCAAAATCATATATTATATGTAATATTTGGAATTATGAATTAGAAGATGCAATTTAATTTTTATTAGAGTATTTTTAATATTGCCAAAAGATTTATTATTTTTCAACATATGTCAAAATAAACAGAGACCAGATTCATGTAGAGAATTCCAAAACAACAACTTTGATGTTTTGAGTTTTTCCAAAGTAGTTATAGATCTTGTTTAAATCTCGGGTCAAAGTTCACAACATGTTTGACTTAGGTTTGAATTTGAAAATTTTAAAACCTTTGGTCTTTTATTACTGGGCTGGTGCTAGCCGCAGACAATGACACGTGGGCCACCGGTGCTATCTAGGACTAGCTGGGCTGATGTGGCTGTCTAGTGAGGTAAACAATAAGAAAAAGGATAGCGCCGTGGGGATTGAACTCGGGACCCCAAGCTAGTTATACTGGGAGTAACATCACTAATAACATAAAACTATATGTATTGCCAACTAGGCAGTATGATGATATGGCGTGCACTTCAATAAGGAGAGATGGTTGTAGTAACTAGCTATGTTAATATAATATTATACTTTTCTAGATAAAATGAGTCTATGGACTAATTAATATAATCATGCATAACATTACCTATTAGCTATTATACACTATGAAGATAATAACTTAGATTAGTATCATAGACATGATATTAGTTTAAGTTATTCATCACTGTAACCAGTCTTACCGCCGTGGGTTGAATCCACGTGGGGTGGTGAAAACTGGGCGAGCTGGTATTGCTGTATGAAGAAGAGATCGATTTCTTTTGACTAACTCAGTGCGCTGCTTGCAGGAGCAAAAACACTAACGAACAAAAGCAGAACGAACCGCGAGAAGGTCGATCTTTCGAGGCTGATTTTTCCCAGCTCGCTAAACGAAAAAAGGCATATGAGTACTCAAAACGACGGGGAGAAAAATATATATCGCGTGGTGTGACCGTTTCGTGCTAGATGGACCTTGTATCGCGCAGTTCCATGAAGAATGAAAACAATATAAACAGGTGGATCTGTTTGGGACACAGACTTCCGATCAAGATTGCCAGAGGTAGAGAGGGTGGTTTTGAACATGCTGTAGCTGGTTTTGAAGAGGGAATCAAGATTTACACCTACCGTTTAGGGGGCACCCAGAGACATGTAAGATCTAGTCTATCTCTCGTGCTCACTTTAGAGATTCAGTCGTGAAATCGATAGAAACTGTATTGTTTTTGGCCGGTTCCACCCAAACACCCTCCGAGCCAAGTCACCGACGGCACTGCCGTTTATTCATTTCCTACGAGCCAAGTATTTGAGGAGACAGTGTCTTCATATTAATAGACGCCTAAATTCTAAGTAATCCAACTACCGCTCTTGAGCCAGCCTGAAGCCTGCTTCTTCCTGTTGGGCCGCGCGTTTGTTGGTCCGTACGTGTCTTCTTCTCCTGTGATACCTCTAGGTAGCCCTTGGTCATTGACAAACCCCTCCTCTTCAAATCCTGCTTACCCCTAGGTAGGAGCTTGAGGAAAAGCACGCTTGAGACCGTCGATATCCTTCCAGGTAGCATGCTCTTCGGTAGCACCACTCCATTGAATTAAGCCTTGGTTCACAGCACGAGGGCCTTGCTGCTGCACACGTTGACGAAGAACTCTAACACTAATCTGGAATAAAGCATCTGGGTCAGGCAATGCTTGTGATACCTGGGTGTGTGGACCGACACAAGGCTTGAGCTGGGAGACGTGGAAGACATGATGTACTCTGCTCGTCGGGGGTAGCTGCAACTTGTATGCCACATGGCCAATGCGCTCCAGCACGGTAAAGGGCCCAAAAAATTTGAAGGACAGCTTGTGGTTGGGGCGCTTGGCAACCGAAGAATGGATGTAGAAAGACTTGATCACCAGCTGTGAACGTTCTCTCCCGACGGTGCTTGTCAGCCTGAAACTTCATGTGCTACTGCATCTGAAGCAGATACAATCGCACGGAAGCAAGAATCAATTTCCTCTCCCTGAGCCATTCCTGAACATCAGCCGAAGTGATGCTGCCTGACGCAGTGATCCCGAAGTACCTAGGCTAACGGCCATGCAAGATCTCGAATGGGGACTTGCCGAGAGAAGCGTGCCAGTTTGTATTGTATCAGAACTCACACAGGTGAATCCATTTAGCCCAATGGTGTGGATGTGCACTCGCAAAACAATGCTGGTAGCACTCAATCGACCGATTGACTCGCTTAGTCTGCATGTCCTTCTCAGTATGGTTCGCTGTACTCAACTTCAACTTTGTGCCCGTCGTTCTGAACACTGATTTCCAAAAAACACTTGTGAAGACCGGGTCTCTGTCAGATACCAATGCCAGGGGCATGCTGTGAAGACGATAAACATGCTCCACAAACAAATCAGCCACCTTTCTAGCCGTATAGGGGTGCCAAAGAGGAATGAAATGTGCAAACTTTGAGAATTTGTCAACGACAACCAATAGGCAGTTATATTTGCGCGAAGCAGGAAGTCCATCGACGAAGTCCATGGTAGCGACTTCCCAAGGCTCTGAAGGCACTGGTGATGGCTGCAGCAGGCCAGCCGGCGACAACCTCTCTGGTTTGGCCTTTTGGCAGGTATAGCAAGCACGGACATACTCACAGGTCATACTTTTCATTGCATGCCAATTGAAGAGAGAAACAAGTCGCCGGTATGTTACCGGAAATCCTGAATGCCCACCTTGCAGACTGTCATGGAAAGAAGATATAATCTGAGTTTGCAAGCAGTGCTCATTTTCCACGAAAATGCGCCCCTTAATTGTCAACGACCAAGGGCTACTTGGAGGTATCATAGGAGAAGAATACACGTGCGGACCAATAAACGCGTGGCCCAATAGGAAGAAGCAGGATCTAAGCTGGCTCAAGAGCGGTAGTTGGATCACTTAGGATTAAGGCGTCTATTAATATGAGGACCCTGTCTCCTCGGATACTTGGATCGTAAGAAATAATGAATGGCACTGTCGTTGGTGACTTGGCTCGGAGGGTGGTTGTGTGGAACCGGCCAAGAACAATATGATTTCCATCGATTTCGCGACTGAATCTCTGAAGTGAGCATGAGAGATAGTTTAGATCTTACAATTGGTATCCAGACCCTACTGATCCCCCCACGAATTTGACAAATCCTCACCGATATTTTCTTCCCCACCAAATCTGGAGATTCTGTCCCACACTTACCCGACCCGTTTCTCGTCTCAATGTCGCGCAGAAGCGATTGACTCCATGTCGCCAGAGTCACAAGCTCTGTACGAGCTGCTCATATCGACACCAAGGAGTACGATAAGAGGTTCTTGGACTACAAGAAGGAGGTGATGAATGCAACGAAACCCTTTGTGGCTGATACCCGCAACCGGTTCAAGGAGGTTCCTACTTCCATTGAGACAATCAGGGCCTTGGTGAGTTCAGATCTTGATGCGGTGCGAGTCCAGATCAGGGAAGAACTCGTTGCGGTGCGCACGTCTCTTAGCTCTGAGATCTCCCAACTGGCGGCCGCGATTTGACGCATCCCGCGGCCAGATCCTGGCGCTATGGAGGGGACTTCACCGGCTTCGCACCATCGCGAGACCGGATTGGGCACCACAGGCCCGGCTGGGCACTGCTTCGAACATAAACTCCGGGGGAAGGCATGTGTTGATTCCATGTCTCCTCCGGGCGGAGGTTTTAAAATTCGCCCATAATTCGCCTAGTACTGATGTTGGTAATGGTGTTTTATTATTCCATGTGTTGATGATGTTTTTTTAGCGCTGGCACACTCCCTCTGCATCGTAGGCATACTTTGCGTCTGATAAGTTCGTGGGTCCATCAGCTACTTGGCTCGAATCATATTTGTAGTAACACCCAGACCAAGTTGGATAGAGTTTGTGACCGCAGTTCTAGCCCGTTTTTACAGGAATCAGCATTAGATTCTGGTGCGCTGCTTGATTCACATCAATCAGACCACCATGGTTGAAGATGATGTGTCCAGGTTTTCAGCTCTGATGGATCAAATTGTGGCATATGAGTCTAGTCTGGATCAGATTCATGATACCACTAAATTCTTAGAGGGCCTCAAGCCTAGTGTGCGGTTACTAGTGGCGATTCAGCAGCCACGGGATCTTGAATCAGCGTATTGTTATCTCTACTATTTTAGGAACTAGGGGAAGAGACTGGTCCTGTCTCGCAAACATTGCCGTCAGTACAGACATCTTGGTGCACCTACAACCCAGTAGTTTATTCAGCACAGCCTCTGCCACAGCCCCTGGCCCCATACAAATAAAACCCTACCGAGCGAAGCTCCGGAGTGAACAGTAGTGTCCTTTATGGCGACTGGCGACAATGCCTTCTCTCCACCTAATCTCTCACCTCTCCATTCAATTCCCAAGATTTCCAACCACCCTCGTTCTCATCCTCCCCCGATTCAGAACACTCCTCTTCTCTCCACTCATTCATCTTCGCCAAAATCTCTCTTCCAACCCAATATATGATGGAAGAAGAACGGCAACCAGAAGAGCATAAGGAGGAGGAGGGACATCTGTTGGTGCGCTACTCAGGTGGGATGTCAGATCTAGCAGCAACCCTTCAGACCATGAATCTCTCAGATCCAGGGCTCTGTAAAGTTCAGGATCATCAAGTGATTCAGGATCAGCAGCTGGACTTTTCCCACTGTCTATTGATGAAAGTTGCTTGTACTGGAGGTACTCCACGGAAAATCTCTCAGCAAGCTCTTGAGCAATCAATGGCAAAAGCTTGGAAGAGCAACGTCCTTGCAATATCCCAGCTATCCAGCACTGTCTTTATGGCCCATTTTAGGAATCATGAAGACATGTTTTCTGTCTACAATAGGCAACCCTAGGTGGTGAACTCTGAAGTTATGCTCTTAGATTGGTTTGATCCTCATCATTCTGCTTCTTCCAAGGAGGACTATAAGTTTGAGCATATTCTAGTTACAATCAGAGTCTATGGAATCCCTAGGAACAGGAGATCTCTGAGCTTGTTGGAAAGCATTTTAAATCAAGTAGGAACTGCTTCGGAATTTCATATTTTGCAAGATAGTAACCTCTATGCGAGGCAGGACTATATCTGGGGAGTAGCTAAACTGAAAGTAGATTCTCCAATCAAGGATAGAGTTATTGTCAACTATTCAGATAACTCTAATGGACTAGTCTATTTGCACTATGAAAAGATAAGGAGAATCTGTTTATTTTGTGGTGTCATGTTCCACACAGCTCAAAACTGCAATCTAAGGAACAATCTAATCTCAGAAAGATCAAGAAGCAACCAATCTGAGCTCCATATTCCTACGCAGAGATTTGGGCAATGGATAATAGATGAGGAATACATTCCTTCAGAAGTTTTACAAGGCTCTACTTTTGGGCATTCAGAGAACAATCAATCTGGGAATACCATTCTGAGCAGGCTCCAAAAATTATTTGCTGAAGATCCAAAAGGAAAAGCAAGAGATTCTGCAGATCAGTATCAAGTAAACAGCAGACAAGCAAGCTATGGTCTCCAAGGGCATTTTAGTCATTCTGAAAAATTGGCCAGCAGTACTAAGCGCTCTCCTAATCAGTGGACACTTCCACACTCTTCCTCAGGTACTGTGCTTCAGTCCTTTTAGCTTGAGCAGGCAACAGGTGTCACTGCCAGAAACTTCCAAGAAAGTGCAAAAGGAAGGAAAAAGGAAAGTACGCATTCAGTTTTTTCCCAGTCTGCAGAAAACAGGATAATCCACACCCTTCCAGAAATTACAGTCCCAGAAGGATTCTCTGGTTCGCCTGGGCCTTTTTTGGGCCACCAACCCAGAACTGGCCTGCCCCAGCAACTTTCTGAATATTCTATTCCAAATCAGCAAGTGGGACAACCCAACGTTTCGTCTTCAACCCCAGATACCTTTCGTCAGCAACAACACCCTTTCCCAACCTCCTCGACTGATTTCTTGCCATTGTCTCTGCAGAACCTGAGCTCCCATCACATCCAGCAGCCCTCTACCACCCTACCCCTACAACTCGCCATGAATCCTTGTGCGCAGACGCTTTTTCACATTGCGCCTTCTCCAAACCCTCACTTCTCCTCTCCAACGCCGTATCCTACCCCCACTATTCCACTCCCCACATACCCTCCCCCCAAATGCTCATCCACACCCTTAGCCCCTGAGCCTTAGTCTCCGGCCAAGAGGGTCTCGCCGAGGCGCGATGGATTCTCTGGAGATCCGCCGTCGCAGATCCCTCCCTCCCGGTGTGAATCCCCCTCTCACCACCCCTCCCCACCAGCGATGGCGCTCTGCTCCGGACACAAGGAACCTGGGGAGGGACGCAGCCTCTCCCCCACACGTCTGCATCCAGATGGAGCTGCTGGAAAGGGAATCCATGAAGAAGCCCCGAGAAGAGAAGAAGAAGCAGGAAGAAATCTTGGAGGAAGAGGGCATGAAGAATCTGGGGAATTACGCATCTCCCATTCCAGAAAGCAGGGCTTGCGATTGGCCTCGTGGAAGCACCCAAGGTAGAGCTCACATCTCATCTCCTCTGGGGACTGATTTCCATAAGCATGACAGTTCCAGTACAAGAACTGGTCAAAGGAACATCAGGCTGGGGAGTGGCGGGCCTGACCGTAGAAGCAGGAGCACGGCTGTGGAACGCATGGTGCACCCCTATGCTGCAACATCTCGCAAATCGCCTCCAAGAGTCAGCCCTGAGGATCCAGCTGAGCACGACCCCTGGCCTCTCAGGCCTATCTCACTGGCTCTGTTAGATGACTCAGAAGACTCTCGGTATGGGGCTTTCTCACCTCCTAGGATGGTTGGCGACTACTATGTGGCTCCGAATGTTGGTTTTAGCCATCATGGAGAAGGAGGCCAGGAAGAGGACAGAGGTGAAATACAATCTGGAACCAGTCTTAGTGAATCTCAGTCTGTTTGCATGCAATATCATGACAAAGAAGAACATAGTAGGGACATGGACTTGGATGAAGAGGCAATGGCGCCAGCCTCTAAGGCGCCATAGGCGCCATGAAGACTCTGGCCTAGAACTGCCAAGGCATTGGCAAGAGACTAGGAAGTCCAAAAATGTGCCATCTTGGAAAGATGATCTATGCTACTAAGTCCCAGGTAACCTTTGTTTCGGAAATTAAATCCTCTAAAATTAATTCGCATGATCTTGTTGCAAGGTTTAATATGAGTGATGCTATTGTAGTGCCTTCTCGAGGACGATCGGGAGGCCTCTGGTTAATGTGGACTGATGAAGTACAAGTCCTAGTCCACTACTACAATCAGCATATTATCTTAGCCACTAGTATTATTAAAGGTAGCAACCACTGTTTTGGGCTTGTTTGTATATACGGTGACCCCTACCATAGAACTACTGAGCAAATCTGGGATCAGATTGCTTCTTTTGTGTATGATAATGCTAATGTTCCCATTATGTGCATGGGAGACATGAATGAGCTCCTGTATGATATGGACAAGAACTCCTCTAATATAAACCGTACTCGTATGAATGCCTTTCGCCTAATGATTAAAAATTGTGGAATGTTTGATTTGGGGTATAGTGGACCGGCATATACTTGGACAAATAAGAGATTTTCATCAAAACCAACCTATGAGAGGCTGGATAGATGCCTAGTAAATGCTGAATGGTGTGCAAATTATCCAAATTCCAATGTTTATAATATGCCTCTCATTCACAGTCTAAGTGATCATGCCCCTATTATCCTCTCTACAGAAGGCCAAACTAGGAGAACTAAGAGATCTTTCAAATTTGAAAATTGGTGGCTAAAGGAAAAAGATTTTCAGCAGCATGCTAAAGATGTCTGGTCTTCCAGGACAAACTCCTCTTTCTCTATAAGGACTAACCATCTTGCAGGGGCTTTGAGAATCTGGAGTAGGAAAAAGAAGCCAATTCAGCAGGAGCTAAATGAGATTGAAGAAAAGATTAAAGAAATCCAGCAAAGGCCATTGTTGGACCAGGACCATGCATTAGAGGCAAATCTGGTAGAGAGATATGAACAAAATCTGGTTAAATTAACAGACTTTTACATGCAGAGAGCCAAGAAGAATTGGATAAAGGATGGAGACAAGAATACTTCCTTCTTTCACAAGGCGATTGCAAAAAGGAGAAGAAGAAATACAATTGTGTCAATCAAGGATGAAAACAATCTCCTCCAATACATGCCTGACAAAATCGGTAACACCTTTGTTAAATATTTCAGAGAAATCTTTGCACCAGTGTACCAGAGCAAAATAATGACTACACCTACACTATACCTGACAAGAAGGAGCTCCTGGACACCCTCAAAGATATGAAAAGGAATGCTTCTCCTGGCCCTGATGGTTTCAACGTGGAATTCTATTTAGCAACATGGGACTGGATAGGGCAAGACGTGTATGCTCTGGTTGAATCATTCTTCAAGACAGGTATTCTCCCCTCCCATGTCAATGATACTCACATAGCTTTGATACCCAAAAAGCTTGTCCCTCTGGTACCAACAGATTACAGACCTATAAGCTTATGCAATGTCATATATAAACTCATTGCAAAATCTCTAGCAAACATACTTAAACCCCATCTTCCTGATTACATCCATCCCACCCAACAAGCTTTCATAGAAGGGAGACGTATAAGTAATAACATTATCATAGCTCAGGAAATCACCCACTCCTTTAATCTATCCTCCTGGAAGAGCAAAGCCTTTATGTTAATAATAGATCTGGCTAAGGCCTTTGACAAAGTGGAATGGAGCTTTATTGTTCGTGCTCTCGCACGTAAAGGGCTGCATGGTCATTTCATTAATTTGATACACGTGTGTGTTTCTTCGCCGACATTCTCTGTCATCATTAATGGCCAGCCTTTTGCAAAGTTCAAAAGTAGCAGAGGGATACGACAAGGATGTCCTCTCTCTCCGTACCTTTTTGTCCTGGCTATCAATGAATTATCTATTGAGCTACAGGAAGCTATGTCAAACCTTTCTCTGAGTGGCATCACTTTTGGATCAAATTGCCCGCCTATCCACTCTCTAATTTTTGCAGATGATCTCCTTATTTGTGGAAAAGCGGAGGTCAATGAAGCCTCCACAATAAAGAATGTTTTGGACTCCTTTTGTAAGCAATCTGGTCAAACTCCAAGCTGGCCTAAATCAGGTATTATCTTCAGTAAGCTAGTGGATCCAAACACTATTCAAGAAATTAAAAATATATTTCCTGTTCCTGAAATGGACCCATCCTTCATCCATCTTGGGCATCCTCTTATCTTGCCAAGCAAAAATAGGGCTGCAGCCTATAATTTTGTTGTTGAGAAATTCAAAAACAAGCTCACAACCTACAAGGCTGACCATCTGTCTCATGCAGCTCGACTCACTCTTATTCAATCTGTTTTTGCCACTATTCCTGTCTATTACATGTCAAATATCATCTTCCCAAAAAGCTTCATTTCAAAACTCAATGCTATTGTTAGAACTTTCTGGTGGACAGGAATCTCTCAAGACAAAACAAGCAAAGCTCTTTGCCTAAAAGCTTGGAAAGATGTGTGTGCCCCCAAAAAAGAAGGAGGCCTGGGCATTAGGAATTTCCAAGCCATCAATTATAGATTGATCCTGATGGCTGCTTGGCGCATTACTTCCAACCCTGATGACTTTCTCCACCAAATCCTCAAAGCCAAATATTTCCCAAACACTGCAATCTGGTGTCCATCCCCTAACACCCCAAAATCTGCATTCTGGTCCTCCATTCTGAAAGTTCTGCCTATCCTTAAAGCACACTGTTCTTACCAACTCACTCAAGGCAATATCTCTATATGGAACAACCCTTGGTGCAACCAATGGGAAAGGATCTATGAATGCTTAATTATTCAGGATAAGAACTGTGTTTACCCAGCAAGAGTAAAAGATCTATGGTGTGAGAATGGAAAAGCTTGGAATGTGCATCTAGTTGAATCCCTTTTTCAGCGACCTTTGGCAGATCAAATAATACAAACAACTATTATTCCTGCTCAGGAAAAAGATCTTCTCTGCTGGAAGCTTACTCCAACAGGGAAGTGTAATTCTAAGAGTGCATATTATGCCTGCCTACACTATCTACAAGATAAAGGTGAGCCTAAACCAAGGCAAACTCCTACAACCATCATTAACCTTCTGAACCAGATTTGGAAATCTAAGGAGATTCTTCCTAGAGTGCAAACCTTTGCATGGAGACTACTGCAAAAGGCTATCCCTACAGGACAAAGGGCAGGAGAATATTCTAAACATATAAGTAAGTACTACTGCAGATGTGGTATGGAAGAAAGCGACATGCACATCTTCTTCACATGTCACTTTGCAAAAGCAGCCTGGTTTCTAGCACCATGGCATATAAGGATGGAGAGTATCACTCAGAATAACCAGTCTCTGGCAGATGTCATTTTATGCCTTCTAAACATGAAGCACCCACATATCTCCATCCATAATGTTTTTACGTTTCTTTGGTGCTTATGGAAAGCTAGGAACAATTGTCTTTTTGGCAGAAATCCTGGAAAGCCCCACCAAATCATTATCAACTCCCAAGCTCTTTTAAAATCCATGCAGCTTATTGAGACTACCAGCAAACTGGCTGGGGGTGTTGATTGTCAACAAGGAACTGGGAATAAAGTAGAGCAATTAACACTGGGATGCCAAATCATTTCAGACAAGAACGAATATGGCGTTCACATTTACTCAGATGCAGCCTGGAAGAAAGAAAATGGGAGTAATGCATCAAGCACTGGAATCACTGGAATTGGCATCTTTATTCAAGCAAAGAATGGAAGATTCCCTTATCAGCTGAAAATTCAGGCTTCCTCCTTATCTACTGCTATATCAGTCCTCCAGGCAGAGGCCATGGCCTTGCTACTAGCTACACAAATTGCAGATGCACTTGGAATAGAAAGGAACATTTTCTTTACTGATAACAGCCTATTGGCTAAGGCCTTCAATAGCAACAAGATTGACACTGAGTTCATCCACTGGAACTCTAGGATCACCCTAGCAAAAATTTTGAATGTCACTAGAGAAACTAAGGCTAGAGTGATCCACATTAGTAGAAATCTTAATCAGGAAGCCCATCAATGTGCTCACAAGGTACAAAGAAACCTTTCTTCAGTACCTATCCTTAGATGCTCATCAGCAGCTCATTCTCCTTTCTCCTGCCCAATCACCTCAATGTTTAGAAATAATACTTGGAAGGACTTTGTAATTCATGATGTACACTGTTGTTGAGCTTCAATGAAATTGTGGTGCCTCTGGCACCATCAGTTTTCAAAAAAAAAAAGAACATCCCCTGGCCCCGCCATCGCGATGGGTTAGCTAGGCAGTGGAAGAGAAGCGGCTCTCTAACTGTCATAAGAAACCTGATGAGGATAAGTGGCAGAACCTCAAGGCGTATCGCCACTCCAGGGGATTATGTTTTATCTGTGGTGAGAAGTGGGTATGTGAACACCAATGCAAGACATTCGTCCAACTTCATGTGGTTTAGTAGATGATTGAGTGTATAAAGTCTGCCGAGCAAAGCGATTTGGAGACATTAGAGGTTGAACAACAACAGTAGCAACCTGACAATCCAAACAAGCAGCTATGATACCAATTGTAAGATCTATCCTATCTCTTGTGCTCACTTCAGAGATTCAGTCACGAAATCGATGGAAATCTTATTGTTCTTGGCCGGTTCCATCCAACGAACGTCCTATCCAAGTCAACGATGGCACTACCATTCATTCATTTCTTTCGAACCAAGTATCCGAGGAGACAAGGTCCTCATCTTAATAGACGCCTAAATCCTAAGTGATCCAACTACCACTCTTGAGCCAGCCTAGAGACTGCTTCTTCTTGTTGGGCCGCGCGTTTGTTGGTCTGCACGTGTCTTCTTCTCCTATGATTCCTCTAGGTAGCCCTTGGTCATTGACAAGATGAGTAACACAGAGGCTCCTAGAACTCGATAAACAGAGACAAACAAACGGCGGCGCTGAATGGATCTAGCGACAAAGCATCGTTGGCGGCGCCCGCAGTGTGCTCGACGAAAGGATTGGCGACGATAAGGTTTTAGGGAGCGGGGCACCTTGTCAAGTAGATCGGCATGCTCACCAGGAGCGTGTTGGTGTGGTCACTGGCGCAACTGGTGAAGGAGGTACGGCTGTGAGGCTCGAGGTCCGGCCGTGAGGAGGAAGCTTTGGTTAACGTCGGGTATGGCTTATCCGGCGAGCTCCGGTGTCGGCCGCATGTACTAGGCAATGTAGAGGAATCAAGGGATGTGCCAGGTTTTCCTAGTACTACTCGACACACTCCAGATTATCGACTAGAAGAGAATGTCGAATCTAGGGTTTGGAGAAGGGTTTGACACGGTCATGGCCTTGAAGGATAGCTTGGGAAGGAAGGAGGGTGAAGTGGGGGTTCCTGGGCTTCCAGATCTCGATCCTGAGCTCTCCTTGGGTGGTTGAGGAGATAAGGGAGGGAAGGAGAGAGCATAGGGGTAGCTAGGGTTTTCTCTTCTCTCCCTTTTCTTTATCATGTAGCAATTAGAGAGGTCAAGAGGGACCGGGGGAGAGGATCTTGTGGCTGGCTGCTCCTGATCTTCTTGGTCGTCAAGGAAAAGAAGGCAGCGAAAAAGAGGGTGATGTGGCATAGAAGGCTCACATATTCCACGGTGCATGGCTACATGGTGGCCTTGGTTTGGGAGTGGTAGGGTTTAGAGATATATAGATGAATATGTAGATTACATGGTTCTCTTGTTTCTTTTGTTTGAAGTCACACTTGTAAGTATGAGCTAAACAAATAAACCAGATAGTGAGCTAAAACCAAAAGAACAAGTTGGGAAAAGAAGGTGAGGTGTGGTAGATTGTGTTTTATAGGAAGATGGAGGTAGGTAGATAGGATACATTTTATTTCTATTTAGCTTCTTTGTTAGAATTCGAACTACAGAAGTCAAATAAGAACCAAAACTAGACCAACAAGAGAGAAAGGTGGAAAGCTTGCATGCATTGAATGCGTGTAGTAGTTTGTGAAAACAAACTAGGACCACCTGTGGCATTTGAATTCAAACAAATGTCCTCATTAGAATCTAGCTCACAAAATAATTTGGTTATTATTTCAAATGGTTTATTCAAATGATGAGCTTGTTTGAATGAAGGTGGGCCTAGATAGTGCGTATGTACCACTAGTGCTTCATGCATCCACCATAAATTCAAATAAACCCATAATTTAATAAATCCATCTAAAGAAGAAACAAAAAAGGTTGTATTCTACATAGCATGCAATGTGGCCATGTAGGCTCCCACATTGAATATTGTGAAAACAATATTAGATTATGTATGGAAGCATGAGACAAAATAATGGATCCATACCTATTTATGAGCTAGAGACAAAATACCAAAGGGAAAAGCATTTGCCCATAATTCAAAGGGATGGTAGAATTTGTGGATGGAACAAAAGGAAGGTTGCAAAGATAGGTGGTGGAGTTGAAAGTGATATGCCCACAGCACAACTTGGGCATCAAGCATTTTATCGAGAAGAAAATATAATATATCAATAGGAAAATACAAGTAATACAATATAAATGCATGTGGGATAAGAACCAAATAGAGGGACTTTCATGTGATGCTCAAATGCAAGGTGTCATGGTGACATGAGCATGATATAATGATGATACAATAAATAACATGTAGGAAGTAGCAATGTATAGACTAGGCAAGTAGCATTACAATTGTTAGAAAATTAGGATGCCACATCTATCTCTCCACGCCCTCCGGAGGCAGCCTTGTGTGGCGATCCTCGTGAGGGTGGCCTCCTTCCCCCTCGCAAGGCTTGACCGGCCACCGGTGGGCAAACCAGTCATGGACGGATCAGGGTACCCCCTGTACCAGGTATCCGATGCTAGCCCCCGGTCGTTGGACCGACGCGTCTTGTGCTCGAGGACGGAGGGTCGAACAACCACATTGACGATTGGCACTGTGTAGGACGCGTGGCAGGTCCCAAGGAGCCTCCTTGGAAGAGACGCATCCTCCCATATCTATTCTCGGTCTATAAGGATTGACCTCCCTTCATTCGCCGAGATCCATCCTTCTTTTGACTTTCCCCAACCGCTCACTCCTTCGAGTTCTTCCCTCTACGCATCTGCCCACTGCGTGTGATGTCTCGCCGGGGAGCCTTAAACTTCGCGAAGGGGAAGCCGCCTCCCACCATCCTCTCCCGGGTTGAGGAAGAGGAGGGGGAGTCAGGGGAGGTGCTGATGCCTTCCACCATCAAGACCGACGCCAGGCTCGACCGGTGCCGCTCGCACCTTGCCTTGAGGTGGAACAAGTGGGGAGAGACCAGGGTGTGGCCAGGATCGGTGCATCCGGTCGGCCTCTCTAGTTTCATGCGCCCATTGTACTACCATACTTTCATGGAGGGGGTTGGTCCCGCCGTTCTCCCCTTCTTCATGGTGGTGTTGGAGCATTACCAGATTCACCCTCTTCACCTGCAGCCCAACTCTGTCACCACCCTCGCCATCTTCATGTTCTGGTGCGAGATGTTCCTGGGGTGAAACCTTCCGTGGATCTACTGCGCCACATGTATTCTCTCTGCCTGACCTCCACCTCGCAGATAGCCGGTTGTGCCTCCTTCATGAAGGAGGGGTCATTCGGCCCCCAGATGGGCTGGTCGAAGTGCGTGGAGGACTTCTGGACGCGCTGGCTTCAAATGGTCATGCAGGACGACAGTCCCCGTCTCATGCCCCCGACAGCCTTGGGCGAGAAGGACAGCAAGCGTTCGTCCATGGAAAGCTTGGAGGGAGACAAGATCAATGCCTTGATCACATGCATCGAGCAGCTCAGCTCTTCCGGCATGATGGGCCCTCTGGTAGCCATGGAGTATCTTCGCCTTAGGGTCGCTCTGTTGCAGAAGCACATGAAATACATGTGGACTTCTTCGCACATGATCGCCTAACCTTGGGGGACGGCATCGCTAACGACCCAGTGGTGGCGGACTTCATCCACAAGCTTCTACACACCTCCACCACCGCCGAGCTGCCTGTGGGGGTTCTGCCCCTCTACCTTGATCCTAGCAAGGTGGAGATCCTTGACTCGCTCCCTCATTTTGATAAGTGGGGCATTCTTCCCCTGTGTCACATGGGAACATGCCCAAATCCCCTCAGCGCGGATCCTTCGGTTGCGGCCCTTCTCAATGGTCTCATGGGAGCTGCCGCAGCGGGATCTGCCACGGCGGGAACCAAGACGACTAGGTGATCCTCCGGCATGGCCGACCCTCCGAAGGCGGCACGAGGGAAATGCCGTCGGGAGGGGAGCTCCCCTCTGGAGGGAGAGGCCTCGGGAAGCTGCGGGGGCTGCCCGATGAGGCCCTTTGTTCCTCATGGCACGCGGAGATGCGACAGGGGCGTGAGATCCTAATCCGGGGGCGCTTCCAGGTAAGCCGTTACCCAACACCCTTCACTCCCCCGCTCCTTTTGGCCTTGTCTCATTTGTTGTACTCTTGGAGTGGGGACCTCCCAAAGAAGCAGCGGTGGCTGAAGTGAACATCCACCCGGAAGGTCCATCCAGTAGTCTGCCCCATGGACCAGCCTTAGGAGACCCCAGTCCTGCCAGCCACGCCCGAGGTGGGGTCGGCGGTCTCTTTAAAGCTCGCGGTCTCTATACCTTCCTCCCCGCCGCTCCCAGCGGGAGAGGGGTTTGAGACGGGTGGTGGTCTGCCTCTGCGAGATCCTCTGCAGGCCTCCCCTCGGTTGAGGATAAGGTCCAGGTGGCCGCCCATGGTGGCAGACTAGGCTACAGCCCCTAGGCCTCCGGAGGATGTGGCTCCTGCCGCTTAGGAGGGTGCTCCTGATCTCCACCCGGACGATCCTGCGGTGGTCGTTGCCTTTGGCCTCAAAGGTCACGCGTCCCCTAGACCGGCCCCCTTGTCTCCCTTGCTTCATACGGTGGCCCCAGAGGAGGCTCCCAATGGCGAGAGGCCCGCCGATTCAAATGAGTTGGTCGCCCTGGAGCCGGGGTACACTTCCCGAGTCACGCTCCTAGGCCAACTCATTGCTGGTCCTCACGCCGGGCTAGAATGCTTCCTGGCGGCCGCCGTCCACGAGGACCGCCAGCTGGCCCTGGACCGGGAGGCAGCAGGATAGGAGCGGGATAAGGCCTGCCTTCGCATGGAGGGCGAGATCCGCAATGCCTCGGTGCGTGCGGCGAAGATTATCGCTAACATAAAAGCTCAAGCCTCCAGGCTTCAGGAGGCGCTGGCCACTCGCGAGGGTGATGTCTCCGCTCAAGAGGAGGCCTTGGCCTGATGTCAAGAGGAGTTGGAGGCCCAAGCTCAAGAGGCCTATACCATACTGTCGGAAGCCTAGGGGTCCCTTGCCAAGGAACATCAGGGGAGTTGGAAGCTTCGTGAGGCTCCCCAGTCTATGGAGAAGTCTTGGGAGGGATCACTCCGGGAGGTCAAGGACCTCCAAGTTGAGGTTAAAGCACTGCAAGACATCGCGTGCTTGACAGCTCGGGCTCGTGAAGAGGAGGGGCGACTTGCTCATGAAGCACTAGAGGTCACTGTAAGTACTTCTTTGTCCTTACCGAACAGAGCGCCACTGTCCTCCCGCTGCTGGGGATGAAGGACTTTTTGCCACGACTCCATGCTGGACGATAGGCCGAGGCATTCTTGGATCTTATGTGCAGGGTCCCGAACACCTTGATTGTGGTTACACAGGGCTTGAATAACTTCGGCTCCTTGGGGTGCCGGGATATGCTGACTATTGTTAGGAAGTCCCTCTTCATCAACCTCCTACAACTTTCTCATGAGCTTGACTACTCCCTGGCCATGCGGTAGTCTGAGGCGGTGCCAAACCTTGAGGCACGTGTCACCCTGCTCGTCGACCTGCTAGTCGAGGCATTTCCACGCGTGGTGCGCGACAAGGAAGAGTCCCCACCCGAAGGCCCGGGCAGTCCTGCCGCCGAAGGAGACGACCTCGAGGAGGTGAGCTCGGGCGGAATCGCCGGGGCGGCTTGATTCCTTGCCCATATAACGCCCGTGAGGCACTATAAGGACTGTTATTTTTATTTCCACCAAGACATGTAGGGTACTCTCCCCGTGTTGGGGCCTTAACTGTCTATTCTTTGGTATTTTTTCTGGCCCTCCTGACGAGTGCTCGTGCTCCAGCTCGTAGATCCCTCAAGGAGGTGATCTCAAGAACTTGCGTATGAATCCTCCCCATAAGTCTCCTAAAGAGGCTACGCGCATAATTTCCCTATATAGCTCCTTGAAGAGGTAACCGCAGGTTATGCATGCCGCTTTAGGGGTAGTCTCAAGGGTCGCCACGCTGCCTTCTCAGGGAGAAGGTCGCTTAGGCTCGTACATGTCCCGTAAGCCCCTCAAGGAGGTCAATGTAGGCTTTGTAATTTTAATTCTGTCCCGTGAGTCCCTCAAGGAGGCGACCATAGGAGACGTACTTTCCCTATATAGTCCCTCGAGGAGGCAACCGTAGATTCTACATCCCGCTTGAGGGGTAGTCTCAAGGGTCGCCACACTTGCTTCTCAAGGAGAAGGTCGCTTAGGCTTGTACCTGGCCTGTAAGTTCCTCAAGGAGGTGACCGTTGGCTCTGTACGTCCAATTCCACCCCGTAAGTCCCTCGAGGAGGCGACTGTAGGACGCATACTTTCCCTATATAGTCCCTCCGAGAGGCAACCATAGGTTCCACATGGTGTATGCTCTTCCCTCATGTGCCGAGTGAGGTTTACCAAGCATCGGGAACCATGGGTGAGGTGACTTATTGTTGAATCTAGTCCGCAAGTTTAGAGCTCAACACCATAGGCCCCGATATTAACCGAGGGTGACTCCGAAGATAGACACCGTGCCTAGACCCCGCTCACGCGATGCATGAAGGGAAGGAGCACCATAGAAGAATCAAAGATGTAAACGAGGAAATCATCAAAAAAACACGAGAAAACGAGAAATTGTTCTTGAGTCTCCACATTGTCCGAGGGGGGTTAACTATTACTGCTGCCGCTGTGAGCGGAGATCACGGGTAGAACTTGCAAAGTTGCTGAATGTTCCAGGCATTAGGGATCAGGACTCCTTCCTCCATCTCTAGCTAGAATACACCTGGCCTCATGACATGCACCACCCGTAAAGGGCCGTCCCACATTGGGGAAAGCTTTTGGAGACCCTCGCCAGAGAGGACGCAGCGAAGGACGAGGTCTCTGACCTCCAGGGTGCACGCTCGTATGTTGCGACAGTGGTATCAACGCAGTGCCTGTTGGTACCTGGCCGCTCGCATGTTGACCTTGTGTCGGGCTTTTTTGATGAGGAGGATGTCATCTTGACGTAGCTCTTCTTGTGCTGCTTTGCTGAAGGAGAGCACCCATGGGAAACCATGCTTCAACTCAACGGGGATGACCGCCTCAGCATCATAGATGAGGAAGAATGGAGTACAATGGTAGGCTTGGTTGTGGTGGTGCAGATGGACCATAGTACCCCAGAAAGAGCATCAATCCATCCACACCCACACTCCTTGAGCTTGCGGCCGAAGCTCTTGGTCATTATGACCAAAGCTAACCAATAGACTACTTTGAGTGTTCCTAGCCATAGTTTTCTAACATAAACAAATCCAATTCTTTTCACCCCTTGCTAGACCAAGTAAAAGTGAACCCAAGACCACCATGCAAACCAATAGAAACAAAATCCAAATCTATTCAAAGGACAACTCAAAATTGAATCCTTAATAGGTACTAAGATAACAATTTCTCAAAAACCACTCAAACCAGTTTACCTTGACAAACCCAAGCAACCAAATTCTACCAAGCATGTGACCAGAGCACTCACCAAAATTCATCCAAAAATTCAAATGTAAAGTTCGTGCGGCCATTTCATCAAACAGATAGTGAGCACAATAAACCACTGCCTAACTTCTACTGTTTTGAGCAGTGTTGGATCAAAATATTTCAGTAGAATGACTCATCATTCTAAGGTTTTCATAACCATTTCACCAAGTATTCCCATCTAAAGTGATCAAGTTTTATGCTTAGCACTAGCACGTGAACAAGTGTATCCTATCTAAGTTCAATCTCATGCCTCAGGATGACATCAAGATTTCTCTAAAGTAAGCCAATTTTTATGATCTTTATGCTACCTTTAAATAGTTGGCTAAAATCTACAAGTCACTAAGTAAACTTAAATAGAAAGCTTTGATAAGGAAATAAAATACTAATCTTGCAAATAAAACTAGGATTGGGTATCAAATGATGTAAACTTGCTAGGTTGCAAGTGTTAGCTTGCTAAGTCAACTTGTATAGTGAGGCTTGCCTCGTGCAGAGCAGTGGTTGAAGTTCTCCTCGGCTTCTTCCTCGTAGTATTCTCCTTCCTCCTCGTATCCTTGGTCGGTACTAGCGTCTATAAATAAATACGAGGTACACAAGCACCAAACAATAATTAACTACTTTTATTTATCACACCAAGGTTTTCACTAGATGATCTAGCATTATCACAAACATTACAATCCTCAAAGCACTTGTCTTAATTATTTTATTTTGGAAAAGTAATTTCTACTCATTGAAAAACTACTTAAGATTTAATATTCTCCAACTAAGACATGGGATCATGTTGACACATGTCATCACCACATATTTCAGTACATGGGAATGTGATTTAAAGTGGTGTCACAAATTAACAAGGTTTAACCTTTTTATTTTAATTAAATAAAGTGACTAGAAATGCTTATGGGGCATTCTTTTATTACTTGTCCATTATTTCTACAAGTAAACCTAGGTATTTTTACATATTCAGAAAGATCTAGTTAAATGTGATTTTTGAGAGTTGGAATCAACTCAAAAGCTTTTGTGGTTGAATTTTGAAAAATATTTGAATGCGGAAAAGCTTCTGCCTTGTTGTTTTTACTATAGGTGATCTACAATTCCAAATGATTTGAACCAAACGAGCTTGGATTAAGAATTACAGTACCTTTCCAACAAAATTGATTTCATGCCATTTGGATCAGTGAATCGACTTGGGTTGATTTTTGAATCTAGGTACAGAACTGAGTTTGAAACTAAAAGAATAAACCTAAATTCAAACTAATGGGTCACGCGGGAATGTAAATGGGCCAGCCACGGTGCACAGCGCGCGCGGTGGTGAGTTTAAGTGGGTGTCCAAACCAGTCAGCGAGATAGGGGGTGTGAAGCGGTACGGGGTGATCTAGGTCGTGCGATCCACATCTAATCTAAGGGCTGGGGCTTGTCGTCTCCGTCGGGCAACTCCGGTGAGACAGAACCCTAGCATGGCCAGTGGGGGTCTACGAGGGCTCACCGGGGCTCAGGAGAGGGTTGGCGACGGGGGCGAACGACGAAGTTGATGACGGCGAACCTCCTGGTACCGGTGGCTTCTCCTGGGGCGGCTCCAATCGCTGGCTCCTTTCTTCCTCCTCCGCGATAGAATCCAGCCAAATTCCGATGACCTGCTGCTCGCCTGTCACATCCCAAGATTTTCCAAATCCTGTTATGTGATAAATAAATAAACAAAATAAATAATTGTTGAAATTTAGGGTGAAAAGAAACTTTTGTTTCTAAATGGAAATTTAAAATCCCATCTTGAACAAACTTTGGTTAACATTTGAATTCAACTAAATTCAAATCAAGAGTAATGCATTCCTCAATGAATGTATCTTGAAATTTAAACACTTGGAAAATAAATCCAAACCCAAAACCCTAATGGAAGAAAATCATTTCCAAGTTATCTTCAAGCCTATGGATTTGATCCATATAAAAATTGGTCAAACAAACATTTCAAAATGATCAAAAATGACAAATAGAAATATTATAAGACCATATAAATTGGTTTCACTTAATTTGGAGCCATAGATAAAATCTTATGAATTTAATAAGATAAGGAAAAGTAATTTCCAAAGCTAATAAAACACTTATCTAAAATCCATACCAAATGGTGAGCAAATAATCCTAAAGATATTTAATAGGATAAATAAAAATTAAATAAGATTTTACAAATTGGAGTCACCATGTTTGGATCTATAAATAAAAAAATATGGATTTTATAAGATGAAGAAAGAAATATTAAATAAGGAATATTTAAAGACCAAATCAAATCTTGGAAAAATCCATAAGTAAATGGAATAAGTTAAAATCCAAATCCAAATAAAATAAAGGATAAAGAATTTCCAAAATAAAATAAAATGGCATTAACCATTCTATCCCTATTTTAATAAAGACAAATCTCTAATAAGAATAATTATATAATTCATGAGAAAATAGTATTTTGGAATTTACCCAAGTGGAATAAAAGTTGTTTAATTAACTTTAATAAAATAAATCTTCCAAGTAAAATTTAGGGAATTAAAACTATATTTAATTCCATTGGAATTAAAACAAATACCCAATTCAAATGATTTATGAATCATATTAAATACTTTCCAAATAATTCAAGATAAATTATTTGACACCCTATTAAACAAATAAAAAACTCCTGAAAATATTTGGAAGGTTTAAGAATTTAAATGGTGTTTGAAAATATTATTGAATCTTATTTGATTTAAAACAAGGGCCTTTTTGAATAATTAAAAAGACCCCAAAAAGAATAAAATTTTATTCCAAAATTGACTTCAGATTATATTACTTAACAGTATTTAAACCTACACAAATTTTGGTTGAGGTTTGAATTCAAATGGATGTTTGAAATAATTAAACAAAAGCAAAACAGAATAAAAGAAATGGAAAAAGGAAAAAAACAATCAGAACAAAAAAAATTGAAAGACGCAGCCTAGCCCAGCTAGCCCACTAAGCCCAGCATCCCACTCCCTCTCTTCTTCCGCAGAAAATGTTTCGAACCGGAGAACTCACCCGCTCAGTCACCGACGCATGGACCCCATCTCTTCTTTTCCTCTCTCACTGTCAAATGGATCCCACTCGACCATGTCATCGTCTTCCTCCCCGCGATGAACTCGCCTGGCAGTTTCTGTCGTTGATTGCTCGAATGAATACGCGTAAATGGCCCAGTAAATTCCCCCTGCGACCACACCTTCTTAACCGCCTCTCCCTCCTCTCCATTTTCCCCCAGACGCCACACCTTGAGAGCCCCCAGGCTGCACGAATCCTTGCCCGGACCCTCACTGTCTCTGGCAAGCTCCAGTAGAAATTCCGGCGAGCCCAGCTACTCCTATGCCCCCTGGAGCACACGAGCACCTTCCCCAGCCTCTGGCGCACCTCACTGTACCTCCCGTTCATCCGCGCGAGCACCACAGCGTCGGCAACGACGACCAGCAGCGCCGCCGTCTGCTTTTTCTCCGACGAAGCCTCCAGGTAGTCTCTGACCGCGCCGCCCCCTCTCTTTGATGCTCCCACACTCCCTACTCTATTACGCTAACGCACCCTTTTTTTTGCATTGGCGCGCCCGGTAGCCTCGTCTCCGACAACGGCCGAGCAAACCCGTCGCCAGGAGCAACTCCGGCGAGGAATTGCCGTCACCACCGTGCGCCCCTCGACGAGCTATCACCACGTTGAGCTTCAGCATCACCCCGCGAACCTGGTGAGACACTCCCCTTCCTCCCTCGCTTCCTGCATCACCAGCACCGCCACCATCTGACCGCTCCGTCGCCAGTCACCACCGCCAGCGCCGCCCGTCTAAGGTCATCGCGTCTGGACCGTTGGATGTTGATCTGTCGGCTTAGATAGAAAGTTAGCGAAACGGTATCTATTGATCTGCTCCGTGCATTGTTAGTCAAATCCAACGGCCGTAACTGCGTGATCCACATGAAGCGGTACCAGCCTATCAGAACACGCCACGTGGCTCAGGCTTCGTATTAAAAACATAAACTTTTCTATTAGATGTTCAATTTTGTAAAATCCATAACTTTCAAACCACACGTCCAAATTTTGCAAATTTTATATCAATGGATTCAGAAAGACAAGTAATTTCTAACCATGGACTTTGTTTAGAAAAATGTTTCTGTTAAATTGATTGTTTTGCAGAAACTTGTGTAGGCATATTTGGAATATAAAAATTGTTCTAAAATGATTTTTGAGATAAAACCTTTGGCAAATGGATTTTTTGAACCTACTGACCATAGAAAACAATTTGTGGTTTCAAAAATGTAGTTGGTGAAGAAAAAGAATAAACTTTTGATTTAAACCATTTCTAGTCAACTAAAAATAATGTTTATTCATTTAAAATGCTTTTTGGAGAAAACCTTTGGGAAATGTTTTGATTTAAACTCTCTGACCCTAAACACCAAGTTTTATGAATTGAAGATGTATTTGGTGAACTCCATAAAGATTATTACTTTGCTAAAAGCGTTTTCAACCACATAAAATAATGACTTGGTTTAAAAATGGTTTATGAAGTGAAATCTTTTGCAAATGATTTTTCCACTTTATAAAATGATAATTAGGTGTTTTCAAATGTTTATAACCTATTAGAAACCACTTTTACAAATAAAACAATCTTTAGCATGCTTGCATGCATTGTTTTGTTTCTATCATTTTATGTGATGTTTGCTTGAATGGTAGATTGAAATTGTGCCTTGCTTGATTGAATTGTAGTGATTTGAAGAGTGTGATCATTGCAAAGACAAGGAGTGAACTTATATTCTCTACCAAAAAGGCAAGTGATGCTTCATACTTTTGTCCCATTATTTTCACTATGCATTAGTGATATTTTTAAGTAGGACTTGCATGGAATTTTTGCTAAGTATAAACTATGCCATGGGAAATCCTAGTAGATGAAACCTTAGTAGAAATTTCCTAAGTTAAGATTCCTACTACTATCATGCTTAGCTTAGCTAGTAGAAAACAAGGGTGGAATATATATTCATACTATGGAATGTTTCCAAGTCAAAGACTTGTGTTTTGTTTAATAAAACAACTAAGTGAATGAATCACCTGGGTGGAATGGAAGGAATGGTTTATGTTGAGTGGTTCACAAGGCCCATTTCTATGGCTTACCTTGTGTATCTCACTTGTGGATGGCCACCCAAGAACAAAGAGATTTGAGATGTCAAATGTTGAGAAGCTTCAAGTGCAGCCACTTGGCACTATGGGCTCTGCCTGGATCATATAGGTTGCAATAATTTAGCCAAATGGACAGTTGGTGGTAGGGGATGATAGTTTGGAACGCGTCCATTCTGGTCTAAGGAAAGGCTTCTGAAAGATCTTGTCTTGGTGAAACCAAGTCTTGTGGGGAAAGTGCACAACCTCTGCAGATGGAAGAATCTAAGTACTTAGCCATGTCCCTGGTAAAGGACAATTTGAGCATCAAGACATGGAAGCTATCAAGAATCTCCTCATCCCAATTTGTAAGTTAAAAACTTGTGGTTGAACAAGGGTTGAAGGATCACCAATTTCTATTGGGAGATGCCTTGGGAAAGATTTTGTCAAGCAAAAACTTAGTGTTTTCAAATGATAAGGAAAATCTATTTTGAGCAATGCAAGCCTAAGCTCCACTTAGCCAAATGCATATAGATGATAGACTCCACTATACTACCATAGTATCACTTGCCAATACAATTCAAATGTATTGACCCTTGTGGTTGTAACTTATTATGTTGCAGGTTTGTTTGATGTTAGTAATGTTTATTGATTAGGATTACAAGTCTACAACCAACATGTCTGCCTGTGGCACTTTGAAGATGAAGGACCCCATGCTATTGTTATATTCTGCTGCATTGTAATGAGATAGCCAAATGAGCTATGTAAGATGTAATAAATTATTTTATTCCTGGTTATAAAGTTGTATTATGACCTTTGTTTCTTGATATTACATCTTAACTGTGGATGCTAGATATTGATCCAGGGACTTGCACTGTAAACACAGGGATCTCTACCTTACTAAAGGTTGGGAACCTTACATCGCCTTGCTCCGGGAATGAGTGGGGGTGGTTCTGAGAGAGAGGGGAGTGTGTTGGTGTGAAGAAATCGAGTGAGGGTGGCCTCTATTTATAGTACCAAGACGGGACTAAAGGGCACGGGTGGAGCTCGTCGTGTTCATCGGCACAGTGGGATAATGGCATGGGCGACGGTTGGGGGCGGTGCTGTGCTCCATGGCGAATCTCAACGGCGTGGTCTCGAGGCGTGAGGCGGTGCGAGACGGTCAAAACGCTATGGTGCTATAGGCGGATTCGACAGGCATTTTAATGGCACACCACGATTACGGGTCGCGTGGCGGCGAATAGGGTTGTCTAGCGGTTTCCTAGGACGGTGGTGATCACGCTTGCACGCGGCGAGGGCGGCGCGCGGTCTGTGGGTGCGTGTCGAGTGTGGCGCTGTGGAGTGCTCTCGGCATGGAACAGAGGAGTACGGCGCGACATTTCTAGGGTGGTCCAATGGCTGGTAGGGCGTTGGCGTTGGACAGGGTGTGGCGGTGGACGGTGGTCAATGTCCCAGACAAGGTGGCTAGGCTGGGTGATGCTCCTAGCTTGCTGTCTACCAAGGGGTGGCAAGGTGAGGCTCGACATGGTCACCATTGATGGCAATGGCAAGATCACAGTGGTGCTAGAGATTGATAACTAAGCTAGATGATCTACTAAAAACCTGCTATGAGCTAGAGAGGGAACAAGGTTGGCCAAGTCACTGCTCACTATAGTGTTTGTTGTTTGTTTGGTTTGTGTTTGAAAGGTGTTTGATGAAATGGCCGAAAGAGATTTGAGCTAGAGAGGGAACAAGGTTGGCCAAGTCACTGCTCACTATAGTGTTTGTTGTTTGTTTGGTTTGTGTTTGAAAGGTGTTTGATGAAATGGCCGAAAGAGATTTGAATTTGAATTTTTGGTTCAAACTTGGTGGGTGTACTAGTCACATACTAGGTAGTCTCTGGTTAGTTGGAAAGGTCAAGGTGAATTGGTTTGGTTGGTTTTTGAGAATTGGTGATCTTCCCATATGTTAAAGATTCCATTTTGAATTGCCATTTGAATCAAGTTGCCAAATATTTCTATAAGTTTGAAAGGTGGGATTGGGTTCACTTTTACTTGGTCTAGCAAGGGATGAAAAGAAATGGAATTGTTTCTGTTTGAAATCTTGGACTAGAAACACTCAAAGTTGCCTAGTGAGCAAGATTGGCAAAAATGACCATTTGCTTGTTTTGTTTCTTTTTTATTTTATCTTGATTTTTCTTCTTGGAAATGTGTTAGATGATGTTGTTTTCAACATTAAACCATTTCTTGCTATTTAGAACAATCACACAAGTCCATTCATGCATTCATAAAATCATCACATACACAAAAGGCATTCATATGATGTTGATTAACAAAAGTTTTTTTTGTTAACCCTAGTGATTGGAATTTGATAATCATTGTTCAATATTTTTGGGATGTTGGAAACCTTCCCTCCTTAAACAAAATCTTGTCCCGAGATTTGATAAAGAAGAAAGAAGAAAGAAGAAAACAAGGATTTAAAGAGATCGGGAAACTCTGACTTGATGTAGTCTCCTCGTTCCCAGGTAGCTTCTTCTTCAGTGTGGTTACTCCACTCGATCTTGAGAAATTTGATGCTTCGGGTCCTAGTGGTTCCGAAAGCTTCCTCCAAAATATGGATGGGTACTTCGGGATACGTCAGGTCATCGTTAATCTCTATGGTGCGGTGATCAATGTTATTGAAAACTTCAGTCTTCTCCGAGACTTCTAGGCATGTGTGAAGTAACGATATAAGGAACACATTATGTACTGCTGACATCTCCTCCGGCAGTTCCAACTGATACGATACTTCTCCTCATGATTCAAAATCTTGAAAGGCCCGATATATTTAGGGGCTAACTTTCCTTTGAGCTGGAAACGCTGCATTCCCTTCAAAGGCGACACTTTGAGATACACCAAATCTCCGATATTGAAAGCAAGGTCTAGACGTCTATTGTCGGCATAATTATTCTGTCTTGACTGGGCGGTCTTGAGGTGCTCACGAATCTTGTGAACTTTCTCTTCTGCTTCTCGTAGGATGTCGGGCCGAAAATCCGACTCTCTCCTACCTCCGACCAATTCAAAGGGGACACGACACTTCCTTCCATACATGAATTCAAATGGGGCTATTTAAAACTAGCTTGATAACTGTTGTTGTAAGAAAATTCTGCGAAAGGCAGATACTCTTCCCATTTAGACCCATACTCTAGCACACATGCTCTCAACATATCTTCGAGTATTTGATTTACTCGCTCCGTTTTATCCATCTGTCTGAGGGTGATACGTTGTGCTGAAATCCAGTCAGGTTCCTAATCCTTCTTGGACTTTCTTCCAAAATCTCGAGGTAAACTGAGTTCCTCGATCTGACACGATGTTCTTGGGGACTCCATGCAAACTGACGATCCTAGCGATGTACAACTCTGCTAGCTTCGAACTCTGGTAGATGGTCTTGACTGGTAAAAAATGGGCGACCTTGGACAGTCTATCAACTATGACCCAAATAGAGTCATTTCCCCTACTAGAAGTAGGCAAACCGGTGATAAAGTCCATTCCAACTGAATCCCATTTCCATTCTGGAATCTGCAGTGGTTGCAACAGTCATGCGGGTCTCTGATGTCTCGCATTGACTCTCTGACAAATATCACAATTGGCGATGTAGCTTCTGATTTCTCTCTTCATCTTATGCCACCAAAATTGCTCCTTCTGATCCTGATACATCTTTGTTCTGCCAGGGTAGATAGAATAAAGGGTATCATGGGCCTCTTTCAAAATAGCTTTCTTCAACTCTGAATCTACTGGTACACAGAGATGTCCTTTGTACCACAGAACTCCTTATGCATCTTCGGTGAATCCGGGTACCTTGAATGTACCGATGCGATGTTTGATTCCGTCGATACTAGCATTTCCTTTCCGCGCCTCCTTGATCTGACTGATCAAAGTGGGTTGAAGTTCTATCTAGCCAAAAATCCTTCACTAACTAATTCCATTCTAAAATCTTCCATCTGCTTGTGCAAACTTGGTTGCTCCTTCAAAATCATGGAGTTCCAGCAGCACGGCAATCTACTAAGGGCATCTGCTACCACATTGGCTCTACCGGGGTGATAGTGAATGTCTAGATCATAGTCATTTATTAGCTCGATCCATCTTCTCTTCCTCATATTCAGCTCCTTCTGAGTGAATATATACTTCAGGCTCTTTTGAACCGAATAAATCTCACAACGATTTCCCATCAGGTAATGCCGCCATGTCTTCAGGGCTAGAACTATGGATGCTAGTTCAAGGTCATGGGTAGGATAGTTCTGTTCATGCTGCTTCATTTGTTGGGATACATAAGATATAACTTTGTCTTCTTGCATCAACACACATCCAAGACCGATCTTGGATGCGTCACAATACACATCAAAAGGCTTCGTGATATCCGGCATGATCAAGATGGGGGCTGAAATCAATCTCCTCTTGAGTTCTTGAAAACTCGCTTCACATTTGTCCGTCCATTCAAACTTCTTATCCTTCTTCAACAATTGGGTCATGGTTCTTGCGATGCTCGAGAATCCTTCTACGAACTTGTGGTAGTATCCCGCCAATCCGAGAAATGCACGAAGTTGGGTTTGAGTGGTTGGGGCCTGCCAATCTTCAACATCCTTCACCTTGGCAGGGTCAACGACAATTCCTCCGGCTGATACAATATGTCCGAGGAATCCTACCTCCTGCAACCAGAATTCACATTTTCTAAACATGGCATACAACTGATGCTCCCTAAGAGTTCCAAGGATGGTCCTTAGGTGTAGCTCATGTTCTTCTTCTAATTTGGAATAGATCAGAATGTCATCCATGAAAACAACGACAAACTTATCTAGGAAATAAGCGGGGGCATTGGTTAATCCAAAAGACATGACAATATACTCGTATAATCCATATCTGGTGGTAAAGGCAGTCTCTGGAATATCCTCTGCGTGAATCTTGAGTTGATGATAACCAGTTCTAAGATCAATCTTAGAAAACACTTTGGCACCAATCAACTGGTCAAACATGTCTTCTATCTATGGCAGGGGGTACTTGTTCTTGATGGTGACATCATTCAACTTTCGATAATTCGGACACAAACGGTTACCTCCATCTTTCTTATCCACAAATAAACAGGTGATATCCATGGCGACACACTTGGTTGGATCAATCCTATCTCCAGCATAGAATCCAGTTGCTTCTTCGGCCCCACTAATTAAGATGGGTTCATACTATACGGTCTCTGGGCTATGGCTCCAGTTCTAGTGATTAGTTCAATGATAAACTCGATATACCGATCTGGGGGCATACCGGGCAAAACATCTGGAAATTCATCGGGGTATTCACAGATTACTCTGACTTGGTCAATGGTTGGCTGGGCTAGACTCTTGTTGCACTTGAATTGACGGGGGCAAGGTTTCAGATACATGCTCGACTAATATTCCAGCTATACTGGTCATGGTTATGGCTTTCTTGGCATAGTCGATTAATCCTTTATGTTTTGACATCCAATCCATTCCTAGTACTACTTCCAAACCTTTAGTTCCAAGTACTATTAGATTAGCATAGAAATCTATGCCATGGATTCGGATAGTTACGTCCTTGCAAATTTGTCTAGCTTTGGTGGTGGAACCAGGTATTTGAACTATCATAACATGCTTCAATTTGGTGGGTTGAATCTTACTGGTGCATGCAAATTCTTCCGTAACAAATCAGTGCGATGCTCCAGAATCAAACAACACTCTTGCAAGTACTGAGTTAACAGAAAACATACCTAGCACGACATCTGGCGCTTCTTGGGCTTCTTTGACATGCAAGAGAAAGAGACGACCGTTGCGGTTGAGCGAATTCCCTGGGGCAAACCTTCTTCCAGGATGAACACGACGCTCCTGCTAAGCTGGGGAATTTGCATTGGGGGCTATGGCGATCTTCTTGGGACACTCATTGGAATAGTGACCCTTGGTTCCACATTCATAAAAGTCACCTGAGACTTGTCTTTTGCTGCAATAGGCACAACATTGCTTCAAGTCCTTGGGGCAATGTTGGTGTTGGCGGCTACATTGTTGTTGTTGAACTTCGGCGGTGCACGATTGAAATTGCTGGGGTTGCCGAGGTTGTTGTGATTTCCTACGGGCCTTGGGTTTCCTCCTCCACGGTTGGGATAGGTTGGACGGTTTATCGGGGGTATGTTGTTCCTTGGGGCAAATCCTGGAGATGGGTTCGGGCGATATTTTAGGGTATGGTGGGTTCCTGGTTGATGCATCATGCTACGCTTGCGGCTCTCATTGGCTTGGTTGATCTTGCCTTCCATCTGAATGGCAGAGTCCACTAAGGCTTCAATATCAGCAAATGGGATATTGACCAACCTTGTCTGCATCTCATCATGCAGACCATTCAAGAATATCTCCTTATTCTTGGCTTCGGTATCTATCTCATCCGGTGCATACCTAGCCAATGAAAAAAAATTGTCACGATACTCAACTACTGTCATCCTTCCTTGCTTCAGTTCCATGAATTCATCTCTCATCCTCTTGATCAAACCCGGTGGCACATGGGTTCTGCTAAACTTGACTTTGAATTCCTCCCAAGTCATCACGTGTCCTCCATTCATGGCGCGAACGCTGTTCCACCATGATCTTGCATCTCCGGCCAGATAGTGGGTGGCAAACAGTACCTTCTTGTTGGCTTCCACTGCTGCAACTTCCAAGTTGTTCTCCATGGTTTGCAGCCAATCATCGGCATCTAGGGGATCTTCAGACTTAGTGAATATGGGTGGATTGGTTTTCTGAAAATTCTTGAGCTTGGATCCAAGGTTGTCCTGATTTCCATGGCCTTAATTGTTGATGGCCATCTGAGCTATGTGTTGAAGGCTGGCTAAGTTGGCTTGACGTTCGGCTCTTTCAGCTTTGCTGTTAGAAACTAACATTTGCAAGATCTGCAACATCGGGTCCGGGGATGAATTGCTTCCTCCGCGAGTCATCTAAAGATTGAGATAGATCGTGCGAAAAGAGGGAAATTTCTAAGGTTCAGCTTTTTATTTTTTTTGAAATTTTTTCAAAGTTTGACTCAGATTTCACTAGCAACTTGCTTTTCAGTCATTCATAGCACATGATACAAACACACACCACAACAAAGAAAACAGATACAGTGTGTAACATCCCTAAAATCATGATTTCAAAGATTGCATATCATTCATGCATGCATATAATTTTGAGATCAATTTCAAACCAAATTCAAGAAAACAGAAGCACATAGTGCTATCATTTTATGTGCGCAAACTTAAATCAAATGGCCATCCCCATTTGAGAGCTTAAGTGTTTTAAACCAAGTTTGTTTGCTTCCTTGTTGGTTGGATTGAGTGTGGAGTTTTGAACAAATTATACAAAATAAAAATGGTTTCAAAACCATTTTCAAAACATTTACAGAAGAAGTGCCATAGCACTGTTTATTTTGTTTGCTCAAAAGAACCAAGCTTGAACAGAGAGACCACTTGTTTTTATGCCTTGAATTGTGATTGTTGCACCCTACAAAATCCTGGAAAAAGTTTGAATTCAAAAGTTTTTGAAAATCATTTGAAAATCAATCCAGAAAATCAAAACAGAAAAAGAAAAGGAGAAAGGAAATAGAAAAGGGCCGGCGCCAGGATTTGAGCCCAGCAACAGATCCAGCCCAACTAGCCCACCCGGGTCTCCCCTCTCCCTCTCTCACGCGCAGACGAACCCAGCGAGCCGCTGACACCCAGACCCCACTCCCCCTCTGTTCTATTCGCTGACAAGCGGGCCCTCTCCACGTCGACTCCTTCTTCCCCAAATCGCGCCCGCAGACCACGTCGCCGCTGCCGTTGATGCCGGTAATGGCGCGGCGTAATTAGCCTTGATACCGCGAGCGTTTCCTGTCGCGCTTCAGCCTATTTAAACCACACCCCGCCGCGGTTATTTCCCCCCACGCTGCACACTCTTCTCGCCACCAGGCTGCCCCTAATTCGCGTTGCACCGCCGCAGCCAGAGCCAACTCCGGCGAGGTATTCCGGTAAGACCCCGTTGCCCATTGCTGCCTAAACTTGCTAGTACAATCTCCGCGACCATGCGCACCTCCTGACCCCTCTGGTGCATGCTAGGAACATCCAGAGCCTCGGCAACGTCGGCGACCACACGAGACAGACGACCCGATCAACTCCGGCGACCAATTGCGGTAAGCTCCGAGCGCCCCTTGCCCCCTCTTGCATACGAGGTTGTTCGCCACTGTCTTGCGCGCCACATAATCCATCTGGTTCGTGCTAGGGCGACGCGGAACCTCGGCAACGACTTCGACAGCAACCACCCGACGCCGTGCACAACTCCGACGAGCTCCCCCAGCCACTACAGCACGCCCCTTGACCAACCGACCCCACCTTGAGCATCAGCATCGCACGGCGAGCTCCGTAAGCATCCTCTCCCCTCCCCGGGCGACCTAGAACGCCAGCGCCACCACTGACAGACGCGTCGCCGCCAGTCGCCGCCGCTAGCGCCGCTAGGCTATGGTCAGAGCAACGGTAGCCATTAGATCTGTATCGTAAGGACTAGATTAGATCTAAGCGAAACGTTTTCTTTGAATCTGGCGCGTCTGATCTGACTTGATCTGACGGCGCGGAAGGGTGATCCTGAGCGAAACGGTATCGACCAATAGGATAGCGCCGCGTGGCTAGGGTTTGGTTTAAAAACAGAATTTGAATCAGATTTATATCCAAATTTGATTTAGCTATAACTTTTGATTTCCACGTTAGATTTTGGCAAATTTTATACCGTTGGAATCAGGAGAGCAAGCCCTGTCCATTTATGCAATGTGTTTAAAGTTTTACTTCTGTTAAAATGGTTTCTTTTGCAAAAATATGTGTAGGGCTTATTTAGTTATATGAATTGTTTAGGAAATTGTTTTAGTGTCAAATAAACTTGGTTTAGCAAGTTTTTGACTTGTTTAAGATTCAGTACTATGCACTTGCTTGGTTGAGTTTTAAAAATCATCCCTTAGCATCTTGCATGCATGCATATATATTTTTGATTGTATATGTTCTGTATGTGATTGTGGCTATATTCTATGTGTAGATTTTGGTGCTAGTGATTGTGATTGTGAAGAGTGCTACTCTCCCAACTACCAAGGCAAGTGTTACTTCATGAATATTTCTATCCCTATATTTTTATACAAGCATTAGAAATATTTTGCTAAGACTTGCATGTTACTATTTTTGCCAAATGCCATGTTGGGAAATCCTAAGTAGTTGTAGAATTGCTAGGAAATTTCTAAGTTAAGTACTATCTATGCCATGCTTAGCCAAGCTAGTAGCAAACAAGGGTTGGTAAATTATACATGCTATGGTGAAAATATTTATAAGTATTTGGACTTATGTTTTTCTTAATAAAACAACTAAGTCAATGAATCACCTGGGTGGAATGGGACTTGATTGGTGGTTTTGGTTGAGTGGTTACACAAGGCCCATGGCTATGGTTTACCTTGTGTATCTCACTTGTGGAAAGCCACCCAGGAACAAAGGGATTTTAGAGGCCAAGTGTTGAGAAGCTTCTAGTGCAGCCACTTGGCAATATGGGCTCTGCCTGGATCACATAGGTTGCTAGAACTTAGCCATTTGGACAGTTGGTGGTAGTGGGAATGATAGGTTGGAGCGCGTCCATTTGGTCTAAGGAAAGGCTTCTGAAAGGTCATGTCTTGGGAAACCAAGTCTGGTGGGGAAAGTGCACAACCTTTGCAGATGGAAAAATCTAAGTACTTAGCCAAGTCCATGGCAATGGACAACTTGAGCATCAAGACATGGAAGCTATCAAGAATCTCATCATTCCAACTTCTAAGTAAAACTTGTGGGTGAACAAGGGTGAAGGACCACAATGTCTATTGATGGTTCTTTGGGAAAGTTTTGACAAAGAAAAACTTAGTGATTTCAACTAATAGGAAAAACCTATTTTGTGCAAAGCAAGCCAAGCTGCACTTAGCCAAATTGCATATAGTAATATAGTCCACCTAAATTTTACTAAGGTATCACTTGCCAATACTATTCCAAAGTATTGACCCACTGTGGCTGTAACTTGTGATGTTGCAAGTTACTCTGATGAGGATTAGGTGTCATGAGTCTACACTCAACATGTTTGCCTGTGGCACATGAAGATGAAGACTTATAATTATTTACTTATTCAAACTCTTGTAATAGGCCTGTGGCCTTTGAGTTGTAAAGACTATGTTTATCTCTGGAATGGATGTAATAAATGACCTTTGTATCTGTGTACTTCATCTTGAACTGTGGATGCTAGCAATGATCTAGGGACTAGCATTGAAATCACAGGGATCCTTTTCCTTTACAAAGGAGGGATCTTACAGATGGTATCAGAGCACTGTGTTGCCTGTAGGATTATGACCCTAGGATTGGAAACCACTAAGGAAAAAATTTCAACTTCTACACTTGTCTATTCTTCTCGTAAACTTTTCTAATCTTCTCTCTCATCTCTATTTGTAAATGAACTCCATCAACGAAGACGTAAGGAAAGGACCACTCATGACAATGACTTTGGAGTGTGAGACAGAATTCCCCAAGGCTCTCAAGGACCTCATGGTTGCATTAGAAATACAAGGTGCAGTTGTGTACAAGGGTTTTCTAGTGATGGATGAAGGAGTGGAATACTGGTGGGTGCAACTTCACTTGTATAAAAACAAGGAAGACAACCATCAGGAAAAAGGATTCTGCATGTTCACCAATTCAGTGGTGCACCCTACATTCTTTGAATCAGCAAGGGATGCAGCTTGGAAGACCATCAAAGAACTTGGTGATAGAGTCAAGTGCAGAATGCTCAACCTCCAAAATGATCTAAGGAAAGATAAGGAACATACCCAAGAGTTGGAAGCTACCAACCAAACCTTAAGAGGAGACATTATAGACTTAGTGATGGAATCATGTGAGCAAGATAGGCTGATTGCTTCTAGAAACATTGTGTTAGCCAACAGATCCAATGAGATAGGATTGTAAACGTACTTCGTTAGTTGGACCACCACCTATCACCCTATTTTCAAAAATGTTGCTTAAAATAAGATTGAACCTTGGTTGTTGTAATGGTTTCATGTATGCATGACTTGTGTGTTTTGCTTCCCAAGGATATGTATGTGATGTTATGTCTTTTGTTTTATCTTGATTTGTGTTGTTCTAAATTTTCAATTTTATAAATAGATGCCTATTACCATCAGCACGGTTGAGGAGTTCCAGGTAACCCTCTTTGGTCCTCGTATCATTGAGCTTACCACTTTGCTCAATCTCCCTCTTCCCACCATCATGGTGCATACCCTCACCAAGTTTGAGAGGAAGGACCTCTGGGGTTTCAAGGTGAACCAGCCCGGACGCCAGACGGAGCCTACCACGGAGACCATTGTCTTCAAGCTCATGCACGATGACAGGGAGAGAGAGAGGCCTTGAGGTAGTTATGCAGGACCTGATAGGACGTCTGCTAGGGCGACACTCCCGACAGGTTAGAGGTACCCACTTCCACGTCTTCGGAAGACGTGATGAGGATGGAGAGTCCATTGACTGCGAGGACGATTCGAGGGACGCAGCAGAACCGATACGCCTGTACCTCCAGGACTTAGAGTCTCTCATTAGGCACGTGGACACAGACATGACCAATGTCATGCTCAGCAATGATGAGCTCCAGGTGCAGCTTCGCGATAAGGACAAGCTCTTCGCGCAGCAAGACGAGATAGTCAAGGAAATGGAGGCAAAGTTCGAGACCCAGGACAGGAAGTTCAAGAGTCAGGAGAAGTGTGTCCAGGATAGGAACAAGAAGATCCGGGACATGACTGAAGAACTGCAGTCCAAGGACTTCGAGCTAGAGCAGCAACAGTCGGTGATTGAGAGGCTTCGTTCCCAGAAGAGGGCTCTCAAGGCCAAGATAGAGACCTTGACCACTAGCATTGAGGAGAACAAGACCGCGATGGAGAACGCAGGTCTTACCTTTGTCGAGGAGGAGATTGATGCCGATGAGTAGACTTGACTACTCGTTTATCTTTTATTATCATACTTGTTATTTGAGAACTTGTTATTGGACCATCCGACATGTGGATGGCTTGCTACTTGTGTGTTTTACTTTATGAACTTGTTATCTTGTTGTTGAACTTTTATCTTTGTGTTGCATTCTTGTGTATGCTTATGTGATGTAATGTGCATGAAAGCATCTATGGGTATCTCATTCTTATCTCTATTTGAACAAACCACAGATGCCTCCCTGTCGTGCAAACCCCAACCCCAACAACAACAACAACAACATCACTCCGGAAATGCAACAAATGATGACTGCTCAAACTCAGCTAATGTAGATGATGACGACGTTCATCCAGAACCAAAACAATAACAACAACAACAATAACAACAACAACCCTCCAGGCTTTGATATGCTTACCAGATTCTTGAGATTGAGGCCAGCAAAGTTCTCAGGAACGACTGATCCCATGGTGGCCAATGATTGTCTACGTTCAGTAAACAAGGACTTGGTAACCATGGGCTGTACGGATGCTGAAAAGGTCAGATTTGCAGCACATCTGCTGGAAGGACCAGCAGCCACTTGGTGGGACAACTTCCAGATCACCACTCCCATAGATGAAGTGACATGGGCTATCTTTGAGGATGGCTTTCGCACTGCTCATATGTCATCAGGAGTGATGAGTCTGAAAAAGAAAGAGTTCCACAATCTGAAACAGCGCCACCGCAGCGGGCTGAATACATTGAGGAGTTCAACAATCTGGCGCGTTATGCACCAGATGAAGTTGACACTGATGCCAAGAGAAAGGAAAAATTTCTTGAAGGCTTGAATGATGAGCTGAATCTGCAATTGGCTGTGGCCTATGTTCCCACTTATCAGTCGCTCTGTGACAAGGCTGCTATTTTGGAGAACAAAATGAAGCAAGTTGAGAGTAGAAAGAGAAAGCACTCTTACAAGCACAACTCGGGATCGTCTCACAAATGATCTCATTATGATGACAGCGGAAGCTCAGGATCCCACAAGCATGGGAAATTCAACAAGCACCACAACCACAACCGTCATGACAACAAGCATCACCGTAGGCATGACAATGACAAGTACAAGAACCACAAGAGTGGACATAAGAGCCACCACAGTGGTAATGGAAGTGGAAGTGGAAGTCAGCCTGTTAAGAGAGACATCAGTCAGGTTGAATGCTTCAAATGCAAGAAGATGGGGCATTATGCAAATGACTGCCCTGAAAAGAAAGTTGAAGGACCTATCAAGCCCAATCCTTTCCAGAAAGGACAGGTGAACCACATCAGTGTGGAGGAGGTCTATGAGGAGCCTGATGCTGTTGCTGGTAAGTTCAGACTCAATTCTATTCCAGCATTTGTTCTTTTTTATACTGGAGCATCGCATTCATTCATATCAAAAGCATTTGTTGATAGAAATGGGTTTCCAACTGAAAACATTGGGTGTCCAATAAAAGTTAGTTCTCCGGGTGGAGATATGATAGTAAGTCTTGGATGGCGGGATCTAGTAATAGAGTTTGGAAACCATAAATTTCCAGTGAGTCTGATAATCCTAGATTCCCAAGGACTGGACGTAATATTGGGAATGGATTGGATGGCTAAGTATGAAGTAGTACTAGATTGTGCCAATCGTACTGTTGCACTCACAACCCCGGAAAGAAAAAGAATTAAATTCAAGTCCAACTTTGAATCCGAAGGAAGTAAGCTAAATTCTCTTAAGGGGGTTAGCATGGACAGTGTGCCAATTGTGAGTGAGTATCCGGATGTGTTTCCAGAAGAATTACCAGGAATGCCACCAGATAGAGATGTGGAATTTCTGATAGATTTGGTACCAGGGTCTGGACCAATAGCAAAGAGACCATATAAAATGTCAGTTGATGAACTGAAAGAACTCAAGAAGCAACTTGGAGAAGAGTTGTAGAAAGGATTTATTCAACCAAGTTCTTCATCTTGGGGAGCCCCAGTCTTGTTTGTGGAGAAGAAAGATAGAAGTCAAAGGTTATGCATAGATTACCGTTCACTCAACGAGGTAACTATCAAGAACAAATATCCTTTGCCTAGAATCAATGACTTGTTTGATCAGATAGAAGGAGCATGTGTGTTGTCAAAGATTGATCTAAGGTCAGGCTATTTTAAACTCAAGTTAAGGGAACAAGACATACCAAAGACAGCATTCACTGCAAGGTATGGATTGTATGAGTATACCGTAATGCCTTTTGGCTTGACAAATGCTCTAGCATACTTCATGAATATGATGAACAAGGTGTTCATGGAATTCCTTGACAAATTTGTTGTCGTTTTCATCGATGACATCTTGGTCTACTCCAAGAGCAAAGAAGAACATGAAGGACACTTACGTTTGATACTTGAGAAACTAAGAGAGCATAAACTTTATGCCAAATTCAGCAAGTGTGAGTTCTGGTTGGATGAAGTGGGATTTCTTGGTCATGTTATGACAAAGGATGGTGTAGCAGTTGATCCTGCTAAAGTTTCAGCTATGACTGAATGGGAATCTCCCAAGTCCGTAAAAGAAGTTCGTAGTTTCCTTGGCTTAGCAGGTTACTACAGAAGGTTCATTGAGAATTTCTCAAAGGTAGCTAAGCCTATGACTGAATTGTTAAAGAAAGACAAGAAGTTTGCTTGGTCTGAATGTTGTGAACTCAGCTTTCAGGAGTTGAAGAAGAGACTTGTGACAGCACCAGTCTTGTGTCTGCCAGATTTGGAAAAAGATTTCCATGTATATTGTGATGCATATCATCAAGGTTTGGGTGCAGTACTTATGCAAGACGGTAAAGTTGTGGCTTATGCCTCGAGACAACTCAAAACTCATGAAGTGAACTATCCTACTCATGATTTAGAGTTAGCCTCTGTTGTCCATGCACTCAAAACATGGAGACACTATCTTTTGGTAAAGCGTTGTGAAGTGTTCACATATCACAAAAGTTTGAAGTATATCTTCACTCAGAAGGAAATTAATATGAGACAAAGAAGATGGCTAGAGCTTATCAAAGACTATGACTTAAGTTTGCAATACCACCCCGGTAAAGCAAATGTTGTAGCAGATGCTCTAAGCTGTTAGGTTTTTGTGAATGGCCTTACCAAAGGAGAATTGCCAGATGATCTGTGTACCCAATTTAGGAAACTCAGATTAGAGATTGTGCCTGAAGGACATCTCATGTCTTTGGATGTTCAACCCACTTTGTTGGACAAGATCAGAGAAGCCCAGAAGACTGATAAGGAAATTGAAGAGATTAAGGATAAGATTGGCAAAGGAAAAGCCAAAGAGTTCCATGAAGACGAACATGGTACTTTATGGCATGGGAAACATATTTGTGTTCCACAAGACCCGGAGTTGCGGAAACTGATTTTGTAGGAAGCACACAACTCTCCGTATTCCATTCACCCGGGTAACACCAAAATGTACACGGACATGAAAGAAAGATTTTGGTGGAATAATCTCAAGAAGGACATCGCCGAACATATTGCTTTGTGTGATGTGTGTATTAGAGTGAAAGCGGAGCATCAGAAACCAGCGGGTTTGCTTCAACCACTACCTATTCCTGATTGGAAGTGGGACAAGATTGGTATGGATTTCATTACCGAATTACCAAGGACCCGGTCAGGATACGATTCTATTTGGGTAGTAGTAGATCGCCTAACTAAAGTGGCCCATTTCATACTTGTGAAGACAACCTATACAAGTGCTAAGTTAGCCAAAATCTACATGAGTAGAATTGTATTTCTACATGGAGTGCCCAAGAGTATTGTGTCTGATAGGGGAACTCAATTCACTTCCCATTTTTGGAGACAGTTACATGAGTCATTAGGAACGAGGTTGGAATTCAGTACTGCTTTTCATCCTCAAACTGATGGACAAACAGAAAGGACTAACCAGATTCTTGAAGACATGTTGAGGGCATGTGCCCTAGACTATGGAGCCAGTTGGGATGAAAGTCTGCCTTACGCAGAATTTTCCTATAACAACAGCTATCAAGCCAGCATTGAGACGGCACCATTTGAGTTTCTCTACGTAAGAAAATGTACCACCCCATTGTTATGGAATGGTGTGGGAGAAAGAAGTTTATTCGGGCCAGATCTTATCAAAGAAGCCGAAGAGAAGGTCAAGTTGGTTAAGGACAGGTTGAAGATAGCATAGACCCGACAGAAAAGCTACGCAGATCCTAAGCGTAGAGAAGTCACCTACGAAGTCGGTGATAGAGCTTATCTTAGAGTGTCACCACTTCGTGGAGTGAAAAGGTTCGGAGTCAAAGGAAAATTGGCACCAAGATATGTTGGGCGATTCAAGATTTTGAGTCGCAAAGGAGCAGTTGCCTATGAAATTGAACTGCCAGAATCTCTATCAGCTGTTCATAATGTGTTTCATGTGAGTCAGCTTAAGAAATGTCATCCAGAAATGGAAGAAACTTCTTTGAAGGATACTATACCTTTGGAGGAAGTTCAACTGGAAAGTGATCTCACTTATGAAGAGAAACCTATCAAGATTCTTGAGACTGCAGAAAGAGTCACAAGGACAAAGACTATCAAGTTTTGCAAAGTGCAGTGGAATCATCATTTCGAAGAGGAAGCAACATGGGAAAGAGAAGATGATCTTCGGAAAGACCACCCTCACCTATTTGCTAGCCAATCCGAATCTCGAGGGAGAGATTCACCTTAAGGGGGTTAGATTTGTAACATCCCTAAAATCATGATTTCAAAGATTGCATATCATTCATGCATGCATATAATTTTGAGATCAATTTCAAACCAAATTCAAGAAAACAGAAGCACATAGTGCTATCATTTTATGTGAGCAAACTTAAATCAAATGGCCATCCCCATTTGAGAGCTTAAGTGTTTTAAACCAAGTTTGTTTGCTTCCTTGTTGATTGGATTGAGTGTGGAGTTTTGAACAAATTATACAAAATAAAAATGGTTTCAAAACCATTTTCAAAACATTTGCAAAAGAAGTGCCATAGCACTGTTTATTTTGTTTGCTCAAAAGAACCAAGCTTGAACAGAGAGACCACTTGTTTTTATGCCTTGAATTGTGATTGTTGCACCCTACAAAATCCTGGAAAAACTTTGAATTCAAAAGCTTTTGAAAATCATTTGTAAATCAATCTAGAAAATCAAAACAGAAAAAGAAAAGGAGAAAGGAAATAGAAAAGGGCCGGCGCCAGGTTTTGAGCCCAGCAACAGATCCAGCCCAACTAGCCCACCCGGGTCTCCCCTCTCCCTCTCTCACGCGCAGACGCACCCAGCGAGCCGCTGACACCCAGACCCCACTCCCCCTCTGTTCTATTCGCTGACAAGCGGGCCCTCTCCACGTCGACTCCTTCTTCCCCAAATCGCGCCCGCAGACCACGTCGCCACTGCCGTTGATGCCGGTAATGGCGCGGCGTAATTAGCCTTGATACCGCGAGCGTTTCCTGTCGCGCTTCAGCCTATTTAAACCACACTCCGCCGCCGTTATTTCCCCCCCACGCTGCACACTCTTCTCGCCACCAGGCTGCCCCTAATTCGCGTTGCACCGCCGCAGCCAGAGCCAACTCCGGCGAGGTATTCCGGTAAGACCCTGTCGCCCCTTGCTGCCTAAACTTGCCAGTACAATCTCCGCGACCATGCCCACCTCCTGACCCCTCTGGTGCATGCTAGGAACATCCAGAGCCTCGGCAACGTCGGCGACCACACGAGACAGACGACCCCATCAACTCCGGCGACCAATTGCGGTAAGCTCTGAGCGCCCCTTGCCCCTCTTGCATACGAGGTTGTTCGCCACTGTCTTGCGCGCCTCCTAATCCATCTGGTTCGTGCTAGGGAGACGCGGAACCTCGGCAACGACTTCGACAGCAACCACCCGACGCCATGCACAACTCCGACGAGCTCCCCCAACCACTACAGCACGCCCCTTGACCAACCGACCCCACCTTGAGGATCAGCATCGCACGGCGAGCTCGGTAAGCATCCTCTCCCCTCCCCGGGTGACCTAGAACGCCAGCGCCGCCACTGACAAACGCGCCGCCGCCAGTTGCCGCCGCTAGCGCCGCTAGGCTATGGTCAGAGCAACGGTAGCCGTTAGATCTGTATCGTAAGGACTAGATTAGATCTAAGCGAAACGTTTTCTTTGAATCTGGCGCGTTTGATCTGACTTGATCTGACGGCGCGGAAGGGTGATCCTGAGCGAAACGGTATCGACCAATAGGATAGCGCCGCGTGGCTAGGGTTTGGTTTAAAAACAGAATTTGAATCAGATTTATATCCAAATTTGATTTAGCTATAACTTTTGATTTTCACGTTAGATTTTGGCAAATTTTATACCGTTGGAATCAGGAGAGCAATCCCTGTCCATTTATGCAATGTGTTTAAAGTTTTACTTCTGTTAAAATGGTTTCTTTTGCAAAAACATGTGTAGGGCTTATTTAGTTATATGAATTGTTTAGGAAATTGTTTTAGTGTCAAATAAACTTGGTTTAGCAAGTTTTTGACTTGTTTAAGATTCAGTACTATGCACTTGCTTGGTTGAGTTTTAAAAATCATCCCTTAGCATCTTGCATGCATGCATATATATTTTTGATTGTATATGTTTTGTATGTGATTGTGGCTATATTCTATGTGTAGATTTTGGTGCTAGTGATTGTGATTGTGAAGAGTGCTACTCTCCCAACTACCAAGGCAAGTGGTACTTCATGAATATTTCTATCCCTATATTTTTATACAAGCATTAGAAATATTTTGCTAAGACTTGCATGTTACTATTTTTGCCAAATGCCATGTTGGGAAATCCTAAGTAGTTGTAGAATTGCTAGGAAATTTCTAAGTTAAGTACTATCTATGCCATGCTTAGCCTAGCTAGTAGCAAACAAGGGTTGGTAAATTATACATGCTATGATGAAAATATTTCTAAGTCTTTGGACTTATGTTTTTCTTAATAAAACAACTAAGTCAATGAGTCACCTGGGTGGAATGGGACTTGATTGGTGGTTTTGGTTGAGTGGTTACACAAGGCCCATGGCTATGGTTTACCTTGTGTATCTCACTTGTGGAAAGCCACCCAGGAACAAAGGGATTTTAGAGGCCAAGTGTTGAGAAGCTTCTAGTGCAGCCACTTGGCAATATGGGCTCTGCCTGGATCACATAGGTTGCTAGAACTTAGCCATTTGGACAGTTGGTGGTAGTGGGAATGATAGGTTGGAGCGCGTCCATTTGGTCTAAGGAAAGGCTTCTGAAAGGTCATGTCTTGGGAAACCAAGTCTGGTGGGGAAAGTGCACAACCTCTGCAGATGGAAAAATCTAAGTACTTAGCCAAGTCCATGGCAGTGGACAACTTGAGCATCAAGACATGGAAGCTATCAAGAATCTCATCATTCCAACTTCTAAGTAAAACTTGTGGGTGAACAAGGGTGAAGGACCACAATGTCTATTGATGGTTCTTTGGGAAAAGTTTTGACAAAGAAAAACTTAGTGATTTCAACTAATAGGAAAAACCTATTTTGTGCAAAGCAATCCAATCTACACTTAGCCAAATTGCATATAGTAATATAGTCCACCTAAATTTTACTAAGGTATCACTTGCCAATACTATTCCAAAGTATTGACCCACTGTGGCTGTAACTTGTGATGTTGCAGGTTACTCTGATGAGGATTAGGTGTCATGAGTCTACACTCAACATGTTTGCCTGTGGCACATGAAGATGAAGACTTATAATTATTTACTTATTAAAACTCTTGTAATAGGCCTGTGGCTTTTGAGTTGTAAAGACCATGTTTATCTTTGGAATGGATGTAATAAATGACCTTTGTATCTGTGTACTTCATCTTAAACTGTGGATGCTTGCAATGATCCAGGGACTAGCATTGCAATCACAGGGATCCTTTTCCTTTACAAAGGAGGGATCTTACACAGTGGGACCAGATACAACTCACTAACGCTAGTGCTCAAGTGCTACTTCTCCTCGGAGTTGCTGTCCTCATCATCCTCCTCCTCATCATCAGCATCAATGAAGGCGAAGGCATCCTCATAGGTGAAGAAGTACATGGCCTGATCCTCCAGAAAGTCATAATTGTCACTGAGATAGGAGTAGGGGTCTCCACGTATGTCCTCCCCTGCATTCTCCCTCTCCTCGAGCTGCATATCCCTCTCGTGAACAATCTCCTCCAGCACTGTGATCATGTGGCGGAGACGGGCAATGATGTGCTCCTTCTTGTCGAGATGATGGCGACAAGACTGGCGATCCTTCACTAGCATGGCAATGGTCTAATCCTTCTGGGCGGCGATGGCGTACTTGTGGTTGGCGTAGGAGCAGGCATTGTCTAATTCCTTCTGCCAGTCATACATCATGAAGCTGAGGTGATCCAATTGAGTCTTCAGCTCATGGTTATACGGAGCCTCCAGTGGCTGTCCCATAACATCACGCCTTGGATAGAACTCAAAGCGGTTACCCTTGATCTGATTGATACTCTGCCCACACAGATGGGCAAGAGCTTCCTGCATGGCCCTGGCAAGTCCATCGCGCCAGTTTTTCTATCTGATGGTGAACTGAATTCCCTCTGAGGTGGGGGCTTTGATCTTTCCTCGGAGGCTTGCAAAAATCAGCCATTGCAGCTCCTCTCCTTCCCAATCTTTGAGTTGAGCTACGAAGAACTCGGGGTGCGGACGCTCTAGCATTTCCGACAGCTGGTCCAAGTCACGCTCAAAGATGAGGTCTCCTCCATTCCCCAACCGCTAAAACTTGCTATACTTCACGTCCATCTATAAGAATATAGGATGAGTAAGTTAGTAGAGTGATCAAGTGTGTCAAAATTTATGTAGGTTTGCAAATATTTTGATGAATTTTCATGAAAGAACCTAGTGGTAAGAATGAGAGTAGGTTTTCATAAATACTCACTTCTTTTGTTAAGAAACTAAGTTTTTGATTCAAGTGTCCAGTCTAACTAGGGTCTCCTCTGGTCAACCTGGCTCTGATACCAACTTGTCAACACCCGGATTTTTAATCCCAGATGCCTGTTATGCCATACATCGCAATCCCAGGATTACCCTTTTTGCAAGACATAATAGATTGGATATCACAGTACATCATCCATACATAAGGTCTTACAACAAATAAAGGATCTCATGATCCAGTCTTAATACAATCGTAGCAGCAGAATAACGTAATAATAACGGTAGCGTAGGCGAGAATCCATCTTTATGGTCACAGGCAATGCTGATGATGGGAGATTATCCTAGTTGTCGTAACCTTCCTGCTCTCTGTCCTCCTGATAGTCCTCTTCATAGTCTGTCCACGGGAATAGCCAGGGACAAAGCCATGCGTACTCTTTAAGTACTCGCAAACTAATACTAACAAGTGAGGTGGTTTTGAGTAGGAAATACTAAGCTCTAGGTTGTTTTGCAAAAAGCTAGATTTATGTCTACTGAGTTCAGAAGCAAAGAAAGCTAGTTGAATGTTTTATAACACCTCAGTGGGAACTTGGATTTCATATCACAACCCTGTTGTGGTCAAGTCAAAGTCATGAATCATTTCACAAGTCATTTTGAAAACATCTGACAACGGAACTGTATGGCCACTCCAACTATCCATAATCGCGAATGTGGCTATTTGAATAGTTTGACACTCTGGAGAGGTGGTACACTTTCACCACAATATTCGATACATCTGTCAGGAACAATCCTGAATTCACCATACTCAGTATACGAATAATCAATCCTAACCTTTCAATTACACGCCCTAGTATAGGCACCTCTCCTGTGAGTTTGGTCTCCCAACCATGACCAACTGTCATCTTGGGAGCTGGACAGGTGGACAATCTTCACAAGGTGGCCTCATCTCAAACCTTGGCCGCAAGGGAACCCATACAAAGGTATATAAATTTCCAGTCAAGCCCTACCCAATTTTTGGGTATTGTGGTTGTACGGTAAAATTGGAATGGTATCGCATCCAGACAACCATCAGTTTTATAAAGGTCTAAGGCTCTACCTTAACATTTTCATCCTCAAAATCATCTGGTGTTCAAGAACACAAGTCAAAACATTTCAGTAGAATGACTCATCATTCTAAGGTTTTCATAACCATTTTCACCAAGTATTCCCATCTAAAGTTGATCAAGTTTTATGCTTATCACTAGCATCTACAAGTGGGGGTAAACACTAATGAGGGGTGATAATCAAGTGTGAATGATCTAAGTTCAATATCATGCCTAAGGATGACATCAAGATTATCTAACTTAGGTCAAGTTTTATACTATTTATGCTACCTTTAAATATCTTTCTGGACTCTACAAGTCCCTAAGCAAACTCTAATAGACATCTTTGATAAAGAAATAAAATACTAAGCTTGCAAGTAAAACTAGGATTTGGTATCATCAAGGGGTATAATCACATATGCTTAAGGTATCTAGTTTGCATAGTTGTCATGCAAGGTTTAACTTGCAAAGTCAATAGGTTGCCTTGTGCTGAGAAGTTCTCGAAGTTCTCCTCGGCTTCTTCCTCGTAGTATCCTTCTTCATCCTTGTATCCTTGGTCGATACTAGCGTCTATAAATAAATACGAGGTACACAATCACCACACAATACTTAACTAATTATATTCATCACACCAAGGTTTTCACTAGATGATATAGTATCATCACAAACATTACAATCATTAAGGCAAATAGTTTTACCTTTATTTTAGAAAAGTAATTTCTACTCATTGAAAAACTACTTAATATTTAATATTCTCCAACTAAAACATGGGATCATGTTGACACATGTCATCACCATATATTTTAGTACATGGGAATGTGATTTCAAGTTGTGTCACAATTTAATAAGGTTTAACCTTTATTTTAATTAAATAAAGTGACTAGAAATACCTATGAGGCATTCTTTCATTACGTGATCATTATTTCTGCAAGTAAACCTATATATTTTAATATATTCTGAAAGGTATGGTTAAATGTGATTTTTGAGAGTTGGAATCAGCTCAAAAGCTTTTATGGTTGAATTTTGAAAAAAAATTGAATGCAGAAAAGCTTCTGCCTTGTTATTTTTACTATAGGTGATCTACAAATCCAATTGGTTTGAATCTAACGGGCTTGGATTAAGCATTTCAGTACCTTTCTAACAAAATGGGTTTCATGCATTTTGGTTCAGTGAATCGAGCTAGGTTGATTTTTTAATCTAGATATAGAACTGAGTTTGAAACTAAAAGAATAAACCTAAATTTGAATTACTGGGTCGTGCGGGAGGTTAACTGGGAAGGCCCACTACGCACAGCGCGCGGGCTGGTTAAGTGGTTGTCCCCACTCGTCAGTGAGACAGAGGGGTGCGAAGTGGTTTGGGGGGTGTGGACCGCATGATCAAGCTCTAATCCTAAAGGCTGCGGTTCATCGTCCACGTCGGGCAACTCCGGCAAGACAGAAGCCTAGCGCGGCCAGTGAGGGTCGTGGGAGGCTCACCAGGGCTCAGGCGATGGTCGGCAATGGGGGAGAACGACGAAGTCAACGAAGGCGATCCTCCTGGTACCGGCAGCTCCTCCTTGGCCGGCTCCAATCGACGGCGCCCTTCTCCTCCAGCAGCGGCAGACTCCGGCCAAATTCCGGCGATGCGCTGCCTGCCTTGCTCCAGAAGTGATGTGGGGTGCTTTTGAGAGAGAGGGAGTGAGATGGTGTGAATAATTCGTGCTAGGGTGGCCTGTATTTATAGTGCCTGAAGGGGACCGACGGGCGCGGGCTGACCTTGTCATAGTCGTCGGCACAGCGAGCTAAAGGCATGGGCAAAGGTAGGGAACGGCGTTGTGTTCCCTAGCGAAGCTCAGCGGCATGGCTACGCGGCGTGGGGCAGTGCAAAACGGTCGGAACGTCGCGGCGCCCTAGGCGGGTCTGACGGTGGTTTTAATGGCGACAACGTCTATGGTCCGCGCGGCAGCCAACGAGCATGTCTGCGGTGTTGCTGGGGTGCTGGCGATCCTGCTTGCACGCGGCGAGGGTGGCGTGCGGTCTGTGGGCGTGGGTCGTGGTTGGCGCTCTGGCGCTCTCGGCTCACTCGTAGAGAGGCTTGGCATGCTCGGCCTGTGTGGTCCAGGGGCTGGCTGCACTCGAGGCTTGGACAGGGGGTGGCGGTGGTGGACGGTGGAGAGTGTCCCAGACATGCTTGCTAGGCTTGGTGCTTCTCCTAGCTTGTTTTAGACATGGGGTGGCAAGTTAGGATCGGCATGGTCACCATTGATGGCTATGGCATTCTCACAGTGGTGCTAAAGCTTGTTAATTGAGCTAGATCATCTACTGAGAGTGTAGTGTGAGATATAGAGGGAACAAGTTAGGCCAGATTTACTGCTCTCAATAGTGTTTGTGGTTTGTTTGGTGATTACCAGGTGTTTGATGAAATGGCCGCAAGAGATTCAAATTTGAATTTCGGATTCAAACTTGGTGGGTGTGCTGGTTACATCCTAGGGAGTCTCTGGTTAGTGGGATTGCTCAAGTGGAATTGGTTTGGTTGGTTTTTGAAAAGGGGTGATCTTCACATATGCATCAGATTCAATTTTGAAATGTGATTTCAATCAAGTTGCAAGTGTTTCTGCAAGTTTGAAAGGTGGGATTTGATTCACTTTTACTTGGTCTTGCAAGGGGTGAAAAGAAATGGAAAAGTTTCTGTTTGAAATCTTGAACTAGAAACACTCAAAGTGGCCTAGTGAGAAAGATTGGCAAAAATGACCATTTTCTTTATTTGTTTTGTTTTTTATTTTCTCTTGATTTGTTTCTTCTTGGAAATGTTTTAGATGACGTTGTTTTCACCTTTAAACCATTTCTTGCTATTTAGATCAATCACACAAGTCCATCCATGCATTCATACAATCATCACATACACACATGCATTCATAATGATTTGAATTAACAAAAGTTTTTTGTTAACCCTAATTTTGGTGATTGGAATTTGATAATCATTGTTCAATATTTTTGGGATGTTACAAACCTTCCCTCCTTAAATAAAATCTCGTCCCGAGATTTGAGAAAGATGAAAGAAGAAAACTAGGACAAAAAAAGATCGGGAAACTCCGTCTTGATGTGATCTTCTCGCTCCCAGGTAGCTTCGTCTTCAGTGTGGTTACTCCACTGAATCTTGAGAAACTTGATGCTTCGGGTCCTGGTGTTCCTAAAAGCTTCCTCCAAAATACGGATGGCTACTTCGGGATATGTCAAGTCATCGTTGATCTCTATGGTCCGATGATCAATGTTCTTGAAAACTTTGGTCTTCTCCGGAACTTCAAGGCATTTGCGAAGCAATGATATATGGAATACATTATGCACTACTGACATCTCCTCTGGCAGTTCCAATTGATATGAAACTTCTCCTCAATGATTCAGAATCTTGAAGGGTCCGATATATCTGGGGGCTAACTTTCCTTTGAGCTGGAAACATTGCATTCCTTTCAAAGGCGACACTTTGAGATACACGAAATCTCCGATATTGAAAGCGAGGTCTCGACGTATCTTGTCGGCATAATTCTTCTGTCTTTCCTGGGTGGTCTTGAGGTGCTCACGGATCATGTGGACTTTCTCTTCTGCTTCTCGTAGGATGTCGGGTCCGAAAATCTAACTCTCTCCTACTTCCGACCAGTTCAAAGGGGTATGACACTTCCTTCCATACATGAATTCAAATGGGGCCATTTGCAAACTAGCTTGATAATTGTTGTTGTAAGAAAATTATGCGAACGGCAGACGGTCTTCCCATTTAGATCCATACTCTAGCACACATGCTCTCAACATATCTTCGAGTATTTGATTTACTCGCTCCGTTTGTCCATCGGTCTGAGGGGGATACGCTGTGCTGATACCTAATCGGGTTCCCAAACCTTCTTGGACTTTCTTCCAGAACCTCGAGGTAAACTGAGTCCCTCGATCCGATACAATATTCTTGGGGAATCCGTGCAAACTGACGATTCTAGTGATGTATAACTCTGCTAGCTTCGAAATTTGGTAGGTGGTCTTGACTGGTAAGAAATGCGCTACCTTAGACAATCTGTCAACTATGACCCAAATAGAGTCATTTTCCCTACCAGAAGAAGGAAATCCGGTGATAAATTCTATTCCAACTGAATCCCATTTCCATTCCGGAATCTGCAATGGTTGCAACAGTCTTACGGGTCTCTGATGTCCCGCCTTAACTTTCTGACAAATATCACACTTGGCGATATAGCTTCCGATTTCTCTCTTCATCTTATGCCACCAAAATTGTTCCTTCAGATCTTGATACATCTTCGTTCCTCCTGGGTGGATAGAATAAAGAGTATCATGGGCCTCTTTAAAAATAACTTCTTTCAACTCCGAATCTGCTGTACACAGAAACGTCCTTTGTACCACAGAACTCCTTCTTCGTCTTCGGTAAATCCGGGTACTTTGCCTGTACCGATACGACATTTGATTCCGTCGATACTGGCATTTCCTTTCTGAGCCTCCTTGATCTTACTAATCAAAGTGTGTTGAAGTTCTATGCTAGCCAAAAATCCTTCACTTACTAATTCCATTCGAAAATCTTCCATCTCCTTGTGCATACTTGGTTGCTCCTTCAAAATCATGGAGTTCAAGCGGCACAAAAATCTGCAAAGGGCATCTGCTACCACATTGGCTTTACCTGGGTGGTAGTGAATGTCCAGATCATAGTCCTTGATTAGCTCAATCCATCTTCTCTGCCACATATTCAGCTCCTTCTGAGTGAATATATACTTAAGGCTCTTGTGATCCGAATTAATCTCACAACGGTTTCCCATAAGAGCCTCCATGTCTTCGGGGCTAGAACTATGACTGCTAGTGAAGGTCATGGGTTGGGTAATTTTGTTCATGCTGTTTCAGTTGTCGGGACAGATAACATATAACCTTGCCTTCTTGCATTAACACACATTCGAGACCGATATTGGATGTGTCACAATACACATCAAAAGGCTTTGTGATATCTGGCATGATCAAGATTGGGGCTGAAATCAATCTCCTCTTGAGTTCTTGATAACTCGCTTCACACTTTTCCGTCCATTCAAACTTCTTGTCCTTCTTCAGCAATTGGGTCATGGGTCTGGTGATACTTGAGAATCCTTCTACTAACTTGCGGTAGTATCCCGCTAATCCGAGAAATGCACGAACTTGGGTTTGAGTGGTTGGGGCTTGCCAATGTTCCACATCCTTCACCTTTGCAGGGTCAACGGCAATTCCTCTGGCTGAAACAATATGTCCCAGGAATCCTACCTCCTGTAACCAGAATTCACATTTGCTAAACTTGGAATACAGTTGATGCTCCCTAAGGGTTCCAAGGATGGTCCTTAGGTGTACCTCATGTTCTTCTTCTGATTTGGAATAGATCAGAATGTCATCGATGAAAACAACGACAAAATTATCCAGGAAGTCCATAAAAATCTTATTCATGAGATTCATGAAATAAGCGGGGGCATTGGTTAATCCAAAACACATGACAGTATACTCATATAATCCATATCTGGTGGTAAAGGCAGTCTTTAGAATATCCTCTGCACGAATCTTGAGTTTGTGATAACCAGTCCGGAGATCAATCTTAGAAAACACTTTGGCACCAGTCAACTGGTCAAACAGGTCTTCTATCTTTGGCAGCGGGTACTTGTTATTGATGATGACATCATTCAACTTCCGATAATCCGTACACAAACGGTTACCTCCATCCTTCTTATCCACAAACAATACAGGTGATCTCCATGGCGACGCACTTGGTTGAATCAATCCTATCTCCACCATAGCATCCAGTTGCTTCTTCAGCTCCACTAATTTAGACGGGTTCATACTATATGGTCTCTGGGCTATGGGTCCAGTTCCAGGGATTAGTTCAATGATAAACTCAATATCCCGATCTGGGGGCATACCGGGCAAAATATCTGGAAATACATCGGGGTATTCACAGACTATTCTGACTTGGTCAATGGTTGGTTGGGCTATACTCTTGTTGCATTTGAATTGGCGGGGCAAGGTTTCAGATACATGCTCAACTGATATTCCAGCGGTACTGGTCATGGTTATGGCTTTCTTGGCACAGTCAATTAATCCTTTATGTTTGGACATCCAATCCATTCCTAGTACTACTTCCAAAGATTTAGTTCCAAGTACTATTAGGTTAGCATAAAAATCTATGCCATGGATTCGGATAGGCAGGGCCTTGCAAATTTGTCTAGCTTTAGTGGTTGAACCAGGTATTTGAACTATCATTACATGCTTCAATTTGGTGGGTTGAATCTTACTAGTACATGCAAATTCTTCAGTAACAAATGAGTGTGATACTCCAGACTCAAACAACACTCTTGCAAGTACTGGGTTAACAAAAAACATACCCAACATGACATCGGGCACTTCTTGGGCTTCTTCCGCATGCATGAGAAAGAGACGACCATTGCGGTTGAGTGAGTTCCCTGGGGCAAACCTTCTTCCGGGCCGAACACGACGCTGCTGTTGAGCTGGGGCATTTGCATCGGGGGTTGCGGCAATCTTCTTGGGGAACTCATTGGAATAGTGACCCTTGGTTCCACATTCATAACAAGTCACCTGAGACTTGTCCTTTGCTGCAACAGCCACAACATTGCTTCCAGTCCTTGGGGCAGTGTTGGTGTTGGCGGCGACATTGTTGTTGTTGAACTTAGGCGGTGCACGGTTGTAATTGTTGGGGTTGCCGGGGGTGTTATGATTCCCTCCGGGCCTTGGGTTTCCTCCTCCACGGTTGGGATAGGTTGGACGATTCATCGGGGGGCTGTTGGTTCTTGGGGCAAAACCTGGACATGGGTTGGGGCGATACTTCGGTGTATCGTGGGTTCCTCGTTGATGCATCATTCTATGCTTCCGGTTCTCATTGGCTTGGTTGATATTGCCTTCCATTTGGATGGAAGAGTCCACTAAAGCTTCAATATCAGCAAATTGGATATTGACTAACATTGTCTGCATCTCATCGTGCAGACCATTCAGGAATCTCTCCTTCTTGGCCTCAGTGCTGATCTCATCAGGGGCATACCATGATAGAGATAGTAATCTGTCACGGTACTCTACCACAATCATTCTTCCTTGCTTAAGCTCTTTGAATTCATATCTCATCCGTAGAATCGAACCTGGTGGCACATGGGTTTGGCTGAACTTGAGTTTATATTCATCCCAAGCCATCATTTTTCCTCCATTCATGGTGCGAACGTTGTTCCACCATGATCTTGCATCTCCAGTCAGATAGTGGGTAGAGAATAGAACTTTCTCGTTAGCTTCCACTCCTGCAACTTCCGGGTTGTTCTCCATGGTTTGTATCCAATCATCAGCATCTAATGGCTCTTTAGACTTAATAAAGATGGGTGGGTTGGTGTTCTGGAAATTCTTGAGCTTGGATCCATGGTTGTCCTGATTTCCATGGCCTTGATTGTTGTTGGACATCTGAGCGATATGCTGAAGGGTGGCTAAGTTGGCTTGACGTTTGACTCTTTCAGCTTCGCGGTCAAAAACCAACATTTGCAAGATTTGCAACATTGGGTCCGGGGATGAGCTGCTTCGTCCACGAGGCATCTGAAGATTGAGATAGATCATGAGAAAAGAGGGAAATTTCTAAGGTTCAGGGGTTTTGTGTTTGAAAAATTTTAAAGTTTGACTCAGATTTTTCTAAGAACTTGCTTTTCATTCATTCATAACTCACGATACAAACACACACCACAACAAAGTAAAACAAATGGTTTTAATAACCATTATGTGAACCTATGATACAGTGGGACTGATTACAACTCACTAACGCTAGTGCTCAAGTGCAACTACTCCTCGGAGTCGGTGTCCTCGTCATCCTTATCATCATCATCGATGAAGGAGAAGTAATCCTCATCGGTGAAGAAGTCCATGGGATGATCCTCCAGAAAGTCATCATCATCACTGAGATAGGAGTAGGGGTCTCCACGAAGATCTTACCCTGCAATCTCCCTCTCCTCCAACTGCATGTCCCTCTCATGGATGGTCTCCTCCAGATCCGTGATCTTGTGGCGAAGACGGGAAATGATGCGATCCTTCTTGTCGAGCTAACGACGACGAGACTAGCGATCCTTCACCAACATGGAAACGGTCTGATCCTTCTTGGCGGCGATGGCGTACTTGTGGTTGGCGTAGGAGCATGAATTGTCTAACTCCTTCTGACGGTCATACATCATGAAGCTGAGGTGGTCCAATTGAGTCTTCACCTCATGGTGGTATGGTGCCTCCAGTGGATGTCCCATAACATCACGCCTTTTGTAGAACTCAAAGCGGGTACCCTTGATTTGATTGATACTCTGCCCACACAGACGGGCAAGAGCTTCTTGCATGGCCCTGGCAAGTCCATCGAGCCAGTTCTTCTCTCTCAAGGTGAACTGAATTCCCTCTAAGGTGGGGGCCTCAATCTTTCCTCGGATACTTTCAATAACTAGCCACTGCAAATTCTCTCCTTCCTGATCATTGAGCTGAGCTCCGAAGAACTTGGGGTGCGGACGCTCCAGCATCTCTGACAGCTGGTCCAAGTCACCCTCAAAGATGGGGTCTCCTCCATTCCCCAACTAATAAAACTTGTTGTACTTCACGTCCATCTATAAGTATATAGGATGAGTAAGTTAGTAGAGTGATCAAGTGTGTCAAATTTTAAGTAAGTTTGCAAGAATTTTTGAGGAACATGAATTTTCATGAAAGAGTCTAATTGATAATAATGAGAATAGTTTTTTCATAAATACTCACTTCCTTGGTTTCAAAACTAAGTTTTTGATTCAAAAGTCCATTCTAAACTAGGGTCTCGTATGGTCAGGATGGCTCTGATACCAACTTGTCAAAACCCGGATTTTTATTCTGAGATGCCTGTTATGCCATACATCGCAATCCTAGGATTACGATTTTTGCGAGACATAACAGATTGGATATCATAGCACATCATCCATTACAAACCATACATAAGGTCTTACAGAAATAAGGATCTCATGATCCAGTCTTAATACAATTGAAGCAGCGGAATAACGTAATAATAATGATAGCGTAGGTGAAGCTCCATCTTCATGGTCACAGGCAATGCTGATGATGGGAGATGATCCTAGTTGTCGTAATCTTCCTGCTGTCCGTCCTGCTGATAGTCGTCTTCATAGTCTGGCCACGGGAATAGCCAGGGACAAAGCCATGAATACTCTTTAAGTACTCGCAAATACTAACAAGTGAGGTGGTTTTGCGTAGGAAATACTAAGCTCTAGGTTGTTTTGCTAAAAGCCAGATTTATCTCTACTGAGTTCAGAAGCAAAGAAAGCAGGTTGAAAGTTTTATAGCACCTATATGGGAACTTGGATTTCATATCACAACCCTGTTGTGTTCAAGTCAAAGTCATGAATCATTTCACAAGTCATTTTGAAAACAACTGACGACAGAATAGTATGGCCACTCTAACTGTCCATAACCGCGTACGCGGCAATTCGAATAGATTGACACTCTGCAGAGGTGGTACACTTTCACCACAATATTCGATACATCCGTCAGGAACAATCCTGAATTCACCATACTCAGTATGCGGATAATCAATCCTAAACTTTCAATTACACGCCCTAGTATAGGCACCTCTCCTGTTAGTTTGGCCTCCCAACCATGACCAACTGTCATCTTGGGAACTGCACAGGTGGACAATGGTCACAAGGCAGCCTCAGCTCAAACCTTGGTCGCAAGGGAACCCATAATAAGGTATATAAATTTCCAGTCAAGACCTACCCAATTTTTGGGTATTGTGGTTGTACGGTAAAATTGGAACTGTATCACATCCAGACAACCATCAGTTTTATAAAGCGCTAAGGCTCATGCCTTAACATTTTCATCCTCAAAACCATCTGGTGTTCAAGAACACATGTCAAAACATTTCAGTAGAATTACTCATCTTTCTAAGGTTTTCATAACCATTTTCACCAAGTATTCCCATCTAAAGTTGATCAAGTTTTATGCTTAGCACTAGCATCTACAAGTGGGGGTAAACACTAATGAGGGGTGGTAATCAAGTGTGAATGATCTAATTTCAATCTCATGCCTCAGGATGACATCAATATTATCTAACTTAGGTCAAGTTTTATGCTCTTTATGCTACCTTTAAATATCTTTCTGGACTCTACAAGTCCCTAAGCAAACTCTAATAGAAAGCTTTGATAAAGAAATAAAATACTAAGCTTGCAAGTAAAACTAGAATTTGGTATCATCAAGGGGTATAATCACATATGCTTAAGGTATATAGTTTGCATAGTTGTCATGCAAGGGTTAATATGCAAAGTCAATAGCTTGCCTTGTTCAGAGCAGTGGTTGAAGTTCTCCTCGGCTTCTTCCTCATAGTATCCTTCTTCCTCCTCGTATCCTTGGTCGGTACTAGCGTCTATAAATAAATACGAGGTACACAATCACCACACAATACTTAACTAATTCGATTCATCACACCAAGGTCTTCACTAGACGATATAGGATCATCATAAACATTACAATCATTAAGGCAAATAGTTTTATTTCCTTTATTTTAGAAAAGTAATTTCTACTCATTGAAAAACTACTTAAGATTTAATATTCTCCAACTAAAACATGGGATCATGTTGACACATGTCATCAACACATATTTCAGTACATGGGAATGTGATTTAAAGTGGTGTCACAATTTAATAAGTTTTAACCTTTATTTTAAATAAATAAAGTGACTAGAAATGCCTATGAATCATTCTTTCATTACTTGATCATTATTTCTGCAAGTAAACCTATATATTTTTATATATTCTTAAAGGTATGGTTAAATGTGATTTTTTAGAGTTGGAATCAACTCAAAAGATTTTATTCTTGAATTTTGAAAAATGTTTGAATGCAGAAAAGCTTCTGTCTTGTTATTTTTACTATAGGTGATCTACAAATCCAATTTGTTTGAATCCAACAGGCTTCGATTAAGCATTCCAGTACCTTTCAAACAAAATTGGTTTCATTCATTTTTGTTTAGTGAATCGATCTGGGTTGATTTTTGAATCTAGATACAGAACTGAGTTTGAAACTAAAAGAATAAACCTAAATTTGAATTATTGGGTCGTGCAGGAGGTTAATTGGGCCTTCCCACTACGCACAGCGCGTGCGGGCTGGTTAAGTGGTTTTACCCACTCCTTAGTGAGACAGAGGGGTGTGAAGCGGTATGGGGGGTGTGGACCGCACGATCAAGCTCTAATCCTACGGCTGCAGTTCATCGTCCACGTCGGGCAACGCCGGCGAGACAGAACCCTAGCGCGGCCAGTGAGGGCCGTGGGAGGCTCACCGTGGCTCAGGCGATGGTCGGCGATGGGGGCGAATGACGAATTCGACCACGGGATCCTCCTGGTACCGGCAGCTCCTCCTGGGGCGGCTCCAATCGACAGCGCCCTTCTCCTCCAGCAGCGGCAGACTCCGGCCAAATTCCGATGATGCCCTATGCGCCTTGCTCCGGGAGTGAGATGGTTTGCTTCTGAAAGAGAGGGGAGTGAGATGGTGTGAAGAATTTGTGCTGGGGTGGCCTCTATTTATAGTGCCTAAAGGGGACCGACAGGCGCGGGTTGAGCTCGTCGTGGTCGTCGGCACAACGAGCTAAAGGCATGGGCAAAGGTAGGTGACGGTGTTGTGTTCCCTGGCGAAGCTCAACGGCATGGCTACGCGGCGTGGGGCGGTGCGAAACGGTCAGAACATCGCGGTGCTCTGGGAGGGTCCGACGGTGGTTTTAATGGCGCAGAGCTTCTATAGTCTGCGCGGCGGCGAACGGGCATGTCTGCGGTGTTGCTCGGGTGCTGGTGATCCTGCTTGCACGCAGCGAGGGCGGCGCGTGGTCTGTGGGCGTGGGTCGCGGTTGGCGCTCTGGCGCGCTCTCGGCTCGCTCGCAGAGAGGCTTGGCATGCTCGGGATGTGTGGTCCAGGGGCTAGCTACGCTTGAGGCTTGGACAGGGCGTGGCGGTGGACGGTGGAGAGTGTCCCAGACATGCTTGCTAGGCTGGTGCTTCTCCTAGCTTGCTGTCGACATGGGGGTGGCAAGTTAGGCTCGGCATGGTCACCATTGATGGCTATGGCATTCTCACAGTGGTGCTAAAGCTTGTTAATTGAGCTAGATCATCTACTGAGAGTGTAGTATGAGATATAGAGGGAACAAGTTAGGACAAATTTACTGCTCACAATAGTGTTTGTGGTTTGTTTGTTTGCTTGGTGATTACCAGGTGTTTGATGAAATGGCCGCAAGAGATTCAAATTTGAATTTTGGATTCAAACTTGGTGGGTGTGCTGGTTACATCCTAGTGAGTCTCTGGTTAGTGGGATTGCTCAAGTGGAATTGGTTTGGTTGGTTTTTGAAAAAGGGGTGATCTTCACATATGCATCAGATTCAATTTTGAAATGTGATTTGAATCAAGTTAACAAGTGTTTCTGCAATTTTGAAAGGTGGTATTTGATTCACTTTTACTTGGTCTTGCAAGGGGTGAAAAGAAATGGAAAAGTTTCTGTTTGAAATCTTGAACTAGAAACACTCAAAGTGGCCTAGTGAGCAAGATTGGAAAAAATGACCATTTTGCTTTATTTCTTTTGTTTTTGATTTTATCTTGATTTGTTTCTGCTTGGAAATGTTTTAGATGATGTTGTTTTCACCTTTAAACCATTTCTTGCTATTTAGATCAATCACACAAGTCCATTCATGCATTCATACAATCATCACATACACACATGCATTCTTAATGATTTGAATTAACAAAAGTTTTTGTTAACTATAATTTTGGTAATTGGAATTTGATAATAATTGTTCAATATTTTTGGGATGTTACAGGGTGCGAAGCGGTACGGGGTGATCTAGACCGTACGATGCATATCTAATCTAACGGCTAGGGTTTGTCGTCTCTGTTGGGCAATTCCGGCAAGACAGAACCCTAGAGCGGCCAGTGGGGGTCTAGGGGGGCTCACCTGGGCTCATGCGAGGTTCGGCGACGGGGGTGAACGACGAAGTCGACGACGGCGAACCTCCTGGTACCGGTGGCTTCTCCTGGGGCGGCTCCAATCGCTGGCTCCTTTCTTCCTCCTCCGCGGCAGACTTTGGCCAAATTCTGGCGACCTGCTGCTCGCCTTGCTCCGGGAATGAGTGGGGTGGTTCTGAGAGAGAAGGGAGTGTGTTGGTGTGAAGAAATCGAGCGGGGGTGGCCTCTTTTTATATTGACAAGAGGGGACCGAAGGGCGTGGGTGGAGCTCGTCGTGTTTGTCGGCACAGCGGGCTAATGGCATGGGCGACAATAGGGGCAGTGTTGTGCTTCCTGGCGAAGCTCAACGACGTGGTCTCGAGGCGTGGTGCGGTGCGAGACATTCGGAACACTGCGGTGCTCTAGGCAGGTTCGACGGGCATTTTAATGGCGCACCACGGCTATGGGTCGCGTGGCGGAGAACGGGGTTGTCTGGCGGGTTCCTGGGATGGTGGTGATCACGCTTGCACGCGGCGAGGGCGGTGCGTGGTCTGTGGGTGCGTGTCGAATGCGGCGCTCTGGCGTGCTCTCGACATGGAGTAGAGGTATAGGGTGCGGTGTTTCTAGGGTGGTCTAGTGGCTGGGAGGGCATTGGCGTTGGACGGGGGTGGCGGTGGACGGTGGTCAATGTCCCAGACAAGGTGGCTAGGCTTGGTGCTGCTCCTAGCTTGCCATCGACCAAGGGGTGGCAAGGTGAGGCTCGACATGGTCACCATTGATGGCAATGGGAAGCTCACAGTGGTGCTAGAGCTTGATAACTAAGCTAGATGATCAACTAAAAACCTGCTGTGAGCTAGAGAGGGAACAAGGTTGGCCAAATCACTGCCCACTATAGTGTTTGTTGTTTGTTTGGTTTGTGTTTGCAAGGTGTTTGATGAAATGGCCGAAAGACATTTGAATTTGAATTTTTGGTTCAAACTTGGTGGGTGTACTAGTCACATACTAGGTAGTCTCTGGTTAGTTGGAAAGGTCAAGGTGAATTGGTTTGGTTGGTTTTTGATAATTGGCGATCTTCCCATATGTTAAAGATTCCATTTTGAATTGCCATTTGAATCAAGTTGCCAAATCTTTATGTAAGTTTAAAAGGTGGGATTGGGTTCACTTTTACTTGTTCTAGCAAGGGGTGAAAAGAAATGGAATTGTTTCTGTTTGAAATCTTGGACTAGAAACACTCAAAGTTTCCTAGTGAGCAAGATTGACAAAAATGACCATTTGCTTGTTTTGTTTGTTTTTTATTTTCTCTTGATTTGTTTCTACTTGGAAATGTGTTAGATGATGTTGTTTTCATGTTTAAACCATTCCTTTCTATTTAGAACAATCACACAAGTCCATTCATGCATTCATACAATCATCACATACACACATGCATTCATTTGATGTTGATTAACAAAAGTTTTTTTGTTAACCCTAAATTTGAGTGATTGGAATTTGATAATCATTGTTCAATATTTTTGGGATGTTACATAAAACATGCAATGAATGATTTGAGGCATCTAATTTGTTTTTGCGGGGCTTGTATTGTGATGTGATATGGCCATGTTTGTGATTATATATGATGTATGCAATAATCATTATTGTAAGTTGGCAACCGGAAGGAGCCTTATGGTTGTTTTTTAATTTTGTTAAGACCTGTGTGTCTGTTATTCTAAGTAGTTGTAATAGTTCATGCTGGTGGACGACAACCATGGAGCGGCACCATTGACCTTGATGCCACGCCGGTGATGATGGAGATCATGTTCATTCTTGGAGATGGAGATCAAAGGCACAAGAAGAAAGGCCATATAATATCACATATTATGAATTGCATGTGACGTTAATCCTTTTCTATGCATCTTGTATTTCTTAGTTCGCGATGGTAGCATTATAAGATGATCCCTCTCACTAAATATCAAGTAATAAAGTGTTTGTACTTAGTAGGCACCATTGCTAAGACTCGTCGTTTCGAAGCATCACGTGATGATCGGGTGTGATACATTCTACGTGTGCATACAACGGGTGCAAGCCAGATTTGCACATGCGGATACTAAGGTTAAACTTGACGAGCCTAGCATGTACATACATGGTCTAGGAACACAGAATACTGAAAGGTAAAGCATGAGTCATATAGATGATATGATGAACATGTTGATTGTTCGCCTTTGAAGCTACATCATCTCTCGTGGTGATCGGACTTGGTGTAGTGTATTTGGTTCGTGTGATCACTAAAACAATGTGAGGGATATTGTTTTGAGTGGGAGTTTAATAGTAATATAATTAAAAGTTGAACACTGTTTATCATAAATTAAATCAGAGTGAATTTGCATAGTTGTTGTAGTCATTGGCATCCATTCACCACCTTATGCTTAGTCATAATTGAGATAGTAGAACTACAGAATTACAGATAGTTACTTTACAAACTGGTATCGTATTGTATTTGTTGGGAATATTCCCTAGAGGAAATCATGTATGATGATATTTCCCATTGTATTCATAAAGTTGTTAAGTTGTCCTTGTATGAGCATCTGATGTATATCATTGAATATGTGATTCGGTTGTGGAACTATACATTCATGTTGTTTATACTAAATGTCCTTGGTCATTGAGGTTGTGCTAGACACATAACTTAGACCAATGTGAAAGTCGGCTAGATGACTCGGTTCCACTTGTCATGGGCATGGAGATGCTATTCCGACTTACATAGATTCGACTGAAGAGTTTAGCGAGTCGGATTGACCCATATTGAGGTACAACGAACAAGCTGTCATTTGTATATCTCAACCAATGTAATCCTTAGACCTGAGGTTATTGCATAGTCCGAGTTGAGGATCAACGACTTAGGTTCTATCAAACGCTGATCCGTAACTGGGCGGTTATAAAGGCAGAGTTCGGGTCGACTGAAATTCAAGTTGCGTGATGTGAATAACCAAGATGGGATTTTGCCCCTCCACTTGGAGATATATTCTCTAGGCCCTCTTGGATGATATGATTCTGAAAGCATGGCCATGCACGACTCGATTAAGTGTTAACCGAGGCGATCGACTAAGAGTTAGTCAGGTGAATCACTTATCTCGTATCGAGAAGAGAGTCGAACTATTTAAGGGATGACAAATATTCGCCTATAGTATGACAAGGTATATCGTGAGGCAAATGGGACTCGGACGCAAGTCGCATTGGAAAGGCAAGTCATTATGACTCTTTGGTACTTGGGAGCTGGCATGTTCTGCTAGGAGCCGCTACCGACTGATCATTTGGGGTCGGACTCTAATCGTGTCCAAGTAGCCATGAGCCTGCGGGGTCGCACACTTAAGAGTGGGAGCAAGTTCGGATTGGATCCGAACCGGAAATCTGGTTGGGTTGGACCCGAGCCAGATTTGGACTGAGTCAGTGAGTCGGACTCACACGGACTAATAATATATGGGCTTTAGTGAATGGGCCACGAAATGGATCCCACGTTCACTCCCTATATATAGTGGAGCACAGTAACCTAGAAGGGTTAATCGTTGATCGGTTAGGTCATTCCATGTGTTGGAGACCCTAGCTCCACAGCAGTTTTGCCACCGTTACGAACCTAGCAGTTCGCCGCCGGTGCTCCTCCTTGTACGTGTGGATACCATCAGAGGTGTTGTATGTTCAGCACCAGGATGATCGGATCGCAAAGGACTGCAATGCATCAACTAACGCGCTTCATCAGTAATCTGCAACTGCGCATCTAGTGGTAAACCTTGTGGCCTTCTACCTCAGCTAGATCTTGGGATCACCACGTTAGAGGGAAAAGTTTTTGTTTTATCTCTACGTTGCACAATAGTGGTATCAGAGCGATAGCTTCTGATTTTAGGCTCGAGATCTTGCATATGTGATATTTGGTAGGCTATAGATGAGATCTATATGCTGTTTTGGTGGTCGATCTATGAGATAGATCGGTTTTGTACAAGGTTGATTGGATCAACTGTACTCGGGGAATGGTAGATCTGATTTCAGTGATCATACTGCTGAGGTCGTGGAACGACATACAACTACCGGTCGGCTTCCGCCATCGGGGTAGACTGTGACACGTAAATCCGGAAGCGGTGATCGAAGATCAAAGAGTTTGTTGGAATCGGAACAATGGTCGGAATCCATGTCCGGATCGTAGATGAGATCTACGTTTTCGGGACCGCCGGCTTCGCCCTGTCGTAGCGCCTTAGATGTCGTTTCGAGTTTCACACACCGGTAGATATTGTATCTATGCATAACTTGTTTTTGCAGGAAGTTTTGAATGGTATGGTTCATGTGCATGTGATGTATGTGTGTAATCCATATGTGATCTGCGTATCACGGTTTTGTCAGTCGGCTGGAGCCTAGGTGCTGTCATATTATTGTATAACGACTTTCATGTCAGATTCTCCTTGTAATTTACTTTACTAAGCTAGTGTAGCTGTTTGGAGAATCCGGATGGCATGCAAGGCGATGTACATGTCGGCGACATGGAGTAAGATGACAAGTGACAAGAGTTGGCACGAGTCAAAATACAGGCACTAAGTAACCATCGGAGGGGTGTTGGTTCTAGTGGGAGCATAAAATATTAAAGTGTTTAATATGCTTGCTCTTTTATGAATACATGTCTTAAGTGTTTTGCATTTTTTCTGTTGTAGATCATAGCACCAAGTAGCAGTCACTCTCAGATAACCGGTTTTGTGTTGAGAACTATCCTTGAGAAAGATAAACTAAACGACACTAATTTTACCAACTGGTATCGAAATCTGAGAATTGTTCTCAAACAAGGAAAGAAGGACCATGTCCTAGACAACCCACTTCCAGATGAGCCGAATGAGAATGCGACTGTCGCTGCCACCAATACCTACCGTCGGCCTAAGGATGAGTCCAGGGATATTAGTTGTCTTATGCTTTCTCACATGGAACCGGACTTGCAAAATAAGTTTGAGAATGTTGAGGCCTACGATATGATCGAAATCCTCAAAAGTATGTTCCGGGCTCAGGCGAAGACTGAGAGGTATCAAGTCTCTCAGGCTTTGCTGAGTTGCAAGCTTAAGGATGGTGATCCACTGAGTCCGCATGTGATCAAAATGGTTGGTTATGTGCAGTCTCTGGGGAGGCTTGGCTACCCCATTAGTGAAGAGTTCGCTACGGATATAATTTTGAACTCTCTTCCTAGTGCATATGGGCAGTTGATTTCGAACTACCACATGCATGGTATGAATAAGAAGCTCACTAAATTGCATGGGACACTCAAGCAGGCAGAGGCGGATCTCAAGAAGGGCGCCAGTCAAGTGTTGATGGTGCAGAATAAGTCTAAGTTCAAGAAGAGTTCTTGGACTAAGAAGAAGGCTAAGTCGGGAGGAAAGCAGGCTCAGGACCCGGTCCCAAGCGCTTCCTCAGGGACTAAGCCATCTCCTTCAGCCGGATCCACTTGCTTCTACTACAAGGTGGATGGCCACTGGAAGAGGAACTGCAGCAAGTACTTGGCCGACAAAGCCAAGAGTGGAGGTATGACTTCCGACTCAGGTACACTTGTTTGCAATGTTATAGAAATATATCTTGCTGATGCACCTAATATTTCTTGGGTATATGATACCGGATCAGTTATTCACCTCTGCAACTCGTTGCAGGGACTGGCAAGAACTAGGAGCGTAGCAAGAGGCGAGGTTGATATTCGAGTTGGCAACAAAGCAAGAGTAGCTGCTTTAGAAGTCGGCACGATGCAGCTTCATTTACCTTCCGGATTCATTATGGAACTGAATAATTATTATTATGTTCTAGTGCTCAGTTGAAACATTATTTCTGCTTCATGTTTGATGAGGCAAGGCTATGAGTCAAATATCAATAATAATGGTTGTTCTTTGTATTTGAATGATATGTTTCACGGCTTTGCACCCATCCAAGACAGGTTATTTATTTTGAATCTTGATGGTGAGTCAGTTTATAACATAAATGTTAGAAGGTTGAAACCAAATGATCTGAACATGACTTACTTTTGGCATTATCGGATTGGTCATATAAGTTGGAAACACATGAAGAAGATCCATGATGATGGACTCCTAACTTCGTTCGACTTGGAGTCGTTCAATACATGCGAATCTTGCCTACTCGGCAAAATGACCAAGACACCTTTTGCAAAGGGTTGTGAAAGGGCGTCTGACTTGTTGGGACTAGTACGTAGTGATGTATGTGGACCAATGAGCACGATAGCCAGGGGTGGTTATGAGTACTTCATTACCTTCACTAATGATTTGAGTAGGTATGGATATATCTACTTGATGAAACATAAGTCAGAAGCCTTTGAAAAGTTCAAAGAATTCCAGAATGAAGCACAAAATCAAGTCGGCGAGAAAATAAAGTTTCTTTGGTCGGACCGACGAGGCGAGTACATGAGCCATGAGTTTGATGACCATCTGAAAAGTTGTGGAATAGTTCCTCAACTTACTCCGCCAGGAACGCCGCAAAGGAATGGTGTTTCGGAAAGGCGAAATCGCACCTTGTTGGACATGGTACAATTAATGATGAGTCGGACAAATCTGCCTTTATAATTTTGGGGTTATTGTCTAGAAAAAACGGCGTTCACGCTAAACAGAGTACCATCAAAGTCGGTAGAGAAGACACCGCATGAGATGTGGACAGGCAAAAAGCCGAGTTTGTCTTTTCTTAAGATTTGGGGTTGTGAAGGATTTTTCAAGCGACTTCAGTCAGACAAGCTTACGGCCAAGTCGGATAAGTGTATTTTCTAGGGGTATCCGAGGGAAACCTTGGGTTACTACTTCTACAACCGAGAAGAGGGCAAAGTGTTTGTCGTTCGGAACGGTGTCTTCCTTGAGAAAGAGTTTTTCAGTCGGGGAGTCAGTGAGAGCACGGTGCAGCTCGAAGAAATTCGAGAAGAACCGGCTAGTAGTGAGTAGGCAAAAACTTTGGACGTTGAGCCGGTCATGGCAGCTGAGCCGGCAGCAGCACCTGTACTACGAAGATCGGCGAGATTACGAAGTGTTCGTGATGTATTACTATTAGACAGTGATGAGTCGGCAAATTATTCGGAAGCGATGGTGGGATCTGATTCCGAGTCATGGCTTGGAGCCATGAGATCCGAGTTAAAGTCCATGGATGAAAATCAAGTTTGGAACTTGGTTGATCTGCCAGACGGTGCAAGACCCGTCGAGTGCAAATGGGTCTTTAAGAAGAAAACTGATATGGATGGAAATGTTTCCATCTATAAAGAATGTCTTGTCGTTAAGGGGTTCCGACAAGTTCAAGGAGTTAATTACGACGAGACTTTCTCGCCCGTAGAGATGCTTAAATCAGTTCGGATCATGTTATCTATAGCAGCCAATTTCGACTATGAGATATGGCAGATGGATGTACCACCTGATTCGCCAGTTCGTGGATCAGGGTGATATCAAGTTATGCAAGGTACACACGGATGCAAATATTGCGGATTCGTTGACAAAGCCATTACCATAGCCGAAGCATGAGGCGCACCTGAGAGCCATGGGCATTAGATGCTTAGACATGTGATGTCGGAAGATTGACTCTGGTGCAAGTGGGAGACTATTGGGAATATTCCCTAGAGGCAATCATGTATGATGATATTTCCCATTGTATTCATAAAGTTTTTAAATTGTCCTTGTATGAACATCTGATGTATATCATTGAATATGTGATTCGGTTGTGGAACTATACATTCATGTTGTTTATACTAAATGTCCTTGGTCATTGAGGTTGTGCTGGACACATAACTTAGACCAATGTGAAAGTCGGCTTGATGACTCGGTTCCACTTGTCATGGGCATGGATATGCTATTCCGACTTACACATATTTGGCTAAAGAGTTTAGCGAGTCGGATTGACCCATATTGAGGTACAACGAACAAGCTGTTATTTGTATATCTCAATCAATGTAATCCTTAGACCTGAGGTTATTGCATAGGCCGATTTGAGGATCACCGACTTAGGTTCTGTCAAACGCTAATCCGTAACTGGGCGGTTATAAAGGCAGAGTTCGGGTCGACTGAAATTCAAGCTGCGTGATGTGAATAACCAAGATGGGATTTTGCCCCTCCACTTGGAGAGATATTCTCTAGGCTCTTTCGAATGATATGATTCGGAAAGCATGGCCATGCACGACTCGTTTAAGTGTTAACCGAGGCGATCGACTAAGAGTTAGTCGGGTGAATCACTTATCTCGGATCGAGAAGAGAGTCGGACTATTTAAGTGATGACAAATATTCATTTATAGTATAACAAGGTATATTGTGAGGAAAAAGGGAATCGGACGCAAGTCGCATTGGAAAGGAAAGTCATCATGACTCTTTGGTACTTGGGAGTCGGCATGTTGTGCTAGGAGCTGCTACCGACTGATCATTTGGAGTCGGACTCCAATCATGTCAAAGTAGCCATGAGCCTGCGGGGTCACACACTTAAGAGTGGGAGCAAGTTCGGATTGGATCCGAATCGGAAATCTGGTTGCGTTGGACCCAAGCCAGATTTGTACTGATTAAGTGAGTCGGACTCATAGGGACTAATAATATATGGGCTTTAGTGAATGGGCCACGAAATGCCATGTTCACTCCCTATATATAGTCGAGCGCAGTAACCCAGAAGGGTTAATCGTTGATCGGTTAGGTCATTCCATGTGTTCGAAACCCTAGCTCCACAGCAGTTCTGCCGTCGTAACGAACCTAGCAGTTCGCCGCCGGTGCTCCTCCTTGTACGTGTGGATACCAGCAGAGGTACTGTACGTTCAGCACTAGGACGATCGGATCGCCAAGAACTACACTGCATAAACTGACGCGCTTCATCAGTAATCCGCAACTGCACGTCTAGTGGTAAACCTCGTGGCCTTCTACCTCAGGTAGATTTTGGGATCACCATGTTAGAGGGAAAAGTTTTTGTTTTATCACTACATGGCCCAACAGTTTTGAGTGTTAATCTAAAGTTTGAAAGTCCTATTGCAAACTTTCAGCAAACTCTGTTTACTCCATGAAGTTTAATAATTGGTATTAAACCAATGTTAGTATATAAGTATCATGTTTGTCTCCATGATTCTTGATATTGGAAAGATTGTATTAATATTAAGGTTATCTATGAGTTGAAAGAATTGTTTCAGAAACCATCATGTGTGGAAGATATTGCAATATCTGAAATGATGTTTTGGTTATAACATGATAGAGTATAATATGGCAAAATTAATGTTCTCATATTTGATGAGAATTTGCAAAAACGTTGGAGACACTAGTCGTCCTAAACGTCCAAAAGGTTTTGGAGACACTACAAGAAATGTGTTAACTTGTGACCTTCTCGTAGTGACGAGGTATGAAATCGTCATAGATATATGATGATTTCGCACAAGATGGTCATAGGCTATTTGGAGAGATCAAAATCCTATAGAATTACGACGATTTGGTCAAAATCGTCGTAATTTCAGCATAAGAAATCGTCATAAACTTTAGAATACAACTTAGATCCTTATTTATGCCCCATTATGACCAATTTAAATCGTCATATCGTCCAAAATATGATATATTAAATTGACTGGTTGGCCACGTCACCAATTATGTCTACGTGGAATGTCTATATGTCAATTTTCGTATATATGTAAATCTATATGTCAATCTACTTGGCATGTAGGCCTACCCACTGACACCATGAACACCACCGATCAAACCAACTAGATCGCTCTTTAGAAAATAAATAAATAAAGGTGCCTTTCCAGGCATCGAACACACGACCTTGCCCACTAATTAACGATGACAACCAACAAACTACACCACAGTTGATGTTTTACTTCCTCTCACTAGTCATCAAATCACCACTGATCTAACCAACTGGACTCGCTGTTTAGAAAATAATTCAAAAAAAATGTGGCTCCAACCACGACCTTACTCATTTATTAACGATGACAACCAACACGCTACACAACCTTTGTTGATTTACTTCTGCTCGGTTGTCTTCATATGTTTGAATTTCTCGCGAATAAATAGTGCAAAAATAGGGGGATGAAAGGATCAAACTGGGGACCTCCTACAAGCAACATGTGTGCATAACCACTGGGCTACTTCTTTTGTTTGGTACTAGAACCGCACTACACGTTTATGAATATGCATCTTTGGTTGGGCCTGGGCCTTGGCAGACAGAATCCCCGTACTGGGCCTTGGAGTCTGGTAGATAAGGTCCGTTTATCTTGGGTGGTCCATTTAGGAAAGTTTTTTTTTCCTGTTTCTATATTTTTAATTCTTTTGTATCTTTTTCATAAGAAGTCCAAATAAATTAATTTTTGTACCTAAATTTTTATAAAATTCAGTATCCTGTTAGTTTGTTAATTATCAATAGTTTTATTATTTTAAAATAGTGGATTTACTAATCTCACATTACTCCATGGTAGGGATAATGTCATAATTCAAAATATAATTTTGAAAATAGGGGTTTAAATTAAAAAATTTGGGCTTGAGCCTCGCTAAACTTGCATTGAATCTCTGAAGAAACATGATATTATGAGTCTAAAAATGATATTTTCAAAAAATCACGAGCACCACATCATGTACATGTTGTTCAAATCGGACCCACTTCCTACCGATTCAGCAGACATTTGTCTTTTTCATGAGGCATGGATAGAAAGGTTTGAGATACCCCGGTTAGGACATTATCCATGTAAGGTAGTTAGTATTTTTGAAAAATGGAATGGTAGCCTTTTCAAACTTTCATTTGGTGGTTGCTTCACAAAACGCCCCGTTTTGGCGCTCGAAAAATGGAAAACGACTTTTCCGTGCGACAAAAAGGAAAACGGCGGGCATGAAGGTTCTTAGCTAGGGGATGACCCTCGCTAAACTTGCATTGGATCTATGAAGAAACAGCATATTGTGAGTCTAAAAATCCTTTTTGCAAAAAATAATGGGCATCGTATAATGTACCTATAGTTCAAATCGGACCCACTTCCTACCGATTCGGTAGGAATTTGTCTTTTTTACCAGGGGTGGACAAAAATGTTTGAGATACCCCAGTTAGGACATTTGTCCATGTAAGATGGCCTATTATTTTTAAAAATTGGGTGGTAGAATTTTGAAACATTTATTTGGTGGTTGCTTCACAAAACGCCCCTTTTTTGCACTCAGAAAATGGAAAATGGTTTTTTCGTGCGAAGAAAAGGAAAACTTCGTCCTGCAATATTGTTCGCCATCTCATGATACATATGTGTGCACAATATGGGCACATTATCACAAACTATACCGCGATTCTGGCCATAACATTGGTCGTTTGGCCCGAAAGCCATGAAACCTCTATCATTATATGTCATTTCTGAGAAGGTTGTTTTGAGACACTTGCAATATACCAAGTTTGGTATTTTTCCTTGCAACTATGTCACATAATAAGACACCAAGCGAAGGATTTGCATTGATCGGACCGTTTTTGAATTTTTTTATGCCCATTTCAAACTATGGTCAAAACGGCGGGCATGAAGGTTCTTAGCTAGGGGATGAGCCTCACTAAACTTGCATTGGATCTCTGAAGAAATAGCATATTGTGAGTCTAAAAATCATTTTTGCAAAAAATAATGGGCATCGTATAATGTACCTATAGTTCAAATCGGACCCACTTCCTACCGATTCGGTAGGAATTTGTCTTTTTTGCCAGGGGTGGACGGAAATGTTTGATATACCCCAGTTGGGACATTTGTCCATGTAAGATGGCCTATTATTTTTTAAAAATGGGGTGGTAGCATTTTGAAACTTTTATTTGGTGGTTTCTTCACAAAATGCCCCGTTTTTCGGGCTCGGAAAATGGAAAATGGTTTTTCCGTGCGATGAAAAGAAAAACTTCCTCCTGCAACATTGTTCGCCATCCCATGATACATATGTGTGCACAATATGGGCACATTATCACAAACTATGCCATGATTCTGGCCATAACATTGGTCGTTTGGCCCGAAAGCCATGAAACCTCGAACATGATAGGTCATTTCTGAGAAGGTTTTTTTAGACACTTGCAATATACCAAGTTTGGCATTTTTCCTTACAACTATGTCACATAATAAGACACCATGCGAAGGATTTTCATTGATCGGACCGTTTTTGAATTTTTTATGCCCGTTTCAAACTATGGTCAAAACGACGGGCATGAAGGTTCTTAGCTAGGGGATGAGCCTCGCTAAACTTGCATTGGATCTCTGAAGAAATAGCATATTGTAAGTCTAAAAATCATTTTTTCAAAAAATAATGGGCATCAGATAATGTACATGTAGTTCAAATCGGATCCACTTCCTACAGATTTGGCAGGAATTTATCTTTTTTTCCAGGGGTGGACGGAAAGGTTTGAGATACCCTAGTTGGGACATATGTCCATGTAAGGTGGTCTAGTATTTTTGAAAAATTGGTTGGTACCATTTTGAAACGTTCATTTGGTGGTTGCTTCACAAAACACCCCTTTTTGCACTCGGAAAATGGAAATTGTTTTTTTGTGCGACGAAAAGAAAAACTCCGTCCTTTAACATTGTTTGTCGTCCCATGGAACACATGCATGCACAATATTACAAACTATGTCATGATTCTTGCTAAACTCTTATAGTATCGGTATATGGTGTCGACTCCTTAGGTCCAGCCAATCAGAATACAAAAAGTTTGCTACCCACGGATCAGCCTACGAAAACGGATCATAATCGTCGACAACAGATGGATCCAACGTACAGAAATTTGGAACGAAAATTGCGCGTTCTGAAGTTGGTCTCGGCACCAGACGTTTTAGATTGCGCCGCGACCGTGGGAGATAAAACCCGGCCCGAAATTTTATCTAGGTCACGCCTCACGCATACCCCTCTCCCTCTTCTCCTCTCAACCACCCGCCTGCGCCGCCATACGCGAGCTCTCAACCTCCACCTAGATACGGTCTCGTCCTTCCCCGTACGCGAGCTCAACGACGGCTGCAGCTCGCCATCCTCGTCAGGTTCCCCGCCGCTTCCGCCTCTTTCAGCTCACGTGCCAGAGACCCCTCGATGCGCCACCGCCCAGTGCGCCCTGTAGGCTCGCCCCCTGCACCACGTCTCTCACGTCGTCTCCGAGCTCTATGCAAGGCCAAGCCACCCTGGTGCTCCCTGCAGGCTCGCCCCCCGCACCACGTCGAGCCCTAGGGGCGCCAGATCTTGGCCCACCAGGATGAGAGAGTCGTTGTCGATCTGGAGCTATAGGGGAGCGGGAAGAGGGGTGGCTGCGGAGGAGGAGGGGTCGCTGCCCAGCTCCATGGTCTAGATAAGTCCCGGTTCATGATCTCCATGTTCTTTTCGGTTCTGTACGTTTTCTTCGTTCCCCTTTTTTATTGCTGACATGATGAACAGACCCCATCCAGATCGAGGGAGAGCCTCCGTTGTGCTCCCCTCCTCTCAGGTGACCAGGATTCGAGCGAGATGTCGGACGCGCCGGCGGCAGCCACAGTCGCCGAGCCGCTTCCCGTGGTGGCAGAGGGGGAGGGGGAGGGGGAGGCCTCCACCACCACCATGGAGCGCGTCGCCGCCTCCAAGAAGTTCATCGAGAACCACTATCGCTCCCACATGAAGAACATACAGGAGCGCAAGGAGAGATAAACCGATCCGATCCCGCCCCCCGCTTTCCCGGGGTTTGTGCTTGCGAGGAAAGTCGAACATCTGTAGCTGTACTAGCCATGGCTTTGAGGACTTATGGTGTAGCATGACTTCAGCCGTTGCTTTAGATTCTCGAATTGTTTTCTCTAGATAATGAAATTCTGGAAATAGTGAAGCTCGTCACGCAGTTTGGGGTTGGAGTGCCCTGAGCTGGCTCTAACGGATAAGTTGGAATAGACACCATGTGCTTCTTTTAAGCGTTTGGAATTCTCAGATTCTTCTCAATGAACCAAGCATAAATGGTTCCAGTCGCTAGGTGTTGTGAATATAGCTTGCTGCAGCGATTTATAGATTTTTTGCTGCCAGAAAATAAGTCAGCCGAGCATATGGTGTTATAAGGAGATTTTATTTAGATGCTACATCAATGAACTATCTTAAACTGAACTTTTATAACTGATACTTTGGTTATCTAGGATATCTGCATCTTTCCTCCATTTACTGAACATTTATCTTCTCAAGAAAAACTAAGATGTTGGCTTCCGTGCTCGAGCTGCTCAGATGTTATTCCTGAACACCATATGTGAAAATGTCTTCCGGATAGGCACGTCCGTTTATCCAATTTTAGTCTTGTTGTTACTTTTTGTCCATAATACTATCTTTAGATTGGTCGTGTACTATATCCTATTTGTCTGATTTGCGCCCCATCTGAGTATGTCCGTTAATCATGGCAGTTAGCTACTTTGGTGTGTAGATATTTTTCTGGGATTCTTGCAGCTAGAGCCGTGGCTGGTGTTCTAATGTAGGTGGCCAGCTACGGAGGATGGATGCGTCACAACAAATGTTTTTGGTGTCAACTACTCTGACCACGTCTCAACAATCCATAAATGTCCAAGGCTTAGTATGTCGGTGAGCTATTCTTTCCTGTTGACTATAGGAATGAGGAGAAAATAATAATTACAAACCTATTTCCTAAAAGAATTGTACACTGCAATCTCTCTTCCTGTTATTTTTTATGCCATCAAATGATCGCATTCTATATAGAATACCGGCGATTCATGAAGGCTGCTCCATATATTACTATGTGTCGCTTTTTGGTTTTCTGAAACAGTGAATGCTTCTGCCACTAGTTTTTTATTTCAAGAGAAATTTAGAAGAGTTTGTTGCTAATCTATATCTCTTTATACATATCTATTCAACAAAATCTCCTCTCCCATAAGTTATTATTTAGTCAATTACTTCGAAGCTCCGATTTGAAGACTATTGTTGGTCATGTATGAAAGCTAAGATTTAGTTTTGGCACATGATTTCTGTAGCCATAGCAATATTTCCTAAAAAAATAGAGATGCCCTGCCTTCTCATATCAACCTGTTTTATTTCTCTTACATGGAAAGTTGATATAAAGTATAGCCTTTCCTGAGTCCCCATCTGATGAACCGAAGCGGCTCCATTATCTCAAGTTTCTATTGCAACTCCTCTCCAGCTTTGACCTTTCTGATCCAATGAATCATGTCTTGCAGGTTGAAGATTAAAGGTTGGTGCATATCTGTACCAGACTCAATCCAATCCATGACATCAAAAGATGCCAACTGTTGCTCTCTCTGACAGATCCCATTTTTGTGTTTTATCTCATGGATTCCCAAGAAATCAGGCTTTAGGACAACGATACGTTTTTGGTTGGGTTTGCCTATGACGGTAGCTTCTAACAATGCATTTTCCCCCATCTTTTTGTATTCTGTAGTCTGTAGCTTTGCACACCATTTGATTCTGTACCTAGACAAGGAGAAATGCAATTACACTACATTGTTATTATATCATTTGGTATGTGTTCTTAATATGTTTAGCTTTCATAAATAAGTTTCATATTCATCATGTACATGTACTGTCAGATCATGATGTCCTTCTTTTGAAATTACACCATCACGTTTATGTGTTATTCCACACAAAATCCTTCAAGTTTCATAACACAAACCAAATTGGTTAGATCATACATAATTCTTTTGCGAGAGGTAATGCTAGATGTCCAGTTTGTCTAAAATGCAACTTAACTGTGACTTCCTTTTCTCATCCTAGGATAGCAACACTTGGATGGGCATCTATCCGTTGCTGCATGTATCAGGAGCTCCAGGGTGAAGAAGCCCGAAGAAAACCTCACCCAGCAAAGTGTTCTAGCTTATTTAAGTTGGTTATTATGAGATTTAGTTCTATTTTGACAGTTCAACATCAAATTTGTACTGTATATGATTATAATGTACCTTGTTTGGCTATCATGTGAAATACTGAGTTTATTGGCCTTTTTTTAAACCAATTACTGACTATTGCTCAAAGACATGACTGATTAGTGTAAATGTAAATAGCGTGCGATAAACTGAGGCCCATTTAATGATTTGTGCAACAAGGCCAAGGCCCATACAAATTTGGATCGGATCTGTCCAGATAAAAAAGGCTAAAAATAGAAAAATAAATGAAAGAATTGTGTAACAAGGCCAAGGCCCATATAATTTTGGATCGGATCTGTACACGTAAAAAAAAGGCCAAAACAGAAAAATGAATGGACAGAAAAAGGCCATAGCCCTAAAGAAAATAGATCTTAAAAAGGCGATGGCCCATAATGAAAAAAGCTTACTTAATGGGCTTGGCCCACATAAGCAACCAAACTGGATTGGGCTGAATTTGTGTTACGATAATCTCATTTCGTCATAGTTTTGCCACGTCGGATCGGCCACGTAGGATCTGATCTGGCCTGGCTAGATGGCCCGTGACGATATTGGATCGTCATAATAGTTATGACGATCCAATATCGTCATAGACGGTTATGACGATTTAGCAAAAAAGGTCGGTGTATGCAATTACTGACGCTCAGTTTTTGACGATATGTTTTTTGTCATAAGATCGTCATATATTGTAGACATTGACGATTCAGTGACAAAAATGGAGGGTCATGTATCAACAAATTCCTTATAGTGAGAACAACATTATACTCGCGATTCACCATTATAACGTAAAGTAGCTTGATCATGAAAATTTTCATGATAAGGATGAATATAAGATATAGGTAAAATGTTTACTACACTAAAAGATTACTAAAGAATGGAATTCGAAAGAACACCAAACATTTGATGATAGTGATCTACTTTAAAGTGCAAGTCCAAATATATTAATATTTAAATATACATGCTTTGGACTATGTGTCATGTGTATGACACCACTATTGTTGATAGATTATTTTGCAAGGAAAATGAAATGTTGAAAGGAGTGAGCCTAGCTCACTTGGTTAGGGAAGTGGATGTACAACCCAACCACCCAGGTTCAAGTCCTCACGGACACAGATTTGGGTTCTTATTATTCAAAAAGAAAACTCGTTGTAGGGGCTTCTCCTACCGCATTTCTTTCAAAAAAATGAAATGTTGAAAGAGAAATCTAAGAAATATTTGGCATAAAATAAAAGATTAGAATTGTTCAGCTTAGGTATATAGATGATATACATGTTATGGTTGTATTCCTTGCTTGTTAAACAATGTGGTTCTTAATTATTGAATATTGAATTTGTTGGTATCAAATGGCATACAAAACAACAGAATTCATGAGCTGCAATGGCCTAAGTAGCAAGAGAATAGGTGACGATGTTCATCGAAAACAAACAAAGTGTTGTTGTGTTGCTCATTATTATCAAATCTTACCTTCAAGATTTGTTTCAATAATTGTTATTTAGATCAGGTATTATGAGAAAAAAAGGGTTGTTCAAATAATTGCCGTAATCTATAAAAGATGGATAATTTATAAATATCGTTGGATAAATCACATCCATCAAACTATTGCTAAAAATGTAGAAAGACAATTGATTGAAAGATCAATTAAGAAGTGACATCGTCGTTTAAATTATATTGAAAAGAAAACATGAAGAAACTCCATGATTGATGGAATTTTGGATTATTTTGATTTTTGATCAAATGAAGCTTGTGAATCTTTCCTAGAGATAATTAAAACTTTGTTCATAGGCCAAAAGGGAACGCATGACTAGCTTATTGGAACATTTGAAAAAGTTTGAAGACTTTCAGGATGAAGTGGAAAATCAATATAACAAGAAAATAAAGAATTTATGATAAGATCATAGAGGAAGATTTTTGAGTTACAAGTTTAGCAAAACACCTAAGATTGGAGGAATCGTTATGGATTCGCATTTCCCAAAACACCATATGAGTATGGAGTGTTCAAGATATGAAATGAAACCTTGTTTGACATGGTAAGATCAAAGGTGTTAGGAATAAAACTGCCATAGTATTTTTAATATTAAAGCTTTAGTGATTATCGCTTTTCACTAAAAAGAGATCCATCATGATCCGTCGAAATGACACCATAGAAAGTTATGGTTTGGGATAAAACCCAAGTTGTCCTTTCTTAAACTTTGGTGTTTACAACCAAAGTCGGATGATCATGTATTTGTAAGTTATTTTGAATAATTGTTAAGTATTCCTCCATAACACCAAAGACAAGAGTGTTTGTCACTTAGAACATTAAGTTTATTAAGAAGGAATATTTCATGAAAATTTAAGTGGGAGGACAATAGAACTTTGATAAGGTTAGAAGAACCTTAGCTATATGTGCTGAGTTGCGGACCACCGAGAAGTGTTCCGGAGGCAGCAACAATGCTCATGGCTCGTGTACCTCAAAGATTGTGGTCACGGAGATTTAACTTCCTATTGAACCAAGTAGGTCGGGTAAATAATTAAATACTTAAATTTGAGAGTCAATCATTGTTGTTTGACAATGATGAACCGACTATACGCAAAGAAGCGATGATGGGCCCTGACTCCATCAGATGGCTTGAAGCCATAGAATCTATGATAGTTCCATACACGAGAAATCAAGTTTTGAACTTGAAAGACCCTCTAGAAAGGTGTAAGACCTTGCAGTCGTATTTGGATCTATAAAGAAATAGACATGGGTGTTTCACATCTATGAAATAGTCGACATGTCAGGAAATAGTTCACGACAATCTTCAACTAGTTGACTATGACAAGATTTGATATTTCATAGCAATATTTAGTCTAGACGGATTAATGTAGCAACCACTACATATAATTTTGTTATGTGGTAGTTGAATAAACAAAATAAGTTCTTTTAAAAGAATGGTTACCTAGGACGTGTATATGATATGGTACAAAGGATTTTGTTTCAAAGGATGCTAAAAGCGTATGCAAACTTCAATGGTGGAAATAAGCATCAAGGAGTTGGAATATTCACCGTGATAAAAAAATTTAAAGGGTTTTATTTCATCGGAGACGATGAAGATGCTTGCATTAGCAAGAAATTAAGTGGGAGCACTAAGACATATTTATAATGCATTATGTGAAAGATATATTGTTGATTGGAAATGATGTATCTTTTATTGACACAAGTTAAGAATTTCATCTCGATGAAAGACTTAGGCAAAACCCGAATGTTTGGCATCAAAATCTGTATGGATAGATGAGACGCTAATATGGTTGTACCAAATGTACATATATGAGATATTGAATGAGTTCAATATGGAAATGACAAGAAATGTTCTTGCCATGCAGAAAGGATTAAATCGAAATTCAAATGTAGTGACACTTGGTAAGTGACACAAAGATTCAAGTATTTTTGATATTTGATGAATGAAATCGTAAAGAGTCTTTTTTTTAATCATATAGTGATATGTACACATCCATATATATACTATACTATAAATGTTATGAGAATATACCGAAATGATTCATAAAGATGATCATTGAACAATAGTAAAGATATTCTTATGATCTTTTGAAAGAACTAAGAACATGGAAATTTTTGTAGAGGTGATGTAACACCCCAAAGCCAACAAGCTCTTGGAGTGTTACCACATTCAATACACAAAGAAAACAACTAAGATATTTTAGGAAACTTCGATAGAGTTTCCTCTATTTTTAGGACATCCACAACAAGCACTAATATATCACAGGAGCATAAGGGTAAATCTCAAGAAAATATTAATGGATGGTTCACAATAAACATAATCTCTAAGTCCACAACTATAAAGAAAATACCAGGCTCCAAGCAATGTTTATGACATAGTTTAACCTCTAACTCTCAAATGAATAGTTTCAGAAAACTGTTCCAAAAGTGTAGTAGTAGTGTGAAGTAGGTGTAAGTACTACTCCCATATTCCCCATGCACGACTTCTTCAATGTTTACCTAAAAACATTAAATCAAGAAGGGTGAGTATAAAATACTCAACAAGTACATAGCGAAATAATAGGCAAGGCATAAAAAACGACACCAACGATTATTCTGTAACACAAGTCAAAGTGCAATGAATACTCTATATGTCTATATATGCTCTTTGTCTTTTCTCTTCTTTTGCGTATACAGGTATCGCTCGAGTGGACACCCGTCGGCATCCACCCGCTCCAACATGTGGAGGTTGCCGACAATGTAGGACTTGTCCCAACACCGACGGTCTCAAAGTCTCTACCTTAGTAGAACACAACACTGTATTTTTCATTATGATGCTATGCAAGAATGAAAGTGCAACTCAAAACTTCACTAAACTGTATCCTTTGTTGTATCCTTTTCATCTCTATACATATATCCAATATCAAATAGCTTGAGATAAAACAAGTGCTAGAAAATGAAAGTCGAGTGAAGAAAATGAAGCAAAGTATTATCCCGAAAGAACTTGCCTCAACCGCGGGGCACAAATTGTGAACTGTAAGTCTCCGTACCAGAAGTGCCGGGACATGTTGTCCAAACAATTGTCGCACTTAGTTCACATCAACACTTCAATAGCATACATCCAAATATAACATCGCTCCTATGCGCAGTCAATCCCAAAATCGATGTTAGTTAAACGTTTTTATAGAACGCCCAGAAAGGCTAAACAGACCGCTACATGGCATTTTATTGTTTTTTTATTTTTCTTAGATACTGTCATAGCCGAAGGATTTATTTAAAAAACTGCTCTAAGCAAAACCTCCCATGACTGATTGCATCAGACCTGGAGCTATACAAACACCATATATACATAGCCCAAACTGACTCACAGCAAGCTCTAGATTCGTAACTAGAACGAATTAAGTGATTTTATAATTCTTCTTTAACTTTATCCGCACTTTTTATGTTAGTTCTGAAGTGCTAGACAAAATACACAGTGAAACAGCCCCAAGAGCCAACGAGGAATTCTAGTAACTCACGAACATCAAAGAGACTAATTGTCTCCCGTACTAGCTATGCACCATTTAAATCGAGCCAAAACATAATAGTTTCTTGATAAATATTACGTGTCCAGATCTTTCCTGAAACTAATTGCCTCTGGCCCTCAATTCCACGTATGGACGTGATGCCAAATCTATAATACAAATTGTAGAATGAAAAAATTGGAAACTGGCTCCTTCTCAAACCCAATCACACAGACTACTCTAGAAATTACCAGGAAGCAAGACGATGCAAACAAAGGGGACTAACCAATAGAGGCAGTAGTCTCGCTACCAACGGTGGCGACAGAACAACTTGATGGAGACGATCGTCGAGGGCAGCTGCACCGCCTCGCAGTCGCAGCAACGGCCCGACGGCGGCAGCCTCGCAAATCCGAGGAGCGTACGGCGGCGGCGACGGCGACGGCGACTTGAGAATAGCAGCGATAGAAAATCAATTAAGACTGATCGGTGGCGGCGCCAACTCGACAATACTAACTGAACAGCTCAGGATGGGTCTGCCTCCAGATCAAAGGGTCCAGCTTAGCCTGGTAATTACTTTTAATTTAGAGGAATAAAATAAGTATGACTATAATTGATAAAACAATAGCACGAGGATGACTTGGTTACTAACTACAGGATCTCTAACATGAGGTCATTATTGGTTTTAAGGAACGGGACACCTTCTCAGGGCCCGGTTGCTTGTTACTTATAGATGAAAAAAGCCTCCATCGTGGTATTTACATCTGGGAGATCGATCGTTGGTGTACTACACCATACTAAGAGATCTGGATAATTACAACGGAATACTATATATCTAGAGTTATTGTTCAACACCCCCTCTTAATCTAAACCTTGAAAAGATTTAGATTACGCCTAAATTCACGAAGTTTTGCTGAACTGGTAATGCTTTGGTAAACCCATCTGCAATTTGATCTTTGCTAGAGATAAAATGAATATCAAATTGTTTGTTGGAAACCCTCTCACGGACAAAATAAAAATCAATCTCGATGTGTTTGGTGCGAGCATGAAATATAGAATTTGCAGACAAGTATGTAGCACCAAGATTGTCGCACCACAAACAAGGTCTTTCTTTGACATGAACACTAAGTTCTTTGAGTAAGGCCTCAACCCAAATTAGCTCAGCAGTAGCATTTGCTAGGGCTTTGTACTCAGCCTCAGTGCTAGAACGAGATACTGTAGCTTGCTTGCGAGCACTCTAAAAAATAAGATTGGAACCAAAAAATATAGCAAATCCCTTGTAGAATGTTGGTCGTCAAGACATCCTGCCCAATCCGCATCAGAGAAGACACTAAGAAGGGTAGAAGGAGCTTTCTGAAATGTGAGGCCAACTGATAAGGTACCCTTAATATATCTCAAAATCCTTTTGGCTGCTGTCCAATGAGCTGCTGTAGGTGCATGAAGAAATTGACAAACTTTGTTGACTGAAGAAGATAAGTCAGGCCGTATGAGGGTTAAATATTGCAAAGCACCAATAATACTCCTGTAACGTGTACTATCATCAGGACCAAGAGTTGTGCCTTCTGTAAGTGACAATCTTTCCATAGAGGATAATCGTGTAGGATATGGTGTACAATTATTCATGCCCACTCTAGTAGGTAAATCAACTGCATATTTCTCTTGTGTTAAGACCAATACACCATTTACTTTCTTAACCTTCATGCCAAAAAAGAAGTGAAGGTCACTAAGGTCTTTAAGTGCAAAATCTTGACTTAAATCTTTTAATAAAGCAGAGATTGCTTTGTCCGAGGAGCTAGTCACAATGATATCATCCACATAGATCAAAATAAAAATAGCGATGCCAGACTTGTTGTAGATAAATAAGGATGTATCTGCTTTGGATGATATGAAGCCTAGGTCATGAAGTCTAGATCTAAGCCGAGAATACCATGCACGAGGGGCTTGTTTCAAGCCATAGAGGGCTTTGTCAAGCTTGCAGATATGATATGGATATTGAGGATTTTCAAACCCAGGAGGTTGTTTCATGTAAACTTCCTCTTCCAGAACGCCATGTAGAAACGCATTCTTAACGTCTAGCTGTTGTAGGCTCCAACCACGAGAGACTGATATAGCCAATACTAGACGAATTGTAGCTGCTTTTACAACAGGACTAAATGTATCCTCGTAATCAATACCATACCGTTTTTTGAAGCCTTTTGCAACGAGACGGGCTTTATACCTATCAATTGTACCATCTGATTTTTTCTTGATGCGGTAAACCCATTTGCAGTCAATCAAGTTTTTGTTTAAACTAGGCGGTACAAGATGCCAAGTATTATTATGCATAAGTGCTGATATTCTTCTTCCATAGCATGTCGCCATTTTTATCAAGAATAGCCTCATTAAGATTTTGTGGTTCTACTGTAATTGTAAGCATGCCATACCTGATTGTACCATCAGTATAAACTTTTGGATTGCTTATACCTTTTTGTAAACGAGTGCGGGTAGCAATAGGAGATTTTTGTGCAGCAACAGGAAGTACAACTGACGAGGTTTCGACTTATCAATGCCCATTGTTATGAGCTTGGGTTTTAGAGAAGATGAGGGTGTTGGAGATCGCGGAACGGTTAACAGACAAGAAACCAGGGGACACGAGATTTACTAATGTCATGTACCCGTAGGGTATAACCATGTCAGTATCCCCGAGTGTTCAGTCGAATCGTAGATTCGGCTGAGGACTCTTCAATCTTTCGGGTGCAGTCGTTTCTATTCATTGGAGAAAAAGAATGATTTTAGTGTGTAGGGATTGTTGATGCATGTGCCTGACTCTCCCGACGGATCAGGGTCAGTTAACTGTCTTAGGACAAAACAACACGATCTTCTTCAGACTCGAGTCCCTAGAATCGAACCTAGAACATATGCAGGCGTAATTCGACTCAGGCCGCTAAGGTCTTACAGGAGTCGAATCCCAGTAGCTTTCGAATGATGTACCCAACGCATTTGTCGGGATTTTCATCGCACCTTTTGGCACGGATAATTACTAGTAGAGCGCAGTCAAGTGCGTTACCAGGCCATCAGATGATATCTGTAGGTCTTATCTTTGCATCGCAGACACAGCATCCGAAATTTTACCACCGTGGAGGTGTTACTCACTTAGTGTTGGTTGGGGAAAAGTTGCCAAAAACTTTATACATTTTTATCCGAAGGATCGCAATCGAAGAATTCATAGGGTGCGCGACTAGCACTCCCTATGGGAGTATCCCCCGAGTGTCTGTGCAAGTCGTAGACTCGATCAGAGACTTTAATTCAGCCGTTGTTAGCTTTAGGTCCGTAGGACACAATTTTTTCAGATGCTTGAATCAATCCTCCCTATGGGAGTAGCCCCAAGTCCGTAGTGGAGTCGTAGACTCGACATAGGACTCGAAGAATAACTATTGGTCTAGTACCTTAATCATTCCTCAGGTGCGCGGCCAGCGCTCCTGATAGGAGTAGCCTCCGAGTAGTTGCTCGAATCATAGATTCGAGTGAGTATTTTTAGCTGTCAGCCAAAGATTTCTAACCGTTTCTAGTGTTGTATTGATGACGTCAGTGCTGACGATCGGTGATCTCAACCGTCTGTAGCGCCAAAGGTGACATGCCTGGGCGAACGTGGGTCCCACTTTCTGACTTGGAGTTGACTGGCATGCGCGATGTGGCGAGAATTACGGCGTCTCCTCGGATTCCGTGCATAGTGGACGGCGTGCGAGCGACGGTTCGCTCCTGTGTTGACACGTGGACGGTTGGATCTGATCCTGGCATTAGGGCTTCTATATGAACGGTCCCTGTTCATCGTCTTCGTCCTTATAATTGTGGGGAAAACTGTAGTTTGTTTTCACCCTTAGCCATTTGCTTTCACTTACTCCAATTTCACAAGCTCATCCTTACGCGCGCTGGACATTCATTCTTCGATCGTTACCCTCCTCACTCTTGTCTGCACACCGCCGCCTTCGACGCGCCACGATGGGGAAATCAAGGAAGGCCTCCACCGGAGCAGCCATCAGTGCTGCTGCCGGCGGCAAGAAGAGCACCACCGCCGCTCGTATCATCGATGGTGGATGGCGGCGCTCGGAGACGCGCGAGGGTGACATGCGCAAGCTTCGCGATGCGGGTTTAATCCCGTAGGATAAGGATGCCGTCAGGGTCCCCGGTGATGAGGTAACTCCCCGTCCACCTGTAGGGTTTCGGGTGATGTTTGTCGCTTTTGTTCTTCCCGGACTTTCGCTCCCAGTCCACGATTTTCTCAGTGGACTGTTGTTCTTCTATGGCATCCAGCTCCATAATCTTTCGCCCAATTCTCTTCTCCACATCGCCTGCTTCATTGCTTTTTTGCGAGTGCTAGCTTGGTATCGAGCCGCACTTTGGCCTCTTCCGGAAGCTCTATTCCGTGAAGAGGCAATCCGGCTCCGACGGAGTCTATTCGATTGGCGGTTGCATCATTTCTCTTTGATCTACTGTCCATTTCTTCTCTTTCTCTATGTCTGAGTCCGTCCAATACTAGCGGAGGAAGTGGTTTTATATCCGCGACTCCACAATGGCCGGGCAAAACTTTGGCCTTGCCCCTTTCGACTCCACCCAGGAGATCTTGAAGAAGAGATCCTGGAAGAACGATATCCTGGAGGGCGAGGTGCAGGAGGTAGAGGAGCTCTACCATCAGGTGGAGGCCCTCCAGGTGGTTGCGGAGAAGGATGTGAATGGTGTGGACATCATCCGCACCTTCCTCAAATGTCGGGTGCAGCCACTCCAGGCTAGGGCGCATCCGATATTCCTTTACTCTGGCCGCCACGACCAGACGAGAGTTTTGGCTGAGGAGAGCTCTAGGGGGGACCTCGACAGAGTTCTTCGGCCATTGCTGAAGTATAAATCCGATGAGGACCTTCCGGGGAAGTCGCTGACGCCCCCGTTCAGTGCCACGAGACCAGTTCCACAGGTGTAGATTTGCGACGTGCGCGTAGCGCCTTTTTTGAGTGTTTTTTCTTATGATTACTTGTATTGAACGTTTATGTCTTCATTGTTTAGGAGCTCAAGGTGGCTGGCATGGTGCCTCCACTACCCGAATGGTTTCCGAATGCGCCGGACAACGAAGTTGTGGACTCCGAGTCCGAGCTTCCGCCGGCGCAATCGCCAACTGAGGAAGCCCCCGAGGCAAGCGAGGGGCAGACCGAAAAGCGGGCATGGAGCTCGATGGAATCTTCGGATGCCTCGACTCCGCCGACGCCTAGGTACCCGCTGTTCCTTGTCCATCATAGCGGAGGTGACGACGCTTCTTCCTCGCCTATCTCGGCCGTGCTTGTGCGGGCTATAGCACCGCAACTATCGGCCAAGAGGAAGAAGGAAGAGAAGAAAGAGAAGTGGGTGATGCCCGTTCTTGACTTGAGCGACATGGAATCATAAGTATCTTCGGATGCTATTTGTTACTTTCTTGTGTCCTTGTCTTCTTGCTTTTGATTGGTGTTTTCCTTGCAGCCACTCCTCTGAGGGCACTTTTAATGACGCCACTCAGGAGGCAATAGGGGAGTCAAAACTGACGCCTCCTCCCTCTCAGGCGGTGGCCACCTCTAGGGGCGATGTTCCGAAGCCTTCTCCGCAGGAGGCTCGAGTGATCGCTTCCCAGAAGACTACACCGGGACCTTCGGAGTCTCCGTCTAAGCATGTAAGTCATTTTTTCCCTTTTGTCCTGGGGAAGCCCCCTAGTATTTGTCGGGTCGTTTTTGCTCAATGTTGTGCTTGTTGCGGGGCAATCCCCGAGTCCATTTCTTGATTCTTTATTTGATTGTTTCCTTTATTCTCCTTCCGCAGCCCTTTATGCATAGTGCGAATCTGCTTGTGCAGCAGCATCTAGCGCTGGAGGCCACCATGCGGCAGCTTCGAGGTACGTGCTGAATTAATCTTGTTCTTTTTCGTCTGCTCGCTTGTCTATAGCTTGTGTTGCTTATGTATGATCTTGGTGCTTTTGCAGATGAAAATAACGCTGCCCTCTGCGAGCTTGATGCTCTCAAAAAGATTCTTGGGCGAGCGGAGAAGAAGGCTGAAGATGCCATGGGGGCGAAGGAGCGCCTTCAGCAGGAGTTGGCTGATGCAGCCACGGCCAAGGAGCGTCTTCAGCGGGAAGCTTCGGATCGCGAAGAGCAGCTCGCTACTATTGCGGCTACACGCGAGAAGGAGGTGGCCGAGAAGGTGATGGCTGCGGCCAAGGCCGTTTCCAGTGAGTGCTTTTGCCTGTCTTTGCTTTTTCAGCTGCTCTGTCTCCATGCCCTTATTCGATTCCTACTTTGTCTTTTCTTTTGCTCCAGATGCCTCGGGCATTGAGTTCGATCGCAGTGCCTTGGAGCACAGGAGTGCTCTCGATGATGCCGTTGCGGCTGTCGAAGACCGCTGCTGTACTACTGCTGGCTCCCTTGCCAAGGACAAGGAGATCCTCGGGTGCTTCTACAAGGAGATAGTTCCCAAGGGCGCTGCCAGCGGATGCGCCTGCGGCCTACAAGCGCAAGCAAAAGGGGATCAGCACTTCTATGGGGCTGGATATGGCCATGGCGTCCGGAGCGGAGCTGGATCTTCATCAGGTCACCTCCCAGATGCCAACGGCTCCCGACAGTTTTGAGGTAGCCTTCGCTCTTTACGCCTCTCGTTGTAAGTGTTATGTGCCAAATCTCATTGACCTTCTGGCGGAGTATGCGGCGAAGCAGCAGGAGGAGGTTAAGAACAGGCACTCTGGCTTCAAGGCCACTCCGGATTCGACTGCTTAGGCTTTGTCGTTGTAGCTTTAGGATAGTTGTCTTCTTCTTTTGCTGTAATATTTGTCAAACAGTTTCCTTTTGCCATGCAGTGGCCTTTTGTTGTATATAAATGATGCTTCAAGCTGTTGGTCAGTCGTGTGTTGTTCATACTCTTGCCTGTTTTCCTTTATGAACCTTCGGGTGGGGATCCCGTCGATACTTCGTCTGCTCCGCAGCCGCCACCATCTTTGGATGATGCGTTGCAGCTTGTTTTTCTTGGTGACTGCGTACGCAGTCTTGAGAAGGAGATACTTGGCATCCAAGGCCATGCGTATGTGTGGAAATCGAAGGCGGAGCGAGCTACCACCAGAGAGGAGTATCTGATGGGGGAGCTGCGGCAGTTGGCCGAGAAGCTGCAGTGTAAGTTTCCTTGAGCTGCTGCTCGTTTTCAGATGCGCCTGTTGTGCGTGTCATCTTACTCTGTATTTTCTGCAGGTGCCAACCTTGTTCCGAGGGAGAATAAGGAGCACATTGCAGTTTGGATCAACTGCTTGACCCAACAGGATATGGAAGCCGGAGGCTTTTTCTGGATGGATCGTGACCGGGCCACGGTCCTTGGGACTGTGCAGGATCACGCTCACCAGGTGGAACGGGTGCTGCGGAAGGTGAAGACTTCCCCGGCGTCAATTCCGCACGTCATGTTCCCCCTTAATGAGGCTCCTTAGACTCTATGGGGTTTGCTGGCAAAGTTTCGAGACGTTGGTCATGTCAGGGAGTTGGTGCGGCACCAGCTGGTTGCGGGGGTGAAGGCCGCCCTTTCCCTTGTTCAGCTATGCCGCCCAGATGTTGATCTTGCAGCGGTGGCGACTGGGCCACCACCTCGACCAGATGGTGGCATGTGGGACATGCGCCCACATTACACGGCTGTTAGGCAGTATGCCGAAGAGATTGTAGATCTTTTTGAGCATCGGGCGTATGTTATCCTTCAGAATAGGTAGGCCCTGTAAAAAAAGGATAGATGTAAAACTTGTATATATTTCGAGTGGGATTGTTGTGTCCTTTGTTGTAAAGGTTATTTGTATTAGCATGTGGTGCTTGGTTGTATGCATGCCCTTTTCGTTAGCCTGACGTGTTCAGCTACTCAGGTTTACATGCGTTATGCTCAGTCGATGAAGTCGTGAAGTGAGGCGTATCCCCCGAGTGTGTTGCAACAGAAAGTAATTTGAGGGAAAGATAAATTTTCGGGCGAGACACTTAGCTTTATTCATATCGTAATGAAGAGGTACATTGTTCGGCTGAGTAGCCTTGGCTGAGTGGCCTTATTGAAAGTAAAGAGGGATATCTAGGGGTAGAAGCGTCGCAATTGTGCGACGTTCCATGGGTTGGAGTATGTGACTCCAGACTCCACATGCTTGAGGCGGTAGGCGCCACCTGGGATGACTTCAGTGATGATGTAGGGTCCTTCCCAGGGTGACTCGAGCTTTTTCGGCCGCTCTTGCTTGAGTCGTAAGACGAGGTCTCCTTCGACGAAGGACCTTGGGCGCAGCCGACGGCTGTGATAGTTCCGGAGGCTCTGCTGGTAGACCGCCGAGCAAGCCGCGGCGATGTCGCGTGCCTCGTCGAGTGTGTCAACGGCGTCTTCGAGTGCGGCCGTTGATTTGTCTTCGCTGTAGGCAACGACCCGGGGGGCCTTATGGCGTACTTCTGCCGGTAACACGGCTTTGGATCCGTGCACCATGAAGAAGGGCGTATAGCCAATTGAGCTGTTTGGTGTCGTGCGCAAGCTCCATAAGACGGAGGGTAGCTCTTCTGCCAAGGTTCCCGCTAGGCGTTCTAGTGGTCTGAGTAGGCATTTCTTGATGCCGCCGCCTACAGGGTCGTTGGACTTTTCGACCTGCCCGTTGGTTTGCGGGTGCGCCATAAAGGCGTATGATATATTGATCCCAAGGCCTTCTTTGGAGATGAAGTTCGACCCGTTGTCCGTGATGATGTTGTGCGGCACGCCAAACCTGTAGACTATGGACTCAAAGAACTTCATGGCCGTTTTGCCCTTTTTGTTGGTAAAGGGCATGGCTTCGATCCACTCGGTGAACTTGTCAACTGCGACCAGGAGTTAGACGTGGCCTCCTTTCGAGGATTTAGGAAGTTTGCCGATCATGTCAAGGCCCCATTAGGCGAAGGGCCAGGCCAGGGGTATGGGCCCGAGCTCCGATCCTGGTGCGTGCGGTTTATCTACAAACCTTTGGCAGCCATTGCACCTTCGGACGATGTCCTTCGCATCGTTCATGGCCGTTGGCCAGCAGAACCCAGCTCGTAGAGCTTTGGCGATGAGGGCGCGGCTGCCCGCGTGATGGCCGCAGATGCCCTCATGGATGTTTTGGAGGATGGTTTTGCCGTCACCTATGGTGACGCACCTTTGGAGTAAACCCAAAATTCTGCGCTTGTACAGCTCGCCATTGATGATGGTGAAGGCCTTTGATCGGCGAGATATGCGCCGGGCATCTGTCGGGTCATCAGCCAATTCTCTGTTTATCAGGTACCGAAGGTACGGTTGCGTCCATGTTTCTTCGATTGCCATGACCTGTATCAGGTTGACCAACGCGACCTCCGTGTCGGGTTTTTCTGTTCCTTCCTGTCCTTCGGGTAGCGCAACCCCCGAGTGCTCTGCCTCTTCGGGTGATCCCTTGGGGAATTTCCTTTTGATGGAAGGCACGCAGATTTATTCGAGGAACACACCTGGTGGTACCCGTGCGCAGGTGGAGCCAATGTTGGCGAGTCTATCGTCTTCTTCGTTGCTTTCTCTTCCAACGTGCCGAAACTCGCAGCCATCAAAGTCTCCATCGAGTGAGTTGTAGAGCGAGCGGTACGCGATCATGTTAGCGGCGTGTTCGTCACACTCGTTCATCGTCTGCTGAATGACAAGGTTCGAGTCATCGTAGATGAATAGGCGCATTGCGCCGTAGATCTTGGCCATCTTCATGCCGTGGATGAGGGCCTTGTATTCGGCTTCGTTGTTGGAGGCCCGAAATTTCATCCGGAGGACGTATTTCATCTTGTCGCCCTGCGGGGATGTCAGTATGACCCCGGCTCCTGCTCCAACTTCGCGCTTGGAGCCGTCAAAGTACATCGTACATGACTGCGTCATATCCGGGGTGTCCAGCAGCTGTAGCTCCATCTAGTGGATGAGGAAGTCCAGTAGGACCTGAGATTTGATCGCATGGCGCTTCTCATAGACTATGTCTAGAGGGGACAACTCGATGCCCCACAGGGCTACGCGTCATGTGGCTTCGGGGTTGTTCAGGATGCTGTTCAGTGTCGCCTCATTGACGACCATCACCTGATGCTCCTGGAAGTAGTGGCTCAGCCGACGAGCCTTCATGAACACGCCGTAGGCGAGTTTCTGGTAGTGAGGGTACCTCTATTTTGTTATCATCAATACCTCGCTGAGGTAGTAGATTGGGTGTTGGACCCCATGGGTCTTGACATCTTTGGGTCGTTCGACCACGAGCACGGTGCTGACCACCTGATGCGTGACTGCTATGTATAGCAGTAGAGGCTCGTGCTCCTTTGGTGTGACCAGGACGGGCGGGGTGGAGAGCAGCCGCTTCAGATCTTCGAATGCGTCGTCTGCTTCAGGCGTCCACTCGAATTTTTCTGCTTTGCGTAGCATCTGGTAGAAAGGCAGGGCCTTCTCACCCATCCGGCTGATGAATCTGCTCAACGCCGCAATGCGCCCAGCGAGCTGCTGGACACCTTTGAGGTTCTTCGGCTTCTCCATGGCCAATATGGCCCGGATTTTCTTCGGGTTCGCCTCAATCCCTCGCTGAGAGATGAAGTAGCCCAACAGTTGGCCAAATGGGACGCCGAAGTCACACTTTTCTGGGTTCAGCTTGATCTTGTAGTGATCGAGGTTGTTGAACGTCTCGCGAAGATCGTCGATCAATGTCTTGGCCTCCCTTGTCTTGACTACTATGTCATTGACATAGACCTATATGTTGCGGCTGCTCTGGCTCTTCAGGCATGCCTGCATGCGTCGCTAGTACGTGGCACCTGCGTACTTCAGACCGAAAGGCATTGTGTTGTAGCAGAATACTCCGAACGGCGTGATGAACGCCGTTTTCTCCTGATCTTCGACCTTCAGTCCAATCTAATTGTAGCCTGAGTAGGCGTCGAGGAAGGAGAGTTTCTCGCATCCTGTAGTCGAATCAATTATCTGATTGATCCGAGGGAGAGGGAAGTGATCCTTCGGGAAGTGCTTGTTGAGCGATGTGAATTCCACGCACATCCGCAGGATGTCCGTGTCCTTTTTAGGGACTAGCACAGTGTTTGCCAGCCACTCGCTCTCCTTGATCTCCCGAATGAAGTCGGCGTCGAGCAGTCTATTGACTTCAAATCCGACGGCTTTGGCCCGTGGCTCGGACAATCGTCAGATGGACTGTTTGACGGGCTTTGCATCTGGAAACACATTGAGTGCATGCTCGGCGAATTCCCTGGGAACTCCTGGCATGTCCGCAGGACACCAGGCAAAGATTTCCTAGCGCTCACGGAGGAATTCAATGAGCACGCTTTCGGATGCGGGGCTGAGGTTGTTGGCGATCAGGGTCATCTTGGAGGCATCCGTCGGGTGGACTTGCACCTTTTTCGTGTTGACTGTTGAGTCGAATGACATGTCGGGTGCGTTTTGCCTGGAGACTAGGGGTGCCCTGTTGTCTGTCACCTCTCGAAGCCTTGTGAGCTCCTCCTGCATGCCGAACGACTCGGAGATTCGGTTGATGTCCCTGTCGCAGTGGTCGGATCGGGTGAAGCTGCCCTGGACCATGATGACGCCCCTAGGTCCTGGCATCTTAAGTAGCAGGTACGCGTAATTAGGTACTGCCAGGAACCTTGCGAATGCCACGCGCCCGAGGATGGCATGGTACTATGATGGCCAGACCACCACTTCGAACTCGAGCCGCTCACACCGAAAGTTTTTGGGTTTGCCGAAAATGACATTGAGCCATATTTTCCCAGGGGAAATATGCCCTTCCCTGGGACTATGTCGTGGAACGTTGTGTCAGATTGTTCTAGACTGCACAGCGGGATCCGCATTGCTGCTTGGGTGCTAGCGAACATCAGGTTGATGCCGCTGCCGCTGTCCATGAAGACGCGGCTCATCTCAAACCCTCCGATCTGCGCCTCGAGCACCAGAACGACATGACCTGGTGAGGGATCTGGCGGGGGTGATCCGAACTACTGAATGTGATGCAGGATTCCAAACCGCTCAGGTACTCAGCTATTCCGTGTGGGGCGGTCACAGCCAGGCTGACTTGGCGGGTGATCTTATTTTGCACCCTGTTTGTTGGGCGCCCCTTTTGGATCATCAGGTACCCTTTTGGTGCGGGGTACCCGTTTACGCCGTTGTTTTGCACGGGCGCGATCGCGTGATTCGATGGTCCCACGGGTGGTGGTGGAGGAGCTCCGTGGGCGATGTCGCCTGGTGCGGGTGCATGTCCGAACCCAGGGTTCGGGATCTTCTGTCTCATCTGGGCGAAGCCCTCGCTGAGTTTCTAGAACTCGCGGCAGTCCTTGAGCATGTGACTGGCCTTCTTTTTTCCATCCTGCTTGTCGATGTAGAAGTGGATGGTGCATGGGCCTAACAACTTGTCGTATGCCGAGTGTTCGTCGTTACGACCGCGGCGCTGCCACGTTTGCGTTCGGCGTCCTCCATCGCGGAAGTTGTTTCCACGGTATCCGCCGCTGCTGCGGTTGTTTTTGTTGCGGTGCTCGGCATAGCCAGCCGCAACCATGTTGAGTCCGTTGCGATCGTCATAGACGCGCGATCTTCGCTTTCTACGGCGCTCACGTCTGCGGCCGTAGTCATCTTCCTCGTCCGAATGTGCTCAGTGGACGGAATCTTCGCCATCTGCCCACCTATTGGCGATGTCCATGAGGTGGTCGAGTGTTTTGGGCTTGACTCTCCCAAGTTCTTCCTTGAAGTCCTGGCGTTTGACGCCATCTTTGAAGGCATCGATCGTTCTCTCCTCGGAGATCTGTGCCACAGAGTTATTGATGTTGGACCAGCCTATTATGTACGAGCGAATGGATTCACCCGTTCGTTGAGTGCAGGCCCACAGCTCCTCGATCGAGGCTGGCCTCTTGCTGGTACCCTTAAAGTTTTGTATGAAACTGCACGCCAGTTCCTCCCAGCTTCAGATGGAACCCGAGGACAAGCTGCTAAGCCAGATCCAGGCTACGCCTATCAGCTGCAGCTGAAGGCACTGCAGGGCAGTGTTTTTGTTTCCGTCATGCAGCTTGACGGACGACAGGTGATTTCTGAGCCACGCCTTAGGGTCCTGTGTGCCGTCGAACTTTGGAGTGTCCGAAGGGAGCTTGCAATTTCTCGGCATCCGTGTTCGCCAAACAGATCTGCTGAAGCATCGAGCTCCGCAGAGTTCTCCGGCATCATCCTCTTCGGATTCGGATGAGCACATGCATTTGGCGCGTGCCTTGTCGACCTTGCGCTGGGCGAGGTCGCTTCGAGCGTCATGGGATCTTGCGTCGTCATGGGATCTTGCGTCGTCATGGGATCTTGCGTCGTCGAGGTAGATCGTGCTCGTCCTCGTCAGATGAGGGTGTGGGGCTACGGTTGAATCTGACCACAGCTTTCTTTTTGGCTCCGCTGGAGCCTCCTCGTGGAGCATATCTCCAACGAGTCTGAGTCCTGATAGTGCGGACTTGTGCATAGCTCTCTTCGGGTCCCCCATCGGAGGTGGATGGGATGTGAGATATGTGGTGGCTGCCATGATCGCAGCTTGCGGCGTCTTCGGGATGACGTTGCCGTTGGCGTCCATCTCCATGAAGGACGTGTTGAGGGTTCGAGTCACCTCACGACGTGCAGCGGGATCCATGTTATCCGTGCGAGAGCGATGCTTGTTGGCTTGATTGCCGTGCGAGCTGGAGCCGTCAGCGGCGGAGAGCGCAGCTCTCCGCGCGCTAGACTCCAAGGCCGCTTGCTTGCGTTTATCGAGTACCTCTTGCATCTTCACCTGCTTTTTGTGCTCTTCGATGAGGAGCAGGTGGTATGCCATCAGTAGGTCCCGTGAGGCATCCACAGGCAGGATTTTATTGTCCGCCATGGCTTCGTGTGCCTGGTTCCATCCTTCATCGTTGAGGTGGATTATTCAATTGGCATCGTGGTCGTCCTCATTGGGTGGGGGATGGTTGCCTCCTGTTTTCTCTGTTCCTACCCTGTGGGTTGGGTGGTGGCACGTGGGCACTCGAACCTGGTGGTTGTTCCACGCCGCTTTGAATGACCACGACGCACTGGTAGCACTCGCGGATTGGATCGCTGCTGCCACAGCTTTCGGATCCGGAACCATAGGTTCCTTCATTCGACGGGGAGTCGCACAGATCTAAGTTGCAGCTGCTGCTGTAGTATGACTCATCTGTCGATGTTGACCTGCGTAGCACGCTGGGATGCAGGGCCCATGAGGCGGGCCTGATTGATGGCAGTGGCACCCGCTCTGGGAGGCGGAGAGTGCTGGTATGTCCCACCTGGAAGCAGAAGCTCCCGAACAGAATCTCAAGCCCGTCTCCTACGGGCTCGAAGTCCTTCATGGTGGCTGGCGAGTGGGCAGTGAAGTCGAAAGCGCCGAAGAGGAGATGGCTCTCCGACGCCGAGGAATTGTAGATCGCTTTGGTATGGACCGTCACGATCGCACAATCAGCGCCCCCGTTTTCCACAGACAGCGCCAATTGACGAGGTTTCGACTCGTCAATGCCCATTGTTATGAGCTTGGGTTTTAAAGAAGATGGGGGTGCTGGAGATCGCGGAACGACTGGCATGGTTATACCCTATGGGTACACAACATTAGCATACCTGGTCCAGCCCAAGGAAGGCCCACAAGAATATACGCAGCCTGTGGAGATTTTCGGGTGGCCCAAGCCCATGACATCTTCAGATCCTTGGAGAGCAAGACTAGAGCAGATAGAATATTCAAAGGGGCAAACCCTAAACTTGTAACCGACTCGATTTGTGCCCGAGACCTGCCTAACTCTATATAAAGGCTAGGAGGGCACGGCGAGGAGGGCCAATCCCTTTTCCACCGCATACACACCTCCACGCCAGATTACATCTGTGCACCCCTATACTTTTCGGTTCCGCCGTAATCAAGAGCAGACAAGCAGGAGTAGGGTTTTCCCTCTAGGGGCCTGAACCTGGGTAAATCTCGTGTCCCCTAGTTGCTTGTCTGTTAACCGTTTCGCGATCTCCAGCACCCCCATCTTCTCCAAAACCCAAGCTCAGAACAATGGCATTGACGAGTCGAAACCTCGTCAACAACAGGATGCATAGGCACAGAAAATCCTAAAGAACTGCTGCTGCCAGTACCGCTTTCCGCAGAAAATCCTGGTGAGACATTGTAGCCCTCGTGTGGCCTAGAGGATCTGGTGGAGCATGGTGTAGAGGATCCGATCATGGTGGACCCAGGTGAAGTCCTACCAAGCGACGTGGTGGAGCTGGAGTCGCGTGTGGTGTGCGGGATTCTCGTTCAGGCGGGAAAGGCGCTGACTTTTTAGTGGATTTGGACGTGGAGATGCGGGATTCGAGCGTGGCTGCTAGGAAAATGTTTTCTCCCGATCCGAGGAAGATTGTTGTCTAGAAACTGTATAGGAATCTCCATTTGATTGCCAATTGCTAGATGTACCTAGTCCTTCACCTGTTTATGAATATTTTTCACTATTTGCTGTGATTTCTTGACTGATATCTTCAGTATTAATGTCAGCTGACGACTCCAAAATTGTGACCTGTGGAGAGTTAGCAACAGTAGGAACAATAAACATGTGATCATTATTAGTTTGCAACCCCTCATATTTGGATAAAGTAGATGGCGTGTTGTGTTGTAATAGAAGGATTTCTTCACGAAGACGAGAACCGGCATTAGGATGAAGATGTGCAAAAGGGAAAATATGCTCATCGAACACAACATCACGCGATATGTAAACACGGCCACTTTTTATGTCAAGGCATTAAACCCCTTTATGACAAGGGCTATAGCCTAATAAAACACATCGTTTGGACCTAAACAAGAGTTTTATTTTATTGTATGGACAAAGATTTGGCTAACACGCACACCCAAACACACGGAGAGATTCATAGTTGGGTTTGACATGGAGAAGTTTTTCCGTAGGACTCATATGGTTTAGGAACTTGGTAGGAAGAAAATTAATAAGATATGTGGCAGTGAGAAAGGCTTCATCCCAAAATTTTAGAGGCATAGATGCATGGGCAAGTAAGGCAAGTCCAACTTCAACAATATGTCGATGCTTACGTTCGGCTGATCCATTTTGTTGATGAGCATGGGGACAAGACACATGATATGTAATGCCAACTTTTTGGAAGAAAGTATTGAGTTTCTCATATTCGCCACCCCAATCAGTTTGCATAGTAATTATTTTGCGGCCAAATTTGCGTTCAACAAGTTGTTGGAAATTAAGAAAAACTTGATAAACATCAGGACGCTTTTTTAAGAAAATATATCCAGATAAATTTGCTAAAATCATCAATGAAGCTCACATAATATAAATATTTTTCAACAGAAGCGGGAGCCGGTCCCCATACATCAGAAAATATTTGTTCCAAAGGAACAGTAGACACACTAGTAGAAATGGAATAGGGCAACCGATGACTCTTAGCTTGTTGACATGGATCGCATATATAAGGATTTATTTGTGGATCATAAGGGAGATTATTCTTCCAAAGCACTTGTTAAACGATGAAGGAGGATGGATGCCCGAGACGGTTATGCCATGTGGATGAAGTGGGCTTGATGGTGATAAAGGCACACTTGGGAGACCTTGTAAAAAATGGCATAATCGGGTAGAGACCACCATGACAAGGACCCTTAAAGAGAATGTTATTCGTGACATGATCCTTAATCAAAAAGAAGTATGGGTGAATTTCAAGAAAAATATTGTTATCCAAGGCAAGTTTATGATCAGATAAAAGATTTTTTAATGCACTAGGAACACACAAGATGTTATTTAGAGAAAAAGAATTATTAGGGGTGTGCAAAGTAGAATGACCAACGTGTGTTATTTTCATACCATTGCCATTTGCCGTGTGGATTTGGTCACGTACTTTGTAATATTCTCGAGTTGTTAATTTGCTAAATTCTCCGGCAACATGATTTGTTGCTCCTGTATCAAGATACCAATTTTTATTTACTCCATAAGATGAAAGATGTGCACTCTTGTCACTCGAGTGAGAGTCATCATCATCTCCATTATTAGAGTATCTCCACCAACAATCAAGGGCTGGGTGCCCATATTTTTTGTATATCTGACATGTAACATCTTGGCGAGGGGAAGATGTGCGGCCGCGACCACGACCATGGCCATTTTTCTGTGTACCACGGCCTTGTGGTGGACCAGTATATCGTGCCTACTACGGACGACCACGATACTGTCCATATCCACCACAAGAATGTTGCTGATAGTTATTAAAAAACGACCACGAGTAGCGGTATTAACAGATGACAGAAAAACACCACTATTTTGATCCGTCTCATCAGCTAGCATTTTCTGCCGGTGATCATATGCCATGATATGTGCACACATATAGGTAAGAGTAGTAGTAGGAACAACATTTACCGAAACAACCACAGAATTATATTCTCCATCAAGGCCACCAGGAATATATTCCTTCAGTTCGTCATCATCAATTATCCGTCAAGCTGCAGCAAGTTCTGAGGCAAAGCTTTTCATTAGAGCAATATATTGATCTGTAGGTATGTCACGTGTCTTTGTGTTGACGAGTTTTATGCGGAACATATTAATACGTGCTTTGCATTGTGAAGCAAAAAATTCCTCAATGGCAGCCCAAATTTCCGCAGCACGCTCTAACCCAAAAATCTGAGAGAGAACTTCCTTACTCATTGATTTTGTGAGATAGCTCACAACCTGTTGATCCCGCTCGATCCAGGCTTCGTAGGACGGACTGGATACAGTGGTTCCCTCAACCTCCTGTGTTTTTGGTGGTGCCGAGTCGGAGCCATCAAGTAACTCCATGATGCACACACCGCGAAGTGCAGGAAGAACCTGCATCTTCCAGTACATATAGTTGTCTCGGGAGAATTTCTCCGGTGGAGGAGATCCCAGGAGCGTCGCCAGGGACGTTGCCGAGGACGAGGTCGTCATGGTGAGTAGCGATCGGTTGTCTTTCTAGGAGGGAGGGGATCGAGAGGATCAATTAGCGATCCTTTCCTTTTCTCGTTCGGAGGGGAACAGGGAGGGGATTGGGAGGGGATCGGGATGGAAAGAGACCGATGGTTGTTATGGAAGGAAACCAATTGCTGTTTCGCTTAGACTTCGGGAAGAGATGGCTCTTATGCCATATTGGTTTTCAGGGAATTGGACACCTTCTTAGGGCCCGGTTGCGTGTTACTTATAGATGGAAAAGGCCTCCATAGTGGCATTTACATATGGGAGATCGATCGTTGGTGTACTACACCATACGAAGAGATCTGGATAATTACAACGGAATACAAAATGCTACATATCTAGAGTTATTGTTAAACAGTCATGAGCTCAAGCTCAAGCACCCACTATGTTACTTCCTTTATTTCTTTTTTTTTTCTTTTCTCTCGCTTCCTATTCCTAGGTCAGATTTGATTATTCTCAAGGTTCTATTTAAATTTTGAATAATAATGGACGAGCACTAATATTTAGCATCGGGTTCTGGGTATAACATTCTTACCCCCTTAAACAAAATTTGACCCAAATTCTTACTCGATTTACTACTCGCAACACTAAGCATGCATGTAAAAAACATTACATACCAGCCATGAATAAATCTGGATATTTCTCACGCATGCGAGAATCAAGCTCCCAAATTGCCTCACGCTCGGTTTGCTGCGACCAAAGAACCTTAACAAACTTATGTGTTTTTTGCCTCATCACTCTCTCCGACTATTCCAATATCCTTAAAGGGCAAACCTCCAAGGTTAAGTCATGTTCAATTGTAATTGGTTCTAGTAGCCATTAAGCCGTGCAATTGCACGGGCTAGTTCATTTAGGAAAATATTGGTAGTAAAGTTTAACGACATTTCTTCTGTTTGTATATTTTACACCAATCGGAATACGATCGAATTATTCAATATAATTTTGAAATAATACCTTCTAGAAGACATAATTATTTTTAATGTAATTATTAGGATTAAAATATATATTTATGTATTTGTCGTTGATAATAGTATTAGTATTTATATTATATACTTTTAGTGTATAGCAACATTTTTTTCATTTATGTTACTATTTTTCAACTTCAATTTGAGCATCACTCTAAAAACAACTTTTTACTGCCTATTGCAATTAAGCACAACAAAATAGTTCATCTTGTGTAAAATAATAATATGTATTAGCTCATCAAGAGAGGTAACAGATCCTTGAAAAGACATGGACTGAATCTTTAGCGAACTTATCAAAATCCTAATTAGACTCTTTCATTTAGAGAATAGAAATCAATATGCTAAACAATTCAAAGGCGCCCAAACAGGATATTACAATATTTGCATAGTATTATAATTTCTTGTGATGAGTCGCGAAAATATATATCTATAGATGAATGGATGATATCTGCGATGACCCAGCGTACCACTGCATGTGTAGTACACTATAGTCGTTTTCATGACATCCACAGAACACCGTTCCGTAAATATCACATCCCTCAGAGTGGTACAACAGAAACATTGCGGGTCCATATTACAAACATACACACATATTATTATTAAAATACCAGAAGTTGAAGAGATCAAAAGATTCAACTTACAAACCAGAATATAAAGTGTTTCAGTGGAAGTTGAAAGTAACAACTCCAACTAAGAGTTGAGCTCAGCAGCTTATTATATAAGGTTCATGCTGCTCGGCTCCATTAGTTACTAATAACTAGGGAAACTAAGCTGACTAGTTGCCATCTACTCCATAGCGGATCTCGTAATCCACTCCTTCAACACCTCTTGACAGGTCAGGATCTTCATAGAAGACATCTTCTTCGCATTCTGCTGAATACATTATAGTATCTTCAGGACCCTCAGAGTCTAAGCAGGGTATCAAAGGAAAAGGTGAGTAACAGCGTTACCCAGCAAGTTCATTATATGCAAGTTGGGAAGTTTGATGCTCTATCTTCCACCTCGGCCTATAAGTCCTTGGCACTATGCAGTTTTCATAAATATTTCTTCAAAGATTTATTTTATTATTAAAAACTATTCCCATCAGTCTTCACAGGTTTACCAGAACTTTCATGGAGTTCCTTTCCTGCCGTGTTCGTAGCTCCTTCCCGGAACAGGGAGTAACAAGTTATAGTTCTTACACTCTGTAGAGGTGCGTTACTTTACCCATGAGAGATCAACTCCTTGTTGCACAACCGGGCGTACTTTACCATCCACAATTCCATGATATGGGGCCTAGTAGTTGGTCCAAGCCAATCACTGCCCCCTTCGCGACCTCGCATGCCTCCTTGGTGTACACCATGCCACCCATTGAATTACGGCAATGGTTTGTATAGACCGTTAGATGCCAGAACTATCGTGGGATGATGAGGGTTCCCACCTAAATGTTGCATATCCTCTATGAATTACCAATTAATATGCACGCTACGAGTGATAACAACCACGACCTGCACATCCTGCTACATGCGAGAGGAATAAGATACAGCTGACTTCTCTGTCCCATTCCAAATCTCATAGTTAACGCGTGATATACGGCACTAGAATCACTGATGTCATGGGTTGTTAAGTTCCTAGTTGATTATCATAGTTGCAAATAGAAACCTAAGTTCTACTGCTCCATTATATCATCACATAGGATGATATCTACAATTTATTTATTTGCGAAAATAATATTTTCTTTTCTTGAAACATAGATGATAACACACAATTTGCAATTACTTTGATAAAGACTCTTCAAAGGACATGAGCAAGTGATGAACTTGCCTTGTGATTGCAAGGTAGTGAAATAGGATGCTTGCACTAGACCTTGAGCTTTTATGTCTACAAAACATCATTATTGCCCGGTAAGGACAATATTTAAAGAAGCAAAATGAATATGCATAGTAATGTAATGCATTATTTATCATTTATTTTCTTTGTGTGTTTTACCCATTATTTTAGTTTCAAGAATTCCTTTAATTAAATAAAGGATTTCATTTAAAAATAATCTTTAATATGAATATTATGTTTGCCATTTTATAAGATAATAATTTTTTTAGAATTAAAATTTAATATAAATTTCTATATTTATTCATTTAATAATTCTTTTAAGAATTAATATTGGAATAAAATAATTTCTTTTTATAACTTCAAATATTAATTTAGTATTTTTCTAAAATACTACAGTAATAATATATAATAAAAGTGATTTTATTTATTTTTATCCTCTTTCTATAATTTTATAAAATTCCATAAGGAATAAATATATTATAAAATTCTTGACCAAAAATTATATACATAAAAATTTATTTCTTAATTTATTTGAATAGGTTGGATTATTATGAATCCAAAAATATATTATTTGCATTTTTTTAACTTTCTATTTTTTTTTTAGAATTTTATTTAATTCTAGGGGTATTTTGGTCTTTTATTAATTATTAAGACTTCTTTTTAATTTTTTGGGCTGGTTCTATTGGGCTTATTGGGCCAACTTGGCCTAAGTGACCTTGACCAAAAGGGCACCCCGAAGGGTTCTGGCCCACTCCCTCTGTCTCTCTCTCTCTCTTTCGTCCTCATCTCCTCTCCTTCTCGACCTCGTGGGGTGCTGGTGCCGCCGTCGTGCGATGCTCGCCGCCGTGGCCCTCCCTAGCCGCTGTCGTGGTGTAGGATGAGGTTGTCGACCATGCTTGTTCATCTTCTCCACTTCGATTTTCTTTCGGATCCCACCTATGGCCAGGCTGGGACCGTTCCTGACCCTAGGGTTTGGGGTTGGTGCTGCCACTGCTGATCCTCCTGTGGTGGTGTGCGGTGCTATGCGCTATTGTGGACGCCACCGTAGCTGGTGTGGGTTGCAGCGTCCTCTAGTGCTCCCTGTGCCTCCACGAGCTCGTCGACCCCTCTTCTTCCTCTTCAATCCTTCAGCAGGACCATTGGTGAGTTGTGCCTATGTGAACTCTAGTGCATCTAGCTACCTCGAGTCCCTCTGTGTGTATCTAGTGGCCAATCTATGATTAGTGTTTGCACTGATTCTAGGGTTCACCTTGGTGCTTGTAAAATGATGCAATGGTCTGGTAATGATGCTTGGTGAGAAATGGTGTTGAATTGATGCTAGTGTTGGTCTGATGTTAGTGGTTCATCTGATGATAGTTTTTACATAGTGTTGCCTCTGGTTGAATATAAGGTGGCTTAATGTGTTCATCTTCTGTCAGTATCTTGATACTCACAGTACACTGTCAGTGATGATTCACTTCATCAGTGTTTGTTGGATTTTTATGTTGATCTATAGACCAAATAGAGTCTGATGATTCTTTGAGAAATAATGAATACATTGAATGATCTCTAAGTATGATCTTAGGGAAATGATAGATATTGATTTGTTAGTTGATTTATGAAAACTAGACTATCTTTATGACTTAGCTAAGATCATTTCTTATGAAACCATCTTTGAATGGCACACAAATTGATCTTGTTGCTAGCTTCACCTATGGTCATTACTGGAAACTTGATAGATGCTTAATAAAAAGTTGGAAAGCTTAATGATTGTTCATGCCTATGATGCTGGTTTGAGGCTCTAGGAACTTAGTTCCTATGTTGCTATCACTTCCAAAATTGGCTAAGGCATCAGTTGATTAATAGATCATGGATCCTAGTTGGTTAAGTTAATGGTTTTGTTTGTAGCTTATAAAATCTGAGGTGCTACTCCTTTTTGGAGATGTGCCCAGATTTTATAAGAATAGATGATTGAATATATATAAGTTGCATGTGATAGCACCAAATCTGTGAGGCTGGTTAGAGAATTTTGGTGTTTTTGATAGAGTTTGGTTCTGACCTTTATATTTTAAACCTCTAGGATAGATTCACCCCAATTGGGTGATCATTGAGAGGTTGTTTTATGACACAAAACATATTTTTGTTTGGATAAGATGAATAAATCATGTGGTTGTTTATGACACTCACCACAGAATTGATGATTGTAGTGGTTTGTTTGCGATGTTGGTGTTGCTGGCTGGGTCTTGTCCTTCACCTCCTGATGTTGTTCTTGTTTTCCCTGGTTCCTGATCTTGGCCTTGATCTAGCCTGCTCCTCCTAGCTCATGTGGCTTGGCCTTGTTCTCCACCCAATGATCCCCCTCCTTAAGTCACTATCTGGTGATGTTTGGGTTGATCTGGTGCGGAGTTTTGCTGGTTGGTTTGCTTGGCTTTGGCTAAGATATTGGTTCTTATGTGGTGTGAGCAATGGAGATGTGCACTAGTGCTTGCCCGCATCTGTGCTTAGTCATTTTGTTGGTTTGAACTATTGGGGCTGTGTCGACAGCACACCCATGCAATTAGGTGACTGAGCTGTGTGTGTGTTGCATGGTTGTGGATATGCTCACTGAGGTGTTCTACCTTTTTATCTGGTTACTATTAACCTGCCTGGTGAAACTTGCTCCTTTACTTGTTGTGATCACTTGACTTATGGCTTATTTATTATGAAAGATTGGTTTCTTTCATATTGGTAAAACTTGCCCCTAATAGATTTAATCAATGATGAAAAATTGAGCAGTGCAACTCACCGCTCTCTACTGAGAGTAAAAATTAATAACTTAACCTTTATTTTCCTTTTTAGTTTGTTCTTTGTTTTTGTAGGTACAAGATTTGAAGGTTCAAGTTTAGTATAGGTTTTATTTTTTTAGACAGATGTAATCCTTTGTAATTTTTTATTTTATTCTTTTGTAAAGAATTTTGTAATAGTTCAAATCTCAAATGCATTAAATCTCAAATGCATTAAACTTTTATTTTGTAATGCATTAAATAATATTACTAAATCGTAACTCTAATCTTTTAAAATATAAACTCAAATCTCAAATTTTAATTCAAATTCCTTCCCCCGAAACACACTAATTCATAAAGATCATGTCAAAATTTATAACAATCACTCTCCAAAGCTATTCCTAAACTTAGAGAGTGAAAGAAACTTTGATCACCTTAAGTTTTTATTTGGCGAAAATTGTACCCACATTTTTCATATGAATGCATGCATATGCACAATTTCCTAAATCTACCCTTCGTTTGTTCCTAAATGCTGGGATGTTATAGACTTCCCCGCTTAAATTAAACTCTGTCCTGAAGTTTGTTGAAGTGTACCTAAATAATTCTGGATAGGCTTTTCTTTAGTCATCTTCTTTCTCCCACGTGGATTCTCTTTCGGGATGATGTTCCCACTGTACCTTACAGTACTTGATTTCCCTATTTCTCAACCTTTTCAAGTTTTCTTCCAGAATTTTACAAGGTTTTTCCACATAAGTCAGGTCTGCTTGTAACTCTATCTCTTGATGTGTGATTGCATCGTCAGGAACTTTAAGACATTTCCGGAGTTGTGACACATGGAAAACATTATGAACTTGAGCCAATCTTGATGGTAGATCTAAAGCATAAGCTATTGTCTTGTTCTGACTTAGTACTATGAATGGTCCTATATATCTTGGACTTAATTTTCCTTTAACTCTGAACCTCTTAACTCCTTTCATTGGACTTAATTTGAGATATACCATGTCTCCTACTTTAGGATGCCATGATCTTCGACTTTGGTCAGCATAACTTTTCTGTCTACTTTGAGCTATTTTGAATCTATCCTTGATTATATCAATGATATCTTGCCTTTCTTTGATATAATCTAGTGAAAACTCTTTGCTGCTCCGAGGTTCATACCAACATATTGGTGATCTACATTTCCTTCCATAAAGTACATGATATGGAGCTGCCTTCAGACTACTCTGGTAGCTATTATTGTAGGAAAATTCTGCCAATTGTAGATGATCTTCCCACGAACCTCCAAATTCTAATGCCCCTCAGCATGTCTTCCAGTATTTGATTTGTTCTTTCAGTTTGACCCCCCGTCTCTAGATGATAGGTTGTGCTAAAATCTAACTTTGAACCAAGTGCTTCCAAAATGCCAAAGTAAACACTGATCCTCTATCAGTTACAATCTTTTTGGGCACTCCGTGCTTACTTACTATCTCCTTGATGTATACTTCTACTAACTTCTCGGCATTATCCTTCTGACTCACCGGAATAAAATGTGCACTTTTAGTGAGTCTATCAACAATCATCCATATCATATCCTTCCGTTTAGGTGTCATGGGTAATCCTGTGATGAAATCCATACCAATTTCCTCCCATTTCCACTCAGGAATTTCCAAAGGTTGTAGTGGTCCCGCTGGACTTTGATGTTCAACTTTTACTCTTTGGCAAGTATGGCATTCTAACACATATTTTGCAATGTCTCTCTTCATGTTATTCCACCAGAATAATTCTTTCAAATCCATGTACATCTTAGTACTTCCTGGATGAATGGAATATGGTGTCTCATGTGCCTCTCGAAGTATCACTTCACGAATTTCCGGCACATCTGGAACACAAAGACGATTTTGGAACCATAAAGACTCATAATATCCTAAGCGAAATATTGATGTTTGTCCTTGAGATATCCTCCGAATTTCCTCAACAATAAAAGGATCTTCTGCTTGATACCTAAAAATTTCGTGCTTAAGATTACTATTCTGTTCGGCAACTACCTGGATAGTAGCTAATCCTCCAAGAGTCTCTATTCTTATAAATTGAACCTATAACCTTTACAAATCCATCTGTAACTCTTTTGGTAGCTCCCTATTGCTTGACTGAATATCTGCACTTTTACGACTTAAAGCATCTTCTACAACATTTGCTTTTCCAGGGGTATAGTTGATTGTTAAATCATAATCTTTGATTAGCTCTAACCAACGCTTCTGTCTCATATTCAAATACTTTTGAGTGAAGAAATATTTGAGACTTTTATGGTCAGTGTATAACTCACATCTGGCTCCATAAAGAAAATGTCTCCATCCTTTCAGAGCAAATACTACGGCTGCTAACTCCAAATCATGAGTTGGATAATTAACTTCATGTGGTTTTAGTTGTCTTGATCCGTAAGCAATTACTTTCCTGTCTTGCATTAACACACAACCCAAACCTTATTTGGATGCATCACAGTATACTATAAAGTCCTTTCCTGTTTCAGGAACTGCTAAGATTGACGCGGTAGTTAACCTGGTCTTTAACTCCTGAAAACTGGCTTCACACTTTTCATCCCAGATGAATGGTACATCCTTCCTTAACAATTTGGTCATTGGTCCAGCTATTTTAGAGAAACCTTCAATGAACCTCCGATAGTAACCAGCCATTCCCAAGAAACCTCTAATTTGTTTCACATTAGTGGGTGCAGTCCATTCTAATACTGATTGAACTTTGGAGGGATTTACAGCAATTCAATATTTACTAATCACATGAGCGAGGAATTCTACCTCATCTAGCCAGAATTCACACTTACTGAACTTAGCATAAAGCTTATGTTCTCTTAAGATCTACAATGCTATTCTCAAATGATCGGCATGCTCTTCCTTATCCTTGGAATATATCAGAATATCATCAATAAACACTATGACAAACTTGTCCAAGTATGGAATGAAGATTTTGTTCATCAAATTCATGAATATTGCTGGTGCATTGGTCAAACCAAACGGTACGACAAGATACTCATGGTGTCCATACCTTGAGACAAATGTTGTCTTTGTAACATCTCCTGGTTTGATTTTTATCTGATGGTACCCGGATCTTAGATCAATCTTGGAAAATACTCCAGCTCCTTTAACTTGATCAAATAGATCCTGGATTCTAGGTAATTGATACTTATTCTTGATAGTAACATTATTGAGATTCCTATAGTCCCCACACATCCTTCTTCCTCCATATCTTTTATCCACAAAGATCACCGGTGTTTCCCATGGAGATACACTTTCTTGAATAAATCCTATTCTGGCTAACTCGTCAATTTGCTCTTTGAATTCTTTGAATTATTTTGGACCCATCTTGTATGGTGCTTGAGCTATTGGTGCGGTACTCGGAATTAGATCAATAGTGAACTCTATCTCCCGATCTGGTGGCATTCCTGGTAACTCTGCTGGAAAAACATCTTGAAACTCATTTACTATAGGAATATCTTTTAACTTTACCTCCTTCATTGAGTTCAACTGCAGATCCACCATGATATGATTGTGCTTATCTGCTTGATAAACTATTCTTGCTCCACTTGGAGTCTTGATTGAGACAGTTTTATCCTCACAATTAATCTGGGCCCCATGTTCAGTCATCCAATCCATACCCAGCACTACTGCAATTCCCTTCAAAGGAATCACGTAAAGGTCCGCAAAGTAGGTACAACCATAGATCGAGATAACCTGATCTTGTTTAATGTTGCGTACAACTACATTTCCCCCTGCCGTCACTACAGTCATAGGGTTTTCTAATGATTCCCTTATAATCCCGAATTTATCACATAATTCTTCAGAAATGAATGAAGTAGTTGCACCAGTATCAAATAGAACTTTTTCGGGATTGGTAAGGATATTGAGCGTACCTATCACTGCATGCTTTGAGTTATACACCTCCTCCAGGGTTGCGCAATTCATATTCCCGGTAGGTCTATTCCTCTTGCCATTATTGTTCTTGACAAAATTTCCTCCCCGATTGGGTTGTCCATTACCTCCACTCGCTTGTCCTCCACTCCTAGTAGGCCAACCACCCGGTGGTTTACTCGGATAGTCAGGCTTGATATGACCCTTCTGGCCACAACTATAACAAATAACGACTGGCTTTTTGCATTCTCTCTGAAAATGCCCTGGAAGTCCACAATTGTTATAGATAACATTTCTCCGGCGATTGGACTGATTTCCACCATTGCCCTTGTTATTGTTATTGTTACTGTAGTCTTTGTTCCTGGGTTTTAACTCAGATTGGGTTTAGGTTTACTTGACTGAATCCTCTTAGTTTCCTTCTGGGCTCTCTTCCTCCTATCCTCTTGGACATTCTTGTAGTCATCTGCAAAAGTGATGGCTGCGTCCAGTAGCTGCTGATAGGTTTGTTTATTGGCCAACCTCAACTGCATCCTCACAAATGGATTTAACGCTCGTAGAAAACGCTTCTTTCTCTTCTCTTCAGTGCTCACTTCATCCTCGGCATAACGAGACAGTTGGCTAAACTCCCGGATGTACTTCATGACACTAGTATATCCTTGCTGAAGCTCCTCAAACTCTCTCCGCTTCAACTCCATAACACTCTCCGGAACATGATACTCACCGAACCTCTGCTTGAACTCTTCCCAAGTATACTCTCTCCCTTGCTGCTGCATGGCTAACTGATTTTCCCACCATGATGTTGCATGTCCCGTCAGCAGATGAGTCACATACCTCATCTTTTCCTCATCATTACAACCTACAATAATCGGGTTGGCGATGAGTTAGCGGGGCGGGGTGGACTTGGAGGTTGGCGATAATCGGGTTGGGTGGACTTGGAGGTTGGCGATAATCGGGTTGGGGTGGACTTGGAGGTTGACGATATACGATGCGGGGTGGACTTGGATTCCTTGGAGTCGGTGGCCTTGGCGTCGAGCCTGGAAACTTGATGTACTTCTTATTCCATAGAATGATGTTGCGCATGACATCTCCTAGTTTCGTACGGCCTTCAGGCATAGCGATTTCAATCTCTAAGTCCGCAAAATCCTCCACTATGTCATCCACCATGACAGGAGCATAGCCTGGTGGAATCGAAAGTGAATGGTGGAGTGCTCCAGGTAGACAAGGTAAAGCAGTGCCGATCGCCACCTTGAAGGACAGGTTGTTCATTGGCTGATGTAGCTCACATTATGCCATCTCTCTGACATCATCCACGGGGTAGTGAGGAGCCGGTGCATCATCCAGCAGTGCTTGATCATCAGCACGGACCTTCGTGGAAGCCACACTGCTTCTACGTTGGCTAAGATCCAATGCAGGATCATCAGACCGCGGGTGAGTTGACGATGGCGGCCTTTGGCTAATTTCATGCATGAGGTTCTTCAGATCAGCTAGGTCCTGCTCTACCCTGGAGATCCGGTCTGCCTCCCGGTCCTTCTTTCTCTGACGGCTTCTGTAACTGGCATCGTACTGAGGAAACCCTTTCTTCCACGAGACACCGGAGCCTTTGCCTCGTGTTTGTCCTCCCTTTTCAGGATTCCCTAGGGCGCGTGTCAGCTCATCGTTCTCTCTCTCGGGACGGAACAATCCCAATTGAGCATCGTTCATTGCTTGAATAAGGTCTTGGGAGGGTTTTAGAATTTTATCATTAAATAATGTCTTCCCTGTTTCTGGGTCCAAGGATCCCCCGTGCTCGTACCACCAGTGCTTTGACCTCTCGGGCCATCCATCTGTACCAGGAGTGACGCCTCTAGCCCTCATGTTCTTCTCCATAGTTTCCCACTTAGGGATGGCACTCTTGTAGCCACCTATACCCATTTTATGATGCTATTTCATCTCTAATCCAAGAGTCATGCTTTCTAGGGTTGTCAGAGCGTAAGATTTTCTTGTGTTCCTCGATATATGGGGCTGCCAAGATAGAATTATGTAGAATGGTGTAATGTGCTTTGGTGTAAGAATGTTCGTCCCAACATATTATTGATTTCCTTCCTAGAGTACCCTTTCCACTCAGTCTCCCCTCATACCGCGATTGAGGAAGACCAATCGGCTTAAGGTCAGGAACAAAGTCAACACAAAATTCAATGACCTCCTCTGTTCCATAGCCCTTGGAGATGCTTCCTTCTGGCCTAGTACGGTTACAAACATATTTCTTTAAGATTCCCTTGAACCTCTCAAAGGGAAACATATTGTGTAGAAATACAGGACCGAGAATGGAAATCTCTTCGACTAGGTGAACCAGCAGATGCGTCATAATATTGAAGAAGGATAGTGGGAACACCAACTCAAAACTGACAAGACATTGGACCACATCATTCTGTAACCGTGGTAGATCTTCAGGATTGATTATCTTCTAAGAGATTGCATTGAGAAATTCACATAGCTTCACAATGGGTACTCGAACATTATCTGGTAGAAGCCCCCACAATGCAATCGGAAGCATTTGCGTCATAATCACGTGGCAGTCATGAGACTTTAGGTTTTGGAACTTTTTTCTGCCATATTTATTATTCCCTTTATATTCGACGAGAAGCCAGACGGGACCTTAATACTGCTTAGGCATTCAAAAAATATTTCCTTCTCTTGTTTGGTAAGAGCGTAGCTGGCATGACCTTGAAACCATTCTGGATGCAGGCCATCTGGGTCTTTCATACGTTGATGGTCCTTTCGTGCTTCCGGTGTATCTTTTGTCTTCCCATACACGCCCAAGAAGCCTAGCAGTTTCACGCAAAGATTCTTCGTCACATGCATCACATCGATTGCAGAGCGGACCTCTAAGAATTTCCAATATGGTAGCTCCCAAAATATAGATTTCTTCTTCCACATGGGTGTGTGTCCTTCAGCGTCCTTCAGAACAGATTTTCCTCCAGGACCCTTTCCAAAGGTTACCAGTTGATCCAAATCTTTGACCATATCAAATATATCAGCACCAGTACACTCCGTAGGCTTCGTCTGGTGACATGCTAGACCGTTGAAATGCTTGCCTTTCTTTCTTAAGGGATGCTTGGCCAAAAGAAATCGACGATGCTCATTGTATAGATTCTTCTTACAATGTTCCAAATATATACTTTCAGTCTCATCTAAACACTGTGTGCATGCATTGTATCCCTTGTTTGACTGTCCTGAAAGGTTACTAAGAGCAGGCCAAATCATTGATTGTTACGAAAAGCAATGCTCGGAGGTTAAATTCTTCCTACTTGTGCTCATCCCACACGCGTATCCCGGGTTCGTGCCACAACTATAAAAGTTCTTCCACTAATGGCCTTAGGTACACATCAATGTCGTTGCCGGGTTGCTTCGGACCTTGGATCAACACTGGCATCATAATGAACTTCCGCTTCATGCACAACCAAGGAGGAAGGTTATAGATGCATAGAGTCACGGGCCAGGTGTTGTGACTGGAGCTCTGCTCCCCAAAGGGATTCATGCCATGTGTACTTAGACCAAACCTTAAACTCCTTGCGTCATCTGCAAAGTCCGGGTACTTTCTATCGATTTTTCTCCATTGCGATCCATCAGCGGGGTGTCCCAACATCCCGTCTGACTTACGTTCCTCTTTATGCCATCACAACAACTTGGCGTGGTCCTTGTTTCTGAATAAGCGTTTCAACCGTGGTATTATAGGACATACCACATCACCTTCGCAGGAACCCTCTTCCGGGGGGCTCGCCCTCAACGTCACCAGGGTCATCTCGTCTAATGTTATACCAAAGTGAAGTGCATAACGGGCATGCATCCAAATTCTCATACTCCTCGCCGCGGTAGAGGATGCAGTCATTAGGGCATGCATGTATCTTCTGAACCTCTAAACCTAGAGGGCAGACAGCCTTTTTTTCTTCGTACGTACTGGCGGCAATATGTTATCTTTTGAAAGCATATTCTTCATCATTTTCAGCAACTTTTCAAATGAGGAGTCAGGTATAGCACACTCAGCCTTCCATCGCACTAATTCCAGTGTGCTGCCCAGCTTTTTCAGACCATTTTTGCAATTTGGGTACAACAACTTTTCGTGATCCTCTAACATGTGATTGAACTTCTCCCTATCCTTTTCAGTTTCACAATCTCTTCGTGCATCGACAATGGTCCGACCAAGATCATCAGCGGGTTCATCATGTGTCTCTTCTTCATCCTCCCCTTCAGCATCCCCCATGGAAGTATCTCCGTACTCAGGGAAACCATGATAGTTGTCATCCTCTTCTTCTTCTTCATTGTCTTCCATTATAACCCGTCTCTCTCCGTGCATGTTCCACCAATTATAACTGGGCATGAAGCCGTACTTCAACAGGTGGCTGTGAAGGGTTTTTGATTCAGAGTAATCCTTCTGATTCCTACATCCATTACATGGACAGAATACAAAACCATTGCGCTTGTTTGCATCAGCAACACAGATGAATTCATGCACGCCATTAATGAACTCGCCAGAGCGTCGGTTAGTACCGTACATCCATTCCCCGACCATCTGCATTATAGTAAAAGTATATAAAAAACCATTACACAACATGATAAAATTATTACAAGTTATATTGAGAGCTTCTAGAGCATTAATTTTGAATTTTGAAAAATTTACATGCACCAATTTGTGAATTGCAGAAAACAATCAACATGATAAATGTGGAGTTTTTTATTATTGTTCTATCAGTGAAAACCTCATTCCATTCTAAGCTCTAAAACTCTAAAATTACACATTTTAATTTTCAGTAACTATGTGCCTAATCAAAATTTGTTACACATATATATCAAAATCCTTCTAGCTACTTCTAGAGCATGCATGCATTTGATCCATATCTCTATACTTCTAGAGCATTATAGAGCTAAAGTAGCAATAAGAGATGAAATAATGAAGTTCTAACCTTTTAAAGCTTTGGATTTAGGTGTTGTAAACTAAATCTTGACAAATCTTGAGAAAAAAATGGCATGAACTCTCTTGCTTCTTTGAGAAAAATGGCCACCATATGCTTTAGGGCAGCGGGACAGGAGGCAGATTATATAGTCGTGGATAACTAGTCCCGGGCCGTGATATGACCCGGGACTAATAGTCCACGAAAGGACCAGCTGGCCTGCTCCAGGTTATTAGTCCCGGGCCGAATTACGGACCGGGACTAATGACCTGGTCCGGACCGGGACTACTCACTACGGTCGTTTCTAGTTGTTAGAGGCCTCACGGCTCGGGACTAGTGCTCCCACTAGTCGCGGGCTGTGTCAGGCTGGGACTGCTGGGCTTGTTCTGATTGAACCAAAGATGGTTTTTCCAGTAGTGTGTAGTCATCGAATTGATTGTCTTCACATCTGCTTGTATCTTGGAACTGGGACATAACTGCCGGCGGCATGACATAGGAAACCTAATCTGTTTTTTTAAGTGTACACGTCCTAATCTCCAGATGCGTTTAAACGGTAGAGCTATCTGATTGGTGAGAAACTAGTTTGCTTTAGATCTCCTTTTTTTTGTAGAGTGACGGTCATAAGATAAAATAAATTCTCACCGAACGGATTGTAAGATTTCGGGACTCTACCAAATAATACCGCACGGCCTTATGTTAGAACTTAAATCGTACAATTTAGATCCTTTGGTTATTTTTATGTGTTTTCCTAGGATTAAGGTGGAGCCTTCTAGGGTGCCTCCAATTAGTAAATACTAGATTTAGGGGTGCGCCTTGGCGCACGACCCCTGTGAAATCCACACTGATTTATCCTATATAACGGCAACAAAATCAGGTGGCAAAATAATGATGTATTATTTATAGAATTGGGAACACCATATACACTATTAAATTTAAGACGATAATTTTTTTGTATAATTCTTTTAACCATGAATACAAATCTAAATCTATTATGTGTAAGCAAAGACATTCCAAATGTAAATACAGAAACAACCGAGCACAAAAAATGTCAAAACAACATCCTCATAAGTTGCACAAGGACTGTTACCATAGTCGTACGTGAGTAGTGAGAAATTTGTCTTTTATTAGCCTACGTGTGTACAGGGTCATATGCACACCACAAGCAAACCTTATCTCACTTACCTTCAGGATCTCGAAACTGTTTTATGGTATTTAAAGAAAAGAGTGGCTCGGCTGAGACCAACTACGCTGCACATGGTCACATGCACATAGCACAGGCAAAACTTATCTCACTTACCTCCATGCCTTGACTCAGTGGCTCATAGCCTCGTACCTCCTGATCCTCTTATTTCCTTTCGTCCATGGTGAGGCGTCTCCCGATTCTTCACCATCTCCTTCACAAATGGATCTGCCTTGGGGCTGTCCATCGGTGCTGGCTCCTTAGTCCTTACATAATGGCCTTGACATCGGCGTGTCAGTTATCTTGCTACCAGCAACCAAAGGCAGAGCACCTAGGCAACAACTACACTGGTTGAGGTGCTTGATGGCGCCAGTAGAAAACATGGGTACAGGGGCCTCATTTGGTGTTAGAGTCAGCGCCGAGCGAGCTTCGGATAAGAGCCCATTGGTCACAAGGTGCTTGCTCTGCTGAGTGGTCCGACTGCAGGCTGCAGCAACTCCCTCCCTGCATACACATAGCTGCGTGACGGCAGCAACAGTGGATAGTTGAGGGCTTTCGACATCGCCAGCGTGTTGTTGTACCAGAACGCCATCATAATCAGGTGCATCTTTTTTCTTTCCCTCAAATCTCCCTTGGTTCGGCTTAGCTTAGGGAAATTGGTAAATCAAAAGTTGCATGATCCTGAGCATACAAACAATGCACATCTGTATACAAATACTGCATTCAGAAATTATAGATAGTATAAATCATTCGGATGGTTTAATCTAGATAATCTAAAGGAAAAAAGCGCAACCTACATGCACCCCGCCAATATCGGATGAGAGAAACCCAAGAATTTCTAATATGGCATCACTCCATACCTCCAATCCACTTAATGCAAGAAAATTAAAAGTAGATCGACTCTAATATTTACATGATTTCAAAGAATTAGAAGCATTGAAGCATATGTGCGGAAGATTTGCACCATCAATTAGAGCAAGACGAATCTGACCAAGATGTATATCATGTATACACAACTACGTACCAGATCAGGTTATAACCGACAGAAAACAAGCCGTATATATATCCAACCAAACACTAATATAGAATCACAGTTAGCTATCTATGACATGCTTTTGACCAAAATACAGAACCCATACACCCTGATTCAGGGTCTTAATTAAAAAACTTTCATATAATAGCCTTATCATTGGTCTGATCACGTTTCATCTGCTTAACCAATGTCCCAACAAAGATCATAACGACCGGTGCATTCCCAGCAGCTCGAAGAACAACCTCTCCATAAAAAGCAGGTGGTCATTCTCCCCACAGAACTATGATGAGATAGCCACTACAACAAAGAAGGAAATCAACAACATCAAGCTATACAAGAACCTGATTCAGTTTGACATCTGTAGCAACCTAAAAATGAGCTCAAATGACCAATAGCCATGCTATGTTCACCACACATAGCTTAGTAATACAATATAGAGGAAAACTTGCATATTGTTGCAATTAAATGTCGGAAGCATTAACATAGATTCAGATTGACAATTAAAACCCCAAAGTCATAAAAATTCTCATGAACTGAATTTTTTGGTGTCTATCCGTTTTAGCTATACTCAAAGCAATAAACTTGTAAAAAAATCATCAAACACATCAAGCTCCATCCCACAAGTGACTGGTCAGTTCAGGCGGTCTAGCAACAACGACATAATCATTGCCAGCCAGGCAACAACACATGGAAAAAAGGCAAATGACAGAAAAATATTCATGAGAAACTCGACTAACATTTGCCAATATAGTAGACAAAACACTTTATCTAGTGTAGAAATCGGTATGTGTTTGCCAGGCCAAAGAAAATAGAAGGAAACAGCTAGCGCGGTTTTGCACACAGTTATAACTTCAAATACGAGAGGCAGGGATTAGGATAGCAACATGAGCTGAAGTAGAGTAAAAGTACATAAATATGATCATAATTCTGAACCAGTACATCTGGTAGAAACAGAAAAAAAGTCGAAGAGGTAGATATACGTGCAATTCTACTCGCAAAATAATAAGTTTCAGCTTAAATATGCATTTCACAATCTTCGATAGTCCTGAAAATTTCCATCTTACATTGACCAAGCACTGTAATTAAGTAAAATATCACATATGACATAAATAGAATGACCGCATGAAGAAAAAGCAAGTCCAACATTGGCCATACAACGAACCTTCTCCAATTCAAACTACATGTATGATTGAACATAGATATACGACTCTCCAAGTTAAAAACATCAAATAGATGTAAACCATAGGAGAGCTAGCATACATATTTTCAGTTAGGCTGGACAATCTGTTATAGAAGACACGAATAAATAGAGAACAAAGACACCAATTCACAACACGGTTATAAATTGTCCTATCTATGGTCGGTCGAGTTGAGAGGAGAATACCTTACAACAAAATTCAGAGTGAAAATCATACCAAGATATTTTGTCAGCACACTCAACCGGTAAGAAGACCATGAGCTAAAATTATTAATAGAAGAGCATTAGCAAGACAAAGTCATCATAGACAGATCATTCGAAGATAATCCTGTATTCGAACAATACACAAGAATCAATACAAATTAGCTATAGCAGCAGCGATTCTATCAATGAAAATGACTAAATGAGAAGCAAAATAAACAAAGAATACTCTAGCCACATGACTCTAGGCATCAACTCATTTGAAGAATTATTCAGGCACAATTATACCTCTAGGAAAAATAATTCAAGATAATCACCTGATAATATCAGTATTTCCACGCAGTTGCTGATACTCATTGGATATGCCTTTTATCAGCCGCACCAAGCACAAAATGTGATTTAATCGTACCACGTTAGAACTATTTGGTCTAGCTAGCAGTACCACATGCATGATATCTGAAAAAAAATCTAAAGGGGAAACTGAAAAACAAACACGTAAAGGAAAACATGAACGGGGATAGAACCAACCACACCTGCACACAACATTACATCCACGCTAAATAAGATGTAACATGTTATATTTAGTAGCCTGCTAAATAGGACAATCATTGCTATAACCTCTCATAGACTCAAGTGCAGCCATCACTACGCTGAAACATATACCACCGCTGAAACTCAAGCCATGACATTACTAACCTTGGTTTAGAGAAATCCAATATTTCAATTTTTTTTAAATTTGAGAAGCCACCTGGACACATATGACTTCATAGAGAAAATCCAATGATCTCCTGAAGCAAATACCACGTAACTGAACATGTCTGCCTTCGTGGAGAAAATACCGCATACCCTGGAGCCATTTAGTTAAAAAGAACGATAATCCAATAAACCTAATGTTCATTGCAATATAGAGATTCTTCACTTCATATTTAAATTAACACAGATAGAAGTACTTCATATTTTCTTATGGATCTGTCTTCTCATATACCTGCAATCTCCAGGGTATAAATCATTAACAATCCATGGGAAAGCACTGTCTGAACTTTGCAATAAAAAAATTAACCAACAATGAATAAAAGCCATGTGTACCTTCCACAACCAACAAGACAATCTGGAAAATACCTAGCAATCTACATATGGTGATCCTTCTCATTTTCTGATTTTCCCGAACCAAACCAGATTAAATCATCAATTAAACCTCCATATACACACACACCTCTACAAGCCCAGATGAGAAAGAAATCTCCTGAAACTTTCAATGGGACAAGAGAGAGGGGGAGATGGAATGCCACATACATGACTCAGTTGCGTCCGCCGCCGTTGCTGCTCCCATCAATGTTCCTGAAGAGAGGAGGAAACGACCAACCAAATAGTCAAAAGCGAAACAGACCAACAACCACCATGACCAACAGGGGACAACCGGCACCGTCCGCAAGGTCACTGGCAGCGAGGACGCCTCATTCTATTGGGTCAACTCAAGCGACCTGCGCACGGCGGCGGCCCTGGTCACGGCACCACGCCGGCACCGGCTCCACACCGCCACGACAGGGGACGCTGGCCGATGCAAGCGGGTTGGCGGCCGAGATGTCGACATCGCTGGACGTGCACAACGCAGGTGTGGCGCGAGCTTGCTAAGCTGACTGTCGGCAAAGGAGCGGGCGAGGGCGGCGAGTGGGAGAGCGGCGGCGACTGGGAGCAGGGCCAGCAGCCGCGGCGGCAGAGCCCTCCGCTCGCCCGCGTCGAGGGCGGAGCTCCAGCTCGAGCTCGCGAGGCAGCGCTCGGGGAAGGGGCCGGATCTTTGGGCGGTGGAGCACGTGTTGATGCAGGCAGGGGAAGAAGGGCACCGACGGGCGCAGGAGAGGAAGTGTGGTGGTGGCACCACGGAGGCGAGACAACAGCGGCGGTTGTCGAGAGAAGAGAAGGGAGAGGTGAGGGTGAGAGAATGCGGAGAAGAGAGACTTGGGAGCCGGCAAATCGGCGGAGCTGTACCTCGGCAGGTTGTCCTCCTCACCATCCATGCCGCCGGCGGCGGCCCACCACGGCGATAGGGAGAGGAGAGGATGCAGGGAGACCACTGACGAGGAGAGGGAGCAGCTGGTAACTGGGATGGAGAGGACGGTCGTAGCTGCGCCCGCTGCGCTACACCTACTGGCCGGCGGCAGAGGGGGAAGAAAGCAGGAAGGGGTGGAGGCGCGCGACGGTGTGAGCAGGGACAAGGGAAGGATGCGAGGCGACTGTGCGTTGATTGGGGGAGTACCCACCTCGCGCAGTGCACGCGCCGGACTTCGAGGCGTCGCGACGCAGGCAACCGACGACTAACCCACCTCGTCTCGCCGAGCGGTGGACCATGGCAAGGTTAGGGCCACCAACCAGAGAACAATGCAGGAGGCGGGTAAAGCACCGTGGTTCCATCACTTCACCCTCACGCCCCCTGCCGCCCAAGTGGACGAAAAGCGCGGCTGCCCCTTCTTCTTACGCCGACAAAAACACAACCCAAATCCTACTACGCCCCTGACAGCTGCGTGGAGTCGATCGCGCGTACGTCGAGAACGGGCCAAGCTCTGTGGAGCCTCGCAGGGGTCTCCCTAATTACATCTTTAGATAAGAAGATGGTAAACTGTCGTTCTGGACCACGAACATGCTTCCGCAATATAGAGACGTGGAACATATTATGCACTCCTTTCATCGACTCAGGCAATTCAAGTCGATAGGCTAGCTTTCCCACTCGTGCGACTATCATAAATGGTCGGATGTACCTTGGACTAATCTTTCCTTTTATGTTAAATCTTATAACACCTTTGGTGGGTGACACTCTTAATAGTACCTCCTCACCAACTTGAAATTCAACATTTGACCTCGTGGAATCAGCATAACTCTTTTGTCTACGCTGTGCTGCCAACATATGCTGTCTAATCTCTGCTATCCTCTCAGTAGCTTGCTGAACACAATCTGGTCCTAACATCGCCTTCTCGCCGACTGCATCCCAACATAGTGGAGATATATATTTTCTTCCGTACAGAGCCTCATAAGGTGCCATCTGTATGCTAGCCTGATAACTGTTATTGTAGGAAAACTCCACAAGTGGCAAGTGATCCTCCCATATCCCTTGCAAAGATAGTATGCAACACCTCAACCTATCTTCTAATGTTTGGATTGTACGCTCGGACTGGCCATCCGTCTGGGGATGAAATGATGTACTAAGTCTCAACTTCGTACCCAAGGCACTCTGCAAGTTCTCCCAAAACTTTGGTACAAACTTAGCATCCTTATCAGAAGTACTGGTTTTAGGACCCCCATGTAACCTTACAATCTCCCGTACATATATTAGTGCCAAGTCACTCGTCGATTTAGTTGTGTAGATAGGAATAAAATGAGCAACTTTGCTAAGTCGATCCACGACCACCCATACTGCATCTTTCCCCCTTCGCGTACAAGGTAACCCAACCACAAAATCCATGGCAATGTCATCCCCTTTCGCGTACGAGGTAACCTAACCACAAAATCCATGGCAATGTCATCCCAAGGCCATTCTGGAACCTCTAAGGATTGTAGCAGTCCAGCTGGCCGCTTACGCTCGTCCTTTACTCGCTGATAAACCCCACAAGTGGACACATACTTGGCTACATCAACTTTCATTCTTTTCCACCAATAAGGTTGCTTCAAGTCCCGATACATTTTCGTATCCCCAGGATGAACGATGTAGGGGGTACGATGTGTCTCCCTAATAATCTCCTCCTTCACCTGAGAATTTTGTGGCATACACAGACGACCATGAAACTAAATGGCACCAGTCCCATCTATAGTAAACTCTACGGTTCTGCCTTATAGAATGCACTCTCGCACTCGCTGTAACAACCGGTCACTCTGTTGTGCCTCTCTCACTCTATCTGAATAGCTGACTGAAGGATGAGTTGTGTTCCTCTTATGCTACACCCGCAAAACAGTATGAGATACCCATCCGTTCATAATCAGCAACAAGACAATCCACGGTGGGAGGTACAGACTTGCGGCTAAGAGCATCGGCAACCACATTTGCCCTTCCTGGATTGTACTGGATAGTAAGATCATAGTCCTTTATCAACTCTAGCCACCGTCTTTGCCTCAGGTTTAACTCCTTCTGTGTGAAGAGGTATTTGAGACTTTTATGATCGGTGAAAACATCACAAGATTGTCCATAAAGATAATGCCTCCAAATCTTGAGTGCGAACACCACAGCTGCAAGCTCTAGATCATGGGTAGTATAATTATGCTCGTGCTTTTTCAATCCTCAAAGCATAAGCAATAACCTTGTAGTCTTGCATGAGAACACACCCAAGTCCAACTAGAGAAGCATCAGAGTAGACTATGAAGTGCTTCCCTGGCTCGGGAAGAGTGAGAACAGGCGCAGTCACCATACTATTCTTGAGAGTAGAGAACATATTCTCACATTCCTCGATCCATTGGAATTTCACATCCTTTTGGGTTAGTTTGGTCATCGTCTTGGCAATGATAGAAAAATCCTTCACAAATTTCCTATAATAACCCGCCAAGCCTAAGAAACTACTCACTTCCTTGACATTGGATGGTCTCGACCAATCCATAATTGTAGATACCTTGCTAGGATCAACCATTATACCCCGCTGGTTAATAACATGACCTAGAAAAGCCACTTTCGAAAGCCAAAACTCACACTTCTTTAGCTTCGCATAGAATTTATTCTTCCTTAGAGTCTCAAGCACAAGTCTTAGATGACGCTCATGCTCTTCTTCTGTCTTGGAATATATGAGGATATCATCAATGAACACTACCACGAAGTTATCAAGGAACCTGTTTAGCATACTGTTCATTGTCTCCGTAAATATTGCAGGGGCATTGGTTAGCCCAAACGACATAACTTTATATTCATAATGCCCATACTTGGTGGCAAATGCTGTCTTATTGATATCTTGTTCTCGCACACGAATTTGATTGTAGCAAGACTAAAGATCAATCTTGGATAACACTTTAGCTCCGTTTAGCTGGTCAAACAAATCCTCAATGCGGGGCAATGGATATTTGTTCTTGATGGTTACTGCATTAAGACCACGGTAATCTACATACTTCCGCCAACTACCATCCCTCTTGGATGTAAACATTACAGGAGCCTCCCAAGGTGAGACACTCCGCCGGATCAAATCCTTGGATAATAAATCATCCAACTAGTTCTTCAATTCTTCTTGGAATGGTCGTGACAATCGGTAAGAAGACATAGATATAGCTTGGGTACCAGGTTTAAGATCGATACGAAACTCCACATCCCGCAATAGTTGCATACCCGGCAACTCATCAGGGAATACATCTGGGTAGTCTCGTACCACTGGAATAGAATCAATTAACTGTGCGGCACTCGGTGTGTCAGCAAGAGCCCATAGTAACCCTATTTTGACTGATCGTTGCCCAGGAAATAAGCTAGCAAGGACAAATAGAGAGTGTGGAGGAGAAGCTCCCTGAAAGATCAACTCCTCTCTAGATGGGGCCTGAAGTGAGATGGTCTTCCAAAAACATGATATCACGACGTGATAGCAGTGTAGCAAATCCATGCCAAGAATAATATCAAATGGCTTTAGTGGAATGACCATTAGATTAGCCACAAAATCTTCATCATATACAGATACCACACAACCAGGACAGACTATGGAAGACGAAATTAGACCACCAGGAGAAGTAGCAACCATTAACTGTCCAATTTCTTGCCGAGATAAACTGGCTTTGTTTGCGAACTCTAGCGATACGAATGAATAAGTAGCTCCAGAATCAAAGAGAATTAGTGCATTATGAGAATCAACTAGAAGAGTACCTGTGACAACATCTGGTCGTCCCAAAGCACTAGTCAGCATGGCTTAGACCCCAGGTTGAGGCGGAGCAGAGGGAGGACCAACACTATGATGTGGTGGTGCAGATAGCTGAAACAGAGAAGATGGTGGAGGAATCTGAGTGGAAGCAAGTGGAACAGCTTGCCATACATAACCAGGAGGCGATGCCCAAGCTGGTGGAACCTGTGGAGTAGTAGGAGCAGATGCTAGCATATGAACAGATCCTCGAGATGAAGTAACTGGTGTAGAAGGCATTGACTCCCACTTGATTATACAATCAAGGTTCTTACGACACACATTCCCCTTATGACCCTGACGACCACAATGGTGACACTCCGCAGTCCAGGTGCACTCTGAAGCACGGTGTCCAACACCACTCTTGAAACAAATCAAACCCTGCCCTGGAATTGGACGCAAGGGTGGGGTCACTAAAGAAGAACGAGGCACTGGAGACTGCGATCCTGATTTCTTGAACTTTGTTGTCTGCTAAGGACGATGATTTCCCTTGTTCTTGAAAGAAGTACGCTGGGTAGACCCACTACCCCCACGATAGCCTTCCTTGTGGTTGCCACCTGTGCCACTAGAACCTCCTATGCGACCCTCCTCAGCGGCAGTTAGTCAAACTTCCAACTCCATTCCTCTAGCATGCTTAACCATTTACAAGTAATCATTCGCAGGCCTTGCACTCATCACCTCTCTATATCGAGAATTAAGTCCCCTAAAGAAGGCTATCGCCTTTGCCACCTATTCATGCTTCACATTGTCAACAAACATAACCATCTTGCTGAACTCAGCCTCATACTCATCTATAGATAGCTTCCCTTGCTTAATGGTCTTCAGTTTTTCTGACATTTCATCCTTGAATGTTTCTGGATAATACTTGTTAGTGAATTGTTGCAAAAAACATCCCAGGTGGGTTCACCAGGATAAGCGGCATGGACTCCTGACCACCAATCATCAGGAAGGCCTTTAAGGTTCAATACCACAAAGAGGACTGTCTTGTGCGATGGTAACTCCATAGATGACATATACTTCTCCATGGTACTCAACCAAGATGCTACATCCATTGGTGTTCCAGTCCCATGAAAGTCTCTTGCCTTCAGTTCTAACCAGTTTTTCAAAGTCGTCCCTTGACCATCATGTCCACCATCATTACCAGATTGGCTTTCACCTCCTCCACTATGTTGACTTTGATCAACCTCTAGATCTAATCCACCGGAATGGTTATTTTGGCCCCCCTAACCATGAGGATTGCGACCATGAGCATGACCACGAGATCGACCCCTTCTCAACAGCATAACTATACACAACATTAACAATCATCAGCAAAGCATTCATTTACTTAGGACACAATAACCATCAATACCAAATAATAACAATTAAGAGTAAATGCAATGCATGGCCCAACCCAACCTACTATGCACCAGTGTGTCAAATTTTAAGTTGTTTATTAAAATACTTTTTATACCAGAGACCTAAAGCCCGCTCTGATACCAACTATAACACCCCAAAGCCAATAAGCTCTTGGAGTGTTACCACATTCAATACACAAAGGAAACAACTAAGATATTTTAGGAAAATTCGACAGAGTTTCCTCTGTTTTTAGGACATCCACAACAAGAACTAATATATCACAGGAGCACAAGGGTAAATCTCAAGAAAAGATTAACGGATGATTCACAATAAACAAAATCTCTGAGTCCACAACTATAAAGAAAATACCAACCACACGCTATAATAGTAAGGTCCATAGAATAAACAATTGGCCAACACAAACTAATAACCAAATTTCCATACTCCAAGCAATGTTTATGACATAGTTTAACCCCTAACTCTCAAAAATGTTTCAAAAGTGTAGTCGTAGTGTGAAGTAGGTGGAAGTACTACTCCCATATTCCGCATGCATGACGTCTTTAATGCTTACCTAAAAACGTTGAAGCAACAAGGGTGAGTATAAAATACCCAACAAGTACATAGCAAAATAATAGGCAAGGCATAAAAAACGACACCAACGATTATTCTATAACACAAGTCAAAGTGCAATGAATACCCTGTATGTATATATGCTCTTTGTCTTTTCTCTTCTTTTGCGTATACCGGTATCGCTCGAGTGGACACCCGCCAGCATCCACCTGCTCCAACGTGTAGAGGCTGCCGACAATGTGAGACTCGTCCCAACAACAACGGTCTCAAAGTGTCTACCTCAGTAGAACACAACACTGTACTTTTTCTTTAAGATGCTATGCAAGAATGAAAGTGCAACTCAAAACTTCGCTAAACTGTATACTTTGCTTTATCCTTTTCATATCCATACATATATCCAATATCAAATAGCTTGACATAAAAAAGTGCTAGAAAATGAAAGTCGAGTAAAGGAAATCATGCAATGTATTATCCCGAAAGCACTTGCCTCAAGCGCGGGGCACAAACTGTAAACTGTAAGACTCCGTACCAGAAGGGCCAGGACCTGCTGTCGAAACAATTGTCGCACCACTAGTAGAAAACAAGACACTAGTCCCGGTTTGTAAGAGGCTTTAGTCTCGGATTGCAATCCGGGACTAACGTATCGGGACTAAAGGTTAGGCCTTTAGGCCCAGTTCTGTTATAAACCGGGACTAGATTGTCTCGACGTGGCCCCGCTGCGCGCGCTGGGCTGGAGGATCTTTAGTCCCGGTTCGTAACACGAACCGGGACTAAAGTTCTTCTACTGTGGCAGCGTTTTGCACCAAACTGCTGCCGCGGCAGGAGGTAGGGTTTTTAGGGTTTTAGAATTTTCTTTTTTTGTGTTTGATTATTTTTCATTTTGTGTTTTCATATACATATTATTCTACGCTAATACATCTGTATAAATTGGGAAGAACTCAAGCTTGAGGGGAGAAATTTGAGAGAGATGCTTGTGTGAGCTTGAAATGGCTCGGGCTGGGAAGGGGAAGAAGATATAGTCAGGGACTTTAGTCTCGGTTTGAGAAACAAACCGGGGCCAAAGTTCCACGCATCTGCTCTTTTCCAGCGCCAGACCCTTTAGCCCTGGTTTGTTAAACGAACCGGGACAAAAGGTCCCCAACGAACTGGGGCCAATGTCTTCTGGAGCCCGCGGCCGCTTCTAGCCGTTAGGACCAGGGCATTAGTCCCGGTTTGTGCCAAAATCGGGACTAATGCTCTGAACCAAAGGTCCGTTTTCCACTAATGCACTTAGTTCACATCAACACTTCAATAGCATACATACAAATATAACATCTCTCCTATGCGCAGTCAATACCAAAAGCGATGTTAGTTAAACATTTTTAAAGAAAGTCCACAAAGGCTAAACATACCGCTGGTCAAAAAGGTAATAATATCTACCTGGCATTTTTTTCTTAGATACCGTCATTAAAAAGTGTTAGGAATAAGCACTCCGGCTCTCCGGAACCGGCACGCCGGAATCGTATACGAGTAGAATACATACATGCTTCCGAGTACTTGTGTAGGTAGAACACGGTGATAGTCCTCTAGTCGGTTTGGTCCTGGAGTACTAGTTGGACTCGGATAGTGTTAGGCCTAGTATATATACACATGTAATAGCTAGGCTGTAACACATAGTGACTTGAATCAATCCAAGAGAACACCAGGCTCGATATGGGCCTGTGGCCATCATATTGATTTTTGCGTACGTGAGTTGTGGAAACGAGCTAGCTGATCAAATGCAACGATCAGGCTGGTTTGGCTCCTGTACGTGAGCGTCTTATCGATTGTTCTAGTTCTGCGCGTCTCGCCGGAGTTGATCGAGTGATCTTGCCGCTATCGCGCCGTCTGTTGTCGGAAAGTACTCGACGAACGACATCGCATATCGGGCCAATTTCCATTAATTGGTATCAGAGCCAAGGTCATCGTCCGTGATCTGCTAAAAGTACTAGGAGGTCATGGCGATGGTGAAGTTTGGCGAGAGCTCGACATCGGCACCTGTGACAGAGACGGTGGGGGCGGCTTTGTATCCGCACCTCGATCGCAAGGACTACGGGCTATGGGCACTCAACAAGGAGGTGGCCAAGGAGGCTCAGGAGGTTTGGGAGTCCGTCGATCCAGGAGGCGACGAGTACGTTAAGGGAGGCGCGAAGTACTAGAAGGATCGCCAAGCGTTAACGGCGCTCTACTCCGTCGTGCCGAAGGACGTGATGCAGCACCTCGTCGGAAAGAAATCGGCGAAGGATGCATGGGAGACGATCAAGATCTTGCACCAAGGTCATGCCCGCGTGAAGGAAGCGCATCTTCAAACTTTGACAAAAAGATATGAAGATCTAAAGATGGAGGAGAGCGAGATGGTTGATCAGTTTGCCGCCCGTTTCGTTACCCTTGTCAACACAATCAGGGGATATGTCAAGAAATTGGATGAGATCAAGAACGTCAGAAGGTTCCTGCGTGCGGTGCCGGCGCGCTACATGCAGATCGTTACATCGATCGAACAATGTCTCGACCTTAATACATTGACGGTTGAGGATCTCGTCGAAAGATTCAAGGCACACGATGAGAGAATCCGGATCAGCTTCGGTGATCCAGAACAGGTTGAGCACCTGATGCTCACAAAGCAGAAGTGGATGACTCTTTCAAAAGAAAAGCAAGGAGGCTCCACGAGTGGCAAGGAGAAACAACGCCCAGCGAAAAAGTATATCGCGGGGCAGGAGGACGAAGATGACGCCCCGCCGCGGAGGAAGTTTGACATAAAGAAAGTAAGGTGTCATAACTGCGGCGAGCTTGGTCACTTCAAGGCTGATTGCCGGAAAGCACCAAAGGAAAAGGAGAGGGCTCTCATCGCCTAGGAAGGAGATGCTGGACCGATGATGCTGATGCTCGAAGTAATTGAGTTGAAGGATGAGGAGGATCCTCCATCACCGGCTACGGAGATTGTGGTGCAAGTGGATCACGATCTACCGTGTGTGCATCATGAGGAACAGAGTGCCCCGTTCCCATGTGAAGCCTCGGAACTTTTTCATGGTGATCTATGTGTGGGAATCTCACCCGCAACTCCGTCCGGCAATAAGTTCTTCATGCTTGTGGTGGATGATCATAGTAAATACATGTGGATTGTGTTGCTGAAAAGTAAGGATCAAGCTCAACAAGCATTCGAGAAGATCAAGGAAGCCGAAGAGTTCAAGGTGGAGGCAAACATAAGAGCCCTACGCATTGATGAGGGGGGTGAGCTGCATCAAACTGTGTTGACCATGTCACAGAGCATGATGAAGAGTAAAGGCTTGCTAGGAAAATTCTAAGGTGAGGTAGTCAATACGGCTATGTATTTGTGTCAACACCCGGATTTTTCAATCCTAGATGCCTGTTATGCCATACATCGCAATCCCAGGATTACCAATTTTGCGAGACATAACAGAATTGGATACCATAGTACTTCATCCATTACAACGATACATAAGTTCTTACACAAATAGGGATCTCATGATCCAGTCCTTAATACAACATCAAGCAGCGGAATACGTAATAATAACGGTAGCGTAGGCGAGGCTCCATCTTCGGGGTCACAGGCAATGCTGACGATGGGAGATGATCCTAGTTGTCGTAACCTTCCTGGGGTCCATCCTCCAGGTACTCCTCTTCATAGTCTGGCCATGGGAATAGCCAGGGACAAAGCCATGAGTACTCTTTCGGTACTCGCAAACTAATACTAACAAGTAAAGGGGGTTCTTGAATAATAGGACACTAGGCTCTAGGGTTGTTTTGCAAAAGCCAGATTTATCTCTACTAAGTTCCAAAGCTGGTCACAACTCTATAATTCCTAAGTGGGATCTTGTATTTCCGGTCACAACTCTGTTGTGGTCAAGTCAAAGTCTCAAGTCGTTTCACAAGTCATTTTGAAAAGTCTGACGGGGGAACAGTATGGCCACTCCAACTGTCCATAACCGCGGACGCGGCTATTCGAATAGTTTGACACTCTGCAGAGATTGTACACTTTCACCACAACATTCGATACATTCGTCAGGAACAAATCCTGAATTCACCATACTCAGTATGCGGATAATCAATCCTAACCTTTCAATTACACTCCCTAGTATAAGCACCTCTCCTGTGAGTTTGGCCTCCCAACCATGACCACTATCATCTTGGGTACTGCACAGGTGGACAATCTTCACAAGGTAGCCTCAGCTCAGACCTTGGCCGTGAGGGAACTAATACTAAGGTATATAAGTTTCCAGTCAAGCCCTATCGAATATTCGGGTATTGTGGTTGTACGATAAAATTGGAATGGTATCGCATCCAGACAACCATCAGTTTTATAAAGGGCTAAGGCTCATGCCTCAACATTTTTATCACCAGAATCATCAAGTGTTTGGAAACACATGTCCAAAACATTTCAATAGAATGATCCATCATTCCAAGGTTTTCGTAACCATTTTTCCACCAAGTATTCCCATCTAAAGTTGATCAAGTTTTATGCTTAGCACTAGCATCTACAGGTGGGGTAGTACTAATGGGGGGGTGGGGTGGTAACGAGTGGAGTTTCAACGAAGTCCAACCTTATATCCTAGGCTGATATCAAGGTTTCTCGCTTAGGCCAAATTTTATGCTCTTTATGCAACCTTCAGCACAACTGTCTAGTATCTACCAAACTCTTAGGTAGCCTCCAAGTAAGCTTTGATAAAGAAATAAAGTAGGAAGCTTGCCATAAAACTAGGATTGGTTTAGCAAGTGGGTATGGTCACATACGCTTAAGGCATATAGTAATCATATCACAAGCATGGGTTTGCGGCAACAATAGGGTATCTTGCAAGTGTTAGCTTGCACGATCACTAGTAGTATTAGGCTTGCATAGGTCAACTTGATTAGTAAGGCTTGCAATCAATGTAAATATAAGCTTGCATAGGTATAGTATCTTGCAAGTGTTAGCTTGCCTTGTGCAGAGCAGTGGTTGAAGTTCTCCTCGGCTTCCTCTTCGTAGTATCCTCCTTCCTCCTCGTATCCTTGGTCGGTACTAGCGTCTACGAATAAATACGATGTACACAATAACCAAACCATACTTAACTACTTACAATCATCACACACAAGGGTCCTATAGATGATATAGCATCATCTCTAACATTACAAGGTTAAGGATTGGTTTAAGTCTTTTTATTTTAGAAAAGTAATTTCTACTCATTGAAGAACTACTTAAGATTTAATATTCTCCAAACTAAACATGGGATCATGTTGACACATGTCATCACCACATATTGTAGTCCATGGGAAAGTGATTTAAAGTGGTGTCACAATTTAATAAGGTTTTACCCTTTTATTTTAATTAACTAAAGTGGCTAGAAATGCTTATGAAGCATTCTTTTATTGCTTGAAAAAAATTTCTGCAAGTAACCTATATATATTTTTATATATTCTGAAAGGTATGGTTGAATGTGATTTTTGAGAGTTGGAATCAACTCAAAAGCTTTTATGGTTTAAATTTGAAAAATGTTTGAATGCAGAAAAGCTTCTGCCTTGTTATTTTTGCTATGGGTGATCTACAGATCCAAATGACTTGAATCCAACGGGCTTGGATTAAGCATTCATAGACCTTTCCAACAAAATTGGTTTCATCTAATTTGGTGCACTGAATCGATCTGGGTTGATTTTTGAAGTTGGGTACAGAAGTGGGTTTGAAATTAAAAAGAAAAGGTTTAATTTGAATTGCTGGGCTGCGCGGGAAATTCTAACGGGCCGGCCTGCTAAGCGCAGTGCTCCCGCGGGCTGCTTAAGTGGGTGTCCCCACTCGTTAGTGACACGGGGCTGGGCGAAGCGGTATGGGGCAACGTGGTTCGTTCGATCTAGTTCTAATCCAACGGCTGAGGGTCATCGTCGACGCGAGACAGCTCCGGCGAGAATGAAACCTAGCGCGGCCAGTGAGGGGTGCTGGGGGCTCACCGGGGTACTGGCGAGGGTCGGCGAGGCGGGCGAACGACGAAGTCGACGATGACGATCCTCCTGGTACCGGTGGCTTCTCCTGGGGCGGCTCCAATCGCTGGCTCCTTTCTTCTCCGGCAGCGGCAGGCTCCAGTGAAATTCCGGCGAGGTGGTGCTCGCCTTGCTCTGAGAATGGTGTGGCACGATCAGTGGGGAGAGGGGAGTGAGATGGTGTGAAGAAATCGTGCGGGGGTGGCCTCTATTTATAGTCGAGCGAGGGGACTATCGGGGCGCAAGGTGAGCTCGTCGGGGGCGACGTTACAGGCAGCTAATGGCATGGGCAAGGGTAGGGGACGGTGCTGTGTCTCCTGGCGATGCTCAACGACATGGTCGCGAGGCATGGGGCGGTGTGGTTTGGTCTGGAACGGGCGGTGCTCTGCGCGGCAGGGGCGGCGTCTTCGACGGTGGGCGGTGGCTGTATGGCGCGGGGCGGTAAACGGGGATGTCTGGCGGTCTCCTGGGTCAGTGGTGATCGTGTGTGCGCGCGGTGGGGGCGGCGCGCGGTCTGTGGGTGATGGTCGAGGGTGGCGCTCTGGCGCACGCTCGGCATGGTCTGGGCGTGCCTTGTGCGCGTGGTCCAGGGCTTGGCAACGCTCGCGGCTGGGACATGCAGTGGCGATGGACGGTGGGCTGCCTCCCAGACATGCTGGCTAGGCTTGCTGCTGCTCCTAGCTTGCTGTCCACATTGGGGTGACATGGGGTTGCTCGGCTGTTCACCATTAATGGAAATGGCAAGCTCACAGGGGTGCTAGTGTTGGTCTAACCTTTCTAGATGATCTACTGGATTGTGTGAGAGCTAACTAGGGAACAAGTTAGGCTCAAAACACTGCACACTATAGTGTTTGTGGTTTTGTTTGATTTGTGTCTGCAACCTGTTTGATGAAATGGCCGCATGAAATCAAGTTTTGAATTTTGAAATGATTTTTGGTGGGTTTGCTATATTGGTTCTGGTGAGTCTGCAGATGCTTGGGTTTTGAAAGTTGAGCTTGTTTGAGTGGTTTTTGAAAAAGTGGGATCTTCCCATATGAAGAAGATTCAATTTTGAGTTGTCATTTAAACTATGCATTTGAAAGTTTCTGGATGATCACAAAGTGGGCCTTGATACTTTGTTATGAGTACATTCAAGGGGTGCAAAGATCCAGAAAAGTTTCTGTTAGGTTTTGAAAGTTTGAGACAGCCAAAGTAGGCATGGGAGTTAAATTGGTCAAAATGACCATTCACTTAATATATTTGTTTTGACTTACTTGTGTGTAGGAAAAGTGTGGGGAATGTTTTAGATGATGTTATTTTCACCTAAGAAACATTTTACAAGCAATGGATCACACAAACAAGGTGGTTTTTTAAAGAAATTCAAAATCCATGCATACACATATACATGCATTCATGAATTGATTTAGAAAAGTTTTTGTTAACCCTAAACTTTAGGATTAGTGTTTTGATGATCTAAGTTTGATATTTTTGGGATGTTACAAACCTTCCCCCCTTAAACAAAATCTCGTCCCGAGATTTGAAAAAGGACGAAAAGATTACCTAGGATTTGAAGAGATCTGGAAACTCTGTCCTGATGTGATCTTCGCGTTCCCAGGTAGCTTCCTCTTCTGTGTGGTTTCTCCACTGAATCTTGAGAAACTTGATGCTTCGGGTTCTGGTAGTTCGAAAGGCTTCCTCCAATTAACGGATGGGTACTTCGGGATAGGTCAGGTCATCATTGATCTCTATGGTCCTATGATCGATATTCTTGAACACTTCGGTCTTCTCGGGGACTTCGAGACATTTGCGAAGTAACGAGATATGGAACACATTGTGCACAGCTAACATCTCTTCTAGTAGCTCCAGTTGATACGATACTTCTCCTCGACGGTTCAAAATTTTGAAAGGTCCGATATATCTGGGGGCTAACTTTCCTTTGAGTTGGAAACGCTGCATTCCCTTCAATGGCGACACTTTCAGATAAACAAAATCTCCAATGTTGAAGGCGAGGTCTCGACGTCTCTTGTCGGCGTAACTCTTTTGTCGGGATTGGGCTGTCTTGAGGTGCTCGCGAATCTTGTGAACCTTCTCTTCTGCTTCTCGTAGGATGTCGGGTCCGAAAATTTGACTCTCTCCTACTTCCGACCAGTTCAAAGGGGTGCGGCACTTTCTTCCGTACATGAATTCAAATGGGGCCATTTGCAAACTGGCTTGGTAACTATTGTTGTAGGAAAATTCTGCAAACGGCAGACAATCTTCCCACTTGGATCCATATTCTAGCACACATGCTCTAAGCATATCTTCGAGTATTTGGTTTACTCGCTCCGTTTGTCCATCGGTCTGAGGGTGATACGCGGTACTGAAATCTAGGCGGGTTCCAAAACCTTCTCGGACCTTCTTCTAGAATCTCGAGGTAAACTGAGTTCCTCCATCCGATACGATATTCTTGGGGACTCCGTGCAAACTAACGATCCTAGCGATGTATAACTCCGCTAGCTTCGAACTCTGATAGGTGGTTTTGACGGGCAAGAAATGAGCGACTTTGGACAATTTGTCCACTATGACACAAATAGAGTCATTTCCCCTACTAGAAGTAGGTAGTCCAGTGATAAAGTCCATTCCTACAGAATCCCATTTCCATTCCGGAATTCGCAAAGGTTGCAACAATCCAGCGGGTCTTTGATGTCCTGCCTTGACTCGCTGACATATATCACACTTGGCGATATAGCTTCCGATTTCTCTCTTCATCTGATGCCACCAAAATTGCTCTTTCAAATCTTGATACATCTTAGTTCCTCCGGGATGGATAGAATAAAGAGTATCATGAGCCTCCTTCAAGATAACTTCTTTTAACTCAGAATCTGCTGGTACACAAAGGCCTCCTTTGTACCACAAAACTCCTTCTTCGTCCTCGGTGAATCCGGGTACTTTGCCTGTACCGATACGACGTTTGATTCCGTCGATACTAGCATTTCCTTTCTCCGCCTCCGTAATCTGACTGATCAAAGTGGGCTGAAGTTCTATGCTAGCCAAAAATCCTTCACTTACTAATTCTATTCGAAAATCTTCCATCTCTTTGTGCAAACTTGGTTGCTCCTTCAAAATCATGGAGTTCAAGCAGCACGACAATCTGCTAAGGGCATCGGCTACTACGTTGGCTTTTCCAGGGTGATAGTGAATGTCCAGGTCGTAATCCTTGATTAGCTCAATCCATCTTCTCTGCCTCATATTCAGCTCCTTCTGAGTGAATATATACTTTAGGCTCTTGTGATCCGAATAAATCTCACAACGGTTTCCCATAAGGTAATGTCTCCATGTCTTTAGGGCTAGAACTACGGCTGCGAGTTCGAGGTCATGGGTTGGGTAATTTTGTTCATGTTGCTTCAATTGTCGCGATAGATAGGATATAACTTTGCCTTCTTGCATTAGCACACATCCGAGACCAATCTTGGATGCGTCACAATACACATCGAAGGGCTTCGTGATATCCGGCATGATCAAGATTGGGGCTAAAATCAATCTCCTTTTGAGTTCTTGAAAACTCGCTTCACACTTGTCTGTCCATTCAAACTTCTTGTCCTTCTTCAGCAATTGGGTCATGGGTCGGGCGATACTAGAGAATCCTTCTACGAATTTGCGGTAATATCCCGCCAATCCGAGAAAAGCACGAACTTGGGTTTGAGTGGTTGGGGCTTGCCAATCTTCCACATCTTTCACTTTGGCAGGGTCAACGGCAATTCCTCCGGCTGATACAATGTGACCGAGGAATCCTACTTCCTGTAACCATAATTCACATTTGCTAAATTTTGCATACAGCTGATGCTCTCTAAGGGTTCCAAGAATGGTCCTTAGGTGTAGCTCATGTTCTTCTTCTGATTTGGAATAAATCAGAATGTCATCGATGAAAACAACGACAAACTTATCCAGGAAGTCCATAAAAATCTTATTCATGAGGTTCATGAAATAAGCGGGGGTTGTTTTGCAAAAGCCAGATTTATCTCTACTAAGTTCCAAAGCTGGTCACAACTCTATAATTCCTAAGTGGGATCTTGTATTTCCGGTCACAACTCTGTTGTGGTCAAGTCAAAGTCTCAAGTCGTTTCACAAGTCATTTTGAAAAGTCTGACGGGGGAACAGTATGGCCACTCCAACTGTCCATAACCGCGGACGCGGCTATTCGAATAGTTTGACACTCTGCAGAGATTGTACACTTTCACCACAACATTCGATAATCCTTCAGGAACAAATCCTGAATTCACCATACTCAGTATGCGGATAATCAATCCTAACCTTTCAATTACACTCCCTAGTATAAGCACCTCTCCTGTGAGTTTGGCCTCCCAACCATGACCACTGTCATCTTGGGTACTGCACAGGTGGACAATCTTCACAAGGTAGCCTCAGCTCAGACCTTGGCCGTGAGGGAACTAATACTAAGTTATATAAGTTTCCAGTCAAGCCCTACCCAATATTCGGGTATTGTGGTTGTACGATAAAATTGGAATGGTATCGCATCCAGACAACCATCAGTTTTATAAAGGGCTAAGGCTCATGCCTCAACATTTTTATCACCAGAATCATCAAGTGTTTGGAAACACATGTCCAAAACATTTCAATAGAATGATCCATCATTCCAAGGTTTTCGTAACCATTTTTCCACCAAGTATTCCCATCTAAAGTTGATCAAGTTTTATGCTTAGCACTAGCATCTACAGGTGGGGTAGTACTAATGGGGGGGGGTGGTAACGAGTGGAGTTTCAACGAAGTCCAACCTTATATCCTAGGCTGATATCAAGGTTTCTCGCTTAGGCCAAATTTTATGCTCTTTATGCAACCTTCAGCACAACTGTCTAGTATCTACCAAACTCTTAGGTAGCCTCCAAGTAAGCTTTGATAAAGAAATAAAGTAGGAAGCTTGCCATAAAACTAGGATTGGTTTAGCAAGTGGGTATGGTCACATACGCTTAAGGCATATAGTAATCATATCACAAGCATGGGTTTGCGGCAACAATAGGGTATCTTGCAAGTGTTAGCTTGCACGATCACTAGTAGTATTAGGCTTGCATAGGTCAACTTGATTAGTAAGGCTTGCAATCAATGTCAATATAAGCTTGCATAGGTATAGTATCTTGCAAGTGTTAGCTTGCCTTGTGCAGAGCAGTGGTTGAAGTTCTCCTCGGCTTCCTCTTCGTAGTATCCTCCTTCCTCCTCGTATCCTTGGTCGGTACTAGCGTCTGTTGGAGATATGCCCTAGAGGCAATAATAAATGTAGTTATTATTATATCTTTGTGTTTATGATAAATGTTTACATTCATGCTATAATAGTATTAACAAGGAAACCATTAATACTTGTGTGATTTGTAAACTTAATTTGAAGTCCCTAGTATAGCCTCTATACTTCACTAGCTTGTTGGTTGATTAATGATTGTGGTTTCCCTATCATGAACATTGAGATGTTATCAACAACAAGATCATATCGTTAGGAGAATGATATGGTGGACATACTCCTATAGATAAGCGTAGCATAAAGATCAAAGTCATTTCAATAGTTCAATTGCTATATGCTTTCTGATACATAGTAACCTAATTCCTTCGACCATGAGATCATGCATATCACCTTTACTGGATGGATGCTTTGATGACATCAAACACCACACCATAACTGGGTGGCTATAAAGGTGGCATTAAGTGTTCGGAAAGTATTGGTTGAAACACATGGATCAAGAGTGGGATTTGTCCATCCACATGACGGATAGATATACTCTGGGCCCTCTCGGTGGAATGTCATCCAATTAGCTTGCAAGCATGTGACTTGGTCACAAGGGATCACATATCACGGGAACGAGAAAAGAGTACTTATCAGTAACGAGGTTGAACTAGGTATGCAGAGATACCGACGATCATAACCTCGGATAAGTAACATATCGTGAGACAAAGGGAAATTGGTATCGTATGTAAGTGGTTCATTCGATCGCAAAGTAATCGTAGAAATATGTGGGAGCCATATGAATTTCCAGATTCCTCTATTGGTTATTGTTCGGAGAAGTGTCTCGATCATGTCCGCATAATTCACGAACCGTAGGGAGACACACTTAAGGATTCGACGTTGTTTGAGTAGTTATGGTATTATGAGAAAGAGACCGAATGTTGTTCGGAGTCTCGGATGGGATCCGGGATATCACGAGGTGATCCGGAATGGTCCGGAGAATAAGATTCATATAAGGAAAGTCCCGTTTCGGAGTTCGGGAATGATTCCGGTGTTTTCATCGGGAATGTTCTAGAAGGTTCCGGATTGTCCGGCACTCCGGGGGGAGGGTACATGAGTGTGTCATTGAATGATTGCATCATGTACTAAGTGTTCTTGCTGTTCCAAAAACATGAAAGTCAAATTGCCAGTTTGAAAGTCAAACGGCTAAAACAGGAAACTGTGGGAAACAGGAAACTGTGGGAAACAAGCAAGAGGAGTTGGAACCAACTTGGAGGAGGAGTCCCACTCCTCCAAGCCGGCGCCCAGCCCAAGGCCGACTTGGGGAGGGACTCCCCTCCCCTGGCCGCGCCTCCCCACCCATAAAAGGAGGGGCAGGGCTCCCCTCCTAGAACACACAAGTTCCTATCTTCTACCTCCGGTTTAGAGCCGTTTTGGTTTAGAGCTTCTAATTGCTTTAGCCAGCGGTTTAGAGCCTTCTAATTGGTTTAGAGCCTTCTAATTGGTGTGTCTAATTACTAGACCACTAATAGCCTCTCTCATAAGCTCCACCATACTCGCACCGGCTTAAGGCGAAGCCCTGCGGGATTTCCCCTCTACTTCCGGTACCACGCCGTTGTGCTGCCGGAATCGCGAGGAGAGTGCTACAACCTCCGCTGCCTGCTGGAACAAGGGAGAGGAAGGTCTTCGTCGAGTACCGAACGTGTGACCGACTGCGGGAGCGCTGCCGGAATGTGGCGCCGGAAGGATCGTCTACACGATCTTGAGATCGGAAAGAGTACGACTACATCACCCACGAGAATTCGCTCTCGTTAAACGCTTTGGAATCTTCGAGGGTAAGTTATACCATCGACTCGTTGCTACAATCTAGTAGATAGATCTTGGCTTGTTTGTTTGTATGCGATAGAAAATTTTTGTTTTCCATGCTACGAACCCCTACAGTGGTATCAGAGCCGTGTCTATATGTAGATCTGTTGCACGAGTAGAACACAATGGTCATTGTGGGCGTTGATGCTTTTATTGTCGATTACTTCTTGTGTACTTTGCATCTTGCGGTATGTTGGGATGAAGCGGCCCGGGCTAACCTTACATGACATCATTCATGAGACTTGCTCCACGCTTGACATGCAACTTGTATTGCATAAGTGGCTTTGCGGGTGCCTGTTTCTCCTAGCATAGTTAAGATCCAATTTACAACGGGTGATCAACAATGCTAGTATCAATGTTGTGGTTCTTGTTCGTAAGTTAGAACGACACTTATTGAAAGCCCCAAACCACGTAAAATATGCAAAGAAAGTAGAGGCGTCTAACTTTGTTTTGCAGGGGTGTGCAGTGATGTGATATGGCCATGATTGTGATTATATTTGATGTATGCAATGTTCCTTATTGTAAGTCGGCAACCGGCAGGAGCCATATGGTTGTCTTTAATTTATGTTAAGACCCGCGTGTCTATTCAAAGTAGTTGTAATAGTTGAAGCCGGTGGACGACAACCATGGAGAAGCGTCATTGACCTTGATGCAATGCCGGTGATGATGGAGATCATGTTCGTGCTTGAAGATGGAGATCGGAAGCACAAAGAAGAAAGGCCATATCATATCACATATATATTGAATTGCATGTGATGTTAATCCTTTATGCATCTTGTTTTGCTTAGTAGACGACGGTAGCATTATAAGATGATCCCTCATGCACATCAATTTCAAATCATAAAGTGTTCACCCTTAGTTAGCACCGTTGCTAAAGCTTGTTGTTTCGAAGCACCACGTGATGATCGGGTGAGTTAGATTCTGCAAGTGTATACAACGTGAGCAAGCCAGATTTGCTCATGCAGAAACTAAGGTTTGATCTTGACGAGCCTAGCATGTACAGACATGGTCTCGGAACACGGATCACCGAAAGGTAAAGCATGAATCATATAGTAGATGTGATGAACATGTCGATTGTTCGCCATTGAAACTATGTCAACTCTCGTGATGATCGGTGTTGATATGGTGGATTTGGTTCGTGTGATCACTAAAACAATGTGAGGGATATTGTTTTGAGTGGGAGTTCACCTAGTTTAATTTTATTATTAATTTGAACTCAATTTGTCATAAACTTAGTCTAAACTATTGCAAATATGTTGTAGATCAATGGCAGCCCCTACCATCAATTTTAATGCGTTCCTAGAGAAAGAAAAGTTGAAAAACAATGGAAGCAACTTCGCGGATTGGTTCCGCAATTTGAGGATTGTCCTCACAGCTGGTAATTTGACCTATGTGCTAGATGCACCGCTGGGTGACCCACCTGCAGCTGATGCTCCCGATGAAGTAAAGAATGTTTACCTCGCTCGGAAGAATCAGTACTCCATAGTTCAGTGTGCTATCTTGTATGGTTTGGAATCGGAGCTTCAGAAAAGGTTTGAGGATTCAGACCCATATGATATTGTCGAAGATCTCAAATTGATTTTTGAGACTCATGCGGCAATTGAAAGCTATGAGGCTTCTGAAAAGTTCTTTAACTGCAAGATGGAAGAGGGCAGCTCCGTCAGTGAGCATGTGCTTAAAATGTCTGGGCACGCAAACAAACTTCAAAGCTTGGGTATAGTGATTCCTAATGCTTTGGGGATTTACCGTGTCCTCCAATCACTACCACCAAGTTACAAGAACTTTGTGATGAACTACAACATGCAGAACATGAACAAGACGTTGCCAGAACTCTTTGCCATGTTAAAATCTGCAGAAGTGGAGATCAAGAAAGAGCACCAAGTGTTGTTGGTCAATAAGACCACCAAATTCAAGAAAGGCAAGTCTAAGCAAAAGGGACACTTCAAGAAGGGTGGTAAGAAAGCTACCACGCCGACGAAGAAGACCAGGGCTGGACCTAAGCCTGATACTGAGTGCTTTTACTGCAAGGGAGAAGGTCACTGGAAGCGGAATTGCCCAAAGTACTTGGCGGATTTGAAGAACGGCAACATCAAGAAGAAAGGTATATCTGATATACATGTTATTGATGTGTATCTCACTAGTACTCGTAGTAGTGCCTGGGTATTTGATACTGGTTCGGTTTCTCATATTTGTAACTCGAAACAGGTGCTGCAGAATAAACGGAAGCTAGCGAAGAACGAGGTGACGATGCGCGTGGGAAACGGATCAAAGGTTGATGTGATCGCGGTCGGCACGCTACCCCTTCATCTACCATCGGGATTAGTTTTATACTTAAATAATTGTTATTTGGTGCCTGCGTTGAGCATGAACATTATATCAGGATCTTGTTTATTGCGAGACGGTTACTTGTTTAAATCCGAGAATAATGGTTGTTCTATTTATATGAGTAATATGTTTTATGCACATGCACCTTTGATAGATGGTCTATTCTTATTGAATCTCGATAGTGGAAATACACATATCAACAACATTTAAGCTAAATGTTTGAAATCAAGCGATAATTCGACCTATATGTGGCACTGTCGTCTTGGTCACATCGGAGTGAAACGTATGAAGAAACTCCATTCCGATGGACTTCTTGAATCACTTGATTTTGAATCACTTGAAAGATGCGAAGCATGTCTGATGGGTAAAATGACTAAGACTCCATTTTCTGGTATGATGGAGCGAGCTACGGACTTATTGGAAATCATACATACCGATGTGTGTGGTCCAATGAGTGTAGCATCGCGCGGTGGTTATCGTTATGTTCTTACCTTCACGGATTACTTGAGTAGATATGGGTATATCTATTTCATGAAACATAAGTCCGAAACTTTTGAGAAGTTTAAGGAGTTTCAAAGTGAGGTAGAGAATCAACGTAACAAGAAGATTAAATTTCTACGTTCTGATCGTGGAGGTGAATATCTAAGTTATGAGTTTGGCGAGCATTTGAAGAAATGCGGAATACTTTCACAATTGACACCGCCGGGAACACCACAGCGTAATGGTGTGTCCGAACGTCGTAATCGAACTCTCTTAGATATGGTTCGTTCTATGATGTCACTTACAGATTTACCGCTATCATTTTGGGGTTATGCATTAGAAACAGCCGCATTCACTTTAAATAGGGCACCGTCTAAATCCGTTGAAACGACACCGTATGAATTATGGTTTGGGAAGAAACCTAAATTATCGTTCCTTAAAGTTTGGGGATGCGAAGCCTATGTAAAGAAGTTACAGCCGGACAAGCTTGAACCCAAAGTGGAAAAATGCGTCTTCATAGGATACCCGAAGGAAACTATTGGGTATACCTTCTATCATAGATCCGAAGGCAAAACATTCGTTGCCAAGAATGGATCCTTTCTAGAGAAGGAATTTCTCTCGAAAGAAGTGACTGGAAGGAAAGTAGAACTCGACGAGGTTGTCGAACCTTCTCTCGAAATTGCGAGTAGCGCAGCACCGGAAGAAGTTCCTGTGGTGCCTGCACCAATAAGAGAGGAAGCTAATGATGGTGATCATGAAACTTCGGTTGAAGTTGCTACAGAGCCTCGGAGGTCAACGAGAACTCGTACCACTCCAGATTGGTATGATTCCGTTATGAATGTCATGGTGGTGGACAACACCGATGACCCCGAGACATATGTAGCATCCCAGTTGTCTAACACCTGTAATGCTACTTGTCCTAGTAATAAAAAGGGGCCACTTCCAATATATAATTGTTGCATCATCATCATATCCTGCTCATGTCATCATGCCACCTTGCATTTGAGCATCATATAAAACCCAAACCCCTTCTTGTTTGGTTCTTATCTCATGTGCATTATTAATTGTAGTTGCCTCTTGATATTGTATTTGGTTCTTGATAAATTGTTAAATGCCCAAGTTGATTTGGGGGCATATCTCTTAATAACTCCACCACCTTTCTTTCACCACCTTATAATTCCACCATCCAATTAATATGAGCTTGGCCTTTGCCCACCTTTTGGGAATGCAAGGAATAATGCCACATGATTTTGTGTTGTTTTCACAATATAGCTACATGGCAATTATTGTTTGCATGGGCCATGCAAGTGCCACCCTTTTCTTGACTTTTGAATGTCATTTGGTTTTGCTTGCATGGATCATCTCTCCTTTGTTTAAACCTTGTTTTGGGCTTGTAGTTTCTTCACCATATCATCTACCTCTATCCCCTATAGCTAAACCCTCATCACCATTCTCCATGCATACACATGTGCTCATGTGTGAGCATAAGTCTAAACCCCATCTTTCTCCCTACCTCTTTTATTTTGATCTTGCTTGTTCTTTGTATGCAGCATGCATGATTCAAAATCTCTAGCTCTATCTTTCCCTCTTGGCTTGATCCTGGCAAAAGCAACACCAAACCTATCTCTCTTCTCTCTTCTCTCCTCTCTTCTCCACCCTCTCTAAACCACCCCATCACACCTCTTTTAATCTTGTGTTGGTTCTTGTTAACCCTCACACTTCCCTCTAAGCTAACCAAACCCTCCCTCATTCCACCTAGCCCTAGCTGGCCACATGACCACCATGTTCCTATCTACCCCATCCTCACCATCAAGGGCACCCCCTCACCTAACCCTAGACCGAGCCGGCCCCTCTCCCTCTCACTTCTTCCCTCTCTTTTCTCTCCCTGCCCTACGGGCCCCCTCTACTCCTACCTGCCCTCGAGCTCCCCCTGGCCCACCTGCAGTCCCCTGGCCCCACCTGGCAGCCAGCCAGCCCGCGCACGCCCTGCCCTGGCCGCCCATGCACGTGAGGTGCAAAGCGCCTGCCCCTCCCCCACGCAAGTAACCACGCCGTCTACCTGCCCCCCCTCCGTTCTTATCCTCCCCTCCTCGCCTCTAGCATCCCCTAGATCTCCCTCAGGCCTCTCTTCCTCCCCTGCCTTCCTTCTTCCTTCCCCCAGCGAGCCACCTCTCCCCCATGCTCGCTAAACCCTAAGGGCGGCCCCCTCTGCCTCCCTTCGTCCCAGAGCACCCCGAGGCGAGCCAGGAGCGCCAGGAGCTGCGCCTGCTTCCTCTGCTTCGCCGTGACGCGCCAGAGCCGCTGGATCTCGCCGGAGGAGCCCCGCCGCCACCGTGCCCGCGAGCAGCAGGAGTGCCCCGACCCTCTGCTACCCCGACGATCGACGCGACCCCGAGCCCGCTAGCTGCACCGTACGGTCGCTGGTGAGCTCCCTTGCCCCCTAGACAACGTCTCCCTCCCCCTCTCGTCGTGCATCGCCGTCGCTTTCCGTCGAGCGCTCTGCGCGCGCGCCACGCGTCGTGTGCTGGCGACAGCAGCCGCTGCAGCAGTAGATCTGGCAATGTTCAGCGCCCTGCACACCGCGCTGTGGTCCTTCTCTGCGCTAGTGTCCTGAACCAATGTTGTAGGCCGTGGCTCCCTCTTCAATTTTCGTTTTGGGGCCATGTCGTTTTGTTAAGCGACGGCGTCGCCATCGTCGATCAAACGACGGCCGTTCGCAGTCGCCGGCAGAGCGCTGCGCCGCTGCCGTCCGACAGTTTTTGGCTTCTTGCGCTTAGACCCTCGAGTTTTCTCCCGCCTAAACCCGCACTCCCTCGGCCCCATACGTCTGTCTCTGTGCAGTTTTGCAAAAAGGTACCCGTTGTTTTGATCTAGCAACCCGCGGTCCCTCCAGCTGCGCCGCGTGGCACCCCCGGGCACGCCCGCTGTCACGTGGGCCTGCGAGGTCGATGGCCCCACCTGTCGGCCTCTAGGTCTAGCTCAACCCGCGGTGCAAAAACGTCGTCTGCGCGTGTGTCTGTCCAGTCAGCGCCGGTCCCCCTGGGCAGTGACTGTGGCTAGCTTAGCTTAGGTACGAAAAGTATTTTCTGCATGTCTGTTTAAATTCAAACATTTGCAAAATTAATTCAAATTCAAATTTAATTCAGTTTTAAATAACTTTTCAATTGTAAATCCAAATTTAGCAAATGATATATGTTTTGAGATCAGAAAAATGTGAGGATTTCAAATATGCTACTTAAATTACCTTTTGGACTTTTAAAATTCCAAGTTGAATTAAATTACCACAAATGCCACTAGAATTTAAATAATTAATAACTTTTGATTTATAATTCCAAATTGAACAAATGATATGTCTAAAATGATCAGCTCGACGAGACCTTTCTGTTTATGCTATCCATGACTTCAATTGCAGCATGCATCATATAAATATATTGTAAACAGCAATTGTTATGACAACAAAAATGTGATCCAAAAACCCTATCAGAATGTTATTACTTGTCTTCCACACCTCACCATGCCATGCTACCTTATTGCCATGTAAATTGTGCATCATTCATCATGGCATGATTGTTTGCTTGACGCATCTTATTCATATGCTTGTGCTCTATATTCATGTTGGCCTTGTTTGTTTTGTTTTCTCGGATAGACACTGAGCAGGGGTTATATCAAGAGAACCAGGAGCACTACCCAGATCCGTCCCTCGCTTCAACTGAGTTGCCAGGCAAGCACTTCCACATGCTTGCATACATACAGTACCTATTGCCTCTATCTTATTCTTGCATCATTGAGTCGCGATTGCATTAAATTGAATCCCAAGTATGCATAGCCTTTACTTTTAAACTCCACCAAGCCTGTTCCCTCCATCCCACGAGCCATTACCACAGGAGTTGTTTGAGCCATGCGAGTCGTAGAACAGCATGTGTAGGGTTTGTGAGAGTCTGATGGATAACGAGGTACCTAAACAACTTAACCTGAGTAGTAATGGGATAACTAATGAAAGTGGCATCGGTGAGCAATATCTGCTATTTGGTTTTTCTTGCTCACTTGTGTCCCGTGAGACCCCGAGTACTTGATTCCTGTTCCAAGATTTATCGCGCTATCCACATCCGGGAGGTATATGGGACCCCCCTGAGCCAGAGCTTGATTCCGTCTTATTTCTCGGGGCCACAACTAGTTTGAGGTTTTGTTTACTATCCTGTACCATGCCATGTTTTACTGCTTTATTTACGATTGTGTGAGGAGCACGCTGTACTGTTTTGGAAGCGGAGTGTTTTCGCGGTATCGACAGTCCCCGTTTGGGGATCTGCTGTCGCTTACAGCCATTGTCGCAAACCTTGAGTCCGTCTCGGAGCTTGCTTACTTCGTTGCGGGTGTACTCCAAGGGGTGGCCCCCTGAAATAATTCTGAATCCTGTGATTGCTTTGTCGTGAAGGCCTCGTTGGGTTTTGATTTGGTTTTTCCGAGGTTGATCGAGTGTGTGTTGCTATTTGTGCACCCCTGCAGGGTAAAACTTTCTGAAAGCCGTGTCCGCGGTTATGGACGACTTGGAGCACAGTTTCTCGATCATAGACAAGCATAACTAAAGTACCGCTTTAATCTGACTAAGTAAATGACTAGTAAATAGTGCAATACTCATGGAATGGTTAATAAAATTGCCAACGGATGGGGGTTGTTCGTCCGCTTCCTCATTGGTAAGCGGGGAGGAGGATGGATCTGGTGATATTACTGTTATAACTGCTGTCATTAATTCATGGACATCCGCCTATATTTGGTTAGGCGGATGGTTAGCGTTGATCTGTAGAACTGCTAGGGTTTATCTTTCGCTGCAATTGCGTCACCCCAGGTTGTGTCCCCTTTAGAGGCATTAAGACTTGCTGAGTACCCTTAGGGTCTCACACGATAAATTATTGGTTCAGATGAACAGGTACCCTCGCAGGACAGATACTGGGTGGAAGAGGCTGATGATGCGGGCAACGATCGTTCGGTGTAGAGATTCCGAGAACGGGGATCCGTGAGATCTGTGGTTGGGATGTGCTTATTTCCATGGCATCTTATGCCGATTTGCTTCTTATCCGTACTCGGACTTGTTTTGCCGCTTCCGCTTGATACTCTGATGTGTGTTGTATGAGGAGTTATCCTAAACTATAGATTTATTCAGGATATTTGAATCTTGCCGTATGGCGTTGCTATATTTCCTTTCTTTTTAGATGGAATGGCTCTGATGTACTTTTGTATGGTGGCTTGCATACATACTCACTTGTGTATGTAGTTGATCCCTTCGCCTGCCGATTACGCCGCCCGTGCAGGTCCCGATGAATTGGAAGTGGTTGGGACGGCCGAAAGGTCTACCCGTGAGTGGCTTTTGGGGCCCCACCGTACTATTTCAACCACTACCGTTCATCCAGGCTTGTAGCTAGGAGCGTAATTCACCGAGGTAGTTACAATTGGTATCAGAGCCATCCCGACCTTCAGGGATTCAGCCAAACGGTCGTTGTCAGTCTAGCAAATATTTTGGTAGTTATGTATATTAGGGAAAAACAAAACGCGAGAGTAGGACTGCTTCCACTTTTCTTCTTACCCTCCCACCCACCCTTTTCTGGTAAGGAAGTGCAACGTTTTCAATCCTCTTCTCAAAGTTCAAACTAGGATTCACGTGTTCTGGGTTTCCGTAGTACCATAGGTTGTGTGTGTGTGTGTGTGCGTGTGCTTAATCCTTTGTCTATCTGTTGCATCCAAGTTGTTATCTTATCTGCCTTTGGTTATCAACTGTTGGTACATTCCATACCGACAGGCTTATGCAAACCGACGCAATCTATCTTCATCTTGGTATCCGACGCTATCTTGTTTGGGATGTTCGTTCCGTAGTTACCAATCTTTAGGTTTCGTCGTAAGAAGAAGGGGTTAGGATATGTGTTCCACTTGTTCATGTGCGGAGTAATGATTTGAGTGCGGGATGGAGTCGCGACCATACCACTACTTTTATCATTCGCTTTTGTATATTGAATCGGTAGAGTCACTAATCTTGATTCGTTAAGTAAATTTTGCGCATCTATTGGTATTTTAATGCCGAAATTTGTGGAAAATTTTTCTTTGATATATTTGTGTACCACACTCCTTTTCAGTCGTGTGCGATATGCTTAATATCTTTTAGGTGCTTTGAACTTTGTTGATATTTTAATATCATCTCAGTAAATTGTATCCTTTAATCTTGGTTAATTCCATCTTGGTACTATTTTGGATTATTATCATTCTCCATTATAGTACTGACTTGTGTTTTATATCAATCTCAGGATGGCTCCACCACGCCGTTCAGATGAGGACATACCACCAGAACTTGGGGCCGCATTGTCAAACATAGCTAATGCCTTGGCAGCGATGCAGCAGAACCAGCAGCGCTTGGAAGAAAGCGTCAGGAGAAATGAGTTTGCTCCACTCCCTCCACCTCCCAAGCGGGGCGACATCAAGAGCTTCCTGAAATTCAACCCTCGCTAGTTTGATGTTTCAGATCGCCCACTGGATGCGGATGATTGGTTACGTGAGACGTCAAGGCTTCTTGAGACTGCTGATGTTCCTGAACAGGAGTGGGTAAAGTGTGCTACTCACCTGCTGAAGGGGGATGCAGCTCTTTGGTGGGAGAATTACTTGAAGGCAAGCTGCATTGGTTTTCAGCCTACCTGGGGACAGTTCTCTGGAGTGTTCAAGGAGCAGTTTCTGTCAGAGATTGTGATGGAAAGGATGAAGGAGGCTTTTCTCAACCTGAAGCAAGGAAATGATAACGTCAACACCTACATCAGGAACTTCATGAATCTCTCTCGTTATGGTGGTGATGAGGTATCTGATGACAAGAAGAAGCAGAAGAGGTTCAGGCAAGGGCTCAATGCGTCGATCAAGTATGCGATCACTCATGCAAGACCGACATCGTTCCTGGAGCTACAACACACAGCTTTGCAAGAGGAGGCAAGTCGGCAAGTGTTCGAGGACTCCAAGAAACACAACAGGGATGCATCAAGCTCTTCGGTTATGGCAGCTCCTTCTAAGCGGCGTGTCTGGGTTCCTAACACCCCACCGTCGCTCCCGGCTTCACCAAGACCTTCAAGCTACACGTCAAGGCCACTAAACTCCATCACTGCGGCTCCCAGGGGCTACAACAACAACTACCCTGGAGCGCCTGGCGGAGTCCCTGGCTACGCTGCTCCACGTCCACCTGGTGTCTGCTTCACGTGTGGAGAGCCTGGACATCAAAACTGGAACTGTCCGTTGAAGAACAAAGCTCTCCCTCAACCCCCGCCAAGATCTGCAGCAAGCTCTCCTTCGGTTCGTGCACCACCACCTCGGGCTCTCAACATCAACACCAAGCCCGGGTCTGCGGTTGTTCGGGCCAATTGTGTCAACGCCGCTCAAGCTGAGCATGCACCTGGAGTGGTGATGGGTATGCTATCCGTTAACTCAGTCCCTGCACGAGTTTTGTTCGATTCTGGTGCATCGCATTCTTTTGTTTCTATCAAGTTTGCAAGTGAGAATGGGTTAGCGACGGATACTCTTCTCAAGAAGTTAATGGTTCTTTCTCCTGGAGCAACAATGGCAGCTTCTAAGATCAGCCATGACAATCAAATTGAGATTGGTGGCTCTTCGTTCTCGGCTTCTTTAATTGTTCTGGGCAATTCTGACATTGATGTCATCTTGGGCATGGATTGGTTGACGGCAAATGCAGCTGTGATTGATTGTGCTGAACGCTCGGTTTCTTTGAAGATTCCTGAAGGCCATATAGTCTTTTCGCCAAGTCTGACGCCTGCTGTCCAGCTTTTCTCTTTGGCGACTCTGAATGATGATGCTATGGAAGCTATTCAGAGAGTCCCAGTGGTCTGTGAGTTTCCGGATGTTTTTCCTGAAGAGTTGCCGGGTATGCCTCCGGATCGTGAGGTTGAGTTCGTAATTGAGCTTGAACCTGGAACGGCTCCTATCTCCAAGCGGCCTTATAAAATGGGTCCTTCTGAGTTGGCTGAACTCAAACGACAACTTGATGAACAAGAGAAGTTGGGTTTCATTCAACACAGTACTTCTTCTTGGGGTAGCCCAACCATCTTTGTGAAGAAGCGTGACAGGACTGATAGACTTTGTGTTGACTATCGGGCTCTCAATGCTAAAACCATCAAGAACAAGTATCCCCTTCCGCGGATTAATGATCTCTTTGACCAGCTAGCTGGAGCTGTGGTATTCTCTAAGCTGGATTTGAGGAGTGGTTATCACCAAATCAAGATTCGCAAGGAAGATGTGCCTAAAACAGCTTTCACCACCCGCTATGGCCTGTATGAGTACACGGTGATGTCTTTCGGTCTCACCAACGCTCCTGCTACCTTCTCGAGGCTTATGAACTCGGTCTTCATGGAGTACCTGGATAAGTTCGTTGTGGTCTATCTAGATGACATTCTGGTCTATTCCAAGTCGAAGGAAGAACATGAAGAACACCTGCGGTGTGTCCTAAACAAGCTGCGCGAGAACCGCTTGTATGCAAAGTTCTCAAAATGCGAGTTTTGGCTGCCTGAAGTAACTTATCTTGGCCATGTTATCTCTGCCAAGGGCATTGCAGTCAACCCGGAAACTGTGAAGACAATTGTTGAATGGCTTCCTCCTGTTAATGTCAAAGAAGTGCGGAGTTTCCTCGGTTTGGCTAGTTATTGCCGTCGCTTCGTTCAGAACTTCTCGAAGATAGCGAAGCCTCTTACCGATCTCCTCAAGAAGGGCAAGAAATACCTGTGGACTCCTGCGTGTCAAGCAAGTTTTGAGACACTCAAAGAGAAGCTCACTTCCACACCAGTCTTGGTTCCTCCGGATACCTCTAAGCCTTTCCAGATATTCTGCGACGCCTCTTTGCAAGGATTGGGCGCGGTCCTGATGCAAGAGAAACAAGTTGTTGCTTATGCCTCTCGACAGTTGAAGACGCATGAGATCAACTATCCCACACATGACCTCGAGCTAGCAGCAGTTGTCTTTGCTTTGAAGCTATGGAGGCACTACTTGCTTGGCAACCGATGTGAGATCTTTTCTGACCACAAAAGTTTGAAGTATATCTTCACTCAGCCTGATCTCAACCTTCGGCAGAGGAGATGGATTGAAGCAATCAATGACTTTGATGTGACCATCAACTACACACCGGGCAAAGCTAATGTCATGGCAGATGCTCTCAGCCGTAAAGCTTATGTAAACAACCTCATGATGGAAGAACAGCAACCTCTTTTGTGCAAGGAATTCCGTCAGCTCAACCTGGAAGTTGTGGAACAAGGGCATCTCCTGAACCTTCTGGCTACTCCTCTCTTGGAAGAAAAGATTCGCTCTCGTCAGCTGGGTGATCCGCACACAAGAAACATCATCTCTAAACTTGGGCTTCCGAAGTATGAGTCCTTCCACGTTGATGATCAAGGCACGCTTTTCTTTGAACACCGGATGTTTGTTCCAAACTACCCGGGTCTAAGAGAGCAAGTTCTCAAGGAGGCGCATGATTCGGTTCTTTCTATCCATCCTGGCAGCACAAAGATGTACATGGACTTGAAAACACAATACTGGTGGCCTGGGTTGAAACGGTATTGTGCAAAGTATGTCTCAGAATGTGATGTCTGCCGCAGAGTCAAGGCTGTCCATCAGAAACCATTCGGTCTTCTACAGCCATTGAAACCTCCGGAATGGAAATGGGAGAAAGTAGAGATGGACTTCATCACTGGCTTTCCAAGGTCGCAGAAGGGCAACAATGCAATCTTTGTTGTCATCGACAGGCTTTCTAAAGTGGCTCATTTCTTCCCTGTCAAGGAAACAATTTCTGGAATTCAGTTAGCTGAGCTCTATATCAACAGAATTGTCTCTCTGTATGGGGTTCCGCTTGAAATCAGCTCAGACCGTGGGAGTATCTTCACTTCAAAGTTCTGGGAGAGTTTCCAAAATGCTTTGGGGACAAAGTTGAACTTCAGCACTGCTTACCACCCTCAGTCGCAAGGACAAGTGGAAAGGATCAATCAGATTCTGGAGGATATGCTTCGGGCATGCGTCATCTCTTTTGGCATGAAGTGGGAGGAATGTCTTCCATATGCTGAATTCTCGTACAACAACAGCTTCCAGAAGAGTCTGAAGATGGCACCATTTGAGGCTCTCTATGGTCGCAAGTGCAGAACTCCGATTGGTTGGTCAGGTGCAGGAGAAAGAATCTGGTTTGGCCCTGATATCGTTACTCAAGCAGAGGAGAAGGTGCATATCATTCTGGAGAACCTGAAGATTGCTCAAAGTCGTCAGAAGAGCAATTATGACAGGAAGCACACGGACATGGTGTATGCCCCTGGTGATCTCGTGTACCTTCGTGTCACTCCCATGAAAGGCACACACCGCTTTGGTATCAAAGGAAAGCTGGCTCCTAGATACATCGGTCCATTCAAGATTCGTGGCAGAAGAGGAGAAGTTGCTTATGCCCTTGAGCTTCCGGAAAAACTCAAAGTCCATGATGTTTTCCACATCTCTCAGCTCAAGAAGTGCTTCAAAGATCCCGGCAGGACCGTGGATCATGAGCTAATCGACCTCCAAGAAGATCTGTCTTATCAAGAACACCCCACCAAAATCCTTGAGATTGCAGAACGAAGGACTCGCAACAAGTCCATCAAGTTCTGCAAGGTGCAGTGGTCACACCATTCTGTTGATGAAGCCACATGGGAGCGTGAAGATGAACTCCGTGCCAACCATCCTTCTCTCTTTGCGTCTTCTTCTTCTTCCTAGAATCTCGGGGCGAGATTCCTGTTTAGTGGGGGAGAGTTGTAGCATCCCAGTTGTCTAACACCTGTAATGCTACTTGTCCTAGTAATAAAAAGGGGCCACTTCCAATATATAATTGTTGCATCATCATCATATCCTGCTCATGTCATCATGCCACCTTGCATTTGAGCATCATATAAAACCCCTTCTTGTTTGGTTCTTATCTCATGTGCATTATTAATTGTAGTTGCCTCTTGATATTGTATTTGGTTCTTGATAAATTGTTAAATGCCCAAGTTGATTTGGGGGCATATCTCTTAATAACTCCACCACCTTTCTTTCACCACCTTATAATTCCACCATCCAATTAATATGAGCTTGGCCTTTGCCCACCTTTTGGGAATGCAAGGAATAATGCCACATGATTTTGTGTTGTTTTCACAATATAGCTACATGGCAATTATTGTTTGCATGGGCCATGCAAGTGCCACCCTTTTCTTGACTTTTGAATGTCATTTGGTTTTGCTTGCATGGATCATCTCTCCTTTGTTTAAACCTTGTTTTGGGCTTGTAGTTTCTTCACCATATCATCTACCTCTATCCCCTATAGCTAAACCCTCATCACCATTCTCCATGCATACACATGTGCTCATGTGTGAGCATAAGTCTAAACCCCATCTTTCTCCCTACCTCTTTTCTTTTGATCTTGCTTGTTCTTTGTATGCAGCATGCATGATTCAAAATCTCTAGCTCTATCTTTCCCTCTTGGCTTGATCCTGGCAAAAGCAACACCAAACCTATCTCTCTTCTCTCTTCTCTCTTCTCTCCTCTCTTCTCCACCCTCTCTAAACCACCCCATCACACCTCTTTTAATCTTGTGTTGGTTCTTGTTAACCCTCACACTTCCCTCTAAGCTAACCAAACCCTCCCTCATTCCACCTAGCCCTAGCTGGCCACATGACCACCATGTTCCTATCTACCCCATCCTCACCATCAAGGGCACCCCCTCACCTAACCCTAGACCGAGCCGGCCCCTCTCCCTCTCACTTCTTCCCTCTCTTTTCTCTCCCTGCCCTACGGGCCCCCTCTACTCCTACCTGCCCTCGAGCTCCCCCTGGCCCACCTGCAGTCCCCTGGCCCCACCTGGCAGCCAGCCAGCCCGCGCACGCCCTGCCCTGGCCGCCCATGCACGTGAGGTGCAAAGCGCCTGCCCCTCCCCCACGCAAGTAACCACGCCGTCTACCTGCCCCCCCTCCGTTCTTATCCTCCCCTCCTCGCCTCTAGCATCCCCTAGATCTCCCTCAGGCCTCTCTTCCTCCCCTGCCTTCCTTCTTCCTTCCCCCAGCGAGCCACCTCTCCCCCATGCTCGCTAAACCCTAAGGGCGGCCCCCTCTGCCTCCCTTCGTCCCAGAGCACCCCGAGGCGAGCCAGGAGCGCCAGGAGCTGCGCCTGCTTCCTCTGCTTCGCCGTGACGCGCCAGAGCCGCTGGATCTCGCCGGAGGAGCCCCGCCGCCGCCGTGCCCGCGAGCAGCAGGAGTGCCCCGACCCTCTGCTACCCCGACGATCGACGCGACCCCGAGCCCGCTAGCTGCACCGTATGGTCGCTGGTGAGCTCCCTTGCCCCCTAGACAACGTCTCCCTCCCCCTCTCGCCGTGCATCGCCGTCGCTTTCCGTCGAGCGCTCTGCGCGCGCGCCGCGCGTCGCGTGCTGGCGACAGCAGCCGCTGCAACAGTAGATCCGGCAATGTTCAGCGCCCTGCACCGCGCGCTGTGGTCCTTCTCCGCGCTAGTGTCCTGAACCAATGTTGTAGGCCGTGGCTCCCTCTTCAATTTTCGTTTTGGGGCCATGTCGTTTTGTTCAGCGACGGCGTCGCCATCGTCGATCAAACGACGGCCGTTCGCAGTCGCCGGCAGAGCGCTGCGCCGCTGCCGTCCGACAGTTTTTGGCTTCTTGCGCTTAGACCCTCGAGTTTTCTCCCGCCTAAACCCGCACTCCCTCGGCCCCATACGTCTGTCTCTGTGCAGTTTTGCAAAAAGGTACCCGTTGTTTTGATCTAGCAACCCGCGGTCCCTCCAGCTGCGCCGCGTGGCACCCCCGGGCACGCCCGCTGTCACGTGGGCCTGCGAGGTCGATGGCCCCACCTGTCGGCCTCTAGGTCTAGCTCAACCCGCGGTGCAAAAACGTCGTCTGCGCGTGTGTCTGTCCAGTCAGCGCCGGTCCCCCTGGGCAGTGACTGTGGCTAGCTTAGCTTAGGTACGAAAAGTATTTTCTGCATGTCTGTTTAAATTCAAACATTTGCAAAATTAATTCAAATTCAAATTTAATTCAGTTTTAAATAACTTTTCAATTGTAAATCCAAATTTAGCAAATGATATATGTTTTGAGATCAGAAAAATGTGAGGATTTCAAATATGCTACTTAAATTACCTTTTGGACTTTTAAAATTCCAAGTTGAATTAAATTACCACAAATGCCACTAGAATTTAAATAATTAATAACTTTTGATTTATAATTCCAAATTGAACAAATGATATGTCTAAAATGATCAGCTCGACGAGACCTTTCTGTTTATGCTATCCATGACTTCAATTGCAGCATGCATCATATAAATATATTGTAAACAGCAATTGTTATGACAACAAAAATGTGATCCAAAAACCCTATCAAAATGTTATTACTTGTCTTCCACACCTCACCATGCCATGCTACCTTATTGCCATGTAAATTGTGCATCATTCATCATGGCATGATTGTTTGCTTGACGCATCTTATTCATATGCTTGTGCTCTATATTCATGTTGGCCTTGTTTGTTTGGTTTTCTCGGATAGACACTGAGCAGGGGTTATATCAAGAGAACCAGGAGCACTACCCAGATCCGTCCCTCGCTTCAACTGAGTTGCCAGGCAAGCACTTCCACATGCTTGCATACATACAGTACCTATTGCCTCTATCTTATTCTTGCATCATTGAGTCGCGATTGCATTAAATTGAATCCCAAGTATGCATAGCCTTTACTTTTAAACTCCACCAAGCCTGTTCCCTCCGTCCCACGAGCCATTACCACAGGAGTTGTTTGAGCCATGCGAGTCGTAGAACAGCATGTGTAGGGTTTGTGAGAGTCTGATGGATAACGAGGTACCTAAACAACTTAACCTGAATAGTAATGGGATAACTAATGAAAGTGGCATCGGTGAGCAATATCTGCTATTTGGTTTTTCTTGCTCACTTGTGTCCCGTGAGACCCCGAGTACTTGATTCCTGTTCCAAGATTTATCGCGCTATCCACATCCGGGAGGTATATGGGACCCCCCTGAGCCAGAGCTTGATTCCGTCTTATTTCTCGGGGCCACAACTAGTTTGAGGTTTTGTTTACTATCCTGTACCATGCCATGTTTTACTGCTTTATTTACGATTGTGTGAGGAGCACGCTGTACTGTTTTGGAAGCGGAGTGTTTTCGCGGTATCGACAGTCCCCGTTTGGGGATCTGCTGTCGCTTACAGCCATTGTCGCAAACCTTGAGTCCGTCTCGGAGCTTGCTTACTTCGTTGCGGGTGTACTCCAAGGGGTGGCCCCCTGAAATAATTCTGAATCCTGTGATTGCTTTGTCGTGAAGGCCTCGTTGGGTTTTGATTTGGTTTTTCCGAGGTTGATCGAGTGTGTGTTGCTATTTGTGCACCCCTGCAGGGTAAAACTTTCTGAAAGCCGTGTCCGCGGTTATGGACGACTTGGAGCACAGTTTCTCGATCATAGACAAGCATAACTAAAGTACCGCTTTAATCTGACTAAGTAAATGACTAGTAAATAGTGCAATACTCATGGAATGGTTAATAAAATTGCCAACGGATGGGGGTTGTTCGTCCGCTTCCTCGTTGGTAAGCGGGGAGGAGGATGGATCTGGTGATATTACTGTTATAACTGCTGTCATTAATTCACGGACATCCGCCTATCTTTGGTTAGGCAGATGGTTAGCGTTGATCTGTAGAACTGCTAGGGTTTATCTTTCGCTGCAATTGCGTCACCCCAGGTTGTGTCCCCTTTAGAGGCATTAAGACTTGCTGAGTACCCTTAGGGTCTCACACGATAAATTATTGGTTCAGATGAACAGGTACCCTCGCAGGACGGATACTGGGTGGAAGAGGCTGATGATGCGGGCAACGATCGTTCGGTGTAGAGATTCCGGGAACGGGGATCCGTGAGATCTGTGGTTGGGATGTGCTTATTTCCATGGCATCTTATGCCGATTTGCTTCTTATCCGTACTCGGACTTGTTTTGCCGCTTCCGCTTGATACTCTGATGTGTGTTGTATGAGGAGTTATCCTAAACTATAGATTTATTCAGGATATTTGAATCTTGCCGTATGGCGTTGCTATATTTCCTTTCTTTTTAGATGGAATGGCTCTGATGTACTTTTGTATGGTGGCTTGCATACATACTCACTTGTGTATGTAGTTGATCCCTTCGCCTGCCAATTACGCCGCCCGTGCAGGTCCCGATGAATTGGAAGTGGTTGGGACGGCCGAAAGGTCTACCCGTGAGTGGCTTTTGGGGCCCCACCGTACTATTTCAACCACTACCGTTCATCCAGGCTTGTAGCTAGGAGCGTAATTCACCGAGGTAGTTACAACATATGAGGAAGCGATGATGAGCCCAGATTCCAATAAATGGCAAGAAGCCATGAAATCCGAGATTGGATCCATGTACGAAAACCAAGTATGGACTTTGGTGGACTTACCGGATGGCCGGAAGGCTGTCGAGAACAAATGGATTTTCAAGAAGAAAACAGATGCTGATGGTAATGTTACTGTCTATAAAGATCGACTTGTCGCAAAAGGGTTTCGACAAATTCAAGGAGTTGACTACGATGAGACTTTCTCACCGGTAGCGAAGCTAAAGTCTGTGAGGATTATGTTAGCAATCGCTGCATATTATGATTATGAGATATGGCAGATGGATGTCAAAACAGCATTCCTCAATGGAGACATTGATGAAGAGTTGTATATGATGCAACCCAAAGGTTTTGTCGATCCTAAAGATGCTAACAAGGTATGCAAACTTCAATGGTCCATCTATGGATTGAAGCAGGCATCCCGAAGTTGGAATCAACGTTTTGATAAGGTAATCAAAAGTTTTGGTTTTATACAAACTTATGGAGAAGCTTGTATTTACAAGAAAGTGAGTGGGAGCTCTGTAGCATTCTTAATACTGTATGTGGATGACATATTGTTGATTGGGAATGATGTAGACCTTCTTAATAGTGTCAAGGAATATTTGAATAATAGTTTTTCAATGAAGGATCTTGGCGAAGCAGCTTACATATTAGGCATAAAGATTTATAGCGATAGATCGAAACGCCAAATATCATTGTCACAGAGTACATATTTGGACAAAGTTCTAAAGAGATTTGGAATGGAAGAAAGCAAGAAAGGGTTCTTGCCCATGTTGCCCAATACGACCTTGAGTAAAACTCAAAGTCCGACATCGGCAGAAGATAGAGAAAGGATGAGTAAGACTCCCTATGCCTCAGCCATAGGATCTCTAATGTATGCCATGCTATGTACTAGACCCGACATTGCATATGCTGTTAGTTTAACTAGCAGATATCAAAGTGATCCAGGAGTGGATCATTGGACAGCGGTCAAAAACATCCTTAAGTACTTGAGAAGAACTAAGGATATGGTTCTTTCTTATGGAGGTGATGAACGGCTCGTTGTTAATGGTTACACCGATGCTAGTTGGAACACCGATCCAGATGATTCTAAATCACAATCCGGATACGTATTTATTTTGAATGGTGCAGCAGTTAGCTGGAGGAGTGCAAAGCAAAGCGTTGTGGCGAGATCTTCAAATGAATCGGAATACATGGCTGCTTCGGAGGCTTCACAAGAAGCGATATGGATGAAAGAGTTCATTACAGAGCTGGGTGTGGTTCCTAGTGCGCTGGACCCAATGTCTATCTACTGTGATAACATGGGCGCCATAGCCAATGCGCAAGAACCAAGGTCACACAAGAAGCTGAAGCATATCAAGCTACGTTTTCACGCTATTCGAGAACATATCCAGGATGGGGATATAAAGATTTGCAAAGTACACACAGATCTGAATGTGGCGGATCCGTTGACTAAACCTCTCCCGAGGGCAAAACATGACCAACACCAAACTGCCATGGGTGTTCGGTATATTACCATGTAATCTAGATTAGATGACTCTAGTGCAAGTGGGAGACTGTTGGAGATATGCCCTAGAGGCAATAATAAATGTAGTTATTATTATATCTTTGTGTTTATGATAAATGTTTACATTCATGCTATAATAGTATTAACAAGGAAACCATTAATACTTGTGTGATTTGTAAACTTAATTTGAAGTCCCTAGTATAGCCTCTATACTTCACTAGCTTGTTGGTTGATTAATGATTGTGGTTTCCCTATCATGAACATTGAGATGTTATCAACAACAAGATCATATCATTAGGAGAATGATATGGTGGACATACTCCTATAGATAAGCGTAGCATAAAGATCAAAGTCATTTCAATAGTTCAATTGCTATATGCTTTCTGATACATAGTAACCTAATTCCTTCGACCATGAGATCATGCATATCACCTTTACTGGATGGATGCTTTGATGACATCAAACACCACACCGTAACTGGGTGGCTATAAAGGTGGCATTAAGTGTTCGGAAAGTATTGGTTGAAACACATGGATCAAGAGTGGGATTTGTCCATCCACATGACGGATAGATATACTCTGGGCCCTCTCGGTGGAATGTCATCCAATTAGCTTGCAAGCATGTGACTTGGTCACAAGGGATCACATATCACGGGAACGAGAAAAGAGTACTTATCAGTAACGAGGTTGAACTAGGTATGCAGAGATACCGACGATCATAACCTCGGATAAGTAACATATCGTGAGACAAAGGGAAATTGGTATCGTATGTAAGTGGTTCATTCGATCGCAAAGTAATCGTAGAAATATGTGGGAGCCATATGAATTTCCAGATTCCTCTATTGGTTATTGTTCGGAGAAGTGTCTCGATCATGTCCGCATAATTCACGAACCGTAGGGAGACACACTTAAGGATTCGACGTTGTTTGAGTAGTTATGGTATTATGAGAAAGATACCGAATGTTGTTCGGAGTCTCGGATGGGATCCGGGATATCACGAGGTGATCCGGAATGGTCCGGAGAATAAGATTCATATAAGGAAAGTCCCGTTTCGGAGTTCGGGAATGATTCCGGTGTTTTCATCGGGAATGTTCTAGAAGGTTCCGGATTGTCCGGCACTCCGGGGGGGAGGGTACATGAGTGTGTCATTGAATGATTGCATCATGTACTAAGTGTTCTTTCTGTTCCAAAAACATGAAAGTCAAATTGCCAGTTTGAAAGTCAAACGGCTAAAACAGGAAACTGTGGGAAACAGGAAACTGTGGGAAACAAGCAAGAGGAGTTGGAACCAACTTGGAGGAGGAGTCCCACTCCTCCAAGCCGGCGCCCAGCCCAAGGCCGACTTGGGGAGGGACTCCCCTCCCCTGGCCGCGCCTCCCCACCCATAAAAGGAGGGGCAGGGCTCCCCTCCTAGAATACACAAGTTCCTATCTTCTACCTCCGGTTTAGAGCCGTTTTGGTTTAGAGCTTCTAATTGCTTTAGCCAGCGGTTTAGAGCCTTCTAATTGGTTTAGAGCCTTCTAATTGGTGTGTCTAATTACTAGACCACTAATAGCCTCTCTCATAAGCTCCACCATACTCGCACCGGCTTAAGGCGAAGCCCTGCGGGATTTCCCCTCTACTTCCGGTACCACGCCGTTGTGCTGCCGGAATCGCGAGGAGAGTGCTACAACCTCCGCTGCCTGCTGGAACAAGGGAGAGGAAGGTCTTCGTCGAGTACCGAACGTGTGACCGACTGCGGGAGCGCTGCCGGAACGTGGCGCCGGAAGGATCGTCTACACGATCTTGAGATCGGAAAGAGTACGACTACATCACCCACGAGAATCCGCTCTCGTTAAACGCTTTGGAATCTTCGAGGGTAAGTTATACCATCGACTCGTTGCTACAATCTAGTAGATAGATCTTGGCTTGTTTGTTTGTATGCGATAGAAATTTTTTGTTTTCCATGCTACGAACCCCTACAGCGTCTACGAATAAATACGATGTACACAATCACCAAACCATACTTAACTACTTACAATCATCACACACAAGGGTCCTATAGATGATCTAGCATCATCTCTAACATTACAAGGTTAAGGATTGGTTTAAGTCTTTTTATTTTAGAAAAGTAATTTCTACTCATTGAAGAACTACTTAAGATTTAATATTCTCCAAACTAAACATGGGATCATGTTGACACATGTCATCACCACATATTGTAGTCCATGGGAAAGTGATTTAAAGTGGTGTCACAATTTAATAAGGTTTTACCCTTTTATTTTAATTAACTAAAGTGGCTAGAAATGCTTATGAAGCATTCTTTTATTGCTTGAAAAAAATTTCTGCAAGTAACCTATATATATTTTTATATATTCTGAAAGGTATGGTTGAATGTGATTTTTGAGAGTTGGAATCAACTCAAAAGCTTTTATGGTTTAAATTTGAAAAATGTTTGAATGCAGAAAAGCTTCTGCCTTGTTATTTTTGCTATGGGTGATCTACAGATCCAAATGACTTGAATCCAACGGGCTTGGATTAAGCATTCATAGACCTTTCCAACAAAATTGGTTTCATCTAATTTGGTGCACTGAATCGATCTGGGTTGATTTTTGAAGTTGGGTACAGAAGTGGGTTTGAAATTAAAAAGAAAAGGTTTAATTTGAATTGCTGGGCGCGGGAAATTCTAACGGGCCGGCCTGCTAAGCGCAGTGCTCCCGCGGGCTGCTTAAGTGGGTGTCCCCACTCGTTAGTGACACGGGGCTGGGCGAAGCGGTATGGGGCAACGTGGTTCGTTCGATCTAGTTCTAATCCAACGGCTGAGGGTCATCGTCGACGCGAGACAGCTCCGGCGAGAATGAAACCTAGCGCGGCCAGTGAGGGGTGCTGGGGGCTCACCGGGGTACTGGCGAGGGTCGGCGAGGCGGGCGAACGACGAAGTCGACGATGGCGATCCTCCTGGTACCGGTGGCTTCTCCTGGGGCGGCTCCAATCGCTGGCTCCTTTCTTCTCCGGCAGCGGCAGGCTCCAGTGAAATTCCGGCGAGGTGGTGCTCGCCTTGCTCTGAGAATGGTGTGGCACGATCAGTGGGGAGAGGGGAGTGAGATGGTGTGAATAAATCGTGCGGGGGTGGCCTCTATTTATAGTCGAGCGAGGGGACCGTCGGGGCGCAAGGTGAGCTCGTCGGGGGAGACGTTACAGGCAGCTAATGGCATGGGCAAGGGTAGGGGACGGTGTTGTGTCTCCTGACGATGCTCAACGACATGGTCGCGAGGCATGGGGCGGTGTGGTTTGGTCTGGAACGGGCGGTGCTCTGCGCGGCAGGGGTGGCGTCTTCGACGGTGGGCGGTGGCTGTATGGCGCGGGGCGGTAAACGGGGATGTCTGGCGGTCTCCTGGGTCAGTGGTGATCGTGTGTGCGCGCGGTGGGGGCGGCGCGCGGTCTGTGGGTGATGGTCGAGGGTGGCGCTCTGGCGCACGCTCGGCATGGTCTGTGCGTGCCTTGTGCGCGTGGTCCAGGGCTTGGCAACGCTCACGGCTGGGACAGGCAGTGGCGGTGGACGGTGGGCTGCCTCCCAGACATGCTGGCTAGGCTTGCTGCTGCTCCTAGCTTGCTGTCCACATTGGGGTGACATGGGGTTGCTCGGCCGTTCACCATTAATGGCAATGGCAAGCTCACAGGGGTGCTAGTATTGGTCTAACCTTTCTAGATGATCTACTGGATTGTGTGAGAGCTAACTAGGGAACAAGTTAGGCTCAAAACACTGCACACTATAGTGTTTGTGGTTTTGTTTGATTTGTGTCTGCAACCTGTTTGATGAAATGGCCGCATGAAATCAAGTTTTGAATTTTGAAATGATTTTTGGTGGGTTTGCTAGATTGGTTCTGGTGAGTCTGCAGATGCTTGGGTTTTGAAAGTTGAGCTTGTTTGAGTGGTTTTTGAAAAAGTGGGATCTTCCCATATGAAGAAGATTCAATTTTGAGTTGTCATTTAAACTATGCATTTGAAAGTTTCTGGATGATCACAAAGTGGGCCTTGATACTTTGTTATGAGTACATTCAAGGGGTGCAAAGATCCAGAAAAGTTTCTGTTAGGTTTTGAAAGTTTGAGACAGCCAAAGTAGGCATGGGAGTTAAATTGGTCAAAATGACCATTCACTTAATATATTTGTTTTGACTTACTTGTCTTTAGGAAAAGTGTGGGGAATGTTTTAGATGATGTTATTTTCACCTAAGAAACATTTTACAAGCAATGGATCACACAAACAAGGTGGTTTTTAAAGAAATTCAAAATCCATGCATACACATATACATGCATTCATGAATTGATTTAGAAAAGTTTTTGTTAACCCTAAACTTTAGGATTAGTGTTTGATGATCTAAGTTTGATATTTTTGGGATGTTACAATTTGCTGAACAGGGCACCAACTGAGAGTGGAGTTGGTATGATTCCGTACGAAGCAAGGTATGGATGGAAGCCCTCGGTGGATCATCTTTGTACTTTTGGATGTGTGGCGCATGTAAAGGCGGAATTGGCGGAGCAACGTATTCCAATGATCATGACAGACTATGAAGGCTCAAAGACATACCGTTTGTGCAATCCTTATACCAATAAGATGGTTTTCAAGGGAGACGTAATCTTTGAGGAAGGCAAGTCATGGAATTGGGGCTACAACGAACCGGAATATTCAACTTTTCACATCACGTGGGATCTTGAGTATGAAGAAAATATGGATCAATCGAGCTTATCCTTGTTAGAAAGTTCGGGCCCAGAAGACATTGAAGGCCTAGGGGAATCTCCATTCGTGGACACCAGGCCAGAAGCACTAGGGATTCTCCTAGAAGACAAAGAGTTTGAAGAAAAGGCTAGTTTGTGGCCACAAGATACGGAACTGGAAGGGTGCACAGATGCATGCGCAGTGATACGTACACTTGTTTTCCCAACAATTAGAGGAAGAGGGGGAGATCAAGCTAGCCCAGGAAACAAGACAGAAAGGCCGGAAGGCGATGGTCCGAGAGTGTGGACTGGTGGCCAGAGAGATAAAGGAGAACCAACAATAGGGGATGCAGATCCATCAAGAGGCCTTTCACGTGGTATAGAGAAGCTAGAATAAAACCAATTTGATCTACCTCCTACATATTTGTTCTATTGCATCCAAGAGCACCGGCAAGCGGTAGATCAAATATGCGAGGCATCAATGAGAAAGTAATTCATCGAACCAAGTATAATGTCTCAAGGCGCGGACAAAAAGGACAGTCGGCGTGAAGGCATGGAGAAGGGCGCGGACAAAAAGGACTGTCGGCGTGAAGCCATGGAGAAGCCGACAAGAGCAAAGACGGCGACATATGTGCCACAAGAGACGACGAAAGGAATGTCGAAGAGGATGCCTGAAGCGGCGAAAGCAATGTCGTGGATGACGCCCGCGAGGAGCAGCTGGCGCATTTGGGATCCAGGCGTAAGTGAAGCGCATATCGTGCTTAGGGGTTGATTGTTAGGAATAAGCACTCCGGCTCTCCGGAACTGGCACGGCGGACGCGTATACGAGTAGAATACATACATGCTTCCGAGTACTTGTGTAGGTAGGACACGGTGATAGTCCTCTAGTCGGTTTGGTCCTGGAGTACTAGTTAGACTCGGATAGTGTTAGGTCTAGTACATATACACATGTAATAGCTAGCCTGTAACACATCCTGACTTGAATCAATCCAAGAGAACACCAGACTCGATATGGGCCCGTGGCCATCATATTGACTTTTGCGTACGTGAGTTGTGGAAACGAGCTAGCTGATCAAAAGCAACGATCGGGCTGGTTTAGCTCCTGTACGTGAGCGTCTTATCAATTGTTCTAGTTCTGCACGTCTCGCCGGAGTTGATCGAGTGATCTTGCCGCTATCGCGCTGTCTGTTGTCGGAAAATACTCGACGAACGGCGTCGCATATCGGGCCAATTTCCAACGAAAAGAATATTCTTGCAGCTAATAGCCCAAGGATTTATTCTAAAGAACTGCTCTAAGAAAAACCTCGCATGACTGATTGCATCAGACATGGAGCTATACAAACACCATATACATAGCCCAAACTGACTCACGGCAAGCTCTAGATTCATAACTAGAACGAATTAAGTGATTTTCTAATTCTTCTCTAACTTTCTCTCCACTTTTTATATGTCTAAAGTGCTAGACAAAATACAAAGTGAAACAGCCCCAAAGAGCCAACGAGGAATTCTAGTAACTCATGAACGTCAAAGAGACTAATTGTCTCCCGTACTAGCTATGCACCATTTAAATCGAGTCAAAACATAATAGTTTCTTGATAAATATTACGTGCTCAGATCTTTCCTGAAACTAATCGCCTCTGGCCCTCAATTCCACGTATGGACGTGATGTGAAATCGCCAATACAAATTGTAGAGTGAAAAGATTGGAAACTGGTTGCTTCTCAAACCCAACCACACAGACTACTCTAGAAATTACCAGGAAGCAAGACGATGCAAACGAAGGGGAGTAACCAACAGAGGTACGTACTAGTCTCGCTACCAACGCTGGCGATAGAACAACTTGATGGAGACGATCGTCGAGGACAGCTGCACCGCCTCGAAGTCGCAGCAACGGCCCGACGGCGGCAGCCTCGCAAATCCGAGGAGCCTACGTCGGCGGCGACGGCGACTTGAGAGCAGCAGCGATAGAAAATAAATAATGGCTGATTGATGGCGGTGGCCAACCTCTAACAGAAAATCTCACGATGGGTCTGCCTCGAGGTCAAAGGGCCCAGCCCAGTCCGTTAATTACTTTTCTATACTAGGAACGTTCGTTGTCTGTCTGATTTTCCGTCTGCCATGAAATGACTGTTTTGCCCCTAGCAAATCAAAGTAATAACTTCCTCTGCCACCGCAAAGTGAAGAATTCAACGAACCGTTATGGCTCCACCTCGTCACAACCTCGCGTCCCAACGCGTTCGTCCAACCGCGTTCGTCCAGCCGCGTTGGCCTCTTCCCGACGCGCCGCCGGCCGAAGCCTCCTCCTCGCCACCGATGGCCTTCGTCCCCACGAACCTGTTCCCCTCCAGACAACTAGGAGGTCGCGCCCCCACTCGCCCTCCGTATCTGCCCCCGTCGAGTGCCCGATGTGGCCCCCGCCCGTCCCCTACCGCTTCCCCCGTTCAGTGCCCGACGTGGCCGCCGACAGCCCGCAAGCGGCCGTGACCGTGGTTCGCTTCTTCCTCCCCCGACCGAACTAGAGAACGCACTGCACGACCTAGCTAGCAGCAAGGCGGCACAGGTACCACGGCGCCCTCCCGCCTTCCTCCTTCCGGCTACGCACGGAACCCCCCCCCCTGCCCCGGCGCTCTCCCGAGCTCCTGGCGTCCCAACAACGCGGCATCTCATCTCTCTCCTCTCTGCAGGTATGCCCCTAGACTCCACCGAGCATCAGGACAAGGAACAGGGGGCTCGCGCGTGAGAGGACGAACGCGGGCGGCTCCACCGCTGGCAACGCGTCTCAGCGGCCGGTCAAGCTCCCGACGCCGGCCACGAGTCGCAGTTGCCACCCCTCGCCCACGCACCCACCGCCGTCGGTTGCCACGCCATGTGCTCCCCCTGCACTTCTTTTCTTCTCTCCCCCGAGCAGAAGGACAAACGATCCCCTGAGATACGGGCCGTCCGACGGCCGATCCCCGTCCCCGATGCCTCCAGATTTGGAAATCAATAAGCAACAGCGTTGTTCGTTTCGACGCCTACAGATTTGAAAATAAATAAGCAATAGCGTTGTTCATTCTGATTTTTGCCTGAGGCCAACCGGAGAGACTAGAGAGAACCGCGGCTCCTTAATTTGATCTTTGTATAATTGTATGTGTTGTGAGCTACGGGATCCATGTCATACAAGTTGGCTGTAATTAAACGAGAATTGTTTTCTATTGTGTTGATTGGAGGGCGAGGGATTTGGTGGACCTTGGGAGAAAACAGCGTCTGACGCCGACAGAAATAGCTTCTGAACACCAACAGTAAGCGGCAGCCAACAACTGTAAGGCCGAGTGGGGATTTTTCTACTTTGACGAGACGGCAATGCGATGGGGAACGTAGCCAGCAACTCTAAACCGTGGTAAACAAACTGAAACTCTGAATTGTCCATGCAACCTTAACAACATACCTCCTTCGTTTAAAAATAAGTGACTTATGTTTGTCTAGATTTGTATATATCTAAATATATTTTAGTGTCTAAATACATTTGAATTTAGATAAACTCAAATCACTTATTTATGGACGGATAGATTAGAAGAAATAGCACACGAATTGCATAACGGAACCGAAAACGTGGGAGAGTTCTGATCATGATAGGCGTGCACGACAAAAAACTAATAAGTAGTACGAGAAATACGAATCTTTTATTAAGAAAAGGATGATTCCAGCGTACTTAAAAAGATAGTCACTAATTCTCGAAAAAAAGATAGTCACTTTGGTTACAAACAAAATATGATCATATTGGTACACGATTTTATTAGATTTTCAAAAGAGTGACTGTGGTTGGTAAGACAATGGATATCAGAAAAACTTAATAGAGAGTGGCCGCATGTGTATTTAGTTACACTAGCGTCGAGAATGATGTCAAATTCTTTTGGTACCAAGGCGCTACAATAAGAGTGGACAGAGGAACAATATCAGGCCTGGTTCATTGCTTGATGACATCCAGTAGTCGTATGTAAGTAAATTATGCAAATGAAAAATTTAGAAATTTGAACAGAATTAGTATTGCCGTAGCAACGCACGGACATTCAGCTAGTAACTTATAATAGGAATAAAAGTATGACTATAATTGATAAAACAGTAGCATGAGGATGACTTGGTTACTGACTACAGGATATCTAACATGAGGTCATGCGCTCAAGATCAAGCACCCACTATTTTTCTTTCTTTTTTTTCTTTCAGGCCTACAGCCCGTCGGCTACGCCGACGGCCAAATGTCGGGACCGTCCGCGTAGCTACCTTTCCTAGCCAGCTGACCAGCCGTCGGCGTAGGTGACGATGCCGAGGGTAGACGTCGGCGTAGCGTGGCTATCGGCGTAGTAGAGATCGGTTGTGCCGACGGTGACCCTTGGCCTAGGTACAGTCCTCGGCATAGCCCCAGTTTAGACACGGCGATGAAACGGCGTTAGGCAGACAGACTGTGTCGACGGCCTGGCAGCGGCATAGCTCTTTGAAAAATTTTGTTTGGTCCGTGCCGACGGCTAGGCCGTCGGCGTAGGCCTCTAGATTTTTTACCTTTTTATCTCATTATTTTTTCAAAAATCATGACTAAATCACTCTAATTTAGAAAAATACAAATCATATATCAAAATTTGTAGAAAAATAAGACCTATCTATCTACACTCAAATATTACACATTTATAAAACAATTAAGTGAAACATAAAACATTATATATAGTTTAAAACAGGTATTACAAATTCAAAAACGATCCAAACAACGTGAAACCTTCGCGTGGTGTCATATTATGTGACATAGTTAGAAGAACAAATATCAAACTTGGTATATTGATTATGTCTCAAAAAACCTTCACAAAATGACCTATCTCGTTCGAGGTTTCTTGCCTTTCGGGTCAAATGACCAATGTTATGGCTAGAATGAAGGCTTAGTTTGTGATAATGTGTCCATATTGTGCATAAGTATGTATCATTGGATGGCGGACAATGTTTCAGAAGGAAGTTTTCCTTTTCGTCGCACCAAAAAGCCATTTTCTATTTTCCAAGTGCAAAAAACGGACGTTTGTATGAAGCAACCACCAAATGGCTAATTCAAAATACTACCGTCACATTTTAAAAAAATACTAGACCACCTTTCATGGATAGTGTCATAACAGGGGGATCTCAAATATTTCGTCTATCCCTGGTGAAAAAGACAAATTTCAGATATGAACTACAGGTATATGATCGGATGCTCATGATGTTTTACAAAATCATTTTTAGGTTCAAAATGTGTCGTTTCATCATAGATCCACTTCAAGTTTAGCTAGTCTCAGCCCCGAGCTAAGAATCTTCATGCCCGCCCTTTGACAAAGTTTAACGATAGTTTAAAACGGGCATTATAAATTAAAAAAGATACAAACAACATGAAACCTTCGCGTGGTGTAATATTATGTGACATAGTTAGAAGGAAAAATATCAAACTTGTTATATTGATCATGTCTCATAAAAACCTTTACAAAATGACCTATCTCGTTCGAGGTTTCTTGGCTTTCGTGTCAAATGACCAATGTTATGGCTAAAATGAAGGCATAATTTATGATAATGTGTCCATATTATGCATAAGTGTGCATCATGGGATGTCGAACAATGTTTCAGGAGGAAGTTTTCCTTTTCATCGGACCAAAAAGCCGTTTTCCATTTTCCAAGTGCAAAAAACAGACGATTTTGTGAAGCAACCACCAAATGGCTAATTCAAAATACCACCGTCACATTTTTCAAAAATACAAGACCACCTTACATGGATAATGTCATAACAGGGGGATCTCAAACATTTCCATCCATCCCTGGTGTAAAAGACAAATTCCTGCCGAATCGGTAGGAAGTGGGTCATATATGAACTATTTGTACATGATCGGATGCTCATGATTTTTTTTTAAAAAAATCATTTTTAGGTTCAAAATATGTTGTTTCCTCATAGATCCACTTTAAGTTTAGCGAGTCTCATCCCGAGCTAAAAATCTTCATGCCCGCCCTTCGACAAAGTTTAACGATAGTTTAAAACAGGCATTATAAATTCAAAAACGATCCAAACAACATAAAACCTTCGCGTGGTGTCATATTATGTGTATGTCTCAAAAAAACATTCACAAAATGATCTATCTCGTTCGAGGTTTCTTGGCTTTCGGGTCAAATGACCAATGTTATGGCTAGAATGAAGGTATAGTTTGTGATAATGTGTCCATATTGTCCATAAGTGTGAATCATGGGATGGCGAACATTGTTTCAGGAGGAATTTTCCCTTTCGTCGCACCAAAAAGCCGTTTTCCATTTTCCGAGTGCAAAAAATGGATAGTTTTGTGAAGAAACCACCAAATGGCTAATTCAAAATACTACCGTCATATTTTTCAAAAATACTAGACCACCTTACATGGATAATGTCATAACATGAGGACCTCAAACATTTCCGTCTATCCCTGGTGAAAAAGACAAATTCCTGCCGAATCGGTAGGAAGTGGGTCAGATATGAACTACAAGTACATGATCGGATGCTCATGATTTTTTACAAAAATCATTTTTAGGTTCAAAATATGTTATTTCATCATAGATCCACTTCAAGTTTAGCGAGTCTCAGCCCCGAGCTAAGAATCTCTATGCGTGCCGTTTTAAACGGGCAAATGAAATTATGATAAGAATCATGGCATAGTTTATGATAAGTTAATATTGATATCATATTTGGATCCCTCTCATTTTTCTAATAAATTTAGACATATTATTTTCCGAATTACGATTTACAGATTTAAAGATATTAATTATTCCATATTAAATAAAAAATAAAAATAAAATACAATCATTGTATTTTTATTTGAATTCAATAATATTTTTACTTATTCATTGTTGTTTACTTAAATAATTGCTTGTAATTTCAAAAAATATAACCATGTGACATGATGATATAAGAGTTAATAGGAATGATATCATAGTATGGACAACAATGTGTAAATTGCTTTGCGGGAACGCATTCTGAAGAAACGAGAAAGTTAAGCGTGCTAGAGCTGGAGTAGTGCTAGATGGGTGACCGAACGGGAACTTTGACTAAGACTGCAATTTAATCAATTATTAACTGTAGATAGTGTTAAAATGATTAAAGCAAGAGATTAAGGAGTCAAACAATTCAAAGATTAAAAAAAATTTAAAAAATATTTTAGGCTATGCCGACGGCCTGGCCATCGTCGTAGCTCCATTCTTGTGCCGACGTCCTGGCCGTCGGCGTAGCTCCAAGCTGGACCGTTATCGAAGACGGCAGTTGACTAACATGCGGGGCCCGCAGGAAGACACTATGCCGACGGCCACAGAGCTGTGCCGACGAGAACGTACGCCGACGGCCACCGTCGGCATAGCCTGTGGCGACGGCAATTTGGTGATGTGCCGACGACAATTTGGTGCTATGCCGACGGCAGCCGGCCATCGGCGTAGCAAATCTTTCCAGTAGTGATTTAAATTTTGTATAATAATGAACGAGCACTAATATTTAGCATCAGGTTCTAGGTATAACAGGTAATAAATAGATAGATAGTTCATTATAAAGTATTACATTGATACTAGTTTTGTCACAAAGTATAAATTAAGTTTATCTCAATTTAAACCATGTGTGGCACAATGTAGTGGAAAGGAAGTTCCATAATGAATTTGGATGAGTTCCAAAGTTAAGACATTATGACAGATACTACAACAAAAGGCTATGTATATGACTGTTATTGTAGCAGCAAAAGATGGTATTTATGTCAAGTAGTTTGTTATCAAACTAGGTGCGGTTCACAGCGGGCTAGTACTATAAAGATATATTTACGACAATTGTATCAACATGTTTTAACCCCAAGGAACTATAGGTCTCACCAAAGGACCAAATTTATACAATGTCATCTCATTAGAGAATGAGTGATGTGTAGAGACGCAAAGACATGCATTTACACACGGACCTAGAAGTGTTGGATCTGAAGATCAGTTGACCACTAGCAATCGTGTAAATACAACACCGAAAATCCATAGTTGTTGAATGCATAAAGGTTTTAAACTAGATTATTGACTCTAGTCAAGTGGGAGACTGTTTGAGATATGCCCAATAGGAAAATAAAGTGGTTATTATCATACCTTCATGTTTATGATAAATGTTTACATCCCATGCTATAATTGTATTAACCGGGAACATTGATACTTGTTTGATTTGTACAGATGTAAGAGTCCCTAATAAGCCTGTCGTAGTACTAGCTTATTGATTAATTGATGATTATGGTTTCCAAATCATAAACATTGGATGTTATTAATAACAAGGTCATATCATTAGGAGAATGATGTGATGGACACACTCTTATAGGTAAGCGTAGCATAAAGATCAAGTCATTTCAATAGTTTGTTTGATATAAGCTTTCAAATACATAGTAACCTAAATCTTTCGACCATGATATCATGTTAATCACCATCACCGGATGGATGCTTTGATGACATCAAACGCCACTTCGTAACTGGGTGATTATAAAGGTGGCATTGAGTATTCTAAAAGTATGTGTTGAGGCACATGGATCAAAAGTGGATTTGTCCATCCATATGACGGATAGATACTAGGCCCTCTCGGTGGAATATCATCCAATTGGCTTGCAAGCATGTGACTGGCTCACAAGGTATTGTAGGGGTTCGTAGCATGGAAAACAAAAATTTTCTATCGCATACAAACAAACAAGCCAAGATCTATCTACTAGATTGTAGCAACGAGTCGATGGAATAACTCACCCTCGAAGATTCCAAAGTGTTTAACGAGAGCAGATTCTCGTGGGTGATGTAGTCGTACTCTTTCCGATCTCAAGATCGCGTAGACGATCCTTCCGGCGCCACGTTCCAGCAGCGCTCCCGCAGTCGGTCACACGTTCGGTACTCGACGAAGACCTTCCTCTCCCTTGTTCCAGCAGGCAGCGGAGGTTGTAGCACTCTCCTCGCGATTCCGGCAGCACAACGGCGTGGTACCGGAAGTAGAGGGGAAATCCCGCAGGGCTTCGCCTTAAGCCGGTGCGAGTATGGTGGAGCTTATGAGAGAGGCTATTAGTGGTCTAGTAATTAGACACACCAATTAGAGGGCTCTAAACCAATTAGAAGGCTCTAAACCGCTGGCTAAAGCAATTAGAAGCTCTAAACCAAAACGGCTCTAAACCGGAGGTAGAAGATAGGAACTTGTGTGTGCTAGGAGGGAGCCCTGCCCCTCCTTATATAGGTGGGAGGGCTGGCCGGCCAAGGGGAGGAGAGTCCCTCCCCAAGTCGGCTTGGTGGGGCGCCGGCCAAGGGAGGAACCCTCCTCCAATTCGGCCTCCACCAATCCTCCTCTCTTACCACTTCCCAAAATTGCCGTTTGACTTTCAAACTAGCCGTTTGACTTTTCAATTTAGGATTTAAATAAACCCTTTATTTTGGACAGCAAGAACACCTAGTACATGATGCAATCATTCCAACTTACAATGACACATTCATGTACCCTTCCCCCTCCGGAGTGCCGGACATTCCGGGACCTCCTAGAATGTTCCCGATGAAAACACCGGAACCATTCCCCAACTCCGAAACGGGACTTTCCTTATATGAATCTTATTCTCCGGACCATTCCGGATCACCTCGTGATATCCCGGATCCCATCCGAGACTCCGAACAACATTCGGTCTCTTTCTCATAATACCATAACTACTCAAACAACGTCGAATCCTTAAGTGTGTCTCCCTACGGTTCGTGAATTATGCGGACATGATCGAGACACTTCTTCGAACAATAACCAATAGAGGAATCTGGAAATTCATATGGCTCCCACATATTTCTACGATTACTTTGCGATCGAATGAACCACTTACATACGATACCAATTTCCCTTTGTCTCACGATATGTTACTTATCCGAGGTTATGATCGTCGGTATCTCTGCATACCTAGTTCAACCTCGTTACCGATAAGTACTCTTTTCTCGTTCCCGTGATATGTGATCCCTTGTGACCATGTCACATGCTTGCAAGCTAATTGGATGACATTCCACCGAGAGGGCCCAGAGTATATCTATCCGTCATGTGGATGGACAAATCCCACTCTTGATCCATGTGTTTCAACCAATACTTTCCGAACACTTAATGCCACCTTTATAGCCACCCAGTTACGGTGTGGTGTTTGATGTTATCAAAGCATCCATCCGGCAAAGGTGATATGCATGATCTCATGGTCGAAGGAATTAGGTTACTATGTATCAGAAAGCATATAGCAATTGAACTATTTGAAATGACTTGATCTTTATGCTACGCTTATCTATAGGAGTATGTCCACCATATCATTCTCCTAACGATATGATCTTGTTGTTGATAACATCTCAATGTTCATGATATGGAAACCACAATCATTTAATCAACCAACAAGCTAGTGAAGTATAGAGGCTATACTAGGGACTTCAATTTAAGTTTACAATTCACACAAGTATTAATGTTTCCTTGTTAATACTATTATAGCATGAATATAAACATTTATCATAAACACAAAGATATAATAATAACTATATTTATTATTGCCTCTAGGGCATATCTCCAACAGTCTCCCACTTGCACTAGAGTCATCTAATCTAGATTACATGGTAATACACCGAACACCCATGGCAGTTTGGTGTTGGTCATGTTTTGCCCTCGGGAGAGGTTTAGTCAACGGATCCGCCACATTCAGATCTGTGTGTACTTTGCAAATCTTTATATCCCCATCCTGGATATGTTCTCGAATAGCGTGAAAACGCAGCTTGATGTGCTTCAGCTTCTTGTGTGACCTTGGTTCTTGCGCATTGGCTATGGCGCCCATGTTATCACAGTAGATAGACATTGGGTCCAGCGCACTAGGAACCACACCCAGCTCTGTAATGAACTCTTTCATCCATATCGCTTCTTGTGAAGCCTCCGAAGCAGCCATGTATTCCGATTCAGTTGAAGATCTCGCCACAACGCTTTGCTTTGCACTCCTCCAGCTAACTGCTGCACCATTCAAAATAAATACGTACCCAGATTGTGATTTAGAATCATCTGGATCGGTGTTCCAACTAGCATCGGTGTAACCATTAACAACGAGCTGTTCATCACCTCCATAAGAAAGAACCATATCCTTAGTTCTTCTCAAGTACTTAAGGATGTTTTTGACCGCTGTCCAATGATCCACTCCTGGATCACTTTGATATCTGCTAGTTAAACTAACAGCATATGCAATGTCGGGTCTAGTACATAGCATGGCATACATTAGAGATCCTATGGCTGATGCATAGGGAGTCTTACTCATCCTTTCTCTATCTTCTGCCGATGTCGGACTTTGAGTTTTACTCAAGGTCGTATTGGGCAACATGGGCAAGAACCCTTTCTTGCTTTCTTCCATTCCAAACCTCTTTAGAACTTTGTCCAAATATGTACTTTGTGACAATGATATTTGGCGTTTCGATCTATCTCTATAAATCTTTATGCCTAATATGTAAGCTGCTTCGCCAAGATCCTTCATTGAAAAACTATTATTCAAATATTCCTTGACACTATTAAGAAGGTCTACATCATTCCCAATCAACAATATGTCATCCACATACAGTATTAAGAATGCTACAGAGCTCCCACTCACTTTCTTGTAAATACAAGCTTCTCCATAAGTTTGTATAAAACCAAAACTTTTGATTACCTTATCAAAACGTTGATTCCAACTTCGGGATGCCTGCTTCAATCCATAGATGGACCGTTGAAGCTTGCATACCTTGTTAGCGTCTTTAGGATCGACAAAACCTTTGGGTTGCATCATATACAACTCTTCATCAATGTCTCCATTGAGGAATGCTGTTTTGACATCCATCTGCCATATCTCATAATCATAATATGCAGCGATTGCTAACATAATCCTCACAGACTTTAGCTTCGCTACCGGTGAGAAAGTCTCATCGTAGTCAACTCCTTGAATTTGTCGAAACCCTTTTGCGACAAGTCGAGCTTTATAGACAGTAACATTACCATCAGCATCTGTTTTCTTCTTGAAAATCCATTTGTTCTCGACAGCCTTCCGGCCATCCGGTAAGTCCACCAAAGTCCATACTTGGTTTTCGTACATGGATCCAATCTCGGATTTCATGGCTTCTTGCCATTTATTGGAATCTGGGCTCATCATCGCTTCCTCATATGTCTCAGGGTCATCGGTGTTGTCCACCAACATGACATTCATAACGGAATCATACCAATCTGGAGTGGTACGAGTTCTCGTTGACCTTCGAGGCTCTGTAGTAACTTCAACCGAAGTTTCATGATCACCATCATTAGCTTCCTCTCTTATTGGTGCAGGCACCACAGGAACTTCTTCCGGTGCTGCGCTACTCGCAATTTCGAGAGAAGGTTCGACAACCTCGTCGAGTTCTACTTTCCTTCCAGTCACTTCTTTCGAGAGAAATTCCTTCTCTAGAAAGGATCCATTCTTGGCAACGAAGATTTTGCCTTCGGATCTATGATAGAAGGTATACCCAATAGTTTCCTTCGGGTATCCTATGAAGACGCATTTTTCCGCTTTGGGTTCAAGCTTGTCCGGCTGTAACTTCTTTACATAGGCTTCGCATCCCCAAACTTTAAGGAACGACAATTTAGGTTTCTTCCCAAACCATAATTCATACGGTGTCGTTTCAACGGATTTAGATGGTGCCCTATTTAAAGTGAATGCGGCTGTTTCTAATGCATAACCCCAAAATGTTAGCGGTAAATCTGTAAGTGACATCATAGAACGAACCATATCTAAGAGGGTTCGATTACGACGTTCAGACACACCATTATGCTGTGGTGTTCCCGACGGTGTCAATTGTGAAAGTATTCCGCATTTCTTCAAATGCTCGCCAAACTCGTAACTTAGATATTCACCTCCACGATCAGAACGTAGAAATTTAATCTTCTTGTTACGTTGATTCTCTACCTCACTTTGAAACTCCTTAAACTTCTCGAAAGTTTCGGACTTATGTTTCATGAAATAGATATACCCATATCTACTCAAATCATCCGTGAAGGTAAGAACATAACGATAACCACCGCGCGATGCTACACTCATTGGACCACACACATCGGTATGTATGATTTCCAGTAAGTCCGTAGCTCGCTCCATTATACCAGAAAATGGAGTCTTAGTCATTTTACCCATCAGACATGCTTCGCATCTTTCAAGTGATTCAAAATCAAGTGATTCAAGAAGTCCATCGGAATGGAGTTTCTTCATACGTTTCACTCCGATGTGACCAAGACGACAGTGCCACATATAGGTCGAATTATCGCTTGATTTCAAACGTTTAGCCTCAATGTTGTTGATATGTGTATTTCTACTATCGAGATTCAATAAGAATAGACCATCTATCAAAGGTGCATGTGCATAAAACATATTACTCATATAAATCGAACAACCATTATTCTCGGATTTAAACAAGTAACCGTCTCGCAATAAACAAGATCCCGATATAATGTTCATGCTCAACGCAGGCACCAAATAACAATTATTTAAGTACAAAACTAATCCCGATGGTAGATAAAGAGGTAGCGTGCCGACCGCAATCACATCAACCTTTGATCCGTTTCCCACGCGCATCGTCACCTCGTTCTTTGCTAGCTTCCGTTTATTCTGCAGCTCCTGTTTCGAGTTACAAATATGAGCAACCGAACCAGTATCAAATACCCAGGCACTACTACGAATACTAGTGAGATACACATCAATAACATGTATATCAGATATACCTTTCTTGTTGATGTTGCCGTTCTTCAAATCCGCCAAGTACTTTGGGCAATTCCGCTTCCAGTGACCTTCTCCCTTGCAGTAAAAGCACTCAGTATCAGGCTTGGGTCCAGCCTTGGTCTTCTTCGTCGGCATGGCAACTTTCTTACCACCCTTCTTGAAGTGTCCCTTCTGCTTAGACTTGCCTTTCTTGAATTTGGTGGTCTTATTGACCATCAACATTTGGTGCTCTTTCTTGATCTCCACTTCTGCAGACTTTAACATAGCAAATAGTTCTGGCAACTCTTTGTTCATGTTCTGCATGTTGTAGTTCATCACAAAGTTCTTGTAACTTGGTGGTAGTGATTGGAGGATGCGGTAAACCCCCAAAGTATTAGGAATCACTATACCCAAGCTTTGAAGTTTATTTGCGTGCCCAGACATCTTAAGCACATGCTCACTGACGGAGCTGCCCTCTTCCATCTTGCAGTTAAAGAACTTTTCAGAAGCTTCATAACTTTCAATTGCCGCATGAGTCTCAAAAATTAATTTGAGATCCTCGACAATATCATATGGGTCTGAATTCTCAAACCTTTTCTGAAGCTCCGATTCTAAACCATACAAGATAGCACACTGAACTATGGAGTACTGATTCTTCCGAGCGAGGTAAACATTCTTTACTTCATCGGGAGCATCAGCTGCAGGTGGGTCACCCAGCGGTGCATCCAGCACATAGGTCAAATTACCAGCTGTGAGGACAATCCTCAAATTGCGGAACCAATCCGCGAAGTTGCTTCCATTGTTTTTCAACTTTTCTTTCTCTAGGAACGCATTAAAATTGATGGTAGGGGCTGCCATTGATCTACAACATATTTGCAATAGTTTAGACTAAGTTTATGACAAATTGAGTTCAAATTAATTAATGAAATTAAACTAGGTGAACTCCCACTCAAAACAACATCCCTCACATTGTTTTAGTGATCACATGAACCAAATCCACTACATCAACACCGATCATCACGAGAGTTGATATAGTTTCAATGGCGAACAATCGACATGTTCATCATATCTACTATATGATTCATGCTTTACCTTTCGGTGATCCGTGTTCCTGAGGCCATGTCTGTACATGCTAGGCTCGTCAAGATCAAACCTTAGCTACCGCATAAGCAAATCTGGCTTGCTTACGTTGTATTCACCCGCGGAATCAAAGACACCCGATCATCACGTGGTGCTTTGAAGCAGCAAGCTTTGGCAACGGTGCATACTAAGGGTGAACACTTTAGAACTTGAAATTTATGTGCATGAGGGATCATCTTATAATGCTACCGTCGTCCACTAAGAAATACAAGATGCATAAAGGATTAACATCACATGCAATTCATAATATGTGATATGATATGGCCTTTCTTCTTTGTGCTTCCGATCTCCATCTTCAAGCACGAACATGATCTCCATCATCACCGGCATAGCATCAAGGTCAATGACGCTTCTTCATGGTTGTCGTCCACCAGCTTCAACTATTACAACTATTTTGAATAGACACGCAGGTCTTAACAGAAATTAAAGACAACCATATGGCTCCTGCCGGTTGCCAACTTACAATAAGGAACATTGCATACATCAAATATAATCACAATCATGGCCATATCACATCACTGCACACCCCTGCAAAACAAAGTTAGACGCCTCTACTTTCTTTGCATATTTTACGTGGTTTGGGGCTTTCAATAAGTGTCGTTCTAACTTACGAACAAGAACCACAACATTGATACTAGCATTGTTGATTACCCGTTGTAAATTGGATCTTAACTATGCTAGGAGAAACAGGCACCCGCAAAGCCACTTATGCAATACAAGTTGCATGTCAAACGTGGAGCAAGTCTCATGAACAATGTCATGTAAGGTTAGCCCGGGCCGCTTCATCCCAACATACCGCAAGATGCAAAGTACACAAAAAGCAATCTACAATAAAAGCATCAACGCCCACAATGACCATTGTGTTCTACTCGTGCAACAGATCTACATATAGACACGGCTCTGATACCACTGTAGGGGTTTGTAGCATGGAAAACAAAAATTTTCTATCGCATACAAACAAACAAGCCAAGATCTATCTACTAGATTGTAGCAACGAGTCGATGGAATAACTCACCCTCGAAGATTCCAAAGTGTTTAACGAGAGCAGATTCTCGTGGGTGATGTAGTCGTACTCTTTCCGATCTCAAGATCGCGTAGACGATCCTTCCGGCGCCACGTTCCAGCAGCGCTCCCGCAGTCGGTCACACGTTCGGTACTCGACGAAGACCTTCCTCTCCCTTGTTCCAGCAGGCAGCGGAGGTTGTAGCACTCTCCTCGCGATTCCGGCAGCACAACGGCGTGGTACCGGAAGTAGAGGGGAAATCCCGCAGGGCTTCGCCTTAAGCCGGTGCGAGTATGGTGGAGCTTATGAGAGAGGCTATTAGTGGTCTAGTAATTAGACACACCAATTAGAGGGCTCTAAACCAATTAGAAGGCTCTAAACCGCTGGCTAAAGCAATTAGAAGCTCTAAACCAAAACGGCTCTAAACCGGAGGTAGAAGATAGGAACTTGTGTGTGCTAGGAGGGAGCCCTGCCCCTCCTTATATAGGTGGGAGGGCTGGCCGGCCAAGGGGAGGAGAGTCCCTCCCCAAGTCGGCTTGGTGGGGCGCCGGCCAAGGGAGGAACCCTCCTCCAATTCGGCCTCCACCAATCCTCCTCTCTTACCACTTCCCAAAATTGCCGTTTGACTTTCAAACTAGCCGTTTGACTTTTCAATTTAGGATTTAAATAAACCCTTTATTTTGGACAGCAAGAACACCTAGTACATGATGCAATCATTCCAACTTACAATGACACATTCATGTACCCTTCCCCCTCCGGAGTGCCGGACATTCCGGGACCTCCTAGAATGTTCCCGATGAAAACACCGGAACCATTCCCCAACTCCGAAACGGGACTTTCCTTATATGAATCTTATTCTCCGGACCATTCCGGATCACCTCGTGATATCCCGGATCCCATCCGAGACTCCGAACAACATTCGGTCTCTTTCTCATAATACCATAACTACTCAAACAACGTCGAATCCTTAAGTGTGTCTCCCTACGGTTCGTGAATTATGCGGACATGATCGAGACACTTCTTCGAACAATAACCAATAGAGGAATCTGGAAATTCATATGGCTCCCACATATTTCTACGATTACTTTGCGATCGAATGAACCACTTACATACGATACCAATTTCCCTTTGTCTCACGATATGTTACTTATCCGAGGTTATGATCGTCGGTATCTCTGCATACCTAGTTCAACCTCGTTACCGATAAGTACTCTTTTCTCGTTCCCGTGATATGTGATCCCTTGTGACCATGTCACATGCTTGCAAGCTAATTGGATGACATTCCACCGAGAGGGCCCAGAGTATATCTATCCGTCATGTGGATGGACAAATCCCACTCTTGATCCATGTGTTTCAACCAATACTTTCCGAACACTTAATGCCACCTTTATAGCCACCCAGTTACGGTGTGGTGTTTGATGTTATCAAAGCATCCATCCGGCAAAGGTGATATGCATGATCTCATGGTCGAAGGAATTAGGTTACTATGTATCAGAAAGCATATAGCAATTGAACTATTTGAAATGACTTGATCTTTATGCTACGCTTATCTATAGGAGTATGTCCACCATATCATTCTCCTAACGATATGATCTTGTTGTTGATAACATCTCAATGTTCATGATATGGAAACCACAATCATTTAATCAACCAACAAGCTAGTGAAGTATAGAGGCTATACTAGGGACTTCAATTTAAGTTTACAATTCACACAAGTATTAATGTTTCCTTGTTAATACTATTATAGCATGAATATAAACATTTATCATAAACACAAAGATATAATAATAACTATATTTATTATTGCCTCTAGGGCATATCTCCAACAGGTATCACATATCACATGAACGAGTAAAGAGTACTTATCGGTAACGAGGTTGAACTAGGTATGAAGAGATACCGGCGATCAAACCTCGGATAACTAAAGTATCATGAGAAAAGGGGGAATTGGTATCGTATGTAAATGGTTCATTCAATCACGAAGTAATCGTATAAATATGTGGGAGCCATAAGAATTTTCAGATTCCTCTATTGGTTATTGATCGGAGAAGAGTCTCGATCATGTCTACATAATTTACGAACCTAAGGGAGACACACTTAAGGATTCTATGTTGTTTAGTTGATATGGAATGTGAGTAAGAGACCGAATGTTGTTCGGAGTCTAGGATTGGATCCATGACATCACGAGGAGATCTGGAATGGTCCGGAGAATAAGTTTCATATAAGGAAAGTCCAATTATGCAGTTTGGGAATGGTTTCGGTGTTTTCACCGGAATGTTCTATAAGGGTCTAGAAGGTCCATCACTCCGGAGTGGGAAGGGTACACGGATGTATCATACCAAAGTGGAATGGTTGCATCATGTCCTAGGTCACTTGGCTGGGAAATGGAAATAGAGAAATCAATGTCTATTTTGAAAGTCAAATGCCAATTTGAAAAAGTCAAATCCCAATTTGAAAAAGTCAAATCCCAACATGGTTTCCTAGTGGAGGAGGAAAGGAATCCCACCTATGAGAGGATTACTTCCTCCCTTTGGCGCCGGCCACAAGGAGGAGTTGGGGGAGGACTCCCCTCCCCTAGACCGCATATCCCTCTCATAAATAGAGGGGAGGGTCTCCCCTTGCTCTCCCACAAAAAATCCTAGATGGCTGCAGCCCTCTCAAGTTGCCGTCGATTTAGAGCCCTCTAAAGTAGCCGCCGCCTATCCCTCTACTACCCGTCGCCCACCACCTCTAAACCTCGGCCCTCTAAACCCTAGATCGCCAAGGCCCTCTTCTACACCACCATCCCGCTCCGTCTTAGGAGAAGCCCTGCGGGATTTCCCCTCTACTTCCACCACCACGCCGTCATGCTGCCAGAATAGCGAGGAGAGATCTACAACCTCCGTTGCCTACTGGAACAAGGGAGAGGAAGGTCTTCATCGAGTACCGAACGTGTGACCTACTGCGGAAGCGCTGCCGGAACGTGGCGCTAGATCTTGAGATCGGCAAGTGAATGACTACATCACCCACGAGAATCCGATCTCGTTAACTGCTTTGGATCTTCGAGGGTTGGTACTCTATCAACTCGTTGCACCGATCTAGTAGATTAGATCTTGGCTTGTGTGCGTTCATGTGATATATTTTTTTTCCATGCTACGAACCCCTACATAAGTCGGCGCTCTTGGAAGAGACAAAGGATGCCGAGGTGGTTTATATACACGGGGACGGTTGGCTACCCTCGAGTAGACACGTGTGGGTGTGGAAGGGTGGGTCTGGACCCTAGACTCGTGCATGATCTTCGCTATCGAATTGCATTACAACACCAGATCCACGCGCGTGCTACTACTATAGTACTCCATTTTTTATTATGCACTTGTAGATCAAATTTAAGGTACTTTCATTAAATTGGGAAACACCATTCTATTCGACGAATATATGCATAAAGCTTGAACATTATTGAAAATTCCCTAAACCCTAAACAGCCAAGACCTAAACCCTTAACTCCTAAATACTAAAACCCCAAACCCCTCAACCCATAATTAAACCATAACAAACTAGGTATCATGCACTTATAGATCCAAATTTGAGATACTTTCATTAAATTGCGGTAACACGATTCTATTCCACAAATATAAGCATAAAGCTTGAACATTATAAAAAATTCCCTAAACCCCTAAACGACCCTGACTAAGCAGCAGGTATATCACCCACTTATAGATCAACATTTGAGATATACTTTCATTAAATTACGCTAATTTCATTCCATTGCACGAATCTAAGCATAAAGCTTGAACATTATTGAAAATGCCCTAAAACCTAAACCTTAAACCCTATAACCCTAAACCCTGGCCAATCAAGTATCATGCACTTATAGATCAAAATTTGGGACACTTTCATTAAATTGAGCTAAAACCATTATTCTAATTCACGAAAACTCGAACATTATTGAAAATTTCCTAAAGTACCGTAATCCCCTAAATCCTAAACCCTAAGCCCTATACCCCTAAAACCCATAAACTCTCAACCCCTAAACCAAAGCTCGGACATATTATTGGAAAATTCCTAAACCCTAAAACCTAAACTACCCCTAAAAACCAAAAACCTAAACCCTTAATAAATTTCCTACGCAAAACAAATTTGTTTTTTCTCTCTCATTCGCTACCTCTCCCACCATCCATCTCTCCTCGGCGACCCCGCGCGCACCGGCCGGCTGGTCTCTCCCTCGTCCATATCCAGGCGTTGCGCTGCGCTGCGCAGGTGTGCCTTGATACGGTGGCACTGTGACTCTAGCATGATCATCATTTGCGTTGCTATACACAGGAAGGAACCAGCTTGGGCCCTAGAGGCAAATATTGGTATAATTTAAACTTTTCTGGTCTTGTCTGAAATCCATGAGGTCATACATCGTACACCACAATAGCTAATTTCGTCCCTAAATTGTTGGATAAGGGGCCAAATTTTGACTACAATAGGCTTTCAGATCAAGATGTTGAATCTTGCAAAACAGGAAGCTTAAAATGGTTTAAATGCACGTGACCTAGCGATAACACACTGGTAGTTCCACTTTTGAGATACTTTGAGAAAATTGCCGTAAAGCCAGATTATTGCACATATATAGCTACAAATTTTGAAAATTTATGAAACCTGGTAATATCAATGAAATAGGCTACACTAGTGGCATTTTAGCCATATACTACATTATAGTTGCTTCACACAAAAACACTATTGTCACTTTCATTAAATTACGCTAATGCCATTCCATTCAACGAATATAAGCATAAAGCTTGAACATTATTGAAATTGCCCTAAATCCTAAACCTTAAACCCCTATACCCTCACCAAGCATGTATCATGCAATTATAGATCAAAATTTGAGATTGATACTTTCATTAAATTGCTTTAACGCCATTCTTTTTCACGAATATATACATACGACTCAAACATTAATGAAAATTCCCTAAAACCTAACCCCCTAAACCCTAAACCATAAGCCCTATACCCCTAAACCCTAGAAACCCTAAACCTGACCAAACAGGTATATACCATGCACTTATAGATAAAAATTGAGTTATAATTTTGATTAAATTGTTGCTAGGTCATTCTATTCCATGAATATAAGCATAAAGCTCGAACTTCATTGAAAATTCCTAAAATCCTAAACCCCTAGCCCTAAAACCAGAAACACTAAACCCATAAAACCTAAACCCTAAACTCTAAAATCTTAAACACTAAACTCCTAAGCCCTCACAAATTAAGCTGTTATCATGCACGCTTATATATCAAAGTTTGAGATACTTTTATTAAATTGGGCAACGACATTCTATTTGACGAATCTAACCATGAAGCCTAATCATTGTTGAAAATTCCCTAAACCCTAAACAACACCTAAACCATAAACCCTAAACCCCTAAATACTAAAACACTAAACCCTTAACCCCTCAACCCATAATTAATCCCTAACCAAGCATGTTTATCCTACAATTATATATATCCAAATTTGAGATACTTTCATTACATTGCGGTAATGCCATTCTCTTCCATGAATATAACCATAAAGTTTGGACAATATTGAAAAGTCCCCAAACCCTAAACCCCTAAACCCATAATTAAACCCTAACCAAGTAGGTATCATGCACTTATAGATCCAAATTTGAAATAATTCCATTAAATTACGGTAACGCCATTATGTTCCACACATATAAGCATAAAGCTTGAACATTATTGAAAATTCTGTAAACCCTAAACCCATAAACCCTAAACCCCTAAACAACCCTGACTAAGCAGCATGTATTATAGATCAACATTTGATATATACTTTCATTAAATTATGCTAACGCCATTCCATTCCATGAATCTAAGCATAAAGCTTGAACATTATTGAAAATGCCCTAAAACCTAAACCTTTAACCATATAACCCTAAACCCTGACCAAGAAGGTATCATGCACTTATAGATCAAATTTTGAGATACTTTCATTAAATTGCTCTAACGCCATTCTAATTCATGAAAGCTCAAACATTATTGAAAATTCCCTAATGTACCCTAATCCCCAAATAAAGACTAAACCCTAAGCCCCATTATATACTCCTAAAAACCCTAAACCCTCACCCCTAACCCTAAGCTCAGAAATATTATTGAAAAATTCCTAAACCCTAAACTACCCCTAAAAAACCAAAAGCCTAAACCCTCAATACTATAAAACCCTAAAACCTGAAACACTAAACCCCTACACCTTAAAACCTAAAACACTAAACCCTAAACCTTGACCGAACAACTGTCATGCACACTTATAGATCAAAATAATTCTAAGATACTTTTATTATTTAGGATAACACCATTCTATTCGACGAATATAGGCATACATCATGAAAATTAATAAAAATTCCCTAAACCCTCGACCCTAAACAATCCCTAAAAATTAAACCCTAAACACATAAATAATACTAACACCCTAAACCCCCAAGCCACATACACCCTAACCAAGCATGTATCATGCACTTATAGATCAAAATTTGAGATGCTTTCATTAAATTGTGGTAACGCTATTATATTCCATGAATATAAGCATAAAGCTTGAACATTATTACTGAGAAGTCCCTAAACCCTAAACCCCTAAACCCATATATAAACCCTAACCAAGGAGGTATCATGCACTTATAGATTCAAATTTGAGATACTTTCATTGAATTACGGTAGCACCATTCTATTCCACGATTAAAAGCATAAAGTAGCTTGAACATTATTGAAAATTCCCAAAACCATAAAACCCTAAATACTAAACCCCTAAATCCTAATCAACCAGGTATCATGCACTTTTATATCAAATTTGGGATACTTGCATTAAATTGGGCAACACCATTATATTCGCAAATACAAGAACAAATCTTGAACACTGTTGAAAATTACCTAAATTCTAACAAAAAAAACCTAAACCCATAAATACTAAAACCCTAAACCCTTCAACCCATAATTAAAACCTAACCAAGCAGGGTATCATGCACTTATAGATTCAAATTTGAGATAATTTCATTAAATTGCGGTAATGCCATTTTATCCCATGATTAAAAGGATAAAGCATCTTGAACATTATTGAAAATTCCAGAAACCATAAAACCCTAAACACTAAACCCCTAAAACCTGACCAAACAAGTATCATGCACTTTTAGATCAAATTTGAGATACTTGCATTAAATTGGGCAACTCCATTATATTCGACGAATATAAGCATAAAGCTTGAACATTGTTGAAAATTACCTAAACCCTAATAAATAAACCCTAAATCCCTAAACCCATAATTAAACCCTAACCAAGCAGGGTATCATGGACTTATAGATCCTAATTTTAGATAATTTCATTAAATTGAGGTAATGCCATTATATTACACGATTATAAACATAAAGCTTGAACATTATTGAAAATTTCCTAAACTCCTAAACGACCCTGACCAGGCAGGGGTATCATCCACTTGTAGTGGTATGGTATTGTAAGAGATAAGACAAGACAAAAGATAAGATAAGAATTACCACCATGAATGACCGATCTTTTGAATAACCTTCATTCCCGATGTTTGGGAAGTAAGTGAAAATTTCAAAACCGGAAAATTTTGAATTTTTTTGCCGCGAAGGACCAAAGTGGTTTCCTTCCTATGTAGTACTACTCATACTCCACACCTCACAAACACGGCTACCGAACATGCCAGAAAAACAGAGCCGCCTCCTGAAAATAGAGCCGCCATACCGAGGCACACATGCGTAGCGCCACGCTGTGGACGAGGGAGAGATCAGCCGGGCCGATGCGCGGGGGGAGAGCGGTGGAGAGTTGAGAGGCATCAAATTAGAGAGCAAACACTCATTTTTTGCGTGCATAGGTCCAGAAATTTACTACTAGTAGAGTATACACTGTAAGGCGTTAGGAGTACCTCGTGTCAGGAACCCATCATAATAAACTTTGCTCTAACATCGAACCGCCTTCAACTCCTCTTCTCTCATCGCTTCTGCCATCTTCCCCTGCCTACGTTTTATTCTCTCTGCATGTACATCGCGTGGAAAGAGGTGAGCATATGTCCAAGCAAAAAAAATTGACATGGTTTAGTAAATTCCCATTTTGTTAATTTATTGCAATAATTTATCTAGTAAGATTGAATGGGTTTCTCCATTAAACATGTTATTTTGTGTGACAATTGGCACTATGTCATATTGATCCATAACCTTTGAAGTTGCTTCACAACCAAAAAAAGTGTTGTCACTTGGAAAAATGATTTTTTTTGCATTCTCCCTTTGTAAAGAAAAGCTTGATTAGCCAAGATGCATCCAATGTACGGAGTACAAGACATGGATACGATACCATCATCTATGGATATGCAAGTAAAAAAAGAAACTATGGCTATGACGTTGGTCATCTTGTTTGAAACATGGCATACTATGTCTATCAACTCATTAAATGCTCGAAAGCGTACAAGCGTCTCGGCCTATGTGACTGGACAGCATACCCCAAGTGGGAGTGGGAGTAGCGTACTTTAGAAGCTTCGGCTTAGAAATTTAGAGAGAGCGCTGAAATATCCCGCCCATCCATTCAAACACCCCGCCCATTCATTAAAACATCCAACCCCAAATATACTTCGCCTTTTTTTAGAATGAAAATTCCTCTTCTATCCCTTCTCCAGAAACAAGAACCCGAGGAGCAATGCAATAATAGAGGGATATAGGTGGTAATTTTGCTTTCTCCCACGTCCATCACCCCATCGACGTGGTTCCCTTCCCATCTTCAATAAGTATATTTACCTGCGCTCCCACTACAGCCTTACACTGACTTTGTGGACGCACTATGCAAGTGACCCGCATGTCAGTGACCTAGAATTACGGAAAGTAGAGATTCCCATCGTTTGTTGTTCAAAGTTCTAACATTTTTTGCTAAACAAAGATAAACTTGTTAAACTCGGCGAAACTGGATAGGAAAATAGAAAATTTTACGAAAATTGGGCATTATTCACCAAATAATTCATACTTTGTGATAAAATTGGTGCGGTGGGACTTTGAACCATATATAGTATTTGAACCATAAAATCGGTGCGGTGATAAATTTAGTAACGCCATTATATTCCACGAATATAACCATAAAGTTTTAACATTATTGAAAATTCTCGAAACACTAAACCTCTAAACCTTAAAATCCTAAACACTAAACCCTAACCAAGCAGGTATCATGCACTTATAGATAAAATTTGAGATACTTTCATTAGGTTGGGCATCACCATTCTATTCGACGAATATAAGCATGAAGCTTGATCGTTATTGAAATTTCCCTAAACCCTAAACAACCCCTAAAACATAAATCCTAAGGTCTTGTTTAATTTGCAGGAATCCTAGAGATAGGAATAGGAAAACCATAGGATTGGAGTGGCATGACCTCTTGAATCCTATAAGAATAGAAAACTACATGAATTTGGAACAAGTACGTATGTGAATCATAGTTAAAGAAAAGGAATTCAAACATGAGGTTAGGGTGAATGGAAAATTTTCCTACAAAATAGAGAGCAAAGGAATCCTTTGAAGGAATCACTACGGATTGTAATCCTTTGAATGAAACGACCAACATAGGTATATTTCCTAAGGGACAAAATCCTTCACAAATCCTTTGAAATTCCTTTGAATCAAACAATCCCTAAACCCCTAAATACTAAACCCTAAATCGCCAGCCCCTCAACCCATAATTAAACCCTATCCAAGTAGGTAGCATTTACTTATATATCCAAATTTGAGATACTTTTAGTAAATTGCATTAACACCATACTATTCCATAGATATAACCATAAAGTTTGAACAGTATTGAAAAATCTTGAAACCCTAAACCCCTAAACCCTAAATACCGAAAGGCTAAAACCCGAAACACTACCCCCTATATCGTGACCAAGCAGGTATCATGCACTTATAGATCAAATTCGAGATACTTTTATTAATATAAATTGGGTAATAACATTCTATTTGACGAATATAAGAATAAATCTTGAACATTATTGAAAAATCCCAAATCCCAAAACCCAAAACCCTAAACAACCCCTAAAACCTAAACCCTAAACCCCTAAATACTAAAACCCTAAACCCTCAACCCATAATTAAACCCTAACAAAGCAGGGTATCATGCACTTATATATCCAAATTTGAGAAGCTTCCATTAAACTGTGGTAACGCCATTCTGTTCCACGAATATAAGCATAAAACTTGAACATTTTTGAAAATTCCCAAAACCCTAAACCTCTAAACTCTATACCCTAAAACCGCTAAACCCTAAACCCCTAACGACCTTGACAAAGCAGGTGTCATCTCCTCGTAGATTAACATTTGAGATATACTTTCATTAAATTACGCTAACTCCATTCTATTCCATGAATATAAGCATATAGCTTGAACATTATTGAAAATGCCTTAAACCTAAACCCTAAACCCCTAAAACCTAAGCCCTAAACACTAAAATTAAACCTGAAACACTAAACCCCTAAATCCTGACCAACAAACGGCTGTCATATGCACACTTATATATCAAATTTTGAGATACTTTTACTAAATTAGGTAACACCATTCTATTTCCCGAAAATAGGCATACAAATCAAACATTATTGAAAACTCCCTTAATCCTAACCCCTCCAAAACCTAAACTCCTAGCCTATACCCCTAAATCCAAAAAAACATAAACTCTCAACCCGTAAACCCTAACCTAGCAGGTACCATAAACTTATAGATCAAAAATTGAGATACTTTCATTAAATTGTTCCTAAGTCATTCTATTCCACAAATTTAATTATCAGGCTCGAACTTAAAATACCTGAAATAGTAAACCCTAAACCCCTAAAACCTAAAACCAAAACCCTAAAAGTAGAAATACTAAACCCCTAAACCTCACCAATAATCAGCTATCATTCACACTTATAGATCAAATTTTGAGATACTTTTATTAAATTGGCTGGGTCAAGCCATTCTATTCGACAAATATATGCATAAGGCTTGAACATTTTTGAAAATTCCCTAAACCCTAAACCCTAAACAACCCCTAAAACCTAAACCCAAAACCCACATACACCCTAACGAAGCAGGTATCATGCAGTTATTGATCAAAATTTGAAATACTTTCATTAAATTGCGGTAACGCTATTATATTCCATAAATATAGGCATAAATCTTGAACATTGTTGAAAATTCCCTAAATCTCGAACCCCTAAAACCCAAACCCTAAACTCCTATCTTATCTTACCACTATATAGTGTATGATTTACCTTGAATATTGACCATTGGATTAAGACTCGTGAATCCCAACATTGTCAGCCGTCGGATCTTATCTCCATTTTATTATAGCTTCTGCTAGAAGATACTATTGATAGTCTTCATAAGAATTAACTCTATGCACAAACCTCAAAACACACTTCTCCATCATTCTAGAATTAATATTCTCCATCATTTCTCTAGATCATGTTACCCAGATTTTTCAAGTATTAGGTATAGCTAATAATAAACGTTGACTTCTAGATGATACAAACTACAAGAACCAAATATACAACCATACTTTATATAGTTTTTAAACTTTGGTACATTTACTTATTAATCTTAGCACTATATATAGTGTACGGATAACTTTTTGATCAACTTTGACTGTTGGATCAGATTGACCAGCAAATCCCACCTTTGCAAACCGTTGGATCTTATATCCATTATAGCTTCTAGAATATTCTCTATTGATAATCTTTAGCACAATGATAGCTATGCACAAATCTCACAACACACTTCTCAATAATTCTGGAATCTTCTTCAACATTTATCCAGAGCATATATGTAGAGTATTAGGTATCTAATAAGTTGATTTCTACAAGATACAAAGTACAAGAACCAATATACAACCGATACTTTATGGACGCCACTCAAAATTATAGTTATGTTTGAGCATCACCTATTATAGTTATATATAAAAATGACATGTCATACTTCTATTAGCTGATTCTCGTGTGTGCAAGTCACATACAACTTATCCGTCACTATATAATGTACGAATAACTTTGAACTTTGAATCTTTGATGAAGATTGGAAAATCCCAAAATTGCTAACCGTTGGATCTTATCCATTGCATCATTTAGAAGATCCCATTGATACTCACGTGCAAGGAACGTGGCGACTTACTAGTCTAATCTAATACTACTACTACTACTGCTACTACTAGTACTACTAATATGTTACTAGATCAAAATCTACTCCCATTCTTTTCTTCTTTAACGACTTGTTTTTCTAACCGTTCATACACACACACCACGATTCCTAAATTTCTCTTCTACCTTCTCTGATGCCCACTAACGGCCGCTACTCATAATTCGAGCAGAGGAGAGCTCGATATTCTAGACATGTCGCCGCCACCATTAGACCCGTTGCCCTACTTCCTCATCGGCACATCCTCTGGTCTACTCGAGCTCACGCTGTTGTGGATCCTGAAGATTCTTACGAGGTACACTTTTGATTTCAGGAATATTGCAATCCTCACGTGGCTTCTCTCCTCAACATACCGTTTACTCATTTGCAATCTTCTTTTTCCGAAATTGTGTCCATGTAATCTGATCTCAGGAAGAATGCTGGTAACCGAAGACTCAAACTTAAAAAGAGACGAGAAGAAGAAATCCCATGAAGTTACGAAGATGTATCAAGCAATGACGAAGATAGAGTTAGCAAAGAATGGGAATGACGAATAGAAGCATAGAGTCGAAGAAGTAAAGATCCAAATGGAGCTACAGATCGCAGATATCATCCACGGACACAAGATCCAGATGGATGAGTATAAGTTGAAGCTTAGGAAGATCAAAAGATATGCTACAGAGAAGGATATATGCCTATAATATGCATTCAATATTATTTCTATCCTCACCACGGTCATAATCAAAATGTTTGGATTATTGTTAGGGCTAATTAGAGGCACGAGGTAGTAGGGTTAATTAGAGGCATGAGGTAGTCGTGTTATAAAACTATCGTCATTCTTGTAGCGATTGTAATCATATTGTTCAAACTATTATCAAATCATTTGCAGTATCCGCAAGATTAGGAAGTTGAAAGAAATATAGTAGTAGTATTGTGATCTCATGTTTATCCGCTTGCGGTGTAGCATTTAATGATGTGCAGTTCATACTATCGCGCATCGCCTGTAATAGTAAATTACACGCAAACCAACGATCTTCACTGTCGCCCACCATTCCTATCGGAGATGTCTTGTCAATAGGTACAAAATAATGTTCAAAAAAACATGAAGTCAATGGTAATAGAATACTACTAATACTTCAATAGAGTCCACGAGTTCTCCTAAATTTCTCCCTATATCTAAGAATCTTGGACTCCCCCTCTCCCCTAAAAATTTTCCCAACTCCAGCAGTTCTCCCAAAAGATCTCCCTTATTCTAAGAATTTTCAATAACTACTACTCTCTCCTTCTCCCAAAGAGAACTGATGGACTTGATCTAACGCCCTCCCCCACCCCCACCTCTCACCCCACGCCTCACCTCCGCACATCGGAACCACTAGAGCCGCCATGAGCAACCGGAAGCTCTTAGTCGGCCTCGACGTGGGCCAACTCCCTCGTCCCAGCACGGGACATGCATAAACTCCCTTGTGACGAGGTTTAATCTCGTCAAGCCCATTGTTATGAGCATGGTTTTTGGAGAAGATGGGGGTGCTGGAGATCGCGGAATGGTTAACAGACAAGCAACCAGGGGATACGAGATTTACCCAGGTTCAGGCCCCCGGAGGGAAAACCCTACTCCTGCTTGTCTGCTCTTGATTACGGCGGAACCGAAACTTACAAGGGTGCAGAGATGCAATCTGGCGTGAAGGTGTGTATGCGGTGGAAAGGATTAGCCCTCCTCGCTGTGCCCTCCTAACCTTTATATAGAGTTAGGAAGGTCTCATGCACAGATCGAGTCAGTTACAAGATTAGGGTTTGCCCCTTTAAATATTCTATCTGTTCTAGTCTTGTTCTCCAAGGATCCGAAGATGTCTTGGGCTTGGGCCACCCAAAAATCTCCACAGGCCGCGTATATTCTTGTGGGCCTTTCTTGGGCTGGACCAGGTAGGCTAATGTCGTGTACCCGTAGGGTATAACCATGTCAGTAGCCCCCGAGTGTTCAGCCGAATCGTAGATTCGGCTGAGGACTCTTCAATATTTTGGGTGTAGTCGTTTTTGTTCATTAGAGAAAAAGAATGATTTTAGTGCATAGCGATTGTTGATGTGTGTGCCTGACTCTCCTGATGGATCAGGGTCAGTTAACTGTCTTAGGACAAAACAACACGATCTTCTTTAGACTCGAGTCCCTAGAACCGAACCTGGAACATATGCTGGCGTAATTCGACTCAGGCCATTGAGGTCTTACAGGAGTCAAATCCCAGTAGTTTTCAAATGATGTACCCAACGCGTCCGTCTGGATTTTCATCGCGCCTGTTGGCACGAATTTTTACTAGCAGAGCACAGTTTGGTGCGTTACCAGGCCATCATATGGTATCTGTAGGTCTTATCTTTGTGTCACAGACACAACATCTGCAATTTTATCACCGCGGAGGTGTTTCGGGTGGCCAAGGAGGATGTTACTCACTTAGCGTTGGTTGGGGCAAAGTTGCCAAAAAGTTTTGCATTTTGATCTGAGGGATCCTAGTCAAAGAATTCATAGGGTGCACGACCAGCGCTCCCTATGGGAGTAGCCCCCCCCCCCGAGTGTCTATTCGAGTCGTAGACTCGAGCAGAGACTTTAATTCAACCATTGTTGGCTTCAGGTCCGTAGGACACAATTTGTTCGGATGCTTGAATCAATCCTCCCTATGGGAGTAGCCCCCGAGTCCGTAGTGGAGTCGTAGACTCGACGTAGGACTCGAAGAATAGATCATTGGTCTAGTACCTTATTCATGCCTCGGGTGCGCGGCCAGCGCTCTTGATAGGAGTAGCCCCAGAGTAGTTGCTTGAATCGTAGATTCGAGTGAGTACTTTTAGCTGTCAGCCGAAGATTTTAACCGTTGCTAGTGTGGTTTTGATGACGTCAGTGCTGATGATCGGTGACCTCAACCGTCTGCGACAGCAGAGATGACGTGACCGGACGAAGGTGGGTCCCACTTTCTGACTTGGAGTTTACTGGTCATGTGCGACGTGGCGAGAATTACGGCGTCTCCTCGGATTCCGTGCTTCCATATGAAACGGTCCCTGTTCATCGTCTTCGTCCTTATAACTATGGGGAAAACCATAGTTTGTTTTCACCTTAGCCATTTGCTTTCTACTGCCTCCATTTTCTTGAGCTTTTTCCTTTGCACGCTGGACATTCTCCGATCGTTCCCTTTCTCGTTCTTGCGCGCACACCGCTGCCATCGACGCGCCGCGACGGGGAAATCGAAGAAGGCCTCCACCGGAGCGGGCACCAGTGCTACTACCAGCGGCAAGAAGGGCATCACCACTGCTCGTATCACCGAAGGTGGATGGCGGCGCACGGAGACGCGTGAGGGTGACCTGCGCAAGCTTCGTGAAGCGGGTTTAATCCCGCAGGACAAGGAGGCCGTCAAGATCCCCGACGATGAGGTAACACCCCGTCCACCCGCAGGGTTTCGGGTGATGTTCGTTGCTTTTGTTCTTCGAGGCCTCTTGGTCCCAGTCCATGATTTTCTTGGTGGACTGTTGTTCTTCTATGGCATCCAACTCCACCATCTTTCACCCAATTCTCTTCTCCACATCGCCTGCTTCATTACTTTTTGCGAGTGCTGGCTCGGTATCGAGCCGCACTTTAGACTCTTCCGGAAGCTCTATTCCGTGAAGACGCAGTCCGGCTCCGACAGAGTTTATCTGATCGAGGGCTGCATCATTTCTCTTCGATCCACTTTTCTTTTATTCTCTTTTTCTATGTCTGAGTCCGTCCAGTACTGGTGGAGGGAGTGGTTTTATATCCGCAACTCCACAGTGGACAGACAAGACTTCGGCCTTGCCCCTTTCGACTCCACCCAGGAGATCTTGAAGAAGAGATCCTGGAAGAATCATATCCTGGAGGGCGAGGTGGAGGAGATAGAGGAGCTCTACCATCGGGTGGAGGCCCTCCAGGTGGTTCCGGAGAAGGAGGTGAATGGTGTGGACATCATCCCCACCTTCCTCAAACATCAGGTGCAGCCACTCCAGGCCAGGGCGCATCCGATGTTCCTTTACTCTGGCCGCCACGATCCGACAAGGGTTTTTGCTGAAGATCTCTCCAAGGGGGACCTCGACAGAGTTCTTCGACCACTGCTAAAGTACAAGTCCAACGAGGACATTCCAGGGAAATCGTGGACACCCCCTTTCATTGCCTCTCGACTAGTTCCACAGGTGTAGATTTGTGACGTGCGCGTAGCGCCTTTTTCGAATGCTCGTCTTTGCGATTACTTTTACTGAACGTTCATGTATTCATTGTGCAGGACCTAAAGGTGGATGGCATGGTGCCTCCACTACCTGAAAGGTTTCCAAATGCGCCGGACAACGAAGTTGTGGACTCCGAGTCCAAACTTCTGCCGGCGCAGTCACCGACTGAGGAAGCCCCGAGGCGAGGGAGGGGAAGACCCGAAATCGGGCACGGAGATCAAGCGAATCTTCGGATGCCTCGACTCCGCCGATGCCTAGGAACCCGCCGTTTCTTGTCTGCCATAGTGGAGGAGACGGTGCTTCTTCCTCGCCTATCCTGGCCGTGCGTGTGCGGGCTATAGCGCCGCAGCCGCCTGCCAAGAGGAAGAAGGAAGAGAAGAAAGGGAAGAGGGCGCTGCCCGTTTTTGACTTGAGCGACATGGACTTGTAAGTATCTTCGGATGCGATTCGTTATTTTCTTGTCTTCTTGTCTTCTTGCTTTTGACTGGTATGTTCCTTGCAGCCACTCCTCTAAGGTCTCTTTTAGTGATGCCACTCAGGAGGCAGTAGGGGAGTCAAAGATGACGCCTCCTCCCTCTTAGACGGTGGACACCTTTAGCGGTGATGCTTCGAAGCCCTCTACGCAAGAGGCTCGAGTGATCGTCTCCTAGAAGACTACAACCGGACCTTCGGAGTCTCCGTTTGAGCATGTAAGTTGTTTTCTCTGTTGCTATAGGGGGAGCCCCCGGGTCTATTTTCGGATGATCTGCTGATTTTGCCTCCTTTATGCGTGTTTCGAGGGGAGCCCCCAATCATTTTTCATGTGTTTGATGTCTTCCTGGTTTCTTGGGCGCAGCCCCCGAGCCATTTTTGTGATACTTTGTTTCTTCTCGCAGCCCTTTGTGCATGGTGCGAACCTTCTTGTGCAGCAGCACCTGGCGCTGGAGGCCAACCTGCGACAGCTTCAAGGTACATGCTGAATTGATCCTATTCTTTTTCGTCTGCTTGCTAACGTGTGGAGCTCATGTATGTTCTTGTTGCTTTTTGAATATGAGAATACTACTGACCTCCGCGAGCTTGATGCTCTCAAAAAGAGCCTTGGGCGAGCGGAGAAGAAGGCCAAGGATGTCGTTGGGGCGAAGGAGCGCCTACAGAAGGAGCTAGCTGATGCCAAAGCGGCTAAGGAGCGCCTGGAGCGAGAGGATGTGGATCGCGAGGAGCAGCTCGCCACCGTTGCGGCTGCGCGCGTGAAGGAGGTGGCCGAAAAACTGATGGCTGCTGCCAAGGCCGTCTCCGGTGAGTGCTTTTGCCTTTCTTTGGTTTTTTCGGCTGATGCGTCTCCATGCCCTTATTCGATTCTTACTATATATTTCTTTTGCTTCAGATGCCGCGGGCATTGAATTCGATTGCAGTGCCCTAGAGCACGGTACTGCTCTGGATGATGCCGCTGCGGAAGTCGAAGACCGCTGCAGTACTGCTATTGGTTCCCTTGCCAAGGCTAAGGAGATCCTCGGGCGCTTCTACAAGGAGCTCGTTTCCAAGGGCGCTGCCCTTGAGGACGTGGATTCCTTGGCGGATGCGTTGTCAGCGGATGCGCTTGCGGCCTACAAGTGCAAGCAGAAGGGCATCGTCGCTTCCATGGAGATGGCTATGGCCCTGGCGTCCGGGGCAGAGCTGGATCTTCATCAGGTCACCTCCCATATGCCTATGGCTCCCGACGGTTCCGAGCTAGCCTTCGCTCTCTACGCTTCTTGCTGTAAGCGCTATGGGCCGAAGCTCATTGACCTTCTAGATGAGTATGCGGTGAGGCAACAGGAGGAGGTCAAGAGCAGGCACTCTGGCTCCAAGGCCACTCAGGATGCGGATGCTTAGGCTTTGTCGTTGTAGTTGTAGGATAGTTGCCTTCTGCTTTTGTTGTAATATTTGATGAAAAATTTCCCTATGCCACGTAGTGGCCTTTTTTGTATATAAATGAACCTTCGAGTTGTTGCTCAATCATTCATTGTTCATACTCTTGTCTGTTTTCCTTTAGGGACATTTGGGTGAGGACCCCGTCGATACTTCGTCTGCTCCGCAGCCGCGACCATCCTTGGATGATGCGTCGCAGCTTGTTCTTCTTTGTGACCGAGTCTGCAGTCTTGAAAAGGAGATACTTGGCATCCGAGGCCATGCGAATGTATAGAAATCGAAGGCGGAGCGAGCTACCGCCAGAGAGGAATATCTGATGGGGGAGCTACGACAGTTGGCCGAGTAGCTGCAGTATAAGTTTCTTTGAGCTGCTGCTCATTTTCGGATGCGCCTTGTTTGCGAGTCATCCTAATCTGTATTTACTGCAGGTGCCAACCTTGTTCCGAGGGAGGAGAAGGAGCGCGTTTCAGTTCAGATCAACTGCTTGACCCAACAGGATATGGAAGCCAGAGGATTTTTCTGGATGCATCACGACCGGGCCACGGTCCTTGCGACTGTGCAGGATCGCACTCACCAAGAGTCACAGGTTTTGCGGCAGGCGAAGATTTCTTTGGCTTCGATTCTGCATGTCATGTTTCCCCTTGATGAAGATTCGTCGACTCTCTGGGGTTTGCTGGCAAAGTTTCGAGACGTGGGTCACGTCAGGGAGCTGGTGCGGCACCAGTTGGTTGTAGGGGTGAAGTCCGCCCTGTCGCTCATTCGTCTGCACCCCCCGGATGTTGATCTTGCGGCGGTGGCCGCTGGACCAGCCCCTCGACCAGATGGTGGTCTATGGGATATGCGCCCTCATTACGCGGCTATTAGGCAGTATGCCGAAGATATTGTAGATCTTTTTGAGCAGCGGGCGCATGTGATCCTTCAGAATAGGTAGGTCCTGTAAAAATATAGATGTAAAACTTGTATATACTTTGAGTGGGCGTGTTATGCCCTTACTGTAAAGATTACTTGTATGAGCACGTGGTGCTTTATTGTATGCATGCCATTTTCGTTAGCCTGACGTGGTCAGCTACTCAGGTTTACATGCGTTATGCTCAGTTGACGAAGTCGTGAGGTGAGGCGGAGCCCCCGAGTGTGTTGAAAAAGAAAGTAGTATGAGAAAAATGGGATAAATTTTTGGGCGAGACACTTAGCTTTTATTCATATCGTAACGAGGAGGTACATTGTTCGGCTGAGTAGCCTTGGTTGAGTAGCCTTATTGAAAGTAAAGGGGGATAGCTAGGGGTAGAAGCATTGCAACTGTGCGACGTTCCATCGGTTGGTGTATGCAACTCCCGACTCCACGTGCTTGAGGTGGTAGGCGCCACCTGGGATGACTTCAGTGACGACGTAGGGTCCTTCCTAGGGTGACTCGAGCTTTTTTGGCCGCTCTTGCTTGAGTCGTAAGACAAGGTCTCCTTCGACGAAGGACCTTGGGCGCAACCGACGGCTGTGGTAGTTGCGGAGGCTCTGCTGGTAGCCAGCCGAGCGAGCCGCGGCGATGTCGCGTGCCTCGTCGAGTGTGTCGACGGCGTCTTCGAGTGCGGCGGTCGATTTGGATTCGCTGTAAGCAACGACCCGTGCGGCCTTATGGATTACTTCTGCAGGCAACACGGCTTCGGCTCCGTGCACCATGAAGAAGGACGTGTATCTCGTTGAGCTGTTTGGCGTTGTGCGCAAGCTCCAGAGGATGGAGGGTAGCTCTTCTGCCCAGGCTCCCGCAAGACGTTCAAGTGGGCTCAGTAGGCGTTTCTTGATGCCGCCGCCTATGAGGCCATTGGCCTTTTCGACCTGCCCGTTGGTTTGCGGGTGCGCCACGGAGGCATATGATATGTTGATCCCGAGGCCTTCGCAGAAGTCCTAGAATTATTTGGAGATGAAGTTCGACCCGTTGTCCGTGATGATGATGTGCAGGACATCAAACCTGTAGACTATGGATTCGAAGAACTTCACGGCCGTTTTACCCTTTTGGTTGGTAACGGGAATGGCTTCGATCCACTTGGTGAACTTGTCGACTGCGACCAGGAGGTAGACGTGGCCTCCTTTCGAGGACTTGGGTAGTTTGCCGATCATGTCGAGGCCCCATTGGGCGAAGGGCCAGGCCAGGGGTATGGGCCTGAGCTCCGATCCTGGTGCGTGCGATGTATATGCAAACCTCTGGCTGCCGTTGCACCTTCGGACGATGTCCTTGGCATTGTTCATGACCGTTGGCCAGTAGAACCCAGCTCATAGGGCTTTGGCGACGAGGGCGCGGCTGCCCGTGTAATTTCCGCAGATGCCCTCATGGATGTCTTGGAGGATGGTTTTTCCGTCACCGATGGTGACGCACCTTTGGAGTACACCCGAAATGCTGCGCTTGTACAGCTCGCCATTGATGATGGTGAAGGCCTTGGACCGGCGAGATATGAGCCGGGCATCTATCGGGTCATCAAGCAGTTCCCTGTTTATCAGGTACCGAAGGTACAGTTGCGTCCATGTTTCCTCGATTGCCATGAACTGCATCAGGTTGACCAACGCGACCTTCGTGTCGAGTTTTTCGGGTCCTTCCTGTCCTTCGAGGAGTGCAGCCCCCGAGTGCTCTGCTTCTTCGGGTGATCCCTTGGGGAATTTCCTTTTGATGGATGGCACGCAGATTTGTTCGAGGAACACACCTCGTGGCACCCGCGCGCATGTGGAGCCGATGTTGGCGAGTCTATCGGCTTCCTGGTTGCTTTCCCTTCCAACGTGTCGAAGCTCGCAGCCGTCAAAGTCTCCTTCGAGTGAGTTGTAGAGCACGCGGTACACGATCATGTTGGTGGCATGCGTCGCACTCGTTCATCGTCTGCTGGATGACGAGATTTGAGTCACCGTAGATGACTAGGCGCGTTGCGCTGCAGATCTTGGACATCTTCATGCCGTGGATGAGGGCCTCGTATTTGGCTTCGTTGTTGGAGGCTCGAAATTTCATCCGGAGGAGGTACTTAATCTTATCGCCTTGCAGGGATGTCAGTATGACCCTGACTCATGCTCCGGCCTCGCGCTTGGAGCCGTCGAAGTGCATCGTCCATGATTGTGTCATATCCGGGGTGTCCGGCAGCTGCAGCTCCATCCTGTGGATGGGGAAGTCCGGTAGGACCTGCGACTTGATCGCATGGCGCTTCTCATAGACAATGTCTAGAGGGGACAACTCGATGCCCCACAGGGCCACACGTCTTGTGGCTTCCGAGTTGTTTAGGATGTTGTTCAGAGGTGCCTCATTGATGACCATCACCTGATGCTCCTGGAAGTAGTGGCTCAGCCGATGAGCCATTATGAACACGCCATAGGCGAGTTTCTGGTAGTGAGGGTACCTCTCTTTATTGGTGTCAATACCTCGCTGAGGTAGTAGATTTGGCGTTGGACCCCATGGGTCTTGCCATCTTCGGGTTGTTCGACCACGAGCACGGTGCTTACCACCTGATGCATGGCTGCTATGTATAGAAGTAGGGGCTCGCATTCCCTTGGCGTGACCAGGACGGGCGAGGTGGAGAGCAGCCGCTTCAGATCTTCGAATGCGTCGTCCGCTTCAGGTGTCCACTCGAATTTTTCTGCTTTACGTAGCAGCTGGTAGAAAGGCAGGGCCTTCTCACCCATGCGGCTGATGAATCTGCTCAGCGCCGTGATGCGCCCAGCTAGCTTCTGGACACCTTTGAGGTTCTTCGGTTTCTCAATGGCCAGTATGGCTCAGATTTTCTTTGGGTTCGCCTCAATTCCTCGCTGGGAGATGAAGTAGCCAAGCAGTTGGCTAGATGGGACGCCGAAGGCGCACTTTTCTGGGTTCAGCTTGATTTTGTAGTGATCAAAGTTGTCGAACGTCTCGCGGAGATCGTCGATCAATGTCTTGGCCTCCCTTGTCTTGACTACTATGTCTTCGACATAGACCTGTATATTGCGGCCGATCTGGATCTTCAGGCATGCCTGCATGCACCGCTGGTATGTGGCACATGCGTTCTTCAGCCCGGGCATTGTATTGTAGCAGAATAATCAGAACGGCGTGATGAACGCCGTTTTCTCCTGATCTTTGACCTTCAGTCAAATCTGATTGTAGCCTGAGTAGGCATCAAGGAAGGAGAGTTTCTCGCATCCTGCAGTCAAATCGATGATCTGATCTATCTGAGCGAGAGGGAAGTGATCCTTCGGGCAGTGCTTGTTGAGCGATGTGAAGTCCACGCACATCCGCAGGATATCCGTGTCCTTTTTAGGGACCAACACAGTGTTGGCCAGCTACTCGCTTTCCTTGATTTCCCTGATGAAATCAACGTCGAGCAGTCTGTTGACTTCGACTCTGACGGTTTCGGCCCATGGCTCGGACAATCGTCGGGATGGACTACTTGAAGGGTTTGGCATCTGGAAGCACGTTGAGTGCATGCTCGGCGAATTCCTTGGGAACTCCTGGCATGTCCGCAGGACACCAGGCGAAGATTTCCCAACGCTCACGGAGGAATTCGATGAGAGTGCTTTCCTATGCGGGGCTGAGGTCGTTGGCGATCAGTGTCGTCTTGGAGGCGTCCGTCGGGTGGACCTGCACCTTCTTCGTGTTGACTGTTGAGTCGAACGACATGTTAGGTGTGTTTTGCCTTGAGACTGGGGGTGCCCCGTTGTTCGTCACCTCTTGAAGCCTTGTGAGCTCCTCTTGCATGCCGAATGACTGGGAGATTCTGTTGAAGTCCCTGTCGCAATGGTCGGATCGGTTGAAGCTCCCCTGGACCGTGATGACGCCCCTAGCTCCTGGCATCTTGAGTAGAAGGTACGCATAGTGCGGTACTCCCAGGAACCGTGTGAATGCCATGCGCCCGAGGATGGCATGGTATTGTGATGGCCAGTCCACCACTTCAAACCCAAGCCGCTCGCATCGAAAGTTGTCGGGTTTGATGAAGATGACATCGAGCCATATTTTCCCAGGGGAAATATGCCCTTCCCTTGGACTATGCCGTGGAACGTTGTGTCGGATTGTTCCAGGCTGCACAGCGGGATCCGCATTGCTACTAGGGTGCTAGTGAACATCAGGTTGATGCTGCTGCCGCCGTCCATGAAGACGTGGTTTATATCAAACCCTACGATCTGCCCTCGAGCACCAGGGCAGCATGACCTGGGCGAGGGATCTGTCAGGGGTGATCCGAATGACTGAATGTGATGCAGGACTCTGAGCCGCTGAGGTACTCTGGTATTGCGGGTGGAGAAGTCACGGCCAAGCTGACCTGGCGGGTGATCTTCTTTTGCACCATGTTTGTTGGGCGCCCCTTTTGGATCATCAATGATCCTTTCGGCGCGGGTGCGATCGGGTGATTCGAAGGTCCCACGGGCAATGTTGCCTGGTGCAGGTACGTGTCTGAACCCAGTGTTCGGGATCTCCATGGGAGATGTCGCCTGGTGCAGGTACATGTTCGAACCCAGGGTTTGGGATCTGCTGTCTCATCTGGGCCAAACCCTCGCTGAGTTACTGGAACTCGCGGCAGTCCTTGAGCATATGGCTGGCCTTCTTTTTGTCATCCTACTTGTCGATGTAGAAGTGGATGGTGCATGGGCCCGACAACTTGTCGTATGCCGAGGGTTCATCATCGCGTCCGCGCCGTTTCCACATTTGTGTTGGGCGTCCTCCATCGCAGAAGTTGTTTCCACGATATCCGCCGCTGCTGTGGTTGCTTTCGTTGCGGCCGTCGGCGTAGCCAGCCGCGACCATATCGGGTCCGTCGCGATCGTTGTAAACGCGCGATCTTTGCTTGCTATGGTGTTCACGTCGGAGGCCGTAGTCATCTTCCTCATCAGAGTGTGCTCGGTGGACGGAGTCCTCGCCATCGGCCCACCTATTGGCGATGTCCATGAGGTGGTCGAGTGTCTTGGGCTTGACGCGCCCAAGTTCTTGCTTGAAGTCCTGGCTCTTGACGCCATCTTTGAAGGCGTCGATCGTTCTCTCCTCGGAGATGTGTGCCGTGGAGTTCTTGATGTTGGACCAGCGTAGTATGTACGAGCCAATGGATTCACCTGTTCGTTGAGTGCAGGCCCGCAACTCTTCGATCGAGGCTGGCCTCTTGCTAGTACCCTTAAAGTTTTGGATGAAACTGTACGCCAGTTCTTCCCAGCTTCGGATGGATCCTGAGGACAGGCTGCTGAGCTAGATCCGGGCTGCGCCTGTCATCTGCAGCTGAAGGCACTGCAGAGCGGTGTTTTTGTTTCCGCCGTGCAGCTTGATGGACGACAGGTGGTCACTGAGCAATGCCTTAGGGTGCTGTGTGCCGTCAATCTTCGGAGTCTCCGAAGGAAGTTTGAAGTTTCTTGGCATCCGTGTCCTCCGAACAGATCTGCTAAAGTATCAAGCTCCCCAGAGTTCTCCTTTGTCATCATCCAGATGAGAACAGGCATTTGGCGCGTGCCTTGTCAACCTTGCGCTGAGCGAGGTCGTTTCGAGCGTCGTAGTCGCTGCTGCGACGTCGTGGGATCTTGCATCGTCGAGGTAGGTCGTGCTCGTCCTCGTAGGATGAAGGTGTAGGGCTGCGGTTGAATCTGATCGCAGCTTTCTTTTTCGGCTCCGCGGGAGCCTCCTCGTGGAGCGCAGCTCCAACGAGTCCGAGTCCGGCTAGTGCGGACTTGTGCATAGCTCACTTCGGGTCCCCCACTGGAGGTGTAATGGACGCGCGATATATGGTGGCTGCCATGATCGCAGCTTGCGGCGTCTTCAGGATGACGTTGCCGTTGCTGTCCATCTCCATAAAGGACGTGTTGAGTGTTCGAGTCACCTCGCGACGTGCAGCGGGATCCATGTTATCTGTGCGAGAGTGATCGTTGTTGGCTTGATTTCCGTGCGAGCTGGACCCACCGACGGCGGAGAGTGCAACTCGCCGCGCGCTAGACTCCGAGGCCGCTTTCTTGCGTTTGTCGAGTACCTCTTGCATCTTCACCTGCTTTTTGTGCTCTTCGATGAGGAGCAGGTGGTATGCTATCAGTAGGTCCTGTGAGGCACCCATGGGCAGGATCTTGTTTCCCGCCACGGCTTCGCGTCCCTGGTTCCATCCTTCCTCGCTGAGGTGGATTATTCGATTGGCATGGGGGTCGTCCTCATTGGGCGGGGGGGGGGGGGGATGGTTGCCTCCTGTTTTTGCCGTTTCTACCCTTCGGGTTGGCTGGCAGTACGTGGGCACCCGAACCTGGTGGTTGTTGGTCTGCTTTGGATTCACACGGCGCATTGGTGGCGTTCGCGGGTTGGATCGCTGCTGCCGCAGCTTTCGGATCCGGAACCGTAGGTCCCTTCATCCGACGGGGGATCGCACAAATCTGAGTTGCAGCAGCTGCTGTCGTATGGCTCATCTGTCGATGTTGACGTGCGTAGCATGCTAGGGTGAGGAGCCCACGAGGCGGGCCTAATCGATGGCAGTGGCACCCGCTCTGGGAGGCGGAGAGTGCCTGTCTGTTCCACTTGGAAGCAGAAGCTCCCCAACAGGATCTTGAGCACGTCGCCTACGGGCTCGAAGTCCTTCATGGTGGCTGGCGAGTGGGCGGTGAAGTCGAAAGCGCTGAAGAGGAGATGGCTCTCCGTCGCCTAGGAGTTGTAGATCGCTTTGGTCGGGACCATCACGATCGCACAATCAGCGCCCCCGATTCCCACATATGGCGCCAATTGACGAGGTTTAATCTCGTCAATGCCCATTGTTATGAGCTTGGGTTTTGGAGAATATGGGGGTGCTAGAGATCGCGGAACGGTTAACAGACAAGCAACCAGGGGACACGATATTTACCCAGGTTCAGGCCCCCGAAGGGAAAACCCTATTCCTGCTTGTCTGCTCTTGATTATGGCGGAACCGAAAGTTATAGGGGTGCCGATGCAATCTGGCATGGAGGTGTGTATGCGGTGGAAAGGATTGGCCCTCCTCTCCGTGCCCTCCTAGCCTTTATATAGAGTTAGGCAGGTCTCGAGCACAGATTGAGTCGGTTACAAGCTTAGGGTTTGCCCCTTTGAATATTCTATCTGTTCTAGTCTTGTTCTCCAAGGATCCGAAGATGTCATAGGCTTGGCCCACCTGAAAATATCCATAGACCGCGTATGTTCTTGTGGTCCTTGTAGGGTTTCGTAGCATGGAAAACAAAAATTTTCTATCGCATACAAACAAACAAGCCAAGATCTATCTACTAGATTGTAGCAACGAGTCGATGGAATAACTCACCCTCGAAGATTCCAAAGTGTTTAACGAGAGCAGATTCTCGTGGGTGATGTAGTCGTACTCTTCCCGATCTCAAGATCGCGTAGACGATCCTTCCGGCGCTGCGTTCCGGAAGCGCTCCCGCAATCGGTCACACGTTCGGTACTCCACGAAGACCTTCCTCTCCCTTGTTCCAGCAGGCAGCGGAGGTTGTAGCACTCTCCTCACAATTCCGGCAGCACAACGGCGTGGTACCGGAAGTAGAGGGGAGATCTCGCAGGGCTTCGCCTCAAGCCGGAGCGAGTATGGTGGGGTATGAGAGAGTCCCTCGACGATCTAGGGTTTAGACACGCCGAGGAGGAAGCTTGGCCGACGGCTAGGGTTGCTAGGCGGCGGCGGCTTGACCTAGGTCGGCGGCGGCAGTGGTGGTGGCGGCGCCGGCGGCTAGGGTTTAGAGGAGAGGATCTTGTGTGTCTCTAGGAGGGAGCCCTGCCCCTCCTTATATAGGTGGAGGGGCCGGCTGGCCAAGGGGAGGGAGGGGAGTCCCTCCCCAACTCGGCTTGGGTGGTGCGCCGCCGGTTGGAGGAGGGAAACCCTCCCCAACTCGGTTTCCCACTCCTCCTCCTCTTTCCAAAACTTGCCGTTTGACTTTCAAACTAGCCGTTTGACTTTTCAAACTAGGATTTGAATAAACCCTTTATTTTGGACAGCGAAGACACTTAGTACATGATGCAATCATACCAACTTGGTATAACACATTCATGTACCCTTCCCCCCGGAGTGCTGGACATTCCGGAACCTTCTAGAACATTCCCGATGAAAACACCGGAACCATTCTCCAACTCCGAAACGGGACTTTCCTTATATGAATCTTATTCTTCGGACTATTCCGGATCTCCTCGTGATATCCCGAATCCCATTCGAGACTCCAAACAACATTCGGTCTCTTTCTCATCATTCCATAACTACTCAAACAACGTCGAATCCTTAAGTGTGTCTTCCTACGGTTCGTGAATTATGCGGACATGATCGAGACACTTCTCCGATCAATAACCAATAGAGGAATCTGGAAATTCATATGGCTCCCACATATTTCTACGATTACTTTGCGATCGAATGAACCACTTACATACGATATCAATTTCCCTTTGTCTCACGATAGTTTACTTATCTGAGGTTATGATCGTCGGTATCTTTGCATACCTAGTTCAACCTTGTTACCGATAAGTACTCTTTTCTCGTTCCCGTGATATGTGATCCCTTGTGAGCCAGTCACATGCATGCAAGATAATTGGATGACATTTCACCGAGAGGGCCCAGAGTATATCTATCCATCATATGGATGGACAAATCCCACTCTTGATCCATGTGTTTCAACCAATACTTTCCGAACACTCAATGCCACCTTTATAGCCACCCAGTTACGGTGTGGTGTTTGATGTCATCAAAGCATCCATCCGGTAAAGGTGATATGCATGATCTCATGGTCGAAGGAATTAGATTACTATGTATCAGAAAGCATATAGCAATTGAACTATTAAAATGACTTGATCTTTATGCTACGCTTATCTATAGGAGTATGTCCACCATATCATTCTCCTAACGATATGATCCTGTTGTTAATAACATCTCAATGTTCATGATATGGAAACCACAATCATCTATTAACCAACAAGCTAGTATTATAAAGAGGCTTTACTAGGGACTTCAAATTAAGTTTACAAATCACACAAGTATCAATGTTTCCTTGTTAATACTATTATAGCATGAATGTAAACATTTATCATAAACACAAAGATATAATAATAACTACATTTATTATTGCCTCTAGGGCATATCTCCAATAGTCTCCCACTTGCACTAGAGTCATCTAATCTAGATTACATGGTAATATACCGAACACCCATGGCAGTTTGGTGTTGGTCATGTTTTGCCCTCGGGAGAGGTTTAGTCAACGGATCCGCCACATTCAAATTTGTGTGTACTTTGCAAATCTTTATATCCCCTTCTTGGATATGTTCTCGAATAGCGTGAAAACGTAGCTTGATGTGCTTCAGCTTCTTGTGTGACCTTGGTTCTTGCGCATTGGCTATGGCGCCCATGTTATCACAGTAGATAGACATTGGGTCCAGCGCACTAGGAACCACACCCAGCTCTGTAATGAACTCTTTCATCCATATCGCTTCTTGTGAAGCTTCCGAAGCAGCCATGTATTCCGATTCAGTTGAAGATCTCGCCACAACGCTTTGCATTGCACTCCTCCAGCTAACTGCTGCACCATTCAAAATAAATACGTATCCAGATTGTGATTTAGAATCATCCGGATCGGTGTTCCAACTAGCATCGGTGTAACCATTAACAACGAGTTGTTCATCACCTCCATAAGAAAGAACCATATCCTTAGTTCTTCTCAAGTACATAAGGATGTTTTTGACCGCTGTCCAATGATCCACTCCTGGATCACTTTGATATCTGCTAGTTAAACTAACAGCATATGCAATGTCGGGTCTAGTACATAGCATGGCATACATTAGAGATCCTATGGCTGAGGCATAGGGAGTCTTACTCATCCTTTCTCTATCTTCTGCCGATGTCGGACTTTGAGTTTTACTCAAGGTCGTATTGGGCAACATGGGCAAGAACCCTTTCTTGCTATCTTCCATTCCAAACCTCTTTAGAACTTTGTCCAAATATGTACTTTGTGACAATGATATTTGGCGTTTTGATCTATCTCTATAAATCTTTATGCCTAATATGTAAGCTGCTTCGCCAAGATCCTTCATTGAAAAACTATTATTCAAATATTCCTTGACACTATTAAGAAGGTCTACATTATTCCCAATCAACAATATGTCATCCACATATAGTATTAAGAATGCTACAGAGCTCCCACTCACTTTCTTGTAAATACAAGCTTCTCCATAAGTTTGTATAAAACCAAAACTTTTGATCACCTTATCAAAACGTTGATTCCAACTTCAGGATGCTTGCTTCAATCCATAGATGGACCGTTGAAGTTTGCATACCTTGTTAGCATCTTTAGGATCGACAAAACCTTTGGGTTGCATCATATACAACTCTTCATCAATGTCTCCATTGAGGAATGCTGTTTTGACATCCATCTGCCATATCTAATAATCATAATATGCAGCGATTGCTAACATAATCCTCACAGACTTTAGCTTCGCTACTGGTGAGAAAGTCTCATCGTAGTCAACTCCTTGAATTTGTCGAAACCCTTTTGCGACAAGTCGAGCTTTATAGACAGTAACATTACCATCAGCATTTGTTTTCTTCTTGAAAATCCATTTGTTCTCGACAGCCTTCCGGCCATCCGGTAAGTCCACCAAAGTCCATACTTGGTTTTCGTACATGGATCCAATCTCGGATTTCATGGCTTCTTGCCATTTATTGGAATCTGGGCTCATCATTGCTTCCTCATATGTCTCAGGGTCATCGGTGTTGTCCACCAACATGACACTCATAACATGATCATACCAATCTGGAGTGGTATGAGTTCTCGTTGACCTGCGAGGCTCTATAGCAACTTCAACCGAAGTTTCATGATCATCATCATTAGCTTCCTCTCTTATTGGTGCAGGCACCACAGGAACTTCTTCCGGTGCTGCGCTACTCGCAATTTCGAGAGAAGGTTCGACAACCTCGTCAAGTTCTACTTTCCTTCCAGTCACTTCTTTCGAGAGAAATTCCTTCTCTAGAAAGGATCCATTCTTGGCAACGAAGATTTTGCCTTCGGATCTATGATAGAAGGTATACCCAATAGTTTCCTTCGGGTATCCTATGAAGACACATTTTTCTGCTTTGGGTTCAAGCTTGTCCAGTTGTAACTTCTTTACATAGGCTTCGCACCCCCAAACTTTAAGGAACGACAATCTAGGTTTCTTCCCAAACCATAATTCATACGGTGTCGTTTCAACAGATTTAGACGGTGCCCTATTTAAAGTGAATGCGGCTGTTTCTAATGCATAACCCCAAAATGATAGCGGTAAATCTGTAAGTGACATCATAGAACGAACCATATCTAGGAGAGTTCGATTACAACGTTCGGACACACCATTACGCTGTGGTGTTCCCGGCGGTGTCAATTGTGAAAGTATTCCGCATTTCTTCAAATGCTCGCCAAACTCGTAACTTAGATATTCACCTCCACGATCAGATCGTAGAAACTTAATCTTCTTGTTACGTTGATTCTCTACCTCACTTTGAAATTCCTTAAACTTCTCGAAAGTTTCGGACTTATGTTTCATGAAATAGATATACCCATATCTACTCAAGTCATCCGTGAAGGTAAGAACATAACGATAACCACCGCGCGATGCTACACTCATTGGACCACACACATCGGTATGTATGATTTCCAATAAGTCCGTAGCTCGCTCCATCATACCAGAAAATGGAGTCTTAGTCATTTTACCCATCAGATATGCTTCGCATCTATCAAGTGATTCGAAATCAAGTGATTCAAGAAGTCCATCGGAATGGAGTTTCTTCATACGCTTCACTCCAATATGACCAAGACGACAGTGCCACATATAGGTCGAGTTATCGCTCGATTTCAAACGTTTAGCCTCAATGTTATTAATATGTGTATTTCCACTATCGAGATTCAACAAGAATAGACCATCTATCAAAGGTGCATGTGTATAAAACATATTACTCTTATAAATCGAACAACCATTATTCTCGGATTTAAACAAGTAACCGTCTCGCAATAAACAAGATCCCGATATAATGTTCATGCTCAACGCAGGCACCAAATAACAATTATTTAAGTATAAAACCAATCCCGATGGTAGATGAAGGGGTAGCGTGCCGACCGCGATCACATCAATCTTTGATCCGTTTCCAACGCGCATCGTCACCTCGTTCTTCGCTAGCTTCCGTTTATTCTGCAGCACCTGTTTCGAGTTACAAATATGAGCAACCGGACCAGTATCAAATACCCAGGCACTACTGCGAGTACTAGTGAGATACACATCAATAACATGTATATCAGATATACCTTTCTTCTTGATGTTGCCGTTCTTCAAATCCGCCAAGCACTTTGGGCAATTCCGCTTCCAGTGACCTTCTCCCTTGCAGTAAAAGCACTCAGTATCAGGCTTAGGTCCAGCCTTGGTCTTCTTCGTCGGCGTGGTAACTTTCTTACCACCCTTCTTGAAGTGTCCCTTCTGCTTAGACTTGCCTTTCTTGAATTTGGTGGTCTTATTGACCAACAACACTTGGTGCTCTTTCTTGATCTCCACTTCTGCAGATTTCAACATGGCAAAGAGTTCTGGCAACGTCTTGTTCATGTTTTGCATGTTGTAGTTCATCACAAAGTTCTTGTAACTTGGTGGTAGTGATTGGAGGACACGGTAAATCCCCAAAGCATTAGGAATCACTATACCCAAGCTTTGAAGTTTGTTTGCGTGCCCAGACATCTTAAGCACATGCTCACTGACGGAGCTGCCCTCTTCCATCTTGCAGTTAAAGAACTTTTCAAAAGCCTCATAGCTTTCAATTGCCGCATGAGTCTCAAAAATCAATTTGAGATCCTCGACAATATCATATGGGTCTGAATTCTCAAACCTTTTTTGAAGCTCCGATTCTAAACCATACAAGATAGCACACTGAACTATGGAGTACTGATTCTTCCGAGCGAGGTAAACATTCTTTACTTCATCGGTAGCATCAGCTGCAGGTGGGTCACCCAGCGGTGCATCCAGCACATAGGTCAAATTACCAGCTGTAAGGACAATCCTCAAATTGCGGAACCAATCCGCGAAGTTGCTTCCATTGTTTTTCAACTTTTCTTTCTCTAGGAACGCATTAAAATTGATGGTAGGGGCTTCCATTGATCTACAACATATTTGCAATAGTTTAGACTAAGTTTATGACAAATTGAGTTCAAATTAATAATAAAATTAATCTAGGTGAAATCCCACTCAAAACAATATCCCTCACATTGTTTTAGTGATCACACGAACCAAATCCACCACATCAACACCGATCATCACGAGAGTTGATATAGTTTCAATGGAGAACATTCGACATGTTCATCATATCTACTATATGATTCATGCTTTACCTTTCGGTGATCCGTGTTCCGAGACCATGTCTGTACATGCTAGGCTCGTCAAGATCAAACCTTAGTTTCCGCATGAGAAAATCTGGCTTTCTCACGTTGTATACACTTGCGGAATCTAACACACCCGATCATCACATGGTGTTTCGAAACAACAAGCTTTAGCAACGGTGCTAACTAAGGGTGAACACTTTATGACTTGAAATTCATGTGCATGAGGGATCATCTTATAATGCTACCGTCGTCTACTAAGCAATACAAGATGCATAAAGGATTAACATCACATGCAATTCATAATATGTGATATGATATGGCCTTTGTTCTTTGTGCTTCCGATCTCCATCTTCTAGCACGAACATGATCTCCATCATCACCGGCATTGCATCAAGGTCAATGACGCTTCTCCATGGTTGTCGTCCACCGGCTTCAACTATTACAACTACTTTGAATAGACACGCGGGTCTTAACATAAATTAAAGACAACCATATGGCTCCTGCCGGTTGCCAACTTACAATAAGGAACATTGCATACATCAAATATAATCACAATCATGGCCATATCACATCACAGCACACCCCTACAAAACAAAGTTAGACGCTTCTACTTTCTTTGCATATTTTACGTGGTTTGGGGCTTTCAATAAGTGTCGTTCTAACTTACGAACAAGAACCACAACATTGATACTAGTATTGTTAATCACCCGTTGTAAATTGGATCCTAACTATGCTAGGAGAAACAGGCACCCGCAAAGCCACTTATGCAATACAAGTTGCATGTCAAGCGTGGAGCAAGTCTCATGAACGATGTCATGTAAGGTTAGCCCGGGCCGCTTCATCCTAACATACCGCAAGATGCATAGTACACAAGAAACAATCGACAATAAAAGCATCAACGCCCACAATGACCATTGTGTTCTACTCGTGCAACAGATCTACATATAGACATGGCTCTGATACCACTGTAGGGTTTCGTAGCATGGAAAACAAAAATTTTCTATCGCATACAAACAAACAAGCCAAGATCTATCTACTAGATTGTAGCAACGAGTCGATGGAATAACTCACCCTCGAAGATTCCAAAGTGTTTAACGAGATCAGATTCTCGTGGGTGATGTAGTCGTACTCTTCCCGATCTCAAGATTGCGTAGACGATCCTTCCGGCGCTGCGTTCCGGCAGCGCTCCCGCAGTCGGTCACACGTTCGGTACTCGACGAAGACCTTCCTCTCCCTTGTTCCAGCAGGCAGCGGAGGTTGTAGCACTCTCCTCGCGATTCCGGCAGCACAACGGCGTGGTACCGGAAGTAGAGGGGAGATCTCGCAGGGCTTCGCCTCAAGCCGGAGCGAGTATGGTGGGGTATGAGAGAGTCCCTCGACGATCTAGGGTTTAGACACGCCGAGGAGGAAGCTTGGCCGGCGGCTAGGGTTGCTAGGCGGCGGCGGCTTGACCTAGGTCGGCGGTGGCGGCAGTGGTGGTGGCGGCGCCGGCGGCTAGGGTTTAGAGGAGAGGATCTTGTGTGTCTCTAGGAGGGAGCCCTGCCCCTCCTTATATAGGTGGAGGGGCCGGCCGGCCAAGGGGAGGGAGGGGAGTCCCTCCCCAACTCGGCTTGGGTGGTGCGCCGCCGGTTGGAGGAGGGAAACCCTCCCCAACTCGGTTTCCCACTCCTCCTCCTCTTTCCAAAACTTGCCGTTTGACTTTCAAACTAGCCGTTTGACTTTTCAAACTAGGATTTGAATAAACCCTTTATTTTGGACAGCGAAGACACTTAGTACATGATGCAATCATACCAGCTTGGTATAACACATTCATGTACCCTTCCCCCCCCGGAGTGCCAGACATTCCGGAACCTTCTAGAACATTCCCGATGAAAACACCGGAACCATTCTCCAACTCCGAAACGGGACTTTCCTTATATGAATCTTATTCTCCGAACTATTCCGGATCTCCTCGTGATATCCCGAATCCCATTCGAGACTCCGAACAACATTCGGTCTCTTTCTCATCATTCCATAACTACTCAAACAACGTCGAATCCTTAAGTGTGTCTCCCTACGGTTCGTGAATTATGCGGACATGATCGAGACACTTCTCCGATCAATAACCAATAGAGGAATCTGGAAATTCATATGGCTCCCACATATTTCTACGATTACTTTGCGATCGAATGAACCACTTACATACGATATCAATTTCCCTTTGTCTCACGATACTTTACTTATCCGAGGTTATGATCGTCGGTGTCTCTGCATACCTAGTTCAACCTTGTTACCGATAAGTACTCTTTTCTCGTTTCCGTGATATGTGATCCCTTGTGAGCCAGTCACATGCTTGCAAGCTAATTGGATGACATTTCACCGAGAGGGCCCAGAGTATATCTATCCGTCATATGGATGGACAAATCCCACTCTTGATCCATGTGTTTCAACCAATACTTTCCGAACACTCAATGCCACCTTTATAGCCACCCAATTACGGTGTGGTGTTTGATGTCATCAAAGCATCCATCCGGTAAAGGTGATATGCATGATCTCATGGTCGAAGGAATTAGATTACTATGTATCAGAAAGCATATAGCAATTGAACTATTAAAATGACTTGATCTTTATGCTACACTTATCTATAGGAGTATGTCCACCATATCATTCTCCTAACGATATGATCCTGTTGTTAATAACATCTCAATGTTCATGATATGGAAACCACAATCATCTATTAACCAACAAGCTAGTATTATAAAGAGGCTTTACTAGGGACTTCAAATTAAGTTTACAAATCACACAAGTATCAATGTTTCCTTGTTAATACTATTATAGCATGAATGTAAACATTTATCATAAACACAAAGATATAATAATAACTACATTTATTATTGCCTCTAGGGCATATCTCCAACAGTCCTTCCTTGGGCTAGACTAGGTATGCTAATGTCGTGTACCCATAGGGTATAACCATGTCACCTTGGGCACCGAACCTAACCCACACCGCATCAGACCTGCTTCACCGACGACGCGGTGCATTGCACACAATAATGTTCACCGCCGCCGCACTGGAAATGCACCGATCTGCTTCAACGAGCCTACCAACAACAACGTGAGTTGCTGTGTGACACCACAAAGTTATATGGTAAGTCCCTTAGTTTTTTTGATGTGCTTGTTCATTAGTTTTCTCATCTGAGTTTTACTAAAGTAAAATCTTTCACATTACTCTATATCTCTAGCATACCCATATTGAATTGATTGTATAGTTTATACGAGCCACGAAATTTTTAGTTGATTCATTCATGGTTAGATAATGCACATGATTAGTACTCCATAATGGTTCACTTGCATTTGGTCCAAGGCAATATGTTCTTTGGGAAATGGTTAAATCAATTGCACACTATCCAGTTGCGAGATCCAATAGTTATTGCTTACATAGAGTGTTAGTTCTTGATTTCTCTGACTATTGCTTCTCTAACTGCAGAATGATCTGATTATACATGAGGCAAGCACAATTTTAATCGCCTATTTCGTTATGTATGTAGTCTGTAGGAAATGAACTGTAAATTACTTGTTTATCCGTTAATATTACCTGTCTGTTGACTAAATGCAACCAATATCCGATTACTAATTTCATTCTATTATACACAAAAATAGATCTCATTTTATTATACTGATAGTGTATATTAGCCTCCTAACGACTAAAATTTTGGCTTATTTTATTTTAATTTTGAGTTTATAAATGACTAAAACAAGTCTGCCAACCCTAGTTAAAAATACAATAGTCAGAGCAAGGTAGCATAGAGAACCTAGTTTTTTTACCCGTGGCACTGTTTCTATTAACTTTATCTCCAACTGCAAAATGATTTAGCTAGTTTATCTGCGGTACATGATTACTTGTTTTTCTTATACGGAAAATGCTTCTTGTCTTGAACATTTATAGGAAAAGCATTCTATTGTGCTTCTTTTGGCTATGTAGTTGATGGAATTCATTTGCAGTGTCTGGCTATTCTATGAAGTTCTAAAAGTCTACTCCCTCTATTTCCAAATATAAGATGTTTAGATTTTTAAACCAAATGTATTTAGACTTTTTTATTATGTAGATACACTCGGGTTTGGAGTGAATCTACAAAGTAAAATAAGTCTATATACATTTTCTTCACAAACCTAAAACATCTTATATTTTGAAACGGAGGGAGTACCTACTTTCCAAATTCTTTGACAATATACTATGTGCTGCTGTAACCTATATTTGTCTTAGTTGCAGATAGCAAATAAAGTTGTTTAGGTTGAAGGGAGTAGCGACACTTGTGTTGACATTATTTTGGATATTGTTGCCCATTTCTTGATAGAAAGTGAGAAAACAGACAAACTCCATGATTCTATTGATATTCTAAGGAAGCAAGGAACTGAATCAGCTGCAATACTCAGCAGAGGTCACAAAGAGATTACAATTGTTACCCTAAGCGCAGTTAAGCATCTTGTTCCTGGTCTAAGAAGTGACCTTAGCATGTCAATATTTTATCTAGTTCTTTACAAACTACTTTTGGCCAAAAAAGGAAACCGCCAGACTCCAAGAGTATAATGACATGCTTAGAAAGCAAACATGGGTATCAAATACTAACATATCTAAAATACGCCAACTGCGTGAAAATATCTTGTCAATATCTGACTGTCATTCACTTGATACACTTCTTGCGAATGAAGGTCCTGAAGCATAACTTCTACGATTCGACTTAACTCTGATCCATGTGTATTGTTGCAATTTATTTCATGTAATTTTTTGAGCTATGTACTAATTTAGATTCTTTGTATCTCATGTTATTATTCTTTTAACTCTGTTTCATTACATATATCTGATGGGCCAACATAATAACTAAAAAGTTGGGCGTCCAGTCAACACAACAGACCGGGATTATGTTTAATAGTCTTTGAATGGGATATATTTTACATAAACAGTAATGGGCAGGAATAGTTTCATGTTCTTCAAAATATTAGTTGGGCTGCAGAATTTACCGTGCACCTACTATATTTCTGTTGGAGGTATTGTGCCCAATTTTTGTGCAATTGTGCTCACAGATGTGACAATCGGCCTTGAATTCCTGGACAGTTAGCATACGGTCTACTACCTTTTTTCTATAATAGTAGATGGATGGTAGCCAAATTTGAAATATCAAATCGAACGACAAAATCACCCACCGACCTTAAAGCATTTTCGGTCCACCGTTTCAAAAAATTTGAGGCAAAATCTCCAACTAGGGGTACCATTTTTCTATCTGTAGATAGATGGAGGCTAGCCAAATTTATATCCTAATCGACCGGTAAAATTACTCACCGACCCAAAAGCATTTAATGCCTCTTCGTTTCAAATATTTTGGGGCAAAATATTCCACCGACAACAAACATTTTTCTATTATTACTTGGACGGTAGGAAAGTTTAAAATCTCAGTCAAGCAGAAAAATTTACCACCTACGCTATGTGAATAGAATGCATCCGTTTTTCTTTGCAAAAATACTCAATGGTTATGGATGAGTTGATGTGATGCTCGACCTTGAATTCCTGGATAGATAGCTTATAGTCTACTACCTTTTTTATTAGTAGATGGACGCTAGCCAAATTGAAAATCTCAAACGAGCGGCAAAATCACCTGCTGACCTTGAAGCATTTCCCACCCTACCGATTCAAAAAATTTGAGCCAGAATCTCGCACCGCGGAGTACCATTTTTCTATTATTATATGGATGCTAGCCAAATTTAAATCTCAATCGTGTGGCAATATCATAATCTGTCCTTGAAGCATTTCGTGGCCCTCCGTTTCAAAAACTTTTGACATTAAAATTCTTGTTCTACCCTTTGTTAAGATGACAAAGGTGCATGCTAAAGTCGGCTGCTTGGGGGCATGATCAAAATTATGTTTATTTTCACCTCTATGGTCCCTATTCGCACATTTTTTCCGCTGGCCCTCCGAAAAATCCCAATCTCCTCCATCCCCTCCATGACCACCGCGCGCACCGACCGATGGTAAATCGACGGCGGCCTGAGCCGCATGAGCTGCGGTCTTGTGCACCGCTGTGGAGCCGCTTCACCGGCACCCACCCCACCGGATCTAGTCCACCTGGCTTCTTTTCCACGGTAGAGGACCTGTGGTCCCGTTCACCATGCCGATGGCGTCATCGATCGCCCAAGCTCTACTTCCCCGCCGCCGAATGCTACCCAAACATACCGGAGTCGCCTCACCGGTGTCCACCAGATGGGATCTAGTTCAACGAGTTCCATGTCCACCGCTGCAGACCAGCTGCACGGGCATTTCCGCTCACGGCACCGGATCTGCCTCAGCGACGCTCTCGTCCACCGCACTCAAGTCGGCATCGACCACCCAAGATCTGCTTCCCCGACTGCCCAATATATGCTTCCTTGACCGCCCAAGATCTACTTAGCCGCAACCGCATCACCCTCAGTGACCTACACGTCACCCGCATAGTACCAACAATGCTTAGACGCCACTCTGACCGAGGTAAACTAATCTCCAACCCCTTTTTGTTTTCTCAGCGATATAGCAAGTTAAAGGCTGTCGAAGTGAACTTCATTTTTGTAATCGTGTTAGTACCTACAATTCATTGTGCATGCCTATACTTTGTGCTACATACAAGGTCACTGGACATGTTTGTTTTCATTCTCTTTTCTACAAATTTCAAGTAATACACATGTTTGTCATTGTCATGCACATGTTCTTAGCTACTCCCTACAACAGTAATTGCCTGCTATTGTGTAGTTTTTGCAAACTGTAATGTCAGTGAAAAAATGTAGTGTGGATTCCCCGCTCAACAAATACTGAATCTATCTGGTTCATCCTGAGCTAAGTTCCTGCTATTATTTCCTCCCTATCATCATTCTGCTATCCTGTAGTACCCATTTAAACTCATTGTACTAGTTTGATTATAATTTTGTTGTTGATATCTGGATATTTAAAAGATGCAACACTGACTTTGTTTTTTATTTGCATAGAGCTCAAAAGGGAACACTAAACATGTTGGTTTGCATAGCCTCTTCTACCTGTTCACAAGCATGATGTTATTGTTTCCTTATCTGGTGCTGGTTCAACCTAAGCAACGACATAACTATCCTCTACTATATAGTTTATTCGTAGTTTAAGTTCCTTCTCTACAAGTTCTGGCATGATCCCATAATAATTTCTATATCATTCATTATTAGCTACAAAAGTAACTACATGCCCATTGTGTATCTCACCGCAAATTCTGAGTCACCCAACGTGTCTTGCATCCAAAATATACTACTGCTTCCATATATATCTGTTGAAATGACCTGGCTAGTTTATATTTACTGAAATTGTAGGAAACACTTTGTTCGATTTCTCAATTCATTTGTAGGCATACTTGTGTAATGCTTGCTTGTCCTATTCTACATGTTCACAAGAAATGCCATTATATTTCATATCTAATGGTTTGTCCTAAGCAGCGACATAGCTATCCTCTACTGTATATATAGTTCATTCGTAGTTTGCATTCATGCTCTACAAGGGCTCTTATGATGCCTTTATAATTTATATTCGGTTCCTAGCTACGACAGTAACTACATGCCCATTGTGCAGCTCAACGCAAATTCTGGGTCACCCAACGTCTCTTGCATTTCAGGATAAACGACTTCTTCCATATATATTTGTTGGAATGACCTGGCCAATTTATATTTCCTGAAATTCTAAGAAACACTTTGATTCATTGCTCATTTGATTGTATGCACACTTGCCTCATGCTTGCCTATCCTCTTCTACAGGTTCACAAGAGACGCCATTATATTTCTAATCTGGTGCTGGTTCATCCTAAGTAACGACATAACTATCATCTATTGTGTAGTTCTTTCATGGTCTGCATTCCTGCTCTACAAGTTCTCACATGATGCCATTATAATTACTATCTTGTTCATTGTTAGCTACAAAAGTAAATGCATGCCCATTGTGTATCTCACCGCAAATTCTGAGTCAGTCACCCAACATCTCTTGCATTCCAAGATATACTACTTCTTCCATATAAATTTGTTGAAATGACCTGGCTAGTTTATATTTGCCGAAATTCTAGGAAACACTCTGTTTGATTGCTCAATTCATTTGTAGGCACACTTCTGTAATGCTTGTTGTCCTGTTCTATAGGTTCACAAGAAATGTCATTATATTTCATATCTAATGGTTCATCCTAAGCAGCGACATAGCTATCCTCTACTGTATATATAATTCATTCGTAGTTTCCATTCTTGCTCTACAAGTTCTCTTATGATGCCTTTATATTTTCTATGCAGTTACTAGCTACAACAGTAACTGCATGCCCATTTGTATCTCACCACAAATTCTGGGTCACGCAACATCTCTTGCATTCTAGGATAAACAAGTGCTTCCATATATATTTGTTGAAATGACCTGGCCAGTTTATATTTGCTGAAATTCTAAGAAACACTTTGATTAATTGCTCATTTCATTGTAGGCACACTTGTATAATGCTTGCTTGTCCTTTTCTATATGTTGGCAAGAGACGCCATTATATTTCTAATCCGGTGCTAGTTCATCCTAAGCAACGAGATAACTATCCTCTACTATGTAGTTCATCCGTCGTTTTATGTTCGTGCTCTGCAAGTTCTCGCATGATGCCATTATAATTTCTGTCTCGTTCATTCTTAGCTACAAAAGTAAATGCATGCCAGGATACACTACCGCTTCCATATATATTTGTTGAAATGACTATATTTGTTGAAATTCTAGGAAACACTGTGTTTGCTTACTCAATTCATTTGTAGGCACACTTGTGTAATGCTTGCTTGTCCTGTTCTACAGGTTCACAAGCAATACCATTATATTTCGTATCTAATGGTTCGTCCTAAGCAACAACATAACTATCCTCTACTGTATACATAGTTCATTCGTGGTTTCCATTCTTGCTCTATAAGTTCTCTTAAGATGCCATTACAATTTATATTTGGTTCAGAGCTACGATAGTAACTGCATGCCCATTGTGTAGCTCACCACAAATTCTGGGTCACCCAACGTCTCTTGCATTCCATGATAAATGACTTCTTCCATATATATATTTGTTGAAATGACCTGGCCAGTTTATATTTGCTGAAATTCTAAGAAACACTTTGATTGATTGCACATTTCATTGCATGCACACTTGTCTAATGCTTGCCTATCCTCTTCTACAGGTTTGCAAGAAACGCCATTATATTTATAATCTGGAGCTTGTTCATCGTAAGCAACGACATAACTATCATCTTCTGTGTAGTTCATTCGTGGTTTGTGTTCCTGCTCTGCAAGTTCTCGTATGATGCCATTATAATTTCTGCCTTGTTGATTCTTAGCTACAAAAGTAACTGCATGCCCATTGTGTAGCTCACCGCAAATTCTAAGTTAGTCACCAAAGTATCTTGCATTCCAGGATATACTAATGCTTCCATATATATTTGTTGAAATGACCTGGTAGTTTATATTTGTTGAAATTGTAGGAAACTCTCTGTTCGATTACTCAATTCATTTGTAGGCACACTTGTGTAATGCTTGTTGTCCTATTCTACAGGTTCACAAGTTATGCCATTATATTTCATATCTAATGGTTCCTCCTAAGTAGCAACATAGCTATCCTCTATTGTATCAGTTAAATGAGTAGTTTGCCTTGATTAATGTATTAACTTGTTATTACTTAGTTTCAGACTGCACTCATTTCTATCGCCACAAAAGAGGGGGCTACAAGATCATTTCTCAAAGTTGTTTTCCAATGTGGAGGTCACACTCAAAAGGGAGATGCCAGTGATAGATGGAGAAAGAAAATTTAGGTCTGCTATTAACTCGATTGTCAACTGAAATGCCAAATTATTTTTCCCTTGAGTTGATAATATGTAATAATTTTATGTAGTTTGCATTTGATGTAATATCAAGAAAAATCGCATAGGCCGTGTAGGAATTTTGTTGACTCCGTCCACACATAGATGTAGGTGGTTCCATACCTGTGCTAGCCAGGTCGATTAGGGTACAATATCGTGATCTGTATTTGCCCGTCTTGTATTAGGCCGACGATGAAAAGTACAAATGCTCACAAGTTGTACACCTTTTATGATATCAGAATGGGCTCCAGAAATGCAAAAACTATATAAGACCGTAAAATTAACGGGCCTGACCCATAGTCGTGCTAAGTAACAGTAAATGTCCAAAACAGTAACATGCTGAATCAGCATCCGAAAAAACAATAACATGCCAAAACAGTAATAGGACAAAATAGTAGCCGACCAAAATAGTAATAGGCCGAAACAGTAACATCCCTAGAACAATAATGGACCAGAACAGTTAGGGCCAGAAGCTTAAATGGCGAAAATAGTAACGTACTAGGCCAGGAAAAGACTAGGATCCTAGCAGGCTAGAACAGTAACAGGACAAGTTGGACCATGAAGGAACAGTAACAGGGATGGACCAACGACTCTTATATTCCAGGATATACTACTGCTTCCATATATATTTGTTGAAATGACATGGCTAGTTTATATTTGCTGAAATTCTCGGAAACATTGTGTTTGATTTCTCAATTCATTTGTAGGCACACTTGTGTAATGCTTGCTTGTCCTATTCTACAGGTTCACAAGCAATGCCATTATATTTCATATCTAATGGTTCGTTCTAAGATGCAACATAGCTATCCTCTATATATAGTTCATTCGTGGTTTGCATTCTTGCTCTACAAGGTCTCTTATGGTGCCTTTATAATTTCTATTCGGTTCCTAGCTACGACAATAACTGCATGCCCATTGTGTAGCTCACCGCAAATTCTGGTTCACCCAACGTCTCTTGCATTCCAGGACAAATGACTTGTGTAGCTCACCGCAAATTATGAGTCAACCAACGTCTATTATATTCCAAGATATACTAATGCTTCCATATATATTTGTTGAAATGACATGGCTAGTTTAAATTTGCTGAAATTCTAGGAAACACTTTGTTCGATTTCTCAATTCATTTGTAGGCACACTTGTGTAATGCTTTCTTGTCCTATTATACAGGTTCACAAGCAATGCCATTATATTTCATATCTAATGGTTCTTCCTAAGCTGCAACATAGCTATCATCTATATATAGTTCATTCGTGGATTGCACTCTTTCTCTACAAGGTCTCTTATGAGGCCTTTATAATTTCTATTCGGTTCCTAGCTACGACAATAACTGCATGCCCATTGTGTAGCTCACCTCAAATGCAGGGTCACCCAGCGTCTCTTACATTCCAGGATAAATGACTGCTTCCATATATATTTGTTGAAATAACCTGGCTAGTTTATATTTGATGAAATTATAAGAAACACTTTGATTGATTTCTCATTTCATTGTAGGCACACTTGCCTAATTCTTGCTTGTCCTCTTCTACAGATTGGCCAGAGGCACCATTATATTTCTTTTCTAGTGTTGGTTCATCCTAAGGAATGACATAACTATCCTCTACTGTGTAGTTTATTCGTGGTTTGTGTTCCTTCTCTGCAAGTTCTGGTATGATGTCATTATAATTTCTATCTAGTTCATTCTTAGGTATGACAGTAATTTCATGCCATTATGTAGCTCACCCAAAATTCTGAGTCAACCAACGTCTCTTGCTTTCTAGGATATACAACTACTTCCATATATATTTGTTGAAGTAACCTGGCTAGTTTATAATTTCTGAAATTCTAATAAACTCTTTGTTTGATTGCTCATTTCATTGTAGGCACACTTGTCTAATGCTTGCCTGTCCTGTTCAACAGGTTTAGAAGTGACGCCATTATATTTCGTATCTGGTTCTGGTTCTTCCTAAGAAACGACATAACTATCATCTACTATAGTTTATTTGTGGTTTGCATTCCTGCTCTACATGTTCTCGCACGATGTTGTTTTAATTTCTGTCTCGTTCATTCTTAGCTACGATAGTAACTTCATGATATTGTCTGGTTTTTTCTTCTATATATTTTTGTTGAAAGGACCTGGTTAGATTATATTTTCTGAAATTTTAAGCCACACACATTGTTATATTTCTTGTTTCATAGTAGGCACACTTATTTAATTCTTGCTTGTCTTGTTTTTTTGTTTGACGTGATGGTCAATATATTTGAACCATTGACCAGTAGTAAACTCCAGTTCATAGCTCCTGTAATATCAGTTAAATGAGTAGTTTACCTTGTTTGATATATTAACTTGTTATTACTTAGTTTCAGACTGCAATCATTGCTATCGCCACCAAAGAGGGGGCTACAAGATAATCTCTCAAGGTTGTTTTCCAATGTAGATGTCACACTCAAAAGGGAGATGCAGGTGATAGATGGAGAAAGCAAATTTAGGTATGCTATCAACTCGATTGTCAACTGAAATGCCGAATTTTCTTTCCCTTGAGTTGATAATATGTAATAATTTTAAGTAGTTTGCATTTGATGTAATATCAAGAAAAATCACACAGGCTGTGTAGGCATTTAGTTGACGCCATCCACACACAGAGGTAGGTGGTTCCATACCTGTGTTAGCCAGGTCGATTAGGGTACAATATCATGCTTTGTATTTGCCCGTCTTGTATTAGGCCGACGATGAATAGTAAAAATGCTCACAAGTTATACACCTTTTATAATATCGGAATGGGATCCAGAAATGCAAAAACTGTATAAGACCGTAAAAGTAACGGGCCCGATCCCCAGTCGTGCTAAGTAACAGTAAATGGCCAAAACAGTAACATGCCGAATCAGCATCCGACAAAAGAATAACATGCCAAAATAGTAACAGGCCAAAACAGTAGCCGACCAAAATAGTAATAGGCCAAAACAGTACCATCCCTAGAACAGTAATGGACCAGAACAGTTAGGGCCAGAACCTTAAATGGCCAAAACAGTAACGGGCCAGGCCAGAAAAAGACTAGGATCGTAGCAGGTTAGAACAGTAACATGCCAAGTTGGACCATGATGGAACAGTATGTCAACACCCGGATTTTTCAATCCTAGATGCCTGTTATGCCATACATCGCAATCCCAGGATTACCATTTTTGCGAGACATAACATAATTGGATACCATAGTACTTCATCCATTACAACGATACATAAGTTCTTACACAAATAGGGATCTCATGATCCAGTCCTTAATACAACATCAAGCAGCGGAATACGTAATAATAACGGTAGCGTAGGCGAGGCTCCATCTTCGGGGTCACAGGCAATGCTGACGATGGGAGATGATCCTAGTTGTCGTAACCTTCCTGGGGTCCATCCTCCAGGTACTCCTCTTCATAGTCTGGCCATGGGAATAGCCAGGGACAAAGCCATGAGTACTCTTTAAGTACTCGCAAACTAATACTAACAAGTAAAGGGGGTTCTTGAATAATAGGACACTAGGCTCTAGGGTTGTTTTGCAAAAGCCAGATTTATCTCTACTAAGTTCCAAAGCTGGTCACAACTCTATAATTCCTAAGTGGGATCTTGTATTTCCGGTCACAACTCTGTTGTGGTCAAGTCAAAGTCTCAAGTCGTTTCACAAGTCATTTTGAAAAGTCTGACGGGGGAACAGTATGGCCACTCCAACTGTCCATAACCGCGGACACGGCTATTTGAATAGTTTGACACTCTGCAGAGATTGTACACTTTCACCACAACATTCGATACATCCGTCAGGAACAAATCCTGAATTCACCATACTCAGTATGCGGATAATCAATCCTAACCTTTCAATTACACTCCCTAGTATAAGCACCTCTCCTGTGAGTTTGGCCTCCCAGCCATGACCACTGTCATCTTGGGTACTGCACAGGTGGACAATCTTCACAAGGTAGCCTCAGCTCAGACCTTGGCCGTGAGGGAACTAATACTAAGGTATATAAGTTTCCAGTCAAGCCCTACCCAATATTCGGGTATTGTGGTTATACGATAAAATTGGAATGGTATCACATCCATACAACCATCAGTTTTATAAAGGGCTAAGGCTCATGCCTCAACATTTTTATCACCAGAATCATCAAGTGTTTGGAAACACATGTCCAAAACATTTCAATAGAATGATCCATCATTCCAAGGTTTTCGTAAACATTTTTCCACCAAGTATTCCCATCTAAAGTTGATCAAGTTTTATGCTTAGCACTAGCATCTACATGTGGGGTAGTACTAATGGGGGGGGGGGTGGTAACGAGTGGAGTTTCAACGAAGTCCAACCTTATATCCTAGGCTGATATCAAGGTTTCTCGCTTAGGCCAAATTTTATGCTCTTTATGCAACCTTCAGCACAACTGTCTAGTATCTACCAAACTCTTAGGTAGCCTCCAAGTAAGCTTTGATAAAGAAATAAAGTAGGAAGCTTGCCATAAAACTAGGATTGGTTTAGCAAGTGGGTATGATCACATACGCTTAAGGCATATAGTAATCATATCACAAGCATGGGTTTGCGGCAACAATAGGGTATCTTGCAAGTGTTAGCTTGCACGATCACTAGTAGTATTAGGCTTGCATAGGTCAACTTGATTAGTAAGGCTTGCAATCAATGTCAATATAAGCTTGCATAGGTATAGTATCTTGCAAGTGTTAGCTTGCCTTGTGCAGAGCAGTGGTTGAAGTTCTCCTCGGCTTCCTCTTCGTAGTATCCTCCTTCCTCCTCGTATCCTTGGTCGGTACTAGCATATACGAATAAATACGATGTACACAATCACCAAACCATACTTAACTACTTACAATCATCACACACAAGGGTCCTATAGATGATCTAGCATCATCTCTAACATTACAAGGTTAAGGATTGGTTTAAGTCTTTTTATTTTAGAAAAGTAATTTCTACTCATTGAAGAACTACTTAAGATTTAATATTCTCCAAACTAAACATGGGATCATGTCATAACCACATATTGTAGTCCATGGGAAAGTGATTTAAAGTGGTGTCACAATTTAATAAGGTTTTACCCTTTTATTTTAATTAACTAAAGTGGCTAGAAATGCTTATGAAGCATTCTTTTATTGCTTGAACAAAATTTCTGCAAGTAACCTATATATATTTTTATATATTCTGAAAGGTATGGTTGAATGTGATTTTTGAGAGTTGGAATCAACTCAAAAGCTTTTATGGTTTAAATTTGAAAAATGTTTGAATGCAGAAAAGCTTCTGCCTTGTTATTTTTGCTATGGGTGATCTACAGATCCAAATGACTTGAATCCAACGGTCTTGGATTAAGCATTCATAGACCTTTCCAACAAAATTGGTTTCATCTAATTTGGTGCAATGAATCGATCTGGGTTGATTTTTGAAGTTGGGTACAGAAGTGGGTTTGAAATTAAAAAGAAAAGGTTTAATTTGAATTGCTGGGCTGCGCGGGAAATTCTAACGGGCCGGACTGCTAAGCGCAGTGCTCCCGCGGGCTGCTTAAGTGGGTGTCCCCACTCGTCAGTGACACAGGGCTGGGCGAAGCGGTATGGGGCAACGTGGTTCGTTCGATCTAGTTCTAATCCAACGGCTGAGGGTCATCGTCGACGCGAGGCAGCTCCGGCGAGAACGAAACCTAGCGCGGCCAGTGAGGGGTGCTGGGGGCTCACCGGGGTACTGGCGAGGGTCGGCGAGGCGGGCGAACGACGAAGTCGACGACGGCGAACCTCCTGGTACCGGTGGCTTCTCCTGGGGCGGCTCCAATCGCTGGCTCCTTTCTTCTCCGGCAGCGGCAGGCTCCAGTGAAATTCCGGCGAGGTGGTGCTCGCCTTGCTCTGAGAATGGTGTGGCACGATCAGTGGGGAGAGGGGAGTGAGATGGTGTGAAGAAATCGTGCGGGGGTGGCCTCTATTTATAGTCGAGCGAGGGGACCGTCGGGGCGCAAGGTGAGCTCGTCGGAGGCGATGTTATAGGCAGCTAATGGCATGGGCAAGGGTAGGGGACGGTGCTGTGTCTCCTGGCGATGCTCAACGACATGGTCGCGAGGCATGGGGCGGTGTGGTTTGGTCTGGAACGGGCGGTGCTCTGCGCGGCAGAGGCGGCGTCTTCGACGGTGGGCGGTGGCTGTATGGCGCGGGGTGGTAAACGGGGATGTCTGGCGGTCTCCTGGGTCAGTGGTGATCGTGTGTGCGCGCGGTGGGGGCGGCGCGCGGTCTGTGGGTGATGGTCGAGGGTGGCACTCTGGAGCACGCTCGGCATGGTCTGGGCGTGCCTTGTGCACGTGGTCCAGGGCTTGGCAACGCTCGCGGCTGGGACAGGCAGTGGCGGTGGACGGTGGGCTGCCTCCCAGACATGCTGGCTAGGCTTGCTGCTGCTCCTAGCTTGCTGTCCACATTGGGGTGACATGGGGTTGCTCGGCTGTTCACTATTAATGGCACTGGCAAGCTCACAGGGGTGCTAGTGTTGGTCTAACCTTTCTAGATGATCTACTGGATTGTGTGAGAGCTAACTAGGGAACAAGTTAGGCTCAAAACACTGCACACTATAGTGTTTGTGGTTTTGTTTGATTTGTGTCTGCAACCTGTTTGATGAAATGGCCGCATGAAATCAAGTTTTGAATTTTGAAATGATTTTTGGTGGGTTTGCTAGATTGGTTGTGGTGAGTCTGCAGATGCTTGGGTTTTGAAAGTTGAGCTTGTTTGAGTGGTTTTTGAAAAAGTGGGATCTTCCCATATGAAGAAGATTCAATTTTGAGTTGTCATTTAAACTATGCATTTGAAAGTTTTGGATGATCACAAAGTGGGCCTTGATACTTTGTTATGAGTACATTCAAGGAGTGCAAAGATCCAGAAAAGTTTCTGTTAGGTTTTGAAAGTTTGAGACAGCCAAAGTAGGCATGGGAGTTAAATTGGTCAAAATGACCATTCACTTAATATATTTGTTTTGACTTACTTGTCTTTAGGAAAAGTGTGGGGAATGTTTTAGATGATGTTATTTTCACCTAAGAAACATTTTACAAGCAATGGATCACACAAACAAGGTGGTTTTTAAAGAAATTCAAAATCCATGCATACACATATACATGCATTCATGAATTGATTTAGAAAAGTTTTTGTTAACCCTAAACTTTAGGATTAGTGTTTTGATGATCTAAGTTTGATATTTTTGGGATGTTACACAGTAACAGGCCAAGAAACCTAACAGGAAAAAACAGTAACATGCCAGAATATGGGCAAGACGTTGATGGGCCTTAATAGTAACGAGCCCGAAAGTATATGGGTCATAGCGGATTGCGTAAATGGGTGGTCTTGAATAGTATAGAATGGTATAGTAATGGGCAGAATAGCTACGGGACAAAGCAGGCTGGCCAAACGGGCCCAATTAAAATAGTACAGGGCAGAACAGTCACATGCCTAGATTTTTACTGGCCATACCAATGGGCCAATCTCAAACAGTGTTGGTTGAAATAGTAAAGGGCACGAAAATTTACGGGCCGCTACGGGCAGCATCTACCCACTTAACAATGCAAGACGAAACAGTAACGGGCCATGATAATTTTAGGCTCTCTTAATGGACCGACCCACTTAATAATTATCAGTCCTTGGGTGGGCCTGGCTTCTACCACGGTTTTATTGACAGTTAACGGTGCTAACTATCCGTTAACAGTGTTCGCCACGTGGAAGTTTGCATGACGTTAGCAGATAACGTGGCTGGCGAATAGATCTACGACGGAAGGACTTTTTGTGGCTGAAGGGTGCGATCCGCCATGGTAAAAAAACATGATAGATTCATTTGTGACGGGGCTTCTACCACGAAGGGCATCCGTCGTGGAAGGGTTTTCAACCACGAAAAATGGACCTTCAACCACGAATATCGTCCTTTGTAAAAGGAATTTTTTTCTTGTAGTGTTCATACCCGGCGATGTTGTTGGAGCGCTTGACTTCATCTCTAAAGCATAGCTGAACTTCTTAGTAGAGCAAACTGCTTAGTAGAGCTTATCACCTATTGGGGACATAAGCACGGCCGTTGCTCCTGCCCCATCGTTGTTGAATGCCCCATCAAAGTTCACGCTCCAGCGCCCCTGTGTCAGCTTCCCAGGGAGCTAGGTCGTCTCCTCCTGAGGCTCGGTCCTCCCCACGTCGGTCCATTCTGCCGCGAACTTCGCCAGGGCCCTCCTACGGAGAATGGGCATGTTGTCGAACATCAGCTCGAAGGGCTGCAATTCTATAGCCCACTCAGCCACGTGGCCCATAGAATTGGGGTTGCGAATGATTTTCTCCAGGGGAACTTGGCGACTACTTTGATGGGGTGGCCCTAGAAGTAGTGACGCATCTTGTGCGACGCCACATGGAGCGTGTAGAGTAACTTCTGCTACATGGGGTACCTCTCCCAAGCGTCTAGGAGCACCATGCCGATGAAGTAGATCGTCCGCTGCATGAGCTCTATGGTTTTGGCCGGGGCTGGACCCACGACCTCCCCAACAGCCTCGTCCAACGGCCCCCTGCTTTCTGCTCTAGCCCCCAAGCCCCCTGGGGGCTCTGTGCCTTAGGCTTCCTTATCTTATCCACCATGTCTTCACTCTCTGCTACCAGGACAGCGCTCGCCGTTTGCAGCGTGGCCACCAGGTATAGCAGTAGTGGCTCGCATAATTTGGGAGACACCATGACTAGAGGGCTAGTGAGGTACCTCTTAAGGGCCTCAAATGCCTCGTCAGCCTCCGGAGTCCACTAGAACTTCCCAGTGCACTTCATGATCTTGTAGAAGGGAAGTGCATTCTCGCCCAGCTTCGAGATGAACCTCCCAAGCGCCTCCATGCACCCAGCTAGGCACTGCATCTCCTTGAGCCGTATGGGCGGACACATCTCCTAGATGGCCCGAACCTTGTCTGGGTTAGCCTTGATACGTCGAAAACGTATCTATAATTTTTGATGCTCCATGCTTGTTTAGTATCTACTTTGCTTTGCGTTGTCTACACTTTGAGGTGTTTTTATATCTTTTCTGGAACTAACGTATTAACAAGTTGCCACAGTGCCAGTTGCCTGTTTTCTTCTTTTTTTTGGTTCAAGGAAGGCAGAAAATCAATATTTTCGAAATTGGACGGGACAAAAGCCAAAGTCAATATTTTACCGTGGGAGACATGAAGTCAAGAGGAGAGACGGAGAGGCGAACCAGGGACACCACACCCCTAGGTGCGGGTGCTCCCTGCCCCGCGCCTAGGCAGGGTGTGGGCCCCTGGCCGCCTCCCAACCTCGCCTCTTTGCCTATAAGAAGCCCCCGATGCAAAAACCCTAAGTACCCGATCAATATTCCACAAAACTTGCTATAGCGGCCACCACCGTCGTCCCTAGATCAGGGGGATCTAATGTTCTTCCCGACACCCTGCTGGAGGGAAAATCATCCCGGAGGTCTTCTGTCCAGTATGATGCGTGAGTAGTTCCACCTTGGACTATGGGTCCATGTAGTAGCTAGATGGTTGTATCTCCTCCTTGTGCTTTCATGTATAGATCTTGTGAGCTTCGTTCATGATCAAGATGTAATCTATTTGTAATCATGCATGTTGTGTTTGTGGGGATCCGATGGATATTGAGATTACTATGTCAGATTGATTAATGGTTTTATCTTTATGATTCTATCATGTATGTGTTGTTTGTGATCTTGCATGCTCTCCGTTGTTAGTAGCTATCTTGGCCGAGTAGTTGCTAGTGACTCCAAGAGGGGGTATTTAGGCTCGATAGTGGGTTCATGCCTCTATTTTCCAAGGGAAGTGACAAAAATCTCTTCGGTTGTAGATGTGTTGTTGCTACTAGGGAGAAAACAACTATCTCTTGTTCATGGAACAAGTGGATTGTTTACCTTACACACTTTGCTTAAAGCAGTTGTCTGTTGCTTGCAACTTAATACTAGAGGGGGTTCGGATGATAACCTGAAGGTGGACTTCTAGTCATATATGCAGTTGGATGGCGTTATATGTATATTGTTGTATTGCCCAATCAAATATCATAGGATCTTTTTGTCTAGTATTGCATTGTTATGCCATGCTCAGTTCCTGTCAATTGCCCTACTGTAATTTTTTCACCCTTCATGCCATGTTTTTTATCTAAGGAGAGCACCTATAGTGAACTATGGACCCTGGTCCAATCTTTACCATTGATACATCTTCCACTCTTACTTGTTTACTTGCTACAAACCATTACCTTCCATACCATAAGTTTAATCCTTTGTTACGGCAAACTGGTGAGTTTAACAACCTCACTGATTCGTTGGAGCGAAGTCTTGAGTTTGTGTTGTGCAGGTCTCCGCGTTGCTTGCAAGTCTTGAGATAGTTGGGAACCCATTATTAATATGCAAGTGAATGACTTTGATCTCAAAGCTTCATGTGATCTTGGTTCTAGTGTCTCTATTATGCCTAGGAAGATATATGAAATGCTTGATTTGCCACCATTGGAACATTGTTATTTGGATGTCCCACTCAATGATAATGCTAAAATGAAACCCATGGGGAGTATTAATGATATTCTCATTATGGTTAATAATGCTTATGTACCTGTGGATTTCTATGTTTTGGATGTTGAATACAATGCTTCTTGTCCTATTACTTTGGGAAGACCTTTTCTTAGAACAGTTGGTGACATCATTGACATGAAAGAAGGCACCATTAAATATCATTTTCCATTCAAGAAAGGTATTGAAAAATTCCCTATGAGGAGAGAGAAGTTGCTTTTTTCTCCTCCATTGAATCAAGGTTTGATGTTAATGCTTCCTCATTTGCAAATACTTGATTCTTCTTGCTTCTTGTTCCTAACTTAAAGGCGTTGAAGAAAAGCACTTGTTGGGAGATAACCCAAGAGTTTCCTTGAGTCTTAGAAGTTATTATTTCTGTAATGACCTCTCCTTATCCTTTTTGTTTGCTTTTTGTGCCAAGAATGCCCTCTAATGAGAGGGAAGTAAGATTTGGGGAGTTGCTGTCCCGAAACAGATTTCTGTCCTCCACCAAAAAAATTCGTGAGGAGTCTCTGTAACTCCGATTGAGCTTAAAATTTTCGAATAAATCCCCCAGTATGTTAGATAACTTTCCGTAGTTCAACAATTTTTGATTTGAGCAACAGCAGGCGTTCGAAAAAATCGGTTTCTACCTGCCGGTCTATTTTGATAGATTTTTCCATTATTTGCATTTGCTTCTTATTGAATCCTTTTTGAGTTCTCTTTAGGTGAATTGAGCTTTTTGAAGGAGTTGCTACAGTAGCTTGTGTTTTTAGTGAAAATACTTTATGTTCCAAAGCTTTGCCAAAGGTCTAATATCTTTTGAATAAACTAATGTTGCCAATGAAGATTGTGTGAAGTTTTGTATGAAGGAAAAAACTTTCAGGTATAGAGAGAGAGAGAGAGTGATGCAATGAGATGAAGAATGGACAAAAGCTCAATCTTGGGGATTCCACCCCGGTGTAACCCCAATAAATATCCAAGAGGTACAAACGTCAAAGCTTTGGGATGCCCAAGGCATCCCCTTCTTCATCAATAAAAAGGTCAGGTCTGTCTAGACACTTCGTTTTTATTGTTTCATGCATAGTTGTGTTGTTCTTGGAGCGTCTTAGTTTTTGTTTGCTTTGCTTAGGTTGTTTGGTTTGCTTGAATAAAGTAGTTTGGACCCCCGTTCTCGATGTGTTGTTTTGCAAATAAGTTGCTTGGTGTTGGAAAGGAGTAGTAAGTTCTTGCTTGTAAGTGCAAGAGGAGCTTGCATTGACTGCGACTTAGACTTTAGCATGAGATGCTAGGTGTTGTTTTGACCTTATGCTTAGTGATTATTGCTTTAGCATGTATTGTTCCAAACAAGACATTTCTTAGTGTGCCTTGAAGAAATTATGCGTTGTTTTAGCATGCAAAAGCATAGTATTGTGGTATTCTCCTTTGATGCTTTGCTTGGGTTGACTTGGCACATGCTCACACCATGTTATGACTATGAACATGTCACCATAGCCTCTAAGATCATTTAGTCCTTGACTTGTAGTACCACTCTATGCTTTGATTAGTAATGTTTTGTTGCACTGCATGATTATGGCCATTATGCTCTCTTAGTTGGTTGCTCCCAGTATTTTGCTAGCCTCCACTTGTATGAGTAAGCTCTACTCATGCTTCCAAATCCCAAGAAACCAAGTTATTCCAAAGTGTCCACTATAAACTCCTATGCATGGTGTGTTACACCATTCAAAGTATATTCTTGTTTTCAGCTATCTTCCAATTAAAAACTATTTTGTTATGTGAAAACTTAGTGATTAAAGCCCTCACAAACTTGATGGCACACATTATATTCTTTGCCCCTAATAAACTTGAACCATTGTGTCATATATGTTGTATATGCTTGTATTGGAGATATGCCCAAGAGGCAATAATAAAGTGGTTATTATCATATCTTCACACTTATGATAAATGTTTACATACAATGCTATAATTGTATTAACCGGAAACATTAATACTTGTGTGATTTGTAAACATAAAAGAGTCCCTAGTAAAGCCTCTTGTTAAACTAGCTTGTTGGTTAATATATGATCATGGTTTCCTGATCATGAACATAGAGATGTTATTAACAACAGGGTCATATCATCAGGAGAATGATGTGATGGACATACTCCTATAGTTAAGCGTAGTATAAAGATCAAGTCATTTAATATAGTTCATTTGCTATAAGCTTTTTGATACATAGTAACCTAATTCCTTCGACCATGAGATCATGCTTATTACCATCACCGGAAGGATGCTTTGATGACATCAAACACCACGCCGTAACTGGGTGGTTATAAAGGTGGCATTGAGTGTTCGGAAAGTATGGGTTGAGACACATGGATCAAGAGTGGGATTTGTCCATCCATATTACGGATAGATATACTCTGGGCCCTCTCGGTGGAATGTCATCCAATTAGCTTGCAAGCATGTGACTGGCTCACAAGGGATCACATATCACGGGAACGAGAAAAGAGTACTTATCGGTAATGAGGTTGAACTAGGTATGCAGAGATACCGACGATCATAACCTCGGATAAGTAAACTATCGTGAGACAAAGGGAAATTGGTATCGTATGTAAGTGGTTCATTCTATCGCAAAGTAATCGTAGAAATATGTGGGAGCCATATGAATTTCCAGATTCCTCTATTGGTTATTGATCGGAGAAGTGTCTCGATCATGTCCGCATAATTCACGAACCGTAGGGAGACACACTTAAGGATTCGATGTTGTTGAGTAGTTATGGAATAATGAGTAAGAGACTGAATTTTGTTCGGAGTCTCGGATGGGATCCGGGATATCACGAGGAGATCCGGAATGGTCCGGAGAATAAGATTCATATAAGGAAAGTCCTGTTTCGGAGTTGGAGAATGGTTCCGGTGTTTTCATCGGGAATGTTCTAGAAGGTTCCGGAATGTCCGGCACTCCGAAGGGGAAGGGTACATGAATGTGTTATATCAATTTGGTATGATTGCATCATGTACTGAGTGTCATCGCTGAACAAAATAAAGGGTTTAATCAAATCCTAGTTTGAAAAGTCAAACGGCTATTTTGGGAAGTGGAGGGGAAGTGGGAAACCGAGTTGGGGAGGAGTCCCTCCTCCACCGCCGGCCCACTTGGGATCCGAGTTGGGGAGGGATTCCCCTCCCCTTGGCCGGCGCCTCCCTCCTATAAGAGGAGGGGCAGGGCTCCCCTCCTAACACACAAGATTGCCCCTCTAAACCTAACCCTAGCCGCCGCCGCCCACCATAGCCGCCGCCCAGGGTTTCTCCCCTAGCCGCCGACTTGGGCACCTCCAAGCCCTAGCCGCCGGCCCTAGCATCCCTCCTTGGTGTGTCTAAACCCTATTACACCGAGGGCTCTCTCATAGTCCACCATACTCGCTCCGGCTTAAGGCGAAGCCCTGCGAGATCTCCCCTCTACTTCCGGTACCACGCCGTTGTGCTGCCGGAATCACGAGGAGAGTGCTACAACCTCCACTGCCTGCTGGAACAAGGGAGAGGAAGGTCTTCGTCGAGTACCTAACGTGTGACCGACTGCGGAAGCGTTGCCGGAACGCAGCGTCGGAAGGATCGTCTACGCGATCTTGAGATCGGCAAGTCTATGACTACATCACCCACGAGAATATGCTCTCGTTAACCACTTTGGAATCTTCGAGGGTGAGTTCCTCTATCGACTCGTTGCTACAATCTAGTAGATAGATCTTGGCTTGTTTGTTTGCATGCGGTATAAATTTTTTGTTTTCCATGCTACGAACCCCTACAGCTTGCACTTATACATTGGAATTAGCAGAACCGTGCTGTCACAGGGAACGTTTTCAACATTGCACTTGTACTTCGTACTCAGTTGATATCATGCTCTTTTGTCTATGGATGTCACTAGTGTGAAATAAAGAGGGAACTTGTATGTCCATGGAGTTTGTATTTTGTGTCAGAGAAAAGCCTAGGCCGCTAGCATAAGCCATGCCTAATCATGGTGGAAACTTGCAGCATCACCATAGTGATCAATCTATGAAGCATCCTCAATAAAAAGCTATGCATATGGTAAATTAAAAGATCGCTGAGATGCTCATTGTCTGCTTGCCTTGTCATTTTGGTTATGGGATAGCTCGTGTACCATGTGCAAGGGCTACCCCGTTGGCGGTTCTCTATGATATGCATATACTTACAATGACAAGAACTTACAGGTGACTGAAGTTGAGTAGCATGAGGTGTGGCCCTCGTATTCAAGGGACTTGAGACTGCCAACTTATACTTCATCAAGAATATACTCCATCTTTGTTCACTTTAACCTTAATCACTTCAAGATGATTATCATAGGGGCAATGAGGGCTGAAAGCTAACAAGTACCATAATTTTTGGAAGCTCTTTTTGAAACTTGAAATCCCTACTTCCTTTATGAAAGGCCTTTTTTCCACCATTATTTGAGTCTCCAACTTCTAATTTTAGGCACCATTAAGATATCATAGTTGTCATTCTGTGTGCAGTGTCCCAAAACTTATTTATTAATGTATGTTGTGATATTACTTGTTCTTGTGATATTTGTTTCTAGTCACCCTTTTGAACTTTGAAGGTGTCCTATGCATCTATTTGCCACTCTATGAGGGACAAGCTGATTGCCACTATTCTATGTTTTCTGTATGTGAAACAAACAAACGTTTTTCAATGCATGTTATTCATGATCTTTGTTTGTAGCCTGTCATGTTGAATGCATAGTTACTATGTCCTATTGTTAGAACTCCATATTTCATGCACATGTTTAGAGTTCTTTCATCCCATCTTTCAATGTTTGTAAATGGTTTCATCTTGGTTTTAATGGTGCATGTCACCTCAAAAATTATTCTTTTTATCACTTACCTACTCGAGGACGAGCATGAGTTAAACTTGGGGATGCTTGATACGTTGGAAACGTATCTATAATTTTTGATGCTCCACGCTTGGTTAGTATCTACTTTTGTTTTCTTTATCTACACTTTGAGGTGTTTTTATATCTTTTCTGGAACTAACATATTAACAAGTTGCCATAGTGCCAGTTTCCTGTTTTCTTCTGTTTTTGGTTCCAGAAAGGTAGAAAATCAATATTCTCGGAATTGGACGGGACAAAAGCCAAAGTCAATATTTTACCGTGGGCGACACGAAGTCCAGAGGAGAGACGGAGAGGCGAACTAGGGCCACCACACCCCCTAGGCGCGGGTGGGCCCTGCCCCATGCCTAGGCAGGGTGTGGGCCCCCTGGCCGCCTCCCAGCCTCGCCTCTTTGCCTATAAGAAGCCCCCGATGCAGAAACCCTAAGTACCCGATCAATATTCCACGAAACCTGCTATATCCGCCGCCACCGTCGTCGCTAGTTCGGGGGGATCTGATGTTCTTCCCGGCACGCTGTCGGAGGGGAAATCATCCCGGAGGTCTTCTGTCCGGTATGATGCGTGAGTAGTTCCACCTTGGACTATGGGTCCATGTAGTAGCTTGATGGTTGTATCTCCTCCTTGTGCTTTCATGTATAGATCTTGTGAGCTCCGTTCATGATCAAGATCTAATCTATTAGTAATCATGCATGTTGTGTTTGCGGGAATCCGATGGATATTGAGTTACTATGTCAGATTGATTAATGGTTTTGTCTTTATGATTCTATCATGTCTGTATTGTTTGTGATATTGCATGCTCTCCGTTGTTAGTAGCTATCTTGGCCGAGTAGTTGCTAATGACTTCAAGAGGGGGTATTTATGCTCGAGAGTGGGTTCATGCCTCTAGTTTCCAAGGCAAGTGACAAAAATCTCTTCGGATGTAGATGTGTTGTTGCTACTAGGGAGAAAACAACGGTCTCTTGTTCATGGAACAAGTGGATTGTTTACCTTACACACTTTGCTTAAAGAAGTTGTCTGTTGCTTGCAACTTAATATTGGAGGGGGCTCGGATGATAACCTGAATGTGGACTTATAGTCATAGATGTAGTTGGATGGCGGTATATGTATATTGTTGTATTGCCCAATCGAATCTCATAGGATCTTTTTGTGTAGTATTGCATTATTATGCCATGCTCAGTTCCTGTCAATTGGCCTGCTATAATTTTTTCACCCATCATGCCATGTTGTTTATCTAATGAGAACACCTCTAGTGAACTATGGACCCCGGTCCAATCTTTACCATTGATACATCTTCCACTGTTACTTGTTTACTTGCTGCAAACCATTAACTTCCACACCATACGTTTAATCCTTTGTTACGGCAAACCGATGAGCTTGACAACCTCACTGATTCGTTGGAGCAAAGTCTTGAGTTTGTGTTGTGCAGGTCTCCGCGTTGCTTGCAACACATGTGTGACATTTCCTTCCTCCTACTGGTTCGATCACTTCAGTTTCTTACTGACGGAAAACTTGCTGTTGTGCTGCTTCACACCTTCCTCTTGGGGTTCCCAACAGGCTCCACGTTAGCCATCAAGCCTCGATTCACTGGTGCAATACTAAGAAGCCGAGAAGCTTTCCTAACAGAACCCCAAACACACACTTGGTTAAGGTTTCCATCAGGTCCGCCACTATGGTGTCCTACACCCGGGACTTGACCATGATGTCATCGGCATAGGCCTCCCTGTTCCTTCGCATCTGCTCACCCAGCGTGATGCACATGAGCCTCTAGAATGTAGCGCCGGTGCTCTTGAGGCCAAACGATATGCATGTGTAGCAGTACACTCCGCCTGGAGTGATGAAGGCCGTCTTTTCTTTGTTCTCCTTAGCCATCTTGATCTGGTGGTACCCGGAGAAGGCATCCAGGAGGAATAGTAGGTCCCAACCCACCGTGGAGTCCACAATCTGGTCTATCTACAGGGGCGGGATGGGGTCCTTGGGGTTAGACTTGTTGAGGTCGGTTAAGTCGACAGAAAGCCGCCGGCTCCCAGTGTCCTTTGGGACCACCACGGGGTTAGCTGACTAGTCGGCGTGCAAGACCTCCTTGACAAGGTCTGGCTTGACCAACTTTTCCATTTTAGCAATGATGAATTGCTGCTTTTCCATGGACATCTTCCGATCCTTCTGTTTCACCGGGCGCTCCATAGGGCACACTGCCAGGTGGTGCTCAATCACCTGCCAAGGCACCCCTGTCATGTCCCATGGAGTCTAGGCAAACATGTCCATGTTGGCCCTGAGTAAACCAACGAGTGCCTCCTCCCTCTTATGCGAGAGGTGGGCGCCGATGGTGATGGTAGCCCCTGGGACCTCGGATCAAGGGGTATCTTCTTCGTTTCGAACCGCTTCTGGGAGAAGGCCGACTTCTTCCTTCCTGCGAGGGCGGCTGTGCACTCGACATCCTCGACGGGGGAAGCCGTCAGGTCCTTCTCGCCAGCCCCCAGGACCTCGTCGGCCTGGGGTGGTCTGCTGTTGGCGAGTATGCCTTGGAGCGCAATGTCCATCCCCTTGTAGGCCCGCTCGAGGGAGCGCATGGATTTCACATTGTCGCAGTGCACCGTGATGGAGGTCCCGGCGCTACCCGACATCTTGACCAGGTTGTAGGCGTTGTGAGTGACTGCCATGAACTTGGCCAACGCTGGATAGCCCAGGATGGCATTGTAGGGCAGGCCGACCTGGGCGACATCAAAGTCGATGAGCTCCGTGTGGTAGTTTTCACTTGTCCCGAAGGTGACGGGGAGCTAGACCCTGCCGAGGGGACAATGGTGCCCGCCGTGGCCCCAACGAATGGTAGGGCGGGGAGAAGGCGCATGGTGGGCACTTGCAGCTGCTTGAACGCTCCTTAAGAGAGCACGTTCATCCCCTCTCCAAAGTCGATGAGGGTCTTGGACACGACGACCCCGATAATATTAGGGGTGCAAACCATAGGCACGGACCCCACCAGGCTGGTGGAGCTCTGGTGGTCCGCGGTGCCGAAAGTGACCGGCTGCTGCAACCACTTGAGAGGACCTCGGTCATCCTTGACTCCCTTGCGCGCCTCCCTTTGTCTTTGTGCGCCAAATTGGGTTGGATCCATCCATTCGGTTGGACCCCGCCTGCCCTTCCTTTGACCAGGCTGGACTGCTTCGGGGCGGCATCCAATACCACCGTTGAACTTGTCGCATTTCCTTGTGGGACAGCCTGACATTCCTGGGAGATATTTCCAACCCGGACCCTCCGAAAGGGGACGGCCCGTGCCAACTCTATCTCTGCATGCCCTCCGGAGGCAGCCTTGTGTGGCAATCCTCGTAAGGGTGGCCTCCTGCCCCCTAGCTAGCCCTGACCGACCGTTGGTGGGCAAGCCAGTCATGGACGGATCAAGGTACCCCTGTACCAGGTATCCATCACAAACAAGGTATTCCATGATGTAATGATGCACAATTGCATTGTATAACATAGCATGGCATGGGTGGTGTGTGGGATACAAGAATAAAGCATTTTATTAGTTGTTTATTCATGTTTTACTCACATAAACCTTGCTTGTCCATTAATATTTATTTGATACATTCTTAAATTCATAACATGGAATGCATAGTCAGAATGGGCTCATCGCGCAGATTGATTTAGACATATCATTTGTCGAAATCGGAGTTACGGATTTAAAATTGTGATTTAATTAAGAAAAGCCATTTATTAGCATTTAAATTATTTCGATATTTTAAATTTCCAAATGATATTTTAATTAGGATATTCAAATTACTAGCATTTTTCTTATTCAAAAACATATATTATATGATATATTTGCATTTACCAAAATAAATATATTGATTTATGCATTTGTAATCATTTTATTATTTTCTGAAAACGAAATAAGGAAAACCAAACTTTTTATACTTAATCAGACCTAGTCGCAGGCAATGGTTAGCGGTCTTGATTTGCGGATTGAGGTGAGGTGGAAGAACTGAGTGGCGGCATGTGGGACTGGGCTAGCGAGTGGAAGAAAAGGAAAAAAATGGGGGGCCAGGGGAACCGATCCTAAGACCTCCGGGTTAGAGGCCCAGAACAGACGCTGGGACCTCATGGGCCGGCTGCGGCTTGTGATGGCCTAGAGGCACGTTACAATTTAAGGTAGTTCTAATGCATTAGCTCTGAAGAAAAACAACACTTGAATCTGAATCAGGTGACGGAAAATCTGCGAGGCAGACTAATCTTGCAAGGTTTATTGCGACCATGCTATGGAACCAAATCGTGAATGGAGTGGCTCATTGGAAAGATGGGTTTACAGCAAAAACGATAGTGCAAGCCTGTCGAAAAGTCGTGGACTATGTCGGTTGTGAGCTTTATATGAACAGAGGGCAGACGCGGGCTGCGGTACAGAACATCGGCGATACGCGCGATGGTGCAACTTGCGAGCATGACTACGGGAAGCACACTACACAGAATTGAATGAGTAATGTATCATTTTGAAGAGGGAAGATAGATCTTCTACTTGGCGCATAGAACAAAAATGGTTGTGAACTATGGTGTGCACTTGAACGATGAGAATAGAGCTAGCAGAAATAGCGCGCACTGGTGCTTGCGGCGATGACCATGCACGGTGGCGACCTTGACAGCAAGGCACGGTGACATGGGATGAAAAGGGCATGTCCGGGGAGTTGGTTACTCACCAGAGGCGCATATACGTGGCGATAGAGCTAGAGGGCGACGGATACGTACGACCGTAAGAGACAATAGACGGCGGCAGTGACCATGGCAGGCACGGCGCCGGTGAGCGGCTTTCGCGCGAGATTCTGGTTCTGCTATGCGTTCAGGTCATAGGAGAGACAATAGAGGAGTCTACTGATGCACTTGGCTTGCCTTGGGAAGCTCCAGGTAACCGGGGAGATGTGGTGGCTGGATCTAGGGTTTGAGCGGTGTATGCCCACGAGAAGTTTCAATCTTGAGGAAGAAGGAGAGGGGTCTGGGTTTTCCATATCCCGATCTGGCGATGGACCGGCATGTCATGGTTGGTGGCCAGCTGATAAGGATTAGGGAGGGAAGGAAGGAAGCACGTGGAGAGGATGGTATCTTTTGCAGAAGGTGAGGAGGAGGGTGATGGGGTTAGGTTTTCTCTCTCCCTCTTTATATCATGCTTAATGTCAAAGAGGAAAAGAGAGGGGCAGAGGAAGGTATGCATGCTGGTCTATTTTGGTGAAGCAATGTAAGAAAGGAGGGGTGATTAGGGTGATTAGATGATGGCCACGAGTTGGTGTGGTGGTCATTGGCATGTGTGGATTTGGTGAGAGAGAGGGAATTAGCTAGGTAGTATGTGTGTGTAGACCACATATACATGTAGGATTTAGATAGATTAGATATAGGTGGGTGGTTGTAGATAGGTTTTATTAAATTAAAACCAAACCAAAATATTGAAAAGCTTTTAGGGAATTAACACCAACAAGAACTAGATGGAAAAGTAGGAGAAGGAAAGAGGGTGTCATTATTTTATGTGATATTTAGTTGATGAAAACCCAAAACTCACATGAATATTCTTGCCCAAAAAGAAAAGGGCAGTACACATGCACTTGGCACATAATGATTGGTAACATTGGCCATGTGAAGAGGAAGAAGTATCCATATCATGTATATATGAGCTTCATTTGAAAATACCAAAAGAATACAATGCTCACATATATAAGTATAGTTGGATGTTATATAGATGGTAACAAAAAGAAATATGATGTAGTCAAGTAAGTTGGTGGAAGGATTTCAAGAGAGATGCCCATAACTCAAATTAGGCATGTGGCAATATATAAAAAACAATTGAAATTTATCAAGAACCAACTATATTTAATAAGAGACAAATACAAGAGGAAAATATAAAGGATAAGAACCAAATACAAGTTTTTAATATGATGCTCAAATGCAAGGTGTCATGGTTACATGAGCAGATATAATGATGATGAAATAATGACATACATATGGTAGCATTATATTGAATAGACAAGTAGCATTGCAATTGTTAAACAATTGCGATGCTACAACTCTCCCCCACTAAACAAAAAATCTTGCTCCGAGATTCCTAGTAAAAAGAAAAAGACAAGACGAGAGGTGGGTGCTCAAAACAAAGGTGACCCTCGCATTCCCAAGATGATTAACAACGGAATTGTGCAACCACCACACCTTGCAAAACTTGTTAAACTTGTTGCGAGTCTATCATTCTACTTCTTTGAAACAATAACTTGAAGAGATTGAAAAGAAGCAATCTTCTTACTTCAAGCTGAAAGATGCGACAAATTGAGAGGATTAAAGATCGAAAATACACGTGAAGATGATTCTTTCTCTCACCGAAATAAAAGAACGACTTTGGATAAGTTGACAACCACTATGAGAACAACATTGTTTCTTCCCTTAGATTTAAGAAATGAAGTGCGGTTAAACATAATTGCCTTCAAACAATAGAGTTCCTTGATATTAATGGAAAGATTTGGGTTAGGAATTCTCGTATGACATACTTCTTGCACCGGTAAGGACCAAAGGATCACACAGTTGAAGGGCGTAGATTTATCTCCATGAGAAAGAGTGACATGAGTTTATGGTGGAATCCTAAGGAAGAATTTGAATGTTATTATCTGGAGTTTATTGTAGAGATGCTTATTGCTTTCGCTAACCATGAGGTTCTTGCAATAGATATTTCTATTGATGGCATCGACCGTAATTGTCTTTACCAAGAGAAAAGAATTGCCGAAAACAAGTTAGAAATATCTTCCGTCCATCTTGTTTGAAGGTGTCAAGATCTGGTAGAATGAAGAGTATCAGGGGAAGATTTTGCATTTCTTTCCACCAGATCGTTGAAGATTGCCGCCCTTGAAATAGACAAGATCACCAACAAGATATTATTGATTACGTTCTTGAGAGAACACTCCGAAAAAAAAGAGGGAAGTGAAAGTTTCGAGGGATAAAGGCCACTTCTAACTTCCATGGTATGAGTGAAATCGCATTAATCCACCAATTAAATGTACAAGAGCGAATGATAAGAGTAGTGGTATGGTATCTTGATACCTTTGATTCGGATTATGGATGTAGTATAGCTATTTTTCCCTAGTAGACCTAGGTTATCGAATCGTCAGGAAGAAGAAAGCATAGAAAGGTTACTTTAACGGACCTTCGGGAGTTTTAGAATTCCTTTTAAGTTTTACCGGACCAAGAGTTTGCGATCTTTTGTTGTTGTCGATGATGGAGAGAGAGAAACTGGGGCTTTTGGTTTCACCAGTAGCTGTGCAGAACATCTGATTGGAATAAAAGATAATAATAAAGTATGCATGTAATTATTAGAGCAAGATAATTATATGTGGGCAGTGCAACCATAATTTCTATTGCCTCCGCAAATGCTTATAGGAATAACCTACTAGTCTCATCCCTAGAAGAAAGAGAACTAATGATATGCATAGTGATGTCACGATTAATCCCAAGTAAATCCCTCACATACAACCGTACTACCCTTTCTGTAACTGGGGTTAACAACCTTCAGATCAGTCATTACTCACACTCCCTATACCTGGATCAATTGGCGTCTTGGATACCTGACAAGTCCTCAGATTGAGGCAAGAGAGGGTACAATAATCATCATGTCATACAAACTAATACATGATCCCATCTTTTATAAATAACATGCACAAAAGCTACATGCTAGGCCGAAGCCATTATCTCAAGTATAATTACTCACACATAGAGATGAAATCAACAACCAAAAACATTTTAATGGAAATCATAAGATTAATAGAAAATAGTCTTACAATGTCGCCAATTGGAGATGAGATATACTATTACAAGTTGTGGAATATGGCTATGGTGGTGGAGAAAGGTTTGGATATTAGATCTAGATCTATTCCTCCGGCGTGGTGGCTTCTGGTGGCAGGGAGAGTTGAGATAAAAAAGAAGAGAGTTTTTCTCATCGCTCGAACCCTCTTTATATAGGGTTCCCTTCACGAAAGATGTTCTATTTGACCTGGCGATGTCGGTGCCAACTATACGGCCGAAACTATAAGGCCGGAATAAAATTCCCGCCGTATAGTTGGTCATTAAAGGCACCGCATCCACTTCACGGATCTAGGTTTCTTTGAGTAGTTGGATATCTCGTATCTTTGACTTTAATGTAGTGATTCCCATCATCATACAACATTATTTGCGCCGAGAAAAATAGAACGAAAGGATTCCGTACCCCTTTGATCATTAGGCATTAGTGGCAGGGTTTAGAGAGATATTTCATCAAATATATGAATAATATCCATTTTAAATATGAGTGTGGATGGCTATATTTCACAGCCATGAACCTCCCCTAGCTTAAACTTGATCGTCCACGAACAATAAAATCAAAACCAAAAAGGAACTCAACATTTGAACTAAAATAACGAGATAATGCTCTTACTCATGATTGGTGACATGGATATACCCTATAGGTTCCTTACATTGGTATACCCTGTCTAGCCTAGGGAAGGCCCACATGAAGGCTATTGCCCACGAAGACTCCGGGTGGCCCAAGCCTAGTAAAAGCTCGACTCCTTGGAGAACACAGCGAAGATGTAGATAGAATATTCAAGGGTGAAACCCTAACTTGTAACCGACTCGACCTACCCCCAGGACCTGGCCTATCTATATAAAGGCCAGGAGGGCACGATGATGAGTGCATGTCTGCATCATGTTTTAAATTGTTATTTTGCATTGTAGATGTAGGATTTTGGTATTTTACGATGTTTCCGCGCACTTTTTATGTTTATTTTCACCAGGATCAGATTAGATGATGGATCCAAAGGACACAATTCTTAGAGAAGTTGTACTGGAGAGAAAAGGAGCCAAAAACTACGTAAATCGCTTATTTGGGAAATATTAATAATACCAGAAGAAAACCCGAAGCGAGAAGCGGAGACAGAAGAGTTGACGACCAACTATACGGCGGGCTGCTGTATAGTTCCCGCCATATAGTTGGCGCCACCTCCACCTCCTTAAATAGTTTCGCCCCGTGCAACTGGTTTATAGGGAGGACATAAAGAACATCCAGAAATCAAGAAAACCTCACCTCCAGTAGGGATCTAGAGGGGGAACTTTCCCTAGGGATCCATCTTCTCCCTAAGCAGATCTGGGAGCCCAAGGCATCGTTCTCCATCTTCATAAACCGCTTTATCTTCATCATCACCATCATCTCCATCCATACCATCTAGATCTTGTTGCAATTGTTGCACTAGTTGTGGATTTATACAAGTACTATTCATCGATAATCGTTTCCATTACCATTGTCATGATGCTGATTGCCTCCATATCTGAGTAGATCTTTAGTTCTTAGGGAGATGGAGAAACCCTAGTATATGATTGAGATGATATAGATATTATTATGTTATATATCATTATATCTATGTGTTAATTGTCTTCATCTTGATATTGGGAGTTGTGCACCTCCTCAATATATGACTCTTATGGGGACTCGATGAAGGGTATTACTTGTTGGTAGACGGAGGCATGATAGAACTTACTGTGACTATAAATTCGTTGTCATCCTTTACATAATAACTTGGGGAATCAAGGATAACTCATTAATCCATGTCCATGCCGCGGGAGAAATCCCTTAATAGCGGGGTAATACGATTGATGTCGTTTATCTTTCAGCTGTGGTTATGAAGGATGGTGTGAGCAGTGGTTGCTGCCTCATCATTCATATATGGAGCTCCTCCCACATACAAGCATATCATGAGAATATTGGCTATAATAATCGTGATCACTTGGTCTAAATTTCTAGCGGTGTATCCACCACTCCTTGAGAACGCCTTTCCTCTATTGAAGTTTCAATCTTTCTTACGCATGCGATTACTACTTTTTGCATTAAGTTTTACTTCACTTTACTTTATTGTTTCAACCAACCAAAAACCCCAAAACAACTCTACTTTCTTGCATCTTAGAATTATTCTTCAAGTACTTCGTTTAGTTTTAGTTAAAAGCATTTTAGTCTTTCGCCTACTTCTCCCTGTGGGATCTATATCTTCATTTCGAAACTAGCTACAAACGATCTGTGCACTTGCAGTCATCAATCTATTTTCTGGCGCCGTTGCCGAGGAGCTTAGCGCTATAAATCATTTTACTTTTAGTTATTTACTTCCATTGTACTAATTTTAATTTGAGTTGCAGGACCATAACAATGGAAAACACTCAACATTTGATGCAGCTTGAGGTAGTAAGGAATATGGGTTTGCCCATGGACGCTTTTATAACTATCAATAGAAGCATAAACCCTGATGGTATTGAGATCCATCTTTTATTATTTGAGTTACTCAACTCTAAAAAGTTTGCAGGAACATATGAAGAGAGTCCATATGGACACTTACAATTCTTTGAAGATATTTTTGGTTCCTTTATATTTGATGACTACGATCTTGATAAGATTAAAATCCAGTTGTTTAGACAAACTCTCTCTAATAATGTTTGCAACTGGTATAGATCCTTTTGTGTAGAAGCACCAAGGACGTGGACGGATTTGACAACCAAATTCTTGTCAAAATATTACTTAGAAAGCAAAGTTCACAGGATGAGAGGTATTATTATAAGTTTCAAAAATAATCCTAATGAGAGTTTATATGAAGGCTATCTAAGGGATAAATGCTATCTAGACAATTGGCCCCATCACCGTTTGCCTGATTGGTTAATTACCCATACTTTCTATGGAGGGCTTAACAATAAAAATAGAGAAAGCCTATATACCGCTTCTAATGGTAGTTTCCTAACTTATACTTATGACGAAGCTTGGAAACTAATAATGAAAATGAAAGAAACAACGGAAAGTCTTAAAAATGAGGAGAGCAATATGAAAGGTTATTCTGAATATGCTTGTGTTAATGACTTTCTTGCAGATCAAAGGACTTAGGTGATGATTAAAACCCTTGGCATTGATTCTTATTCAGTAAAGAAAATTATTGAGAATTATGCAGGGCATCTACAAGTACCTTTAGAATGGGGACTTCATACACCCCTCGAAGAAAAGAAGCGACCAAGAGAGGATGCATCATTGATAGAATTTTCCTCTGAATATATTCAAGAGAATATTAATAAGAAGTGCATGGAGGAAGAACATACAAAGAGAAGACCAAAGAGAGAAGAAAAAACCCCGATGCTACCAATGCAAACATTGTTATATATAAAGATCTTACAGAAGCATGAATTGTGGAAAATGAAGTGGTTATGCTAGATTCTAAAACTTACGACTTCAGGTAGGATACAAGGTAAAGAAACTTCTAAACCTATCACTACTATATATTATGGAGAAACTTCCCTATATGGAATTTGTGAACCGATGTCTACTATAAATATTATGCCTTCGTCACTTTATGAGGAACATCGCTACAATTTGAATAATCCAGATTTGGAATTGGTAGACACTACTATTAAACTGTTTAATAGAACTAATATAAACTGGAAGGTTTTATTCGAAATATCTATGTGTTTGTCGGACCACTCATGTACCCTGTTGATTTTCATATCGTTGATATGCCTCGAGATACTTTTTGTCCTATTCTTTTAGGCAGGCCTTTTATCTCCATAACCAAAGCTCGAATTGATAATAAAGAGGAGAATATTTCCATGATGTTTGGAGAGGAGGAAATGGCATTCCACTTCGCCAACCTAAAAAGGAGGCCATATGAAATAGAAGATATCAAGGAAGAGAAAATAATTTCTGAGTTGGCCGCGATTCATTTCAGCACTCCCCAACATGAATTAGAAAGAAGCTTAATTAATTGGGAAGATGCACAAGATGATGAGGAAAGAGAAGACATAGACGATTACCTTGACTCCATCCCGGAAGCACAAAACCCACATGATTATGAAGAACTTGTAAGAAAGGGTGACGAAGAACCTCCTCCAATTGAATTGAAATGTCTTCCAGACAATATGAGGTATGAATTTTCAGATAATGAAAACCAATGTCCTGTTATTATCAGTAAAAATTTATCAGAAAATGAAAAAAATAAACTTATTTCAGTTTTGATTAATTATCGTGAAGTATTTGGGTATACTCTAAGTGATATTAAAGGAATAGATCCATCCATTATGACACATAAGATTACCATGCTTGAAGATGATGTACATATAGTTGACACACAAAGAAGGCTTAACCCTAAAATGAAAGAGGTAGTAAGAAAAGAAGTTATACGCTTATTAGATGCTGGCATAATATATCCTATTTCTTATAGTAAGTGGGTTAGCCCAGCTCACTGCATACCAAGACATGGGGGTCTTGATGCTTCTATGAATGAGGATGGTGAGCTAGTCCCAATAAGGCCTATTCGTAGGTATCGCATGTGCATCGATTTTAGAAAACTAAACCGTCACTACAAGAACACCCCTCCTACAACAACGCATTTATCTATATCTAAATGCCTATAAATTATTTGCTAGGGCCTATACCAACGGATGAAGGTGCGTTGTGTTTTTGGCGTTGCTGTCAAAACCCGGATTTTTAATCCCAGATGCCTGTTATGCCATACATCGCAATCCCAGGATTACCATTTTTGCGAGACATAACAGATTTGGATACCATAATACATCATCCATTACAAACCATACATAAGGTCTTACACAAATAAGGATCTCATGATCCAGTTCTTAATACAACTCAAGCAGCGGAAATACGTAATAATAAAGGTAGCGTAGGTGAAGCTCCATCTCCGGGGTCACAGGCAATGCTGACGATTGGAGATGATCCTAGTTGTCGTAACCTTCCTGGGGTCCTTCGTCCTGGTACTCCTCTTCATAGTCTGGCCACGCGAATAGCCAGGGACAAAGCCATGAGTACTCTTTAAGTACTCGCAAACTAATGCTAATAGTTAAAGGGGTTTTGTAGTAGGACACTAAGCTCTAGGGTTATTTTGCAAAAAGCCAGATTTACATTTACTAAGGTTCAGAAGCAAGAAAAGCTAGTTGAAATTTTATAACACCTAAGTGGGAACTTGTATTTCATATCACAACTCTGGTGTGGTCAAGTCAAATTCTCAATTCATTTCACAAGTCATTTTGAAAACATCTGACAGGGGAACAGTATGGCCACTCCAACTATCCATAAGTGCGGACGTGACTATTCGAATAGTTTGACACTCTACAGAGATTGTACACTTTCACCACAACATTCAATACATCCATCAGGAACACATCCTGAATTCACCATACTCAGTATGCAGATAATCAATCCTAACCTTTCAATTACACACCCTAGAATAGGCACCTCTCCTGTGAGTTTGGCCTCCCAACCATGACCAACTATCATCTTGGGTACTACACAGGTGGACAATCTTCACAAGGTAGCCTCAGCTCATACCTTGGCCGTGAGGGAACCCATACTAAGGTATATAAGTTTCCAGTCAAGCCCTACCCAATTTTCTGGTATGGTGGTTGTACTGTAAAATTGGAATGGTATCGCATCCAGACAACCATCAGTTTTGTAAAGGGCTAAGGCTCATGCCTTAACATTTTCATCATCCAAATCATCTGGTGTTCAGAAACACATGTCAAAACATCTCAGTAGAATGACTCATCATTCTGAGGTTTTCATAACCATTTTACACCAAGTATTCCCATCTAAAGTTGATCAAGTTTTACGCTTAGCACTAGCATCTACAAGTGGGGTTAAGTACTAATAAGGGGTGGTAAACTAGTGGAGTTTAACTAATTACAATCTCATGCCTTAGGATGACATCAAGATTATCTAGCTTAGGCCAAATTTAATGCTCTTTATGCAACCTTCAATTATCTTCCTAGAATCTACAAGTCACTTAAGTAAACTCTAAGAAATAGCTTTGATAAAGAAATAAAGTAGAAAGCTTGCAAGTAAAACTAGGATTGGGTTATCAAGTGGGTATGATCACATATGCTTAGGGCATATAGTTGGTATGGTGACAAGCAGGTATTAGCTTGCATAAGTAAGGTATCTTGCAAGGGTTAGCTTGCTCAATCAACTAGTATTATTAGGCTTGCATAGGTCAACTTGGTTAGTAAGTCTTGCCTTGTGCAGAGTAGTGGTTGAAGTTCTCCTCGGCTTCTTCTTCGTAGTATCCTCCTTCCTCCTCGTATCCTTGGTCGGTACTAGCATCTATGAATAAATACGAGGTACACAATCACCAAACAATACTTAAATATTTTCAATCATCACACAAAGGTGTTCTATAGATGATCTAGCATCATCACTAACCTTACAATAATAAAGCATTTGCATTATTTTTTTTAGAAAAGTAATTTCTACTCATTAAAAAACTACTTAAGATTTAATATTTCCAAACCAAACACGGGATCATGTTGACACATGTCATCACCAAATATTTCAGTACATGGGAATGTGATTTAAAGTGGTGTCACATTTTAACCTTTTATTTTAAATAAAATAAGTGACTATAAATGCCTATGTGGCATTCTTTTATTACTTGAACATTATTTTTGTAAGTAAACCCATATATTTTTATATATTCTGAAAGGTATGGTAAAATGTGATTTTTGAGAGTTCGAATCAACTCAAAATCTATTATGGTTGAAATTTAAAAAATGTTTGAATGCAGAAAAGCTTCTGACTTGTTATTTTTACCAAGGTTGATCAACAGATCCAAATGATTTGAATCCAACGGGCTTGGATTAAGCGATTCAGTACCTTTATAATAAAATTGGTTTCATGCAATTTGGTTCAATGAATCGAGCTGGGTTGATTTTTGAAACTAAGTACAGAACTGAGTTTGAAATAAATAGAAAAATCTAAATTCAAACGGTTGGGTTGCGCGGGAAGGGTTAATGGGCCGACCCAGTGTCACTCCGCAGCGCGGGGCTCAGCTGACAAGGGGGTTTCACCAGTTAGTGGATCATAACACGCGGAGCGGTATTGGGCGATGTGGTGCGTTTGATTAGAATTGAGATCAACGGCTGAGGGTCATCGTCGACGATGAACATGTCACCGGCGAGCTCGAACCCTAGCGGCTCAGTGGGGGTCGTGGGAGGCTCATCGGGGCTCAGGCGAGGGTCGACGATGGGGGCGAACGATGAATTCGATGACGGCGATTCTCCTGGCACCAGCAGCTCCTCCTGGGGCGGCTCCAATCGACGGATCCTCTCCTCCTCTGCAGCGGCGAGCTCCAGGCAAATTCCAGCGATGCGCTGCTCGCCTTGCTCCGGGAAGAGGTGGTAAGGCTCAGTGAGAGGTGGGGAGTGAGATGGTGTGAAGAAATCGAGCAGGGGTTGCCTCCTTTTATAGGCTCGACGGCGAGACCGAGAGGGATGGGCAGGCGACGGTGGCGACACGGCTACGGGCGGCTAGCGGCATGGCTGAGGTTGGCGATCAACGGGCGGTCTCCTGGCGATGCTCTAGAGCTTAAATGCGCGTATAGGGCGGTGGCAATCTGTCGGGAACGTGCGGTGTTCTGCGAGGCAGAGGCGGCGAACTCCGCGGCGAGCGGTGGCTACGGGGTACAGGCGGTGAATCAAACATGTCTGGTGGTCTCCTGGGACGGTGGGGTGCATGCTGGCGGGCGGCAAGGGCTCGAGGTGGTCGGGTTGAGTGGGAACGGCGCGTGCACTGGGGTGCGCATCGGCATGGTCGACAGCAGCGCGGGCGCGGTGTTCCTGGCGGTTCTGGTCTCTGTCTTCGAGCTAGGGCTGGTCGAGAGGGGGCGGTGAGGCATGGGCTGCATGCTAGACAAGGTGGGCACGACTAGTTCTTCTCCTAGATTGCTGTCCACACTGAGGTGACATGGTGAGGCTCGGCCTGCTCACCATTGATGGCAATGGCAAGCTCACAGTGGTTCTAGAGGTTAGTCAAGGGTGCTTGATGATCTATTAAGGCTAGTTGCATCCAGAGAGGGAACAAGGTTGGCCCAAAACACTCCTCAACATAGTGTTTTTCATTTGGTTGATTTGAATCTTCAACCTGTTTAATGAAATGGCCGCATGAACTTGAGTTTTGAATTTTGAAAAGATTTTTGGTGGGTGTGCTAGGCATGTGTTGTGGATTCTGTGGATGCTTGGGTTTTGAAAATTGAGCTTGTTTGAGTGGTTTTTGAAATAGTGGGATCTTCCCATATGAGATAGATTCAATTTTAAACTATCATTTAAACTTAGCAATTGAATGTTTTTGGATGATCACAAAGTGGGTCTTGGTACCTTATTATGAGTACTATCAAGGGGTGCAAAAATCCATACATGTTTCTGTTAAGTTATGAAAGTTAGGGATAGCCAAAGTAGGCATGGGAGTTAATTTGGCCAAAGTGACCATTCACTTAATTTATTTGTTTTGACTTGTTTGTCTTTGGGAAAAGTTTGGGGATTGTTTAGATGATGTTTATTTCACCTAAGAATCATTTTACAAGCAAACAAACACAGAATCATGGAAATTCAAAATAATCCAAATTTTAATACACACATATGAATGCTTTCATATCTTTGGTTGGAAAAGATTTTGTTAACACTAATTTTGATGATTAGAATTTGGTGATCCAAGTTTAGTATTTTTGGGATGTTACAGTTTCAAGTGTACAATTCAACACATATAGGTCCGTTGGTAATAGGGGCATTGGTAGGTAGCAACGTGTAAAATTAGTGCTTAACAACACTTGTATACGTTGGTACTCACCCTACTCGAATTGCCACATAGGCATATTATTTACGAATATAACTAAATAACATCAAAATCAGTTTGAGCTTCTCTTACCGCTCTTCTAACTAGCAATCGAACTTCAAATTATACAAGCATACTGTTTCATTAAAAATTTAACACATCAATCCAAACTCAAGGATAACCATAAATAAGTCATAAAGCTTTATTAACACAAATTTGGAAACACAATCTGAGTTACATACATCAACTTGAAAGAAGATGAATGTTGAACACTAAATCCGTATGTTTCATGACATGTTTTCTATCAAACTAAATAAAAAAATAAAGTGAAATCATTCATTGTGTCTTCTCCAGGCCTCCTCCCTGTTGGATTCTTCATATACAAATGTTGTCCATACAATAGCCCTTTTATATATTCCTCCTACAATGGAATGTTAAGTATGTTAAGTGCATACTTGTATCAAATGTTCGTTCAAAACTACAATAAAAATAACCCATAAAAACTCTTATGAAAAAGAACATAACATAGAACCACAATGTCGCATAATCCAATCATCAACCACGAAAACAGTTTTAAATACTAACCTGTAAGTCTAGTTGTTCAACTCACGACATTTCATTGCCTGCACTATTTGTATTATTATTTTTCACAATAATCTTTGGAGTGAACACAATAACTCTATCCGGAAGCATCTAGCAGTATTTTTTGACAACAGAGTACTGCTAACTGTAGTAATAACTTAAGAACTGCCCTTTTTTTGAGAAATATTTACTAACTACCTGCATCCTTTAAAAAAAGCTGATGAAAGTTGTGTTAATCTTTAAACAAAATATCCAATCTACTGCACACGGATATGTATAGTTAGCAGTCTGTACGTCCATATCATAGGAGCATAAGAAAGTAGATTAGAAAAAGAATTTTGTAGTGCATATTAGGATAAAAAAGAGTCATACATATTAGGATACGAATTGGGAAATAAGTTTTTTGATAAACGTAAGATATCTATATAATCCAAAAGGATGAGATAGTAATTCTTATGTAAGTTTATTTTTTCAACTAAATATTGCTTAGGCAAGAAGCCTGCAAGATGCACAGATCTATCATTATAGCCGACCAAGAACCTGCAAGCTACACATATAAGGCACTAAATTTATTCAACTGAATACAATTGAATCGATCTGAGATAGTAAAAACCTCTAGTCCTTTCGACATGTGCACTGATTAAAATCGCTTCTTTATATCTTCAGTTATACAGACTCAAGACAGAAACTTGAGAACAAATGCTTAATACAACAAATTAGCTAAAATTAGCAATGAATTAGTAACTTGAACCACGTAGTGAAGGGTTTCGCGGCATAGTAAATCAAAATTTTCTACGGAGCGAACAGAGGGAAAGCCAAGATCTAATCTAGGAGATGCAATCAACGAGAGAGATTGGATTAGATCTTCATACCCTTGAAGATTCGCACAGCGGAACGTTCGTCGGAACGTGGGTGATGTAGTCGTACTCGCTTCTCCTCCTCGCGATCCGATCCGATCTAGCACTACAAGTGGCGGTGCCTCCGTGAGATGCACACGTGCAGCACCTCGACGTCTCCTCCTTCCTCGGACCAGCGAGTATGGTGGAGAGATAGATTGGATCTACAGCACGGCGGCGTGGTGTATATGGTGGAGAATTTCTGCTGCAGGGCTTCGCCTACAAACAGTCGGGAGGGAGAGAGGAAGGTAGCAAGGCTGCTAGGGCTTGGAGGAAGGTGTGTGTAGGGGGGAGGGGGCGCACCACCCCTCTATATATAGAGGGAGGGGGGGGCGGCCAGCCCTTGCCCCTCCTCCAAGCCTATCTCTAGTTTAAACAATTTAAACTCTCCCTTATCTAGAAATCCTATCTCTAGATTTAAACGATTTAAACTCTCCCTTATCTAGAAATTCTATCCCGAGATTTAAACGAGTCAAATCTCTCTAGAATCGGCTGGGCCCTATGGGGCCTTGTTCCCCTGGCCCAATGCGGCCAGGACACTCCCTCATAGGCCCATGACCCCTCCCGGAAGGTGGGGCCACGTTGGTCCCCTTCCGGAAGGTTCTAGAAGCTTCCGGTACAATACCGATTAACCCGGAACAATTCCGAACTCCAAAAACTGCACTGCCTTATATGAATCTTATTCTCCGGACCATTTCGGAACCTCTCGTGATATCCCGGATCCCATCCGAGACTCCGAACAAAAATTCATAAACCAATTATCCAATCTATCCTAGCGTCGAGATACGTTAAGTGTGTGACCCTGCGGGTTCGAGAATATGCAGACATGATCTTCTATCAATAATCAACAGCGGGGTCTGGGCACCCATATTGACTCCCACACATTCATCGATGATCATATCGGATGAACCACGATGCCAGGATTCAATCAATCCCATATATATATTCCCTTCGTCTCGCGATATTTTACTTGCTCGAGATTCGATCGTCGGTATCGTCATACCTAGTTCAATCTCGTTCACAGCAAGTACTTTACTCGTTCCGTAATCCGATATCACTTTGTGATTAATTCCTTAACCACATGCTTGCAAGCGGTGTTGATATCGATTACCGAGTGGGCCCGAAGTATATCTCTCCGACTTGGGAGGGACAAATTCCATCTCGATACATACAACCCAACAGATACTTTCCGATCACCTGAGAGACACCTTTATGATCACCCTCTCATAGGATGACGTTTGATGACCTCAAAGCTTTCTTCCGATACCAGGGAGTTGCATTATCTCATGGTCTAAGGAATACAATATTTGACATAGGAAAAGCTTCGCAAAGACGAACACGATGACACGATCTAATTGCTCTGCTTTGTTTGGGTCTATCCACCATATCATTCTCCCAATGATATGATCTCATTATCAATTGACAACTCATGTCTATGGTTAGGAAACCTTAACCATCATTGATCAATGAGCTAGTCCATAGAGGCGTACTAGGGACACGGTGTTGTTCACAAACCACACAAGTGTTAAAGTTTCCGCTTAATACAATTCTAGCATGGAATATAAACTTTATCATGAACAAGAATTATAATAATAACATCTTTATTATTGCCTCTAGGGCATAATTCCAACAGTCTCCCACTTGCACTAGAGTCAATAATCTAGTTTACATCTGGCAACAATCTCACACCCATGGCACTGAGGTGTTGATCATGTTTTGCACGTGGAAGAGGTTTAGTCAGTGGATCTGCGACATTCAGATCCGTATGTACTTTGCTAATCTTCAGATCTCCATCTTCTATATAATCTCGGATTATATGAAACTTGCGGTTGATATGCTTGGTCTTTGGATGATATCTTGGTTCCTTAGCGAGTGCTATGGCGCCAGTGTTGTCACACAATATCTCCAGTGGGTCCAATGCACTTGGAACCACGCCAAGCTCAGTGATGAAGTTTCTGATCCAAACTCCTTCACTTGACGCTTCTGCAGCAGCCATGTATTCCGCTTCTACTGTAGATCCCGCGATCACGCTTTGCTTGCAGCTTCTCCAGCTCACATCTCCTCCATTCAAAATATAAACGTATCCTGTCTGAGATTTAGAATCATCCTTGTCGGTGTCGAAACTAGCATCGACGTAACCTTTTACGAAAAGCTGTTCATCACCCCCATAGACTAAGAACATTTCTTTAGTTCTATTTAGGTACTTTAGGATGTTCTTCACGGCTGTCCAGTGTTCCACTCCTGGATCACTTTGATATCTGCTCGTCAAACTAAGAGCATTGGACACATCCGGTCTAGTACACAGCATGGCATACATGATGGAACCTATGGCCGAGGCATAAGGCACTTTGCTCATAGCTTCCCTATCATTTACCGTAGCTGGACACTGAGCCTTGCTCAATATCTTACCTGACAACATAGGCACTGAACCTTTCTTTGCCTTATCCATTCTGAACCTTTTCAGAACTTTGTCTAGGTATGTACTCTGGCTTAAAGCTATCAGGCGTCTTTGTCTATCTCTATAGATTTTGATGCCCAATATATAAGCAACTTCACCTAGGTCTTTCATTGAAAAACACTTTTTCAAATAACTCTTCACATCGTTAAGCATGTTGATGTCATTTCCGATAATCAATATGTCATCCACATATAGTACCAAAAACGTCACCGAGCTCCCACTCACTTTCTTGTAGATACAAGCTTTGTAGCAATTTGGAAAAAATCCAAAGCTCTTGATCACTTGATCAAAACGAAGGTTCCAACTCCGAGATGCTTGCTTCAGTCCATAAATGGAACGCTGAAGTTTGCATACTTTACTAGCATCCTTAGGATCGACAAAACCTTCGGGTTGCATCATATACAACTCTTGATCAATGTTCCCATTGAGGAAAGCAGTCTTGACATCCATCTGCCATATTTCATAATCATGAAACGCAGCAATTGCTAATAAAATCTGAATGGACTTAAACATCGCTACGGGAGAGAAAGTCTCATCGTAGTCAACACCTTGAACTTGTCGAAAACCTTTTGCGACAAGCCGTGCTTTATAGACGGTAACATTACCATCCGCGTCCGTTTTCTTCTTGAATATCCATTTGCACTCAACGGCCTTTCGGTCGCTAGGAGGATCCACCAAAGTCCATACTTGGTTTTCGCTCATGGATCCCAATTCGGATTTCATGGCTTCCAGCCATTTCTCAGAGTCTGGGCTCATCATCGCTTCCTCATAGTTCGTAGGTTCACTGTCTTCTACCAACAAGACAGTCAAGACAGGGTTGTCGTGCCACTCAGGAGAGGCACGCGACCTTGTCGACCTGCGACGTTCAGTAGCAGCATCGTCCGAAGCTTCATGATCCTTGTCATTAGCTTCCTCTATTGTTGGTGCAGGCGGCACTGGAACAATTTCAGGTGCTGCGCTACTCTCCAATTCAAGAGAAGGTTCAATAACCTCGTCTAGCTCTACTTTCCTCCCACTCACTTCTTTCGAGAGAAACTCCTTCTCAAGAAAGGAACCGTTCTTTGCGACAAACACTTTGCCTTCGGTTCTGTGATAGAAGGTATACCCAATGGTTTCCTTAGGGTATCCTATGAAGACGCATTTCTCCGCTTTGGGTTCGAGCTTGTCCGGCATCAACTTCTTGACGTAAGCTTCGCATCCCCAAACTTTAAGAAACGACAACTTAGGTTTAGCACCAAACCACAGTTCATACGGTGTCGTCTCAACGGATTTAGATGGAGCCCTATTTAAATTGAATGCAGCGGTTTCTAATGCATAACCCCAAAATGATAACGGCAAATCAGTAAGAGACATCATTGATCGGACCATATCTAATAGGGTTCGATTCCGGCGTTCAGACACATCATTGCGCTGTGGTGTTCCGGGTGGCGTGAGTTGTGAAACGATTCCACTTGCTTTAAGATGCGTGAGAAAATCATAACTCAAATATTCACCTCCACGATCGGATCGTAGAAACTTAATCTTTCTGTTACGATGGTTCTCCACTTCATTCTGAAATTCTTTGAAATTTTCAAACGTTTCAGATTTATGTTTAATTAAATAGATATACCCATATCTACTTAAGTCATCGGTAAAAGTGAGAAAATAGCGATATCCACGGCGCGTCGAAACACTCATCGGTCCGCATACATCGGTATGTACGATTTCCAACAAGTCCGTTGCTCGCTCCATCATACCGGAGAACGGGGTTTTGATCATCTTGCCCATGAGGCATGGTTCGCATGTGTCAAATGATTCAAAATCAAGAGACTCCAAAAGTCCATCAGAATGGAGTTTCTTCATGCGCTTTACACCAATATGACCTAGACGACAGTGCCACAAATAATTAGTATTATCACTATCTACTTTGCATCTCTTAGCCTCAATGTTATGGATGTGTGTTTCATCCCTTTCGAGATTTAGAAGAAATAAACCATTCACAAGAGGTGCATGACCATAAAAGATGTTACTCATATAAATAGAACAACCATTATTCTCCGATTTAAATGAATAACCGTCTTGCAATAAACATGATTCGGAAATAATGTTCATGCTCAACGCAGGCACATAATAACATTTATTAAGGTTTAAAACTAATCCCGAAGGTAAAACTAAGGAGAGCGTGCCGACGGCCATCACATCAACTCTTGATCCGTTTCCAACGCGCATCGTCACCTCATCCCTCGCAAGCCGCCGTCTATTCCGTAGCTCCTGTTTCGAGTTACAAATATTAGCAATTGAACCGGTATCAAATACCCAGGCACTACAACGAGGGATAGTAAGGAAAACATCAATAACATGTATATCAAATATACCTTTGATGGTGCCAGCCTTCTTGTCCGCTAAGTACTTCGGACAGTTGCGCTTCCAGTGACCCCTGTCCTTGCAATAGAAGCACTCAGTGTCCGGCTTAGGACCAGACCTGAGCTTCTTCTCAGCAGGGGCATTGCGCTTGCCGCCGCCCTTGTTGAAGGGCTTCTTTGCTCCCTTACCTTTCTTAAAGGAGGGCTTGTTGACCATCAACACATGATTATCCTTCTTGATGTCCACTTCCGCAGCCTTCAGCTTTGCGAAGAGCTCGGTGATCGTATTAGTGGAATCAATCTGATTATGAGTCACTACAAAACTTTTGTAGCTGGGAGGGAGTGATTGCAGAACCCTGTCAATCTTGAGCTCCTCTGGAATCGTGCATTCCAGTTGCTCAAGGCGTTGAGTGTAGCCTGACATCTTTATGGCGTGCTCACTAACGGAACTCCCTTCCTCCATCTTGCAGTTAAAGAACTTCTCAGAGATCTCATATCTCTCAGAACGGGCTTGAGTCTGAAACATGGTTTTCAGCTCCTCGAGAATCTCAAAGGGCCCGGGATAGGTTTCAAAACGATTTTGAAGCTCCGGTTCCATAGCAAACAACATGGTGCTCTTAATCACACCATAATCATCTTTGCGCGACTGATAGACAGCTTTCTCATCAGCCGGCGCAGTTGCAGCAGGGGGGTCACCTAACGCTTTACCAAGGACATAGTCCTTTTGTCCGCCAGACAGAATGATTCTTAGATTGCAGAACCAATTGGTGAAGTTAGACCCATTGTTTCTAAGCTTTTCCTTCTCAGCAAAAAAGTTGAAGTTGAAGTTGGATTTGGCCATGTGATCTACAGTATTTGCAAGTACAATTTAGACTATGTTCATGATAAATAGTTCAACTTAATCAAATTACTAGATGAACTCCCACTAAATTCAACATCCCTCAAGTTGTTTAGTGAACACGATCCAAATTCACCACAGCTAATCCGATCATCACGAGAAGAGATGTGGTTTCAATGGTGGACAACAAAGTGTTGATCATATAATTCATATGACTCATGCTTAACCTTTTGGTTCTTGTGTTCCGAGGCCATGTCTGTACATGCTAGGCTCGTCAAGCTAGACCCAAGTATTTCTGCGTGTGCAAAACTGGCTTGCACCCGTTGTATGTGAGCGTAGAGTCTATAGCACCCGATCATCACGTGATGCTTGGACACGACGAACTTCCGCAACGGTGCATACTTGGGGAGAACACAGTTTTTATCTTGATCTTTAAGTGAGGAATCATCTTATAATGCTACCGTCGCGATCTAAGCATAATAAGATACATAAAAGGGATAAACATCACATGCATATAACTTTATGTGACATGGTATAGCCAATCTTCGCGCAATGATCTCCATCTTGTGCGTTCCGGCATGATCTCCATCACTCCACCATGATTGCCTCCACCACGAATAGCAACTACAACTATTGCTAACTACTTAGCGATAAAGTAAAGCTATTACATGGCGTATAAGAAGTTGACTCGCAGGTCATACACAATTATAAAGACAACCATATGGCTCCTGCCGGTTGTGTACTCATCGACATGCAAGTTGTGAAGCATTACAAAACATGATCATCGCATACAATATACACATCACATCTTGGGCCATACCATATCACAGAAAACACTCCCTGCAAAAACAAGTTAGACGCCTCTACTTTGTTGTTGCATGTTTTACGTGGCTTATGGGAGTAGATGCTAAGAACGATTCTTACCTACGAAAAGCCACAACGGTGATATTATGGTTGCCAAACTCCGGTGTTAATCCCATGACAACTATAGTGAGAGAAACTGACATCCACCAGCCGCATGTGTGGAACAAGCCACACGTCAAGTGCGGAGCCGGTCTCGCGAACGACGTCGCGTAAGGTTGGCCTAGACCGCTTCAATCTCACTATCCCGCGTCATAAGAAGAACACAAACAAGAGGCTTGCAACAGAAAACATCAACGCCCGCAACAACCATGTTGTGTTCTACTCGTGAAACACATCTACGCATAGATCTAGCTCTGATACCACTGAAGGGTTTCGCGGCATAGTAAATCAAAATTTTCTACGGAGCGAACAGAGGGAAAGCCAAGATCTAATCTAGGAGATGCAATCAACGAGAGAGATTGGATTAGATCTTCATACCCTTGAAGATTCGCACAGCGGAACGTTCGTCGGAACGTGGGTGATGTAGTCGTACTCGCTTCTCCTCCTCGCGATCCGATCCGATCTAGCACCACAAGTGGCGATGCCTCCGTGAGATGCACACGTGCAGCACCTCGACGTCTCCTCCTTCCTCGGACCAGCGAGTATGGTGGAGAGATAGATTGGATCTACAGCACGACGGCGTGGTGTATATGGTGGAGAATTTCTGCTGCAGGGCTTCGCCTACAAACAGTCGGGAGGGAGAGAGGAAGGTAGCAAGGCTGCTAGGGCTTGGAGGAAGGTGTGTGTAGGGGGGAGGGGGCGCACCACCCCTCTATATATAGAGGGGGGGGCGGCCAGCCCTTGCCCCTCCTCCAAGCCTATCTCTAGTTTAAACAATTTAAACTCTCCCTTATCTAGAAATCCTATCTCTAGATTTAAACGATTTAAACTCTCCCTTATCTAGAAATTCTATCCCGAGATTTAAACGAGTCAAATCTCTCTAGAATCGGCTGGGCCCTATGGGGCCTTGTGCCCCTGGCCCAATTCGGCCAGGACACTCCCTCATAGGCCCATGCCCCCTCCCGGAAGGTGGGGCCACGTTGGTCCCCTTCCGGAAGGTTCTAGAAGCTTCCGGTACAATACCGATTAACCCGGAACAATTCCGAACTCCAAAAACTGCACTGCCTTATATGAATCTTATTCTCCGGACCATTCCGGAACCTCTCGTGATATCCCGGATCCCATCCGAGACTCCGAACAAAAATTCATAAACCAATTATCCAATCTATCCTAGCGTCGAGATACGTTAAGTGTGTGACCCTACGGGTTCGAGAATATGCAGACATGATCTTCTATCAATAATCAACAGCGGGGTCTGGGCACCCATATTGACTCCCACACATTCATCGATGATCATATCGGATGAACCACGATGCCAGGATTCAATCAATCCCATATATATATTCCCTTCGTCTCGCGATATTTTACTTGCTCGAGATTCGATCGTCGGTATCGTCATACCTAGTTCAATCTCGTTCACAGCAAGTACTTTACTCGTTCCTTAATCCGATATCACTTTGTGATTAACTCCTTAACCACATGCTTGCAAGCGGTGTTGATATCGATTACCGAGTGGGCCCGAAGTATATCTCTCCGACTTGGGAGGGACAAATTCCATCTCGATACATACAACCCAACAGATACTTTCCGATCACCTGAGAGACACCTTTATGATCACCCTCTCATAGGATGACGTTTGATGACCTCAAAGCTTTCTTCCGATACCAGGGAGTTGCATTATCTCATGGTCTAAGGAATACAATATTTGACATAGGAAAAGCTTCGCAAAGACGAACACGATGACACGATCTAATTGCTCTGCTTTGTTTGGGTCTATCCACCATATCATTCTCCCAATGATATGATCTCATTATCAATTGACAACTCATGTCTATGGTTAGGAAACCTTAACCATCATTGATCAATGAGCTAGTCCATAGAGGCGTACTAGGGACACGGTGTTGTTCACAAACCACACAAGTATTAAAGTTTCCGCTTAATACAATTCTAGCATGGAATATAAACTTTATCATGAACAAGAATTATAATAATAACATCTTTATTATTGCCTCTAGGGCATAATTCCAACACGTAGACACAAAATTTGTAAGCCACATAAAATCACATATTTCCATATCTCCTCATAATTACCTCTAGATCCAAATCTCCAACGCCGGATGTCTGTTCGTCCAGTACATGTCAGGCAAGTGCCCAAAATATTCTTCTTGCTGCATGACACAAAATTGAATTAATGGATTGCAGGATAATGTAAGACCCCACCTTTATAAAGGTAAAGGTCCCTGTGATTGCAATACTAGTCCCTGGATTAATTGCTAGCATCCAAACTTTAATATAAAGTACATAGAAACAAAGGTCATTATTACATCGTCATTCCAGAGATAACATAGTATTTTACAACTACATAGCCATAGGCTAGTACAAGAGTTTATCATAAAAATTATAAATAAAAGTCATCTTCATGTGCCACAGGCAAGAATGTTGAGTGTAGACTCATAACCCTAATCCTCATCAGAGTAACCTGCAACATCACAAGTTACAGCCACAGTGGATCAATACATTGAAATAGTATTGGCAAGTGATACCTTAGTAGAATAATAGTATCTAGCTTCTACATGAATATGGATAACTGTAGCTTAGGCTTGCTTTGCTCAAAATAGGTTTTTACCTATCAGTTGAAAAACTCTTAAGTTTTTGTTTGGCAAAAACTCCTAAGGAACCACCAATAGAAATTGGTGAACCTTCACCCTTTTTCAACCACAAGTTTTAACTTAGAAAATTTGGATGAGGAGATTCTTGATAGCTTCCATGTCTTGATGCTCAAGTGGATGAGTGCATATTTGCATCATGTTTTACATTGTTATTTTGCATTATAGTTGTAGGATTTTGGTATTTTACGGCGTTCGCACGCACTTTTTATGTTTATTTTCACTAGGATCCGATCATGATGGATCCAAAGGACACAATTCTTGGAGTAGTTGTACTGGAGAGAAAAGAAGCCAAAAACTACGCAAATCGCTTATTTGGGAAATAATAATAATACCAGAAGAAAAACCGAAGAGAGAAGAGGAGACATAAGAGTTGACGACCAACTATACGGTGGGCCACCGTATAGTTCCCGCCGTATAGTTGGCGCCTCCTCCTCCTTCGCAAATTGTTTCGCCCCGTGCAATTGGTTCAGAGGGAGGACATAAAGAACATCCAAAAATCATGAAAACCTCACCTCCGGATGGGATCTAGAGGGTAAACTTTCCCTAGGGATCCATCTTCGCCCTAAGCAGATCTAGGAGCCCAAGGCATCATTCTCCATCTTCATAAACCGATGCATCTTCATCATCACCATCATCTCCATCCATCCCATCTAGATCTTGTCGCAATTGTTGCACTAGTTGTGGATTTATACAAGTACTATTCATCGATAATCGTTTCCATTACCATTGTCATGATGCTGATTGCCTCCATATCTGAGTAGATCTTTAGTTCTTAGGGAGATGGATAAACCCTAGTATATGATTGAGATGATATAGAGATTATTATGTTATATATCATTATATCTATGTGTCAATTGTCTTCATCTTGATATTGGGAGTTGTGCACCTCCTCAATATATGACTCTTATGGGGACTCGATGAAGGGTATTACTTGTTGGTAGACGGAGGGATGATAGCACTTACTGTGACTATAAATTCGTTGTCATCCTTTACGTAATAACTTGGGGAATCAAGGATAACTCATTAATCCATGTCCATGCCACGGGAGAAATCCCTTAATAGCGGGGTAATACGATTGATGTCGTTTATCTTTCAGCTGTGGTTATGAAGGATGGTGTGAGCAGTGGTTGCTGTCTCATCATTCATATATGGAGCTCCTCTGACATACAGGCTTATCATGAGAATATTCGCTATAATAATCTTGATCACTTGGTCTAAATTGCTAGCGGTGTATCCACCACTCCCTGAGAATGCCTTTCCCCTATTGCAGTTTTAATCTTTCTTATGCACGCGATTACTACTTTTTACATTATGTTTTACTTCACTTTACTTTACTGTTTTAACCAACCAAAAAGCCAAAAACAACTCTACTTTCTTGCATCTTAGAATTATTCTTCAAGTACTTATTTCAGTTTTAGTTAAAAGCATTTTTGTCTTTCACCGACTACTCCCCGTGGGATCGATATCTTCATTTCGAAACTAGCTACAAACAATCTATGCACTTACAATCATCACACGGCGAGAAAGATATAGAAAACTCATACACACATGTCACGCTAGATCGCATCTGCACACCCCCTGTAACCTTTGGTTCCGCCGTAATCAAGAACAGACAAGCAGGAGTAGGGTTTTCCCTCTGGGGGCATGAACCTGGATAAACCTTGTGTCCATTGCTGCGTGTATGTTTAACCGTCTCGTGATCTCCAGCATCCCCTTCTTCTCCAAAACCCAAGTCCATAATAATGGGCATTGACGATTCGAACCCTCGTCAATTGGCGCCGTCTATGGGAACTTGGGACGCTGATCGTGCGGTCGTGACGGTTCTATCCGGAGTGATCTACGATTCATCGGCGCCAGAGAAGCACCTTCTCTTCGACGGTTTCGACTTCACCGCCCACTCACCAACAACCCGCAAATATTTAGAGTCCGTAGGCGACGAATTCGGATGCTGTTCGGGAGCTTCTGCTTCCAGGTGGTAAAGACCGGTACCCTACGCCTCCCAGAGAGGGTGCCACTTCCATAAATCAGGACCACTATGTGGGTCCCACCAATCAACGCCCTGTGCATGTCATCATTGACGGATGATTCGGATCATAGCGGCAGCTGCAGCTTCGACCTCTGCAATCCTCCTACGGAGGAAGGAACCTACGGTTCTGGATCCGAGAGCTGCTGGAGTAACGATCTCTCCCCGCGCTACATGTGCGCGGCCATCCATAATGGCAACGTAAACGACGGAAACGAGCCGCCACTTAATACCCCTCCCAACCCCCAGGATGAGAATGGAGGAAACGAGGCACCCCCGCGAGATCCCAACGGGAATAGGGCACCTAGAGGCCATGAGGGTACAAACCGTTTCCAGATCCACCTCTCCAACTAGGACTGGGAGAGGGTGCATGACACCGTGCGAGCCACTCACCCTCTACATGTCGACGCCCTTCGTGACATACTGATGGTCTATCACTGGCTCCTCATCGAGGAGCACAATCGCTAGATCAAGCAGTGAAACAATCTCGATCAGCGCAGGCGAGCGGCTGACGAGTCCAGCATGCGGTGGGATGTGCTCTCCGCTGGTGGATCTACGTCGAAGGGCCACGAGGGTGGAAAGTATCGCTCTCTCCTGGAGCGCATGGACCCTGCTACACGACGCGAGGCCACGAAGGCATTCAACATGTCCTTCATGGCGATGGACTCTTAGGGAAATTTCATCTCTTCTATTTCAAACTTGATGGACAAAGCCTACCCCATGGCCAAAGACTTCACCATGAGCAAAGGACTTCATCAACTCTAATGACTTCAACATCTTCAAGTGATTTCAACCTTATTCTCAACAAGGAATTCAACCTTGGATATCACTAAGGACTACAAGTGAGACAAGAAATGTTGCTCAAGACTTGAAGACTAAGGAAACACAACTTGGGAATCATCATCACCTTTGAAGTTTTTGTGACCAAGAATTTTCCCAAGGAAACCATGATCTCATTCAAGAAGAATCAAAGGATGGAATAATTTCAAGTGAACCATATAGTTGGACCACCATATTTAATTTAAGTAAAATCCACCAACTTATGTGGTGTAACAAAATATTTTGTTTCCTATAAGTGTGCTTGAAACTTTTTGTTTGAGTGGAATGTTTGTTTGTGATTGCTTGCACTTTGCTTGTGTGAATTGTAATGTGTGTGATTAGAATTATTCCCTTAGAAATATTTTGCCTATTCTAATCCCAACCCAACCCAAACAGATGACTACTCCAAGAAACTCCAACATCAAGAATGGTGACAACAACAACAACCAAGAGACCAACATGAGAGAACTCATAGTAACCCATACCCAGTTGAACCAAGTGACAGCTCAATTTATAGCCAACACCAGTGAGGTAGATCCAACCATGCAAAGGTTTTTGGAAACCCAAACCCAATTGTTGCATAGGATGACAAGTCAATTGATCAACATGGGAGACAACCCTTCCCAAAGAATTTGTGATAACAAGGATATCAAGGAAGATATTCTATAAGGAACTCAAGCTTGCAATATTTGTGGAGACAAGGATCAGACTTCCAAAGAGCATGAAGATCAATGCCCCAACTGTGAAGAGAAACATCCAAATAATCAATGCCTCACATCTCAAGCTACTTGTTTCCTACGTGAAGGAAATAATCATGTCCCTATCCAATGCCCCATCTATTCCATAGTTCAACAAAGGAAACAAGGTGGAGTGCAACAACAGTTTGTAAACCCTCATGAAGGAACAACTTCTACCAATAAGGATGAAGGCAAAGCCAAAACTATGCATCATAAGGCCAAATCCAAAGTGATCACAAAGTGTTGCTACTCTTGTGAAGAAGAAGGTCATATCTCTAGTAAATGCCCCAAGAAGAGAGAAAGATTTCCCACCTTTGTGGTGAAGTATGAAGAGCATGAACTAGAAGAACTCCTAGCTTTGGAGAGACCCAAGAAGAAGAAGAACAAGAAATGCCCCAACCCTAGCAAGAAGGATATTACCCAAGAGCAATGTTACACTTGCAAAGAGATGGGACACTATGCCAATGAATGCCCAGAAAAGAAGAAGAACCAAGGAAACAAACAAGAGGCAATGATACCAAAGGAAAAGAAAGATATCAGCCAAGTGATGTGTTTCAATTGCAAAGAACCAGGACATTATGCAAGCAATTGTCCAGAAAAGATGAAGCACAAGATAAACAAGCCTATGAAGGATCTCAGCCTTGACACATGTTTCAAATGTGGAAACAAAGGACACAATGCAGATGTTTGCCCAGAGAAGTATCATCAAGATTCCAAGCAAACCAAGAAGTAATCTAGTTGGAAAAATTTTAAGGGTGGTAGTACCCTAGTTTATTTGAGCCAACTTGTAACCCCTAGCATCCCCAAATCTCGGGACGAGATTTATTTTAAGGGTGGTAGCCTGTCACATCCCAAAATTTTCCAAATTTTGAAATGTGAAAAATAAATAAACAAAATAAAATATTGTTGAAATTTAGGGTGAGAAGAAACTTTTTGATTCCAATTGGAAACATCAAAACCTATTTTGATCAAATAAAAGCCTAAAAGGATTTCAAAAGATAAACAATTAATAAATAAAGTAAAAATAGTTGGAATTACTATTTTTGGATCTTTAAATAAAAAGATATGGTTTTTATAAAGCAAAGGTAGAAATATAATAAGGATTATTTTATGGAGCCAAATTAAATCTTGGCCAAGCTTTTGAAATAAAATATTTCTATTTGATAAAAAGAGTAAAGGTTTATTTAAATAAAATAATGAGAATTTATTAATATCCAATTTTATTAAAGTAAAGGCTTTTCCATTTTAAATAAACACTAAAACTTGTTAATTTATTTTAAATAAGATTTCCAAGAGTTTTATGTTTTCAAATAAAACCTACTGAAATGATTTTGATATCATTTAGATTTCAAATAGAATTTTTAAAATAAATTAAAACCTATTTGAAATAGTGACTAAGGTCTATTTATTTAATTATTAATGGATCCTAAAAAGAATAAAAAATTATTTTGTTTTGGACCTTGGAATGTGTTGTTACACAGAATTAAAATCAATACAAAGTTTGGTGGTGGTTTGAATTGATTTGTTGTTTGAATTATTTGTTTGAAAATCAAAACAGAAATTCAAAAAGAAAAAGAAAAAGCATCATGTATAAAAAGAAGTGAAACAAATAGCCCACTAAGCATGGCCCAGAAAGACCAACTCGCAGCCCATATTCCCCCCCTCAGCGAAACGTTTTTCACCCACGCGCGCACCCGCTGAGTCACTGACTGCTGGCCCCATTTTTCCCTCCCTCACTCTCGCTGACAGACGGACCCCACCACGCCAGCACATCGTCTTCAACCCTGTGACCAGCTCCCCCCATTCATCGCTGCAGTTTCTGGCCGCACTTTAATTCGTTAAATTTGTGTTGATGACGCAGTAATCCAGCCCCGCGACTACGCCTTCTTAACCTCCACTCCTTTCTCTCCAATTTTCCCCAGACCCCATGCCTCTGGAGCCACAAGTCTGCCTCTAATCGGCTTTGCACCGTCGCTGCTCCAGCGAGCTTCTCCAGCAAATTCCGGCGCCGACCAGCAGCCCCTCGCCTCCTCAACCACACTAGCATGCTCCCCATTCCCTGACGCTTCTCTCTGCCCCCACGGCTTGCCCGCGCGAGCACCGTAG